>CM075064.1:80946258-82243655 GCA_037428765.1 Rubia yunnanensis
TAAGAAACAAAAACTAAAAGAAATGCCGAATTTATTTAACGTCGTCGGCACGACGAAGCTCCGTATTTTTAAGGTCGTCGGCACGACCCTAATGTTATCCGTATGGTGAAGGCTTGAACCCCTTCACCATGAGCTTCCAAAAGTCGAGAGGTGGGGGTACAAAACTTTCAAGAGGAAAGTTTTGTGGAGGTGGAGATGGTTCAAAGGGAATTGAGTGGTTAGGGAGCTTGGGATAATCTTTCGGCTCCTCTCTCGTTTCCCTCAAGACTTCCAAAAATGGTGGAGTTGGTTCACTAGGTGGGAGAAGGGGTGACGATGCTAACGGATGTAGCACTATCACCTCTTCCTCCATTTTTCTATCCTCTACAACCAACTCCTCATCCCTTTCAAACTCAAAATCATTTTTATTGGTGACCTCACTCACCGAGTCATCAAGTTCAAGTTGAGATGATGTATTTTCGGAATCACGAGCTTCCATGTGGGCCAATACCTCTAATATGTTCCTCGCATGCCCCTCAATGGCCTCAACACTAGAGGAGAGCTGGGTATCCGGCTCCTCACTAGTAAAGGAGTTCAAGTTTGCTATGGAGACATCCTCACGTGTCAAACTTGAACTTCCTTGTTGGGCTTGGTTTTGGGGTATGGTATAGGGTGGTGATGGCCAACTAGGTTGCTCGTAATGTTGGTTTTCCGGCTAATTCTCATACCACCAATCCAGACTACCACTCCATTCCGGATTGTTAGAGTCGTGGTATGGAAAACACTCTTGAACATTTTGCCCTTGAAAACCAACATCTCCAACCTCTTGATAGCACTCTTCATAGTACCCATGGTTTTGAAAACCAAGGGTTCTTTCTCGGTCATCGTGCTTTTCCCACAACAAAGGGCAAGATTCGGTAGGATGGTCGGAACGACACATCCTACAAAACCTTGCTTGTTGAGCCTCTCTTCTCATCATGAGTTCCCTCAAGGTGAGACGCTCCATTAAATTTTTTTTTTCAAAAGTTTGGAATCATAGTGCAAGGATTCTCGATAAAATAAATTACCAAGAACTCAAGCAATACCTACTCCGAACAAAAACAACCACCAAGTAGTGGAAAATAAAAACAACTAGCCAATACACAACCAAATACACCTAAATACTTAGAAATAAATGCCTCTTCCCCGGCAACGGCGCCATTTTGACAGGCGGGCGGTCGTCGCGCCCCCTATGCAAAAGATAATTTATAAGCCCTTTTTGCTTACTTTCTACAACTAGGTAGATAGCGGCAAATCGGGGTCGTCCAAAGAGAAGAGGGATCTTCCTAAGCGCTTAAGCACAAATGGTTAATATTATGCTAGGCTAAAATATATACACACACATAAGAGCAAGTAAAACGGGGGGGTTGGTTGGTTGGTTTTCCTAAGTTACGAATGTAAAAAGACAAGATAACTAGCAAGGTCAAGTGATTATAAACTACAAAGATAAAAAGCCTTGGGGGCAATGGATATCCACTTCCAAATCTAATGTTGGTCATTGAATCATTCACTCATTCTATCATATAGCATTACATGACTCAACATCAACATACCCATCTAGCAAGAATCACAACACATAAATCACAAGAAGTTCTAAGTTCACGCTCGTAGATTTTCATGCAAAGGAGCTACGGAATTCGTCACGTTCCTAACACCTAACCAATTCAATCATACAAGCACTCCCTATGCTCAAACAACTCATGGCACAAGTGAAGTGAAACACACCATCAAGAATACACAAATGCTAAATAACAAATGCTTCAAGGATGAGTTAAAATCATCTATTCAATACTTCAACTACTTGTTGTGGAGACAAAACTCCTATCCTTCTTAGTTCGTAGTTTGCAAGAGTGAGTTCGACATCTCTCGTCAAACCTCACCAATGACTCCCGTTGTCGCGACCACGACTCAAGGTATCATTGGTGGCATTTAATCACGAAGAACCAACAAGCTTGGCAATGCTTATGACCACTACACCGTGACTAAGCATTTAACCAATTCATGCAATTACACGAGATTGGATGAACGTGCAACGCACATTCATCCAAGAGCATATAACTCTCTCGTTTGCTACACAAACGAACATGACGAAGAGTTCGACATCAATCACATTCGTCTAGCACATTATCAATCCATCAACACAATCAAAAGCCCTAAATCATACTCATACATTACTAACAAGAAAAGGGGGGAAATTAACCCAAATCCCCCAAACCCTAGCTAGCAATTCATACAAGTATTTCATTCAAGCTTTCAACAACATCAATGGCATCAACAATTAACATTCAAGCACAATAAAAGCACAATAGCAAAAACACTAAATAGATAGATATAAATGCTCCTTACTACACAGAAATGGAAGCTTCAATCCTTGCTCCCAAGTACAAAAACTACTCTAGAACAACAAAAGACATAGAAACTAAGAAAACAAGAAGAGAAAAGCTAGGGTTTTGGCCCAAAACAGGGGCCAAAAACTATGGAGAAGAAGGGGTGAAGAGGTATTTATAGTGGAAGAAAACAGGGGAGAAAAACGCTGCTGCAGGGCTGACTGGACGCTGTCGTCGCGACTCGCGACCAAGTTCATCGCGAGTCGCGACCAAATCAGTAACCTGCAGCCCTGTTTTGTTTTGCTTCCTCCGGGTGAACCGTTGATCCGTTTCGGGAGTTCTTGTAGTCGATTTTATAGTGCTCGAGAATAGGAATCCAATGGTGCCACTCTTGAGGGCTGATTCTTCTCGGAAAATTCTGAGAACCCTGGATCATCATTCATCCGTTGCTTTGCTCTCCTTTCTTCATCTCTTCACTTCTTCAAATCTTCACAAAGCTCAAATGTAAAGGTCTTCAAATCTTCAAATCTTCAAAGATAAATCTTCAAAGTCTTCAAATCTTCAAAGTCTTCAAACAAATCACCTTGTCACACAAAATCATCTAAAAAGTGATAAAAACGTCAAAGCCGCCTTTATCCCTCCTTAGATGATTTCAAGGAAAAATGCCACATGTAGAGCACAAAATTGCACAAAACCTAATCCTAAAAAGCCTAAAATAACCATCTAAAATGGACACATCAGTGGGGGTTGGATTTTCAAATTATCAACTCCGAAGAATAAAGAAAAACACCATGTCATCTAATTAAACTAAGTACTTTGGGAGTCATTGCTAACCATAATCAATATAATGTTTTGATCCTCGATTCATTCACATGTAAGATTTACTAAACAACCTAATATAGTGTTCATAACACGTGGTGTGGCTAATGGTATACACTTCCCCGTACCTATCACGATGCGTGTGTTCGCAACCCTCCATCGACGCTGCTATAGTAATTAGGGGAGTACAACAAGGCCCGAACATTGTTGTAGGTCATTTCCTCCCCCGTGCGATTACGTCTCGGGCTTCCACCACAAATGCACTACTTCCCCCAGGTCCTATCAACTGGCCCCAGGGGTTCTTGGCACCTTATCTATGATACTAGGGCCTCTTTCAACCCTAGCTTGCTATTTTTCACTATCTCTATAGGAGGTCGCTGCCGTACCTATCAAAGCTAATATTTATAAGCCCTATATTCTTACTAAATACAATTAAGTAGATAGTGGAAAATCAAGGTTGTCCACAAAGAAGAGGGATTTTCTTAAGCGTTTAAACATATAAGGTGGATAGTAGACTAGAGGTAGATATATAGATATATGAAAGCAAGTAAAAATGGGGGTTTTGGTTGGTTTAACAAACTAAGAAAAATGGGTAAAAACTACAAAAGACAAAGACTTGGGGTAATTATTTCCACTTCCAAACTTCTTATCTATCTGTGAACTTACAACCAATCCAATACTTTCACTACTTATTGTAAAAACAAATCTTTAATCCTTCTTAGATGGTAGTTTGCAAGAGTGAATTCAACATCTCTTGTCAAACCTCTCTAATGACTCCTTTAGTCGATAAACGGCTAAAAGTATCCCATTAATGGTGTTGAGCACAAAGAATCAACAAGCTTGGTAACACTTATAAACACTGCACCGTGTCTAAGCATTGAACCAATTCATGCATTTACACAAGATTAGTAAAGAATGTCCAATGTTCATAGACCTCTCCTATTTGGTACAATAAATAAACATGACAAAGAGTTCAACATTATCACATTCATCTAGCAATTATCAACACATCAACACCATTAGAAGTTCTAATTCTTGCTCTTGGATTCCATATAAAAAGAGGGGAAACTTAACTACTTTCTCTCAACCCTAACAAGAAATCATACAAGCAATTCATATACTCAAACTTCCAACAACATTAATGACATTAACAACACACATTAAGAGCTCATAAATGCACAACAACAAAAACAATAAATAGATAGAAAGGGTTCTCAAGACATGGGCTTGGAATCCTTAATTAATTGCTTCCAAGTACAAAACTAACCTAAATAATCAAAACTCATAACATATAACACAAATCTACAAATAAAGAAGAAGAAATGGAAAAAAATGGAAGAAAATGGAAGAAAATGGAAGAAAATGGAAGAAATGGAGCCCCCAAGTCAGGCCTAGATATTTATAGTACAAGAAAAAAGGAAGTAACCGGGAAATTTTCGCGAGTCGCGGTGGCTCATTCACGACTCGTGACCAGATTAGGAATTTTGTGAAAATTGTGAGCACTCAGGTCGACATTTTGTGAGTCGCGACACAAAAAAAGTCCAGTTTTGTTTTGCTTCCTCCGGGTGAACTGTTGATCCGTTTTGGGAGTTCTTGTAGCCGATTATAGTACTCGAGAGGACAAATCCAATGGTACCACCCTTAGAGGCTGATTCTTCTTGGATAATTCTCAGAACTCTGCTTCAAGAAATTGATCATTCTTCACCCTTTTCTTTGCTCTCCTTTCTTCACTTTATCTTCTACCACTTTGTGAGTGGCCTTCCATCTTCCACCATCCTTTCAAATGGACTTCAATAAACCACTCCTAAGGGCTCACGAGAAATCTACAAATTAAGCTTACAAAAAGGAATCTAGATGCTCGTAAGGACCAAAAATCCATTAGACTAAACATAGGTTACAAAATGAAGGATTTAGATATGAAAATCGAAAACGGCCATCCAAACCCCTTATGATGTAAACCTATCTAAATCTATCAATCTTACAACAAAAAGATAACAAATGAGATGTTAAATGCTTTGGAAAATACATGAATTTGACGTCTCATCAAATCTCCCCACACTTAAACCTTTACCCTTCCTCGAGTAAACAAGAACAAGCAAAGATCAAAGCGTAAACTAGCATGTAAAAGTTTTCCCAAAACTTCAAACATCGCATTCCTAGACTATCCTAACCCTCAGGACATAAGAATCTCTCACACTCTCACACCCCAAAGTTTAAGATAATCTAAACAACCATCGTACCAATCAAAAGTGAGGTATACACTACAAGTGTAAAACTAGCTTACTCTGCCAAAGAAGCTACCCAATAGAAAAATCAAGAGAAGCATAAAATTTTTCAATTTCTCTCATTTTCTCTCATTTTGCCCTGGAGCCCTCTCAGGTTTTTATCCTAGCTTCACACATTTTTTTTCAATGCTCACCCTCACCCTTTTCCACACCATACGGCCTCTCATTTTTGCATAAGTTGGCCTTTCAAGTTTTCAACCTATCCGGGCCTCCCACTTTTGCCTAAGCTTCCCTCTCGAGTTTTCAACTTAGCAGGATTTTTTTTATAAACAAATAAATCAAAGTAGAGCATATGCACATTTTAATATAATACATGGGATATATTTCTCTTAAACTCCCCACACTTTAAACACACATTATCCTCAATGTGAACCAAAGGACAAGATAAAGAAATAAGGGAGGAAGAAAATGAATACTCACAACTAGAAACTTGAAGGTCCTTTCTAGTGGTGGAAATGGTCACTTCTTAATGATTGTTCTCTCCTCCATGTTCTCGAACTCCACCCAATATGCAACTTTGACCCATCCACTACGAATCCACAACTATGCAAATCCAGATCAACATTCAGAATAAACAAAAACTTCTAATACTCCTAGATGGTGGTTTTGGTGGTGGTTTTTGGTGGTGGATTTTGGTGGTATTCTTGTGGTTTTGGGTAAGGGTTTCAGGACATGGTTGGGGATTTTTTTTATTTTTTCAAGAGAAATAAAAAAAATGCTAACCTAACTTGAAAGCTCGGGTTGCCTCCTGAGAAGCTCCATCTATTTAAGATCATTGGCATAACCCTAATGTTATCCATATGGTGAAGGTTTGAACTTCTTCACCATAAGCACCCAAAAATAGAGAGGTGGGGGTACAAAACTTTCAAGAGGAAAGTTTTATGGAGGTGGAGAGTGTTTAAAAGGAGTTGGGTGGTAGGATGCTTCGGGTAGTCTTTTGGCTCCTCTATTATCTCATTCAAAACTTCCAAAAATGGTGAAGTTGGTTCACTTGGTGGGGGTAGGGCTGATGATGGTAAGAATAATGAATGTAGCACAATTACCTCTTCCTCCACTTCTTTGTCTTCCACAACTGATTCCTCATCCCCTTTAAACTTGAAATCATTTCTCAAGGTGACCTCACTCACCAAATCTTTGAGTTCGACCGAGGATGGTGTATCTTCGGAATAACGAGCTTCCATTCGGCACCATTTTCAATAAATTTCTCACAAGCCCCTCTAAGGCCTCAAGACTAGAGGAGATTTGGGTTTCCCATTCTTCATTAGTCTTGGCCAAGTTGCTCAAGTTTTCAATGGCATTCATGATCTCCTCACGTGTAAAACTTGAACCTTCTTGTTGGACTTGGTTTTGGGGTACGATATAAGGTGGTGAAGGTCAACTATTTTGTTCGTATTATTGGTTTTCCGACTAATTCTCTTACTACCAGTCCGGACTGTCACTCCACTCTGGATTGTAAGAATTGTGGTATGGATACCACTCTTGAGCTTCTTGCCCTTAAAAACCAACATCTCCAACCTCTTGGAAGCACTCTTCATAATACCCTTGGTTTTCAAAAACAATGGTTTTTTGTCTTCATAGTTCTCCTCTCTCAACATATAGAAAGACTCGGTAGGATGGTCGGAATGACACATCCTACAAAACCTTGCTTGTTGAGCCTCTCTTCTCATCATGAGTTCCGTCAAGGTGAGATGTTCCTTTTTTTCTTTTTCAAAAGTCCGAAATGATATTGCAAGGATTCTCAATAAAAATTCACAAAGAACTCAAGCAATACCTACTCCGAACAAAAACCAACACAAAGAAGTGGAAAAATAAAAACAACTAGCTAATATGCAACCAAATATGCCCAAACACTACAAAATAAACACCTCTTCCCCGGCAGCGGCGCCAAAATTTGGGAGGTCATTGCCGTACCTCTCAAAGGTGATATTTATAAGCCCTAAATGCTTACTAAATTTAATTAAGTAGATAGTGGCAAATCGGGGCAGTCCACGAAGAAGAGAGATTTTATTAATCTTTTAAACATATAAGGTGGATATTATACTAGAGGTAGATATATATAGATATATAAAAGCAAGTAAAATGGGGGGGGAGGGGTTGGTTGGTTTTGGTTTTGTCCTAAATTATGAAAATAAAGACAAGCTAACTAGCAAAGTCAAGTAACTATGCTAATCACACAACAAACTAAGAAAAATGGGCAAAAACAAAAAAAGACAAAGTCTTGGGGCAATTGATTTCCACTTCCAAACTTCTTATTTATCCTTGAACTTACAACCTATCTAATACTTTCACTACTTGTTGTGAAGATAAATCTTCTATCCTTGTTAGATAGTAGTTTGCATGAGTGAATTCGAAATCTCTTGTCAAACCTCACTAATGACTCATATAGTCGATAAATGGCTAAAGTATCCCATTATGGGTGTTGAGCATGAAGAATCAACAAGTTTGGTAAAATTTATAAACAGCACACTGTGTCTAAGCATTGAACCAATTCATGCATTTATACAAGATTAGTCAAGAACGTTCAACGTTCATAGACCTCTCCTATTTGCTAACATGACAAAGAGTTCAATAATATCACATTCATCTAACAATTATCAACACATTAACACCATTACAAGTTCTAATTCATGCTCTTGGATTCCATATTAAAAGAGGGGAAACTTAGCTACTTTCCATCAACCCTAACAAGCAATCATACAAGCAATTCATATACTCAAAATTAAGAAAAACATTAATGATATCAACAACATACATTAAGAGCTCATAAATGCACAATAGCAAAAGCAATAAATAGATGGAAATGGTCCTCAAGACATAGGCTAGGAAGCCTTAATCAATTGCTTCCAAGTACAAAACTACCTAGATAATCAAAATCCATTACATATAAAAAATATATACAAAGAAAAAAGAAGAAATGGAAGAAAATGGTGAAAAACTAGGATTTGGAGCCCCCAATTCGGGACTAGAGAGTTAGGGAAGAAGGGGATGAAATGTTATTCATAGTACAAGAAAAATGAGAGTAAAAAGCAAGTTGCAGTGCAATTTCTGGGAGTCGTGATGCCTCCTTCACGATTCACGACCAAATCAAGAATTTTTTGAAAATTGTGAGCTCTTAGGTCCACATTTTGCGATTCGAGACACAAAAAAGTCCAGTTTTATTTTACTTCCTCCGAGTGAACCGTTGATCCATTCACTACAAGAGACAACATCTATTACCTTGGTTATACTGGGGTTTTTTCCTTGGTTTTTTGTCCAGAAAAAACTAAGGTAAATACTGGCGGAGTAAAAAGTAGGTTTTTAACCTCGGGTCAGAACCGAGGTAAATACTATGACTGACAATACAGACAGGTGTGTCATCGGTAAGTAATTCGCTAGGCCAATTTCCAAATTTTCTGATCGACATGGTAAAATGAAGGACTTGCAACGTCAGTAGGTTCATTTCAGAAAATAAAAAAACTAACGAAATGTGTAACCAAGGTCAGTTATGCATTAGGCAGTTCACGGTATACGGACCAATAGTTTTTGGCGGGCCTGACATTTTTCAGCAAGTCCAACAGATACCGCCAATATTTCAATAAAATGCAAAAACAAATTACAAAATATCAGTGACAATCTTTAGTAAAACCCTAGCAATGTACATGATTAATTTCTAAAACCTAGCATACATCAATACTATAGTTGTGGAGGGGAAGCAGTGGTCGGCACCTGGAAGACTGATAGCGGACGGTCGTCTCACCCCTATGCAAAGATAATTTATAAGCCCTTTTTGCTTACTTTCTACAACTAGGTAGATAGCGGCAAATCGGGGTCGTCCAAGGAGAAGAGAGATCTTCCTAAGCGCTTAAGCACAAATGGTTAATATTATGCTAGGATAAAATATATACACACACATAAAAGCAAGTAAAATGGGGGGGTTGGTTGGTTGGTTTTCCTAAGTTACGAAAGTAAAAAGACAAGATAACTAGCAAGGTCAAGTGACTATGCTAATCATCAAACAAAACTAAGAAAAGGGGTTTTAAAACTACAAAGATAAAAAGCCTTTGGGGCAAGAGATATCCACTTCCAAATCTAATGTAGGTCATTGAATCATTCACTCATTCTATCATATAGCATTACATGACTCAACATCAACATACCCATCTAGCAAGAATCACAACACATAAATCACAAGAAGTTCTAAGTTCACGCTCGTAGATTTTCATGCAAAGGAGCTACGGAATTCGTCACGTTCCTAACACCTAACCAATTCAATCATACAAGCACTCCCTATGCTCAAGCAACCCATGGCACAAATGAAGTGAAACACACCATCAAGAATACACAAATGCTAAATAACGAATGCTTCAAGGATGAATTAAAATCATCTATTCAATACTTCAACTACTTGTTGTGGAGACTAAACTCCTATCCTTCTTAGTTCGTAGTTTGCAAGAGTGAGTTCGACATCTCTCATCAAACCTCACCAATGACTCCCGTTGTCGCGACCACGACTTAAGGTATCATTGGTGGCATTTAATCACGAAGAACCAACAAGCTTGGCAATGCTTATGACCACTACACCGTGACTAAGCATTTAACCAATTCATGCAATTACACGAGATTGGATGAACGTGCAACACACATTCATCCAAGAGCATATAACTCTCTCGTTTGCTACACAAACGGACATGACGAAGAGTTCGACATCAATCACATTCGTCTAGCACATTATCAATCCATCAACACAATCAAAAGCCCTAAATCATACTCATACATTACTAACAAGAAAAGGGGGGAAATTAACCCAAATCCCCCAAACCCTCGCTAGCAATTCATACAAGTATTTCATTCAAGCTTTAAACAACATCAATGGCATCAACAATTAACATTCAAGCACAATAGCAAAAACACTAAATAGATAGATATAAATGCTCCTTACTACATAGAAATGGAAGCTTCAATCCTTGCTCCCAAGTACAAAAACTACTCTAGAACAACAAGAGGCATAAAAACTAAGAAAACAAGAAGATAAAACCTAGGGTTTTGGCCCAAAACAGGGGCCAAAAGCTGTGGAAAAGAAGGGGGTGAAGAGGTATTTATAGGGGAAGAAAAAGGGAAGAAAAACGCTGCTGCAGGGCTGACTGGACGCTGTCGTCGCGACTCGCGACGAGCTTCATCGCGAGTCGCGACCAAATCAGTAACTCCAGCCCTGTTTTGTTTTGCTTCCTCCGGGTGAACTGTTGATCCGTTTCGGGAGTTCTTGTAGTCGATTTTATAGTGCCCGAGGAGAGGAATCCAATGGTGCCACTCTTGAGGGCTGATTCTTCTCGGAAAATTCTGAGAACCCTGGATCATCATTCATCCATTGCTTTGCTCTCCTTTCTTCATCTCTTCACTTCTTCAAATCTTCACAAAGCTCAAATGTAAAGGTCTTCAAATCTTCAAATCTTCAAAGTCTTCAAACAAATCACCTTGTCACACAAAATCATCTAAAAAGTGATAAAAACGTCAAAGCCGCCTTTATCCCTCCTTAGATGATTTCAAGGCAAAATGCCACATGTAGAGCACAAAATTGCACAAAACCTAATCCTAAAAAGCCTAAAATAACCATCTAAAATGGACACATCAAAGACTTCACCGCAACTTGAAAAGGGATGTTAGCAGGACTCAGTAGCACGCTTGATGGCTCTGAGGCGACGAACGCAGTGGCGAACTGAGTGGCGAACGAGAAGGCCAGAGAATCAGTGGCATCGGGAAGAGCGCTGATCGATGGCTTCGGGAAGACCGGTGGCGTTGCTGGCGTCGGGAAGATCGATAGCATTGCTGGATCGGCAACGTTAATCTTCTCGGATGTGATGCGGTGGCATGGACGGGTTGAGAGGGTGGTGAATTGTGGGGCTGGGTGGTGAATCGTGGGGCTGGGTGGTCAACGATGAGTAGGATGGTCGGAGATGAGGCGTGCTCGGTGGTAGCGATATGGAATGACGGAGATCGCCGACGTCGAACAGTGAAGGCAATTTACGGTGGAGGCAGTGGAGTGTATGCTAAAAGGTGAGAAGATACGGATAACTAAGAATGAAAGGGAATGAAGGCAGACTAGGGTTTGTTAATTATATTGGTAGGATTTAGTTATTTATAGAGTTGATTATATGGGCTGAAATAAGGCCCATAACCTTTTATTTACAAAGTCTTAACATATGAAAATGTGCATTAACTATGTCAATAAAATATAAAATGTGCATTAATTATGACAATGTGCAAAGTCTTCACAAATTAAACTATGTCAATAAAATAAATTGTGTTAAAAATTACTGTGATTATATTTTAGTATGGGGTAGCATAAAATTGACAAAATTATACATTATTTTTGTTTAAAAATAAATAATATAGTTAATATTATTTATATATGTTCACTTCGCACAAGTGTTATCTAGTTATTCATATACTTATAAATAGAATTATAATATTAACAATAAAATACTAAGTTTGAATGTGAATTTGCAAATGTATAAGTTTAATTTTTCATCTAAAATATTGATTGCTCCAAAATTGTGTAACCCTATAATCATTGCTCCAAAATACATTATTTTTGAAATTTCCTTCATAAATACAGAAATATTAAATAGATGAATTTATTGATGAAATGTTGGAAAGCGCTAGTACGTGTGCTAGAGTCCCTTAATGTTGGTTACATAGAAGTAAGAAAGGTAAATCATAAAAGATTACAAATATATTCTTGTGCATGTTTATTGATAAATACTAGGTTGCGGACTTGGAAAATGCAATTGGGGTATATAGGTTAGCATCATGTTCGAGTGGATTTCAATTTGAAGTTATGAGTAATCTTTTAACTTTTTGCACTTAGGTCCCTCAAAGAAAGTTGGAATTGTCGAATCACGAAATTGGCAACACCAAAATGCAATTCAATAATATACATTTGCGATTTTGTAATTTGGGCATGTATGGGTGAAGGGGCCTCGAAAGTCTACATTAATTACTTCTATGTAATCAAGAAAATTTACACTAGGGCCCAAAACTGCGTTATCCTATAATTCATTGCTCTGAAATACATTATTTTTGTTATTCTTGCATAAATATAGAAATATTAAGTAGATGAATTTTTTGGTGAAATGTTGAAAAACGCTAGTACGTGTTCTAGAGTAACTTAGAGTTGGTCACGTAAAAGTAAGAAAGGGAAATTGAAAAACATTAAAAATATATTATTGTGCATGTTTATTGATTAATACTATATTACGGACTTGGAAAACATAGTGCATAGGGTAGCATCACGTTCGAACGGATTTCAATTTGGAGTTACAAGTAAAGTTTTGCCTTTTTGCACTTACGTCCTTCAAAGAAAGTTGAAATTGTCAAATCACGATATTGGCAACATCAGAATTCAATTCAATAATATGTAGTTGCGATTTTGCAATTTGGAAATGTATGGGTGAATGGAAGGGCCTCGAAAGTCAACATTGATTACTTCTACACAATCTTGAAAAATTACACTATGGCCCAAAATTGTGTTACCCTATAAACCATTGCTTCGAAATACATTTTTTTTTAAATTTTTGCATAAATATAGAAATATTAAATACATGAATTGTTTGGTGAAATGTTGCAAAGCGCTAGTACATGTTTTAGAGTAACTTAGAGTTGGTTACGTAGAAGTAAGAAAGGTAAATTGAAAAAGATTACAAATATATTCTTGTGTATGTTTATGGATAAATAATAGGTTATGGACTTGGAAAATACAACTTGAGTGTATAGGTACTATCACGTTCGAGCGGATTTCAATTTGGAGTTACGAGTAAAGTTTATACTTTTTGCACTTAGGTCCCTCAAAGAAAGTTGGAGTTGTTGAATCACGAAATTGGGGACACCAAAATGCAATTCAATAATATACAATTTCAGTTTTCCATTTTGGTCATGGGTTAACAGAAGGTTCTCGAAAGTTAACATTGCCTACTTCTACACAATCTTGAAAATTTATACTATTGCCCAATATTGTGTAACCTCATTATCCATTGCTCCAAAATACATGATTATTGTTATTCTTTCCTAAATATAGATATATAAAATATATTATTTTTTGGTGAAATATTGGAAAGCGCTATTACACGTTTTTGAGTAACTCATACCGGTGCCTCATAACAACCAAATTTCATACTACTCATTTTATATAATTATAAATAAGTAGTATATAAAATTTTATTCGGTGAAAAATAAAATTTATTTATTGATATTCGACTTCAATCACATACTACTCAAACTCTACTTTTAATTTATTTCATTTGAAAAATATAAACATGAAGTCATAGTTAAAAGTATAATTATAAATCTTTTAAAAAGGACTAAATTCTTTTTTTGTCCTTTACATATTTACCAATACCTTCTTTTGGTTCTCGATACCAAAACCACGTTTAATCAACCAGTAATATTCTGAAATTGCATCTTTTGGTCCCCAAAGTCGGTTTTCAAGTATACTAGGATGGCTTTCTGGTATAGTCAGGGGTATTTTAGTAATTTAACAAATTTAAAAATATTTTCAATTTAAAAGTATTTTCTATTGAAATTTACTTTTGTTCTGGGTCGGGTTCCTGGGTTAAAAATCTGGGCTGGGTTGTAGGATTTCCCGTCGCTGACGTCGCCACTAGCAACATAACCTCTGGGCTCGCTGCCGCCTTGAAACCGAAGCATGATCGGCGTGGATCCCGTACCCCATCCCCATTCTCAAATCGTTCTTTGCGCTGCAATTTGGAGGGCTATCGGCGTGGATTTCTTTGATCGATGTGAAGCTTTGATTTAAAGCTTCGATCTTATCCCTATCCTCAAAAGCTTTTATTTGAAGCTTTGATGCCACCGCCGAAATGTTTATGAGGAAAAATATGATGAAGCTTATGAGGAAGAAGATGATGAATTAGGATGAAATATTTTGAGGCCCGATTTCTTTATTATTTTGTTTCTTCATTAAACAAAACGACGTCGATTTGGTATAAGTGAAATGATGTCATTTTTTTAATGAAGAAACAAATATAATAACAAATCAAAAAATTGGGCCTAAAAACATTTCAGCCAAATTCATCATCTTCTTCCTCGTAAACTCTATTCTATTCCTCCTTCCGCTCCGCCGTCTACCTTTGTTGTGCCACCGTCCGCCGTCAAACCTCGCTGCGCTTCTGTACGCCAGAAGAAGACGAAGATTCTCTTTGGAAGAAGACGGATCTTTGGGCAGGCTTATCTGTGGCAGAAGAAGAGTCGGAATTAATCTTTGGGCTTCTCTGTGGGCAGGCTTCACTGTAAGAAATGGAAAATAAACAATAGAGGTAGGGCGGGTGGTGGATGAATAGTAGATGGCAGAATGGTGGAGGTTGGCGAGTGGTGATGAGTGGAGGTTGGCGGGTGGTGATGAGTGGAGGTTGGCTGGAAGAAGCTTGGAGGAAGAAGAGGGGTTTTCTCTTTTTCTAGTTTGTTTCAAACTCAGGGGTATCATGGTTATTTTACAGCTTTTGACCAATTTTACCGTTGACTTTATCTGAAAACTGCCTTTGGGGACCAAAAGATTCAATTTCAAAATGTTACTGGCCGATTAAACGCGGTTTTGGACTCGGGGACCAAAAGAAGGTATTGGTGAATATGTAAGGACTAAATTTTTTTTTTATATTTTAGTTTTGTTTAACATTAAATTTTATTATTAAAATTTTGATCATATGTTACTTGAAATCTACATTTAATTTATTATATTTGAAAAATATAAACATAAAGTCATACGTAAAAGTATAATTATAAAATCTTTTTAAAAAAAGAAATGGAGTTGCATAAAAAATTTAAAAATTATATTTTTGTTTTGTTAAAAAGAAATATATTATTAATATATATATATATATATATAGATTCAATTATTTTAAATTGTGCACCACAAGGGTGTTCGCGAGAGGTACAAGCGACCTCGACAAGTAAGAAATGTGTGCGACGTCGGTGAACATAGTAAATGACATCGGTAAGCCAGAAATGATGTGATGTCGGTCATTTCATGTCTACGAGAAGTACGTGCGACGTCGGTTACAAAAACAACCGACGTAAATAAGTCAGACATGCGTGCAACGTCAGCCATTCTTGTTTGGGATCGAAACGTGCAACCTCGGTTACCAAAACAACAGAGTAAGTAAGCCAGACATGCGTGTGATGTTTTTCATTTGGATCTGGGATAGGTAAATGCACCCTCAATCACATAAAGGTAAGCTAGAAATGCATGCGACATTGGGCATTCATGTCTGGGATAGCTACGCACGACCTCGGTTTGACATCGGTAAGAAAGATATGCGTGCGATGTCAGTCACATCAGAATTTTTACCTTCATTTTTTTTAAATGAGGTAAAGAGTATACTTTTTACTTCGAAAAAAATCAACCGAGGTAAAAGAACTTTTTACCTCGATTTTTTGGTGTTAAGAAAAAAATTAAGGTAAGAGGCGAAGTAATAGGTATGGTTTCTTGAGGTGGTTTTGGGAGTTCTTGTAGTCAATTCTATAGTACTCGAGAAGAAGAATCCAATGGTACCACCCTTGGAGGCTGATTCTTCTTGGATAATTCTCAAAACTCTGCTTCAAAACATAGATCATTCTTCACCCTTTGCTTTGCTCTCCTTTCTTCACTTTATCTTCTACCACTTTGTGAGTGCCCTTCCATCTTCTACCATTCTTTCGAAAGGCCTTCACTAAGCCACTCCCAAGTGCTCAATAGCAATCTACAAATTAAGCTTAAAAAAGGAATCTAGATGCTTGTAAGGACAAAAAATCCATTAGACTAAACATAGGTTACAAAATGAAGGATTTAGATATGAAAACCTAAAATGGTCATCCAAACCCCTTATGATGTAAAAATACCTAAATCTAGCAATCTTATAACAAA
Source organism: Rubia yunnanensis (assembly GCA_037428765.1). NCBI lineage: Eukaryota > Viridiplantae > Streptophyta > Magnoliopsida > Gentianales > Rubiaceae > Rubia > Rubia yunnanensis. The sequence continues at coordinate 80,962,596 of CM075064.1, forward strand.
ATGGTAAGAAAAGAGATGTTAAATGCTTCAGAAAATACATGCATTTGATGTCTCATCACTCTACCCGTAACCTATTGAAAAACTTTACGTAATTTGCTAAGACTGATGTGATGGAAAGTAAGTTAGAGCAATACTCGGTTCTCTCGTGTACACACCCATGCAGACGCAACGTACCCCCTTACTCATTCTAACATCCAGGTTTCTCTTTGCAAGGGGAATCAATATTTTCACCATATGAATATAGCCCAAAGTGTGTGCTAATGTGGTGTACTATTAATGCAATTCAAACATTCAAGAACAATCGTAATAATATCACGAACATATATACTAAGATGAATCTAATGAATCTCACAAAACATAAGCTAAATCATGTGCTACAATTATCCCCATGCTATATAAACCACTCCATAAACATGGAATTCAAATATGTATTTGAATTCCACATCTAGGATGAACACAAAAATAAAAGAGAAGAAAAGAAAAGGAGAGATTGTTTCTCTCTCTGAAATTTTCTCTCCTAATGAACTAATCTACTTTGTACATGTTTAACCTAGTATATTATAGTCATATACATAGGAGAAGGGTATTGGGCCTAAAAATAGGCACAAAATAGGCCAAAGGTTCTTAAACCCTAGTTCAGCCGCCGCCCGGTGTGGGCAGTCGCGGATGGTGTGGCCCGTGCCAAGTACATGTCACGGGTTGCACGATCGTGCACTAGTTATGCTTCTTTATCCAACGTGGGGCAATGTATTTAGCCCGGGTCACAGATTAGGGTCTGGCGCAAACCGTGGCCGTTGACACCGGCCGCTGTCTGTAGTCTAGATCTGGAACATTTGAACCATGGGGAGTAGGTCTTTGCGCTAGCCATCACCTAGAGGCACGATTTACTCATACATTTGGCGATGGGCGTAGCCCTTGGCGTGGGCCATGGTCTGGAGGCTCAATCTGCTCCAAAACTTGGCACGGGCCATAGGCTGGTATTCGAATCTCAAATTTGGAACGGTGCAGGCCATCGTGAATGGGATGGTCCGTGCCCATACTTAGCTAATTTTTTAGTGAAATTTTCAGGGAAGAGGCATGTTTTATTGAGTGTTAGTGTAGTTCTTTGTGTTTTTTGTTTCTGTTTGTGTGTTCGTGTTCATAGTTTGTGCTTGTTTTGTTTTTGTTGTTTTTCAGAAGGATATATTGCTTTTGTTCTTGGTGTATGGTACGTGCTCGTTCCAAGAACCGAGAACTTTTACACTACCACCTAAAAGTTTTTGTGCTTCTTTGTTTTTAATTTTTTTGTTTGGAATGTGTATTTCTTGAGTTCTTAGTGCACTTATATCAAGAATCCTTACACTGCGATTCCAATTTCTTTTTTTAAAAAAGAAAAAAAATGGAAGATCTCACCTTAAGGGAACTCATGATGACAAGAGAGGCTCAACAAGCAAGTTTTTGTAGGATTTGTCGTTCTGATCATCCTACCAAGTCTTGTAATGTTGGCATGTGACGCCTCCTTTAGTGTGGGTCATTAGTGCCTACCCATGAACAGCCTGCTCCGACCCATGTAACCTTGCCCGGCTGAACTTGTTTGTAGTGATCGAGAAGAAAAATCCAATGGAATTAGCCTTGAAAGCTAATTCTTCTCGGATCATTCTCAGACTTTGGCACAACTCATCAAACCACGATTCCCCATTTCTTTATTGGCCGGTTTGATCTCCTTTTTTGCCTATCTTTGACTCTAATCTCCTTCTACCACGCATTGATTTTTGTGACCTTTGTCTACTACCATTCTAGAGGTGAATGACTTTCGATCTCTTTTACCATTCTTGCGATGACCTTCAATATCTTCTACCACCCTTATGAATAGCCTTCACATAGAAGAAGAAAACCAAGCATGACTGTCTAACACACGCAGAATGAAGCATATCATTGCTCTTGTTGGAGTGACTTATAATCTTTTGGCCCATTCAAGCCCATACCTTATGAATCACCTTAAATGTATCTTGAATCATTCTATTAGTAATAACCCTGTGATTAATGTGTGGGAGGCCGTCGTCGTACCACTCAAAATTAATATTTATAAGCCCTTTTTCCTTACTATCTACAACTAGGTAGATAACGGCAAGTCGGGTTCCTCCACGAAGAAGAGGGATTTTCTCAAGCGTTTAGACACAAATAGTTGATATTAAGCTAGGAGTAGATATATATATACACATATATAAGCAAGTAAAAAAGTGGGGGGGGGTTGGTTGTTTGGTGGTCCTAAGTTATGAAAGTTAAAAGACAAGACAACTAACTAGCAAAGTCAAGCAACTATGCTAAATCATCAAACAAAACTAAGAAAAAGGGGTTTTAAAACTACAAATGATAAATCCTTGGGGGTATTCGATATCCACTTCCAAACCTAATGTAGATCATTGAACCATTCACTAATCCTATCACAATTGTTACCTATGGGGAATGCCAATGGAAGATCAACATTCATTCCTTCTTAAGAGTAGTTTGCAAAGACAAACAACGACCATTTGCAAACCTCATTGATGATCACCCTAGACAAACAACGACTATAGGGGTATTTCATCAATGGCATTATACACGAAGGACCATAGATTTGACAACGAAAAGCCTTCTACCAAAGACATAGCCATTTAACCAAACATAACATTCATTAGGCTAAACCTAGAACAAACCACATTCAAGGTTCAACCTTTCATTGTATCTATAGGATAAATATGAGAACAATCCACATTAACATACTTATCTAGCAATAACAACACATTATGCGCAAGAATTTCTAAGTTCATGTTCCTAGATTTCATGCAAATGAGCCAAGGAATTCGTCACTTTCCTAACACCCTAACACTTTCAATCATACAAATAACACATGGCATAAATGAAGTGAAACATAGCATTAAGAACACATAAATGCTAAATAACAAAGGCTTCAAGAACGAATGATAAAATCTATTCACTACTTTCAATAATCATGCATTTACACAAGATTAGCCAAGAACAATCGACGTTCATTGACTTCTCTCATTTACCACCTAAAACAAACATGGCAACAAATTCAACATCATCACATTCATCCATCAATAATCAACACATCAACATCATTAAGAAGCTCTAACTCATGCTCTTGGATTCCACATTAAAAGAGGGGATAATTAGCTACTCTCTCCCAACCCTAACAAGTAATCATACAAGCAATTCATATACTCAAGTTTCCAACAACATCAATGGAATTAACAATTCACATTCAAAGCTCAATAAATGCACAATAGCAAAAGCACCAAATAGATAGATATATGGTTCTTACTACATAGAAATGGAAGCTTCAATCCATTACTCCTAAGATAAAACTAAGCTAGACAATTAGAAGACATGATCAACCTACAAAAACTATGAAAAGAAAGAAGGAAAAACTAAAGTTTGAACCCACAAAAATGCAGGAAACAGAAGGTGTCCAAAGCTTCCTGAAGAGGAGAGGATAAGGTGAGTATTTATAGTGCAAAAAGAAAGAAGGGTTTATGACCCCTCGCCCGTCGCAAGTGGCGATGTGCTCGCGACGGACTCCAAGTCCAGCACCATTTCTTCTTTCTCGTTTTTTTATATCCTCATCTTCTCTTCACTTCTTCAAAAGCTCAATTACAAGTCTTCAAATCTTCAAATCTTCAAATGTATTCTTCAAAGTCTTCAAACAAATTTCCTTGTCACACAAAATCCTCTAGAAAAGTAATAAAAGCGTAAAAGTCGCTTTTAATCCTCCTTAGAGAAATTCAAGGCAAAATGTCCCATTTAGAGCACAAAAGTATACAAAAGTGAATCCTAAAAGTCCTAATATAACCGTACAAAATAGGCACATCAATGTGTACTGTATAATGTTACACTTCACGCCTTTTTCTCTCGCTTCATCAAGCATATCCATTTCTCTCTTTGGGTCACTAATGCGGCATAAGAGTTGGTATATTTGGACAAATGGAACCGGGGTGATGACATTTTATTTGATTCATTTAATTAAAGTATTTTCTTCGCTAAATTAGGTGATTTAGTTTGCTTTCTTTAATTAAGAAATTTTCTTTTTCCTTAGGAGATTTAGATTCTTTTTCCTCTCTTCATTAGGAGATTTTATTTCATTGTTATGTAATTTTAAATCTTGTTTTGATTATGATTAATAAAAGTCAACATTTATGTTGTAAACCGCAGTGTTTCATATTTCCTATATTACGTTCTACATGAGTTGGTATCAGAACCATTCCAATCCCTACAATGATGTGTCGTCAATCCCGTGGAGGCATCCCCAATCATGATAGTGATCTAGAATACATTTATAGACGTGAAGAAATTACATGATGCTATCAAAAAATGGAGTTTCTCGCACAGCTCATTGTAGTGTTTCTCATGCAACACCCGACCGGAGCCGTCCCCCTTGACGAATCCGATATCGACGATGACAACCCATTCACACTGAACCCCATTGCTCGACACCAAGTCATACTGTACGCAGACCAATTGGAGATTGAAACACGCTGGGAATTGGAGTTCAAAATGGATATTCCCGAGTTTCACGAGAAGGTGAATGCGAAGAAATTTATGGACAAAGAGAAAGTCGCGCAAGACTTATTTGGTGAACCAATTTATAATATTTATGATGAGGGACCTGGAGGTTGAGGAAGAGATCGAGAAAGTCATGAGAAATGTGTTTCTCGGGCATTGAGTTGCCACACTCCTTGCATATTGCTTGGGAATAACCACACGATGCACGAAGGAACTTTTGGACTAGATTATCATGGTGGAAGATGTGCTCAACTTCAAGGCAGTCCCAGAGACCAGACGTGTGCCCCTCGTCGCCTTTACATGGGTAACAATTTGGACAATGACGCACTGGAAAATTTGGGAATGAATTTTTATGAACCCCAGGAGAATGATGTGGCATAAGAGTTGGTATTTATAGACAAATGGGACTGGGGTGATAACATTTTATTTTCTTTATTTAATCAAAATATTTGCTTCCCTGAATTAGGTGACCTAGTTTTCTTTCTTTATGCAGTTTTCTTTTCCTTAGGAGATTTTATTTCCTTTTCCTCTTTTCATTAGGATGTTTAGCTCTCCTTTCCCATTTTCATTAGGAGACATAGTTCCCTATAAATAGTGGTGATGTGCATAATTATGTTTGCGTTAACCATTGCATTCGGCGTAATAACTGGCTTGATTTTCATGTTAGATTGCTAGTATTAATTGAGTTTACGTGACAAGAGGTTTAGACGACCATATTTGGTTTTCTTGTCTAAATCTCGCATTTTGTAGACTTAATTGGTACTAAATGCACCTTGTATCCACGGGCACCTAGATCTTTCACTGTGATCATCCTTAGTAGGTTACTCGTGGGTACTTTTCATCACATTCTATGTTAAAGGCCATTCGGAAGAACGATAGAAGATGTCAAAGGCTATTCACATTAGAATAGTAGTTGATAAAGACCACGGACATTACATTGTTGTAGTGAAGGATAGATCCAAAGATAGGCGGCATTGAAGTTCAAAACGGCCAAAGAAGAAACGGAGAATCGTGGTCCGAGAGTTACATTAAGATCTGGGAATGATCCAAGAAGTATCAGCCTTTGAGGTTGGTTCTATTGGATTTGTCTCCTCGAAATTCGTAAAATCAACTACAAGAACTATCAAATCGGACTAACAATTTTTTCGTAGCAGAGCAAAGAAGTCAGTCGGCCAAAACATTAACCCGTTGGCACGGACCACTCATGGTTGGCACCAAACGAGGCACCAATACCCGTGCCACACCATTCCAAGTATAGAGACTTCCAATAGTTGGCAAATTAGCATACTGGCCTAATGCTTTAAACACTTTAAAGTCTGCCATTACCTTGTGATCTAGAATAAAGTGTCCTAAATATTCACTTTTGTCCTCAATGACATTAAGGTCCCCAATAGCTAAAAGTTGGATATCTTTATGAGTTAAAAGTGATTCTCATAGTTTAGCATTTGCTCTTTGTGAATGTTTTGCATACACAAAAGCAATATGGCACTCCTTAGGTATTTCAAAATAAACTATTTTGGCAAGGATGTATTGCTTATGGGACTTAATTATATCAACTTTGATACTGTCATCAAAGAATAACAAAATCTTACAATCAGGATTTGAGAAATATTTTTTATATCCTAGGTAAAAAATAGTTTTTGGAGTTTGAGAAGCTTTCAAGATTGGTTCAATTAAAGTTGTTAGAGAAATCTAATGTATGTGCTTAATATTCATAACTCTTATTTAGAAGCCTGATTACCTATCCCTTCAATATTCCATATACAAAGATTTAATTCCATTAAAAAATTAATGTTTATAGGACATTGAGGATCTGGTTAAGACAGTTTTTGGAGTCGAAGTATAATCCTTTCAATTATACTTTCTTGTTTGAGATTTTAGACTAGCTGGATTCTCATATGATGGTAGCTTAAGAAGTGCATTAAACTTGTTTTGTGAAGCTACCATATCATATACAAAGGATCCCTGAGTTTTCAGGTTCAGAGTTGTATCCTGATCTATGTACTCCATCTGAGATTGTGGTTTCTTTAAATCTTATCCTCTTTTTGGATTTAGAATCAGATGAGAGTAAAGGAGAAGAACTAGCATTTATTTCAATGAAACTCTCATTTTGATTATCCTTGATAATAAGGCTTTTATTAGAGGATGGATTATGTTGTTTGTTTAAAGAAACTGTAGCTTCATGACTGTAGCTTCATAGGAGTTTATTACGTCCTCATAAACATTTGAAACATCAGATACAATAAAAACATCAGTATGCATACTATTAACATTAATCATATCATCAATATCAGTAGTCATAACCTCTTTAGACAAATTGTCATTAAGGTTCACAATGTCAATGGCAGGGGACTGATGTCCTTAGAAGGGTGATTGTTAGTATCCACAATGAGAGTAGTATTAGCAATAGTCTGCACAGGATTATTATTATTTGGTTTAGAAATAACATGAGCCTCTGAACTAGAAGCTAACCCATTAGAACTCTTTCCATCCATCTCAGCCAGAGAAATCTTAGGGTCTATACCATTTGTCTTTGGTCTCCAAATTTCCTGTGTCACATTAGCAGCTTTGTGAGCAGGGATATATGACTTGTCTTTAGGAGGAAGTTGTTCTCCTTTTTGCTTAGGCCTGAAATCTTTATCAACATGTCTCCAAGCAATATAATTTTGTAAAGCATCAGTTTTACAGCTTGTATCGAAATGACCTAGTTTAAAACATTTTGAACAGTATTCAGGGACTCCTTCATAATCAATGTATTTTCAGAACCCAACACCCCTATAATCTAACCATATTCTATTAGTTCTAGGCATAGTGATGTCTAGTTCAACATTTAAGAATGTGAGGCCTAATCCTATTTAGTGTGGCTTTGTCCACTTTAACAGGATGACCTATAATATTTCCTATAGACATCCTCACACTTGGATCAAAAAATTGCTGAGGCAATCCATATAGAGCTAACCAGACAAGCACAATGGGGGAATCAACATTAGGGTTAAAATTGAGAGTTCATTTAGAAATTCTTAAAGAATAAGAGCCAAAATTCTAGAATTTGTCAATCCAACAACTATAGTAATCATCAGATAAAGAGAATGAAATTAAAACTTAACGATTATCTAAAAGGTGGATCTCGGTTTGGCCCTTGAAACCGGCTGTCTGAAAATCCCAGTGAAGTTTGTCCAATTAAGGCCTACTTCGCGAGAATTTTTCAACCAGCGTTAGTTTTAGAGGGTCTTCCAACGTTTCACACTCATCTATGGTGAAGGTGAGGTCGGGTTTGCCAAGATGATCGATACAAGGCATTTTATTGAATGAAGTTATATTGGGTTGGTACTTGGTTTGAATAGCATTGGCATTAGGTTTGCCTATGATGCGAGCGTAGGAGAGTGGTGGCTCCGCCATGACGGCGGCGCTGAGCATAGGTGCTAGGAGCGTATGGGAAATGGGATGGAGATCCTAAAATAATGGGGCTAATCAGAGAGACGAGTGCTCATGTGCAGGGAGTAGTTTCTATAGTTTGGGGTTAATTGTATTCATGTGTTGATTAATCCTTTTGTAAGATTATTAGTTCATCCCAATTCCTGTGCTTGTGATATTATGATGGCTTGTTCTTGAATTTCATAATGGCATGGATGATACACTCCATTAGCACACACTCTAGTCAACATTCATGTTGCTGCAAATAGTGATACCCCCCGGGGGAAGAGAACCCCGGATGCGATATGGGTAGCAAGGTCCAGATCCACATGAGTGTGTGCACGTAGGTCTTTTCTGAGTTTCACTTTTACGATGACAGCACACCAGTTTTAGCTGATGAGTTGGTCTGAAGGGTAATGGGTAGAGATAGCAAAAAGTAGCAAGCTAGGGTTGTTAGAGGTTCTAGTGTCATTGGTAAGGTGCCTACATCCCTTGGTGAGGTGCCTACATCCCGGGCACTATACCATGAATGCTCTACTCCCTAGGCCTAGGGAGTAGAGCATTCGTGGTGTAGTGCCCGTGATGTAATTGTACGGGGGAGAAACAAACCTACAACAACTATAAGACCTAGTTATACTCCCCTAATTACGGAGGAGGTGCCGATGGAAGATTGCAAGAGCACCCTACGTGACAGGTACGGGGAAATGCTGACCATCGACCACACCACATGTTATGAACACTAGATTAGGGTGTTGAAATATTACATGTGAATGAATCGAGGTTCGAAATATTTAATTGACCATGTTACGCAAATATTCCCCAAGTGTCTAACTATATAGTTTACTTACTTTTTTCCTTTCATGCTTGTAGTTGTTAGCTGAAAAACAACCCCCCTCTGTTTACCATACTATCTATTCCTAGCAACACAGATGGATTGACAACCCGGATGTGATTGTGTTTAATTGACTATTAGGTCTTAGCATATCTGTGAACATACTCAGGACTTGCCCCTAACTACCCCATAGGTAGCATAGTAGTGAGTTGTGTGCAGATTATAAATTTAAATTTGACTTTTGATCCAGTGCCTCCGCTCGGTTAAATTAGTTACAATTACCGACCCTGAGCAAAGACGGGTCAAGCGGAGACATTGTTACATAATTTTCAATAACATTTTGATTATAATTAATAAAGGTCGACATTTATGTTGCAATCCCTATATTTTTATTTTCCTATACTGCGTTCTACATCGATCACCATCTTCACATAATCCATTTAAGATAGGACAATATGTGAACTCGTCAGGAACAAAGGCTTTAAAAATTGTATTTTTGAGAACTTGCTCTGCCTTTTATGTTTCCTGAATTTGTTGAACAAGCTGATTAGCTTTGTTTAAAAGAGGTGCACTTTGTAGAGGCCATTTTTATGATGAGCGAGAGAAATTTTTGGAGTTATCTCATGGAAGTGCCGAACTCAAGAAGAATGGTGGTGGGGTGTCTATACCGTGATACACGTGTAATGGGATGCGGTGGGTTGGGGGACGGCTTTCGAAATGATGAGGAGGCCGACAAATATGTGGTTGGTGTCGGATGAGATCTTAAGATATTCTCGCTCCGTCCTACTTTAAAATTTTTAATTACTTTTTATAAATTAAAATATGTAAAATTTGATCATAAATAAAAGTTAATATATACATACTAAAAATATCACATGTTATTTTGTTAAATTTATTTTAATATCTATTTTCTAAATATCAATTTCATATGTGTATTATAACATGTAACTAGAGATATTTACAGTCAAACATCCTCATTAAAAGCTGTTAAAAAACAATTAGAAAGTTTAGAGTGGGGCAGAGGGAATAATTAAGATTAAAGTGCTAAAATAACCATGTCCTTGTATGAAAGGGCCAAAATAAACCTGCAAAATCAGAAAATGTCAAACTAACCCTAACTTATTGACGAATATGCCAAACGTAAATCCTGAAGAAAATTCATCAACCAAGCTAATTCCGCAGCAGTGTTTGCCATAACACGATATTCTGATTCTGAACTAGAACGAGAAATTGTAGGTTTCTTCTTAGCACTCCAAGGAAAATGGTATAACCATATGTAGACCTACGAGTCTCAATGCAACAAGCCCAATTAGCATCAAAATAACCCATAACTGGTAAAACAGATGAATTTGCGTGAAACTGAAGACCAAAGTGGAGAATACCACGCACGTAGCACAAAATTTGAGTAACAACTTGGAAATAGTCATCAGTAGGAGTCTGCATGTACTGACTGACTGTGTTCATAGCATAGGACTAATCGGGATACTTAAGTGCACCAACCAAAGACCGATAAAGAGTGAGATTTCTAAACAGCTTCTTGGAAGAGCTAAAAAGATGCGAAAAAGCCACAAATGGAATGGCAATAGGCACGGAATCCAGTATCCCAGCACGCAATAAAATGTCCTTGGCGTATCTGGCTTGACTAAGAAATAAGCCACAAGAAATAAAACAACCACCAAACTCATAGAGTGCCAAGATCAATAACCTTGAATTCCTAATTAACCCGATCAATAAACTTCCAAATGTGATGACCATAATTCCCGGTGAGAAAAATGTCATCAACATAAATCAACAAGTAGAGAAAAGAGGAAACCTATGAAAATACAAACAAAGATGTATCGGAGGAACTGTATACACCAATAAAAAAAATAAAACGCTGAAACCAAGCACGATGAGCTTACTTCAATCCATTAATGACCTTGCGTAGACGACATACAAAATCAGGATGCATCAGGTCTTTGTATCTAGCAGGCAGCTCCATATAAATCGGAGAGTCAAGAACACAATTTAAAAATGCATTTTTGACATCCAACTACCGTAAGGACCAATTTCAAGTGACATCCAGATATAAAATAGTACGAACAATGTTGGTTTTACTTCTCTACATCAAACTTGAGAGGAACTTATGTTGAAAAATTATTCTATGAACCTGCAAAACATATAATTCCACAAGAGAATGTAATAAAAGATAACATTCAAGTCGTATACGAGACACTTTCCTTAAGGCTTTATTTGTTCTCTTTTGTGTTCATATGATTCAGAACAAATATCATGTAGGATAAAATGAAGCCTGGTTGACATAATTATACACTCACTTCTTCTATCCCAAATGAACAAATAATCAAAGAGCAAGAATTCTCTAAGAATAATGCAATATCTTTCTTTTCCTCTTTGTGAGATTTTCTCTACTTCTCTCTTTTCTCATGTTTTCTTATATTATGATTGTACCCTTCTTGTATGCTTCAAAGAGAAGACAACTCGTCTATTTATAAACTAATGGCTTGAGATGAAATAATACATCTCTTCATGACATATACCCATTGGAAGTTGAAATCATATCTATTGGTGACGAACAATATTCACACCGCTTCATTATTTATAGTCACGTCTTTTCAATCATTGGAAATATCCAACAATCCCCCGCCATTTCTGATTATTGAAAACGTACTCTTTAAATCACAAAAAACTGTTGATAATGCATGCATCGGCAAGTGGTGTCTTTCGATTGAACTAGAGCCTTAGTGAAGGTTGCTATAATTTGTCGAACCACTTGGTAGGCTATGCTTTGAACCAATGGTTTATGTACCAAGCCACATTGACCAACACACACAGATTCGATTATTTCCCATTGTTATAAACCACACAATTCAAGATTCATGTGTGCATATCCTTTCATGAATATGTCCAAGAAGTAAAGTCCAAAAATCTTGCAATTGACATTTAAGTCTTACACTCATATAGGCAAGTCCATGTGCCTCTTTCAGAGCATCTTCAATGGTAAGCTACAAGGGGTTGTAACTTGACTTGCCATATTAACTTTTCAAACTAATGATGTGGCAAGCAACACACTCCCACAGTAGTAAGCTACTTTCATATGCAGCTTGATAGGTCCCACATATTTTTAATATAATTTTATTAATTTATTTATATGAGTAAAAATATCAAAAATTGCTTTCTTATAAAAATAATATTATAATAATTTTAATTTATATAAATTTCTTATAAAATAATAAGACCTTTAACCATGCATGTATTATATAAACAGTGTGATTTTCCAATGTGCAACAACTAGAAAGAAAATGAATACGTTATAACTTTTGAATTTTCCATGCATAATATTTCATGGATCAATGAAAGAACGTCTATTTTACTATCAAATGCATGCTACTATTTGAAATTGGAATGCACGTAGAATATATCTATAAATAACTCTTTTATGATTTGGATTGGTATCGAGCTATAAAATATAAAATTAAAAATGGTAAATTTTCATGAACAATTTCGATAAGATCTTCCATTTCGTCTATATTCTAATAAAAATTATACTACACAATCCAACCAAATTATATGTAAAATACACTTTCTACATGTGAAACATTAAATGCAGCAGACATCAAGCAACCTGCTTCCACAAGCTGCTTGCAAGTTGATGACGTGGATTCTGCAACAACGGTAAGCAGGTCTGCTACAATTTGTGGAATTTCGCAAGCAGGTCCAAAAACACCGCTGTTGGAGATGCTAAGAACAATACCAAGGCCAATCAAACTGCCCCCCTGGCCAATCAAACTGCCCCCTGGCTCCTTAAAATACATTTTCTACATGTGAAACATTAAATGCAGCAGACATCAAACAATCTGCTTCCACAAGCTACAACTGCTTGCAAGTTGATGATGTGGATTCTGCAACATCGGTAAGCAGGCCTGCTACAATTTGTTCGCAAGCAGATCCAAAAACACCACCGTTGGAGATGGTCTCATTGTAAGAACAATACCAAGGCCAATCAAACTGCCCCCTCCCCCTTATGGCTCCTTTATGGACTTGTTAATAACTTCAAAATTCATCCTTAATATTAGTCAAGTTGGTTAAACCAGCACTCCCTCTTTTGGGATGTTTTTAATTGAGTGCTCAAACCACTATGCAAATACATGCCAAATATAATCATATAACGTTCAACTCGTCATAACATAATTCATGATGCAAATTATATTTTTCTTGTTCCATGCATTTACATGAAACTTTTAACATCCAATCATCAACTAGGCATGAACAATATATCTCTTTCATGGATATCATGCATCATATCCTTGATCATACCTATTTTAATTCATAATCGTTGAATTTATAGAATTTTACCTTCTCCCCAAATTGGGTTCTACGGGAATGTTTTATAAACCGAGATTTTATTATCCAAAACCAAACTCTTCTAGGATTTCCTAGGATCACAAATAACACAAAACTTTTATGTCTGGACAGAATCAGAAGAATCAGATTCTCTCATAATCATCTTTTTGTTCCGAAGAACTAACAGTTTCTTCTTGCAGAGTTACAACAACTCTTGCTTTAGGGTTTTTATCTATAGTCATGATTCATAGAATCAAAGCCCGTCCATATTTCTCCACGTTATATGATATTAACAGATATTATGTTCAGCAAGCCCATAGGCTTCTTTTGTGCAATACAAAATTGCCAAATCTACGTAAAAAGCCAATCATCCAGAATTTTATTCCAACATTTATATGTATGCAGCCGAGGGCTAAACCAATATATCATACATTCTCCAAACGTAAATGTGACTAATGAGCTACAAATAGCTTGTACTTTATTTCTTCATACATAGTCAAAGAAATAAATAAATGAAATCTTTCAACTTTATATGATAAACCTTCTATATACGGAAGCCAGAATCATGTCACTTAAAGAATCAATTAACTGATAAACTTTGATAGAAAGTTGCTTATGGAATCATTTTATTCTTCAATTTTATATAGAGAAGAAGAACAAACATGCTTGCATATGTTTATCAGAAAAAGAAGTAATATACTTCAAGATCAGCTCTTAGACAAAGTTGTTCTTTTGTTTCATATTTTCAAATTTTCATGCAATCCTCTTTTAAGCAAGAAACTCAAAGAAGTACTCATGCAAGTCAAACAAGATACTGGAAGAACAACGCATAAAACCCAAGGGATTAACCAATTTTAATATCAGATGGATAATCATCCAAATATTTTAATGGACAATTAATTTCATAAAGAGTCACTCACTTGTTGCTATGCACCACCGAGGATGTAAAAATGTTACATATTTTGGCACTTTAGTGAAAGCGAAACCATGGCTTTAGCATCAATGCAATGGGCCAAACGCATCCCCCGTGTTGCTTATCTCATTTATATTTCCATGTAGAATTGATCAGTACAACACCAATAGAAGTAGCATCCTCCGAAATTCTTGCTAATGAAGTTCTTCCACCAGCAGTAGTAAATTCCTCGTCCAAACTTCTTTCCTCAAATTTTTTTAAGCAGCATCTTCAAATTTTACATGAAACAACTAAAGCCTTAACATTGTTGGTTTTACTCTGCTACATCAAAGTTGAGAGGAACCTACGTAGAAAAATTCTTCTATGAACTTCTCCAATCCCGAATGAAAAATTGATCGAAAAACAAAAATTCTCTAAGGATAATGCATTATCATTCTTTTCCTCTTTGTGAGATTTTCTCTCAGGTTGAGTACTTCTCTCTTTAATCATGTATTCTTATATTTTGGTTGTATTCTTGTTGTATGCTTCAAAGAGAAGACAACTCGTCTATTTATGGACTAATGACTTGAGATGAAATAATGCATTTCTTCATGACATATACATTTTGGGAACTTGAAGTCATACCTATTGGTGATGAACAATGTTCACACCGCTTCATTATTCATAGCCACATATTTTCAATCATTGGAAATATCCGACAAACAATAGAAGCCTTCACCACATGACTAAATATATGATTATAATCAAAAGAGTAAACGACTTTTGTGGCCCTCAAACTATCACCATCGTCCACCTTTGCCCATCCAATTTTTTTCCAACACTTTTGTCCCATAAACTTACAAAGCTAGTGAAGTGTGGCCCTTTCGCCAGATCAAACCGTTAGTGTATATTTTCAACGTTAATTTTAAGGGTAAAACTGACATATCCCATTTCCCATTTTATTTTATCTTTTTTCTTATTTTCCTCTCCCTTTCCGCCACCTGCCACCCTTGCCCTTCTGCCACCCCTTCTCCATTTCCGCCACCCCCTTCTCCATATTAGCCACCCCTTCCCCAATTCCGCCACCCCGTCCCCATTTCCGCCAATCCTACCCATTTCCACCACCCCCCAAATTCTACCTCCGACGGCCACCTAATGTCGCCGCCGATGAGAGTTTGTGTTAGGCCAGAGTATAGAGCACCAACTTCACCGCCGGTGTACATCTTGCGTACAACAATGCTTAGAATAGGATAGAACTGAGGACTTATGGTCAATTGGTCCTGATAAGACAGAGTATCTCTATTATAAGAGGCAAGAAGAAGTGAGGGTATTGGGGGGATTATTGGGGGAAATGAGCACACCCTTAAGAATTCTAGGGAATGACAAGCTAGGGTGCTAACAAATCCTGCTTCAGCACCGACAACAGCAACCGGGGACAGCCAGGAATGACTGAGGTTGAAGCTGAGATTACTAATGTGCAGTGTTGGGGGATTGCCAATTTGGGAGGAAGACAGAGCTCGTTTCAAAAACTTGAACGTTGCAAGCTCGATAGCCTGGGTGGGAACTATGCGCAGCATGTACCCACAGGCCTGCCAACCCTCATTGCTTTAACACTCAAACAAAGCTGCCGCGTATGGTTTTGGAGCCCACACCAACCACCATTCGAGTCTTGCAATACAGATGGCTGGAATTGAAATTGAATCCTTTTAATTATGGTACCCTAGCCTCTAGGTATGAAGCTGACCTGATGGTTTCGAGAGGAGCACGGACGACTTTGGTCATGGCTCCTGCTAGTGCTCAGCTCACAAACTCCCCAAACTCTCTTCTTGCACAAATCCTGAGGCACCATTACCATGGGTGGTAAGCGGCGGAAAGGGAGAATGGGAAAGGAAAATAAGAAAAATGAAAAAGAGAAATGATAAAATAAAAAGGTAAAAGAAAAAGATAAATGGGAAATGTTAGTTTTACCCTTAAATTAACGTTAAAAACATACCTTAACGGTGTGACCTAATAGAAAGGCCACAATTAACCAGTTTTGTAAGTTCAGGGGCCAAAAGTTTTGGAAAGAAATTGGAGGGTCAAAGGTGGACGATTGATTAGTTCGAGAGCCATAAAAGTTGTTTGCTCTAATCAAAATTAGGTAATTACGATAAACCTTGAGCAACTAACCTTGCTTTATGCCTGTCCAGAGAGCTTTCAGCCTTATACTTTAAATGATAAACCCATTTAGAGCAAAAAAATATTTGTATCAGATGGACGAGGAACCAAATCCCACGTCTGCTGAGTGCGAAGAGCATCCATCTGGGAATCCATCGCAGCAACCCATTCAAGATCCTTGATGGACGAGAAATGACTTTAAGGCTCCGTCTTAGCAAATAAAGCACTCAATAAACCAGAAATTTCATAGTCACAAAAGTCCTTGTACCTGAGAGAGCCAGTACGAGATCGAGTAGCCATTGGAAGATCAGAAGAAGGATTCGACGGTGGAGAAGGCACATATCCCGAGGCTTGTGAAAAACTAGAGGGCAATGGTGGTGATGATGTTGGCAACGGGGATGCATGGAAAAGGCATCTGGTGGTGGCTGGACTGGTACTGGAATCGCTGGAGCCGTTAATGTGATTGCTGGAGGCGCGTTTGATCACGCGTGTATCGCACGCACTGACACTGAAATTTGTGTGTGCGGTGGTGCGTGAGGCGCGTCTGACGATGAGATTGGTGGCAGATCAAGTTTTTGATCATGTGGAAAACATCGACAATTTTCAGATAAACCTTGTGCTCCCGGTACCAACTGTAAATTAGAATATTCCAAAATTATGGGCAATTCGGCTGAAGAAGATGGCTCAAATACCCCCAAAGGTACAAATGAAAGCTCCAAAAAGGTAGAAACATCAAGTGAAGACAAATCAGTAGCAGGGCCAGTATGAGCAGCTGGAAAAAACATTCATCAAACCGAGCATAACGAGTGATTTACTCCTTCTTCGTAAGAGAGGATTAAACAGCGACAACCCTTATACTGTGAACTGTAACCGGAAGGTCGTCGCCGTACCTCTCAAAGTTAATACTTTTAAGCCCTAATGCTTCCTATCTACAATTAAGTAGATAATGACAAGCCGGGGTCGTCCATTTCATATACTTAAACAACTCATGGTATAAATGAGGTAAAACACAACATTAATGACATAATAAATGCTCTACAATAAATGTTCATAAATGAGCAAATATAGAATCTTACTACATAAGTTTGGAAGTTTCAATCAATTTCTCCCAAGAACTAGATTTAGCTACAAGAGTTCATACTAATTAATGCTAACAAACCAAACATAATACAAGAGAGTTTAAAGATGAAAAATGGTAGAAACTAGGGTTAGAAACAGTACCAAAAATGCAGGAAGAACAAATGTGAATGAGAGGAAAGAGAGTGCTATTTATAGTACAAAAATGATAAGGTTAGAATCTGGCCACCTGTTCGTCGCGACTCGCGACGGGGTCCAGAACTTAACCTTGTTTTCTTTTCTTCTTCTTGTGGTGAAAATTTATCTTCACAATGATTCCTCTCATTTTCCAAGTCTTCAACTCTTTGAAGAAAGTCTTCAAAGTCTTCAGAAATGGTCTTCGACGGCCTCCGGTCCTCAAGTTTTCATGTCTTCGAAGCAAGTCTTCAAAGTCTTCGAAAAGTGATCTTTTAATGGCCTCCGGTCTTCAAGTCTTCATGTTCTTCATTTGTCACGCAAAATCCAATTAGAAGAGGTAAAAGAGCGTAAAGTTGCTCTTACCTCTCCTAAGAGAATATCAAGGTAAAACACAAGCTTTTGATAATAAAAGAGCACAAAAGTGACCCCAAAAAGTACTGAATTATGCACATAAAACGAACATATTAAACCTCCCACACTTTAACCTTACTCGCCATCGAGTAAGAAATGATCCAAGCATATGAAGGAAATGATGTATCCACATCCTAACTACTATCCCACAAATCAATACCTCACAAAACTCTCAATATCACACATCCCAATGTTAAGGTCAAATGAGAAGTTTCCCACAACCCCCATTCCTAAATCTACCCAAACCATATCAAACTATCAATTCATTGCTATCTCAAAAACATTTCCAAATCTCGAATTGACAATCCCAACTCCAATGGTACAAGGTGAAGCTAAAGACATGTATAAAGTTCAAGACACATGCTCCACTTTATATCAATATATCAACCTAAAAACGAAGTATATTAACGATCAAGAATTTCATAACTTATTTCTTCTTCTCCCTCTAAATTTTCCACTCCCAAGTGGTCCTCAAGATGTCAAGATACCCAATCCATCTGTATGGCACCCGCAACCTTATGACTCAAACGCCGACAAATGAATGAACACTTAACATTTTTCAATTTCTCTCATTTTCTTTCATTTTTCCTAAGAGCCCTTTCGGGTTTTCATCCTAGCCACACGTCATGTTTCTTCAGCTTACATCTCACCATTTTCCACACATTTAGCCTCTCATTTTTTTCTAGGTCGCTGCTGATAATGAGCCAGCCAATCCGTGCTTCTCTGCCTCTTAGCTCTTCGCCTCTTTGCTCTCGAATCGAGGCCCAAGACACTGCCTGCCAGGGACTGCAACTCATAGATGTGAGCTGATAGGTGATTAATCTTCTCATCCATGTCGATCAAGGTCTGGGAGATAAACATGTTGTGCTCCAGTATCATGCTGTCCTGGCGGCGGAATCCATCCTGCATGGTCTGCATCATCCGCTCATAAAAATATGGTATAGGCTGGGAGTAGTAAGGTGGCTCATCATCCTCCTGGATCGTCTTAGTCTCTAGTGGAGTCTGTGGGGAGTGCTGCTACTGTCGGTCAAAAAAAGTAGGCTGCTATCATCGCACTGGACAGGGGCTGGACCAAGATCGTGAAGCTCACACTAGATGTTCTCTTTGCACGTAGAGTCAGGTGAAATCACCAAGTCTCCTAGAGGTGTATCAAATTCCAGCTTCGTCTTGTTGGGCTGATGAAGTGTCATTGATATGACCTTCCTGGCATCATACAACCAATGGAATACCCCTGCGGTCCGGGTGGCACTAAGCATTTCAAATCAAGCCAACCTCTCAGCAGTGATGAGGTAGGAAGTGTGCCTCCCTAAGCATGGAAAGTCAGCCGGAGGAACCGATCCTAGGTACTATGCCAAGAGGCCTATTATACCTCCAACCATAATCTTCTCCTTTGGCTTTCATACCACCTCTATAATTCTCTTGATCCACAGCTCAGCCCATAACATGTATCCTAGTCCATCACTCGTCAAGTGCTACAGAAAGTGAATGTCGTTGTTTGGCACATTCTTCGGCTCCGCCAAGCAAAGTACTATGCCAGTCAACAGTCGGTGCACATAACGGAGTGCAGGGTGGATGATGACACTACTCTTGTCATGGGAATTCTACGGCCTCTTATTGATGACACTCCAAAATTGCATGTCATCCTCTATCGATCGCTCCTGGGCTTGTGGGTCCAATCTTCCCCGTATCTCCGCAGTATTTCATCCAAACACCTCTTCAATATGTGAGATGGTCATCTGTCGAGATATATCATCCAAGTGGAAAGCGATTTACCTCTTGCATGGTTGATAATCTCTCATGCTGCATATCCTGACCGTGGATAGAAACTCTAGCGTGTATCTCCGGTAAGAGGGTGCACTCCTGCTCATGAATCCTTCTATCCCCTCTTTGGTGAGGAGGCATCAGACAGACTGGACAGACTGAAGACTTGCCAGGGCCTCTCTCCTCTCAGCATAGGGCCCGGTGATCTAGGTCAAACCCATGTACCTATCTGGAGGGGGAGATACAGAGTTCGATTCCAGAGCCGGTGGTGGAGGCGGAGGTGGAGCGGCGGTGCGCCAGCCTCGGGGAGGAGCCCTGGGTCTCTTTGTAGGGGTCATATCTAATAACCAAAGCAAACAAGTCAAACGCACAGGAATATGTATATATGCAATATTGCAAATTCATACTCAACCTTATACTAGTTTTTGTCAATTAGCACAAGCCAAGTTAAGTTCAAGCTAACTAGTTCAAGTCCTAATCACAATTGCACACACAGTCCATATTATGTCCAACATGCCCATATTCTCAAGTCCATGAAGTTCTCATATAGTTGACATCTAGTATGTTACATCTTAAAATCACAGTCATGCCTAACTAGTTTAGCCACCATTAGTACATTCATAAGGTCAACAAAGTCCCATGGCCAAACTACTCTAAGAAAAATAACATTGCAAAGTACAATGACATTTTATCCAAATAAAAACTATGTCTAATCAAGGGCTAACATGCCTCATATCTAGCATAAGCCACAATCCATTATCAGTCCCTGTAACACAAATGGTGCAATGCAAACACAAGACCACATGAGCAACTCAATACAGCCAACCAAACTGCAAATACCAAAATATGCACACAATCCCCATCAAGTCAAATTGCAAGAACAATATAATCATAATAATCAACCAAGGTCCAAAAATCTAATTTCCTAAGGCATCACACATAATCTACACAATATCCAATAAATAAAGTATACAATCATAATCACAATTGAATTTCAATAAAGTGAAGAAATGTACCAATTAGATGCCTAGGATGAGAAAGGAATGAAGCCCACAAGCAATTTGAAGTTTAATTGCCAAAAGTAAAAAAAATCCCAAATTCTAGGGTTTTGTGTTCTTGAACAATTTTAGGGTGATTTGTGGGTAGAGCTTGGGAAGAAAGAAGGGGGCATGGAGCGGCGGCAGTGGTGAGCGGTGGTGAGGTGGAGCTGAGAGGCGGTGAGGTTGAGGTGAGTGGCGGTAAGGTTGTGGAGACGATGAAAGGGGACTGGGAAGGAGATTAGTTTGTGGCCTTGGAACTTAATTCTGCCCGTTTTTTAAAACAAGTATGCATGCCCGTCGTGACTTGCGACATGCCCATCGCGATGGGTAGTTCAATGGGTACCTGAAGTCCATGCTTACGTCGCTACTCGTGACCACTTCGTCGCAACTCGAATGGTCCATCGCGAATCACAACGAGGCCATCTTGACTCGAGGCAATCAAGGATATCGTGTAGGCTGGGAGCTCTATCTTCATCCAAAATTTCTGATTTGGTCGCGACTCGCGACCACTTCATCGCTACTCGCGAAAAGTGGAACCCGAGAGCACCATTTTTTATCCAAAATTTCTGATCTAGTCGCGACTCGCGATCACTTGGTTGTGACTCGCGATGGTCCGTTGTGACTTGCGATGAGGCCATCACGACTCACAGAAAGTGGAGGCTGAACCCCAAAATGAGAAAAAAAAATTCTGATCCCGTCGCGACTCGCGACGATGTGGTCCCAACTTGCGATGGGCTACCCACCTGGTACTTAATTTTTTTTGCTTTCACCTCTTGTCCAAGTCTTTCCCTCTTAGCTCTAAGAATTTCTCCCTTCAAAATGGAGAAACCAAGCACTTTCTCCCTTCAAAAGTCCAATGCCTTGGTTTCAAATCACTGCAAAATCATGGGAAAACAACCCGTGAAAAGCACAAAGTAAAAACAATGAAACTAATGACAAAATCCAAAACCAAGCAACATTAACGGAAGGTCACGAATGACGATCCGGATGATTAAAACCAAGTTTATTTAACATCGTCGGCATGACTTACTCCCTTTTCTTGGAGTTTACTCACAAACTGGATCAAGATGATTGGTCCCCTTTCCCCTATCTGGATAAAAAACAATCATGATTCACATAATCCTCCAACAAAACCTTCTTCAAATAGCCTAGGGTTTCTTCATATTCCCTCAACATTTCCAACAACTCACCTTTTTATTCTATGGTAATCTCAAGCACGTGAGCATTCGGGGGTTTCTCTTCTTCTCCAAGGGGTGAACATTTCAGAGCTTTTGGTGGTGGTTTGCACTCTTCCACCGAAGTCTTCTCAAGAGAAGGAGGGAAAACCACCCTTATTGGCTTACCCGTGGACACACGAAAAATGTTGGATGTTGCTTTACCAAGAGTGTATTCGCCATTGTTGTTTTCATCAAAGTTAGTACTAACAACATTTGAAATCAAAGCATCACTCAAAACATCATCTATGGCAATGTTTAAGGAACTACCATCTTTGGGCTTAATTACGTCTTGCTCTTTATCATTAATAAAATGAATAGCTTGGAAAGAATGGTATGTACTTGGTTGATCAATAGAATTATTAGTGTCAAATTCTACCTTCTGCCCATTAAATTCCATGGTCAATGTTCCTTTATGCACGTCAATTATGGTCCTTGAAGTCTTTAGAAATGGCCTTCCTAAAAGAATAGGCTTATAACTATTGTCACCTCCCATTTCAAGAACATAAAAGTCTGTGGGGAATGTTAAAGAGTCCACTTTCACCAACACATCCATCAATACCTTCCGGCTATGTGCTAGAGTGATCGGCTAGTTGGATAACAACCCCAGTTTTGTGCAAAGTGCCTAGATTTAGACTTTAACATAGCCTTGTTAACACATTTTCCTCCTATCTCACAAGGGATTGTAAACATTCCTAGATTATCACATTTAGGGGGCATCTCATTATCAAACACGGCAGAGACATATTCACTCTTCAAACTCTTTTTCTTACTTTTCAATTGTTGTTTCCAATTGACGATACACAATTCTTTAAGAGTGGAATATTTACCTCGCATCTACGAAAGAATTCGTAGATGTCCTTGGTGTCCTCCTATCCTTTAATGCCTCCGGAAGTGGTGGTTCTGGCACATAGATAGGGATCTCCGCCCCTCTTGACTTCTTGTGTGGTGGGGATGAGTTTCAGGATTTGATCTCGGTCTTGGAAAAAATGTCTCCACCTGGAATTCTTCTTCTTTGATTTCTTTGGATAACTCCTTGCCCTTCCTTTCATGGTATTTTTCTTTCTCAACCATCCACTCAACAGCAACCCTTGGGGATCCTTCACTTCCCTTCCGCTTCTCATTGAGATTGCACTCACATTTTGTCGAGGGTTGATCTCCGGTTGGGAGGGGAGTTTGCCTTTTTCCCGAGCCTCTATCCGATTCACCACTTTAGCTATTTGGCTCACTAGAGTTTCCAAGTTATTGATGCTTGCCTTGGCTTCATCTTGGAATTTCTCACTTTTCTCCGCACACATGCCCAACCGGTGAATGGCTTGCATTAACTCATCCTTTGTTAGCCCCAAGCTCTCCCATTGGCCTCGGGGTTTGTCTTGGAGCCTTTGAAATATTTGTTGAGGTGGCCTATATTATTGTTGAGAAGGTCAATACAGTTGAGGGTTTTGGCTTCCTTGAGGGTTTCCGTACCGGAGGTTCGGGTTATCACGATTTCCCGAATTGTACGGCCATTTTTGGTACCCTTGATAACCTTGGTAGCCTTACCCACCTTAATATCCTTGGTTGCTTTGGTATACTGTTGATTCGTGCTTCTTGCAGTGTAACTTTCTTTTCCTCTAATTGGGGGGTTTTTGTTCTTCTTTCTCCATATTTCTGTTCTAGATTCCAACCAAAATATGTTTTTTGTGGTTTTTGTCCTTTAATTAATGCTCCCTCATCGTTATTTTAGGAATTTTGAACTCACCGATATCTGCCTCTAACAACCCTGGACTTCCTACTCCAAACACCTATGAATCTAATGTTGATTTCGGGGAGGTTTCCGACCAACATTCTAAGCCTTCCATTATTAGTAGCCTTTTCACGGATTCATACGTTAAGGAATTGAAAAATACTTTCTCCTTTTTATGCTCGTATGAGCTTAAGGAACCTAAGCCTTCCGAGGGTGTTTGCACTCCTCCTCCCAGTTATTTCTCATGTTATTTGGATTACCTAAAGTTCGAGATTTTGTTTCCTCTACCCCAACACATGTTGGATCTTCTTTATTACTATAAAGTCAGCGTGTGTCAATTGCATCCCAAAGAAGTCTCTATCTTTGTATTCTTTTATCATGTTTGCGAAGCGTCTGGTGTTGACTTTTCTACTAATTTATTCCGCAATCTTTTCCATCATTGCAAAGTTAAAAATTCTTCTGATGAATTCACTCTATACCATATGATCCCCATCATTGAGTTCGTTAGTTGGTTCCCGAATAATTGTGGGCGTGGCGTGAAAAGTTCTTCTACATAAAACTTGATCCCAACAATAATTCATCTTTTTTAGTTTGGAACTACAGCGTTCTGAAAGCGAAGCTTCCTAAGGCTAGTGCTCATTTAACTGTCGATTCTGAGGTTGTAATATTTCTTAGCCATTATTCCATTTCACTTCGCCCTGCTAGTACCTTAAGAAAAGGTGTTAAACTCATAATCACTTAGTTATTTATGGTCTGCTTTTCTTGACTATGTGTTTCTACATTGCTTTTTATGTTCGTGTTCTTATTTAACTGGCTCCACTTTTTTCGTCACAGATATGGACATAACACAACGCACCACTGAGAGGAAGTTCATTTCTGATGATGGGGATGAAGAGGTAGAGACCTTGGCCAATGAGGGTGACAAAAACACGTGGGCTGTTCATCATGAAGTAATTACTGCTAACACAAGTACTAAATAAATCGCATTTGGCTATCATACTGGAGAAACCACTGAGGGTGGTAAGCAAAAGCCCAAGGGGAAGGGCCAGAAGAGAAGGAGCAAAGATTGAACTGAAAGTACTTGTGCCGATTTGGGGGCTGCAAAGAAGAAGGCGCGTTGGCAAACTTCCTTCACCTTTTTTCTTGTTGACTCGCGACCTGTTCATAGATGGGACTGTTCCTGCTACACTCGTTAAGCTTTCCCTTTTAGAAACCATGTCTGTGGTATGTTCTTGTTATGTTGAAGCATTTATGATAATTTTAGTTCTTTGTCTTGTCGTATAAATTTTCTCACTCTTGGTGTGCTTTGAAATTAAGGTTGGTGAAAGCTTGTAAATTATCAGTGAATAAGTTGCTATCTTTATTAAAGGGGAAGGAGCCATACTGGCGGAGCTGCAAGCCAGTAAAGCTGAGTAAAATGTTATGAGTACATTTGCTAAGAATGCTGGGGAGTACACTGTGAGCGCTGAAAGAGAGATGGAAAAATGCGCTTTCAGTTGGAGGAGATGCGGATGAATGGTCCCACTTCACCTGGATACCCTTAGCTATTGGTCAATCGACTCTTGATGACTAATTCTTTTATGCATTATTTAAGGAAGACTTAGCTAACGCTCGCGATGTTGGCTATTGTGAGGCTTTGGTTGAGCTAAGGAAACTAAATCCAACTGTAAAGCTTAATAAGTTGCCCAAGCTAGCCAAGTCAGACAATATTTTGGCAGAATAGACCAAAATTCTTAATGACGGATTTGTGAAGAGCGTCTCCGACTATGGTCATCCTTTCGCACTGCTGTCCTATCTTACTGATCTGGAAACTCTTCCATCTACAGCTGATCTGAAGAAATGTATGGTTGATTACTGTGAGGAGCCTCCTTTCTACTCCTCTAACTCTGAGGATCGCCAACCTGATCAAGATACTATAGCGAACAACGCTGTGCATCCTGGGGGAGGGTCGAACAACGAAGTCCCCGTTCTTCCTATTAGAGTGAATGATGCTGCTATCGTGGCCCATACTTCATTATCATCTCCTTCCAAAGTTAGTCGAGAGCCATAGATTTTAGGCATATTCTGTTTGTTTTATATAATTTTATGACAATATTTTGGAGTATGTTGGTATGATTTTTGTATCATTGGCAACTGATTGGATCACTGTGCTTGATATTTATATTTTAACAATGTTTTTATATTTATTTATTTGCAGGGCTTTGATATTTTGGTTGACAGAAATTTTTTGAAAAACGTTAAATATCTGGGTTGTTACGCTTGTTATCCTTGTGACAATGTTTCCTCGCCGTCTTTAGGATGCTACCCTATGAATCTAAATGAAGCAACTAAGCGTATATCAAAAAGAGTATTTCCAGCTCATTTCTTCCGATCGCTTATCCCAAGTGGATTCTATTCCATTGCACATTGGGTGGGAAATTACGTCATCCTTGTCAACTTCGCCTTCTTCCCCTTCATGTTCCTGTAGTAACATTATACCCGATGGTTATAATGTTGCATAGATTGGCAAAGATATTTTTCATAGTTTAGTTGACCTTGAATCAACTGTTATATACTTGCGTTCGCTCAAGCTTCCTGCTCGTGTTCAAGAATGGGCATTAACCCTGGGCATTCGTCTGAAGTATATGTTGTTAGGTATTCATGGTTTTGAAACAAAGTGGGGTAAGGCTATGAATGAGACTCATGATGCTATTCACGATTTAAATAGAATTTACAACGAGCAGAATTATCTTATTTGTTGGCAACCATTGAACATGGTTATGATTCTTCGTCAAGATGATCAAACTAGCAACTATGTTGTAGATAAGACACACGAAGTCCACCAGAAGATAGTGATCATAGACAAGCAGTGTATCTGTATTGATGTCTTGTATGATCGGTTAAAGAAAAAGCAGGAGGAAAATATCACCTGTAAACCGCTGTTGTTGGTTGGCAGACAATGTTTGATGAGTAGTTTGCTATTAACACATAGCTACAGAGTCATACTGACAAGCTTTATGCTGAGTGCGATCGACTCGACAGGTATGTGTATCAACTTGCACTACAAGAAACAAGACCTATAACTTTGCCCCTTTTACCTCAAATTTTTTGTTGACTCCATATAACTGGGGTAAAAAGTTCTTTTACCTTGGTTTTTTAGAAGTAAAAGATATTATTTACCTTGGTTATAAAAAAACCGAAGTACATAATTGGTTTTTTACATCGATATTTTTTGTACCGAAGTAAAAGGCAAAAAAGTGAAGCAAATGATATTACTAAATAACATGCGATGTCGCATGTGTTCTTTCAAAAGGTTGCCCGACTTTGCTAAATAAGTTGCCGATGCTGAAAGGTATTGCAAACGATTGGCGGAGTCGCATATTTATACGAGACAAGTTAAAGTAAAGAATTTGACAGTGACAGAAGAAAATAAATTACAATAAAATAGAGGTCGTGTTGTTTTCCCCAATGTCTTCAACATCACTCTCCTCATCATATCCTGTCATCATGATTAATTTGGGGGAATTTAAAAATGAGGTTAGTTAATTAGGCACAACAGTTGCTAGCAATCGTTGCGCTACAAACACCCTACAAATACTGCCCTAATTTAAACACAACCAGTGACCCATTTTTTCAATGTTCAACTAAGATAGAAAAATAATTAGAAAAATAGAAGTTATGAAAATATCCTTACAATTACATAGTACGTAATTAATTCGAATAAGAACTATCTTAGTTCCAACATAACGGAAATTACTATCCGTTTTCACCAGCTCGGACAGTGATGAACTTGTAGATGATTGGCCCCTAGCTTGTATCACCTCGAAGAACAAGGTGTCCCCGATGTGTAGGTTGTTAACCCTAAGGAACTTGGAAAACCCCGTTCGGGATAGGGCCTTGACCCTCCCACACCCCGAGTAGTTCATATGTCATTCTGTCCCGGAGCACCTTAGCACTACGGGGGCCTTCTCAGTCGGTAGGAATGGTAAAATCTCCCATGGGATGTACTAAGTCACCGTAACAAATATTGATTAGAAATATTCATATATGTATATATATATATATATGTGTGTGTGTGTACATATGTATATACATATGCAATTGTCAACTAATAAAATTTATTTAAAAAGTGGTATTTTCCCAAAGTTCAACTGCTTCAAAGTGCAGTTGAAACATGGGCAATCACTTGCCATCGCATGATGTTCAATGTTGAAGAAAAAAGGCCCAGGGTGACTGTACGAAAACTAGAATGTATTAGTTGTTACAAATTAAAGTGTGGATTTTTTTTTGAATATATATATATATATATATATATATATATATATATATTTGTGTGTGTGTAACAAAAATACCTGAAAAAGGTGGATTAGATGATCCTTCGCTAGCCATTTGTCCTGCATCAGAAGTGAAAATTTGAAGTGATAAATCAAACCATGAAATGCAATGTGCGACGTCGCAACCAGAGTCACAGGTGCATCTCGGTATGAAGCAGTGATTAGGTTGACCTTAAAATGTGATCTCAGTTGTGTGTCTGTTAAATCGAATTTAAAACTGACATAATACCAAAGTTTCATAGATGCAAAAATGCGAAGTCGGTAACAATTTGGGCAAACATAATGTGAAACCAAGATACAACTGACATCGTAAAATGAAAAATTATCAGGTTGAAAAATATAAATCAGTGAGGTTACATGTCTATTAGACAAACCAAACTGAGTCAGATGGACGACCCACATTGCAGATATCACAGGTTGCTACGGGAAGAAATACATTAAACCGGAAAAAATGAAGCTTCATAAACATGAAATAAATCAAAGTAACCCTTGGGAAACATAACAAATTATTGTACCAATGCTTAAAGTGAAGGAAAGTTCACACACATATAAATTTGAAACAACGAGCCAGAAAGCATAGTACACAAAACAAATTCACAAAACATATTTGTGAAGAAAAGCTTGAAATTTCTCTTAGGGTTACCATATTTATAACCTGTCTTGGAACGACGTCGTTTTAACCATGTGCTGAACTCCGCTAGTTAAGTGTGCTGTCGCAGGTATATCGGTTAGTGTAAAGACATACCAACATGATATCGACGTTGAACCCATACGGCCTACCACCCAACCGGCCAGCCATTCCAATTTATAAGTACAATTCTAAATAGCATTGCTTAACATGTTATGGTAAAGATCAAAAATTGAATAACAATAAAATAACATTAAAAAAAGAAATTGGGAATTATAAGATTTAGGACACAAAATACGTCGCGATTCAAATCCAACAAAATAAAAGAAAATAAGTTTTGAATACATAGTCATATGAAATCTTAGAGAGCCTTCTAATATTTGTGGGGAAGAACGATCACTTGGAATACTATGAGCCTAGCACCATTTACGATCTCAAAGTACAGTGTATCCCCTTTCTCAAGTTCCTCTTCTTTAAGAAACTGGCCAAACCCCTTTGGGGTCAGGGTCTTGAGAATCCTGTTCCCCAAGTAGTGAATTTTGTACTCTCTTCCCCGAGTAATTTCATCTGGGATGTACTAAATCAAATACAAATAACATTTGTTAGTAATTATGAAGGCAATATATAGAAAAAATTACTATAAAAGGAAACATGGAGGAATTACAATAACAGGAATAGACCCAAAGTTTGTGTGGGTCAGAGTATATACAAAATGAGGAAATCTGTCAGAGAATGTGCGGGTGGAACTATCATCATTCGAATCGCTCACAACAATTGGTTGGTGGCTGGAACCAACATTGTTTTCCATGATTGTTTTAATTCATATTTTCAGGAAGGTGAAATGTTATGATAGTTAAACAATGGGAAATAAAGACATGAAATATGGTTTTATTACATATTCAAGGTGACATCGCAAAAGCATCGGTATAATCGATAGGTTAACTGATGCATGTTCAAGTTCACATTTATCGGACCATTTACAGAAACCATGATTACGATGTCACATATAGATCGGTAAAACAGAAGCCAAACCGACATGTTCGCGATGTCGCATTTCAGCAGATAACAACAACGGCAGAAAATGACTGCAACTTTACCGCATGTTGTACCACCCCAATTCATATTCAAAGACCCTACCACCACATTACCACACACGAAAACCATATTCTAGCATACCAAACCATAAAAACCTCAAAAATGATAACAATTATCACATTCACAACCTACTACATACAACAATTTAAAGGATAAAAACCAAAACAGAAGCAAAATGCAAAGTCATGTGGATGGCATACCTTTTAAAAGATTGGTCCATGAGAAGTGTTAAAAATTGAGAGAATGCAGAGAGTTTGAAATGATGTATCATATATGGCTCTATTTATACACTCGTTATGAAGCATCGTGAATTCCACCTATGGCAAGCCGACTTCCCATGTCTGTTGCATGGACAGAATTCATACTAACACTAGGGCGACGTCGACTATTCCAAATATGTGCCTAAACTTAACAACCCACTAGCATAGAAATGGGCCTGTGTTTGACCAATCGTTGTGCGATATTGCACTTGTTTTTTTGTTCAGCGACGTATATCCAACATGGTACCGAGGTCGGAGTCTATTAAGTTGGGTCTCACAATTTCAGCCCAATAAGATGGAAAATGGGCCCGGGACCTAGACAAACATAATTGACCTTCAAGTCGGTTACTTTTAAATTGGATAGTTTAAATTTAGATCTACAATTGTTCATGACCTATATTAAGGTCTCATTATATTGTCATCAATGAACTTTTTGAAATCCTTTTGGGATCACCCCAGTTTCTTTGTCATGAATAATGGTTGTCATTAGTTTGACTTGGGGATGGCAATGGTCCGCGTCCTCAAACCCGGGTTAATCCTCCGTCATTTTTAGAATATTTCATAAATACCCTTACTATAAGCGGTATGAGAAAGATCATTTTCCACAACGTGGTATCACTTTAAATATAATATTCAAGGATTTTTATGAAATTAAAATCTAATACAATTGTGCCCAATTTTTTTTCAAAAATGCTACTACATCATGTAGGGTAACTTGATGTTATTCCGTATAAGTATCCAGACTTCATCCAGGATGAACCTGTTGAAATTGTTTTTAAGATCACCCCAGTTTCTTTGTCATGAATAACGGTTGTCATGAGTTTGATTGGGGGATGGAAATGGCCCGTGTCCTCGAACCCAGGTTAATCGTCCGTAATTTTTAAAATATTCCATTAAAACCCTTACTATAAGTTGTATGAGAAAGATAATTTTCCACAATGTGGTATCACTTAAAATTTAATATTCGAGGGTTTTTATGAAATTAAAAGCTAATATAATTCCGCCCGTCAAATTTTGAAAAGCGCTACTACATGGTGTAGGGTAACTTGATGCTATTCCATATAAGTATCCAGGGTTCATCTATGATGAACCTGTTGAAATCCTTTTTGGGATCACCCCAATTTCTTTGTCATGAATAACGGTTGTTATGAGTGTGACTGGGGGATGACAAAGGTCTGGGTCCACGAACCTGATTTAATCGTCCATCATTTTTAGAATATTTCCTTAATACCCTTACTTTAAGCGGTATGAGAAAGATCATTTTCCACAACGTGGTATCACTTAAAATTTAATATTAGAGGGTTTTTAAGAAATGAAAAGCTAATACAATTGCAACCATAGAATTTTGAAAAAAATGCTACTACATTGTGTAGGGTAACTTGAGGTTATTCCATATAAGTATCCAGGGTTCATCCAAGATGAGCATGTTGAAATCCTTTTTGGGATCACCCCAGTTTCTTTGTCATGAATAACGGTTGTCATGAGTTTGACTGGGGAATGGCAATGGTCTGCATCCTCAAATATGGGTTAATCGTCCGTCATTTTTAATTTTTTTTATTAATACCCTTACTATAAGCGGTATGATAAAGATCATTTTCCACCACAGAGTATCTATTCAAATTTAATATTCGAGGGTTTTTATGAAATTAAAAGCTTCAAATTTTGAAAAATGCTACTACATCGTGTAGGGTAAGTTAATGCTATTCTATATAAGTATCCAGGGTTCATCTAGGATGAACCTGTTGAAATCCTTTTTGGAATCACCCTGATTTCTTTGTCATGAATAACAATTGTCATGAGTTTGACTGGGGGATGGTAATGGTCCGCATTCTCGAACCTGGGTTAATCGTCTGTCATTTTTATAATATTTCATTAATACCCTTACTATAAGTGGTATGATAAAGATCGTTTTCCACCACGTGGTATCACTTCAAATTTAATATTCGAGGGTTTTCATGAAATTAAAAGCTAATAAAATTGCTCTCATCAAATTTTGAAAACTGATACTACATCGTGTGGAGTAAATTGTAGATGATAGCTTCGATAACAATTACCATCAATTATACTTTGGCCCCATTTGTCCAATTTTGCAACGTCTATTTGCATAATACAAATCAGGGATCGACATCTATGCAATGTTGCTCAAAATGAAAATTTCCAGTGGGAAATAAAAATTTTGAGTAAAAGTTTGAACCAAAATTCCCCCCCAAACTCATCTCATTACATTAACATCCAGCATAAACAAAATCATTTCCCATATCCAACACATTTGTTCTCAACACAACTCCAACCCATCCTATTCATTACCACCATTACAAACACTCAAGAGTCCAATCTATTTTCTTCAATCGAATGTCAACAATATTTCCAGTATGGAGCATCTCCAGGTTCAATTAGTTTGAGGTAGATCAATTTGGCATCTCCTAAATTGTACATGTGTTTTTTCACATCGACAAAACATTGAATATATTCATTGAGTACGATGATTTTGTTACATGTTGTATAAATTACAATGTGTATTTTTCCTAAATAATGTCTTGTTTGTAAGGATTGTTGATAAAAGCATAGATTATTGCTGATGGTGGAAAATAATCAAATTTTCTGATGAACACAGTTTGAATATGCGACATCGCATTGTGTTCATCGCCCCAGATGACATAAAGCCGACATGTATGCGAAATTGCATTTCCATAATTGATATTCCTCATCTTGAATGTCCGACTTAGTACTTTCATCGGTTCAATCGACATGTCATCCTCAACAATGCTATATCACAGTAAGCCATGAATGGTACTTTTCCCATTTTAAAATTATTGACACGCGCACTTGAAAATATTATGTGTACATCATTTTGGGACTACCAAATTCTGACATAAATTCTGTTTCATGATGATATGTTTCAATAGGACAAAGAGAGTTACAATGAACTTTGAGCTTGTGTGTCTTACGATGTAGGCAATGGATGTTTAGTACAATTAATCATACATTTTCACATCAACCATATGTATTTGAATATATTCTATCATTTATTGGTAATTTATGTTCAATGGATTTTTTTAAATTTTAGCAGAAACTAAACAATATAATATTGTACAATTCTCCACGATTCATACCGCAACATCGCCCAAACCAAAACTGATACAACACGTATGAGACGCCGCCCTCTAAGAAGAACATGTACCGACACTAAATCGACATTGCTTAGACTCACGGGTTTTTTTTTCGAGGTTGCATATTCAAAACGACGTCGTATTAGCTAGCCATCCATGTCAACATGCAGACGATGAGAGTGCACTGGATCATGCGATCTTGCATACAATCATGAGCGACGTTGATATAACTATAAGCATCGTCGATTGCATTGATGTCGCGGTTGTTCCAGTCGCATCGCCTTCTTCCATTCGTTATCAATTAGAACGATGCCACAGCTACATGGTACTATAGTTGACCTTCTTTCTTGGTGTGAGATCGGTCTCAGAAGATACCGACATCGGTCCAAAACTGAGGTAAAAAAGTACTTTTTACCTCGGTTTTGAGCTAAGGTAAAAGGTATATTTTTTACTACACCCATATTTACTTCGGTTTTCTGGGGGCAAAAAACTGAGGTAAACAGTGCTGAAAAACTGAAGTAATAGGTGTTTTTTATTGTAGTGTTGAGCAGGCTTGTGCTGAATATAAAGACAAAATCCAGGATCTCTCGTCAACTTCTCGAAGTTCTAATAGTCGTGGGGATCTTACCATGAAATTTGGTGGTCAAAGGATCAACTTGTCTGAGTCTGTTCGGATGCACCTTCGATCCTCGTAAAAGAAAATACGGGGCCTATAGGGTGAGATGAAAATATATGAAGAAAACGTCAACGTCATGAGTATGAAGTGGCGGTATGAGCATTTGGTTAGTGAAGAAGAGGCCACCAAAGAGAATCGTCGTAAGGCTGAGCATTCTCATCGTGAATATGAGTGTGGGCATCGCTAGGTTGAATCATCATCTTCTGAATATTTGCAGGCTTCAAGGCTTAGATAGATATGCTAACTTGAAACACTTATCTTGTAATGTTTTCAATAATTTTCTAATGGTCTGGAAAAGTGTGTACATATGTCTTTGCTAAGGAAACTTTCTTGTTAATTTTTTGTCACCTATGTTGGTGGATTTAATAAACTATGAAGATGTAAGCTCTAGGGCTTGCTTTTATTGTTTTGTTCTGACCGGCTAAGTATCAAGCTGTTTATGTTACTTCCTTGGCTACTATAGAAGAGTTTTTTTGGATTGTGTAATTCCTCTTGTGTACATTGTATTTATCAGAAAATATACTCTTGAGCAAGGTCTATATCTTGCGTTCGTTATAAATAAGTTAGAAATATCTAAAGCTTGCAATATTTTGTAGTTTCGCAAGATCTATAGCTTGCGTTTGTTTGATTTTCAAAGTTACAAGATCCAAAGCTTGCAAGCATCGATAGTTGTCCAAGATCCATATCTTGCTTTCATTTGATTGTGCAAGATCTAAAGCTTGTAAGTATCTATGATTGTGCAAGGTCTATAGCTTGTGTTTGTTTGACTTGCAAAGCTGCAAGATCAGAAGTTTGCAAGCATCGATAGTTTTACAAGATCTATAGCTTGCGCTTTGTTGGGTAGCATTTTTCAAGTAAAGTCTAGGAAACTTGATCTTAATATGTTACAAATAAATTGTCTTCTAACTAGTGCAAGTAAAGAATGAGAGACTTGATATTGGTCTGGCAAAGTGGTTTTATATTTAATATGTACAACTGTGATTATATCACATTGGAAGAATGGAATGAACAAAACCAAGGATAATGTACTGGTATCTATACAGGTTGATATTCATTGTCTTCCTCCTAGACATAAAACTTTCTTAAATTGATCACATGCCACCTGTTCGGGACTGCGGTGCCATCAATTCTTTCCAATTCGTAGTTGTTGTACTTGTGAGCTTTCATAACTTTGTAAGGTCCTTCCTACTTGTTCTTTTGCCAGGCTAGCTTCATTCTTCCTTAACACTAGATCACCAATATGAAATCGTGTTTCCTTCACTTTCTGATTGTACGCTCTTGTCATTATTTTTTGTATTTGGCTTGTGTGGTTGTTGCTAGATTTCTGTGTTCCTCCAATTCCTCCAGTTCAAGTTTCATCACATCTGAGTTGTCCATCTCCTTTTAATTGCTTATCCTAAGGCTTGAGTTTCCAATTTCTATGGGTATGACTGCTTCGTGACCGTACACCAAACTGTATGGTGCCTTACTCGTTGGCTCTCAGATAGTTGTTATATATGAATATAGTGTGTTTGGTTATTCGTCTACCCATCTTGTTTTCCTCCCTTCATGTCGCTTTTGTATCCCTTGAACTATTGTCCAGTTTGTCACTTCCACTTAGCCATAGCTTGAGGATTTTCCACTAAGGTAAACTTCTGAAGAATCCTGAGCTTTGAACACCAATCAGTGAACACCCTACTAGTAAATTTTGTATCGTTATCCGTGACAAAGGTATGTGGCACTATGTTTTTCCATACAAATTTCCTAGTGGCTTCAGCTGTGACACGTCCTAACGGTTTAGCTTCCATCCACTTCGTGAAGTAGTCGATTGCTACAATTAAGAACTTAGCATTGCTTTCTCCCTTTGGGAATGGTCCGACTAAGTCTATCCCCTTGTTATCAAATGGCTAGGCTCCATAAAATCCTGTCAAAGTTGATTGAGGCTTGTGCAACAACGAGGCGTTGATTTGGCAACTCCTACACTTGAGGACGAAGTTGTGTGAATCGTATAACATAGTTGGCTAGCAGTATCCCACTCCAATTATATTTTTAGCTATCATTCTAGCTCCCTGATGCATTCCACATAGGCTTCCATGAAATTCTTTTAAAATACGAGTCTCATTTGGTGGTCCTACTCATTTTATCCATGAAGACAAGAAGCCTTTCTTGTACAATGTCTCGTCTTCGTACGAGTAATTAGTAGAATGAAAATCTAACCTTCTAGCCTCCATCTCATCTTCTAGAAAAGTCCCTTTCAAAAATAAATCCATTAGTGGAGTCATCCCACTTACTTCATCTCCTTGGATTTCTAACACAATTATTGACATGGTGTTTTTGAGTGGGATGACTTCCATGATGACATCTCCCTGCTCACTAAGGGAATCAAATTATGTTGTTGCTAGCTTGCTTAATGCATCTGCCTTTGTGTTTTTGCTCCGCTTGACGTGTTCTATGTTGAAATATTCAAGTTGGGCTATGAGTTGTTACACCTTACCTAAATACTTCATCATTTGGTCTTGTTGCACCTCATTATCGCCTCGCACTTGTTGGACTACAATTAGCGAATCGCTGAACACTCGAACGCTTCTAAATTTCATTTTGACAGTAGAATCTAGTCCACAAATTAGAGCCCTATATTTTGCTTCATTGTTAGTGAGAAAAAAATAAAATCGTAACGAGTATATGTCTTTTCCCTAATTTAGGTCTACCAAAAGCAATCCTGCTCCGCAACCTTCCTTGCTGGATGCGCCGTCAATGAACAACGTCCAAGCAACCTCCTCCCATTTTGTCTTGGCTTTGTCAATTTTCAAACTTTGGTATATGCTTTCCCTCAGTGTCTCTTCGCTTTTCATCTCTGCAATGAAGTTTGCTAACGCATGAGCTTTGATCATTTTTCTAGGTTGAA
Organism: Rubia yunnanensis; assembly: GCA_037428765.1. Lineage (NCBI taxonomy): Eukaryota > Viridiplantae > Streptophyta > Magnoliopsida > Gentianales > Rubiaceae > Rubia > Rubia yunnanensis. The sequence goes on from CM075064.1 coordinate 80,999,146, forward strand.
ATTGTATTTCAAATTGACCTAGTTCCAGGGCCTACATTGCTAATATGACTGAAGACTTTGGCTTAGTGAGGATGTAATTAATTGGAAACCTTGTGTAAACCACTATGCGGTGACTATGAAAATATGTTCTCAATCTTCGTGCCGAATAGACCAAGGCTAAGGTTAACTTTTCAGCTGGCATGGAAGCCTTCCCTGCTTTTTCCAGGATTCTGCTAATGTAATAAACTGGAACAAACTTCTGTCCTTCTAGGAAAACCAACACCGAGCTGATTGCATTTTGTAACATCGCTAAGTACAACTGCAATGACTCTCCATGTGTGGGCGATTTCAATGTTGGTAACTCTTGAAGTTGGTCTTTTAACCCATCATATGGTCTCTGACAATCTTTGGTCCACCTGAATTTTCTTACCTTTCTAACACTTTAAAAAGTGAAAAATGCTTCTCTCCTACCTTTGATACAAAGCGGCTAAGCACTTCTAGTGATCCCATTAAGATTTGCACCTCTTTAACTGTTCGTGGCTAGGGGAGATTTATAATATCTTGGATTTTGTTTGCTTTAGCTTCGATACCTTTTGAAGAAACCCTGTATCCCAAGATATTTCTGGCACCCACTCCAATTACACACTTCTTGGGGTTGAGCTTCATCCATATGGCCTTTAATGTGTCCAAAGTTTCTTTTTAAGTCTGCAACAAAGCTTCCTACCTTCTTACTCTTGATCACCACATCGTCAACATAAGCTTTGATGCTTCTACCTATTTGGATTTTGAATGCCTGATGGATCACTCTGTGGTATGTTGCTCCAGAATATTTGAGTCTAAACGACATCTTTACATAACAAAACATCCCGAAGTTTGTTAGAAAGGTTGTTTTCTCTACATCATCCGGGTTCATAAGTATTTGGTGATATCCTTTGTATTCATCCAAGAATGCTAAGACTTTGTATCCTGAAATTGCTTCCACCAGTTGATCGATATTGGCAAGGGGTAAGAATCTTTTGGACAATCTGTGAAATCAATATACATTCTCCAAGCAGCATCTAATTTTTTTCACCATGACTGGGTTTGCTAACCATTTTGGGTTTATAACTTCTTTTATTATATCGGCTTGCAACAGTGACGCAACTTCCTCCTCAATCGCCTTTTGGCTATTGCTAGCAAAGCAACACTATTTTTGTTTAACTTGTTTGACCAAGCTACTGATATTCAACGAATGAGTAGCAATGTCTAGGTTCACTCGTTCCATGTTTTGTACGTCCCATGCAAATGTATCCCTGTATCTTTACAAAATTTGAATAACCTTTGCCTTTTCTTCGCTTGGAAGGTGCTTTCCAACCTGTATGCATTTGGAATTGTCTTCGCCATCTAGGCTTACCAACTACATTTCTACTCCTAGGTCGACTGATGCATCTAATTTTTCTAGTAGGTTATCTTCAGAAATAGTCTTAACGAGCTTCGCCTTTTCTCCTATATTTCCTACCTTCATCGCTATGACCATGCACTGCATGACCGCTTGCTGGTTTCTCCTAATGGTTGCGACTCCGGCTGGGGTTGGGAACTTCATTACGAGGTGATAAGGGGATCAAATTGCCTTAGCTTTGTTCACCATGGTCTTCTAATTATTGCGTTAAATGTACTTGGGGAGTCCATAACAACGAAGTCACACTTGATGGTGCAATTTTTCCCATTCTCCCCAATCGTGACAGGTAGCTATATATTTCTTAGAGGCGTCTCTGCTCCACTCTCTGAATCCAACCAGTGAAGATGTGGACTTTTTTAGGTTCATTCTTTTGAAGCCCAGCCTGTCGAAGTAATTCACAAATAGTACTTTAACTGCGCTGTCGTCATTCACGAATACTCTATGAACAGTTGCATTCCCAATTTTTGCTATTATGACCATGGGATCGTTGTGTGCCAAAGCGTTGGGTACCACATCTTCTTTGCTAAAGGTAATCACTTCGTTTGGTTGAAACCTTTTAACAGTTGGTTCTTATGGGGAAGAATATATTTCTTTGGCCTTCCAAGCGTTGTTGAACAGTGACTCTGTGGGTTTGTGTATAGAGAAAATAATTATTTCCGGAGCTTCACTATCCACATTGTCATTGTATTCTATAGCCGCAATATTGTTTTTAGCCATTGTGGTCGCAGTACCTTGGTTTCTTAGAGACGTGTTTGCTGTCTTACTTGCGTCCCCATACTGACTCGTTACATTTTTCCTATATTGGCCCAAGTTGACATTCCTCTCAAACTGTCTTCTTAGGTCCCTGCAATACTCAATGTCATGGCCATGATCTTTGTGGAAGGCACAATAAAACTCCTTGAATTATTTTTCTGGCAGTGCAATATTGGTGTTGGCTCTTGAAATAGATCCTTATTTGCTAGCCATATCTCCTTGCTTGTCTTCGTTAGAGGCGTATCTTGGAATGACGAACCTTGCAATCCTTGTTCACCTCTTCTGAAAGGGATGTTTCCTTTTCCTTTTTTAGTCTAACTCTTCTGCGAATCTCGCTCCTTTTCTATTTTTTGGTTGTTCGCCTCCTCCGTTCGCATGTGCTGTTCAATAATCTTCCGTAGTTCCCTTGGGTTTTCCGGCATATTCCTTGTCAATTCTTTGTAAAATTCTCCGGATCTCATGCCCCCTATAAAAGCACCCAATGACGATTGAAATCACAAGCTACAAACTTGTAGGCTCTCCGTGATGAATTGGTTATGATACTCCACGAGGCTTTCATCGCTTCGTTGTGCTATGTTATTGAGCTAAGCAATCGTTCTAGTGAACTTCTGTTTCTGGGAGAAACATCCCAAAAATAGATCTGGCAGCTGTGCCTAAGACTTGATACTTCCGTTCGAAAGGTCTTCGTACCACGTGATCGCCAATCCTGCAGAAAGATAGGAAATTCCATGCATACTAATTCTATGTTTGTGTCCCGGAATCTCATGGTGTTTCTATAAGAATGCAAGAACTCTTTTGGGTTCGTGGTACCATCATAGACTTTAATGTGTACAAGGAGCTAGAAATCTTTAGGCATCTTAAAATCTCACAAATGCGTAAAATAAAAAAATTATATTTTAATTAGAGGCAAGAGGTGACTTATCCGCGTCATCTTCTACGATAATGTCACACAGTTATTCTTCGTAGTGGAATTGTTCGCGTTCTTGATTTACCTTTTTCTTTGGCTTTAGGGGTCTTTGCCTCAGAGTCTTGAAAAATTGATCATACAGTTCTTCCTTATTCGCTTCCAAGAATGCCCCGAACGCCCATTTTTCCTTGTCACATTTATTATTTGGAGATTTCGCTTCCTCTTCTTCCTCTTTTGTTTCCTCTTTCCCAGGCTCTTTTTCCTTACTTGGAGTGTGATGTTGTTGATGGTGCGTTCCCTCATTATGTCCAAGCATTTTCTCTCGTGACTGATGATTGTGGCTTTTTTCACTCCTAGTGAACACCATTGCTTACCTAAGCAACATAAAAATGAAAAGAAAAAAAATTCTATTTCCCCACAGACGGTGCCAACATGATGTAGTTATTCTGGTAGTTACTTTGTTGTTAACCTCTCTGAGTTCCTTCACCTGTAAAGGCAGTCCAGGAAGTGATTCCGGGAGAGTACCTCTGACGATCAAGTCAGTCTTCTCTTTAATAAATGGAATTTCTCATAATAGTAATGCTTACCTCAACCCCTTGTCCATTTATGTATTTAAGACTGACCTGAACGTGTGTCCTTATTTTTAGAATAGTAGATCATGAGGTCTATCACAATCTAAAATTTCTCGATCCATGGCTTTCATGGTCATTTGTTTCTCCTTTATCGGTCCACGTTGTCTGTAGTGTATGCTTAAGTTTCTGATGACTTGGGCTTGAACCAGTTTCACTTCGCCATTGGGCTGGGCCTGGTAGCCTTTAGCTTTGCCCGCTGGGCCACATATACACCACCGTCTAAGCCCCTTGTCACGTAAACTTAACTAATACTAGCAATCTAACATATAAAACAATCCAATTATTACGCCAAATGCATTGGTTAACGTATGCATAATGGTGTACATCAATACTCAGAACAACCAAGATATTAGATTAAGTAAAAGAATTAGAAATCTGGGAATTGCCAGTGTGGGAAATATGCAAAGAATAACCATTGCAAAAATAAACACGACGACTATCGTTATAAGGAGTGATGTTATCCAGGTTGGATGGAGAAGCAGTCACGTGATTGGTAGCTCCAGATTCCATGTATTAATTAGAAGCAATATTATATTGCTGAAATTGTTGTGGCTAAGTTGTATCTGCAAAATTGGCAAAGTCATCATGAGATACATGATAGAGCTTGCGAGGAAAACATTACTGGAAGATGACTGGGATGATTACATCACTGGAAAACATAAGTGCCACTGCCACGACCACCTTGCGAGGTTAGACCACCACCGTCTGGAGCCAGAGCTTGACCGATGCTCCTTCCACGGCCGCAGCCTCTGCTACCTCTGCCATGCCCGTTACTGCGGCCTCATCTGCCACGGGAGGGTAATCCAAATGCTTACTGAGATGTAGAAAATGTAGCAGGTACTGGTCTAGAAGCAGAAGATGATCGGGCTTTGGGAGAATAACGTAAAACTTCAACATTAGCCACAATAGTTAAAAAACGTCGGTGGCAGATTTTTGATGATCCGAGCTGATAAAAACTGATAAAACTTTTCATTTAAACCACGAAAAAATAACAACACAATGCTATCATCGGTAATAGTGTGACCAATAACATGCAATTCATCAAGAAAGTCCTCAAAGCGAGAGTAATAATCCTGAATAAATTGATCATCTTGACAAATATCGCATAAGCGATGAAAGAGATGAAGATGATGAGCACGAGAACTGTTATGATATTTAGTGGCCAAAGCATCCCATACCTGAGTAGCATTGATCTAACTATAAACTACTGACATTGCAGTTGTAGATGGAGTAAGGGATGAAATGGTTGCATGGGCTAGATGTCCTGTTTGAATCAAAGCATCATAAGCCTCTGCAGAAGCTTTTGAGGATTCAGCACCTTTAGAATTCTTATCGGAGGATCCCTTATACGCTGAATCAGTTGGGCAATCTGGCCAGGGTATAGATCCATTAACAAAACCAATGAACTTAGTAGTACGTAAAACATAAGACACTTGAGTACGCCAGTGAGAGTAGTTGGAACCATCAAACTTGATGGTGATGCAAATAATCAACGAAGGAAGCGAACGAGACGTCTTTAGGAACGAGCAGAAATAGATCCAAAAACAAAAGAAAAATCAAATCGCACCAACCACACAGCAAGCTTGTGATTGGCAGTGCACGGATAATATAACTTTCATGCATTGATTTCAGAGTAGCAACAACAATAACTAATAGAAGAGGTGTCAGTGAGCAGATCTGCAGTACGTGTGGTTCATGACGGTGGCACGTGATCAGCGTGAGGCAGTGCGTGTGATGGGCATCATCCAATTTCTGATCGACGATCAATAATGGCTGGGAAGCGGCCCTGATCGGAAAAACGAAGGCGGGTGGGCAATAGCCTTGGATCTGAAAAACTGGAGAAAATATTTGGTAATTTTCAATAAACCCAGGAATATTTAGTGAGACCTAACTAATATCATGATAGAATGTAAAATCCACACATAATTGTGGCTGTGTGTATTGATATATGTATATATATAGTGAGTACAAAGGGTATACAAACCCTAAGAAAATGTAGAACATAATATATAGAATACCAATCAGAGAGGGTATTCCTTTCTTATCTCAGTTCTAAATAAATTATATCTCTATTATCCTGTGACTTTGTTGGTCAACAAAAATTTGGCCGGAATTTACTGAAAAGATGATATTGCCCTTTTACTTTAAAAAATAAAAAATGCGTAAAATGTGAGAAGTCTTATTTACCCTACCATGTAATATATACGCAAATTCTTCCCCAACCCTCTAAAAATTACTGATTCGACCCTATATTTTTTTAAAGAGCTGTTATAACCCTAGAAGTAATAATTTAGTACTGATAGAACCCTAGAAATCAAAATCAAGTGCTGATATAACCCTGTAATTCTGATGGTGAGGAGGGTAAACTCTTCCAATTTTTCTTAGAAAACTGACCAGGGATATTTTAGTCATTTTTGGGATGGTCAATGCCAGATTTTCCATGTCAATGTCAGAAATGGTACAAAAGGTTATAACTCACCCAAAATTAAAGGTTAAATTGATACTTTCTCATTTTGCAAGGCTATATTGACACTTTTAGTCAAAAGTTACGGTTATAAATGTATTTTACCTTATAATTAATACACTACTTTGGTCGAGAAATTAGGTTAAGGCATGAAGGAGTATGTCGATCGAGTGGCAGATGAAAGCTTCAACGGAAGGCATAATGTTACTGCGTGCGATACTTTTACTATTACTGCGTGCGATAATTTAGCGAATTTGGTGCGAAACACACACTCACTTCTCCTCCTCTCTTTCTCACCTTCCCTGTCACAACTCTTTGCCATTAACGGTCGTCTGGCCGCCGTTGATGGCATTCCCAACGCCCAATCCCACCGCTGATATGAGCATCGCTAACAATAAAAGCTTCATCCAAGCCCTTACTGCTAAACCCTAACCGCTCTTCACCTCCCTTCCCGACACCCCTAACCTACATCTCACCACTGATTATAAGGGTAAAATAGCTTTCATCCTTCCCCAGGAGGAAGGTGAACGACTGGCATCCCATTACCAGAACGCATTGGTTGGAAAGTTCACCAGAGGAAAACCGTCCATGGAGCTTCTCCACTCTGCTTTCAAATCTATTGGCTTTAAATTTAAATTTCAATTAGGCTCTATTGATTACCGTCACGTGCTCATTCAATTTCAGGATCATGAAGACTATCAGAGATACTGGATGAAGGGGCAATGGATGATTCAGGGAGCTGTCATGGAAGTCCAGAAATGGTCTCCAGACTTTTCTCCAACTGCAGAATCTTCTATTGTTCCAGCGTGGGTAACAATTCATAAGCTCCCTCTTCATTTTTACAATACCTCGGCCATCATTGGAATTAGTAGTCAGATAGGTAGATATCTAAAAATGGATGCTGCTACATCTGCTCTGACTAGACCTTCTGCAATTTTTTAAAAATTTTAAACCATCCGAGGATGGGGGGTGTTTATTAGGCTCCCCTTGCCATTTTGATAGCCGAATTTGGCGCTAAAAGTTTCATAGGACCTTCTGCAATTAAAGTCTGTGTTGAAGTAGATCTTCTGTCTCAACTCCCATCATCTATTGTGGTAGGAATAGGTAATAAAGTTGCAGAGTATCCCACAGAATATGATGAACTCCCAACTTATTGCACTCACTGCAGGATAATAGGTCACAACCAGGATAATTGCAACTTTCTGCATCCTAAGCTAAAGAAAAAGAATAAGGAAACAAATACAATAAATGGTAAAAAGGAAAGTAGGAACCCAGAACAAGTAGATTCACAGAAACTACTAGATCTTAAATCTAAAGTAGCAGCAAATGCTGAAGGTTCCTCAGCCCTAACTGTGTCTCAAAAGGAAATTGATTTTCAAATCCAAAGAAATACCTCTGGCTCCCATCAGGAAAATAACTTCAATTTTTTTACTATTAGTCACAAGAAAAGATCCGATTTCTACTCCCTAGATGACATATCAAAACCAATCACTGCTACCTTCTGGAGAAAAAAAGAACAAACAGCCAGTAACATCCCTTAATACGAAAGATTTAGTAATAACAAACACAGTATCAATATCTAATCCTTTCCAAACTTTAGATGTTTTTAATGAAGATGAACAGGAAGGAGATGCTGCAGATGTCTTCCATGAATCTTTGGATTCTCATGAGTTAGCGATACCCTCAACAACAAATGACAAGCCTGCAATCACACCAGAAGGACCACACACTCCTGGAAATAAACAAGATGGCTGTCTTCCAGATCAAGTTTTCATCTCAGCAATCAAATCACCAACTATCCCTGAAGCTACCCAGGTTGGAGAGCAAACGGTCTCTTCAGATCAGGATACAAAGGGTGACAAAAGAGATCAGACTAAGGTAAGTCCTCCTACAAAGAAATATACTTCTGGTAGTAATGAGAAAGAAGAGGCTACAGTTGGTAATAATAATAGGGCCTCAACCATAAAACTAAGGAATCTTAGATCCTCACACAAAGCAATCCCAGCAGGTTTTAAATGATTAAATACACAATCATAGGAAACATACTAGTTTGGAATGTTAGAGGATACGGAACATCAATGGATAGATTAAAAGCTCTTAAGTTGACTCATAAAATTGATATTCTCTGTCTGATTGAACCTTGGCATGATAAACAGCATGTGAATACTTTAATGCATGATCTAGGTTTTAATTCTGCACTCCCGGCTCAAAATGCAAAAATCTGGCTTCTATGGAACCAATCTTTTAATGTAATCATTATCAATGAATCAGATCAATATTTGCAAGCTAGGATCACTGAAATATCTACATCAATTAGTTGGAACTGTTTCTTCATATATGCTAGTGTTCATAGACAAATGAGGGAAGAACTCTGGAATGATCTAAGTACTCCACCCACTGAACCTTCCATATATATTGGTGATTTTAACACGGTTGCCTCTGTTTCTGAATATAAGGGAAGGAAATCAACCCCCAATAAAAGCATGAAACAGTTTAATGAATTCATTAATAATCTGGACCTGCATGAAATTTCAACGGTAGGCAACACTTACACTTGGTGTAATAATCGTGTCAGAGATAAATGTAAGGACCTCACCTTCCAAAGATTAGATAGGGGCATAAGTAACCTGGATTGGTTGGATTTATCCCGAATAGTTCAATTCAGGTTTTAAATAGATTGACATCTGATCACTCTCCTTTATTATTGTCTATTCAATCTGCTGATGAAATGGTTCCCAGGCCTTTTAGATATCAGGATATGTGGTCTACTAGACAAGATTTCCAAGATTTAGTGGCTAAAAACTGGAATTTATCATCTCCTCTTCGAGGAATGTTCAGGTTAGTTTTTAAACTCAAGAGGCTTAAGCTTGAAATAAAAGAATGGAATAAGAACAGCTTTGGAAATGTGAATCTAAACCTGATTCAAGCTGAGGCTCGAGTTAGTGAATTGGAAATAACTTTTCAACAATCGCAACATGAGTTAGACTTAGCTGAACTTAATAACTCAAAAGCTTTACTGATCAGAGCTCAGAAAGAAAAAAACATTTTCTTAAAGCAAAAGGCTAAGTTAAATTGGCTTAAGGATGGAGATGCTAATACTAGCTATTTTCACCACACCATTAGGGAAAGAAGAGCTAGATCAAGAATTAGTAAAATCAAAGATGGTCTAGGGAATTGGATTTCAGATCCTCAAATGATTAAAGAAGGAGTTCGATTTTATAAGGATTTACTAAATGAGGATTCCATCCCAAAATCAGGAACCTACTTTAATTATTTTCTACTGGAAATACCTAAAGTAATTACTGAAGAGCAAAATAAAATCCTTCTTTAGCTTTTCACAATTGAGGAACTAAAGCATGCAGTTTTTTATTTAAATAACTCTAGTGCCCCTGGCTCTGATGGTTTTTCTGGTAATTTCTATACCACTTTTTGGGAAATCATTAAACAGGACCTGCTAGACGCCTCAAATGATTCTCTATGCACTGGAAACATCCCTAAGGCTATTTCCAGCACCTGGCTGACCCTAATACCCAAAAAACCAATCCCTACCTCCTTCTCTGATTTTAGACCAATTAGTCTATCTAACTTTGTTAATAAGGTTTTCTCTAAAATGTTAATGGAAAGGATCAAACCACTAATGCCTTCTTTAATTTCTCCTTAACAAAGTGCATTTATCAAGGGTCGAGATATCACAGATAATATAATCCAAATGCAAGAGATGACTAGAATTTTGAATAGGAAATCTAAGGCTCACAATTTGATTGTTAAACTTGACATGCAAAAGGCCTTTGATAGAGTCTCTTGGTCCTTCCTAAATTCCATACTTCTTAATTTTGGTTTTCATGGAAATTTTGTGAAAATCATCATGCATAACATAGCTGCAGCCCATTTCTCTGTTTTAATTAATGGAGTAACCTCAGGATTCTTTACATCTTCTAGAGGCATAAAACAGGGTGATCCCCTATCACCTTTTTTGTATAATTTACTCTCCAAAGCTTTTTCAAGAGGTATAAAGAAAATATTTAGCACTGGATATCTCCAGAATTTTAGTCTGCCTCAGTCTTGCTCACCTGTTTCACCTAATGTACGCTGACAATACTGCAATTTTTCTCAATGCTAAACCCACAAACTTGAGGAGGTTTAAAAGTTTTTTGATAGCATATGAGCAGACCACTGGACAAAAGGTTAACTTTACAAAATCAGAATTTTTTGTGTCTCACAAAACCCCGTTACCAACCATCCTCTCTATCAAGAGGTTACTTGGAATGGAAAAAGGTTCTTTTCCGTTCAAGTATTTGGGAGTCCCTATTTTTTCAGGTAGGAATTTACAGGTCCACTACAAACCACTACTCGAACGAATGGAGAAAACAATCAACAACTGGAAGAATAGGTGGCTTTCCACTGCTGGTAAGATTGTACTCATTAACCACTGCTTTATTTCAATCCCAACACATATTTTTGCTGTTCTGTGTCCACCAAAGATTGTTTTAAGAAAAATGGAGAAAATTGCATCAAATTGTTTTTGGGGGAATGCTGACAACTCACATAGGAAAATATGGAGGTCATGGAAAAACATGAGTTTACCTATAGATGAAAATGGTATCGGTTTTAGGGATTTAAAAGCTACTGTGGATGCCTTTTCATGTAAATTGTGGTGGAAACTTCAACATAATAAAAACCAGTGGACTTCCTTATTATGGTCACTTCCTAACTCCTATAAAAAATCCCATTCTTGGACCAGAATATGCTACATCACAACTAAGGCAAACAGATTTACTAAGGTTTTGTATGGAATTGGTGATTTCTCTTTCTGGAATTCTAACTGGACAGGAGAGGGTGCTCTTTACTATAAATGGCCTAATGGGAGAAATCTCCCCTTTGAGGATATTTCTCTCAGGCTTTTTATAAATAACAAAGCCAACTCCTTCCTCAGCTGGAGCCATATCTGGCTACCAATTTATATGATATCTTACAGGCTGCAGATTTGAAGCACTCTCACGAAGACAGGCTGGTTTGGACTCCAAGCACAGATGGCTTTTTCTCCATACGTTCCGCATATAACATTTTCAGGCAGAAGAAAGCCAAAATTAGACACTTTAACAAGGTATGGTCTACTTTCATCCCTAAGAAAATGGATGTTCTTCTGTGGAGAGCAATGAATGGGATTCTTCCCTTCGATAATATCTTAGCTAGGCTTGGCTTCAGATTACCATCTAAATGTCCATTATGTAGGAACCATACAGATGATTTAGATCATTTTTTCAACTCGTGCCCTGTCTCTATTTCTGTCTGGGATAGTGTATGTGATCTTTTACATTTACAGCATTCTTTTTTTGAAAATCTAAAGGGCAGAGTTGAGTTCTTCCTATCTTTTAAGGCTGAATCTAAGATTCATTCTAACATTACCACAGCTGCTCTTCTTGTCACTATATGGTTCCTCTGGATCAAAAGGAACAAAATCTTGTATCAAAATGAACCCTTTTCCACAGTTGCTTGTTTAAATGGATTAAAAGCATGATTTATGATATCTTCACTGTGCATCACCTATATGGTAGAATAGACAAGCATAAGTACTGGACTCAGTCAAAATTATCCCTCACATTTTTCAAAAGAGAAAGAAACTCTTTACAGCTGTAACATGGAAGAAGCCACACTTAGGATACAATATCAATACAGATGTAACATGGAAAATTGGTGGTTCTTCCTCTTCGGAATTGATAGTTAGAAATTGGACTGGAAATGTGGTTATAATGAGAACTAAAACATTCCAATCCTCATCCCCTTTACACGCTGAATTAATCTCTATTCAAGATGGATATGAAATATGCTCAGAATTGGACATCTCTCCTTGCGAGGTGGAATCTAATTGCTTAGTAGCTGTCAAGGGCATTCAAAATCCCATGAGCTCCCCTTGGAGAACTTTTTCCATCTGTAGTTTACTTAGCTATAAACATCTTAAATATCCAATTCGACACATTCATAGGGAGGCTAATTGTGTTGCTGACTATCTTGCTAAATATGCCCTAGAAAACAATCTCTAAGGAGATATTGACTTCCGGACTGCTCCCCCTTTCCTTAAGGAACTTTTAACACTTGACCGAAGTGGTCTACCTGTTATTAGAATTAGTTCTTGATTGGTTAATTCTCTGACTCGACTATTGGTTATTAGTTTTAACACTTGACTCGACTGAGCTCCCTAATCATATTAACAATTTGCATGTATTTTTTAGAATGGAAGCTACTGTTTGTTTTGTTTTAACTGCCTCAGGTTTGCCACTTGCTCCAGTCAACAAGCGAGTCCTCGATGAGCTCTTGATGGGATGGTGAAGACATGGACTGTGCGCATCAAACTTCTCTACCTGTGTGCAGCAAAGTTCTATACTTGCTGCATATCTTTGCCTCATAAACAATACAGCTCCTCCATGAATTTTGTCTCTGTGACTTCCACATTATAAACCGGGCTTCATCTTACTTATCATTCGGCAGGCATATCATTGACAAACAGGGGTTTCAATTTTTCGTTTCGCCGAACTGTACATGGTATACCAGCTGGATGGTATATTAAGAAAGTCCCCTGTTAGCACATTGATGATCATTAGTTTTTGTAATGAACTATGACATTTCGCGCCTATTTTGGCTTATTTATATTCGGTTTGGGGAGCCTAATAACCCCCCCCCCATCCTCGGATGGTTTAATTAAAAAAAGAAGAAAGCTTCAACGGAAAGGTGTCATAGCCGCCATTACCAGGCATTTGGTATGGTGTGATGTACTCCCTCCATCCCGCAATTATTAGCATGTTTACTTTTTTACGTTCTTCATTTATCATGTTCGTCCGTCGATATATCAAGGTACATATAACAATTCTGCATAAAGAAATTGATATTTAGAAAATAGACATTAAGATGAATCTGACAATATTTCACATAATATTTTTATGAAAAATATAATAATTTATATTTAGGGTCAAAGTTTACCTAATTTGACTTGTAAAAAGTAAACATTCCAATAATGATGGGACGGAGGGAGTAGTATATAATGGAACAATAAAAATCAAAGAGGTTTTATTTTTTATATAAATGAATAGTGAATATACAAAATATGGGGAATCCAAGTCCAAAGGTAGAACAAGAGATTAGACTAATGCAAACTTTTTGGTGCGTTATAGTAAAATAAAGCAACCTTTTGGAATAAAAAAATTATAGAAATTGAATTTTAAAACATATCCCTTTTGTTATTTTAGTATTTCTCATCGAGTGAATAAAAGAAGATAATATCTAATTACCTAATATCATATTGATCTCGTAATTCATATTGATTATTATTTGAGAATCATAAGTCTAAAATACTATAAATTTGTTTTTAAAAACTAGATCGCTCAAATGAATTATTAAAAAAATGTGATACAGAAACAAAAAAGAGAAAAATAATAATTTGATGTTTCAATGATTGAATTTTATGTGTTTATTCAATAATAACTAAAATTAAAAAATAAATTAGTAGACAAAAAATAATAATTCTTCAATACTCCCTTCGTTTCTTTGAACTTGGCACATTTTCCTTTCTTAGTTGTTTTTATGGGTTTGGCACACTATCATTTTTTGAAAGGTTGATTCAATTTCATCCACTCATTCTAAATTTTACATTCTAAATTCAATTTCATCCACTCATAACTTTCATCTAAATTCAGTGGCGGAACCAAGATAAAATTTGAGGAGGGCTGGACAACACTGCAAAATATTTTTTTCCAAACACTTAATCTACCATATTCAAACAAAGAAATATTAGTAAACAAAGAAATGTAAATAAAAGTTTTAAAATAAAATTAGTAAACAAATGATACTTGTAAATTAATTTTTACCTAATAAAAATAAATTTATGTCTAATTACAAAAAAAATTAAATAACTTAATTTAAATTAATTTATATCTAAAAATTAACCAAATAATTTAATAACTTAATTAAATTAAAAAACAAGTTAACTGAAAATATATATTTAATTTAGAATTGAAATTGCCTTAATTTCGAGAATTGAGTTGTCCGAATAAAAATAAAATTTTGTCAAACTCATACTTGGCCTTTTAATCTTTTTTGATGAATTAAAGCAAAAACAATACCCTATAAATGTGGCTACAATAGAGCGGCAGGAGATTCGTAATTAATTAAAATATAAAATATCCTAAAATGCTGGCTAAAGGAGTAAAAGAGCATGATTTCCAATTTCAAAGGCGGAGTAAATGAGTAAAGTAGTATCCAATAAGGCTCACGACATCGTTCCAATGTACAGTAAAGTAGTATCACATAAGGCTCACGACGTCATTCCATTAACCAAGTTGGTAAAAAATATAAAAAAATTAGACTTAAACGATAAAACAAAACAAAAGGAAAAAAATGGAGAAGTCGTCTTCTTCGGGGATGGAAGCGAGAATTTTCGATTGATATGGTGCTGCTACCTTACTCACCGGATCCTAGGGTCACCCCCTCGCCACCCTAGTTCCGTCACTGTCTAAATCCAAGCACATATGTCTATTGTGTCGCAATCTATGCTACCATCAATCAAATTTTGATTATAGCATGAGGATAAGAAAACTAAATTATCTTTTTTTTAAAATAAACCCATATTAACGGGAGGGATATATGTTAGGTTCCCCAAACCTAAAAACGGTAAAAGATTCTTTTACAAGATTTTGCTTCAACTAATTTTGAAGACTTTGTACCATAAGATAAAATGTATTTGCCAAAATTTTTGACTGAAAGTCTCCTTAGGGCATTTTTGTAGATGATTTCATTTTCCATGTCTTCACCCCTCGTGTTAACATGGAAAAATGGCCAGATCTCCAAAAAGGCTCTAAGTAAAAACGGTTCAAGTGCTGGAAATCTGTTTGCATTTTATGCCTCATTATCATGTTTGCCGCCTGGTTTGAGTGCTCGAGGGTCGAGTGCTCGAGTCTGGTGATTCGAGTGCTCGACAGTCGAGTGCTCGACAGTCGAGTGCTCGAGTCTAGTGATTCGAGTGCTCGACTGTCTGGAGGTTCAAGTGCTCGAGTCTAGAGGATCGAATGCTCGGGTGCTGGAGGATCGAGTGCTCGAGTGCTAGAGGATCGAGTGCTAGAGGATCGAGTGCTCGAGTCTGGAGGTTCGAGTGCTCGAGTCTGGAGGATTGAGTGCTGCCTGGTTTGAGTGTTCGACTGTCCTCGAGTCTGGAGGTTCGAGGGCCTGGATTCCACGAGTATTCCATCTTTTGTCTCCTTCTCTTTACCGTCACTTGATTTGAGTGCTTGACGTATATAGGTAAATAGTATAGACGGTGGAACTTGCAGCAGGGCCCAAAAAGGACCCTACCAAATACAAAAGAGTCCAACCTTAGGTAACCTAAGGAGTAAATCCGCAAAAAAGTAGGAGGGGGGGAATGAAAGAGTGCAAATCCAAAAGATAAACACTCCCCCACCCCCCTCCTTTTAACTATGTAAAATAACTACCCACTCTAAGCAAGAAAAACGAGCAAAGGGAGAAGAAAGCAACTTGGAAAAACACAGGCTATAGAACAACCAAGAGAATGGGGTGAGAACAAACTCACTACCCATCAACAAAAATCTGCTTCTACCCCTAACAAATGGGGCCATCTTCATGTTGGCTCCAAAAATGCAGGCGAGAGTTGTGTGTCTCGGGTCTTGAAAGAATGCAGTTGCTGGAACGATGATGAAGTAACAAAAATCCAATGTCGAATGATTTGGAATCCTAGTGCAGCCGAGAGTCCATCTCGGGTCTTGGATGTCTCATAAAAGAGTTGAAGCCGGTGATCCAGGTAGCACCATTCTGGTACGAATGAACATCATCTTCTACCATATACATCCCTAAGATGAAGAAAGAGGGATGTTATTGGCCTTCTAGCATTCTCTTTTGGCACCGAAGTTGATCCTATGGGCAAAGGTTAATGAGGCCGTGCCTCCAACCTTTGTAACTCCCAATAAAATCAACCTCTTGAGGATGTGAGAATGGATGCACTTATACCGCGTGCACCAAGCGTGGCGAGTATGTACTCACCCACTCCATTTTGAGCAAATGGATAGCTATATGCTAGTTTAACACAGAGTGTAGCGCGAGCATAAAGCGCATAAATAACCGTTAAATCATTAGTAAAAAACTAGGCTTAGGAGAAAGAGCATCGGAGTGTTAATCCTTACTCTAAAACCTATTGCCTCCTCTAAAAACAAGCTGCTATTGCCACTAGAAATCCGAGAAAACACCGTAGACAAATCTGGACTCCATCGAGCGCAAAGCAACTCACTCCCGGCGCTGAAAACCGCATCAATTGGCCCACAAAAACCCAGCTCCTGCGCCAGGAGATCCTAACCGTGACGCGCAGTTCCAGCAGTCAATCGCACAAACCGTCTCCCTTCCTGGCGCCCTGCATCCCAGCAATTGGCAAAATCCAGTGCAACGCCTGACGCCCAGCACAACGCCAGGACTGAAGCACCAAGACCCGCAACGTGAAGCACCCAGTGCGAGGCAGCCAGCACCTATCAACCTCCAAGCAGCTTCTCCATCTAAAACAAGTGTTCATCCGGAAATAGCCTATTCATCACCATGTAGCAATCCTTCATGATGATTTTCACCACTCTTTCAGAACTTGGTTGAGCACCATCCATAACCACATTGTTCCTTTCCCTCCAAAGGCGATAGACCGTGGTAATTAATGCTAAAATACCAAACTTCTTTCACATTTTTGAACCTTTAATTTGCCTCTTAACCCAAGTCATGGAACTTGGAATTGAATTCGTCCGTCTCCTTAATCCAATCCAAGTCCGTATACGCCCCCATACAACCTCAGAAAACTCACATTTGAAAAACAAACGTTCGTTCGTCTCCTCTTCCAGATGGCATAAAGAACAAACCTTCTCCATACTCTCCCCTTCCTCCAATCGATGCTTATCCTTGGTATGTAGTCTCTTTATTGCCGCCAACCAGGTGATAAATGAGAATTTTGGCGGAACAAAACCACGCCAAATACTGTTAAAAACCTTTTCACTTGATCGGCCAACATCATAAACACTCGGATATTTATGGCAGTGCATATGGAGATAAGCTGCACTAGTAAACTTCCTCGAACTAGACCATAGACCGAGATGGGTAATTACCTCTTGCGTAATACCTTGAAACATTGCGCACAATTCATCCCTGAGCTTACAAAGATCACCAAAGTAGCTCGAAAATCTCTCTCCCAATCTACCATTAGCAATCCTCGGATTTAATCTCCAAAAGTCTTCCCCCTGAAGGTAAAACGAGTGAATCCATTTGACCCATAGGCTATCTTTCTCCAAATGGATATCCCATAGCCTTTTAGCCATTGAAGCACTGTTCCACGTAATGAAGTCTCTCAAACCGAGGCCGCCAAAAGATTTAGGTGCACAGAGTTTCTTCCACCAACCTTTGCCTTATGCTTACCTCCCCACAGGAAGCGTTTACACTTCTGTTCAAGAGCATCCATGACCGTAGATTGTATAACAAAATTCTGAATCCAGAATCCCACAATACCTCCCACAATTGATCTCACAAGCTCCAATTTTCCTGCATATGAAAGAGTATGTCCCTTCCATTTCGCTATTTCCGAATCAACTTTTCCCAGTAGAGTACCAAATTGTGTCACCTTCAACTTACTGGAATCAAGTGGCACGCCTAGATACCGAACAGGGAATGTCGCCCATGGAATACCTGTGAAACTCAAATCCTCCTTTATGCCAACTCCAAAGAACTTTGACTTTGCAGCATTGATTCCCAAGCCTGAAGTGCGCTCGAATTCATTCAAGGCATCCATGAGTATGTGTACTGAACTCATGTTTGCCTTAGAGAAGAGCATGAGATCATCTGCAAAAGCCAAATGCGTGATCCGAAGTGTCTCGCATCTCGGATGAAAAGTAAAATGTCTAGAGTCCATTCTCCTTTTCATCAATCTCGAGAAATATTCCATGCAAATCACAAACAGATGAGGCGACAATGGATCTCCCTGGCGAATACCCCTCTGTCCCTGAAAGTGATCACACAGTTTGCCATTAACTGCTATCGAGAATGTCAAAGTGCGCATACACGCCATGATTCTGTCAGTTATCCTTTCAGGAAATCCCAGTCCAAGCAGAACTTCTTCCAGGAAATCCCAAGAGACTGTATCAAACGCTTTCTGTAAGTCCACCATAATCATGCATCTAGGAGAGTTACGAACCCTTCCATATCCCCGAACGAACTCTTGCGCAAGCATTACATTGTCCGAGATATTTCTGCCCTTTACGAATGCTCCCTGACAAGGGTCAATGATCCCTGGCAAAATACCTTCAAGCATGTTCGCTATAATTTTTGTGATTACTTTATAGACCACATTTCAGCACGCTATTGTTCTAAAATCACCCACCTTAAGATTGCCTGGCTTCTTCGGTATCAATGCCACCGAAGTGTGATTAAGCTGCGCCAAAATATCTCCTGTTTGAAAGAATTCAAGTACTGCAGCCGTAACTTCCTCACCCACGGTGTTCCACTGCTTCTTAAAAAATTCGGCCGTATAGCCATCCGGGCCTGGAGACTTCTCATCTGCCATTGCAAATAGAGCTTGCTTTACTTCAATACTTGCCACCTCCTGATTAAGATAGGCCCTATCTACATCCGTGAGCTTATTGCCTTCCTGAAAAATGCTCGGCTCAGTGGGAATTCTATCCCTCTTAGCACCAAACAAACCTTTGTAGAATTCTGCAAATAGCTCTCCCTTATGACTATTAGAAGTTACAATCTGATTGTCACTATCTATAATTGCTGGGATAGCTCCTCCTTTTCGTGCAGAGACCATAGAGTGAAAATACTGTGATCCCTTATCCGCCTAAGTAATATGATTTATCCTTCCCTTTTGCGCAAGGAAAGAAGATTCCGCCAGATAATACAACATAGCTTGCTTCTTCAAACTTCGCAGTGCCGCAACTTCATTGTCCGAAGCAACTTTAGCATCAAACTCATCAAACGCCATGTTATACTCCGCATCTGCACGCTTAGCCTTTTTGGAAATATGGTTAAAATCAAGCTTACCCAATTCCTTCAATGGGTTTTTCATCCGGAATAATTTCCTGGTCACCGAAAATTGTTTGGTCCCCTCAACCGACGGACTCCAATAATCCTCTACTTTTTTTTAATGAAAACACCCTGAAGGTGAGGGAGTTATATATTGGGATCCCCAAGCCCTATGACAGTAATCACAGTTTGTACAAGAGGTGTGACCAGATCGAGAGACATCGAAGCAACATTGTTGCCTCCAAAAGTCCTAATCTATAAGAGAAACCTAAACTATCAATGAGGACAGCTATGCCTGAGTAGCGTGAAGGTTTAATGAAGTTGCGATCCAAAAAAGAGAATCTCCACCCCCTGTGTGAATTCTCTCCCTTGGCCAGGCAACTTCAATTAACATTAGTAATATACAAAATAGGAAAGTTTGAAGTTAATCATCAAAATCGTAGAACAGGTAGATGGCATCATCAAAATCCTTCTCTTCTTTGTGGTTGAACTAAAACATCAAGATCCAATGTGAACCATCAGTATAATTTCGAACTATGGTATATCTTGATTAAGAGTTCCATCCCAACAGATGATAAATAACCTGATCAATCCTCTACTATTTGCCCACATTTCGGATGATCTAACCACATATTCTGAAATTGAAAAGGCCTACCCTTTCCAACAATTTCCTGCGACATATCAACCACCATGGGGGAGTGGTCTGATTGAGCCGAGATTGGTAGAAAGGTTGTGCGACAAGCAGCATCATCCCAACCATGATTCAAGAGCACCCTATCCATTTTTCTCCAAATTTTCCAATCTGCGCTATGCCAGGTTAAGTGCTCACCCAAAGCAGGTGCATCTCTTAGTCCACACTTTACACAAACATCCTGAAACTCCTTCATTGGATACAAGCTAGGAACAGTAGCTCCATAATGATCATCAACACTAAGAATAGCATTAAAGTCACCAAGAACCATCCAAGGAGAATTCAGATTAGCACCAAATGACTTCAATTCCTCCCATAGTGGTAAACGCGCCAGACGTCCCTTACTATGCCCATACACAAATGTACAGAAAAACTCAATACCAGAAGCAAGATTACGCACTTTCAGGTGAATAAATTGCGGAGATTTCCCAAGGACATCGACCAAGAAGCCTTTCGGATCCTAGATAATGAGTATCCTCGAGTTCTGCCACAGTTCAAAATTGTGCGTAGACTTCCATCCCTTAAAACCCTTTAAGAAAATTCGCAACACCTTATCCTCCATTTTCGTTTCCAACAACCCACACAGTCCAACCCTATTTGCGGAGATGATATTTTTCACCCACTTCCTCCTTACAGGGGCCGATAGACCCCTGACATTCATTGCTGATGTATTCATTGGGAAACAGAGGTCCCTTTTGGCTTCAGACCGCCGCCTTCCAGTGATTTACTTCCAGAACTATCTCGTAGCTGATAACATGCGCTGAAAAGGTTTCTGAACACCCTGCTCATTAATTCGAGTCCTGCTCTTACTTCTAGACCTAGTCAAAGCCCCTGGAGTGGGGGGAGGCCTACTCTTACTCTTGCTCCTATGCAGCCTTGGAATTTTTGAGCCTCGAGCATCCGGATGAATCATCTTCTTAGGCAATTTTCCAGCACCCTCAATCGGATTATCATCATCCCCAAACGGTTGCTGCCGTTCAAAAACCGGTGGCGCTGGAATGGTCGAATTTTTAGCACGGCCGTTACTGAGTATCGCGCGTTCAACACTCCTGTCGCGCGCTGCCTGGACACTCTTGCTGCGCGCTGCCTGGGCGCTACTGCCGCGCGCTATTGCACGACCCCCTGCACCAGTGCTTGCAATTCCAGCGCCAGTGCTTGTAACTCCAGCGCCAGTGCTTGCAATTCCAGGCGCTGGCGATGAGCCCAGTTGTGGTGGCAGCGCAAGAATAGGCCTATTAACCTCATCCTGCAAGACGCCAATGGTAATACCAGGACCCTTTTTAGCACTTCCCGCTTTCTCAATACTATTGACTATACCTTCAAACAATTTTCCCTTCCCTTTCCTTCGTCTCTCTACCTCCTCATTATCAGAAGAGGCATCCTGAATGTGCACATGATCTCTCCCTCCAACCGAATTTGAGCTTAGAGTATCTCCTATGTTTTCAGTTTGCATCTTCCGAACCCATACATGGTCATTATATCGAGATCTCCAATTTTTCTTTCCCTTCCCCTTCCTAGTTTTGTTATCAACCAATTCCATGGGGTCTTTGTGTTTCATCTCCTTAGCTTTCCAGTAATCATCACACTCTTCCATGAGATGAGTATTTTCACCACAATTCGCACACCAAGGTCTACAATAATCGTAGATGGTCTTTTGCACAAACACTTCGCCATTTGGAACCCGAAAGCTCACCTCCTCCTTGAGCATTTTAGATGTGTCAACCCAGACCAATAGTCGTGTATAGTAGCCCCTTAACTCGAGAGTACCATTGTCCATAAGGATAGGTTCTCCTAGTGAAGTAGCAATTTTCTCTAATGCCTTCTTGTGCCAATACGCCTTTGGCAAGTGTTCCATCCTTAACCAAACTGGCTTAGTGGCTTGTATGGTGGCATCGTATTGCCCAGATTCGTCAATTAACATCATGAACAACTTCTTTCCATGGAGATAAAGATCAGGACCATTCATCACCATATCTCTATCTTCAGCACTGTTAAACCCGAACATGACATAACCATTCTGCTTGCTCTGAACATTACACTGCACCTTCCACTTGGCCACCAACAGAGTTCGAATTGCATACATTCCCAGGAAGAAGCCCAGAAACACACCCAAGAATCCAAAAAAAGGTTTGTGGAGATCCTTATGTATCTCTTCATCCGTGAGCACAAAATCGACACTATCTCCATTGTTTGCAACAACTTCAATAGTCGATTTATTCATGAGAATATCAGGATCATCCCATCTCCTTCTTCTTTCAAGCTTCGGATCATTCCAATCTCTTGGATGCACTTGATGATTCTGCCTCTTATTGCCATCACCCTCAGCCGTGTCTTGCTTCCGAGGATTGTTATTATTCTTAGCACCCGTAGAGGCCATGGATGAAATTCGATAGACAGATCAGATTCACCAAACAACCGAGAGCTCACCAAGCAAATATACACTAATCCGATTGGAATTAGCCCAAACCGATCGGAAACACACCAACAATACACAAAATCCGATCGGAATCAACCCAAACCGATCGGACTAAACAATAAACACAAAATCACCAAAACCAAATTCAACAAATAAGCAAGAACAAATCGCAAATCTTGTAATCAAAACCGAACTAACCCTATGATCAATCGGAATTAAAAACAAACTTGAACTCAAAACCGTAGTCCTCCAAACACCAAATTGGATTCAAAAACACATAACATCATGCTCCAAATCGAAAAACAAGCAAACCGCAAGTAGTTGAATCGAAAAAACCTGGAAACCGTGGAAACCGTGATCACCAAGCAATCCGATCAAAAACCTTGTGTCCGAATTGTGATCCGATTAAAACCTCCAAAACCTTGTGCTAAATCCGATGAAGATGGTAGGAATTTGATTAAAAAGTGTGCTGAAAATTTTAATCAAACCCTTTATACACCTTTGCGCAACTAAGTCCAAACCAAAACCCAAAAAAGATTGGATTTTTCAACCAAATTTCCAACTCGGACAAGGACTCCAAGCAGAAAACCGATCCGATCTCCTACCCAACTCCCGATCCGAATCCGTATCCAAGATTAACACCAAAATCACGAACAAGATCTGCCAAGAACTCTCCTTTTCCGTATTCAAACCCTACTCCGAGGCCGATTAAGATCAAAAACTCGCCACAAATTGCATATGATTTTGTGCGAAATCAAGAGTAGAATCCGTTAAACCATAATTCATCAGTGGAAAGTTAAAGAAATTTGAAGAAATCGGCCTCCAAAGGATGGAAGAAAGGCTGCGCCTTTTTTCTTCTTTTTTCACCCCAGAGCTAGAGAGAGAAAATATTATTATTATTCGAGTGCTTGAGGTACTAGTGGTCGTGGATCAAGTGCTTGATGGTTTGTAGGTTTGAGGGCTTGCTGCTCGATGGCTTCATGGCTCGAGCAGTCAAGGGCTCGAGAGCTCGAGGGCTTGATAGCTCGAGGGCTCAAGGGCTCGAGAGCTTGGGTGCTCGAGTGCTCAAGGGCTCCAGGTCTCGAGGCTCAAGTGCTTGATGGTTCCAACCTGCATTTTCATTTTAAAATCAGCAGTATCCATTCAAGATTCTAATGGCAGGTATCTATTTTTTGCCAAGAGCTAGGAGTCCCTTGGTTTTCTGATCAAGGTCATGGTAATTAAGAAATTTAGGTTCCTTATTCCTTCCTAGTTTACTTAATCTATCAGCAACCATATTTCCTTCTCTTAGAGTGTGTGTGTAATTATGATATCCCCCATTCTTTGTTTGATTTCAGATGAAAAATGATACAGTTCCCATGGGGCTTTGATGGGGTATTTCATTACTTTCAGAATATTGGCACAATCCTTTTCAAGGGAAAAGGCATTTAGGCCAAGATCAGTTGCAAAAATTAGCCCTTCTTTTAAACTTAGGAGTTCAGCTTGGAAACAAGTTTTTGCTCAAACTGATTTATGACATGCCTTAATAAAAGATCCATATTAATTCCTGATAACTATCCCAATACCACAGTCTACCCCCTGCTTCCATGATGCATCAAAATTAATTTTGTATTCCAGTTTTGGTTTAGACCATGTGATGCATTTAATTTTGGGTACTGTTGGTGTTTTCATGGGTGGGATTAGACCAATTTGAACCCAATGTTGATCATTTATCTCTCTACTAACCTCTGGGTAGGTATAGAAAATGAGGAACATATCTCTTTTGATGTTTTGGATTGTTTTTTTCCCTATTTGGTCTAATATTTTAAAAAATGAAACTGTTCCTAGCTTTCCAGATTTGCCAACAGATGAGAGAGGGAAATATGGTGATTAATGTGGAGTGAATTTTTGTCTCTCCATTATAATACCAGTAATGTGAAAGTCTATCAAAGATGGAGTTGAAATGTTGGTGCCGCAGTCCTATCAACTGGTCAAAAAATATCCACAGGTCTATGGCTAGAGAACAATCATTGAAGCAATGGCTAAGTGTGTTAGTGTTGTTGCAAAATGGGAATTTAGATGCAAGTGAGAAATTGCTGAAAATGAGTATGTCATCAAAAGGTAAAATTGTATTTGTAAGTTTCCACATAAACATAGAAATTTTCTTTGGCAGTTTTGAGAACCATACCTTCTTCATAATTCTGATTTCTAATTTTTGTGAGGCAACTGCCTTGTATGGAAAATTGAAAATGAACTCTCCATTGTTTGATGGCTTCCATATTAATCGGTCCTGTCTGAATGGGTGTACCTGCAGCTCCATCATCATGTGGAAGATGTGATTAGGTAATCTGTTAAAAGCATATAGGAAGCTTGACTTCATGTTTACAAAATGTTTGATTGTAGTGTAGGGTGGAACCACTGTATATATAGATGGGTCTACATAGTCTTGCAGTGATCCCAAACTAGTCCAGTTTGCAGTGAAAAGATTTGCTAAACCATTTCCATGTATTATCCTTGTTTGGCTTTCAGCTAGCTGGTTTATTTTCTGAATCATTTTCCAGATTTGGGATTTTCTTTGATTTTCAATGATGGACCATAATAATTTAGCCCATAGTGTCTCTCCTTTTTGTAGTTTCCACCACAATTTAAGGGAGAAATTCCTGATTATGTCTTTAATGTTTCTAATCCCAATACCGTTTTGGTTTACTGGATAACTCATTTTTGTAATGCTTCTCCACACTTTTTAAGGACCATATTCATGCTCTCCCCAGAAGAAATTGGAGATTTTCCTGTTTAGTTTCTTTATTACTGATTGTGTTGGGGACATGACAGCTCATAGATGCCGTGATAGAGCAAAAAGGACAGATTTTATGAGTGTGAGTCTTCCAACAGTACTAAGCCATTTGTTTTTCCAAGATTTCAGTTTTATCTCATATTTTTCCATTAGAGGCTAAAAATGTATCTATTTTGTAATGCCAGTGTAGATAGGGCATCCTAGATATGTAAATGGAAAAACACCTCTGGACATTCCTAATAAGTTTCTGATCATTCTTAGTTGTGTTAAAGAGGTATGTTTACTTATGAAAAAATTGCTTTTCCATAGTTTATCTGTTGACCACTGCATTCCTAAAAAACATGTAAGAATGCATTGATTCTTTTTATGGAAGTCTTAGTGGCTTGGAAGAAGATGATTGTGTCATCTACATAGCATAGGTGTGAGACAGTGTTTTCATACACAGGATTTTTAAACAAATTGATCTTCTTATTTTGGAAACAAAAAGTCAAGCTTCTAGAGAAGGATTCTGAGAAAATATTGAATAGTAAGGGGGATAAAGGGTCTCCCTGTTTGATTCCCCTTGAAGTTTGGAAAAAACCTGCAGGTTTGCAATTGATAATAATAGAGAAACAAGCACTAGATAAGTTGTTTAGGATCAAATTGATGAATTGGTCCTGAAATCCAAATTTCCTCAAAATTTTAAGAAATGACCATTTAACCCTATCAAAAGCCTTTGTTAGATCTAATTTTAGGATGCAATTAGGGGCTTCTTTTTTATTATTTATGTATCTTGCCACTTCTTTGACATAGATGACATTGTCAGCTATTTCTCTGCCGTTTAGGAAAGATGATTGATTTTGTGAGATCAGTTTTGGGAAGATATCAGTTATTCTCTGAACTAAAAGTTGAGAGAAAATTTTGTTAGTGAAGTTAGAAAGTAATATGGGTCTGAAATCTGCAAAGGATATAGGGATATCCTCTTTTGGTATCAGGCATATCCAGGTACTTGAAATTCCAGCAGGAATTTTTGTGCCTGACATGAAATCAGTAACTCCTGATAGCATATTAGGCCTTATTATGTCCCAGAAAGTTCTAAAAAAGTTGGCTGAGAATCCATCAGGTCCAGGTGCTCCATTCTGATTCAAGGAGAAAACTATTTCCCCAATTTCATCCAAAGTTGCCTTTCTGAGCATATGTGAATTGTCACTACTGTCAAGGATCTGAGGGATTTGGCTTAAAAAGTGTCCTTGAAATTTGTCATCTCTAGGGTTAGAGTCATCAGTTAGTAGGTTTTGGTAAAACTGAATTGCTTCTTTTTCAATCTCCAATGGACTGTCTGTTCATACTCCTTCTGAATTTTTTATCTTTGAGATGTTTTGTCTCTGTCTTCTTTGATTTACAATTGAGTGAAAATACTTAGTGTTTTCATCTCCTTCTTTAAGCCATTTTATGTTAGCTTTCTGTTTCCAAAACATTTTTCCCTCAGTTAGCGCTCTCAGTAGCAGTGCATTTTTATGATTAAGCTCAATGAGGTCAGATTCTGAATTTGTTGTCTCATAGTTAATTTCATGTATTCTGAGTTCCTCTTCAGCCTTTTTAACATTATTATTTATGTTACCAAAAACCTCCTTATTCCATGTATTTAAAACCAGCTTCAGTTTTTTAAATTTCAAAAAGAATTTTAGCATGCCAATTTCTGATATGGTTTGTGACCAGTTAGCTTCAATGATTTGTTTTAGTTGAGGCCTATTTATCCAAACATCTAGGAATCTAAATGGCTTAGGTGATGAAGCAATTTTACTCCCTATGGTTAGTAGTAATGGGCAGTGGTCAGAGGTGTGTTTCTTGAGTGTGTGAAGTGAGCTGTTAGGAAAATTTTCATTCCAGTCATGGTCAATTAGAGCCCTGTCAAGTCTTTCTAATGTAGGAGGTCTTCTCTTGTTTGACCATGTGAAAGTATTTCCCACTGTATAAAGATGTGTTAAATTTTGGCTTACTATGAAATTAGAGAAGTCTCTAATGCTTTTTTACATTACGCTTATTGGGACCCAGAAAAAAGAAAGACTTGACAGGGCAATTTTATCACTATAAGAAAGAAAACTAAATTATCACTATAAGAACGAAAATAAAAGGGAAAAAATGAAAGGAAATTTTATTTGTTAGGCTAATGGTTAGTCTAATGATGTTATTACTCCCTCCAAACTTGTTCATCTATCACATGTATTTTTTGAGAGTCAAATTTCTTAACTTTGACTCTAATCATATCTATATTATATATTAAAATAGGTAATTTGCGTCATGTCACTTGCATAGTTTTCCATGCCAACTTCACAAAAGTTTTTTAAAATGTAATTATTGATTAACCAAACCCCATCTAATATGAAGTTCATCTTTTCACTTCCCCGTGCAAGTATCATTAATACTAGAACTTTTCAATTTCTATCCCCACTTTTCTTATCCTCTTTTACATACTACTCCATTACATTTTGTCAGGTTTTCCTTTTTCAAATTCAGATATTTGTACTTATGTCACAATTATATGTATTTTTCTACATTCATCTAGGTCCAGGAACCTTAATACAATCACCCCCGTCCTCACTAGTTAAGTAGTTTTGTCTTTGAAAAAACTACACGATAAATCATACAATTTTGTTGTAAATAAGAATATTTGGTCGAAACTAGCTAAATTGTTTTAACAAAATATTTATTGAAACTATACTAGAAACATACAGGGTAAAATTTTATGAATTAATATAAATTTGGGCATCGGCCCATGTGTTATCTGGTTTTTTTTTTAATTTTAAACCATCCTTAGATGGGGGGTATATATTGGCTCCCCAGGCCAGTAATAGGCATAAAGTATACAGGATTTACAAAAGGTCATACAAAATGATGAACCCAGAGCTAAGTATTGCCCCTGAAGGACAACATAGTGCTTCCAAAAGCATGAGATCCTCTTGACTGTTGTGAGTAAATCTAATCTGAAATGATCATTTAACGGATCACTTCGCGAACAGGGCGAAGAAACGTAAGTACGAGACTTCTATTTGTCAACGAAGCGACCGTTAAGATGAAAATTATCTAGCAATGTAGAGGAGTCTATCAGGAGTTAGCTAAAATCCTAGAAGCAATAAGCTGCCGAAGAGCCAGCAGTGTAATCAATCTTGCAAAGTTGTCCGAACTTGCATAAGTTTCCTTCGTTCATTGAAGTGTTCCCCTCTTCAGTATGAACTTGCATACGTTTCCTTCGTTTATTGATATGCTCCTTTCCTGCAAAAAACCAAGAAAAAGCAGCCAGCAGTATCCATAGAAGCAAATGACAAAATCTATGATAAAAGCATCTGATATCTTATAACTGAATTCAGGAGGCAAGACGAATGCCTTGCATTCCAATTTTATCAAGCTGAATGAGACCTTTGAAAAAAGGTAGAGTCATGTCTATGTTTAAATCTCCATGCAAATTATTTTCCTTAGCATATTTGGCTAAAAAGTCAGCAGCTGTATTGGCCTCCCTTGGGATGAATGTGATTGGATTCATTTTATGCAGCTCATGCAAGGATATACAGGTAGAGTAAACTGTCCAAGGACAGGCCATTGGTGTCTGAATTCCTTTAACCGCAGATTGGCAATCTGACTCAATCAAACAGCCATGTAAGTTAAGCTCTGTGCATAAATCATATGCCATTTGAATTCCTATCAGTTCAGCATGAATTGGGGATTCAGAATGAAAGACATGAACTCTCAGTTTGGAAACCTGACCATTCTTATCCCTCACAATTACTGCACATGAAGAAATACCCCCAGATATCCATGTGGCATCTGTGTTTAGTTTAAATCCAGAATGTGGCTTTTCCCATCTTACAGCTACAAATTCTTTTTTCTTCCTATGTAATATATCAGGTATAAGGCCTGCTTGAATTAGGTCTTTATGTTTCTCTTTTTTGCCTCTAAGTGGATGTGCAGTAAAGATTAGCTTGATCAACTCCTTAGCATTATGAAAGCATGCATCAAGAGAAAATGGCTGATTATCATATAGACACTTGTTCCTATGAGTCCAGAGGGACCAATATGTGACTATTAAGACTGCCTTAATCACTATGGAGGTTAACTTCGAGTCTGCCCTTTTAGATAAATAAAATTCAACCCGATTTCTGAAACTATTAAAAATTGGGAGATGAAGATGTATGATGGAGTTAAATCTGTTCCAAATTTCAAGTGAGGAGGGGCATGAGTTAAAGAAATGGTCAATAGTATCCGAATGATTCCTACACAAAGGACATTTAGATGCTATGGAAAAACCAAATTTGCATAAAATGTTATCGAATGGTAGGATTCCATTAAGCACTCTCCAAATTAGCACAGACATTTTGGAGGGAATGAAAGGGGACCAGATTTTATGAAGGTATAAGATTTGTGTACCTTTTTGTCTAAGATTCTTATAAGCTGAGTTAGTTGAAAAGTTGCCATCCATTGTAGGAGTCCAAATCAGTCTATCCTCATGCGTGTGTTTAAGTGTCACTTCCTGCAAAATTAGATTAGTAGTGGTAGCCAAATGAGGCTCCAATATTGGTAGGTAGTGATTTTTGTTAGCTATGAAAGAGCTCAAGCTTATCTGAGGGAATGGAATGTCCATTCCATCCGGCCATTCATAAAATAAAGCACCACTACCTATTCAGTTTGCATTCCAGAAGGAACAAGAACCTTTTCCATAGAGAATTCTAGTAAAACTGTTAGCTATTTCTGTTACCTTGCAAATTCTCTGCCAAGTGTGAGAATTCTTATAAGATTTTGGGAGAGACCACAGATGTTGAGTCCATTGAGACTTGTTGAGCTGTAGTTTCCACCAAAGTTTACAAGAGAAGGAATCAACTGTTATCTGGTTGATATATTAATGGATTATATTATTATGCGCAATTTTGTATTTAGTTTTTGTTTTTTTTGTTTGGTTAGTTTAAGGTAAATATTCATAAAGACAAGGAAGTTTACTAGTTTAGAGTGATGTTATTTTTGGATGGGATTATGCTACTAACAATGAATGTGAAACCGTGGTAGGTATGTTCTTGGCTGGAGGAATGAATTTATGTAGGTCAGATTCTTCTTGTGGTCCACAGTGGATTCATATTTCATGTCATTTTCAGGCATTGAATGTGTTCACTTTTATTACATTTGTGTTGTCTATAGGGAGAACTTACCCAAGGACATGGACCATTTTGAATTCGAATTCTTAATCTGAATTAATGTTCAAGATAAGCCCTGACTGAGTGACTGGTGATCGCTAATTTTAACTCCCGGATCACTTTTGATGAATGACTTGGTGGTGATGAGGTAACAGATGGTGATATAAGAGGTTTCAGATGTTTTGTACAGGTGCTTGGACTTCAGTGTATGTAACAATTTGGTCCCTTACAGACTTGGTGCAACAAGAGAATGGGTATGAAGGGGATTTCTAGAAGGTATAAGAGGTTGAACCGTTGAAGGTTCAGTTAGGAAAAAATCAGCCATACTATTTGACGTCGAGATTCAGTTTGTTCGTCAAGGGACAAAGAGAGGGTAGCTGAGTCGAGCATTTTTTTATCATATTATGAAAGCCAGACGATTCAAAAATTATATTTCGCAGTTATCACTACTGCTGGACAGGGGTATTTTTATAGCCCAAAAATATCGGTGCTATTATCTTAAATTATCGGTGCAAATACCCACTGGTCAAAATACCGGTGCTATTACCCTAAATTATTAGTGCAAATACCCATGTCGCCAAAATACCGGTGCGTATGTATAGGGGTGTAAAAATGCAACACATTTGCACCGGTAAAATGAACTGGTGTAAAAAAATTATTTGCACCGGCATTTTAGACCGGTGTATAAATTTTGAAAAGTTGGGGGACGGAGTATCTGCACCGATAATATTTGGAACACATGTGTAGACATTTTGCACCGGTATTCGACATATGAACCGGTGTAAAACCGTGATTTGTACATCGATATTAAATATAACACCGATCTTTGTTTTGTAATAGGAATATTATTATTTTTGTAACGGAATTTTTACACCGATATTATTTCATGCAAATGTATTATTTAAATAATTTAAAATAAATTATTAAAAATGTGATTTATTTTTACAACAATGCATTCATTTTCGACCGGTGTATTTTTGGATAAAATTTGCAATGCCCAATTTATTTTCTGATGGTCCCTCCCGGATCATTTCTGGGGCAACGACAGTTAGAGTTACTTGTGAACTATTATAAATTGGAAACCTTTGAATTGGTAAGAAATTTGAAACAACCAATTACAAAAATATCGCTCGCAAAACACGCGAACATTATTCAAACTATGAAATAGAAGAATTATCTTAAGCATGTATTGAAAAAAAGTAAAAAACCACACAAGTTTACTATAACCAAACATCATCCATAGAATTCTAATATCATCAACTATTGAAAATAAACCATCAACCTATTATGTCGTTCTTATCATCCAGAAGTTGCAACGTAGTGTTCGCCTGCTAGTGGTAGTCTTCGAGCCAAGCCCCATCCATCTCCTGTTACACCTTGAATTTCGTACACATGGTATGACCATTTGCCCTCTAGGAAGATATGTTAATTTCAAACTTACACTGTTAGTCAATAATGTTGTGTTTACTAGAAATTAATAATAACAAATTTTAAGATGCAAGGTTTACCTCCAAGATATTGTTTGTCTCCGAGTGATTAACAAATTCTTCTATGAATAGCATGATGGAGTACCCCCATTGCCACGAACCATTCTGAGTTCGGTACTGCATAGAAAAGGTAAATGTAATTACTAACCCTAAACATAATAAATTGAGGGATGAAATGACAGAATGACTTACCATGATGTTGTTGATTTTTTCAATTGTAGTCAGGTTCTGGCTCCATCTTTCTCTTATCCTTTTGGTATGTGCATGCAAACCTGTCAAGAATATAAATTAAATTGGTTACTTCTTCCCATATATTACCAAACTAGGATTTATGATTTGATTGATTGAAATACCTAGAAATGACCCTGAGCTTGACCAAGTTTGTTGGTTTGATACACCCTGACAATGTGTCCAGAGTGAAAACTCCTCCGTTCTAGGACAAATAATGATGAGGTACCAATGATCGCGGTCGGAAAATTATGTTAACAAATTAATGAAATGGAAGTGGTTTGAAATGTGAATGTAATTTCTAGGAAGAAATACTTACATTCTTATGTAGGGTACGATGTAGAACTTAGCATCTGTTGCCTTCATTTTTTTCCCAAATTAGTTTGAAACTGAGTTCGACCTCATGCTTGAAGTTGTTCAAGTTGCCACAGTTGGATGGGCAGAATTGGACACGGCCTAAATTAGTTTCCCATATTTTCTCCCACGGGTGCATGTAACGTTAATAATACTGAAAATCAATGCCTAATCAATTTTAAAAAACATTAAGGCTATAAGTTTTGAAACTCACCCCACCCACACATCGACCTGCGCATTGATCCAGGTCATCGAACGCATGTTCCCTAGTTTCTTCCCGAACTCGACCGGAACTTCTATTCCAACACCACGGGTGTAATGGCGTGCAAATATCAATGGTCGGAACACTGAGAAGAACATGCAGCCCTTATTCTTTATCATTTCAAGGATAGCGGCACTTGCTTCCTTTGTGAATTGCACCATGATGGGTCCATCTGTCAGGTCTTGTTTTTTGACAATCTTTGAACGTAAAATGATATGAAATGATCACTTGAATATGTAGTGTTGAACTATCGTTGTTAATGAATAATAATGGTACTCGTTTTAGTGATGGCTGGAAATTAGCCGTTGACATGGATTTTTGCTTTCCAGTATCTTGTTACAAGGATTAATGAATACATATACACAAAATTACTTTGAGGAATTAAAAAATAATGTGTTATAAGAATGTACCTCATCGTCGGTGGTGAGAACCATAACTTCCTCGTCATTATCATTTGTATCACCTCCGGCATTGATATCATCGATGTCACTCAGTTTCTCATCTGCCTTGCCTATTAAAGACACCAGCTAATCCATGACACTATTGAGGGCCTTTCTAACATTATCGAAGTGGCGATCCATTGAGGGAAATCCCGCCCAAGGATGGAGGATTGGCAAACATACTCTCACACGAGCAACACTTCCTTGTTGGGCATCCCGACGATGAGATACCTGTCGCAACCCATGGGCGGCCATTTTCTTCTTCCCGACAATGTCTTTAATGAAAAGAGTCACACGTTCTCCATATTGTTCGTATAATAGTTTTGTGAATATATAAAATGATTATGGAGTTATTTTAGATGTGTAATTCAATGTATAGGACATGCATAGATTAATGAAGGTGTACCTCTTCATCTCCTTCTCCAGTGTTGGGCTCTGCACCGGACTTTGTTGCAGCTATAGCAATGTCATCAATCACCTTCTCTATAAACTTCTTGCGATCGTCAAGGCCTGGCGGAATTTGAACACCGCTTGCAGATGCTAAGCCCTCCACCAATTGCTCCAGGTACGATACCATGGCTTTCATGATCGGTTGATCATTAGATGGTCACCTCTGGGCTATCTCCTTGGTTGAGTAACTGCTACCAAACTTGCTGCGAGAAGGATGAGGAACAGCCACCGCTGTGGGTAGACCCGTCAGAGTTCCCCTATACCTGCCCAGGTGATCTTTCTTCTTCCTCACTTTTATGAGGATGTCTTCAACCGACTGCAGTTTCAATGCCCATTTTTTCCTTAATCTTGTTCAATTTCAACTGAGAAACACATAAGAACACAATTTTTTATATGAATGAAGTCAACAAAAGAAGTGAACAATTTTGAAAGTTAAAAAAATTAGCTTAGAGCGCCTGCGCGCAGCTGCTCCCAGCCCATGAAATTTATAGCGACATTATTTGAAATAGTATGGCGAATTTTTAAAATTTTTTGGCAAATTTTTTTGAATCTTTGGTGGAAAGATTGGACTTTAAAAAGTTTTGACGGATATTTTGAAATTTTTAACGGGAAGATTGAATTTTTAAATTTTTGACGATTTCTTTGGCGGGAAAATGAATATTTAAAATTTAGCACAGGTTTTAACCGGTGCTATTTTTTCAAAAATCGGCGCAATTTTGAAATTTTTTGGCGATTTTTTTACTGGAGATAGAAATTTTAAAATATTTAGCACCGGTTTTTTAAAATCATCGCTAATGTTTTTAAAACGGGTGCTATTTTAAAATTTTTGGCAACTTTTTGGCGGGAAGATAGAAATTTTAAAATATTTAGCACCGGTTTTTAAAAACCTGTGCTATTGTACAATTTAACACTGGTTTTAAAAAACTGTTCTTAAAAATTAAAATTTTAACACCGATTTTGAAAACTGGTGTTAAAATAATAAAAAAAACCGGTGCTATTACATTTTTGGCACCAGTTTTCAAAATCAGCACAACTTTTGTGGACAAGTTGAGAATAACCTATTCGTCTCTCGGAGCCTCATTGAGATGGATGAGGAGATTGATTGTCTTTCATTCAAGATTTTAGAGATGCGGTCGCAGGGTGGTGGTGCTCCAGACCCCTACCTAGAGAAGAGAGGCGGAGAGAGCACCGTCAAAGGAATGTCGATTGGCTGGCGCAGTATGAGCCGACTTATGGCAGGGACCCCGACTATGGTGCCAGGCCATCCCACTCCTGATTGTGAGCAGATTATTTTACACTCCGATGCTTTAATTTTTATGTTTTTGCCTGGTTTTGTCTACATTGAGGACAGTGTAGTGTTTTAAGTTTGGGGAGGGATATTTATTTTTTTTACTGCTTTGATTTGGATTTGTTCTCTTAGACTTTGTTGTTGGGATACTTTCTCTTTGTTTTGTGATGCTTTTCACTTGATGTACTCTGATTTTTTTAGCTTTGACATGTGGAAGGTTTTTGCTACTTTTGATCAGAAACACATGAAAAATGAAAAAAATTGAAAAAAAGAATAAAAATAAAAAGAAACCCGCTAAGTTGAAAACCCGAGAGGGTAACTTAGGCAACGTTGGGGGCCCGGATAGGTCAAAAATCCAAAAGGGTAATCTAGGCAAAAATGAGATGTGAGCCAAAGAAACATGATGTGTGACTTGGATAAAAACCCGAACGGGCCCTTATGCAAAATGAGAGAAAGAGAGAAAAAAGAAAAAATGCTACGATTTCACTCATTTGCCGGCGCTGGGGTCATAAAGTTGCGGTTGCTATATGAACGGATAATGTCACGAGACCTCTTGGGATTGGGTAATTTAGCGGGGAAAATGAAGTAAGGTATGCAATTCTTGATTGTTGATAAGCTTCGTTTTTGGGATGATATATTGGCATAAAGTGAAGTATGTGTTTGAACTTCATACATGTTTTTTCTTCATTTTGTGCCATTGTATTTGGGATTTTAAATTTGGGATTTGGAGATGTTTTTAGGCTTATTAGTGAATTGATAGGTTGATATGGTTTGGGTAGATGTAGGAATGGAGGTTGTGGGTGAATTCTTATTTGATCTTAACTTTGGGATGTGTGATATTGAGAGTGTTGTGAGGTATCGATTTTGGGGAAAATTTGTTTACGATATGGATATGTGAATTATTTCGTCTGCTTGAATCTTTTCTTACTCGAGGACGAGTAAGGTTTAAGTGCGGGGAGGTTTGATGTGTCCATTTTATGTGCATATTTTGGGACTTTTCAGGACAACTTTTTTGTACTTTTGTTATCAAGAGCTTGTGTTTTACCTTGAAATTATCTTAGGAGAGGTAAGAGAGACTTTTACGCTCTTTTACCTTTTCGAAGTGGATTTTTTGTTACAAGGAAAGAACATCGAGACTCAAAGACTGGAGGCCATTGAAGATCATCTTTTAAAGACTTTGAAGATTTGAAGACTATCTTTAAAGCTTTGAAGACTTGAAGAGTTGAAGGAGTGTGTAATAGATTGAAGGCTAGAAGACAACAAGAAGAAGAAAATAGATTCTGTTTCTGGGCGCCCATCGCGACTCGTGATGACCCTTGTCACGACTCGCGATGGACCTTGTCACGATTCACGTTAGATCTTTTCACGACTCGCGATGAACGGGTGGCCAAAATCCTTTAGCCTTTTTCTTGTACTGTAAACAACATTCTACCCTCTCTATCTCCTCACTTTTTCTCTAGCCTTATTTCCTACTGTTCTAGCCCTACGTTTTCACCATTTTCATCTTTACTTTAGTTTGATTTATGTTTGAATTAATGTTGGTAACTAGCATGGGTTCTAGTAGCTAAACTTAGTACTTTGGAGCAATTGACTAAGGCTTCCAAGCCCATGTCTTAATAGTACTTTGTAGTCTATTTAATGCTTTTACTATTATGCATTTATGGAGCATTGAATGTGGGTTGTTAATGTCATTAATGTTCTTGAAAGTTTGATTATATTAAGTACCTGTATGATTGTTTGTTAGGGTTTGGGAAAAGTAGCTGATTTTTCCCTCTTCTTGATATGAAATCCAAGAGTATTAATTAGAGCTTTTGATTATGTTGATTGGTTGATAATTGATAGATAAATGTAATGATGTTGAACTCGTTGTCATTTTTGTTTTGGCTAGCAAATGAGAGAAGTCTATGAACATCGAACGATCTTGACTAATCTTGTGTAAATGTATAAATTAGTTCGATGCTTATACACGGTGTAGTGTTTATAAGTGTTATCAAGCTTGTTGATTCTTCATGCTCAATGCCATTAATGGGATACTTTTAGGTGTTTATCGACTAAAGGAGTCATTAGTGATGTTTGACAGGAGATGTCGAATTCATCCTTGCAAAAGACTATCTAAAGAGGATAGAAGATTTATCTTCACAACAAGTAGTGAAGGTAGTAAATAGGTTGAATGTTCAATGATAGATAAGAGGCTTGGAAGTGGAAGTCAATTGCCCCCAAGGTCTCATAATCCATGCTTTATCCTTATTTTAGTATCTTGTTGCATGCTTTGCATATTTATATTGCTTTGCTAGTTACTTGTATTTTAATTTCATAACGTAGGAAAAACCAACCAACCCACCCCCCTCCCCCCTCCTTTAGTTGCTTTTATATGTATGTGTATATCTTTGGCTAGTATGTTTTCCGCTCTAGTTTAAACACATGAAAAGATCCCTCTTCTCGTGGACGACCATGACTTGTCAATATATACTTAATTGTAGATAGGAAGCATTATGGCTTAACAATATTAACTTTGAGAGGTACGACGACGACCTCCCATCAACCATGATGGAAGATTGTAGATAATCAACATAACAGACCAAGAATTGTGTGTACTACTCATATTACCAAATGGATTCATTCCATCCGTGCATAGGCCAAACCTCAAATGCTGGGGTTCTTTTTCCAAACTCGAGATAAAGAGAATCAATTTTTTTCCATTGCTCACCATCTGATGTATGTCAAATCACATCATCCATCGATCGATCCCTCTCCGCGTGCAATCGCAACAATTTTTGCATCTTCCTTACATGCAAACAATATCTACAATCTAAGAACGATTGGGAGATACCACTTCACCTTTGCCTATATTTTTTCTTCTTAATTTTAGTTACCACTTCCACACCTACCAAAATTTCCCCCTTCTTCAATTTCTACTGAGACTCACCACATACCGAACATGTTTCTAGATTTTCATCTTCTTTCCCCCGGTACAACATACAATCATTAGGGCAATCATATATTTTTTTCCAATTCCAATCCCATTGGGCAAAGAACTTTTTTTCGCAGCGTTCAACCATCTGGCATCATGTTCCCTTCCCGGAACAATTCCCTAAGTAATTCTAGAGTTTCTGTCATCGACTTATCGGTCTACCCAAATTTATCCTTCAAATTCATTATCCTCAAAGTCGCACTAATTAACGAATGTTTTGAACCGAGATATAATGGCGTATCTTTGTCATTAATTGAAGCTTGTAATGCCTTGGGTTTACGGTGGAACTATCTTGCAATATCCTCAACCATTTTGTCAAATTGGGCATTCCCATCTAATTTATCTTCCACTTTCGTGTCACTCAAATCAATCATCCGCGCCGATTCCCCAACTTTCCCATTCCATACCCAACGACTGTACAAAGTTTGAAACATCCTCATTATTAAATGTCTTCACAACTTCTTTCTCACTAATACATATAACCAATTTTAGAGGCATCATCAAACGCTACCGTATGAAATGATTCAATCAATGACATGTAATCAGGTGATTCTTTAATATCATTACCAATGAGTTCATCCCGTTCCACTATCATAATATGCTAATTAAAATGCAACCCATTAGCATGCTCACAACACTAATCATAGCCCCCTAAAAAATAGTTATCCTAACTACAAACCCTAATTCAAGATTTCTTTTATATATATATATATATATATATATATATATATATCAAACCAATAATAATTATGTAAGATAAAATTTTAGAAAACTAACCTTCTCCAATGAATGCAATCTGTTCAATTGACTTGGATGGGGAGAAAACCCTTCAAATTTGATTGTTTGTGAAGAATTGAAGAAATGAACACATATTTTATATTATACAGAGTGGGTTCCGAGTCTGTAACCCACATTAAAAATAATATTAAATTGGAAAAAAATTTCCGAGCTCGGAAGGTAGATCCTATTAGACGTTACGAACTCGGAAGAGCTACGGTATCTGAACTATTGGTACATAAAGGATGTTCCAGACTCGGAAGCCAATTGTTCCATGTTTCCAAACACGGAACTTACCACAATCAAAGGTGGTTAGGCACAACCACCTTCAATTAGGGTTGATTAAAGGGGGTTTTACGGTTAACCCCCTTTAATTAGCCCTAATTAAAGGCGATTATTACAAACCTGCCTTTCATTGAACAAAAAACCCCTTTAAATGATGTTTGCTAGGGCGATCAGAGGTTTCGAGTTTGGAACCTTTGAAATAAGACAGTTCCGCATTTTTATTTTAAACTGCCTTCTATCATCGCCTTTAATTGGATGGTCTCTACTAGTGGGTCATGCGCCTTCTCACTAGCACTAGGTATCCTAACCTCACAGTTATCCAAAAAGAATGATGCTCTCTCAAAGCAACAATATCATTCACACTCATAACACTATCATCATCCCCAATATCCTTTTTCACCTGAACAACACTATCCCCTTGGGAATCGCTTCATTATCAACCTGAACATCACAATACACTACTGCAGGATAGGGGCAATAGCACCGATATTTTGCCTCAATTGCACCGGTATTTTGATCCCCAAAATACTGGTACGTAAGTATAGCGGTGTAAAAAATAAATATTTTAGCACCGGTAATTCATACCGGTGTAACAAATTACTTTGCACTGGTATGCCCAATTGGTGTAGAAAAATTAAAAATGTACGAGGCACATATTAATTGCACCGGTAATTTATACCGTTGTAAAAGTGTGGATTTGCATCGGTAGGTGGCACAAAGTATTTGCATAGGTAGTGTTGCCAAAACCAGTGTAACCTTTATGCACCGGTTATTAGAAATTTACACTAGTTTGAATAAAAAACCAATATAATTTTTGCACTAGTATTTAAAATTACACCGGTATGTTTAATTACACCAGTATTAATCCAATGTTCTGAAATGCCGGTGTGATTTTTTTTCATTTTAAAAAAATTATTTAAATATGATTTTTTTTACACCGGTAGGAATACTGTATACGGGTGTGTGATGAGGAAAAAAATTCACTGGCCAATTATTTTTCTGGGGCAATGATAGCTAGAAATACTTTAATCGGAACTATTATAAAATTAAAACCTCGGAAATTGTAATAAACTTCAAACACCAGAGATAATATTGATTGAAAAACACAATAATTTATTGAAACGATGAAAAGAAAAAGTATCTTCAGCATGAATGGAAATAAAATAAAAAACAACACAAGTTTTGTATAACCAAACACCAACAATGGAATTCTGATACGATCAACAACAAAAAATAAATTATGAACCTACTATTTCATTCTTATCATCAAAAGTTGCAACAAAGTGTTCGACTGATGCTAGTACTCATCGATCCAAGCCCCGCACCATCTCTCTGCAACGACTTGAATGCCGTACACATGGTAAGGCCATTGGCCTTCTGGGAAGACCTATCAATTTAAAACTTAAAATGTTAGTGAATAATGTTTTGTCTAATAGAAACTTAGAATAACTAATTTTGAGATCCAGTGTGTACCTCCAAGATATTGTTTGTCTCCGGGCGATTAAAAAATTCTTCCATGAAGAGCATTATGGAGTACCCACATTGCCACGAACCATTCTGGGTTTGGTAATGCACATTGAATGGAATATGTCATTACCAATTTTTAACATAACAAATGGTGTGGATGAAATGACAGAAAGACTGACCTTAATTTTCTTGATTTTCCAAGTGTAGTCAGGTTCTGGCCCCTCCTTGTTGTTCTCCCTTTGGTAGGTGTATGCAAGCCTGCAAGAAAGTAAATGAAAATTTTTACTTGTTCCAGTATATTCACAAATTGGCTGTATTGTTTGAATAATTGTAATACCTGGAAATGACCCTGAGTTCACACAAGCTGGTTGGTTTCATACCCCCCGACAAAGTGTCCAGTATAAAGACATCTTCTGTTCTGTGATGGATAATGATGAGGTACCAATGATCGCTGGTAAAAAAATGGTTAATTAATGACAGAAATGGAAGTGGTTTGAAATATAAAAGTAAAATCCGGGAAAAAAACTTACATTCTAATGCATGGGACAATGTAGAACTCAGCCTCCATTGCCTTCATTGTATCCCAGATAAGGTTGAAATGATGGTCGACCCCCTGTTCAAAGTTGGACAAGTTTCCACAGTTGCAAGGGCTGAATCGGGTGCAACCTGCATTATTTTCCCACATTTTCTCTCAGAGGTGCTTGTACCATTAATGATACTAAAAATAAAATCTGAATTGATTTAAAATATGAATTAAGGTTGTAAGGTTTGAAACTCACCTCATCCACACATCGATTTGTACATTATCGATCTAGTTCATCGAATGCATGTTCCCGAGTCTCTTCTCGAACTTTACCAAAACATCTATTCCAACACCTCTAGTGTAATGGCAGCTAAAGGTCGAAGGTAGAATGACAGGAAAGAACAAGCATTCATTTCTCTTTATCATTTCTAGGATAGCGCCATTGGCTTCCAGATGAATCTCACCATAATGGGCCAATCTGTCAGGTCTCCTCTATTGATAATCTGTGGAGGCAAAACTACAGGAAATACTCACTTAAGTATGTAGAAACAAACTGTAATAGGCATTGAATAATAAAGGTTTGTGGTTTTGTGAAGCACCTATTTTGGTAGCCTCTTGAATTTTGTTCTCGCTGACGACCGGTAATTAGTGCTTAAGTGGGATTTCTTCTCAGCATCACCCTATTACAAGTATTCATAATTATGGGAATGTCAATTTAATATGTGTTGGATGAAATTTATTTAGTTACAAGATTTTACACCTCATCGTCAATGGTGAGAATCATAACCTCCTCCTCCTCCTCGTCCATTTTCATACTGGCATCGTCCTCATCGATGTCTCTTGGTTGCTCGTCTCCCTTGCCTATCAAAGACACGGGCCGATCCACGACACTATTCAAGGCCTCTCCAACATTATCGAACTGGTGGTCTGCTGAGGGCAATCCCACCCTAGGATGGTAAACTGGCTTCCATACTCTAATGCGAGCCACGCTTCCTTGTTGGGTATCCCGACCACGAGGTATCTTTCACAACCCATGCGCGACCATTTTCTTCTTACCAAAAATGTCCTTCACATATAGAGTCACTCGTTCTCCACCCTATTGGCATCAAACTGAAGTTAAATAATAAAATGGTTATGAAGATTTTAAGACGTTCAATTCAATGTAAAGAAATTGCATATATTTATCTCGGCGTACATTCTTATCTCTTTCTCCATTGCTGGGCTCTTTACTGGACTTTCTAGCACCCGCAGCAATGTCATTAATCACCTTCTCGATAAACTTCTTGGGACCGTCAAGGCCTAGCGAATCTGAACACCGCCTGCATATGTGATGCCCTTCACCAACTGCTCAAGGTACAATGCCATGGCTTTCATGAATGGTTAATCATTAGATGGTCTTGTCTGGGGGGTCTGCTTGCTTGAGGAACTGTTACCTCACTTGCCTTAGGGAAGATTAGAAATACCCACCAATGTGAGTAAACCTGTCTAGATATTACCGATGCGTATGTAGAGGCTCTGGTAGCACCGGTGTAATTACCATAGTAAATTTAAGTGAAAAGCAGTTGCTCACAGTTGCTTTAAATAAAAAAATTTGAACTGAGAGTGTGGAACTAAAATTTTGGGTAAGTATGCTCCACCGGTACAAATACGGGTGCTAAAATTTGGCATACCGATGTACAAAGTTCATAAGAGAAGTCGCCCGCAACTACTTTTAATCATTTTTATTTTTAAAAAGACTAAATTGGTTTTTTAGTCCCCTGCAAAGTATCTTATACCATGATTTGGTCCCCTTTTGCAAATCAACCCTTAGACAGTACCCAGCAATTTTCAAACAATTTGTTCAGTCCCCATCCCAGTTTTAGGCCAGTTTTCTGGTATAACGGAGCACGTGCCGGAAATGTGACAATTATTTCCAGTAAGGGCAGGGGTAATTTAGTGATTTTACAAAACCTTTCCAAAAATCATTTCCTAAAAGCATTCAAGCTTTTCCCAAAATCATTTCCAAAAAAGGATGTATTTAATCACGAATTCCAATGCCACCACCTCTATTGCTTTGCTATTCCCAGCGAGAAGGGTCTCAACCAAAACTAACACCTTGATCTCCATTGGTGCAGCGAAGCTGGTTTGGGATCTGTCTCCAACAATTCTCTCAGCTAAATGGTGACGGTGATGGCAGAGCTCGAGCGATAGATCTGATGTTTCTTTGTCGGTGATAGATTGGCCGAGGGGTGGCATTGGACGGCGGTACTTCGAAAGCAGTGTGATTTTGCCTTGCTTTTTGGATGGGTTCTTCTTTTCCCAAAAGAATCTGTTGCTAACTGAATGAGGTTGTGTTTTTCCCTGCTACAAAAGGTAAACAACGATGGTAGGTTTAAGTAATTTGAATTTCTTCACTTGGGCTGTATTCAGTTTTTGGAATTTAAGACATGATTTTCCGGCAAACTTCTTCACTTTGGGCCGCTTGAGAGGGTATTGGCATTTTCTGATGAAGTTTGCATTTGTTTTCTGGGTTTGGGATGCATTTTTCCGGCAGTCTATAGCATTGGGTTGCTGAAAAATGTGTGGATTATTTGGTTCAAGAAGTGGTTTAGTCCCGTTTTTCATCACTCCATCAGCGTGGCTGGAATGTTGGTCAGTCAGAGCTTTATCGCAGGTACAAATACTAACCTATGATGGATCGGATATTTTATAGAAGAAGAAAACGGGGAAGAAAATTAGGGTTCTTAGTGTGTGTTTCTGGGATGATTGATGATGTGTGTTATGGGTTTAGATCTTTTTGTGAAACAGAAGATTGAAAAAGAAAACATAACCTCCTAGTCCGCTGCTCGGAGAGGGTAGTGAGCCCGGCCAGCGGGCTGGGCTTGAAGTTCTTAGAGGCGGCAAACTTAATTGGCGGGATCGGCGGAATGACGACACGGGAAGATGGTTCAATGAATCTTTTTTTAAACAAAGGGGTATAATGGTCATTTTACATATTTTGACCAATTTTACCATTGACTTTACCTGAAAATCACCTTTGGGAACCAAACAAATCGTTCGGAATATGTGGGGTACTGAACGAAGGTTGTTTTGCAAACGGGGACGAAAATATGATATAAGAGGCTGTGTTGGGGACCAAAAAAATTTTAGTATTTAAAACAATGTTCCACCCGAGACCAAATCCCAAAATTTTTGGCTAAATATTTAAGCACCGGTATTAATACCAGTGCTATTATAACTATTATCGGTGTATATATTTCCTATGTTCAAAAAAATGAAAATTTAAACAAATTTTAATGGGCGCCAAATGTCTTTTGAAAATACACTAGTATATTGACAAAAAATAGAGTGCACATAAAAAGTGACTATCAAACAAAATTTTCTACTCTTTCATTTTCTCCCCACATATTTTTTTAACAAGTCCAATTATTAAAATTGACGCTTATTTTATTCAATTAAGCATCGTGCTAGTTGTTTCAACCTTATCTTGACTAACTATGGGACCCGTAGAGTGAAAATACGAAGCATTGTTATACTTTAAAAATTACCACTTCGACCCCAAACATTTTTATTCACCCTATTCCATGGCTCCGAATAAATTTCTATGACGAAGAATACTATAGAAGAACTGTATTAGGACTTCCTGGGAAACTATGTCTCTCAACATTGTTGATTTTCATTTCTTGCGATTAGGTCCCCTGAACGAGAAATGCATTTACGACACATTAGGAAACTAATTAAATTACCAAATTTAATATTCTAGGCTTAAATCATAAGCGCAACAAAAATGTGTGCGGCTGGTGAATTGACCGAAAGTGTTAGTACATGTTCTAGAGTAACGGTAAAGGTTTACTTCTTAGTTTCAATGTGAAAAACGATTATCTCCTGAGCTCAGTATGGGGTCCGAGAATATCAATTTTTCCAATTTTGCAGCTTGCAATAGATGTTTGGAGTACCATCCAGTTCAAGTGGATTTCAATTTCCATGCACGAGTAAACTTTTTTACTTTTTGCACTTTAGTCCCTCCAAGAATCTTGGAAGTGATGAAATAAAAACAATTGGTGCCACATAAATGAAATTTAATGCAATACG
The DNA here is from genome assembly GCA_037428765.1 of Rubia yunnanensis. Classification (NCBI taxonomy): domain Eukaryota; kingdom Viridiplantae; phylum Streptophyta; class Magnoliopsida; order Gentianales; family Rubiaceae; genus Rubia; species Rubia yunnanensis. Next base: position 81,044,005 of record CM075064.1, read on the forward strand.
ATCATGTTCATGCATTTCCAAGTGTAACGGGTACACAGAAGGACCTCTAAAACCTAGATTGAAGGTTTGCACTAGAATTCCCAAATTTGCAATATGGCCCCAAAATTTCTATGGGGAACCTCCATAGCTCCTAATTGTACTTTTTTTTTTACAATTCTACCTATTTGTGTAATATAATGAAGCTTTCATACATGATTTCAAAAATTGTTTTAGCCCAACTATACGTTTTAGAAATCATTTGTAGATTCGGGAGTAATTTCACCTAACAAAATATACCCTGAAGATTGTAAACTCTCTAACTCATCCTATCAAGCGTACCCTTTTTCTTTTAGGATGGAATGAACTAGATTCGAATAATATGCAATTTTTTTACAATCTAAGTGCAACAAAGTACGGGGTTGGTACGGGATCACAAATTCAATACAACTACCACATGTTTACTACTTATGGTAACGAGAAAATGGTTCGACATCAGCATCGTCTCCTGTTTCATCCCCATCACAGGTACTTGTACCCACATCCATGTCCTCCACATCGAATTTGCGGAAGGTAGGAAAATTTCCAACGGCATTCGTGGCATCAGGAAATTGATAGTTCATAATCTTCGCCATGTGGTCCAACCACGATTTATGATACTTTGATTCTTCAAGAAAGTTCTGAACATTCACCCAAATGTTACCCATTGGCTGGCCATAAATGTCGTGTGGGCAGGCATTATATCCCGCTCTTAAACAAAGGGCCGAAATGATACTGCAAACACCATATGACCCCATCTTATCTCGTTCCACCTTCAAGGTACTATAAATTTGACGACCAACATTCCGGCAAAGTTTCTTCTTTATCGCGTACAAGTATCCAAGTCAACTTTTGTTGACTTTCGTGTTTACAGTTACCGGGTCAATCCTAGACTCCACAAAGTGATACCACCAATTCACTTCTGCAGTTAGAGTCTTCTTCAGTTTTTTTGTCTAACCAGGTTTGACCAGCTCACCAATATCCATACCTTGCCTCATAACTATCCCAACGATCTCCTTCCAAATTGGATCTTCCAGATAATAGTCGTTGCCAACGTCGACATCGAGTGCGAGGAATTCATCTTCATCGTTTGGAACATCAAGCAATCCAAACAACCCACTAATAGTGTCTGGTGTGACATAGACAGTTTTGCCTCGATAATACACCTGGCTGAGGTTCAGGCCACACCTCATGTTTGCATAAAACTCATTAATGATACTTAGGTTAAAAGGTTATGGAGTCTCACAAAATTTTTCCCACTCAAGCGTGCGGATGTTGTGTTCGAATGGAGAAGAGGTCTCGATTCCTCTTTCCAGTTGATGGCAGCGTCCTTTGTATGATTCGTGTACCAACCTCTCCTCCTCAGTCACAAAGGTACCATCCGGGTAAGTGCACGATGGCACATTTGGCAAAGAAAGAGATGAGGTGTATCCTTTTCAAATTGGATTTAGAAGCCATTTCCCATAGAACACATTGAAGCATTTTATCAAACACCTTGCATGCTAGTCAAGTTATTCATTATATCACATTCTCCATGATTTTAGTTGAGATCCTACTGTTAATTAATCTTATAGAGTAGGCATTGAGGTGATTTACCTGATTATAGCGGCACTGTCGTCTGATTTGAAGTGATATGCCTATGAAGAAGATGCTAGATAGGAAGAGATGTTACAATTGTTTAGTGAAAATGGGTGTTCTAGGATGAATATAAAGGCATCCTGTATTTTTACACTGGTAACTCAGTAATACCGGAGTAAAAATTGCCTAACGCAGCTGCTCTAGGTTGCTTTTAATGGGAAAAAAATTAACATTTTTTCACCCGAGATGAAAAACCTAATATTTTGGCTAAGTATCCAGACCGGCGCATATGTAGAGGGTATCAGTGAAAAAAATAGCCTGACGGAGCTGCTATACACTGTTTCTATTTAAAAAAATCAACATTTTTTCTTCCGATAGGAAAAACCAAAAATTTTGACTACGTATCCATCACCGGTAATTATACCAGTACGTATGTAGAGGTTATCGATGCTAAAATTAGCCTAACGCAACTACTTTAGGCTGCATTATTTTTAAAAAAAATCAACGTATCCAGCACCGGTATTTATACCGGTGCGTATGTATGGGGTACCGGTGCGTTTGTAAAAAAAATAGAGTATATGCTCTATTTCTTTACACTGGTATTTTGTTACTTTACCAGTGTATACACGAACTGGAAAAAAATTAAGAATGTATTACTTTACATTTTCATCGATGCAATTCACATACATTCCAAAAAAATTACGGATTATACCAATCAACTCTAAAACAAGAGTGGGTCTCCTGGCAGGTGGCCTGTCCATAAGCTTATGAACAAGCCACTTATTTCTTACCATATACACTGCATTTCTTAAATTACATACAAATTTTAAAATATTTTTTATATCATATATTTTTATATTTTCACCTTCAAATACATATTATTACTTTTTTTAACTTATAAAATGCAATATTTAAATTTTATAAAAAAAATTACAACATTTAAGGCAAATGCCCCTGAGGACTGTTCATAAGCTTATGGAAAGGCCGCCTTTCCTGAGACTTTCCCCTAAAACAAATAGGGATCCAAATACATTTCATGCAAATTGACATTATAATCGGAAGAGTACTACACAAAATATTGATAGACAAACCAATGGCGAGGCAATCACTATCTATTGCTTCCGCTTCAACACGTTGTCACCACCTACTATTTCACCACTCTCATCAACCCACATCCCATCACCATGAGAACACCGTCCCACCACTGCTCCCCCAACATCCTCCAAACCAAGAAATAATTATGGAAACTCTTGACTGTCAATTACGACTGGTTGATCAATTTCCTCTTTGAAGTAAAACTTCTTCCCATGTAGCACCACATGAAACTTCTCATTTGAAGGGTCATTGATATAAAAATTGATCGTGCGTGGGCAGCTAAGATGAATTTGTCATCTTCATATCCTACACAATTCATGTCGACCAACGTAAATCCCATGGGCTTTTTGGCTACAACATTGGAACCATGTTCCACCCAACGACACTTGAACAGAATAACTTTGAACTCTACATAATCCAACTCCCAAATTTCCTCAATCGCCTCATACAAAGGCATCAAAGCTACAACTGGATGTTTATCTCTCTTGTTTGCCTGCAACATGGATTTTGATTTAACATAAACACCACTATTTTATGTTGTGCTCTTCTCATCCTTCTCCAATGTTGAGAAACGGAAGCCATTAATTTCCTAACCAAGGTACCGTCTTACTGTGCAGTTTGGTGTCCTTGCAAATGGTCGTAGCTTACTGGCCATCCCTTCGACATTGCAACGCTTGTAAAACTAGCTAACAAACCTTGAAGAATGCTCTACCTAATACTTATTCGAGGGCCAGTGTGGATGAATCTCTTCCAACATGGAAAAATGCTCTTGAACATACATTGCGATCTCGCTACTATTACGTAAAACATATAGGTGAACTGTCATCAACTTAGCATGCAAGGGTGTATGAAGCGTACCCTTAGACCGTGGAATCCCATTCCACCTTGTGTAGTGTGGTCCACCAGGAACACCAATTGCTCTTTTTGCGACCAAGTTCGATGTGCAGTACTCGATGATCTTCTCATTGATGTACTTTTTAACAATGGAGGCATCTGGCCGATTACGATCATGAACATAACCCTTGAAAACAGCCATGTGACGCTCAAATGGGTAAATCCAATACATTACGACAGGCATGCATATATGTGTATCTCCCTAACCAAGTGTACCACTAGGTGCACCATGTTGTAAAAGAATGACGGGGTAAAATACTTCTCCAAAAGACATAAAACAACAACAGTATCCCGCTCAAGTTCATCTAGCTGTTGCCTGCTAATATTTTTCCTGCATATCGAGTTGAAGACAAAACACAAGTGCATAATCGAAAATCTAACTTACTCATCCAAACACCCTCGGATCGCAACAAGCAAAAGTTGTTGCACAAGGACATGAAAATCGTGCGATTTCAAAGCATTAAGATGCAATTCATCATTCACAAACCGACTAACATTACAGGAGTAACCAGAAGGTACCTTCATTCCTTGGATGCTCTCACACACCAATCTCCGCTCAGCAACTGACATGTTGTAAGGAGAGGGAGGCAGGTACGTTTGCTTGCCTCTTACCTCCAGTGACAGATCAAACTGAATACCAAGGTCCACTAAATTTTCCCTCGCATTTAAGCTATCCTTAGTCTTCCTGGGAATGTTTAGAAGCATGCCAATCAGACTCCTACAAACATTGTTTTTGATATGAATGACATCCAAACAATGGTGAACCTCTGAATTCTCCCTGTACGGAAAATCAAAGAAAATTGACTTTTTCTTCCACGGTCCATCTACAATCCCACTGCCCTTTGATAACATTTTACAAAGAACAACAGTCAATTTCATCACATTGTTATGAATGGCTACACCAGTTAATGGTTTTGGTTCCTTTATCCTCTCATTCTCACCAATGAATGGAACCATGTTATCCCGCAACTTGTGCTTCAAAGGCAGAAATTTACAGTGACCCAAATAAACAATCTTACGCCCATTTTTAAACTGATGATGATCTCTCTCATTCTCACAAACAGGGTAAGCCTTGTGACCCTTGACTACATACCTGAAAAGGCTACCACATGCCAAGAAATCATTAATGGTACAAAAAACCATTGCCTTCAAAGTAGATTCTTCACCACAAAAACCAACAAACATTAAGATGTCAATCAAAAAGGTAAGATAAGTGCCTATGTCATTTCCAGGCTGTTTGGGCTCTGAAATCATGATGGAAATCAACATATATTTTCTCTCCATGCACGAGTATGGGGGGAGATTGTAAATGGAAAGCATAACCGGCCATGAACTGTGTTTTGAGGACATATTACCAAAATGGTTCATACCATCAATACACAAAGTCATTCTCAAATTCCTAGGTTCTGATGCAAACTTTGGATACATCTTATCAAATTTCTTCCACTGGTTCACATCAGCCAGGTGTCGAATATTATCAGAGTCAAGATATAAAACAATCGAACAAACTATAAAAGTAAAAGAGGAAAGATTCAAGATTTTGCACATATGTACCTCGAGAAAAATTGTGGATGGGATTAGATGGAGTAGGTAGGTACAAATAATCAGGCCGACAACGCACGTGAGTGGGATGATGGAGATTGAACTAGTGGATGACCCTTGATTAAAGGCGGTTATATTGGCTCAGAGAAGGCACTTGCCTTTTTTTCCTGACTTTGATTGAAATAGATCAATGGCGGTTCAAAAAAATAGATGCCAAGCAAGCACATATCTGGAAACAAACAGGGGAACAACAACAAAAACACACAGAAAGAGCAATATAAACACGGGAACAACAGGAAAAGGAATACAATAACGCCAATACAAGAATAGCGGAGGAGGAGAGTGACGCAGAGGCGAGTAGCAGTGGAGCCTAGGCTGTGGGGATTACTCGGAGGGTAGGCAACGATGGAGGGAGGCTAAGGGTGGGCGGAAAGTGGATGGTGCTGTGAATGGGCGGCAGCATAAGGGTGGCGGTGGCGGTGGCGGCGGAGCTTAGGCGGAGGTGCATTGCTGGGAAGGAGAGATGCACTAGGTTGAGGGAGAGATGCGGCTCAAGCAATTGAGAAAGAAAAAAAGATTTAGAGAAAATAAGAGTACGTGAAACCCTAAGCCTTTTATAGTTGGGCTAAATAATCCAAGGAAGTCAGCAATTAAAAGAAGAACCGTCTTTAATCAATTTTTTGCAAGACTAGGTAGGGAGTTCTGAATTTGGAATCTCATTCGGGTCCTAAGTAAAGGCAGTTCCTCAAAACCCCTTTTTGATTGCATCCCTTTAATCAAGGGTTTTCCACTGGTGTTGATTTATTGAAAACGAGCATGAGAACATAAATAAGTCAATATTATAGAAAGATATAAGGATGGTTAAAAGCGATGGTAAACGAATTAATTATGTTAAGTTTATCCTACGTTGTTATTTGATGCATGATATCTCCTCTATCAAGATCATCCATACGTAATATATTTTATTGATAAATATTTGATAATATAAAAAAAGATTAAGACAATCTGATACAATCTCATACGTACGGAGTATAATTTATTTTGACTTATATATTTATTAAAGTTTACAGTTGGAGGACACATTTTGTACTTTTCAAAAGACAATACTGAACCTTAAAAAGGGCCAAAGGGGTACAAGGTGCAATCTCACAATGAGTGCAAGGAGTACCTATGCTTGGAAGTAATCAGGCACGTTTGATGGCTCTTACCTTCAAACCATTCTTAAAGCTCATAATTATGCCATACTCCAGTTCCAAAGGAACTTCCATCTCTGGGGAATGACGAAATGCATACCTTCTATAGAAATGGATAAGTGAGAGTTTAATTTCTTGTATGGAGAATTTCTGTCCAACGCATGATCGAGGGCCTAAGCCAAAGGGGATGTGGGCATAAGGATGCCTTCGCTTCTGTTCTTCGCAATCTGGATCGAATCGCTCCGGTTTGAACTTGTCAGGTTCAGGGAAATTTCTGAGATCTTTAGCCAGAATTTCAGGTGCTAACCACACCCATGTACCCTGCATAATTATCCTAAAATACATTAGAATGTTGTTCATTTTTCAGCTCATTTTAATTATGGTTGCAAATGTTCAAATCTTTCAATTTTGCTAACACTTACCTTTGGAAAGGTGTAACCTCCTATCTCTACTTTTCTTGATGCTTCTCTTGCAACTAAAGGGGACATTGTATAAAACCTCATTGCTTCCTTTATCACCTTAAGACACAAGATTAAGAGAAGAATAAGATGCTATAATTCTTTGTGAAATCCCATATATGAAAAATTAAACACATGTAAACATGCACATGCCTGATCAAGATAGATGAACTTGTTCTGGAGATCATCTGCAGTAGGGATTTGATCAAGGGGACCAAACTCGTCGATTTCTCTAAGAAGATTCTTCTCAACTTCCGGATGGCCAGCAACAAGATAGATGATAGTTGACAATGTAAATGATGTTGTTGCAGAACCAGCAAGGAAGTGTTCATAACTCAATGCACGGATGTAGTCCGGCGTGATGGTATTTCTTGTTGTTTTCGATGACTCCACTGTATTCAGAATGAGAGAGAGAAAATCCTTTGAGCCGCGGCCCTCTACCTTCAACCTCTTAGCCACAATCTCATCAAGCCGGCTCGCTAAAATCTGGTTGGTTAGAGCCACTTTCCTGTCCATGGTTCCCGGTATCCTCTCGAGAATCCTACGAAAGGGCTCCTGAAGGGCTGGGACTAGCACTCCGAGGATCATCGAAAGGGATCCTGATAAGTCCATCTTGAGCTGTGTAGTTGAATATATGTGCTGGTTTATGAACTCCTCAACTTCCTCATCATTTTGGTGATGAGAATCATTGCCTGATTTAAGCTTGGAGAGGCCGAAGTCCACTCCAAACGCGGCTTGTCCGATTACATCAGTGGCCAATTTAAGGGAGAGTTGAGAAAACTCAATGTCCCCCTGGGTTTCAAGATTAGCGGTTGCAGATTCTATGCATGATTGCATGGTAGGTATCAGCTTGGCAAGGTGAGATGGCTGGTAAACTGATAGGATTGTGTTTCTCATAGCTGACCATTTTTCATCCCTATAAACAATCGCAAGTACATCGATGAATCAAATTACTGATTTCCCGAACCCAAAAATATTGGTTCTGATCAACGTGATAAACATAGAAATTCATTTTGCTATTTAATGGACTAATGATTTTTGGGTCTTCTCAACAAATTTCAATAAATCAGTTAAATTTCAAGAGGCTAATGGGGAGAAATTCATGAGCTGTTAATGGTAAGCTATTCATGAGCCTAATTAATATCTTATTCAAGAGTCTGTTAATGGCGAGCAAACTGAAAGGTTGCACTTGAACTATATAAATAGGGAGAGTAAGCTTTTGTAATAGTAGTAACTTTCAAAATATATGTTCTGGTCTAAAATTCACCCATCTGAATCTGTTTTATGTTAATCCTTCTGGTAATAAAATCTTTACCTGATCATGGAGGTAACTAAAAATTGGTTTACCACATTAAAATTCATGTTTCTCTTTTTCTGAATTTCTTTTTATTATTTTAATTCTGTGCAAAAGCAACAATGAAATACGTTTTCGTCCCACTATTTTGGTCTTAGCGTTAGTGAGCACAAAACTTAAGCGGACACTTGGTATTTGTGGAAATGTTTGGAAAGAAGAAAGAAACAGGCGGAAGAGAAAAGTAATTCATATAAGTGAATGAAAAAACGAAAAGAAAGTAAGTTCCCAAAATAGGAATAAAGCAAAAAAAGGAATAGGGGAAATATGAAAAAAATAGTGAAATGTAAAAGAAAAAGTAGGATCGTTATAATTGATCGCGGAACTTACTTTTTAATTTTTAGCACTTCATCCCATATTTATTAACCTATTTAATTTTTTACGATTTTCAATGATTATATTTCACAGTCAATATATCTATCTATATATAACATTTTTGTATAAAAAAATAATATTTAGAATGTCGATGTTAACATGAATCTAACAATGTATCACGTGATATTTTTGTTATATATGTATTAATTTATGTTTAGGGTCAAATTTTATCAACATTGAATTTGAAAAAGTAAATACCCAGTAATTTCGGGACGGGAGAGTGTAAATTACGAGATATAATAGAGGTAAAGGAGTAGTACTTGGAAAAGAAGAGGCCCTTTTGATGGAGAGGAGAAGCTGCAATAGGAAATGGGATGCTTCTATTGGTAAGGTGTTTGAATTTCTTGATCCCAGCTTCTCTGCAAAGCTCTGCATCAGCAATAACTATCACTGGCTGCCGGCCCATATGAAACCTGAAACCAAGACATTTAACATAACGCAACAATTCAATAATCGCGATTTCTCATATGATCCTTGTCATATGGGACGGTTAAGAAATGCATGAGCAAAACAACTTATAACCATCATTTGATTGATTCATTTCAACAGATGAAAAGACGAAGCTTTGAGGATGAGAATGACCTGAAAACAGGGCCATATTGTTTCGCGAGAACGGAGAAGACATCAGGGCCATATTTAGCGAGCAAGGGCAGGTGTCCTACGAGAGGCAGAGCTGGAGGACCGGGTACCTTCCTAACACCCCAGTAGGGTATGTAGAAGTAGCACGAACTTCCAACCAACGGAGCCAATATGATGCAGATTATTGACAGTATTGCTGGGGACTGAAGTAAATGCTTTCCCAAATCAATAATCTCTTGAAATTTTGCACCCAACAAGTCCATCTTTCTGTTTCAAGGGAGAGAAAAGAGTCTTATGTTTGGTGCTGGTGAAAATGCAGGCTGTACCCGATATATAAAGGGGGAACGAGTGCAGTGTCTAAAAATCTATTTTTTTTAATAAGTACCCTATGGGGTATTGGGGTTATTTAAACGATCCCCTAACCAGAATAAAGGTTTGATATACATGAGGTTCAAGCCCTATTTGAACGAAGAAGATCAAAAAGGATAATAATAGTAGTGTTCTCGTGTAAGTGCTTGTAACACCATATAAATGAATGATGTTTCCCCTAAAACTATCCCCACCCCATGCGTGAATAGTTTTGACGCCAGATCATTTAAGTGAGTGTTACAATTTGTCATCATAGGAGTGAGAATTTAAATAAAAACAAAAGCTTGTGATACAAGATATTTTGCAAGCGGCAGTGTGAAACTTTCAATTCCATTTCATCTTTTGCAGATGTCTCTCCTGGCGTCCATGGAAGATTGTAATGAGAGGATTTCCCAGCATTTTGTTGGAGTGTTAGATGTCCATCCTTTGTGCACTGCTTAGGAGTCCTTGGTTTTTGTCCATCTATAGAGGAGGTCTAAACTGTATGATACCTACAAATTGAAATACAACAGAAACTGAGTAGCATCTGTCTCATATACGTATGGCAGGAATACCTCATTGATCTAAATGAATAAGGCCATTAATTGAGTTGATTCTATGATAATTGAGTTCTGCAGTTGGGACCGCGCTCGTGAAAAGGGTGTTCATTAATGATGGATGTGGAGTGGAGACTATGTTTGTGAATTGTTTCGATCAGCTTGAAATTGAGCATACGAACCTGAAAAGGTCCATTTCACCCTTATCGGGATTCACTGGGAGGACGGTTTACCCAATAGGAGAGATAACCCTTCCTGTAAGGGTAGCAGATGAAAACAAGGGGATCATGGTACAGTGCAGCTTTGCAGTTATCGATGCCTTATCTCCCTATAATGTCATCTTGGGGAGACCGTAGATGTGCCAGGCTTGAGCAGTGTGGTCACCGTACCATTTGATGATGAAATTCCCTACCGACGATGGAGTGGCATTCTATCTAGGGGATCAGGTAGTCGCTCGAAGCTGTAACTACGAGGCAGTAAAAGGTGCGGGGAAGGCAAGAAATATATCTTTGGTACACGGGGAAGCAGGACCGATTGACACCCAGCCGCTCTCTGTTCGAGATGTGGGAACTGTAGTGGTAGGAAGCATGATACCTGAAACGAGAACACATGAATTGAAGGATCAGTTAGATCATATTTTTTGGGATACTTTAGATTTGACAGGGGTACCTGCAGAGTTGGCAGTCCACAAATTGAACATTGACCCTTCGATAAAGCCTGTTAAGCAGAAACAGAGAATGTTTTCCCCTGAGAGATCTGAATAAATCAGATCGGAGGTTTATAAACTTCTTAGAGCGGGGGTTATCGAGGAGGTGTTATACCCCCAGTGGTAGGCCAACCTAGTCCTGGTACCAAAACCGGATGGGACATGGCGCATGTGCATTAACTTCACAAATCTGAACAAGTGTTGCCCAAAAGATAGCTACCCATTGCCTTCGATGGATCAGCTGGTGGAAATGATAACAGGTTACCAAATCTTGGCCTTTTTTTTATGCTCATAAGGGTTATCATCAAATACTCATGGCTGAAGATGACAAGGAGAAAACTTAGTTCATTACAGATGTGCGCACCTTCCATATAAAAACAACTTATCAACGGTTGGTGGAAAAACTATTTAAAAAGAAGATTAGGAAAAGTTTAGAAATCTATGTTGACGATATGGTGGTAAAGAGCAGAACCTACGATTAGTTTGTACAGGACCTAGGGCAAATTATTTGAGGGCCTGCGAAAGTCTAATTTGAAATTGAACCCTTCGAAGTGCGTGATTGGGGTCAGTGCTAGAAAATTCCTGGGATTCATGGTCTCACAAAGAGGCATTGATGTTAACCCGGAGAAAATAGAAGCTTTGATGAACATGAGGAGTCCTTGAAAAGTAAAAGAAGTACAGAGACTTACAGGATGCTTAGCAGCGTTAAACTGATTCTTATCGAAGGGTGCAGAAAAACATCTCCCTGATTCTTATCGAAGAGTGCTTCGCAAGGCCAAAAGGTTTGAATGGTCAAACAGTTGTGAGAAGGCCTTTGTAGCTTTGAAACAACACCTCAAAACCCTACCTACGTTGATGAAGCCAGAGAGAGGAGAAGTCTTGTACCTATAAATCTCAGCATCTGCCCGGGACATTATTGTCGTGCTAATAAAGGAAAAAGATAGGTAGCAACACCCCGTATACTTTGTTAGCAAAGCCTTTTTAGGACCCGAAAACAAGGTATACAACCATCTAAAGGCTAGTCCTGGCGTTTGTTCATTCTGCTCAAAGGTTGATACCTTACTTCCATGGTCATTCCATACGCGTGCTTACCAATTATCCGATAAGGCAGATACTCCTGAAACTCGAAGCCTCGAGAAGAATGATGAAATGGGCTGTCAAACTGGGAGAACATGATATACATTACAATCCTAGAGTTGAGATCAAAGGGTAAGAATTAGCAGATTTTATCTTGGAAACTAAAAAACACATTGAAGACATTTGTCAGATAAGGGAGAAAGGAGTTTAGAGGCTATTCACATATGGGTCCTATCATTTAGGGGGAAGTGGTGCAGGAGCACTACTCACTAGCCCCAATGGTGCTGACTATCCGTATGCCCTGCATTTCAAGTTTAGAGCCACAAATAATGAAACATAGTACGAGGCCTTGATCACTAGTCTTTGTTTGGCTAAATAAGAGAGGTGGTAATATTCAGTGATTCGCAAATCATGGACAGACAGGTGAACGGAGAATACAAAGCCTAAGAAGCCAGTCTGCAACACTATTTGGAGGTAGTAAAGCCTTTGTTAAAGTGCTTTCAATCATATACTCTCTCACAGGTACCAATGGAGAAAAATCACAAGGCGGATGCCTTGAGTAAATTAGCTTCTACTGATTTGGGTGAATTTGAAACCTTGTACAAACGAAGCTTCGAAAAAATCATTGTGATGGCGGTCTTAGAGGAAAAAACATAGATGACCCTCATCGTTCGATATCTCCAAGATGAACCACTCCCAGAAGATCCCATTGAATCACAAAAAGTTGACTCAAGGCACCAAAGCATGTATTACAGGGTGGGACCTTGTATCGATCGCTAGCAAGGAGAATGACTCGTGCTGGGTATTATTGTCCAACTATTTTTAAAGATGCCAACAGATATATCAAGTCTTGCAACCAATGCCAGAAGCATGCGCTGATGACCCATGTCCCCCAGACAGAATGATTAACTGATATTGTTCTTGGCTATTCGATAAATGAGGAACAGACTTGGTAGGGTCTTTCCCAGGAGCACCTGGAATGTTCAAGTACCTGATAGTGGCAATTGGTTTTTTACTAAATGAGAAGAGGCTAACCCATTGGCTAACATCAAGGGGAAATCCATTATTTCATTTTGTTGGAGGCATATCGTATGTCTCTTTAGCATACCAAAAGAATTCATTACAGACAATGGGACCCAGTTCGTAAATGATCCCCTTAAAAGCTGGTGCAAAGAGTTCAAAATCCAGTTAAAGGTCACATCAGTATATCACACTCAAGTGAACGGGCAGGTCAAAGTCACGAACCGAACCCTAGTCAATGGAATTCGAAAGAGAGTGGAGGGAGCAAAAAGAAACTGGGTTAACAAACTGCCCAGTGTGTTATGGTCTTATCGAGTAGTAGAATCTTCTACCACGGGAGATACACCATATGGAGTAATATATTGCTCAAAAACCGTGATACCCGTAGAAATTGGCATGCCCAACCCCAGAATGATGATAGCCAGTGATGCCAGCAATGAGGATAACCGTTGCCTCAACTTGGATCTAATAGAAGAAAGACGTACCAAAATATCCATCTGTGAAGCTAAAGTAAAGGAAAGAATGAAGTGATACCATGATCGAAGGGTGAAAGGAGCTCAGTTTGTTGTGGGGGACCTCGTCATGAGGGACAATGAGAAAAGCAAGCAGGAACCAGAGGAGAAGATGGGCCCTAATTAGGAAGGACCTTATAGAGTGCTCGTGCATAGGGGTGTGCATGATCCGGTCCGGACCGGTAAAATGGACTGGACCGGACCGGAAATGTAAGGACCGGAATTGTATAGATGAAATTCCGGTCCGGTCCTCGGTCCATGTTTTTGTTAGATTCTAGGTTCCGGTCCGGTCCGGTCCAAAATTAGATTTTTTCCGGTCCGGACCAGATGGACCGGTATTTTAAATATATATATTTTTAAAATGATAATGAATTAGTTTAAAATACTAGTTTAGATTTATTCATGATAACTAGTATTCTTTTATCATTTTGAGGTGAATTTTTCTAATAACTTCTATTTTACTATGTTTTAAAGGGGGAAAATATTGATTTGGCATTTTTATAGCAAAATGTAAAGTAAAAAAAAATAAAGAATACTAAAATCCAGTCCAACCGGTCCGGACCGGTCTAAGAGTGGAATTATTCCGGTCCGGTCCCGGTCCAAAATACCCACTAACTGGTCCGGTCTTCAATCCAAGATTTTTGGTGATTCCGGTTCCGATCCGGTCCGGTCCGGTCTTGGACCGATGAACACCCTACTCGTGCACACCCAAGGGGAAGTTACACTTTGGGTTCAATGAATGGTGACTGCATCCCTAAGCGGTGGAATATAGTTAACCTTCGACAGTATCACCAGTTATAAGAAGAGTTAGCCTTAGGGCTTGTGGCTGGAATAGTTGTTTTCACCATGTAACTACTTCCAGATTTGTATGCTCCGCGCAGCAACTGGTTGACTTAATGAAAAACTTTTACACTTCCCCGAATTAGAGTGCATCTCTTAAGTGATCAAAATTTTGATATTAAGCATCCAATTATTTCTTGCTCTCAAGCGACCGATATTTTTCTATTAAGCGCCCATTTATTTATTACTCTCAAGCGATCAAAATTTTTCTATTAAGAGTCCATTTATTTCCCGCTCTCAAGCGATCGAAATTTCACTATTAAGCGTCCATTCATTTCTCGCTCCCAAGCGATCAAAATTTCTCCATTAAGCATCCATTTATTTCTCACTCTCAAGCGATCAAATCTTTTTCTATTAAGCGTCCATTTATTTCTCGCTCTCAACCTATCAAAATTTTTCTATTAAGCGCCCATTTATTTCTCACTCTCAAGCGGTCAAAATTTTCCTATGGTCGAAATTTCGCATGTAAGCGCCTAAGTAATTCTTGCTTTTCAGCGATCGACAGTTCGCTCTTAAGCGCCTAAATAACTCACTTTTGGGTGGTCGGAAGTTTTCCCCTAAGAAAAATGTTGTTTCAAACGAGAAAAGATATATGCTTGCTTTCTCTATGATCGAATAGTTCAAAATTCAAGCAAATAGATTATATCCGAACGAAGCCAGGTTGTTTGGCACCTTTTTTTAAAAAAATTAATAAGTAATTGAATGATTATTCTATCTTATCAGGACATGCTTGAAAGGAAACCAACTGCCAAAAAGGCAATACAAACGAGAATTCTATTAAGGTGTAATAGACAACACATGCTCATTCAGACCACGGGATGTTCTCTGGCTTCACCCCCGTAGCAATCGTAAATAGATGGTCAACTTCACTTTTCGAGGCTTCAGGGATAGGGGTAGTGCGACACCTTTGATGAGGTATCAAATCCCTGGAACACAATGGCTCCCTCTCTGCATGGGAGGCGGTCGTCGTACCTCTCAAAGTTAATATTTATAAGCCCTTTTTGCTTACTTTCTACAACTAGGTAGATAGCGGAAAATCGGGGTTGTCCACGGGAAGAGGGATTTTCTCTAGCGTTTAAGCACAAATGGTTGATATTATGCTAGGAGTAAATATATATACACACATAAAAGCGAGTAAATGGGGGGGTTTGGTTGGTTGTGGTTTTCCTAAGTTACGAAAGTAAAAAGACAAGATAACTAGCAAAGTCAAGTGACTATGCTAATCATCAAACAAAACTAAGAAAAAGGGGTTTAAAACTATAAAGATAAAAAAGCCTTGGGGGCAAGGGATATCCACTTCCAAACCTAATGTAGATCATTGAACCATTCACTCATTCTATCACATTCATTACATTACTTAACATTAACATACCCATCTAGCAAGAATCACAACACGTTATACACAAGAAGTTCCAAGTTCATGCTCATAGATTTTCATGCAAAGGAGCTACGGAATTCGTCATGTTCCTAACACCTAACCAATTCAATCATACAAACACTTCCTATTCTCAAACAAGTCATGGCATAAATGAAGTGAAACACACCATCAAGAATACACAAATGCTAAATAACAAATGCTTCAAGGATGAGTAAAACCATCGATTCATTACTTCAACTACTTGTTGTGAAGATAAATCTTCTATCCTTCTTAGGTAGTAGTTTGCAAGAGTGAATTTGACATCTCTTGTCAAGCCTCACCAATGACTCCCTTATTGCTAAGCGTATCCCATTGATGGCATTTAGCACGAAAAATCAACAAGCTTAGCAACACTTATGAACACTACACCGTGCCTAAGCATTTAACCAATTCATGCATTTACACAAGATTAGTCAAGAACGGTCGACGCTCATAGACCTCTCTCGTTTGCTACCTAAAACAAACATGACGAAGAGTTCGACATCATCACATTCATCTAGCAATCATCAATCCATCAACACAATCAAAAGCTCTAAATCATACTCACAGATTCCTAACAAGAAAATGGGGGAAATTAACGCAAATCCCCCAAACCCTAGCAAGCAATTCATACAAGTATTTCATATGCTCAAGCTTTCAACAACATTAATGATAGCAACAAACACATTCAATACCCATAAATGCATAATAGCAAAAGCACAAAATAGATAGATAAAAATGGTTCTTACTACATAGAAATGGAAGCTTCAATCCTTTGCTCCCAAGTACAAAACTAAGCTAGATAATCAAAACCCATACTATAGAACAAAAATCTACAAAGGAAGAAGAAGAAATGGAAGAAAATAGTGAAAAATAAGGGTTTTGGAGCCCCCAAGTCGGGCTTAGAGCTTTGGAGAATAAAGGGTGAAGAGGTATTTATAGTGGAGGAAAAAGGGGAGAAAAAGCGCTGCTGCAGGGCTGAATTCGCGCTATCGTTGCGAGTCGCGACCAGATCAGTAAAATCCAGCCCTGTTTTGTTTTGCTTCCACCGGGTGAACCGTTGATCCGTTTTGGGAGTTCTTGTAGTCGATTTCATAGTACTCAAGAAGAGGAATCCAATGGTACCACTCTTGAAGGCTAATTCTTCTCGGAAAATTCTGAAAACCCTTGACCATCCTTCACCCGTTGCTTTGCTCTCCTTTCTTCACTTTATCTTCTACCACTTTGTGAGTGGCCCTCAATCTTCTACCATCCTTTCGAATGGATTTCACTAAACCACTTATAAATGCTCATGAGAAATCTACAAATTAAGCTCACAAAAAGGAATCTAGATGCTCATGAGGACCAAAAATCCCTTAGACTCAACATAGGTTACAAAAATGAAGGATTTAGATATAAAAACCGAAAATGGTCATCTAAACCCCTTATTATGTAAGCCTACGTAAATCTATTAATATTACACCAAAAATATAACAAAAGTGATCCGAAATACTACTAAATAATACATATAAAATGGACACATCACTGCACCATCCTTGACATCATGAACATGTGCATCCTTTATGGGTTCGACCTACAGTACTCGACTAGAAGAGCAAGTGGGGGGAGTTGTAACAGTTGTAACCTAAGGCTGAGACTTACTTTAGAGTTTCTGCTTCACCGTTATATTCCCTTTCGATTGCTTTTTCTTCTTAGAAATCCTTCGAGAACGCTAACCCTTCGGAGGAACACAGGACGAAGGACCCTTACTCAAAGGACCCGCACCTTGTGAGCGAACATTATTCTCTGATCGAATGTGCTCTTTCCACTTGCAAATGGCATCAAATGTCGTATGAATATCTGGATATCTATCTAAATCCTTTAGAAGAAAAGCCATCTCAGTGTCATACAAAAACCTAAACATGTTACCAATAGGGCCCATATGAAGGACCCCGTACGATAATGCATGTGTTCAAAGACTATCTGACTATAGTTGTTTGGTGGCAACATTAGCTAACACCTGGTTCAAAAGTTGGGAGTTCTGACTTACAAGTTCACTGCAGAACAGTTGGCTACCATCAATAACCCTTTGTAACCTAGACACTTCTTCAATGAGGTCATTATTTTTGTTTATACATCTCGCTAACCTGAGATTCGAGCTCCTTGACCTTGTCCTAATAATGCCTACTATCACCCCACTGACTTAAACTTTGATATAACTTGGCATCAATAAGACAGTTATGTAAATAGAATATTCATTCATCATCTCTCGTAAAGTATCCTGATGGCTGAGTTCTATAACATTACATGCTTCATCTATTATGGCGAGAGAAATAGCTGATCGACCACTCATAGATCACCCTTCGATTTATTAAGAATTTCCCTTATTGAAAGGTGGCTGCCACTTTGCCACGATGACAGCTCTTTATTACCCTTGGATAAATCCTCGCTTAGGCGGGCCAAACTAGTTAGGGCCTTTGAGAACTCTACCTTAACTGTAGCAAAACTGATTTTTCCACCTCATCTTGCATTAGAGCATTCTATGAAGTAATAAACAAATAACCAATTAAACTAATAAAATTTATAAAACACGTTTGATTATCCCAAAATCATCAAAGCATTGGATTAAAATTCTATTTAGGATTACAAAACATCAAATAATAAAAGAGAGGAGTAGAGTTCATACATCTCGCCTCTCATGACCTATGCTAGGGTTAGTCTCATAATTCACAGCACCACCATGGCCGTCCCCTGCCTTGTCCTTGCTCCCCTTGGATGACTTGATACCGGTCTTTGAAGAAGGGCCAGGAACAATAAAGTCTCGAAGCTACGAAGCTGAGTAGTACCACTTCCCCTTCTTAAGGGAATCGAGGAGTTGACATTTGAAGCCGCTTGGGCTGATTAGCTGACCCCAACCTTCTTACAACTTCTCCTTAGCTTTGGAGCCAGTACGAGCCTTGAGAGTCTTAGCGTTCTCAGGGCTGAGGCAACCAACTGCCCAGTTATAGACATCGGTGCAAGCCCACACCTTGCCAAGCCCTAGAAGGTGAATAAAGGTATCACTCATGTCTTGGGACTCCATCAGCTAGTCAACAAAGGTTAACAGTAGTGCATGTTCAAACTTATGTGTAAGCTTCTTTGAAAAATGCCTCTCATTTTCCTTCGCCTTCCTCAGCTCCTCCTCATTGTCTTCCATTTCCTTCTGCATCTTTGCCTGCTCCTCTTACTGGGCCACTTCAATGGCTGCTTCAATAAGCCCTTGCAGGAGGGATGGGACCTGGTTACAAAGATACCAGATGACTACAAGGCCAATCGAATAGCCGACACCACCTGCAGAAAAGAAAAAAATATAATAATAACACATATGCATGCAGAGCTAAAGAAATATCAGACAAGAAAAATGTAACATACCAAAGGTTCAGAGCCTAAATCTCCGAGATATTCCAAAGACAGGTCTTTGTTGTCAACCTCGTCATAAGGGTTTTCAATGTCAACCTCATAGGAGGGTCCAGCATCTTTGACCCTTAGCTTTTTTGGCTGCCTCTCCTAGAAAGGGGGTTTTTCCCAAGACCCCGCCAAAATGTGAGCCGAAGTTGGTTGCCTAGCTGGCACCTTCATCTCAAAGTTTCCCTCGCGTTCAAGAGTATTAACAATGTCTTGTGCATGGATCATTGCACAAAAAGAACAATTAGATAACAAATCATAGCAAAAGAAGAAAGTAAACTTCTAAAGGTTGAAGCCCAAAGACTTTCGGAGGAGTCCAATGATCACCCCTCGCAATAGATCCAAAGATCGAATAGGCCTTGGATAGGGTGGCATATAATCCCCTCTCTTTCCTTTTATTAGCACTTGAAGAACAATCCTCTCCAAACGCTCGATGATTGGCCGAGGCATAGATACTTTTGTAGACCCACTCCGGTCAAACAAAAGGTTTCGCACCCATGGAAGTCTTAGGATGATAAATATTGGTGTCTAAGTGTCCAGGTGCTTGAATATGCTCTATGTCTTTGTGAAGTGTCTCAGGAACCGAGAACTTCACGTTTCTTGTTTCAGCAATAACCTTTGGATTCCATCGAGGGGTTTGATAGACTCCCGAGCAGTCAAAAGACAATGCTTTATTCTGCCACCTAGAGCTATTAGAAGGGGGATTATAAATTTTTGACCAGAAGGTTTATTACTCAGGGTGAAGGTTCCCTTTACATCTCGACAACTAATCAGACAGCCTGAAACACTTCGTAACGAGGTTGCATGTTTACTTACCTACATCGAACTAGGAAAGCCATTATTATTACTATCACATTAGGATAAAGCTGGGATAAGCTCACATCAAACTCTTCCATTAGGCTTGATAGCAAGGAAGGAAAAGGGAAGCAAAGGCCATACCTAATATGCCTACTTTAGGTCATAACCCTTACTAGGGGTAAAGAGTCTTAATCATCTACTTCAAGAGCCCTCCGATCATTGTTGGGAGGGATACGTTGGTTAGATGGAATCTCATCAATAATTTTTTGTATCTCTTCAGGAAAGGTATACTTCACCGAACCATCACCCTTTGACTACGATTCGGTATTTGAACGCATAAATATCCTTTTATAAGATTTGTATATAATTTTGTGCTCAATTTTCTCACCCTGGAAAGTTCCTATGCACTCAAGACTACCCTTCAAAGACCACTTACTCCCTCTTTGTCTAACTCACAAGATTCATTAGACCTAAACCTACCGAAATTAACCCCCTCGCCGGGATTGGGCTCCTAGCTTGAGCTGCGAATAAGACTCGCAGACTCTGTATGTTTAGAATTAGTTGGAACTTCAGCTGGCCGAGGAGATTCCTCACCTAAAACCCGAGAGATTCCTCACCTACGAGAAAATTACTCACCCTCTCGTTACTTCTCTCAGGATTTATGGGGTAAGAAGAAGAAGGAAAAACATGGATAGGGTCAAAATCCATAAGAACTTACTTTTTCAAACAAATGATGAGGAAAGCTAGAGCTTAGGAGCTAAAGAAGATGACACGGTAGAGACGCTCAAAGAAAAAGAACTTGCAAACAGAATAGTGAAAAGTGAAATGAGAAAAAGGAATTTATGTGAGCTATATATAGAGAGGAAGAAGAGAGAGAGAGAGACATGGAGAAATCATTGCCTTAATAGGCAGGAAACATGAAAAGGCATAAAAAAGCTAAAAAGCCTATTAAAAACCATCAGCACGCATTGTCTCTCACTTAATGCCCCTTTTACGTGCTTTCCTTAGGAATCCAAAAAGTCAAAATATCTAGAAAAATCCAAGTGATGTTCCACTCGCCCGACGAGTAAAATGCCTTCGAAGACCCCTCACCTCATAGTCAACTAAGGCCTGCAGTGAGATTAAAACATAGCCTTGGAGAGCAAAGGCTCGAAAGCTAAATCCCCGGCAGTTAGAGCTAAACCTTCGATGATTACAATTCAAAGGTTATCCCATACCGATTGAGAAAAGTCTTCAATGTCGATAACCGAAGGGTAGAACCCCAATGATTAAGAACAACCTTCAATAACCATGGGTCGATGACGACGATGAACCTTCAATGAGAGGGAACCTCGAAGGTTAGAAGATCATTTAGTTTTTTCGGGGGCTTTTGATGACATGGTAAGACTAAAACCTATTTGGGAAGCCATCCCTATTATTTAGAAAGGAAACCATATAACCCAAGTCACGCACACATGGGCTGCATATTGGGCCGCCCACTAGAAGACAAATGAAGCTAGGTCATAGATCGAGGATATTAGGGTTTAGGAGTAATACATATTGAGAGGTATTTTTCTATTTTTCGAAACACTTTCTTTGCCTACCTTTACTCTCAACAAAATTGTTGACTAAACCGTAGGAGAATCTCCCCTCGGAGTTCCCAGGGTCTTTTTTTGTAGGACCCATGCTGCGTCAATTGGATCTTGGTTGGGTTGTGAACGAAGGTCACTATACGCATCAGGGACCTTGATGTAATTTATGACATGGAAATATAAACACAGTTGAATAGTATTTTCTACAACCAGCATTTTTTATCAAGATAGGTTTTTTTCTTGATTTCGTGGTATTCATGTTAGCATTTCCCATTTGATAATACCTTTAGTATTGAGATGCCTCTGTTCTGATCTAGACTGGCACCTCTGAAGAAGCCATATGCTTCTGCCGCCAACATTGAGTGTGTCAGATAGTGGATCCGGTGTGTAACCCATCTAGTCCCCTCAACCGTGATCTCTAATGAAAATAGACCAGACAGATGATACATGCCCTGATTAATTGTCTTAATCAAATTCGAGTATCTCCAATCTATCCATATATGTGTTCACTTCTACAAGAAGTTGCCTGTCCACTATTAGTAAGTCTACTATGTTTTCAATGTTTGTGAAAATTTCTCTTCAGTTGTTGGTATATACCATACCCCCGCAGTCATAGTTTTCTATGGATACGATCGCTTCGAGTAACGAAGCGACCCTAACCTCACCAGTTCGTGGGTAATCACCTTGCTTAACAAGCACGAAACCACTTAGAATGTGTCTCATTAAGACCCATGATCTAGCAGGAGATTAGTAAATGGTGCATGTCACGATAACATGATTGGGATGCATATAAAAGGATAAAAGAAGTAAGAATCATAACTCAAGAAAACACAAGGATTTCTGAAATACGGACTTAAGCATTACAGCTTCTTCTCAGGGCTCCGGAAATTTTCTTGCTAGTATACGGTGAAGTGGAACATAAATACTGGTCTCATACTCTACCTCTACTTGGAAGGAGTCTCTCACATTAGTGGTGCCATTTGTGGGGACTAAAGTATTTTTCTTTCTCGGTTTTGGTAGATCACAAGATTAATTGACCACCTTAGGATACCAGAAAAAAAGGGGCTATGAGGAGCTGCCCAAAGGAACCATAGGAATAAATTCATAACATAAAGATCAAGACCAAAAGGAAAGCAGCAAAACATTCTAAGCTCAAACACTCTACGCCAATAATACCCATGTATAACTAAGTTACGTTCACGTAAAGGTATTTAGAACACACCAACAACCTCTCGAAACTCAATAAAAGGCGAAAAGACTGCTAGCCTCCAGACCGGGCCCAATTTCACTTTACAAATAGACAAAGCCATTCAACCCAAGATGCAAGCCAACCATGAACCGATAAAGATGGAACTATGTGGTCGTGGATTGGATCATAAAACTGGGAAAGACGTAATGAGGACAAGCACTTAGCCACGAACCGAAAATGTAGTGATCAAGGCGTGATCCACGATCTCAATCCCTGATAACATGGAGCCACGACTACGACAAGCTATAAATACAAGAAGAGAAACACAAGCTAAGGTAAGTACCACTAGACTTAGAAATTCAAATTCTTTGAGAGAAAGACTGACTTGATCGCCGGAGTGTTTTCCCCAGAGTTACTTCCGAGATCTATTTTGTAGGAAGAGAGTTTTCACATCGAATTGTGATTACCTTACCTGATTGGATTACCACATCATTGGCCTTTTCTGTAGAGAAGAAAAATATTTTCATTTCAAAATACCTTAGGTAAACAATGGTGTTCACTAGAAGCGAGAAAAGTCACAACCACTAGATACAAGAACACACAAGTGGACGCAACAAAAGCGTGCATCCCACCCAAGACCAGGAGTATGTCCCTAGCAGAGAAAGGGAACACAATAAAGTAGATACATAGGATGATGAGGAGAAAGCAGAATCTCCTAACACAAACCAAGAAAAAGAAAGGAGAGCTTTCACGTCATTTTTGGAAGCAAACAGAAAGAGCTTATCGGGAGGTTGTTGTTGAGCCTCCCAAAATTGTATTTATAAGCCCAACTTACAGCTAACTACTAAATAGTAGCTAGTGGTAAGACGGGGTCGTCCACGAGGAAAAGAGGATTTTATCAAGTGTTAAAGCGTAGCTAAAAAACACACGAAGGAGTCACTCTTCGTGTTTGGTAACCAAGTTAGGGGGGTTTCTTTAGGAAAACACTAGGACTACTTTGAAAAACTAAATTAACAAACTATTAAAAAGAATGATTTAGATACAATCATAAGTAGAACAAATAACATAACTAGGATTATGACGAGTCTTGGGTACAATTGGTTTACATTTTTAGTCATCCTTTAATCATATATTAATTATCCTATTTTTATGCATTAATTACATATTTTGGAGAACTTATCAACACCTTTCGAGTATTAATATTTCTCACCACTCTTCGGTTATAGTTAGAGTGGACGATCGACGCCACACAATAACCCTTATCCTCGGGTCACACTACACGATCGGCATCATAGACTTCCCCGAGTATAGCAATACACCTGGAGACCCAATACAACTACCACAATGTCCTACAAGCAAGAAACACATAGATAGCACAAGTATATATACTAATAACGACTACGAGGATCGGCCCTCATGCTAATCATTATTAGTGGACCATGTTGATAATTAGTCAAACCCTTCAAATTCATCCTAAGTCTAAACAACTCAATCAATCAAAAATCATAATTAGTTGTCACTCCTAATTACAACCTAGAATTGACTAATGATAATCACGTTGACTATAAGTCAAACTCTTCTGGGTTTGACCAAAAACCTAGCACATAATCAATCCACAATCTTTAACTAGTTGATCACCCTAGTCTAAATCATGCATCAATCTCACAAGAAAGCATTAAACATACTTGATAATCAAAGCCCATAATAGCATAAACCAAATCTCACAAATTCATACTAGAAATGCTTACCAATTGCTCCCAAGAGTATATTTAGCCTAGATAATGAAAACCCATAACAAAATAGTAAGAATCCATGGTAAATATAGAAGAAGAGATGAAGAAATAAATGAAAACTAGGGTTTCTGGAGGGAGCAGTTTGGGTAGAATAAATGAGGCCAGAGGAAGATAAATTTTGGGCTATTTATATTACAAAATGTGGTCAAAAGAGGTCAAAGCCCGCAGCAGGCGTGCGAGCACTCATTGGGCGCGTTGGCAGTGTGAGGCTGTGACGCGAGGCTATGACGCTAAGGCAAGGCACTAATGAAAGGTTGCTGGGATGCGAGCGCGCATGGGCGTGGGTTGAGGAACGTTGAATATGCGTTGGAGGACTGAGGGACCACACTGCGGCTTTCTTAGAGGTGTGCTAACGTGTGGTGTTACACCCAACTGGGGACTTGCTCCATGGCCTTTGGCATGCGGCTAAGGAGGCTGGCCTCGCGCCCGGTCTTCTTCACCCGGACGGTCTTCACGTCAGTCATCTGGCTTCATTCTTCCCTTCCAAACTTTCTTCTACCACACATCTTTCATGGCCTTCAATCTTCTACTATTCTTGCGAATGGCCTTTAATAAAACTCCAAAGTGCTTGCGAGCAATCTACAAATTAAACTTACAAAAAGAAATGTAGACACTCGTAAGGACCAAAAATCCATTAGACTAGAAATTGGTTACAAAATGAGGGATTTAGATACGAAAACCAAGACCAGTCATTTAAACCCCTTATGATGTAAACCTACCTAAATCTAGCAATATTTCAACAAAAAGATAACAAAAGGGATGTTAAATGCTTTGGAAAATATTTGCATTTAGCATCCTATCAAACCTCCCCGCACTTAAACCTTTACTCATCCTTGAGTAAACAAAAACAAGAAAATATTTAAGTGTAAGTTAGCATGCAAAAGTTCCCCCAAAACTTCCAACATCATATTCCTAGACTTACCCAACCCCCAAGACATAAGAATCTCTTACACTCTCACATCCCAGAGTTTAAGATAATCTAAACAACCATCATACCCATCTAAGGTGAGGTATAAAATACAAGCGCAAAACAAGCTTACTCTACCAAAGAAGCCACCAAATAGACAAATCAAGAGAAGCATAAAATTTTTCTATTCCTCTCATTTTCTCTCATTTTTCCTAGGAGCCCTCTCGGGTTTTCATCCTAACTTCACACATTTTTTCAAGGCTCACCCTCACTTTTTTCTGCACCATTTGGCCTCTCATTTTTGCATAGGTTTCTCTTTTGGGTTTTTAACCTATTCGAGCCCCCCCATTTTGCTTGAGTTTTCCCTCTCGGGTTTTCAACTTAGCAGGGTGTTTATGTTTTCTTTTCTTTCCTTTTTTCTCTTTTTTTTTAAAAATATTTTGAACTACAAATCACACTATGTACATGAGCAAACATGAGCATCCACATCCCCTCCCCACACTTAGAATATGCAATGTCCTCAATGCATACAATTAATAAAAAGAAAAAGTAGGGAAAAAGGAATATGAAATGCTCACAATTAGGACCTTGAAGGCCCCGCGCCAGCGTCTCGGCTTGCGCATCTCTTTGCTCTCTCCTCCTCACGTCTCCTCAGCTTCTCCACAAACTCCGGTGGTGGGGCATTACCGGAGGACAATTGGAGCATTGCAAGCATTGCATCCATGTTGTCGTTCATGCTTTCATAAGTGTCCTCCACATAGTACTTGAGGTCATCCATCTGTTGGTTCATATTGAACCTTTTGACCGCCCAATATGCTTTGTGCTCAAGTTTAACTGGTAAGTGAGATGGTTTCCCATAAACCACTCATTATGGAGACATTCCAATCGGTGTTTTATAGGCCATTCTATATGCCCACAAAGTATCATCTAGCTGAATGCTCTAATCCTTCCTATTCAGGTTAACCATTTTCTCAAGGATAGATTTAATCTCATGATTGGAGACATTGGCTTGGCCATTTGATTGTGGGTGATAGGCCGTGGATTTTTTTGAGTTACCCCATATTTCTTCACCAATGCCTCGATTGTGCGATTGCAAAAGTGGGTTCCTTGGTCACTAATCATAGCTCGCGGAATTCCAAACTGGGAAAAGATGTTGGCTTTCAAGAAATCCACCACCAATTTAGAATCATTGGTCCTCATGGCCTTTTCCTCGACCCACTTGGACACATAATCTACGAAAAGAAAAATATAATCACACCCAAAGAGGTTGGGGAAGGGTCCCATGAAATCAATCCCCCATACATAAAAAATCTCACAATACAAGATGCTTGTTTGTGGCATTTAATTCTTTTGGGAGATGTTTCCCATTCTTTGACATTGGTCACAAGATTTGAAAAACCAATAGGAATTCTTCATCATGCGAGGCCAATAGAGACTATTTTTCAACACCTTCAAAGCGGTTCTCTTGGCACCGAAGTGTCCACCATATGCAAGAGAGTGACTCATATTTAAAATTGAACTCACTTCACTCTCCAGGACACATCTCCGGATCATTTGATCGGCAATGCTTCCATAAATTTGGATCATCCCACACATAGTTCTTAGCCTCACTCCTCAACCTATCACTTTGAGCTTTGGAGAAATGTTGGAGGAATTGTTGGTAGATAAGAAAACTAACTAGATTGGCATACCAAGGGTGAGCCTCTCTATTGAAAACAAATATTCATTGGGAAATTCTTCCCAAATGGTCTCCCTTTTGGGCTTCTCAATAGCACTCTCCGACTCATCAATCAGTGTTAACCGACTTAGATGGTCGGCCACCACACTTTCGC
The DNA here is from genome assembly GCA_037428765.1 of Rubia yunnanensis. Classification (NCBI taxonomy): domain Eukaryota; kingdom Viridiplantae; phylum Streptophyta; class Magnoliopsida; order Gentianales; family Rubiaceae; genus Rubia; species Rubia yunnanensis. The sequence continues at coordinate 81,071,054 of CM075064.1, forward strand.
TCCCCTTTTTACCCCCCCCCCCTCTAAATAAAACTCACTCAGGAGAAGCATCCACCTAATAAACCTAGGCTTGGCTTCCATTTTGGTCATCAAATGGAAAAGATCTGCATGGTTCGTGAAGACAATGACCTTCGTACCAAGTAGGTATGACCTAAACTTCTCAAGGGCAAATACTACCGCAAACAACTATTTCTTCGTGGTGGAGTAATTGTGTTGTGCATCATTAAGAGTTATCTAGGCGTAGTATGTAGCATGTGGGATTCTCCATACCCTTTGACCTAGAACCGCACCAATGGCATAGTCACTAGCATCACACATAATCTCAAAAGTGAGGTCTCAATTAGGGGGTTGGATAATGGAGGTGGAAACAAGCACTGCCTTCAAAGTGTCAAAAGCTCTTTGGTATTCTAGGTCAAACACAAAGTCTGCCTCTTTTTGCAACAATTTGCACAAAGGGGAGGAAATCTTAGAAAAGTTCCTAATGAAACGCTGATAAAAATCTGCTTGACCTAGAAATTACCTAACTTATCTAACACTCAAGAGATAGGGTAGGGATTGGATCGTGTCAACTGATGCTTTATCTACCTCTAGACCTTGAGAAGAGACCACATGACCTAATACGATGTCTTTTTCCACCATGAAGTGCCATTATTCAGAGTTTAATACGAGATTGCTTTCAATACATCTCTTGAGCACTAATGATAGATGGTTTAAACAACAATCAAAAGAATCTCCATGAACGGTGAAATTATCCATGAAGACCTCTACAAAGTACTCAATAAACTCCAAAAATATACTGACCATGCACCTTTGGAATGTACCCGGAGCATTGCATAGACTAAAAGGCATGTGCCTGTAGGCAAAAGTGCCAAAGGGGCATGTAAAAGGGGTCTTCTCTTGGTCTTCCAGGGCTATAGCAATTTTGAAATACCCAGAATACACATCTAGAAAACAATAGAAATCCTGCATTCAACCTACGGTAGTCAATACACACTCTCCACCCGCTTTACACACAAGTGGGAACCGATTCTCCCCCTTGGTTCTCTATCACGGTCACACCATTTTTCTTAGGCACAACTTGGGTGGGACTTACCCACTTGCTATTAAACATAGGGTAAATCATACTGGCTTAGAGCAATTTGATAATATCACTCTTCACTACCTCCATCATCGGTGGGTTAAGCCGACATTGAGGTTGCCTCACCAGTTTTGCCCCATAATCTAACAAGATACGATGCATGCAAGTGGAAGGGCTAATCCCCTTGATATCGGCAGTGGTTCACCTAATTGCTTCCTTGTGGGCTCTAAGAACTTCCATGAACCTCTCATCTTGTTCCTTGGTGAGCTTACTCGACAAAACTATGGGCAAGGTATCTCCCTCACAAAGGAATGCATATTTTAAATTCTCGAGTAGTGGTTTCAACTCCACCACTGGTGCCTTCTCAAGAGACATGGGGATTCCAACATCTCGAGGTGCATCGAGAACTTCACTAGGAGGGTTCAAAGGCAGCATATCAACAAAATTAAGTCTCTCTATAGTCTCTGGAAAATTTACCCTCAAAGAATAATCATGCAATTCATTTACATCAAGACTATTTTCCAAAGATAACTTCAAACAATCTCTGCCATTAATCACAAACACGTCTTGCACATAATCATCAACAATATCAATAGCATGATAAGAATGACCTTCACTATGAAACTTCATGGCATCATAAATGTTAAACTTCACAATAACCACCATTAAATTCCATTGTTAAGCACCCACCATGTAAATCGATTTTAGTTCTAGATGTTTTTAAAAATGGCCTCCCTAACTAGATAGGGGCGGCACGTTTATCACTTTCCATATCTAGAACATAGAAATTGGCGGGGAAAATAAAGTATCAACTTTAACCAACACATCTTCCACAATCCCCCCTAGGGTAAGCATTAGAACGGTTGGCCAATTAGATTACTACCCCGTTTTAATGCAATTTTACAAGATCTAGGGATTCATATAAAGAGTATGATGGAATCACATTGACTGATGCTCCTAGATCTAGCGTGGAATTTTGGAAATTCTTTCCACTTATGATGCAAGGGATAGTAAACATGTCGGTATCATCACACTTTGAGGGAAGTTTATTTTGAAAAGGGGCAAACACTTGACCACCAATTTGTATCCATTCACCATTTCTCAATTTTGTGTTCCTCCTTGGGGTACATAATTCCTTAAGTAATTTAGATAACATAAGCACTTGGTAAATGGTATCAAAGAGAGGAATATTTACCTCAAACTTACTAAAGACCTCAAAAAGTGCCTTGTTCTCATCCTTGCAATTTTTGTCCCGCAAAGCCGCCATAAAGGGTGGTGGTGGAAGAATTTTCTGAATTTCACGCTTCTCTAGCGGTTAAGTGACCACCTCTTCAACCTCATTTCCCTTCACCACAAGTTCCTCTTCTTTCTCCTTCCTAACCTTCACAATTTTCTCTGGATGTTTGGTCTCCTCTCCACTCCTCAAGGTTATGGCACTATCATTAGGAGGCAGGAGGTTTAACTCAGATTGTGATGGAAGTTTCCAAGAATCCCTAGCTTCCAACCAGGCCACAGAGGATGCTATTTGACTAACATGGACTTCCAACCTCTTGAATCTTGCAGAAAAGTGGTCCTCTACATTCACAATTCTAGTTGTGATTCGGTCTTCCAAGTTAGCGGCGATGTTGGCTATAACATGCATGAGCTCCTTATACTCTGACTTTGGCTTTCCTTCTCGAGGGTTAGATGATCCATTATCCCTTGGGTAGGGTAGTTGTGGAGCCCAGGTGTGCTCTTTGTTTGCCTTGGCAACGGGGTTGTCCTCCCTAACGGTTTGACCACCTTGAGGACCACCTTGGGGATTGGATTTCCCAGCTTGATTATCTCTCCACCTAAAGTTTGGATGGTCTCTCTACCTAGGATTATAGGTCTTGGAGTAGGAATCATACTTCTTGTCATTGTTTCATCCCCTTTAGAAACCTTGACCACCTTAGTAACCTCTATTTACTTGATAACCATGTCTTTATCCCCCTTGATAACCCATAACCTCAGCCTTCTTAAACCCTTCATCTTAGATTTGAAGGTATATATCGGTGGAACGGTCAAACGAACACACCCCACACACCTTAACTTGATGCTCCCTCCCCCTCCCCTTCATTAGATCCTTCATCATAGAAGCTAAGGCCTGCACTTCTTCCTCAAGTTTGGGCATTTCCAGAGGTGGAGGTTCTTGCACCCTTGCTCTTTCTCTTACACCGAAGTGTATTGTTCCATTAGCCATCTCTTCAAACAATGTCATGGCGTTTTTCAGGCTCTTGTTGGCAATCGAACCATTGCAAGAGGCATTGATCATCCTCATATATTCAATGGACAAACCATTGAAGAAATATTACACAAGATCCCCTTCCTTGTATGGATGGTATGGGCAACTCACTAGCAACCTCTTGAACCTCTCCCAATATTTGTATAAAGTCACCTGAATATTAGGAGATGTTTCTTAACTCCTTCTTTAGCCCCACCGACTTGGATACCAGATAGAACTTATCCAAAAAAACATGATCTTCATCTCTCTTCATGATGTTATACTTCCCGAGGGGAGGTAGTACAACAAATCTTTAGTCGCATCCTTCAAAGAGAAAGGGAACACCTTTAGATTGAACATATCCTCCAAAACTCTGGATGGCTTCATGCTCATGCTCACAAGATGGAACTTAGACAAATGCTTATTCGCATCTTCCCCGCTCATCCCATGGAAGGTTGGTAGATAATGGATCATCCCAGACTTAAGCTCACAAGTGACATTTTCCGGAAGGGGAGGGAAAGTGATGCAAAGGGGTTGACTTTCTAGGTTAGGAGCCATGAACTCCCTCAAGGTTCTATTATCATCTGCCATAGTTGGTGCAACTACTTTGGGTGATGATTGGATGGCTTAGTTAGCAAAACGATCTACTCTCATTGTTCTTCAGAGTGTTCCCAAGAGATCGAGGTCATAGTGCAATGGTTCTTGTCTATTGGTATGAGTATCGACCTGATGTGCCCATTTTATATGGTTATATTAGGACTTTTAGTATTCACTTTTTTACACTTTTGTGCTCTAGATGTGGCATTTTTCCTTGAAATTCTCTAAGGAGAGTTAAAAGCAACTTTTACTCTTTTATTACTAGTCTAGAGGATTTTGTGTGACAAGGCAATTTGTTTGAAGACTTTGAAGAATACCTTTGAAAATTTGAAGAATTGCATTTGAGCTTTGCAAGACTTGAAGAATTAAAGATAAGTGAAGTGAAGAGGAGGACTCTAAACAAAAAGAAGAAAGGAATCAAGAGGCTGAAACTTGGCTCGGTTGCGAGTCGCAGTGGATTGGTCGCGAGTCGCGATGGACGGGTGGCCAGAACCTTACTTACTTTTTTTTTACTATAAATACCAAATCTTATCCTCTCCTCTTTCTCTCTTCTTCCTTCCTGCAATTTTCTGGGTTCAAAAACTTAGTTTTCCTTTCTTTATTTTTATTAGTTTTTTTAGGTTAATCATGTCTTTTAATTATATAGGTTAGTTTAATCTTGGGAGCAATTTATTGAGACCTCCTTGCTGATGTCTTGAGAATCATATCTATCTATTTATTGTTTTTGCTATTGTACATTTATTGAGCTTTTGATGTGAATTGTTAATGGCATTAATGTTGTTGGAAGTTTGATTATACAAATTGCTTGTATGATTACTTGTTAGTGTTGGGAGAAAGTAGCTAATTATCCCCTCTTTTAATATGAAATCCAAGAGCCTGAGTTAGAGCTTCTAAATGATGTTGATGTGTTGATAATTGCTAGATGAATGTGATGATGTCAAATTCTTTGTCATATTTTTTTTTATTGTAGCAAATAGGAGAGGTCTATGAGCATTGAACATTTTTGTCTAATCTTATGTAAATACATGAATTGGGTAAATGCATTTGACACGGTGTAATGTTTATAAGTGTTACCAAGCTTGTTGATTCTTCGTGTTCAATGTCGCCAATGAATACTTTTAGTCGTATTTCGACTAAGGGAGTCATTGGTGAGGTTTGACAAGGGATGTAGAATTCACTCTTGCAAACTACTGTCTAAGAAGGATAGAAGATTTATCTTCACAAGAAGTAGTGAAAGTAGTGAATTGATTGTTTCACTCGTTCTTGAAGCCTTTGTTATTTAGTATTCATGTGTTCTTAATGCTATGTTTTACTTCATTTATTCCATGGGTTGTTTGAGAATATTAAATGTTTGTATGATTGAAATGTTAGGGTGTTAGGAAAGTGACGAATTCCTTAGCTCTTTGACATGAAAATCCAAGAACATGAACTTATAATTTCTCATGCATAATGTGTTGTGATTTTTTCTAGATAAGTATGTTAATGTGGATTGTTCTCATATTTATCCTATAGATGCAATGAAAGGTTGAACCTTGAATGTGGTTTGTTCTAGGTTTAGCCTTAGTAATGTTATGTTTGGTTAAATGGCTATGTCTTTGGTAGAAGGCTTATTGTTATCAAATATATGGCCCTTCATGTGAAATGTCGTTGATGAAATACCTCTATGGTGTGGTTTGCCTAGAGTGATTGTCAACGAGGTTTGCAAATGGTCGTTCTCTGTCCTTGCAAATTACTATTCAGAAGGAATGAATATTGATCTTCGAATGGGAAGTAATAACATTCCCCATAGGTAAAAAATATGATAGAATGTATGAATGGTACAATGATCTACATTGGTTTGGAAGTGGATATTAATTGCCCAAAGGCTTTGTCTTTTTGTAGTTTTAAACCCTTTTTCTTAGTTTGTTTGAGGATTTGCATAGTTACTTGACTTTGTTAGTTATCTCGTATTTTAATTTCATAACTTAGGAACACCAAACAACCAAACCCCCATTTTACTTGCTTTTATATATCTATATATATTTACTTCTAGCATAATATCAACCTTATATGTATAAACGCTTATGAAAATCCATCTTCTTCGTGGACAACCCTGAATTGCCATTATCTACTTAGTTGTGGATAGGAAGCATTTAGGGATTATAAATTTAACTTTGAGAGGTACGACGATGACCTCCTAAATTTTGGCGATGATGCAGGGGAAATGGCATTTATTTTTAAGTATTTGAGCATATTTGGTTGCATATTAGCTAGTTGTTGTTATTTTCCACTCCTTGGTGGTTGTTTTATTGTTCAAAGTAGGTATTTCTTGAGTTCTTGGTGAATTTTTATCAAGAATCCTTGCAATATGATTTTGGATTTTTGAAAATAAAAATAACAATGGAGCGTCTCTCCTTGAGGGAACTCGTGATGAGAAGAGAGGCTCAACAAGCAAGGTTTTGTAGGATGTGTCATTCCGACCATCCTACTGAGTCTTGCTGTTTGTTGAGGGAGGAGCACTATGAGGGGGAAAGAACCCTTGGTTTCCAAAACCAAGGGTATTATGAAGGGTACTACCAAGAAGTAGGAGATGTTTGTTTTCAAGGGAAAAAGAAGCTCAAGAATGGTATCCATACCACAATTCTTACAATCCAAAGTGAAGTGGTAATCTGGATTGTTGGTATGAGAATGATCCGAAAAACCAACAATACAAGAAAAACAGTCTTCCATCACCATCTTGTGCCATACCCCAAAACCAAGCCCAACAAGGAAGTTCAAGTTTGACACGTGAGGAAGTCATGAATGCAATAGCAAACTTGAAAATTTTGACTAGTGAGGAACTGGACACTCGGCTCTCCTCTAGTGTTGAGGCTATTGAGGGGCATGTGAGAAGTATACCAGAAGCGTTGGCCCGAATGGAAACTCGTGATTCCAAAAATACACAATCCCAAGTCGAACTCGAGGATTTGGTGAATGAGGTCACCATGGGAAATGAGCTTGAGTTTGAAGGGGATGAGGAGTTGGTTGTTGAGGATGAAAAAATGAAAGAATGGGTGATTGTGCTACATTCATTAGCATCATAACCCATACCTCCACCAAGTGAACCAACTCCACCATTTTCAGAAGTTTTGAGGGAGACAAGAGAGGAGCCAAAAGTCTATCCCAAGCCTCCTAACCACTCAACTCCCTTTAAACCATCTCCACCTTAACAAGATTTTCCTCTTGAAAGTTTTGTACCCCCACCTCTCTACTTTTGGATGCTCATGGTGAAGGGGTTCAAGCCTTCACCATATGGATAACATTAGGGTCGTGCCGATGACCTTAAATACACGGAGCTATATCGTGCCGACAATATAAATAAATTTGGCCTTTATTTTGGCTTTTGTTGTTTAGTTTTTTAAAAAAGTTTCTTGTTCTTTTTACGGTGTGTTTTTCTGTGATTTTGTAGCAAAGTGAGGTGCATTGTAATGGAGGAGATGAAGGAATGAGATCCATAAGAATGGGGAGAAAGCTTTGAATGTTGGTAAGAAAAAAATTTTATCTCTAAGTGCTGGGAAACCCTGTCTGTCGTGAGTCGCGATGAACAGAGGAGAAAAAATGAACTCCCACTACCAACTTTTTGTGAGTCGCGGCACGGACATCGTGAGTCGCGATGGGATCAAAACAATTTCTAGAAGATTTGAGCTCATAGACCGAAGACATCGCGAGTCGCGGTCACTTGGTCGCGAGTCACGGTCGCTTGGTCGCGACAAGGCGTCGCGAGTCGCGGCCAATGCTATCGCGAGTCGCGGCCGGTGCTATCGCGAGTCGCGGCCGGTGCTATCGTGAGTCGCGGCCGGTGCTATCGCGAGTCGCGGCCGGTGCTATCGCGAGTCGCGGCCGATGCTATCGCGAGTCGAGGCCGATGCTATTGCGAGTCGAGGCCGATGCTATCGCGAGTCGCGACCGATAACCAGCTTTTCAACTGTGCTTAAACACTACATAATTGTTTCTTCTTCTCCACCAAATACTCCCAAAAATCAACACACCTCCACTCATTCCTCCACCATCTTACATAAATTGACATATGAAGATTCTTGCATCTATATAGTACCTTTTTTTATTGTAGTATGCCAACTACATCATTGTGAAACAAGGAAAATGCCTCACTAGCAGCCTGTAACAACAAATAATTAAACTAAAATACAAATAAACCAACATAAAACAAAAAACAAATGAAACGCCATACTCACATTAAGGGTTGCAATATCTAAATCTGTTAGAACCCCAGGAGGAATATCAAAATGCAGAACCCGATTATCAGAAGCAGCAACATTACGAGACCCACTCGTACTACCCTTTGACCCACTAGCTCTCAATCTACCACACTCAGTCAAAGGATGCACTTCCTTCAGTAGCACAGCTCGCTCATACCCACATTTCTTCAGCCACTCACACCTTTTTTTCATCTTTTCTTCAAACCAATGTTGAAGAAGGGGTACAGCCAAAGAATCCTTCATACCGTGATAAGGTACACGCTACAAAAATTGAATTAAGAGAAAGTACACACAGCCACTCACAGCCTTATATGAAGGAACCTTCTTAAATCTCTCCACACCTTCACACAATTTCTTAAGAACATATCCACACCAATTCAGCTTCTTAATCTACTGACATCTTCAACAGCTCTTAAGAGCTACATATTAATACCCTTGCTCCTACAAGGATAAAAGAAGTGCCCAACACAATACATGATAAAACAACGCTGAAAGTCCTCGCCTTCTTCCTTCAACCCAATCATATAATCAAAAACCAGCTCTAAAGGAATCTCATCTTTCTCTCCAATCTTAAACATTTCCTTCCATTGTCCCCTCAATTCTAAATCTCGCTTTTCACCCTTGCCAACATGACTAATCTCAACAACTTCCTCATCAGAAATAGGCAATCCAAGCACATCAAAAACATCATACGGACACAGGGTATACTTATCATCACCAATATATTGCACACAAAATCAAAATTTTGTACTAGAAAAGGAAAGCTTTTTAGAACCAACTTACGGATACTAATCTCCAACAAACTACCAAAACCAAGAGAGAGGATATTAGCCACTTGACACTCAGACAATAAGCCATTAAACTCCTTAATCAAGTCTGGTTTGTAAGAAGACTTGAAAAATGATATATTATAACTAAAAATTTAGCCTTATTTTTTAAAAAAAAGGTAAACTGCTTTATAGAATAATAACTTCACTCACTAAAAGCAAAAGATGTTACATCATGAATAAACAGCAAGTTCTTTAATATAAATAGTAAACCCTTTAAATTATACTATGACACGTATTTATAAAACTAAAACAGAAAATGTTCAAGACAAAAATTACATGTTTCACCATAAAAACATCATGTTGAAAAATACATATAGGTTAGGTTCTGAAATGCTAGGACACATATTTATAAAACTAAAACAGAAACTGTTCAAGACAAATGTCTCATGTTTCACCATAAAAACATCATGTTAAAAAATGAAAAACTTACTTTGCTCTATCGCTGCCCACCAGCGTCACATCTTGTTGAACCTCCCGATCTCTCTTCTTGACTCCTGCATCACCATCAGCCTTCTTTTTTGTTGTCTTCTCAACAACCGCCTTCTTCTTTGTTGTCTTCTCAATAACCTTCTTTGTTGCATCACAATCATCCTTGTCTTTCTCAGTTTGAAGAGACTTCTTCTTCTCAGCTTCCATTGTCGTCATCCTCTCAGCTTCAATTGCCACCTTCTTCGCATCACAATCAACCTGGTCTTTCTCAACTTCAATTGCTTTCTTCTTCTCAGTTGCTGGTGCTAACTTTCCACTACCAACTCTTTTCCTCACACCAAACTTGACCTTCTTAGGTCGCTCACTAAGGACAACATCCTCAACAAAATCAGAATCATCAGCACTAGCATTAGCAAAGTCCACAACCTCAGTTCTAACCAAGCGCCTTTTTGTAACCTTCTTAAAAGTGCAGAGAGGAGCAGTTTCTACTTCCTCAATGACCACATTAATAGAATTCTTCCCCTTATTGGGAAGATCCAATGGAACAGTCGATAAATTCCTAATGCGCGATGATTTCCCTATCCTATTTGTACAAAATCAAACTGATCAGTAAAAATAATAAAATAGCAACATTACAGATATAATAATGAACCTTATAAGATAAACTGATAATGTAACATACTCATGTAACAGCCTTTTAAAATACAAAAACCCAAGCCTCGTATGAATTTAAACACAAAAAATAAAACAGAAACCTAAGTCAGTTTTTTGTCTCAAAAGCACATTAATGAACATCATGAATCAACTCCAGAAGATTCCAATGAAAACCTGGGACTACATTGCATCATCAACCTTTACAAAAATAATGTAAATACCAAAACAAGCATCCAACATTAAAGGAAGAAAGTAAAATTCTTTAAAAGAGAAACAACAGAGAAGCCATGAGTACATTATACAAGCCAAATGACTTGAAAGGCATGCAATCAGTCAACCAACAAGGACTTTAAATGTAAAACTCTATTCAATAAGAGCAAATAGTTTTAATACAGTAGAACTTCACAGCTGAAAGTTGAAACATTCATTATGTACATTGTGCACTATCAGTGAGGAAGGAATTCATTTAGTAGCATAAAATCCATATTCTTAGAATTTACTTATCACTCCTGAAGGGGAAAAAAGAAGGGAAAAGAAACAGCAACAAGGTGTTCTGAAATCATGAAAATAGACTTAAATTATTTTTGAGGTGTTTGGAAGAGGAAGAGGTAATCACAGAACATGAATCCTCTTACTCTAGTAAAAAAAACTTCAGAAAATCGAATATAGAGAATGCTCTGGAAAAGCTGCCCAAAACCAAGAAGTATGCACAAAGCAATAAGACAAGCTCAAATGTATACCATGCAAATGTATACTAAACCAACTAAGCTAGCAACTGCACCAACTATACAATGCAAACGTATACTCTGAGTATATACATTGATTGATCTAGTGACCATTAGCTAGGTAACAAAACAAGTTTCCATACTTCATAAGATCAAGTCAAAATTGCAAGATGCTACTTCTGTTTAAAATAAGAATTTACTATAATCACTTCCTTTGGAAAGCCAAAATGCTGAGGAAGGCAACAATACGAGTAGCTAAGCCAGTGAGAAAGAGAATAGTTATGCAAAGTATAGCATCATGCAGACTATGAAGGGATACTTTTCAACAAAATTGCAGTAACCTTTACAAATTCATGTAAACACTAAAGCTATAAACATAAAATCTTCATGTGAACACCAATGCTATTAACAGATCTTGTAATAGTAAAAACCAAAGCTATTAACAAATTTTCTAAACCCTAAACCCAGTAAATTGGGGAAAACATTCAAAAAGCACTAAAATCATCTCACAAATATAATCAAAAACCGGTTAAAAGGCAAAATTAAGCAAAGCATTGAACATTTGACAACAAAAACATACAATAAGAGGAAAAAAATTTTAAAATAAACATCACCTTCTTCATTATGAACACTAACGACAGAAACTTCCTTCCTTTTCACCATTCCGCTGCAATAACACACAAAAAATATCAGATCCGAAACAAAAACCCTAAAATACGAACTTAAAAACCTAAAACGAAACAAAAAAATCAGCTCAAAAGTAGAATATAACCTATGGCAAATACAAAGGAACACTGTTTCGGAAAAATGCATGGTGAAATCGCGATCGGAAAACCCTAACGGAGAGAAGAATATGGACGAAGAAGAAGAGATATAATTTCTGGGATTTAAAATGAAAATTAAACGAAATGAAAAAAAGGATCCTTATATATACAGCGCGTGAGGTGCAGTTTCCTAAAATTTGCTACTTAATCATTAACTTTCTATATTTCTAATTAGACCACATCTTTCCATAAGCCTATAGAAAGACTCTTTCCCAAGACTTTGTCAGTGTGTCCAACTAGGGCCTTGTTTTAAAAAAAAATTAAAATAAAAGATTAATATAGACTACCTCTTAAGAGATAATATGTAATTACACTTACTCACTATATCCTGATACTATGTGACTTAAGAAGAAAACAAAAATAACCAAACATTTTTATTACATACATAAACAATAGTTAATAGTTAGAGTAAAATCTTTTTTAAAAAATCTGAATTTTTTTTTGAAAGTGTCAAAATAATCGAATTTTTTTTTTTGTTGAAACAACATCAAATATTCATCAAATGTTATAATTACTTGGGATTCTTTTGGAACTTCCCAAGACTTAAGGATCATTTTAACCATTTCAAAAAGTTTAAATCATTTCAGCACTTACCAAAAATTTTAGGGACATTTTTTACCTTATTGTAATAGTCATTATATTATTGCCGAGGGGACAATAATTGTACCGTTGAACGAACATATGAAATGTTAGGAAACTTTTAACATATTGTGTCAACTCTTTTATATCATTTGGAATTTTTAAAGTGAATTTCCTTGTTAGCACGTTTGGTTGGTTAGTCTGTCAGTGCATAAGTTTATTTGCAGTTATAAGAGATAATGATAGAATGATTTCTCGTAAAAATTTTAATTAATGAGGAAGAGTATAAATAGAGTGTAAAGTAAACTAGTCTAAATATAACTCTAGCCTAGTCAATATGGAATAAAATATTATCTAATGTTCTACTTGCTTTATTCTAACACCCCACTCAAGCGAAGCGTCGGATGCTCGCCGACGCACAGCTTGGACCTGAAAAACTCAAACAGCGGACGAGAGAGCCCCTTGGTGAAGATGTCTAAAATCTGAAGAGAAGTTGGAACATGAGCAACGCGTAGCTTTCCAAATGTCACCAACTCACGAAAAAAATGATAGTCAATGTCAATGTGTTTCGCCCGCTTGTGCGCCACCGGATTCTAAGCCAAAAATATAGCACTGATGTTGTCGCATAATAGCAATAGAGAACCAAAAAGCGGAACCCGAATATCACGAAGTAAATGAGTGAGCCAAACCACCTCTGAAGCAGTGTTGGTGAGAGCACGATATTCAGACTCAGTGCTGGAGCGAGAAACAGTGGGTTGTTTCTTGGCACTCCAAGGAACCAGATTCCCACCAGGATAAACCGTATAATATAAATGGACCGATGAGTCTCTAGGCAGTGGGTCCAGTCAACATCAGAGCACCCTAACACCTCATGAGTACTAGCAAAATGAAAAGTAAGACCAAAATGAAGAGTGCCACGAACATACCACAAAATCTGTGTCACTGTAGCGAAATAGTCATCTTTGGGATCCTGAATATACTGGCTCACCATGTTGACCGAGAATGCCAAATCTGGACGAGTGATGGTGAGATATTGGAGATCACTGACAAGAAAACGATAAAGTGTAGGATCCCAAAATGGAGGACTAGTAGAGCTGTGAAGTTGAGAACCAGAGACAAATGGCGTAAAAATAGGTGTCGCGTCAGACATACTGACCCAAGTCAAAATATCACGAGCATATTTTGCTTGGCTAAGAAGTAACTCTAAGGAGGTAGGCGAAACTTTAAGACCAAGAAAGTAATGAAGAGCACCAAGATCCTTGATCACAACTCCCTGTGTGTCCGATTAATGAACTAGTGAAGAAGAGTCGAGTTGTTGCCTATAAAAATGATATCTTCCACATACACAAGTAGATACGGTAACGACGACCCTCTCAAGAGAACAAATAAAGAAGTATCGGCTGAGCTGCACTGAAAACCAAATTGTGTTAGATACCAACTGAAGCACTGGAACCAAGCCTGAGGAGCCTGCTTTAGACCATAAATGGCCATTCGCAAGTGACAGACATAGTCTGGAGAGGCATAAACCTAATAACCAATGGGCTGTTTCATGTACACCATTAAGGAAAGCGTTCTTGACATCTAACTGATGAAGTGGATGGGAACACGTGGTGGCTATGGCAAGGACCGTCTGAACAGTGGAGGCTTTGACCGCAGGACTCAAAGTGTGGTCAAAATAAAAACTCAAAATTTGTGAGAAGTCATGCGCCATAAGTCTAGCTTTGTGATGCTCAATAGTGCCACCTGGTCAATACTTGAGCCTATAGACCCATTTGGAGCCAATAATGTTAACATTCGAAGGTCGAGGCACCAAATCCCAAGTGTACTAACCACGAAGAGCGGCCATCTCATCATCCATGGCTAAAACCCAGGCTGGATTCTGAAGGGTAGAGCAATAATCAGTGGGCTCTGTCTGAGAAAGGAGTGCAGTAGTGAAACCATGAGCAATAATATCCAAATAATCATGGTGCTGAATGGCACCAGTAGGAGCCAAGTAGCCATCTGACGGGTACGAAGCTGCAGCGGTGAAGCTGGAGGAGTCAAACCATCTAACGACGCCAAAGAAAGCCAAGCAAAGCTGATAGGAGAGTGAGCAGCAGATGACATCGAAGAAAGAATGCTCGAGACTGGCTGGGGCGTGGTTGCTGGAGGCTAAGTAGGCGGGTTTGGGTTGGCCGCCCAGATGGAGCATGGTAGTGAAGAAGGTGTGGCTGAAATGGGCACAGGCATGGTGGCCCCAATCGATGATGTAACAGCTCCATCAAAAAATGAAGAAATCTCCAGATCTAAAATAGAACTATTGTCCACATAAGATGAGACATAAAGGAATAAATTTTCATCAAAATGAACGTGGAGAGAGACATAGATACGCACAGAAGTCGGGTTGAGACACTGGAAGCCCTTGTGACGAGGGTTGTAGCCAATAAAAACACATGGAATAGATCGTGATGTAAACTTATCAATAGCAGTGGCATGCAGACATGGGAATGCATGACATCCAAATGAGTGAAAGAGGGTATAGTCAGGTACATGACCAAAAACAACCTCAAAAGGTGATTTTCCACCAAGAACTGAACTAGGCAGATGGTTAATGATCTAAACCGCAGAGGAGAAAGCTTCCACCCAATAATAGTACTATGTAGAAGAGTGAAAAAACATGGCAAGACCAGTGTCATTCTGAGCAGGTGTATAGGGCGAGGTCATCTGATGATGAATGCCACATGATATGAAGTGAGCCTAAAGTCAGTGATTAGTAAACTTTGTGCCACCATCGGTCTAAAAAATTTTAACCCTAGTAGAAAACGGGGTCACAACAAATTTTTGAAAATGGATAAATGTGTCGTAGAAATCTGACTTATGCAGCATCGGGAGAAACCATGTGAATCACTAAAAATCATCGATGAACATGGCATAATAAAACCACCTGCAGATAAAACAGGGGTCGGTCCCCACAAATCACAATGCACTTCATCCAACAAACCATTTGTGCGCTTGTCACTAGTGGAAAAAGGCAAACGGCTACTCTTGGCTATCTTACAAGGAGAGCAACTAACAGATGCAGACATAGCAAAAGTGACAAAAATAAGGCCCTTTCGACTCAATAACTGAACAGTATCATGAGACACATGACCGAGGCGAGAGTGCCACTACTCAAAAGAAGCATGAATCTTTCTAGAGTGTGATTCGCCTAAAAAGCTGGAATCACCAGTCTAAAAAAAATAAAGGTTTGAACTGTGACGACCTTTACCAATGACACTGACCGATGTGAGAAATAGATAATAATTCACCATTTTTAACAAGAATAGCATCAAAATCACGATAACATTGTACCTTATCAAGATGACTGGTACGAGCAGTAATGTAGCACCAGAATCAACGATCCATTGATTCCACGAAGGATGACGGTTGGAACCATTTAAACTGGCCTGAAACAAAGCTTTGTTTGCAATCCAATTAGTGGAAATATCTTCCCAAGATAAAAGCACCAAATAAACCATAGGAGGAGCTGAAATAGAATGCGTAAGGGAATCATGCCAAAAGGATGAAAAAATACCCAAAAATGCCAGGCACGTGTACTTCACGTGGAGGGAAAGGCTGGAGCCGTGTACGTCACACGAAGTGGTTGCTAGCGCATGTATTCCTCACGCGTGGATGTTGAAATGCGCTAATATGGCCTTGCGTGTGTGGATCTCATGCACCAATGGTGATTGCTGGGCGGAGACTCAAAGTGCAAAGCTAGCCGGAGATGTAAACCGCCTGAGAAGCCGATGCGGACTGGAGATGGAGATCTCCTTCGTTGGGGCAGAGACAACGTCGCTGGTTTTGTATCTTACCGAAGGAAGACTTGACGTTAGAGACACTGAAGACAATGCACGAATTTGAAGGTGTAAAAAATTGATGGCGCTGGAGATGAATTTGAAGGGAGCCAGAAGTTGAATAGGACGCCACAGGGAATGTCGTGGACCAGAAATGGCCGGAGATGGATGCTTCTAACGCCAGAGAATGGACCTTTGGAGAGGATGCCAAGAATCTGCAATGGGAACTGATCGGGACCGCCCAAAGTTAGCCGGAATCTGACTAGAACTTAACCTGAATTTCGCTAAAACCTTGTGGTGGTTCTGTCGGCAGGAAAAGATAGAGGGAGAAGCAGCAGATAGAAAAAAAAATTAATTATGGATTAGGATTTAGGATCAAAACTTGCTCTGATACCATGATAGAATGATTTCCTGTAATGATTATGATTAATGATGAAGAGTATAAATAGAGTACAAAGTAGACTAGTCTAAATATAACTCTAGCCTAGTCAACATGGAATAAAATATTATCTAATTTCTACTTGTTTTATTCTAATAGATAAGCATATTTAAATTCCAAGTGAAGTAACACTAAATGTGATGGGGTGAGCACCTCATTTGAGGTGATGAATGATCTCCTTCCAATGAATTCGTGTGTTACTTATAACATACCACAAACTTTTCATAATTGGTTCGGAAAAAATATAATAATGATCAAGTCAGTGAGATATTCTGATGGTATATAGTTGATGGGTAAAATATGAACGTGTGTTTTCATTTATGGTGCAAGGGTACGGTATATAAAGAACATATACAGAATTACAAATGAAAAATGATTCTATCTAGGGTACAATAATATTGCAGAAGATATTCACAAAATATATCCTGCACTCTTTCTCAAGTTAGAGCATGTGGATTCTGAATGCCCAACTTGCCAAGAAACATTTGAAAGGTCTGTTGTCCAAGCGCCTTCGTAAAAAAATCTGGTGGCTGACTAGAAGTACGAATATGATAAGTTACCACATCACCAGACTGAATCAAATCACGAACAAAATGACAGTAAATCTCAATGTGCTTTGTCCTCTCATGAAACACTGGACTGGCTGCAATATGAAGAGTTGCCTAACTATCACAATATAAACACATCGGAGTTGGATGAGCAACACCCAAAGAATGAAGAAAAGACTTGAGCTACAGTAACACACAACAAACAACAGTCATAGCTTGATATTCTACTTCATCCAAAGAAAAAGAAATAGTTTGTTGTCTTCCAAGAAATCAGAGATTCATCAATCATCACAAAAAAAACCAGTCAATGATCGACGAGTAATCGGACAAGCTGCTCAATCTAAATCAAAACATGTTGTAAGCTAAAGAGAACTCTTAGCCGATGGAAACAAACTTTGACCAGGATGACTCTTTAAATAATGCAGAGCGCGCAGAGCTACTTGCCAATGCGCCAAATGAGGTTTCTCCATGAACTGGGCCAAGGTGTGAATTGAATATCTAAGCTCCGGACAAGTGATGGTGAGGTAAATGAGCTTCCCAACCGATCTGCGATACTGCGCACAATTATCAAACAAATAACCATCATATTGCACCAAATTATGTTGTTGTTCCATGGGAAAATCTATGGGTTTAGTTCCTAATAACCTAGTATCTGAAAAAACATCTAAGGCATATTTCCGTTGAAACGGAAACATCCCATCAGGTCGACGAGCAATCTCAATGCCTAAGAAATAATTCAGGGCACCAAGATCCTTCATATGAAAACAAGAGCACAAATACTTCTTGAACTTAGCCATCATATCAGGAGAAGAACCAGCAACAATAAGATCCTCAACATAAACCAAAACATGAATAGAGACACCATCTCTCTTGTAAGAAAACAATTAGTAATCTTCCTTACTCTGAACAAACCCAAAGAAGCAAAGAGCAGCGGCAAGTGAAGCTAACTAATTTTGCTGAGCCTGTCGGAGACCATAAAGAGATTTTCGAAGCTTGAAAACCAAACCAGGCTCCAGAAGTGTATAACTAGTAGGCAGAAGCATGTACACCTCCTTCTTAAGATCACCATGTAAAAATTCATTGTGAACATCCATCTGATGAAGATCCTAACCACGAATAGTATCAACAACCAAGAAAAGACAAACTGAACTCATCTTGGCGACAGGAGAAACCATCTCAGTAAAGTCAGTCCCCTCAATCTGACGATAACAAAGAACAACCAAATGAGCCTTGTATCGCTCAATAGAACCATCAAACTTAAACTTTGTCTGATAAACCCACTTACAACCAATTTCCTTCTCGCCAATAGGAAGAGGAGCAAGAACCCATGTATTATTTCGCTCGAGTGCATCAATCTCGTTGGACATAGCCGCACGCCAATGAGAATGGCGATAAGCATCAATAAATGTAACCAGATTTGTGGCATCTGTAACCGTAGCTAAAAATCTAGAATGAAAAACCAAAAAAATATTACAAGAAACATAATTAGCAATAAGGTAACGAGTACCGAAGGACTATGAATCAGATGATGCAAGATTAGCAGAAATGGGGTTTATTGAGCAAGTAGCAGTGCAGATATAATTGTTCAATTTAAGCATAGGCTGACAAAGATGAGTGTTGGGAGGACAAACTGGCTGACTGGAATCAAGCGGAAAGGGCATCGGCTTAGGAGGCGGAGGCCAAACGACGGGTGGAGCTAGCGGGGGTGAGGCGGGAGTTGGCTGTCTAGACTCGGTTGTAGGAGCTGGTAGCTCGGAGATAGCTAGTCGTGTACCGGTCAGCTGAGTTGCTGGTTGAGCTGGACGCTGGTCGGTGGGTGTGAGTAGCTCTATTAGGTCGGATGGCTCTTTGATGGAGTCATCAAAAATAGCAGGTGACTGGGATGGCAGTGAATCAACAGGTAGCTTCTTTGCGGAAACAGAGGCAAAAGGGAAGCAGTCTTCATAGAATATCACATCTCGGTAGTTAAACACAGTATGAGACTCCAATTCATAAACACGCAATGCTTTCTTGTCAACAGGATAGCCAAAAAAGACATACTTCCAACTTCTAGATGCAAACTTATCACGCGGTTGTGGAAGCTGGGAAGCAAAGCACAGAAAACTGAAAATGCAGAGATGGCTATAAGATGATGAGCGACCGTACAGGAGCTGGTGAGGCAATCGCTTATCTAACATAGGTGTTGGTGTGCAATTGATGAGGTAGACGGCATTCTCCCCAGAAGTCGATGGGCAAACGAGCTTGGAAACAAAGAGCACGAGCAACATTGAGAATATGTCGGTGCTTTCGTTCCACACACCCATTTTCTGAGGTGTATATACTATAGATGTTTGAAACCAAACTTCTTTCTCTCGAAAATATGATTTGAGAGGAAATAATTTGGTTCCGTTGTCAGCCTGAACCCGTTGAATGGAATGGAGAAACTATGTCTAAACAAGTGAAAAATATTCCTTCATCTTCAATGGTACTTAAGACTTAGAAACTAACAACTAAACCCAAACAGCTCCGGAATAATCATCAACTATGGTCAAAATAAAAAATGCTCCACTAGAAAAAGGTGAACCATAAGGCCCCCAAACATCATAATGTATAAGTTTAAACAAATGACTAGCCTTAGAAGAACTAATAGGGAATCTAAGTCTAGACTGTTTTGCTAGATGACACACTAAGCAGAGAACAATTTTATTAAAATCACTAGTATGTAAAGAAATAGCTAGGATAAAAGATAACACCGAAGAAGACAGATGCCCAAAATGTTTATGACATAAAGCAGACGAAGACACCGATGCAGCAACAGACAAGAACGGTTGTGTAGACTGTGAAGCTCCCAATCTGCGCAGCCAATAAACCCCTCCTCACTGTTCACCTGTGCCAATCATTGTCCTCGTGCTAATATACTGTCACTAGTGGAGAATGGCCCCATAGGCACCGGTAATTTCCCACCATAGGCACCGGTATTTTATGAATTTTCATACTGGTGCGTAAGTACACGGTGCTAGTAATGTTGTACATAGGCATCGGTATGTGTTACCGATGCTAGAAATTTATGCCATCACCGGTATATGTTACCAGTGCTAAATATTTAAGCCAGCACCGAATTTCACTTCCCGGTGCCCAAATGCACCGATTTAGAAATGTTCAAAATACCGGTGCTAGAATTTAGGCAACAAATTAAAAAAAATACAGCCAGTGATTTTAAACTCACTGGCTAGAAAAAGACCTTTAAGCCAAAATATAGTTTGTCATTCAGTCAAAACGATCAACATGTTACTAATTTTGATGCATTATACAACACTTTCGTAATGGAATAAGCATTACATAGTGAGAGAGTAACATATGAATCGACGGAAACTTATGCAGTGCCCTTTAACTAATGCTTAGTAATTTAAAATATCAAAATGAAGCAGTTCCCAGGCAACCGAAGCAAGAAGTGTTTAAACAAAACATGTCAAACACTCCTTGCTCTGGAGGCTCGTAGACTGTAACATCTCCACTGTTTAAACATCAACTACAATTTAAAAAAACACTAACAAATTTTGTACATTTAAATTACAAAGTTGTACAACAAAACAACATCTATCCTTGCTTTAAGGGAAATATCTATCATGCACAAAATAATTAATTATTGTTTAACAAAACAATTTCAAATGTCGTAATGATGCAGCATTTAAGCACATTGAAAGAGGCATGGTGTGTTTACATATGTTTTATCAATGAACACACCATGCCTCTTTGTGGCTTACACACTACAAAAGTTCCACATTTGAAATACAGGAGTTCTACTAAAGTTGTAGCTCCTTTGCAGAATGGAAGAAGCATTACTTAGTTAGAGGGCACTACATGAATGGAAAGCAATTGCAATGCCATTAAACTAATTCTTCCTCCATTAAACTTGATCACAATGACAATTATTGTAGAAAATTATTTGAAATGTCGAAAAGAAGCGTCAGCCACGTGCACTTCACTAGGCTACACCTACTAGTATCGCAGTACATAAGTGAATAAGATACATAATAAAGCAACCTAATTCCAATCAATGAGACCTAAGGAAGCCAATGAATACCAAATTCAAAACTTCCCTACAAAAGCAATCGAATTGCAACGATCAAAAAATATTATTAAATAAAGAAAACAAAGCCAACAAACCATTCTTTCAAAAAGAATCAACATTAATCTTCAATGGAGTCGGACATGGACGTGCCTTGTAATCATAATAAATTACAATAGCATCTCTTGTATATATTTTCCACCCTATCTTTTTGCAGCTTCTCTCGTGAACTAGCTACATGAATAAAGGCTTGTTAAGAAAACACAAGAAATATCTGGAGGCTTCAACAACGTAAATATGATCCCTTAAGAAGACTAACATGAAAATAAAGAAGGGTGCATGTATGTCCTAAATTCAAAGATCACGCACAACAGTTAAAAGTAAATTAGAACGGAGCACTCATAACTTGCAGAACAGTAATAATAAATAGATTTTAGCTCTTCAATAAAATCAAGTAAACTGAGAGATGATAAAAATGTACTCTCCAGTTAATAAAAATACGACTTCCTCTGAAATGGCAAACACGCATACCTTACCTCTGATTTTTTATTTGAGGCCACGCACAGTATAATCCAACATGGGCTTCCGGATGTGAATCCATGTACAGCAGCGGCGGTGGTTGGCTTGCAGATGTGGCCGGGTCCTGACCTTCCCCTTCATCGGCAGTGGTGCCTGGTGCCGTCGTGGCCCTCCCTTCCATCAGCGGCAGTGTCGGAGGTCTTGGCGGTGGGGGTGGTTGGCTTTTGTGGCGGCGGTTGTGAGAGAAAAATATAGGGTTTGAATAGAAAACAAAGTGGGAAATACAGTAGGGTTTCAAGTTTAACGGTTGAGTTTTAATGAAAGGGAATAAAGAACGGTTCAGATATACACGTCATCTTAGCACCGATAAAGATAGCAGAATACTACTGCTTATAAAATGTAATGCAGCTACTCCAGACTGCGTATAGTTGAATTGTTTTCAACATTTTTGGAACCCGAGAGCAAAGGGGGAATTTTTTTTCTAAGTATCAAGCACCGGTATAGTTACCGTGCTACAAGTAGTCGACCAGGTGCTCATATTTGTAAACGCAGCTACCTCGGGTTGATTTGGAATTTTTTTAGAAACAGAGAGGAATGGAGATAAAAATTTTCTAAGTGCCAAGCACTGGTATGGTTACCAGTGCTACAAGTAGTCGACATGGTGCTCATATTAGTAAACGCAACTGTCTCATGCTGCTTCGGATTTTTTTTATTTTATAAACAGAGAGGAATGGAGATTAAAAATTTTCTAAGTACTGAGCACCGGTAGAGCTATCGGTGCTATAACTTCTCAAGTGGTGCTGAAATATCGGTGCTAGTTATATACTTTCCAAAATTTAAATTTCACCCCATACTGTTCATCCACTGACCAGTATCGTTACATTTTTTCGGTTAATGATGTTAAGTAATTGGATTCATAAGAAATCAATTTAACATTTTGTCATTCCCGTGTTCAGAAATTTTTTATAACGGGTCCCCAAAATGGATCTGTAAGTAACTTTGCTAAAATTGCATTATTGCCCATAAATGCATTACACTGTCGCTTTTTTATCGAATTTATTTCATATTAGGTTTCCATGGGTAAATTGAAGTTTTGAAATAGAAAAGTTACTTTTAGAGAAGTTTATAAACCGCTAGTGCAAGCGTTATAGTATGTTACTATAGATGACTAGGAAGTTAAGAGGTTCTAACGGGGAGGATTATTGGTAGTGTTTTGTGAAGATATATTCATAAATTTTTTTATTAAGTCTTGGTATATACTTTACGGATTCATAATGTAGCATTACGTTCGAGCGGATTTTAATTTGGACGTTCCGGTGAACTTTTTATTTTTGCACTTAGGTCCCTCCAAGAATCTTAGAATTGTCAAAAACCAAAATTGGCAATTCCATATTGAAATTTCATAATTCAAGTTCACAACTATGCAATTTGGATATGATTGGATAAATGGAATATCCCCGAAATGGACATGATTGCATAATGTTAAAATTGCGCTATTGCCCAAATTTTTGTTATGTACAAATAGCACCGGTTCTATACTGGTGCTACAACCTAAAAACCATACCAATGCTACAATATTCCTATTTCCTGCGTGCGTTTTCCATTTTTGCGCTTGATTTTTATGGAATAACAGGTTTTATGCACCAGTATGTGCATAACTGGTGCTCATAGTTATCTCATTTATTATTCATTTTCACAGCTGCACCGATATTGAGCATCGGTTTATATGTTTACCGGTGCTTTAAGTTACAAAGGCACTGGTACTTAAACGTTCATATGTTTATATAGGTGTTGTAAGTTACAAAGGCACCGGTACATCATTGTTCATACATTTATACCATTAGCACCGGTACCAGGGCACCGGTACTAGGGCACCGGTACCTTCGTACCGGTGCCTATGCACCAGTTTCCAGTAGTGTGTAATACACATAATTTTTAGGTAAGCAAAACTAGACATTTTAAAGCAGTTGTTAACATGGCAAACGATAACGACTTACATTGTAATGCCGAATAAATAGAACATGATTCACAATGATATCTCTAAATTGAAGATTACCATGTTCAACAGCAGTCGAAAAAGACCCACGAGGAAGAATGACATCAACATTATCAGCATGCTCAACATCATAAAGAAGATCCATGTCGCCGGTTATATGGTAGGAAGCACCGGTGCCAAGAATCTAAGGTAAAGTAGTTTTACCTGACATATTGTCTGAAGGATCAAACTTAGAGAACATGTTTAAAATTGTACTCCATTACTCCTTGGACAGTGCCAGACCGAAGATAGACCAATCGCAATCGGTGACAATGGCGATGGTGGGGCCGCTGGTGGAGTTGCGGCAGCCACGGGCTGGGTGGCTCTGGAAAATGGCGCGCCAAGTGGGGGCACATTTCTTGGGGCTTGCGGAAGCTTACGGGGCTGATGCAGGGGATCAATTCTTAGTGAACCAATCCAGATAACCAATAATATGAAAGCAAGTAGTAATATCATAACCCTTTCAACTATAATGAGTACAAGTAAAAGATCGACTATCAACGGCAGTGGGGTTGTTTCCCGGGCAGTAGTGGCTAACTTCGGACTGGAAAACTACGCGTGACGATATGCAGCAAAGATCATGGTGTTTTTCGATGTAGCATATTCACGCGCTGAGATGACAGTTTTCTGACGTTTCTCCCGAGAGACAAGTGAGTAAACCTTGTCGAGTGAAGGCAGTGGATCCTGTGCGAGGATATAAGAGCAAAGATTAGAATAACTGTCGTCTAGACAGATGAGGACTGATGAACCATCTCCTTATCTCGTTCGCCCTGAACCATAGAAGCATCGGAGAATGAAAACATGTTCGCAGATGCATGTAAGCAAGCAGATCATTCCACAACTTCTTGGATCTGCCAAAGTAGGCATTGACAGTCTGACCATTATGTCGACAGTTGTAAATGTCTACACGAATCTGACACATACATGGTCATTAACAACTGAGAAACGCTACTGGAGATCATCCCAAAGCTTCTTATTCGAGTCATAATAAGTGATAATAGAAGAAATAAATGGATTGAGGGTCTGAACAATCCAACCAATAAGCATAGAATTCAAATTACTCCAAATATTAGCAAAAGGTTCACTAGGCTAAGGCTTGGTGACAGATCCATCCCGGAAACTAAGCTTATGTCTATAAAGAAATCCATGACGAATAGCAGTACTCCAATCATTATAAGACCACGGAAGAAATAAGCAAACATGTGTGATTTGAAGGATGAACATAGTACATATGCAATGTAAGGAAGACGGAGGAATCTTTGGGAAGGCGCCAAAAATTGGAAAACGCTGAGCCATCGACGCTGACACTGAGCAGGAGCAGGCGGAGTAAGGCAGCGTCATTGAGTTGCAGGGGGTCCTCCACTAGCAGCGGATCGGTGGCATCATTAAGGTTTTCAATCACAACATGATCGAGGGGATCCATTAGCCTGTGGCAGTGGCGCATGAGCGACAGTGGTGGCAGCGGGTGTGGAACGATGGAGAACAGATACGGTGGCATGTGGAGACGACAGTGGCGGGTGTCAAACGGAAGAGGCGGCGGCAACGGTGATGTTCAGGGCAACAACGGACTACAAGAGTAGGGCGGAGGTTGCTTAAGTGTTTTAGGATTTTCAAGATTCTCAGGATTTTAGACCTGATACCATGTAGAATATGCACATGTGTTTTCATTGATGGTACAAGGGTACAATTTATAAACAGCATATACAAAATCACAAATGGAAAATAATTCTATATAGGGTACAATAATATTGCAGAAGATTTTCACAAAATATCTCCTACATAATGGTATAAAAGTGTGTACCTTTCTTTGATGGTCTTAACCCGTACTTATAATTTGTATTTTCCACACATCGCAAAAATGTTCTCCAACTCGTGGAGTCGCTAATGGAAAAGACCCCTATAGACACCAATTTCTATGATTAGCACCGGAAATATTGTACGTTTTAAAATAACTGGTGCATCGGGAATAGCACTAGTTGCAAGGAAAATCGATGGGGAATTCTATTTTTTTTTTTTTTTTAATTTTAAAACCATCCTAGGATGGGGGGAATATATTGGCTCCCCAAACCTTTCAAATGAGCCAAAATAGGCGCTAACTGTCGTAGTACAAAAAATAGTAGAGAATATAGTTGTTCCCAGAGCTAATGTGACCTGATGCCAAACAAACCAGATCCTAAATTCTTCCAAAAGTAAAAAAACTAGATGCAAATGAAACCATCTAACTAGAGCATCGCGAACAGGTCGAAGAAGCGAATAAACGAGACTTCTATTTATCAACGATGAGCCAGCCAAGATGATATATTACTGAGTGGGGATCTATACCGGGGTGTCCTTCATTCTCTGGCCAATCCTTATGTTTAGTCTTTGTAGCCTTTGCGTTCCTATGTTCAGACCTGAATTCGGTTCAGGCCTTTGCTTCAAGTGATCCTTCTTCCACTACCTTTGCAATCCGAATTCCAGTTACTTCCACAGATTGGTTTCTTGTTCTAAAGGTGCTATCCTTGGCTAATTGTCCACCTGTCCAGCTCATCTGCAAGAAAAAAGAAAAGAGAGCAGTATCCCATTGAAGGAGAAATTAAAAACAGTTGCTATTCTCTGTTAGGTTCCTATTCTAATAGCATATATCCCAGATTTATCCAACGATAGCAATCCTCTAAGAAAAGGAGGTAAAGTTCTCAGTTCTAGATCTCCAGAAAGTTTGTTATCTTTAGCATGTTTAGCCATAAAATCTGCTGCTGAGTTAGCCTCCCTAGGGATATAATTAATCATTTCTCCCTTGTTCCATTCATTCAGTGTGCTACAGATTGAAAAGACTCTCCATGGGCTTCCTTTTGGGTTTTGAATACCTTTAACAGCTGTTAGGCAATCAGTCTCAATTGTGAATGAACTCAAATTAAGTTCTAAGCCTAATTGATAAGCAAGGAAGATACCAGTGAGTTCTGCATATAAAGGTGATTCAGCATGGAATTGATTCACTCTTAACTTAATCACATCTCCCCTCCAATCCCTAATTATAACTGCACATGTTGATTCACATTTGGGATTCCATGTTGCATCTGTATTCAGTTTGAAACCAGCAGTAGGTTTTACCCATCTAACTATTGAGATCAGTTTCTTATTTTTCTGCTGCGGTTGGGGAATGATTCCATTTTGGATTAAGTATCTATGTTTATCAAGTTTACCTTTTTGTGGATAGGCTTGAAAGATTTGGTAAACCTGATCTTTAATATTCAGAAAACATGAGTCCACAGAAGGAGTTAAATTTTCAAAAAGTTTCTTGTTCCTAGATGTCCAAATTGACCAGAATGTGACCATTATATAAGCAATTATCAAGTTGGACCAGATCATAGATTCAGCTCTTATGGACAAATAGAAGTCAATTCTATTCTTTAAACTCCCAAAAGTTAGTTGATTAATGTGCAACAGTGAATTCACCTTATTCCAGATTGCAATAGCAAAAGGACATGAGTTAAAACAATGATTAATAGAATCAGAATGGTTCCTACACATAGGGCAGATTGAAGCCAGTGAAAAACCTAGCTTACAAATGATATTATCAAAAGGTAGAATTCCATTTAATGCTCTCCAAACTACAACAGACATTTTTCCAGGGATAAAATGTGACCATACCTTATGTAATTGTCTTACAGTTACAGCTTTTTGTCTGCAAATCTTATATGCAGATGCAGTTGTGAATTCTCCATCAGTTGATGCTGTCCAAATCAGTCTGTCCTCATGTAAATGAGTGATTTTTGCTTCCTGCAATATCAAGGTTGTACTGGTAGCCAAAAATGGCTCCAATATATTCATATAGTGGTTTTTATTCAGTATAAAACAATTAAGGGATATATCTGAAAAAGGAACTTCATCTTCAATAGGCCATTCATAAATCAGTGCCCCCTTTCCTGACCAGTTTGCATTCCAAAATGAACACTCTCCTTTTCCATAGATAACCTTTGAGAATCCATTAGCTAGTTCAGTAATTTTACAAATTCTTTTCCATACATTAGAATTCTTATAAGAATCTGGTAGTGTCCATAGGTGGTGAGCCCAAAGGGTGTTATTAACTTGCAGCTTCCACCACAATTTACAAGAGAATGCACTAACTATAGCCTGTAGATCTCTGAAACCAGTACCATTCTCTTGAATTGGGTAGCTCATTCTATGCCATGACCTCCATCTTTTCCTGTTTTCAGTATTGTCACTACCACCCCAGAAAAAACCAGAGGCCAAATTTTCCATTTTCCTTAAGATTGCCTTAGGTGGATTCAAAACTGAAAACATATAAGTAGGGATTGAAAGAAAACAGTGGTTAATAAGAATGATTTTTCCTGAAGTATTTAACCACCTATTCTTCCAGTTACAGATTGCTTTTTCCATTCTTTCTAAGATAGGATAATAATGGATCTGTTTATTCCTACCTGGAAAAATGGGAATTCCTAAATAAGTGAAAGGAAAACTACCCCTGGTCATACTTAAGTTCCTGGTTAGAGCATGTATTCTATCCGAAGATATATTAGGAGCCACAAAAAAATTGGATTTTGCAAAATTTACTTTTTGACCCGTTGTTTGTTCATATGCTGTTAGAAATCTCTTAAATCTATCCAAGTTTTTTTTATGTCCATTAAGAAAAACAGCCGCATCATCCGCATACATTAAATGAGTAATCTGGGGGCAGCTATTAGGCAAGCTAAAATATTTTAGGTAGCCTAAACTAAAAAGCTTCTTTAAACCTCGGGAGAAGGCCTCAGAAAGTATGTTGTACAAGAAAGGAGATAAAGGATCTCCTTGTTTGATACCTCTACTAGAGGGAAAAAATCCTGAAACTGATCCATTGATTAAAACTGAAAAATATGCTGAGGATATATTCTGCATAATTCTGTGAACAAAGGTGCCATGGAAACCAAATTTCAGAAGAATTGAGTTAAGAAAAGACCATGAGACCCTATCAAAAGCCTTCTGCATATCTAATTTAACAATCATGTTTAAGGCTTTAGATTTTCTAGTTAACATTCTGGTCATTTCCTGCATCATTATGGTATTATCAGAAATATCTCTCCCTTGCATGAATGCACTCTGTTCCAGGGATATTATTTGTGCCATCAGTGGTTTAATTCTGTCCATTAGCATCTTTGAAAACACCTTATTCACAAAATTTGAGAGACTGATTGGCCTGAAGTCAGAAAAGTCTACTGGAACTAATTTTTTAGGTATTAAGCATAGCCAAGTACTGGAAATAGCTTTGGGGATATTTCCATTACTTAAAAAGTCATTAGATGCATCCAGTAGATCATTTTTAATCGTATCCCAAAATGTAGTGTAAAAAGAACTAGGAAATCCATCTGGACCAGGGGAACTATTTCTGTTTAGTTCAAAAACTGAACTTTGAAGTTCCTGAATTGTGAATGGAGACAGCAAAATTAAATTTTCCTGCTCAGTTATCACCTTTGGAATCTCATTAAGGAAGTGTTTAAAATAAGTTCCTTGTTTTTGGGACACATCCTCATTCAAAAGTTCTGAATAAAATCTCACTGCCTCTTCTTTAATCAAAGAAGGTTCAGTGATCCAGTTTCCATGATTATCCCTGATTTTACAAATTCTGGCCTTAGCTCTCTTCTCCTTAATGGCATGATGAAAGAATTTAGTATTAGCATCACCATATTTTAACCAATTTAACCTAGCTTTTTGCCTTAGGAATATGTTTTTCTCTTTCTGAGCCATCATCAGCTTTTGCTTAGACTTATTAAGTTCTGCTAGGATAGATTGATCATGGTTTTGCTGAAAAGCAATTTCCAGTTCATTGACACTAAGTTCCTGTTGTGCCAAATTTTGGTCCACATTACCAAACTGTAATTTGTTCCAGTTTTTGATATCCAGCTT
This sequence comes from Rubia yunnanensis, assembly GCA_037428765.1. NCBI lineage: Eukaryota > Viridiplantae > Streptophyta > Magnoliopsida > Gentianales > Rubiaceae > Rubia > Rubia yunnanensis. Next base: position 81,100,531 of record CM075064.1, read on the forward strand.
AAGCCTCTTTAATTTAGCAACTATCCTACACATACCAGTAAAAGGAATATCTAAAGTCCAGTTAGTGACTACTAAATCCTGAAATTCCTTTCTATTTGACCACATTTCCTGATACCTAAAAGGCCTAGGAGCTTGTTCCTCAGAAGTTTGAACTGATAAGATAAGAGGAGCATGGTCTGAGGACATCCTATTTAAAACTTGAATAGAGCTGTTAGGAAACTGGTCAATCCAATCTAGAGTTACTAGCCCCCTATCAAGCCTTTGAAAAATTAGATCCTTACCTCTATCTTTAAATCTGTTGTTACTCCAAGTGAAGGAGTTACCTACTGTTTGGATTTCATGCAAGTCCATATAGCAAATAAAATCATTAAACTGCTTCATGCTTTTTTTTGGAGTAGACTTTCTTCCTTTATATTCATTTACAGATGCTACAGTGTTAAAGTCCCCTATATATAATGAAAGACTATCTTGTTTTGATTTTAAATCCCTCCATAAAAGCTCCCTAAGTTGCCTGTGAACACTAGCATAAATGAAGAAACAGTTCCAGGTGCAAGAAGAAACAGAATCAGAGATTTTAGCATTTACAAATTGATCTGTTTCACCTAAAATTGTGATATTAAAAGCCTGATTCCATAATATCCATATTTTAGCATGCTGAGCTGGATATGCATTACTGTAGCCGAGAGTATGTTTAAATTCAGATATTTTGATTTTATCCTGCCAAGGCTCAATTAAACACATAATATCTAATTTATGTTTGTTTTTTAGGATCTTAAGCCTATCCAAAGATGTACCTATTCCCCTAACATTCCAGACAAGTATGTTTCCTATTATTGTGTGTTTAATCATTTAAAAATTTTGGGAGTGGCTTTTTGTGTGGATCTAAGGTTCCTACCAGTCCTTACAGCATTTTTATCTTTGTTCCCTGATTTACTAGAACTTTTTCCATTCTTCCCACATTCAGGGCTTAGATCCAAATCCTTGTAATTATTTCTTAAATTATCCTCTTCCAAAATGCTATGATCAGGATCAACAAATATGTCCTGATCATTTTCTACTCTATCTTTCTCAAAATTTGACCCTGAGATTGTATTAATGTTTGTCTGCTCATCAGTATTTATAATTCCTGAGTTATCATGAGTTTCCAAAGTAATCTGATCAGAAATAGCATAACTCTTACTCAGATCTCGTACAATTCCAGTGACTATATCCTGATCATTCCCTATTATGACTTTCTCAGCTTTTGACCCTGAAGTTGTGTTAATGTGTGTCTGTTCATCAGGGTTTATAATTACAGAATTATCATGAGTTTCCAAAGTTTCATGAAAAATCTCTAAAATCTCCCCTTCCTGCTCCTCAATGAGGTTTTCTAATGAAGTGAAAGCATTAGATATTGACACTGTATTGTTTTTAACAGTTTGATCCTGAATTAGAGCTGTATCAGAATGTGTCTTTTTTTTTCTCCAAAAGGTATTGGTTATTGGCTTAGAGATGTCATCAAGAGAGTAGAAAGAGTAACCTTTTTTCTTAGTTGTCACTGTAGCAAAATCAGTGTTCAAGTCATTATTTCCTCCTGAGTTTAAATTCTGTTTCTGAACATCCTTTTCTTTTTGTGATACAGTTAAGGCAGAGGATCCTTCTAAGTTAAGTAAGTCCTTCTGGGTAACAGCTTCTAGACCTTTAGCCACTTTTTGTTCTTTATCTTCTATCTTTTTCTCCATCTTTTTTCTTAATTCAGGATGCAGAAAATTACATCTATTGTTGCTATGGCCAATTATCTTACAATGTGAACAATATGTAGGCAGATCTTCGTATTCAATTGGATACTCAGCCACCTTGTTTCCGATTCCAACAACTATTGTACTAGGATGTGATGCCAACAGGTCAATTTCTAAACATACTTTAATAGCCGAAGGCCTAGTTAAAGCAATTGTTGCTGCATCCATCTTAAGAAAACGGCCTATCTGACTACTAATTCCCATAATTGCTGAGCTATTATAAAACATAATAGGAAGTTTATGGAAAGTTACCCAAACCGGAGCAATTGATGATTCCACTGATGGTGAAAAGTCTTGAGTCCATTTTTGAACCTTCATGGTGAATCCGTTAATCATCCATTGTCCTTTGATCCAACACCGTTGGTAATCTTCTTGTTCCTGAAAACGAATGAGCACATGTCGGTAATCGATGGAACCTAATTGAAATTTCGACTTAAAACCAATTGACTTAAAGGCTTTATGGAGAGCCTCCATATTTGGCTTCCCGCAAAGGAATTTCCCAACAAGAGCATTCTGGTAATGCATTGCTAAAAGCTCTCCCTCTTCCTGGGGGAGAATATACGCCACTTTCCCTTTGAATTCCGTAACTGGATGAAGATTGGGAGTATCGGGAAGTGTCGACAGAAGGGGCGATGGTTTGGAGTTTAGAGCCTGAGCAAAGCTTTTTGGATTTTGGGGATTAGATTGAAGATTAGGCATGGAATGAATATGATCAGTAGACAAGAGATGTTGATTCGACGCCATGGTCGAACCACCAGAGGTGGCAATGGCCACCAACGAGAGCCAATATGACCGTTATCGAAAGTAAGAGAAGCCTAAGTGAGATGAACAGTGGTTAAGTGTGTTTTTCGCACTATGAATCGCCCGCAGTGAACAGTGTTCGAGAGGAGAAGGATGTGATCCTATTTTATTTGATGGGGAATTCTATTTGTATCACCCTTGTTGCTATTTACACCACCCTTTGATGTTGTGCTAGCTTTATAAGTGATGTAAATAGAACAACTTGCTATTCGCACCACATTCATTAAAGTTAGTCAAACATTAGAATCTAGGTGAATGCATTACTTTTTGTTAGATTTTTTTCATTAGTATATTTCAATTAGTTTTATGAAATGTGTTTAACTTTAATTACATACATCATGATTTGATTTCAAATATTTATTTTTTTATTTTTATTTAAATTTTGATAGTATAATGATCGTGTCCATAATATTGTTTAATTATTTTGTGTAGTATCTAATGTTTAATAAATTAATGATAAAAATAATTTTAATTTTTGTTATTCTAATATTATTTATAACTCAATTTTTTATGCATTATTTACCCTTTTATAAAAACATAATAAATTAATTTTGAATCGCAAAAAACTGTAAAACACATTAACATCACAATAAAAATATTTTTAAAAAATTCTTTCAATTTCACTCCAATATAACATTCTCATGAGTATAGTTAGAGCCTACATATATGCTCATCATGGTAACTATTGATCTAAAGTAATCCATACATCTGCACAATCATATTTAAATAAACCCATTCTGGAGAAATAGTAGGCATTGGGTACCCTCATGTTAATGTTACCTGAACATAAGGATTATTATTAACGCAACCAAGACAATTGCTATATGTTCGTACCAAGGTGGTGGGCTAGAGAAAAAATCTCTTGTCCAACCATACATGATTTAGATGGTGTGATGCACGCGCGCACACACACACACATATATATAAGTCTAGTATAGTCTTCTATGCCATCTAAATAACTAATAGTTTTTTCTTCCTACAAATAACAACGTTGAAAAAAAAAATTAATCACACACAAAATTAGGTGGACTCGTATTGGAATTAAAAATATTACTATTGACTAACAAATTTGATGAAAAAATTGTTGAACGTATATTGATAAATCATGTGGAAATTAAATAATGAAATTACACGAGCAGTTCAACATAAATAATGAAATTGTATTAATTATTCATACGTACAATTGGAAAGCTTAAAATACAATTAATAAGCACGTTTCAAGCAATCACATATATCGCATATTGATGGAGTTACGAGTACACTCGCTGTCCTAGAAACGAATGAGTCATGTTGTGGACATCGTTCCCTAGGATTAAACCATCGAAGGTAATTTAACAAGTAAAATTACCCCAGAGTCACATAAGCCCGAAGGACTATCACACACAAAGGCAGAGAAAGAAGATAAGACTCAAGTTTAGAAGTAGTGAGGAACTTGAGAATGGTGCGAGGTTTCTGTCTGATATAGAGACTCTATTTATAGATGTCTAAGAAACCCCATGGAAAGATACACGGAACTCTGATTCCAGTAATCAGAGAAAATATTCTCTAACCACCAAATATTTACAAATATTTGAATAGATTCTGGAAAGATAAGAATATCATATTCCTTATCATGATTAACTGCGTATCAAATCTCATATATTCCACATGTGATTCTAAGAATATTTGTTATGGGGTTTGGACTTTCTAGAGACTTTCACACGATCCAAGCGTATTTTATACAGTAAAAAATTACAAAAAACTTATTACGTGCGAATGAATTTCCGCCTAAGTTTCTATTCTAAGAGTGACTCTTTGAGCATCCATATCTCATTCACCCTTCATCCATTTTGAGAGTTTAAACAGTCAACTTTATAGTACTCGCAAAGGAGAATCCAAAATTGATGCTCACTGACCCTAATTCAGTTCGAGCGCAAGTCAAAACGAAGCCTAAAAGTTGACAAAATTCAACTTGTTTTACAATCATTTTCCAACAATTCCCCACGTGAATAGATATTGATGTGGAATCATAACAATCACGCCAGACACGGAGTTTGTCTTGTTGATAAATTCATTTCAACGGCATAGATGTTGCATAGATAAGTAGGTGTCACCCTTTGAACTGTCCCTTGAGAGAGTACACTTAGCCCACTGGTTAGGAAGTAGACGTGATGTCCTTGAACTTCCCCGACCGCTTATGTGAACGACAATGCACTTCCCACAGACATCTTTCCTAGCCTTTGTGTTTTCCTTGGTTGTGTCCATTAATTAGGCCATGGCACACCCCCTAGTTTTGTAAGATTTCTAGGGAATTGCGTTCAAACAATTCCCTTTCAAAGCGGCCACACTTCTCGCTTACATAGGTGATTCTTAGCGTAAGAGCAGTTCCGTAAACTATACGCTCTTTCAAGTATCATACACTCGATGTCGTGAATCATTAAAAGAAATTCAATGCTTAACCTCCATTCACTTCATTGTTTCTTCATCATAGGAAATAAGACAGGAGGTATGAACCCCCCACAGTGATATCTATGGGTCTTTGCAGTTTAGTTATCCCTTTGAACCTAGATCTTGGGATCTCCAGTCACATAAGTTGGGTGTCCACGTACGTAACCCATTATTTAATGGACGTTAGTCCCATTACTCTTGATGATATTTCAACTATCTCTCGATTCAACCCTTTTGTCAAGGGATCGGCTATGTTGTCCTTCGACCTTACATAGTCAATTGTGATCACTCCAGTTGAGAGAAGTTGTCTAATGGAACTATGTCTTCATTGAATATTATGAGACTTCCCATTATACAGCATATTTTAGCCTTGCCAATAGCCGACACACTATCGCAATGTATACATATGACTGGCACAGACTTTGGCCATCTAGGAATGTTCTCTACAAATTGGAGGAGCCATTTGGCCTCCTCACGACCTTGTCTAAGGAAACAAACTCGGATTCCATCATGGACCGAGTAATAATAGTTTGTTTAGAGGATTTCCACGAGATTGCTCCTCCACCTAGTGTAAATACATACCTACTAGTGGATTTTAGATCGTTTATATTGTGTATCCAGTCTGCATCACTGTATCCTTCAACTACAGTTGGATAACTCGCATAATGTAGACCATAATCACGAGTAAAACGTAGATATCTCAATACTCTAGTTATAACCTTCCAGTGAGTCATACTGGGGTTACTCGTGTATCTACTCAACCTACTTACAGTGTAAGCAATGTCTAGTCTAGTACAACTCATTAGGTACATCAGACATCCAATGACTCTCGAGTACTCCACCTGATTAATAGCTTCTAATTTATTCTTTTGTAGATGAAAATTGGGATCTATTGGAGTCATCGCCACTTCTAAGTCATTCTTGTTGAATCTCTCAAGGATTTTGTCTACATAATGAGACCGGGTTAAGGTGATACCATCAGAGCTTCGAATGATTTTTATCCCTATGATCACATCCGCCAGTCTCATATCCTTCATGTCAAAATGAGAATTCAACATGTCCTTGGTAGATTTGATCATTTTTTCATTACTGCCCATAATGAGCAAGTCATCTACATATAGACATAGGATTACATATCCATTTTTCGTGTCTTTCACGTAGATGCACTTATCACACTCATTGATTTTGAAATCATTGGCTAGAATGGCATGGTCAAACTTCTCATGCCATTTCTTTGGAGCTTGTTTGAGACCATACAATGATTTTACCAACTTATAGACCTTCCCTCCTTGACCTGGAGTGTTAAACCCTCAGGTTGCTCCATGTAGATTTCTTCCTCTAAATATCCATTCAAGAAGGCAGTCTTCACGTCCACTTGATGAACCTCGAGCTTACGTAATGCGGTTATAGAAAGTATCATTCTAGTGGAGTTTATTCTCGTGACAGGAGAATAAGTATCAAAGTATTCGAGACCTTCCTTTTGTCTATAACCTTTGATTACAAGCCTTGATTTGTACTTATCAGTATAACCATCTACTCTCATCTTCCTTTTGAAGATCCACTTGTAGCCTAGTGGTTTACACCTAGGTAATAAGTCCACTAGCTCCCAAGTATGATTTTGTAGAATTGAGTCGATTTCACTCTTAATCGCTTCTTTCCACATAGGACCCTCATACAAATTCACAGCTTCTTTATAGATTTGTGGCTCACTTTCAAGCATAAATGTTAGATAATCAGGACCAAATGACTTCTCAGTCCTAATATGTTTGCTTCGTCTAGGTTCATCCCCTTCCTCTTGATCCTCGAGATCATCAGGAATTCCTACATCTTCGTCTACAGGCTCAATGGTCCTTTTCGACGATCCAACCCTTTCCTTCACAGGGAACACATCTTCAAAGAAGTTTGCATTTCTTGATTCCATGATTGTGTTCTTGTGAATCTCGGGATGATGAGATTCTTGTACAAGAAAGCGATAAGCACTACTTTCATATGCATACCCTATAAAGATATAATCAACCATTTTAGGTCCTATCTTTAGCTTCTTAGGGGTTGGTATCAACACCTTTGCAAGGCACCCCCACATTCGCAAGTACGTAAAGGATGGATTTTTGCCTTTCCACAACTCATGGGGAGTTGTCTTCTCATCCTTACGTGATATCTTATTTAAAAGATAGTTGGCCGTCAAAATGGCCTCCCCCCTATGCTTTGTGGTAGCCCAGAATTTATCAACATTGCATTCATCATCTCCTTAAGAGTGCGATTTTACGTTCAGCCACACCATTCGATTGTGGCGAGTAGGGGCAGTGACCTCGTGAATGATGCCATGTTCAGAACAATAGTTCTTAAATGGCTTCACATATTCACCTCCACGGTCACTCCTAATCACCTTGATCTTCTTATCAAGTTGATTTTCAACTTCCATTTTGTAGAGTATGAATTTCTCAATTGCCTCATCTTTGCTTTTAAGCAAGTACACGTAGCAGTATTTTGTGCAATCATCCACGAAGGTGATTAAATACTTGCTACCTCCTCTTGTTTGGATGATCTTGAGATCACAAATATCGGTATGTATCAACTAAAGAGGTTTTGTGTTTCGTTTGACTTGTTTGAAAGATGTTCTAGTCATCTTAGCTTCAGCACAAGTTTCACATTTATGATTAGGATCAATTTTCATGTTAGGTATGTTCTCCATGTAAATTAATCTTCTTATCGAATCATAATTAACATGTCCTAGTCTACCATGCCACAAATTGGTAGACTCAATCATGTAGGCAGAAGAAGAAGCATTCATTTCATCTTTCTAAGGAGGTACAACCATGGTGTTCAACTTGAACATACCATTTAGCTCATAACATTTTCCTACAAACATACCTTGCTTAGACAAAACTAACTTATCATACTCAAACACTAGCCTAAAGCCATGCTTGATCAACACAGAATTGGACACAAGGTGTTTGTGAATGTCTGGCACATACAAAACATTCTTCAAAGTCAATTCTTTCCCAGACGTCATCTTCAGCACCACAGTGCCATGGCCTTTCACCTTGGAAGTTGCAGAGTTGCTCATGTAGATGGTTTCACCATCTTCAATTGCCTTGAAGTTTGAGAACACTTCCTTAACTGAGCAGATGTGCTTGGTAGCACCAGTGTCAATCCACCATTCTTTTGGATTGGAGTCCACCATGTTAACTTCAGAAATCACAGCACAAAGATCGATGTCCTCCACATCACGTGCAAGACCGTCAACCATATTAGCCTCATTCTTGGCATTCCTTGGCTTCCTACAGTCAGAGGACTTGTGGCCAATGGTATTGCAGTTGTAGCACTTGCCAGTGAACTTCGACTTCTTAGCAACTCCACCCTTAGCTCCCAACTTGGATACTTTCTTTGCCTTGAACTTCTTCGACTTGGAGCTTCCACCCGCCTCCACAAGATTGGCTCTTGCCATAGGCATGGGCCCATTGATCCTCTTTTTAGAGTTACAATTATCCTCCTTAACACGAAGCTTTTGGATTAGATCCCTCAAGGTTTGCTTGTGTTTCAAGTAACTCCTAAAGTCTTTCCAGCTTTGAGGCAACTTCTCAATGATGTTGTAGACTTGGAAAGTCTCTCCTATCATCATCTTCTCAGCTATCAGCTCAATGATCATCATTTGCAGTTCTTGAGCTTGACTGACTACAGATTTGACATCAACCATCTTGTAGTCGAGGAACTTGCCAACGACCCACTTCTTGGATCCAACCTCCTCACCCCTGTACTATTGGTCAAGAGTTTCCCACAGCACCTTAGAATGCTCCTTCACTTGATACACACTCTAAATGGCATCGTGAAAGCTATTCAAAATGAGGTTGCGACAGATATACTCCTTAGAGTTCCATTCCACTGCAGCATTTTGGACTTCCACATCGCAAGTCTCATCCACAACTAGACGATCTTTGCGAACATAGCGTTCCAAACCTATAGTGGACAAGTAGAAGAGTATCTTATGTTGCCACATCTTGAAGTTCATGTCATTATTGAATTTCTCGGGTTTCTCAGCATGAGGAACGGCCATAAGAGGCGTTGCCCCTGGGGTAGTCTTATCCTGAACAGTCACAAGAGGTGTCGCCTCATGGGTAGTCTCATCGCTCGACATGGTTCTGTTGTAAACAACCAAAACCAATCAATTTTTCAAATCACAAATTATTCTAAAAGAATCTCCGCGGGAAATTAAAGCATACTTTTCAACATACTGTAGCATACAAATTTTGAATTCTTCATTTCGAATTCATCAACCAATTTCAACCATTGATACAGCATGCGTGATATTAAGCTATACTGCATCAACAAAAACAATTCATTACATATAGCATGCAAATTATAAGATATAAGGTATACACGATTTCGAACAACCATTTAATCGACATGCATATTTTCATTTTGGCATGCATAAATTTTGGACAACTATATAGTCAAGTATTATGACATGCAAATTCTAATTATTTACGAAGTATACTACATGTATACGATTAATCCAAACTAGGCATATAATTTGCATGCAACATGTATGGCATATTGTGGCATGTAAGACATGCATTTCATTTGTCATAGCATTAATTTATATTGCGGCATATAAGACATGCATTCCATATTGTTAATAGGAATATAATTCGGCTACGACATGTGTGCCGTACGATTTCATCGTGTAATTTTACGACTAAATTTAAACAATATAACTCAACAAAAAATCATTCGTTTCAAGACTATTGAACGTATATTGATAAAACATGTGGAAATTAAATAATGAAATTACACGAGCAGTTCAACATAAGCAAGAATAATTAAATTGTATTAATTATTCATGCGTACAATTGGAATACTTAAAAAACAATTAATAAGCATGTTTCAAGCAATCACATATATCACATATTGATGGAGTCACAAGTACACTCGCTTTCCTTGAAACGAATGAGTTCCATTGTTCCATTGTGGACATCATTCCCTAGGATAAAACCATCATAGGTAATTTAACAAGTAAAATTACCTTGGAGTCACACAAAACCCGAAGGACTATCACTGACAAAGACAGAGAAAGAAGATAAGACTCAAGTTTAGAAGTAGGGAGGAACTTGAGAATGGAGCGAGGTTTCTCTCTGACATAGAGGCCATATTTATAGATGTCTAAGAAACCCTATGGAAAGATACGTGGAAGATCTTATTCTCGTAATCAGAGAAAATATTCTCTGACCACCAAATATTTTACAAATATTTGAATAGATTTTGGAAAGATAAGAATATCATATTTCTTATTATGATTAACCGGCGTATCAAATCTCATATATTCCACACATGATTCAAAGAATATTTGTTATGCGGTTTGGGCTTTCTAAAGACTTCCACATGATCCAAACATATTTTAGACAGTCAAAAATTACAGAAAACTTATTACGTGTGAATGAATTTCCGCCTAAGTTTATGTTCTAAGAGTGACTCTTTGAGCATCCATATCTCATTCACCCTTCATCCATTTTGAGAGTTTAAACAGTCAATTTTATAGTACTCGCAGAGGAGAATCCAAAATTGACACTCACTAACCCTAATTCAGTTCGAACGCAACTCAAAACGAAGCCCAGAAGTTTACAAAATTCAACTTGTTTTACAATCATTTTCCAAAAAAAATTATATTGACTCACATCAAAATTGGAATGATTATTCAATACATATGTTCGTACCAAGGTGGTGGCCTAGTGAAAAAATCTCATGTCCAACCATACATGATTTAGATGGTGTGATGCATGTATACATTACACATGCATATATATCTAAATATATACATCTATATATCTAAATATATACATCTATATATCTAAATATATACATCTATATATCTAAATATATACATCTATATATCTAAATATATACATCTATATATCTAAATATATACATCTATATATCTAAATATATACATCTATATATCTAAATATATACATCTATATATCTAAATATATACATCTATATATCTAAATATATACATCTATATATCTAAATATATATATATATATATGAGTCCAGTATAGTCTTCTCTACCGTCTAAATAACCAATAGTTTTTTCTTCCCACAAACAACAACGTTGACAAAAAATTTAATCACACACAATCATACACAAAATTAGATGGACTCGTATTGGAATTAAAAATATTATTATTGACTAACAAATTTGATGCGCATCAAAATTGGAATGATTATTCAATACTCGTGTAGAATTTGATTGAATTCTACAAAATATATCATAATAAAATAACTTTGTAATAATGTTAAATTTTAAGGAATCTTAGGCTTCTATTTTAAAACCAATTGGTACTAAGTGGAGGTGACTCAAAACCTTATATATAAGTCATTATCTTTGTAAGAAATCGATGTGGGATAGATCTTTCAACACGCCCCACACGTGCCAACGTGGAAACACTCCACAACCTATATCGAGCCAAATTAAAGGGGATCCGCACATCGGCCTAATAACCCAACCTGGGCTCTGATACCATGTTAAATTTTAAGGTATCTTGGGCTTCCATCTTAAAACCAATTGGTATTAAGTGGAGGTGACTCAAGACCTTACATATAAGTAATTATCTTTGTAAGAAATCGATGTAGTATATATCTTTTAACAACCAATGTTTAAATTGTAAATTAGAAGAAATGAAGATAAAATTTTTGGGTCGCAGTAGTCGGGTCATAAACTTTATAGCGACTACATGTTGCATAGTAAATATTTAATATTTCAACTAAGGCCTTTTACATTTTTATTATTTTTGTTAAATCTCGTCTTTCCATAAGCATATGGAAAAACAGTCTTTCCCAAGATTTTACCAATTTCAAATCATAACTTAATTACAATATTCAACTCAAATAAGTAAAAAAAACTACACAAAAAATTAATTTGTCAAATATGCATGGTCAATAATTAGATAAACGGATTGAAATACAAAATCTCATAAATTACATTTGACCAGTTGAAGTAAATAGCCACAGTCTTTCTATTTACGCCACCTATGTACCTAGAGTCAAATTTATGCACCACCCCTCAAAATTATTTACACCCATTCTTCATTAGAGGGGTGGTGCAAATGGCAACACCCAAATCGATACAATCAAATGAGTTGTACACCAGTTGTATTTAAAAGAGAAATTGAATATGTGAATTTAAGAGGTGGAACAAGTAGGAACAGTGGAGAAGACGATTAGCACCACCGGTTTTTCAGTACCCCATGTGTACTGGTGGAACATACATGTGCTATAATCAGAAAATTAATTCTAACACCGGTTAGAAGCGATTAAAATTGGTGCTAATGATCATCTACCCACTTTTTATGGGTAAAAGTTAGGGGTTTTCTTGTTTGGGTTTATTTGTGGCATTTTATTGAAGAAAAAGGAACTGAATATCCTATGAACACTTATAAAAGGTGGCATTTGTTTCATTGTGATTTGCAACAATAATAGATTGTGGTTTATATTGTTCGATGATATATTTAATTTTTTGGTAGTTTCTTGATAATTTGTATTGAATGAAATGCATGAAAAAAATATTTTTGGTGGAATTGTTGAAGTAGCTAATACCACTAGTAGACCAACTCATTAAAGACGGCAATAGAAGGTGGTTTTTCTTTAAAAATGCAGAACCACCTTTAATTGAAGTTTGGAAGAGGTTACGAATTCGGAAGTCCCTCCCAGCCCCTTTTAAAGGCGGTTCTAATTGGCTAAATGCATTTTTGCCTTTAATGGTGATCGATTAAAGGCGGTTCCGCCTTTAAAACTGCTTTTCTTTAAGGGCCAAAAGCACTTCCAAGTTCAGAAGTTCTTTCTCAAGTCACTTTTTCATATTAAAGGTGGTTATATATAGAACCGCCTTTAATGGGCTGGCCCAAGATCCCTCTGGCCCAAAATCTCCATACTTAGTATTACTTAGGGTTAATTTTACTAAACTAACACCACCAATTCCAATCGGCCTCCCAAGATTTCCTTCCACCTATAATCGACTCTCCCCCCTACCACCAACGCCTCTCACCGCCACCTCACCAGTCACCCCCTCTGTCGCCTCTCACTCCACGATCGCCTTACACCACCTCCGCCTAACCCTCCGTCACCTCCACCCCATCGTTGCCTTCACCCCTTCGATGCTGCTAACCCCATCACCGTCGTTGGATGCTCAACTGGTGAAGGCCACCGCCACCGTACCGGTGAAGGCCATCGCCACTGTACTGGTGAAGGCCACCGCCACCGTACCGGTGAAGACCCTCTGTTGTCAGTGTTGCTCTCTCGTTTGCTGAAGCTTGTTGGAAACTCTCGGCGTCCGCCATGGGTGTCATTCCCGCCGTCCGTTGGATACTTATCTAAGTTTCTTTGGATACCGTCGGTGTCACTCCCGTCGATTTCTTTATGTTTCTTTTGTTTCCAGTAATCTAAGTTTGTTTTGTTTTTTTATTTCTCATGTGTTGTGTTGGGATACAGATATGTTGCTTTGCTGGAAACACTAGGTTTTCGGTTGCTCTTTTTTGGAAGGGCATAAATAGGTTCGAGTTTGGAACCTATTTCAGACCTTATTAAATGAGGGTTTTTTAACTGTCTTTGATTGATCTCGATTAAAGATGGAGATAGAGAAGGCGGTTTTAAAGGGCCTTCTCTGGTTCGATAGAGCGACCTTTAATCACCCGTTCCTCCACTAGTGTGCTATGTTTATGTTTGTAATATTGTAGGACATGGTTCTAAAGTAGTATTAATTCAAATGATTTACTTAGGGAAGGCACTGGGCTGGGTTTCGGTGGAGATACGCCCCACATCCATCCCAATGGAGCGGGTTTGGAGGTAGTTTTGGTGTAGATGGGGCGGGTATGAGTATGAAAATCATACCCGCCATGGGTAGTGTGTCGGACGTGGATATTGGTACACACCCGCCCCATCCCGATCCCTCCCCACTAAACCCTTTATATACCCGCTAATTTAATATAAAATAAATAATTATTTATCCATATTGTGCATATCTTACCCATAATATTTTCATATAAATACATTTATTAATTTTATATAAAAATTACTATAAAATGGATTTTACCCATTTTTGGGGATATAAGTTGGATGAGTACAATGAGTATGAAGTGGGTAGGGAGACCCAAGTGGGTGATGGGGCGGGTATGGATTTTGTATAATACCCTATTGGGAAAGGGTGAATTTTGAAGTTGTACCCGCCATGAGTGATGGGGCGGGTATGGGTATAAAAATTTTAGGTGGGCATGAGTATTGCTATAATCTGCACCCACCCCGTCCTGTTTCCATCCTTATATTTACTCAGTATTTGAATGAATTCTAGCATAAAACTATACCTTTTGTGGATTAAAAATATTTGCATATCCATTAATTTTTAGAGATGCATCATGCCATAAAGATGTGTAAACACGTATGTGTACGGCAATGCTAGCAGGGTGAGCTAGGAATTGTTGATTTTGTTGACAAGTTTCTTAAATATGCCTTTGGTTGTGAGAAGCGAATCTTATGCCTTTTTTATGATTACTAAAATTGGAACCGTAAAAGTGATAAAGACTTGTTGATGATTCATTTGTACAGGAGAGGGATCTCAAAGGTAGGTCGGAGGTGTCGGCACCTATTTAGGGTAGAATGATAATCTATTGTACCCCGGTTGCAAAACAAAACATGGTCTGGTCTTTTTTTATAGAGGTGTTTATTTGGAAGATATGAGCTAGTGGAGCGATAACAGTGTGAATAAGTTGCTTAAATTTTTTTAATGAAAAACTACTGGCCCCAGTGTTGCTTCAATGTGTAGCTATGCCGCCGGGGACGATATAGGGAATGATATGAGGTGCGGCCAGTGAAGGACTTCTGTTACAGATTGGGGCGCGACATGGACAAGGCCATGACGCACTTGGGGATTGCTGAGACCAGAGATGCATAATATTCCACTGAGAGCATAAATTTAGTCCACAGAGCGAGCTTGTAGCAGCCCATTGATCCGTCTCTATGGAAAGCGGTGGAGATGAAGATCGGGCTAAGACGGGCCAACTAATGGGGAGGCAATGCAGGATGGACACGGTAATGGCTCAGAATTCGATGAAGAAACTGGGTGATTTAGTTTTATGGATGGATGTTTGAATAAATATTTTAATGGTCCTTTGGATGGATAATACTTTACTCTTATTATTTGGCTTGATTCGGTGATAATTTAAAAATAATTTGAGTTTTTTGTTATTTTTTTTCATATTCAAGTGTCCTTTACAATATCATTCTTATGATTCGGGTTTTTTAATACCCCGAACCAACATCGCTCACACAGAATGTACAAAATACTAATTAGCAAAAAAATATACTATTCAACCGTCTCTATTTGCATTCAATTTAAACTGAATGCTCAAAGAGATAAGGTCGACATCGGTTGTACATGACGGTACTGATGTCGACGACACGTCGCTTACATTTTAGTATTCCTCTACTCAGAGGCAGTGTCGTCTACATCTACCGTGGATAAACTATGTTTACAATCGAAACCACATTGACATCGCTTTTATGCTTTCAGTTTGTTTTAAATGACGTCGAATTCACTTTTTTTAGTTCTCGTTTATTTAATGACGACCAAGCTATGTCAGATTGCATCTCCCATGTCTTCACTTTGTCAATAATCGACCACAGACCGACATCAATTGCCTTTTGGTCTAACCGAAGTCTACTCGGTAAGATTTCGATGTTGGCTGCGGAATACTTTTAACCTCCATTTTTTTAAAAATCAAACCAATTTTCATAAAACTGAGATGTTTTTTATTGCTTTTTTTCCTTCTAAAAATTGAGGTAAGAGTATTTTTTACCTTGATTTTTAACATATTTTTAGAAAACCGAGGTAAAATGATGAGGTACAAGCTCCATTTCTAGTAGTGTAAATAAATAATTCATCCAATGCTATAACTAAAACTTATAACTAGAAAAATTAAGAACTAAACTAATCGACTCCGCTGGTGTTCTTTTGTTGCACGATGTCTTATCAATTTTATTCTTTTAAGGATCAACTAATGAGATGGTGTTCTTTTTTAAAAAAAATTAAACCATCATTAGATGGGGGAAATTATATTAGCCTTCCCAAGCTGATAAAGTGAAACCAAAAACATCATAAGTAGCAATTTTGAAGCCGAAGCTTAGTATATTTACAGATTGAGCATATTGCTCTCGAAGCAACCCTTGTTGCTTCCAAAAGAATGAACTAGATTGATGTGACAACCAGAGGATTACAAATACTAATGACTAGGTAATCAGCTCTCGAACTTCTTAGTGAGTCGAGTGAACGAAACACAAGTCAGTCAGAGAAGACCTTTACCTAAATCATAAGCCTATCCTCAGATAAGAAAAGAAAAGCAAATCCATTAGCATTATCGGGAACCATTGTACAGAGTTCAGTTGGGGAGAAACCGATCCATTTTGAAATCACTTTAGCTGAGCTAGTCCGTGCTTGATGATTGCAAATTGCTATGTGCAGTCCCTGCGAAAGGGTGAAACCAGAAAAACTCAGTAGCATCCATTCAGTGTGAAATTCTAATAGAAGGAGTGCCAATCAAATCCAACTTAATAAGACCCAAACAAATAGGGGGAAGCATTTGTGAGCTACTATAAAAAGTAGTAGTCTTAACATTTAAACAGTCCTTAGCCAACGCATCCGCTACCAAATTAGCCTGTCTATGTATATGGCAGATAGTGATATCTCCCAAAATCTGATTAATCTCATCAGCTAGTTCAAACAATTTCCAATTCGCTTTGCAAGGGTCATGAACATAAGTAATAGCACTTAGACAATCAGATTCTATGGTAATAGGTGGCCGAAATCCTACACATATATGCACTGCCAAGAGGATTGCCTTTAGCTCAGCCTCTAAGGGAGAGCAAGCCTGAGTAAATTTCGATTGAGCTGAGATGAAATTACCATTGGGATCCCTAATAATCAAACCTAAGCCACACTTATCATCATATGAATTCCAAGCAGCATCTACATTCAATTTATATCCCTCATTTGGACTTTTCCATGCAATTTTGAAGATCTTTGGTTTAGGAGCAGTCTTAATGAGGGTCAGGAAGGAGTGGTTTGCAATGCCATAGTCAAATGTAGAAGAGATGTAGGCAGGTTTAGAGCTGAAAGAGTAAAATATATGGTCCCTAATCTGCCTTAGCACTGTAACTCTGCTAGGGATAACGGAGTCATATATACGTTTGTTTCTCATTTTCCATAAGCACCAGAATGTGATTAGAGAAGTATTCCTAATTAAAGTAGAGTGCAAAGAGCTTAAACCAGGATAGGTTAGATAGTAAGAGACTCTTTCCCAAATTGAAAGGAATGGATTATCAGTAATACCCATAAAGGAATGAATATTCTTCCAGACAGGAGTTGTGAAAGAGCAGGAGTTAAAAAAATGATCGAGAGAATCGACATGGTTACAGCACATAATACATTTAGAAGGCAAGCAAAAAGTCAGTCTCTGTAACACATTATCAAAAGGCAAATAGGAATTGATCAATTTCCACATAAAGACTGACACTTTTTTTTCAATTCTATCATTCCAAAAAAGTTTTGTGGAAGCAATGCTACCTGATTGTGGACACAGTAAGGAGTATGTAGATTTAAAAGTAAAATCTCCCCTGGGACCAGGTTTCCATATAAGTCTGTCTCTCCTGTGAGGATGTAGTTTTGAAACCTGCAAAAGTGAAATAATATCACTTGGAAGTATCCTGAAAAATTTCCTAATCATAGTATCTTTGTTTACAATGAACTCAGCCACCGAGCAGTCCTCCGAAATATCCACCTGATCAGGAGAACAGAAATCAATAATAGGCTTGACATCAAGCCAATTGGAGGTCCAAAAGTTACAGGATCCCATCCCCAGAATCACCCTGGAGTTGGACTTCGCCCATGCATTAAAACTACAAATTCTTTTCCAATTTGGAGAAGATTTATATGAGGGGGGAAGGGATGCAATAAAGTGTGTCCAGGGAGCCTGAGCATTTTGATATTTCCACCATAACTTAACAGAACATGTATCAATAATAGCACTTATTGATCTAAAGCCTAAACCATTTTGTTCAATTGGAAAACAAAGAGATTCCCAATTTCTCCAAACTCTATTTGACTTCTGATCAGTGAAGCCCCAGAAAAACCTGCTCATCCTCTTTTCAATTATGGAAATAATCTTTTTGCTGCTAATGAGATGGTGTTCTGTGACATAATCTAAAGTTTATATTAGGGTTTTTCTATAATATGTTATGCATTTTTTTCCACATCTCATTTCTAATTCTCTTCCAAGGGAGGGGAAATATAGAAAAGAATGAGAAAAAATTATAGAAAGTTCTCTGTGTAAAATTTAGACTGTTTAAAATAAAAGTTTATGTCAATTAATTGTGGTTGAGCGATTACAAAAATGTGAAATTAACATGCAGTTAAAATATTTTATTATAATACAGTTATGTCAATCACTCTATAATTAACCTTTTATATACAAATGATCTACTAAAAACTTTAAGAGTATGTATCATGACAGGTGGCATGTCCATAAGTTTATGAATAAGTCACTTATTTCTTATCTTATATACTGCATTTGTTAAATTACATACAAAATTTAGAATTTTTTTAAAATATTTTTATACCATATATTTTTATATTTTCACCTTCAAATACATATTATTACTTGTTTTAACTTATAAATGTAATATTTGAATTTTATAAAAAAAAAAGAATTACAACATTTAAGGTAAAAGTCCCTGTACACTGTCCATAATCTTATAAAAATCCCGCATTTCCGGAGACTTTCTCAAACTTTATTGTCACCCCAATGTAGTTAACAAGAAAAATAGTCCTCGACCGTAAATCTAGCACATTAATTAGGAAGAACATTAAATCCATCACTTTAGGAATATATACAACAAGACGGTCTTTCCATGAAAAAAAACTATTCTCATAAATTGTGAAAAGATTAATGTTTAAACGGCAAATTAGAAGAAATGAAGATAAAATTTTGGATTGCATTAATCGGGTTAAAAACTTATAACTACTACATTTTATATCATAAATTTTTAATATTACAACTATAACATTTTACCTTTCAATTATTCTAATTGAATTCCGTCTTTTCATAAGCGTATAGAAAGACGATCTTTCCCAAACCTTTACCTACAACGTTTATGTGCTACATATATATGATTCATTAATTAAATTGGAAGGCAGAAACCCCCCTACTTATTAACGGGACATATAGGCTCTGTTTGGCAGAGCTTATAAATTGTTGTGCTTATAACCAAAACACTTTTTAGTGTTTTGTAAAATGTTAAAAAACAGTTTATTCTGAAAGAAGAAACTATTTTTGAAAAAAAAAAAGCAAAAGCGGGTCTTCATCTACTTTCAAAAATAATTCAACTGTACTTATAAGCACATATCTGTCAAACAGAGCCATACTTATGCACAAACAACTTGAACTACAAATAACAATCAAATAAGAAACTATTAGACATACGAAAAAGAAGTGCTTTCCCACATCGAGAAACATCGTCTTTCCATACACTTATGGAAATATGAGATTTAATTAAAATAATAAGAAAGTAAAATATTTTATTTGTAATATTAAAATTTTATTATCAACTTGCAGTATTTATAAAGTTTATAACCTAATTAATATAACTTAAAAATTTTATCTTTATTTCTTTTAATTTATAATTTAAATATTAATTTTTCCATGAATTTTAAAATGAAAGACAATCTTTCAAGACATGTAATCTTTCGTTTTCCTATGTATGGTAGGATATAGGGAAATATGATTGAAAACGAAGAAACTAGACTCTTTTTTCAAAAACAAAAATTTTACCGGAAAAAGAATAGAGGGAGCTAATTTACCTACTTTAGTCAACCAACCTATAATTATGCACTTGAATTTTATAAACAGATGGTGCGAAAGCAACTAGAATTTGTCGTATCGTTAAGGGATCTTTTAAGGATACACCAAATTTGGTTGCAGTACCGGTACGTGAGTTATAGGTGTATTATACTGTAGCATTTTTATTTTTTTTCTGATATCGTCAATATTATCTAAATTACACAATATTTGATGTGCATAAAAAGTAAAATAATATATTTGGTGTTGTACTATTCACTGTACCAATTATGGCATATTAGTATTTTATTCCAATATTTGAATATTTTGTTTGTTTTCTATTTACTTTCATTAGTTTTAGCAAGTGACTTTATTTTATATTTATCTTTATTCTAGTTTATCGCAAAAAACCGTATAATAAGAATTGTTTGTTATTGGTATTAACCGGGGGTATTAAAGGTCATTTTGACACACATGGTTTACATAAACGACGTCGTATTTCTCCGATTTTCAATCACCATCTGTTTCAGTTTTGTTTTGGATACACTCTTCGCTCCCAAATCCCAAACTCCTCGTTCCTTATTCTGTCTATGCACAGAAAGATTTTGGTAAAACAAAGGTGATGATGGTATGGGTGAAAGTTACTGTCATCTCGTTGGAAGGATCAAAGTTCAATTCACCGCTGAATTTAAGAAACCCAAAACAGAGATGCTTTTAATTTGCTGCAAGTTTCAACTCTGGTCGATGCTAAGCTGCAGGGAATGGAGAGTTTTAATTCTTTCAATATATCCCCGATTTGGGTCCGCCGGAGCTTTCTGGCACGACAAACATCATCGTTGAGGTCGTCGAGGCCAAAACACCTCTGGTTAGTAGCATGTTCGTCTGATCCAGCCGGCCCAGTTCGGCAATCGCGTCCACAATGGTTCCCAAGCAACTTATCATCAATTGCTTCATCTCCGGCGTTGGTACCGGAAAACGAGCCGGCGGTTAAGCCTAAAAAAAAGGCAGAATGAGCACTATTGCTATAGTGTTCATAATACTCAATGATGTTCTAGTTAAAAGTGTGTAATTCATCACATTTGGTGTGTCTATCATAGATGAATAAATAGAGTACATAGAGCTAAGTACATCGAACCTAGACTGTTCTATATGTGTACAGTATCAATTCTAATTAAACCAAATCATAGAGTAGATGATAGAATAACCTGATTGATTTGGTTCAATTAGGATTGATATTTACATATATAGAACAGTCTAGGTTCGATGTACTTAGCTCTATGTACTTTATTTATTCATCTATGATAGACACACCAAATGTGGTGAATTACACACTTTCATGATATCAGACAGGTAGCGATTTTTTGCTTCGTCCTGCTCTTCCGCCATTTTAAAAAAATCTTGAACCTTCCAAAGTTTCAATGGCCGACAACCCATTAAGCTACTCTACCCTCATTCATATGTTGCCAATTAAACTAAATTTCGGCACATAATGTGGAAGTCGCAAGTTCAAGTGCTCCTCGAATCAGAGGGTCTCTTTGGCTTTCTGGATGGCTCCAACCCAAAGCCCGTTATCTTAGTCAGAGGTGTATCCTCGGCTGGTTCCTCTTATTCGACCACCGACGACAACTTCGCAAAATCCCAGGCCGTGTTCAATTCTTGGGTGGCACAAGACAAAAGGTTTCAAGTGTTGCTTCGTTCGTCGCTCACCGAGGAGGCTATGCTAGAAACTATCGGTTGCATCTCAGTGAAGGAGATGTGGGACTCGTTAGCAGCAGCTTTTGAAAATGTCTCTGCTTCTCATGAGTTACAACTCAGGGACGAACTCCATATAATTCGGCGTGGCTCCTCATCGGTGATGGATTTCCACCGCCACTTCAAGGCCGTTATCAACGGACTCGCCGCCATGAACGATCCAGTCTTGCCCAAAGATCGTGTTATGCTATTTCTGTAAGGTCTCGGCACTGGGTTCGCTGAATTCATCGGCGTTTAGTTGGCTCAATCGCCGCTGCCAACATACTCCGACGTGGTCGCATGAGCCCGCAGCCATGAGATTTTCAACCAGAACTCCCTCAGCGCAAATTCAGGTTCAGACTCAGTTCCAGTAGCCTTTGTTGTCTCCTCCGTAGCTTCTTCCGGCAATTAAGCCTTCTACTCACCGGCGGGTGAAGCCCACGCGCTACCCTCGGGCGCGTCTACCACCACTCACGACCGTGGCGCCACTTCCGGCCAGTCAGTTCGTTCCTCAGGTGCTACTGGTTCTGGTCGCAGGAAACACTGGAATCCGAAGAGCCAAATCTGCCACAATTTTGGTCACACGGCTCCACAGTTTTCTGGACTCTCGTCAGCAGCTCGTCACTCTAAGTCGGCTCATCTTACCGAGGCTTTCGTGTCATCTGTCTCCCTTGACGATTCAGCCTCCGACTTGTATTGGATTCTGGAGCAACGAATCATATGGCTTCACTTCCTCTGGCATGGACAGTGTTGCCTCTTATTCTGGTAACCATTCTGTCACTGTTGCTAATGGCCATTCTATTCTTATTTCTCATATTGGACATCATCGGTTTCTAGTGATTTGTCTTTATCTAATGTGTTGGTGGTCCCTGATATTATGAAAAATCTGTTTTCCATTAGTAAATTGACAACGGATATGAATGTTGTGATTTCTTTTAATGAGGATTCATTTGTGATTCAGAATCGATCCACAAAGGAGATCGTGGGCCAAGGTTGATGTGATCGTGACCTTTATGTGCTTGAGAAGAGTGGTGCTGTTTTTGTTGCTCATGTTAAAACTAATAAACATAGAGCTTCTTTTGATGTTTGGCATTCTAGACTAGGGCATACTTCCATTTTAGTTATTTCTTTGTTAAATAAACTGAACCTTCTTTACCGCCTAAACCCATACTTTGTTCGACTTGTGAAATGGCGAAAGGAAAAAGGCTTTCTTTTGTGGACAATCCTAGACGGGCACAGGTTGTCCTCAATTTAGTGCACTATGACTTGTGGGGCCCTGCTCCAGTGGATTCTCTTATTATGCTATTTTTGTTGACGATTTCTCGCTATTTACCTGGTATTATCCTTTGGCACAAAAATTGGATTTCTTTGAGACATTCTTTTAGTTTCATAACTTTGTTGAAAACCAATTTTCTTGTTCAATCAAGGTGTTTCAGAGTGACAGTGGTACATAATTCACAAATGCACGCCTACAATAAAGGGATCCTTTATCAGATTTCTTGTCCATCCACACCGGAGTAGAATGGTAGAGCGGAACGTAAACACCGCCATGTTGTAAAGATGGGATTATCCATGCTTTTCTCCTCTGGCTTTCCGATCCTGTACTGGGATATTTCTTTTGACAGGGCTACCTACACCATCAACAGGCTTCCCACCCCTGTTCTTCGTAATGCCTCACCATATTCTCTACTATATGGTCGTCATCCAGACTACTCCAACTTTCATCCATTTGGATGTCGGGTGTATCCCTTCATCCGGTCATTTGCTCCTCACAAACTGGCCCCTCGCAGCACTCCATGCATATTTGTAGGCTATAGTGCTCGCCATAAGGGTTTTCGATGTCTGGATCCTGTTTCTAAGAAGGTCTATCTCACTCGGCATGCTTATTTTGATGAGTCTTCTTTCCCATTCACGAATGATACTGCTTGCACTGCCCCGGAATCTCTGGATGTCTCGACGTTTATTGATTTTGACTTGGATGAGTTGTATGTATCCCCTGCTGCCCCTCTATCACCTACTCAGAATTTTTCTGGGTCGACGGTCCCGTCTGCTAGTTCTCTGACACTTGTGTCTCCATTACGGTCCTCTCTGAATGATGCTCAACTGCCTTCTCCATTAATTGTGAGTCATCGTATGACCACGCGCTTTCAGACAGGTAGTCGCACAGTAAAGCAGTACCCAGACTATGTGATGACAGGGTTTCTTGCGACATTACTTACACAGACTGAACCTCGAGGGTATCGATCTGCTCTTAAGGATCCCCACTGGGTGGCCACTATGGATGAAGAAATGGGTGCTCTTCGACAGCAACAAACTTGGGATCTTATTCCTCGCCCTACTGGTGTCAACATCGTTGGCTCTTAATGGGTTTATCATCTCAAGCATCATCAGGATGGTACCATTGATTGGTACAAAGCTCGTCTTGTTGCGCAGGGATATTCTCAGTTGCCAGGCTTCAACTTCACCCACACTTTTAGTCCGGTCGTCAAGGCCTCCACAGTCAGAATTATCTTATCCCTGGCTACTACTTTCTCTTGGCCCCTTCATCAGTTACACGTCAAGAATGCATTTCTTAACGGTCTTCTTAATGCACCAGTTTACATGGAGCAATCGGCCGGTTACACTGATCCCGTTCATCCTGATTATGTATGTTGTCTCCACAAGGCTATCTATGGTCTCAAACAAGCTCCTCGGGCTTGGTTTCAGTGATTCAGCTCCTACTTATTTCATTTGGGATTCAGTTGCAGTTCTGCCGACACTTCCCTGTTTGTGTTCTCCCAGGGATCAAAGATTCTATACCTGCTAGTATATGTGGACGACATCATTCTTACTGGAAATGATCCTATTCTCATTCATCGGTTCATCACCCGAACTGATCGTGAGTTCACCATTGAGGATCTTGGTTCACTTCACTATTTTTTGGGATTGGAGGTCTCTCGATCTTCATCTGGTCTTTTCTTGGGGTAGGCTAAGTATGCGATGGAGATACTTCAGCATGCGGGTATGACAGATGTTGTTCCTGTTTACATGTCTTTTGTTCCTGGCTCTCAGCTTCATAGCACCTCGGGGTCTGAGTTCTCGAACCTCAAGCTTTATCGCTCACTAGTAGATGCCTTGCAGTACTTCACCATCACTTGCCCCGATCTCTCCTATGCGGTCAACTCTGTTAGCCAGTTTCTCTAGTTGCCTCGAGAGGATCACTATTAGGCTGTCACTCGCATCCTTCGGTATGTCTGTGGCACGCTCCATCATGGTTTGTCTTTTTGACCATCCCATAGTGGTCTTTCCCTTCTAGGCTACTCCGATGCTAACTGGGCCCGTTGTCTCAAGACTCGGAGCTCCACTTATGTTTATGCCATATTTCTTGGGGGAAATCTTATCTCTTGGAGTGCTAAGAAGCAACCGACTGTGTCTCGATCCAGTTGTGAGTCCGAGTATCATGCTATGGCAAAGACTGCTGCTGAACTTACCTGGGTGTGCAATCTGCTTAAGGAGCTTTAGATTTACCTTTCGTTGTCGCCTCTCCTACTTTACAACAATAGCAGTGCCATTTTTCTTGCTCAAAATCCAGTTGCACATAAATAGGCCAAGCACATAGACATAGACTACCACTTCATTTGTGAGCTTGTTGCCTCTGGCAGGCTTCGTGTTAGTCATGTTCCATCCTCTCTGCATGTTGCTGATATTTTCACTAAGGGTCTGTCACGTAATCTTTTTAATTTGTTTCGTTCCAAGATTTGCGTATCCTGTAGTTCTACGCTTCGCTTGAGGGGGGTGATAGAGTAGATGATGGAATATCCTGATTGATTTGGTTTAATTAGGATTGATATTGTACATATATAGAACAGTCTAGGTTCGATGTACTTAGCTCCATGTACTCTATTTATTCATCTACGATTGACACACCAAATGTGGTGAATTACACACTTTCACTGGTGTTCGCACTGGTGTCTCTACATCTCTACTGCTACTTCAGGAGAAATTATTCAAAGAGAATAGGCGGGTCGAGTTCGAGCACACGTGCTAAGAAAATGGTGTACTCGTCGAGCTCACCCGGCCCAACCTGGGCACGAGAGAGGCAGGATGGTGTTCTTCGAGGGGGTAAAGAATGTTGGAAGACCTTCTTAAGACTTCAGATGAGATGCTGGGAAAGAAGGGTTTGGAATGGCGTACAAGGCGGTTCTTGATGATGGCAATGTTGTTGCAGTAAAGATGTTAAAAGAGATAGTTGTTAATGGTAAGAGGGATTTCGAGAATCAAATGGAGATTCTGAGAGGCTGAGGCACCCCAGTTTGGTTATGATGTGCGTTATATTGTGTTCATATTTTGTTAGATTATTATAATTTTATTGAGATATAATTTTCACTTTAAGGTGTTTTTGGTGCAGGAATTCATTGATTGCGGAGATTTGAGAGGGAGCTATACATTGTACTCTTTTTCCCTTAACTAATAGTTTTTTCCCACTGGATTTTCCAGGTTAAGATTTTTAATGAGGCGATGTGCTCCAAAGGAAAACGTTCTTATTTTATAAGATATTTTTCCAGAGATGAAGGAAGAGAGGCAAAAGCAGAATTGCTGAAGTTATGGGGTGAAAAGTGAATTATTGAAGACATGTGGATTTGAAAAAATAAAGATATTCACTTCCCATATTGATAATGATTGTATTATCTCATTCCATTTGAAATTCCTTAATTTTAGGAATTTGTTAAATAGAATTAGAATTTTTTTTCTTTCTTTTGGAAGAAGAATCCGACTTGACTTGAATTTTTTAATATGCGTGTGCATGTATATGTACACATATACATAGACGAAAAAATATATAGTAGTGTATCTGGTTCAGCGAATACTTTCCGAGGGCATCTTGGTAAGAGAAACAATTAGTTAATTATAATTTGTTAATTATAATTGGTTAATTGTCGATAAAGTACGAAATAATTGGGGAGGTTAAGCGTACCTATTTTCCTATAACTGATAGATGCATATGAATTGATTTATCTTTGCGCCTATGATCGATGTTTAACTAATGTGAGTTATTCCGAGCCGATTGCATTCATCATATATTTGCTAGATTTTTATATTTTTTAGTTTGCATTATTATTTCATATTTTATATTAGTTAGTTGCATTATTAGTTGTTAGATAAATCTAAAAATTAAGGCGTGGTGGCTACACCAAAAGTGTTCTATATTAGTAGGAATTTTATTATAGTTTTTGCTCCGTTCCTCGTGGGATCGACTCAGCTTACTACTGTACTAATCTCATCTATAGAGTTTGCAGATTATTTTGGTGAGTGAAATGATGTTCATCAAATTGGCACTGCTGTTGAGGAAACGTAAGTCAATTTCTATAATTTTTTCCTACTAATATGTGTGTTACTGTGCTTGGTTTATGAGCAGATCATCCAGGCCAAATTTAATATTCGACCCAGAAGTTGAGAAGGCAGCCAAGCAGAATAGAAAGCGAACAAAAGCGCATAAAGCAGTTTTTGCCGAGACCCTTCGGTTTTGCCAAATCGAACCCGTCACAATTTCAGCAACTACCTCTGATTTGGGAACTGAAATCGAGATGGATGGAGCTGACTGAAATTCAAATCCTGGGCAAAACCCAAACAATCCATATATGTGGGAACTTACTGGTCATAGTGAAGAAGATCCCCCCACTCCTATGCAGCTGCCAAAGACCAAAAATCCTATTGAAATCAAGCTAGCATTCCTGAACGTACTTCTAAAGTTCCACGGGAGAAGCACAGAAGACCCTTACAACTTTTTGAGCGAATTTGTCAAGATTTTTAAGGTTCAGAAGAGGCCATTCACCGTGACAGAAGATCAATTCAAATTGTTAGCATTCCCATTCAGTTTGACAGGAGTAGCAAATCAGTGGTTTTTGAGCTTACCCCCCAACTCCATTGCGACATAGTCAGAATTGTAGAAATTGTTCTTGGAGAACTAATTTCCAGCCACAAGAACAGATGCCTTGAAGAAGGAGATCACAAGCATCAAGTAAGAGTATGATGAACCATTGAGTATGTTTTGGCTGAGGTTCAGGAAGTTGGTAGACAGTTGCCCTAATCACCGAATGACGGAAGGCCAGTTGATTCAATGCTTCTACCAAGGGATGACATCCAGCAACAAGAACTTGGTGAACTCTTCCAGTAGTGGTGGATTTTCTCACCTTCGAGTGAATGAAGCTAGAGAGATCATCAAGAGGTTGGTGGACTCTAAGAATAAGTATGATCAACAGGAGGTAAGAATCTTGAAGAAGGTGGCACAGACATCCACTCTCGAAAAAGATGAGATCAAGGAAATGATGGAAAGAATGGAAAAAATGCTATCCAAGGTCGTTGACAAGGTTGTGTCTGTACAAGAAGGGCCTTGCGATATGTGTGGAGCAGTGAACCATACTACGTCGCAATGCATTCTTACCATGGGAGAGATACCTGTCCAAGCAAATGCTATGGGAAATTTCAATGAGAGGCAGCAAAAAGGTGGGCCATATCCCCAAAATTTCAATCCAAGGTATAGGGATCACCCTAACTTCCAATGGAGAGAACAAGGTCCTCCTCCACAACAGCCTCAGCATTACCAACGACCATATGTTCCACCAATGCAACGAGAAGCTCCGGTCTTTCCTCAACCCCATCAAGGTGGTCAAGAGAAATCTTTGAATGATAAGATGGACATGATGCAAAAGCAACACCAAAGGTTCCAGAAGATCGAAACAACTTTAGAGGAGCATACGCGACAAATCACCTATTTATTAAATTCCATGAACGAACTAAGAATGAAACAACTAGGGCTACCCTCTCAAGTTCAGTTAAATCCACACGAGATAGTAAATCAGGTCACATTGAGAAGTGGGGAAGAAGTTGGTGCATTGCCTTTTAAATCCACGGTAAAAAAGATGAAAGAACTCACTGATGGGGGGGTCCGATTTGCCCAAACGGAACTTTGCGACAGGAAATCAGATTCAAGATTTGGAGGAGAAATGTGACACCACCATCATACAACACCCAAATCCTGAACTTCCAGAGTTCATTCATGACGGTAAGTCTAGGTACCAGCGGAGGTAAGTAAAAAGCCAACCTTACTGATCCATCGATTAAAATTCTTCCATCATTCCCTCGTAGATTGGAAAAGAAAAAGGAAGAGACTGTGGATTTTGTATCAATTTTTGGAAAAATGGAGATTAATCTTCTGTTCTTGCAGGCCATAAGATTGCCACCAGGATTCAAGCAAGATCATGATGAGTGAATCTGTGTTGGCAGTGATTCAAAAAAATTACCTCAAAAGTGCAAGGACCCAGGTATGTTTTCCTTACCTTATTATATAGGAGATAAGAATATCGATGCTGCCATGTGTGATTTAGGAGTTTCAATTAATGTCATGTCATTATCAGTGTATCAAACTTTGAATGGAGCTGAAATGGTAGACACTAGAGTGGTAATTCAATTGACAGATAAATCTTGTGTATGTCCTGAAGGGTTGTTGGAAAATGTGCTTGTGCGAGTCAATATCTTTGTGTACCCAGCTGATTTTTATGTGGTAAAAATGAATCATACCAATGATAAGGGAACACAAGGGTATTGTTGGGTCGTCCATTCTTGAAAACTGCAAACACCATTATTAATGTTGGGAATGGAACTATTTCACTTGATTATTTTGGTGATAAGTACACACTCAATATTGATAAACCCATGCAGAAATCTATAGATGTTGAGAATGTGAATACAATTGAACATACTGACCCATTTGTCCAAGATTCTCTTGAGACTAAAGTTTTGCAGGATAAGATGGGAATTCAAATTCCTACAAGTCCAGAAGAGGTAAAT
The DNA here is from genome assembly GCA_037428765.1 of Rubia yunnanensis. Lineage (NCBI taxonomy): Eukaryota > Viridiplantae > Streptophyta > Magnoliopsida > Gentianales > Rubiaceae > Rubia > Rubia yunnanensis. The sequence continues at coordinate 81,129,971 of CM075064.1, forward strand.
GTTCAAGTCTCAAGCGATAAGGAAATCCGTAAATTGTTGTGTTCAGTGTACTCTGAGAAAGTGGTGCTCATAACTGAAATAAATCAAGGAATGCCCAACTTGACTCAGTCTGAAGCGAATGTTCGAAAAAATACTGAAGTGCGTACAGGGTCCGGTTTGTCCAAACGGAACCCTCCCGTCAGACTTGTTCCATCGGATGTGAAAATCTCAAATTTGGAGTTGAAGGCGTTACCACCCAATCTGAAGCATGTTTATCATGGAGATGATGATACTCTTCCAGTGAGTATAGAGTCGCTCAAGTGTGAGGAAGAAACAAAGTTCCAACTCAAAGAATTGGGAGATCTAAGATTGAAAGGGTTTGATCAAGCTATGTGGTACAAGGAGCACAATAAGATGTGGCATGCCAGGAATTTGAAGTCAGAGAAATTCGTAGTTGGGCAGATAGTTCTTATATCTGAGTCAAACTTTCGACATATGTCATGAAAATTCAAGTCTAAATGGACTAGACCATTCGAAGTGGCTTATGTTTGGCCTGATGGGATAGTGGAGATTATAAGCATGGATGTAAAAAGGGCATTCCTCGTCGAGGGTCATTGCCTTACGCCATACTATGATACTTCTCAGGTGGAATTAATGGAACAAATTCCATTGTGCCCAAAAAATAGTTATTAAAGGCATCTGAAAGTCTAGCCAAAGACTATAAACAAAAGCGCTAATTGGGAGGCAACCCAATTTTCTTAGTTTTTTTTTCTTTTAAGTTTTTTAAAAATCTTTTAGGAATTTTAATTTCTCATCTGATCCCAGTTCTTGATCTACAAAGTTGAAGTACTTGAATTTGCACCATGGAGAATTCACACCTTTGGAGAGTTGGGACTCGTAGGGTTCCGGTTGGCCAAACTGAAGGTCTGCGGAAGAACCTGATCTGGATCCAATGCTTAATTCTTGTTGGGAATTCCTCCAAACCCACCACTATAAGTTCCCTCTTCCTTTGTCACTTTTTTTATGATGTTGAATGTGTGTGAAACTTTTTCCCATTAAAGCTTTGCATTATTTGCTTGATGGCAAGAAAAGTTTAAGTGTGAGGAGGTTTCTTGTGTGTTTTGTTTTGTATTTTTGAAAAATATTTAAAAAATTTATTTAGGTTTTTTTAGTCAAACATGTGTTTTTGTGTTGTTTGAGTCGATAATTTGACATGAGAAAATTCTAGTGGCTCTTAATAAAAGTACCCTGCCGGTTGTATACTTCATTGTAACAAACTTGGTAAATCTAATATGCCTTGAAGTTTTTGAATGATAATTTGATTGATATGATTTTTGGGATCACGAAAAAGAGCGAGTTTAATTGAATATTTTAGCCTACTAAAGTGAGTTTTGAGCTAGAGTATAGCACTCTCTACATCAATCTTTATTCTGAGAGATCACATTGTTATAATTGGAGTTGTTATGTGTGAAAGTGTTGGAAGGCACTAGGATGAACCACACAACTTAAATAGCCTACCAATTATATTAACCCCGAGTGAAACACTTTGAAGCTTTGACTATGTTCTTTGATATGAGTTGCTATATATTTAGCCAAAGCCTTGTTTTATCCTTTCTCTTGGCCCTATTATGCATGTTCTTAGAGTTGATGTTGATGAATTCATCCGTTGTATTCTCTTGAGTTGATGACATTACTGATTATGTGTCCAATTTGCCCAGACAGAATGGTTTCGAAAATTGAAGGCTGAATTTTATTATGAATAGTGACACTATGGTTCCGTTTGGCCAAACTTGAGGGGATAACTGTGAAAAAAAATTCTTATTGCTTGTTATGTTGCGATTTTTCCCTCAAAAGTACTGGTTTTGGACTATATTGGAGAATAATGGTGCTGGAAAAATTCAAAAAAATAAAAAAGGAAAAAGAAAAAATAAAGCACCTATATTTGATATGATTTTACTTGGCTTTCTCATAATAGCCATGAGATGAAGATTGTTGGTGAATGTCTACTATACATGGATGATGGTTGAAGAAAAAGACATGCATAATATTTTGATCGATATTGTTTGAGCTTAGAACCCTTAGGATCTCACCAATCTGAATGGTCCCTAACCCCGTTACAACCCTTGAGAAAGACTTTCCTGATTGGCATATTAACTTCTCTATATTATAACTTGTGAATTATTTGAATGAATGTCCTTCATATATTGAGAGTGATTGAGTGAAACCGTGAGAAAATATTCATTGTTTGTCCAATTTTGACTAAACTGATGATTGAATTTCATGATCTTGAACACTTTCATTTAAATTACTTTAAAGATGATGATTTCCAAGTGCGTTGATCCTTTACTCCTTGGCATGGAAAAATTTATCGTTATAAGAGTAGAATCTAGAGTTTTTAAATGTTGAATTTTTATCTGTCTCGTTGTGTGATTTGTGTTTCTATCTTACTTTTTCTTTTTAGGGTCATTTTAAATAGAGTCTTATGAGGGAATGAGAACTTATGAACATTGTTGATTGCTCTTATATTCTTCACTTCAGGTTAGCTTGAAGTCTTACTATTTGCTAGGGATGGAATCTCTTGGTCAATGATTACATGCCTAATGGTAACTTGTATTGGCTTCCTCATGGTAACCATTTTAAAATCATACTCAATATCGTGGGATTGTTGAATATAGTATTGTGGGTTCTATATGACATTTGTGTATTGTTTAGTTTTGTTGGCCCTTATATGTTGTGATCTTTCATTTCTAAATAGGAACTTGTTATTGAATTTGGATACATTTATGCTACTTGGATCATATCTCACCTTCATGTTTGAATAACAGCCTTCATGTTTGGATCTTATTTGTGTTTTTCTCAATTTTTCTATCAATTGGGTTTACTTTGTAAAGAGCATGCAAAATGGAGTAAAGTGGTGTTCTTATAAGAGTGGTTCATAGTCCTCTATGGATTTTTTTTCAAGTATCTTGCTTCATTTGAGGGGAATCTTAGTATGCATTGATTATTGGGCAGTTGGTTTCTCAACTTACTTGACTGAGATTTAAGACTGAGAATAAGAGGACCACTTTGATCTGGGAATTTTGGATAATCCTTTAGTGTGTATAATATGCTTAATCTAGCTATCTTATCCGCAACATGTCTTTTTGTGTGTTATTCCCATTGTTTTCAAGGGGAAAGATTTGATGGAAACACATTGTTTTTTAGGGTTTTCTTCTCTTTGTATCAATTTATCATCTTGTTTTTCCAGCTTAGCTAGATCATGGCAAGGTACTTGGCACTTGGAGTGCCTTTTGTTTTCAGGGAATAGAGTACCTGGAAGAACCCCACTGGACTAGACCACTCGGCTGAAAATCGCAACTAGAGCAGCTAAAGGATTAGCCTTCATTCACCACCCGTGCAATTCCCTCAAGCTTACTCATGGCAACATCAAGTTGACAAACATCTTGATTCCGAGTATATATGCCTCATCGGAGAGATGATACTGCAGAGGTGAATGCTAGGCACCGTAATGTCTCGCACATGAGAATGCTGCCCGAAGATGTAAGATTTCCCTTCTCTCTATGATTTTGCACAATTTTTCCCATTTTATGATTTTGCACAATTTTTCCCATTTATGATTTTGCACAATTTTTCCCATTCTTGTACAGTTATCTTTAGGTCTTTGATAAGAAGACAACCTTTCTGATGTGTCATTTTGGTTGGTTGCATTTAGGGGGTTTCTATTTTGGAGGTTGTTGGTTACTAGGAAGTTGAGGATGCCATGGACCAGCACAGAGAGATGCGACTGCATATAGATGACATGTCGTATGAGGTAACATTTATTCGAAGCTTGTTCGATGTTTTATCAGTAATGGGTAAAGATGACATATTTTTATGCTTTGTTTCAGGAGCTTCTCGAATTAGGTGAATAGATTAGCCATGTGGTTACCGGCTTACCAGGAGAAGCCATTACAGCCAACATGAAAACAGATTGTTTTCCTCATCAACATGTTCCTACAGTGTGGACGAGACATCCTGTACAAATCAGAATGTTGATTTTTATGTCGTGTGCCAGGTATTTCATGTTCTTTAATATGTTATAATTTTGAATAAGTATTGTTGATATAATGATTTGCCGTAATGAATTGTATTATTGATAACTAAATATATAGAGAGTACAATAGGGATATAATAAGGAAAGAACTCTAATCATAATAAATCATAATCTAATCATGAGTCTGATTTATTCTAACACCCCCTCAAGCGAAGCGTCGGATGGTCACCGACGCACAGCTTGGACCTGAAGAACTCGAACAGCGGACGAGAGAGCCCCTTGGTAAAGATGTCCGCAATCTGAAGAGAAGCCGGAACATGAGCAACGCGCAACTTTCCAGATGTCACCAACTCATGAACAAAATGGTAGTCAATGTCGATGTGCTTCGCCCGCTTGTGCGCCACCTGATTCTGAGCCAAGAAGATAGCACTACTATTGTCGCATAACAGCAGTGGAGAACCAGAAAGCAGAACCCGAAGATCACGAAGAAAATGAGTGAGCCACACCCCTTTTGAAGCAGTGTTGGTGAGAGCACAGTTTTCAGACTCAGTGCTAGAGCGAGAAACATTGGACTGTTTCTTGGCACTCCAAGAAACCAGATTCCCACCAAGATAAACCACATAACTATAAGTGGACCGACGAGTCTCCAGACAGCGAGCCCAGTCAGCATCAGAGTATCCTAACACATCAAGAGTACTAGCAGAACAAAAACTGAGACCAAAATGAAGCGTGCCACGAACATACCGCAAAATCCATGTCACAGCAGCAAAATGGTCATCTCTGGGATCCTGAAGATACTGACTCACCGTGTTGACCGAGAATGTCAAATCCGGGTGAGAGATGGTGAGATACCGGAGAGCGCAACAAGGGAACGATAAAGTGTATGATCTCGGAATGTAGGACTGGTAGAGCTGTGAAGCTGAGAACTAGCAACAAATGGAGTAGAAACAGGTGCCGCGTCAGACATACTGGCCCGATTCAAAATATCCCAAGCATACTTTGCTTGGCCAAGCAGTAACCCTGAGGAGGTAGGAAAAACTTCAAGACCAAGAAAGTAATGAAGAGCACCAAGATTCTTGATCGCAAACTCTATGTGTGTCTGATCAATGAACTGGCGAAGAAGAGTCAAGTCATTGCATGTAAGGATGATATCGTCCACATAAACAAGTAGGTATACTAACGACGAACCTCTCGAAAGGATAAATAAAGAAGTATCAGCTGAGCTGCACCGAAAATCAAGCTATGTCAAATAACTGCTAAAACGCTGGAACCAAGCCCAGGGAGCCTGCTTAAGACCATAAATGGCCTTTCACAAGCGACAAACATAGTATGGATGAGCAGAGTCCTGATAACCAACGGGCTGCTTCATGTAAACTGTAACATCAAGAACACCATTAAGGAAAGCGTTCTTGACATCCAACTGATGAAGTGGCCAGGAACGCATGGTGGCTATGGCGAGAACTGTCCTAATAGTGGAGGCTTTGACCAAAGGACTGAAAGTGTGGTCAAAATCAAACCCCATAATCTGTGAAAAACCCTGCACCACAAGTCTAGCTTTGTGACACTCAATAGTGTCATCTGGTCGATACTTTAGCCTATAGACACATTTGGAGCCAACAATGTTGACGTCTGAAGGTCGAGGCACCAAGTCCCAAGTGTGCTGACCACGAAGAGCGGCCATCTCATCATCCATGGCTGAAACCCAGGCTGGACCCTGAAGGGCAGAGCGATAATCAGTGGGCTCTGTCTGAGAAAGGAGTGCAGCAGTGAGACCGTGAGCAATAATATCTGAATAATCCCGGCGTTGAATGGCACTAGTAGAAGATCAAGTATCCATCCGATGGGTACGAGGTTGTGGTGGTGAAGCTGGAAGAATCAAACCAGCTGACGACGTAGAAGAAGATCGAGCAGAGCCGACCGGAGAGTGGCCTTTGGAAAACTCTAGAGAACGGACGGTCAAGACTGGCTGAGGCGTGGGGGTGACAGCTGAGGTGTGGTGGCCAACGGATGAGGCGTGGTGGCCAGCGGCTGAGGTGGGATGGCCGGCGGTTGAGGATCGGGCTCGGGTAGGCCATCAAGATGGAAAATGGTGGTGAAGGAGGGGTGGCTGGAACAGTCACAAACACAGGCAAAGGTGTGGTGGCCCCAATCGATGAAGTAACAGTTCCATAAAAAAATGATGAAATCTCCAGATCCGAAATAGAACGACTGTCTGTGGAAGATGAGACATAAGGGAATAAAGTTTCATCAAAACGAACGTGGCGAGAGACATAGATGCGCCCAAAAGTCAGGTCGAGACACTGGAAGCCCTTGTGACGAGAGTTGTAGCCAATAAAAACACAGGGAATGGATCGGGGTGCAAACTTATCAGTAGCAGTTGCACGCAGATATGGAAATGTACGACAACCAAACGGGTGAAAAAGGATATAGTCAGGCACATGACCAAAAATAACCTCAAAAGGCGATTTTCCACTAAGAACTGAACTAGGCAGACGGTTAATAATGTAAACTGCAGAGGAGAAAGCTTCCACCCAATAACAATGCGGCACAGAAGAGTGAAAAAATATGCAAGACCAGTCTCTGTGATGTGACAATGCTTTCGCTCAGCTCGGCCATTCTGAGCAAGTGTATAGGGCGAGGACATCTGATGATGAATGCCACATGATATGACAGGAGCTGATCCCCACAAATCACAATGTACTTTATCCAATAAACCAGTAGCACGCTTGTCACTAGTGGAAATGGGCAAACGGCTACTCTTGGCCATCTGACAAGGAGAGCAACTGACAGATGCAGGCATAGCAAAAGTGATAGAGATAAGGCCCCGTCGATTCAATAACTGAATAGTATCATGAGACACATGACCGAGGTGAGAGTGCCACTGCTCAAAAGAAGCATGAAGCTTTGTAGAGCGTAGTTCGCCTAAAAAGATGGAATCACCTGTCTCAAGAAAATAAAGACCTGAACTATGACGGCCTTTACCAATTATCATCCATGTATGCTTGTGCTCAATGGAAAATGCATCGGCATCAAATATAACATGGACGGGTAAATCGCGAGTAAGCTTACTAATGGACAGTAAGCTTCTAGTAATCTTAGGAACCACAAGAACATCATTAACAGAGAAACCAGAGAAATGACATTGACCATTGTGAGAAATAGATAATGATTCACCATTTCCAACAAGAATAGCATCAGAACCACGATAACATTGTACCTTATCAAGATGACTGGTATGAGCAGTGAGAGCAGTGATATGGGATGTAGCACCAGAATCAACGATCCACTGATTCGACGAAGGATGAGGGTTTGAACCATTTAAACTGGCCTGAAACAAAGCTTTGTCTGTAATTCAATTAGCGGAACAATCTTCCCGAGATAAGGGCGCCAAATAACCCATAGGAGGAGCTGGGATTTTTGCTCTAATATTCACAAAGGTAAACAAGAAATCAGCAAGAGGACAAAAAATTTCAACAGAGCCGCCAGACTCATGTTCCTACGCGCAGAGAGTGGCTGGGCGCGTGCCTTCACGCGCCAAAACTGGGGACTACACAAGCTTGGTCAGACGCACGTGACTCCCACGTGCTGGAGCTTCTCCTTCACGGACGGAGGGCGTGAATCTCACGCGCTTGAGGAATCCGTCGAGTTGAAATCGGGCTTGGCTTCCTCTGTATCTGAAGCTAGATCTGTAGCGCCGGTGAATCCGGAAGGAGGTCGAAACTGGAGAAGCAGCGGGAGACGAAACCGGAGACGCAGTGGGAGGAGGTCGGCGGTGAGAGGAGGTTGACGGAGAGAGGAGATCGATGGCGAGAGAAGGTCGACGGCGCGACTGGATACGCGGCTGGAACGGCGGCGTAGCATTGCAGTGACGGCATCGGAGAGGCGGAAGGAACTTGAAGACGACGAGGATCTGATGAAGCTGCTGCCAGAGATGACTTGAATGCCGGTGAAATTTGTCGCCGTGAGAGATGTCGGAAGTCGCCGAAAATTGACTAGAAAATTTGCTGGAATCAGGTACCTTGGTCGGCCGAAAAATTAAAATAAATTTATGATTAATGATTCAGGATCAGAACTTGCTCTGATACCATAATAAGGAAAGAACTCTAATCATAATAAATCATAATCTAATCAGGAGTCTGATTTATTCTAACAGCTGTCATTCTTCACGGAGATTCACTTTCTCTGTATCGATTTGTTTCTTTATTTCTTGTCATGATTTTTGTTACTGTCTTGCACAATATCTGCTCAACCTTGATTGTGGGCAAGAAATTAACCTTCTTTCTCATCACGTCTTTCTTGTTTCTGTATTTTCAGACTGGTTACAAGGTGGAGCAAGAGATTGAGACTCTTGATTGCGGGCCCGAGTACCATGTGGGATGCATAAAGCAGTGGTTGCTCATGAAGAACACGTTCTCGATATGCAAATCCACTGCCTTGGCCGAGGGAGAGGGCAAAGGGAAGGGAAACGAGAAGGATGTGTGAATATTATGTCTTTGAAAAATAAAGGAACTGTTTTTTTTTTTTTTGGGATTCCTGCTTAGTGTACTTTATGAATATTATATACTCCCTCGGATCCATCCATTTTTGCGCACTTTTTGACCAACTTTCTCAAATCATATTTGACCATAAATTTCAATTAGTATATGTGTTCAAACATCATCATGCCATATATTGTTGGATTCTATGCACCATATATTTTCTAAATATCAAATTTTCATACGTCATTAGCATACATAACTAAAGTTATCGGTGGTCAAATATGATATAAGAAAATTGATCAAAAAGTGTATAGAAATGGATGGGACAGAGGGATGGCACATGAAATGCACTCTTTTGCTTTGCATACATTCTGCACATGCAGTGCACTCTTTTGCATAAATTGTGCACATCCAGTGCACATTGTTGAACAAATTGTGCACACTGTAGCACCAAGCCATTTTTTTTAAAAAATATATGAATGAGGAAATGTGCAAAAATTCTCTTTAACTTCTTCTTTCAGGTGCATAGCTGCCGTACTTTTTATCGATTCAAACCATAAAAATTTTGAAAATTTTAAGAGGTGCGAAGAAGATGAGGATTTTGTCGATGTCCTTCACCACCACCTTAGTCTGGTGGTGTCCTCGAGGTGCACCTTTAGGAAGCTTTCGCATCTGAGAAGGTGGTAAGGTTGATGATGGCGATGTGATCTTGCGCAGCTAAGGAGCGGTAAGGGTGATGAGAAGGTTGATTATGGCGATGTGAGCTCCCGTAGCTGAGAAGCGATAAAGTTGATGAGAAGGTTGATAATGATGATGTGAGCGTCCGCAACTGAGGAGCGGTAAGGTTGATGGGGGATGACGATGTGCCATTATTGGATAACCAGAAAAAATAAATAATATAGACATAAAAGAAATATTTTTCTTCACATTTTTGGCATAAAGTATATTCCCGATAAATATTGAAGACTAAATCTCAATTTTGGTACCTTACAAACGAGTGAATGATTTTTTTAGCCCTTTACTTTTCAAAATGCATTTTTTGTTACCTTACAAATAACCGAATGATTTTTTTAGTCATCTACTTTTTGAAATATTTTTTTGACATATTTAATTAGACATATTTAATTTGACATATTTAATTAGGCATATTTAAAAAAAATATTTAGCGTTAAAAAAAATATATTAGTTAAAATTATTTTATTTAGCGTTGAAAAAAATTTTTAATCTCATTTTCGCACCCCTAATATATACTCTTGATTACGCCACTGAGTGGAACACCGGAATTTCGGTGGAGAATACACTGACGAGAAAATTTTTGGTCTTCCTTTATGATCTTGAACCATAAGGGACAAGGAGAAGCTCTGGAACAATTTTTTTTCTCTCTACTGACATATTTTTCTCGACGGATTTCGTCGAGAAATCTTGCACCATAAGAGAGAAAAAAAAATTGCAATAATGACTTAACACGTTTTCTTCAGTTGGAAACTATGCCTTTTAAAACTTCAAAATAATTGTTTATAATGTGACACTACTATAAAATAGGTCTATTATGTAATACTTACTAAAAATGTTACAATCAAGGAAAATAGGTAACACTTTAAAATAAATGTTACACTATTAGTCTAATATAATAATTTTCTAATAAGTGTTACGGTTTTTAGTTGAGATGTACCACTTTTTAAAAGTTTTACGGATTTAGAGAATAATATAACACTCTAAAAGTGTTAAAAATTTTATGTGAAAAATAATGATATTTTAACATAAAATATGATATTAGTAAAAATTTTAACAAAAAAAAAGTAGTAAAACTACGTTCTTTAAATTTTCTATTTTAATATTATATGTAATTTACCTTCTTTATATTAATGTATAATATATATCTACAAAAATATTATTCATAACAAATTCAATATGTTTATATTTAAATTTAAATTTAACTAATTTTAATATATTTATACATTTTCAAAACTAATTCAGTAAAGTAAAAAATTAACTTGAAAAATATAGGATCTTTAACTGTTTAAATTGAGTAACTTGGTAACTTTAGTTAGCACATTTAATAAAATTTAGATTTCTAGATATTACAAACTTGATTGCATAAATTTAAGACTCCCTCTTCTTTAAATTTTTAGTGACATAACCATGTTATGGATTAGAGACTGATGAGGTCATTATATCATCCTCAATTAATCTATTGAAGACTTAAAACACTAGTCCTGGTTCATTGTAACTAGTTTATAGAAATAGTTTATTTTCCCTAATCAGTGGGATTGCTTACGTGTAAATCCTATCATTAGAACTAGCACTTGTAATATAAATAGATACGTACAGAGATGAATAAAATCATCCATTCACATCATATCTTTTACATGGTATCAGTATAGCCTCGTTTTCACATCTCCATAAACCCTCATCATGGCTGACAACAATTAATTCGGCCAAAATGTTTCCGCCTCCTCCATCCTCTTCACCGCCTCAGGCGGCGCCTCGGCAAACTTACAGTTTCCATCCCTGGCAGTTCGTTTGGACCGCACCAACTACTTCCTTTGGCGCGGGATGGTTCGTTTGGCTCTGGAAGCCTATGAACTGGAGGTTTTTCTCGTCCTCGGCAATGCTCCATCTCCGTTCATCACGCCGAAGGAATCCACCTCTACACCGGCTGCAAACCCAGACTTTACGTCATAGAAAAGAAAGGATCGGCTTGTTCTCTTGTGGCTCCGATCAACCCTCACAACCCCTATGCTCGGTCACGTCGCTAAGGCAACATCAACCTCTGAATGTTGGATCATTCTCGAACAAATGTTTCACTCACAAACTCAGGCTCGTCAAATGCATCTCAAACAGCAACTTCAGATACTTCAAAAGGGTTCTCTGTCCATTCTTGACTATGTTGAGAAAAAGCGCGTCATCTCGGACTCATTGGCTGAATGCCTCACGGTGGTCTCCGACAATGACTTTGTGTCCTTCATCATCTACGGGCTAGGCCCTGAATATGGCGCATTTCGAACCGCCTTGGCTATGCGCACCACTCCGGTCACGTCGAATGAACTGCTCGGCTTGCTACTACAGGAGGAGCAGCGCCTTCGGGAGTCCTCTTCTGATGCGGCTGTGCCGATGGCGTTCTACTCCAACCGCCATGCACCGGGCCGAGCCCCTGCTGCTACCCCTCGACCCACTTTGGGGATGGACAACTCCAACGCTGACCGCAGCTCCGGTTCCATCCCTCTCAAATGCGACATCTGTGAGAAGCCCAATCACAGCGGGCGGAACTGTCACAATAGGCTCAACATTGCGGCCTATCCTCCTATCAGCTATCGTGCAGCCGAATGCCAGCGTCAGTTCCAGTCCTCGGCAATGACAGCCTACACGGCTTACAACTCCATCGGCGGTGCGTCTCCGTCGGCACTCCAGGACCCGTGGGTGGTCGACTCAGGTGCTTCACACCATGTCACTGCTGATCTAGGCAATTTGAACCTGCATTCGGACTACACTGGAGCTGACAATCTGTTCGTCGCAAATGGTGAGTCCCTCCCTATTACTCATTCAGGTCACTCTACTTTAAATGCACAACATGCTTCTAATTCCTTGTCATTAAATGAAATCCTAGTTATCCCAAAAATATCCAAAAATTTGCTAAGTGTCTCTAAACTTTGCAAAGACAATAATGTGTTTCTTGAATTTCATCATGACCGTTGCTATGTTAAGAGTTGCCATGGAAAGACATTGCTAAAAGGAATAGTTGATGATGGTCTGTATCGAATCCCAGCCAGTTTGTCCACTTCCAGCCCTCCTCGCATTTTCGTTGGAGAATGAGCCTCAGTGGCATGTTGGCATCATCGCTTCGCTCACCCACATGAAAACGTTTTACGTAGCCAGTTATCACGTTTCAACTTACCTGTTTCTTCAAACAATAAACTTGTTTCTGTTTGTGAGGCTTGTCAGTTAGGCAAAAGTCACAAGCTATTTCTTCCCTCTAGTCATGTTCCCTCAAAACTTCCTTTTGATTTGATTTATTCTGATGTGTGGGGCCCTGCCTCGGTACCTTCTCTCAATGGCAATAGATACTTTGTTCTTTTCATTGATGTCTGCACAAAATTTGTTTGGGTTTACTTTCTCACTGCTAAATCTCATGTCTTTCAGGCCTTTTCTCTATTCAAATCTATGGTTGAAACACAATTTTCTACAAAAATTAAAGCTTTTCAATCTGATTGGGGAGGGGAATATCGAAATGTCTCTACCTTTCTCCAAAATCATGGTATTTTGCATAGAGTTTCTTATCCCCACACCCCTGAACAAAATGGTGCTGCTGAAAGACGTAATTGCATTGTCGTTGAAAAAGGCCTTGCTCTACTCTCCCACTCTCATCTCTCAATCTCATTCTGGGAACATGCCTTCCAAATTGCCACCTTCCTTCACAATCGTACCATAACTCCTACCCTCGCCAATGAATCTCCCTACACTTGGCTTTATCATTGCCAACCAGACTATCTGTTTCTCAAATCCTTCGGTTGTCTCTGCTATCCTTACCTTCGTCCATATAACAGCAACAAGTTGGAGTTTCGCTCTGTTGCTTGCATCTTCGTAGGATACAACACCAAACACAAAGGATACCTTTGCTTTCATGTCCCCACCTCTCGCACCTATACATCCCGTCATGTTGTGTTCGATGAGTCTTCCTTTCCCTATCCTGACCACAACTCCAAGTCCTCCTGATGTGTCCATTTTAGGCGCATTATTTAGTAGTATTTAGGATCACTTTTGTGCTCTTTTATTATCGAGAGCTTGTGTTTTACCTTGAAATTCACTTAGGAGAGGTAAAAGCAACTTTGTACTCTTTTACCTCTTTTAAGTGGATTTTGTGTGACAAGGGAAGAACACGGAACCAACGAAGACCGGAAGACATTGAAGACTATACTTTCGAAGACTTTTGGATACTCACTTCGAAGACATGAAGACCGGAGGCCGTTGAAGACCATTTTTGGAGCCGTTGAAGACTTGAAGATCGAGAGGGATGGCTATGAAGAAGACAAAGAAACAATGCAGGATTCTGGCTCCCGTCGCGACACCATCGCGAGTCGGGACATCGTCGCGAGTCGCGACGAACACCGTCGCGAGTCGCGACGAACACCGTCGCGAGTCGCGACGAACACCGTCGCGAGTCGCGACGAACACCGTCGCGAGTCGCGACGAACACCGTCGCGAGTCGCGACGAACACCGTCGCGAGTCGCGACGAACACCGTCGCGAGTCGCGACGAACGGGCGGCCAGAAATCAACTTTATCTTCTTCCGACTATAAATACTACTCTTTTTCCCTCTTCTTCTCAAGCTTTTCCAGGCGCGTTTTCTCTGGTTTTGGGCGCCAATTTTAGGTTTTTCTTCTTCTTTCTTTTCTTAGCTTTCTCTTAGTTTGATTATGTCTTTTGTTGTTGTTCTAGAGTAGTTCTTGTTCTTGGGAGCAAAGGATTGAAGCTTCCACTATCTATGTAGCAAGAACTCATTTCTATTTATCTATTTGGTGTTTTTGCTATTGTGCATTTATTGTGCTTTGAATGTTAATTGTTGATTGCATTGATGTTGTTGAGAGCTTGATGATATGAAATGCTTGGATTAATTGCTAGCTAGGGTTTGGGGGATTTGGGTTAATTTCCCCCCTGTTCTTGTTAGCAATGTGAGAGTATGAATTAGAGCTTTTGATTGTGTTAGTGTGTTGACAATGTGCTAGGCGAATGTGATTGATGTCGAACTCTTCGTCACGTTCGTTTGTGTAGCAAACGAGAGAGTCATATGCTCGCGGATGAATGTGCGTTGCAAGTTCATCCAATCTCGTGTAATTGCATGAATTGGTTCAATGCCTAGTCACGGTGTAGTGGTCATAGGCATTGCCAAGCTTGTTGGTCCTTCGTGCTAAATGCCACCAATGACACCGTGAGTCGTGGTCGCGACTCGGGAGTCATTGGTGAGGTTTGATGAGAGATGTCGAACTCACTCTCGCAAACTACGAACTAAGAAGGATAGGAGTTTAGTCTCCACGACAAGTAGTTGAAGTATTGAATAGGTGATTTAAACTCATTCTTGAAGCATTTGTTATTTGGTGTTTATGTATTCTTGACGGTGTGTTTCACTGCATGTGTGCCATGAGTGGTTTGAGCATAGGGAGTGCTTGTGTGGTTGAATTGCTTAGGTGTAGGAACGTGACGAATTCCGTAGCACCTTTGCATGAAGATCTACGAGCATGAACTTAGAACTCCTTGTGGTGTGTGTGTTGTGGTACTTGCTAGATGGGTGTGTGAGCGTTGGGTCATGAATGCTATATGATGGAATGTGTGAATGATTCGATGAACTACATTAGATGTGGAAGTGGATATCCGTTGCCCCCAAGGCATTTTATCTTTTGTAGTTTAAAACCCCTTTTCTTTAGTTTCGTTTGATGATTAGCATAGTCACTTGACGTTGCTAGTTATCCTGTCTTTTTACTTTCGTAACTTAGGAACCAACCAACCAACCAACCACCCCTTTTACATTGCTTTTAAGTGTGTGTAAATATAGTTACTCCTAGCCTAGTATATCAACCATTTGTGTGCTTAGACGCTTAGGAAGATCCCTCTTCTCATTGGACGACCCCGATTTGCCACTATCTACCTAGCTGTAGAAAGTAAGCATTGAGGGCTTATAAATTATCTTTTGGCGCGCGGGCGCGACGACCGCCCGCGCCTATCAAAATGGCGCCGTTGCCGGGGAAGAGGCATTTATTCTTAAGTATTTAGGTGTATTTGGTTGTGTATTAGCTAGTTGTTTTTATTTTCCACTACTTGGTGGTTGTTTTTGTTCGGAGTAGGTATTGCTCGAGTTCTTGGTAATTTATTTTATCGAGAATCCTTGCACTATGATTCCGAACTTTTGAAAAATAAAAAAATAAAAAAATTTTAATGGAGCGTCTCACCTTGAGGGAACTCATGATGAGAAGAGAGGCTCAACAAGCAAGGTTTTGTAGGATGTGTCATTTTGACCATCCTACCGAATCTTGCCATTTGTTGTGGGAAGTGCACTATGACGGAGAAAGAACCCTTGGTTTCCAAAACCATGGGTACTATGAAGAGTGCTATCCAGAGGTAGGAGATATTGGTTTTCAAGGGCAAGAAGCTCAGGAATGCTATCCATACCACAACTCTTACAATCCGGAATGGAATGGTAGTCCGGATTTGTGGTATGAGAATGAGCCGGAAAACCAATATTACGAGCAACCTAGTTGGCCATCACCACCCTATACCATACCCCAAAACCAAGCCCAACAAGGAAGTTCAAGTTTGACACGTGAGGATGTCTTAAATACCATAGCAAACTTGAACTCCTTTACTAGTAAGGAGCCGGATACCCAGCTCTCCTCTAGTGTTGAGGCCATTGAGGGGCATGTGAGGAACATATTAGAGGTATTGGCCCGCATGGAAGCTCGTGATTCCGAAAACACACCATCCCAACTTGAACTCGATGATTCGGTGAGTGAAGTCACCAATAAAAATGATTTTGAGTTTGAAAGGGATGAGGAGTTGGTTGTAGAGGATAGAAAAATGGAGGAAGAGGTGATAGTGCTACATTATCCATTAGCATTGTCACCCCTTCTCCCACCTAGTGAACCAACTCTAATATTTTCGGAAGTTTTGAGGGAAACGAGAGAGGAGCCAAAAGACTATCCTAAGCTCCCTAACCACTTAATTCCCTTTGAACCATCTCCACCTCCACAAGACTTTCCTCTTGGAAGTTTTGTGCCCCCACCTCTCTTATTTTGGATGTTCATGGTGAAGAGCTTCAAGCCTTCACCATACGGATAACATTAGGGTCGTGCCGACGACCTTAAAAATACGGAGCTTCGTCGTGCCGACGACGTTAAATAAATTCGGCATTTCTTTTAGTTTTTGTTTCTTAGTTTGTATTTCTTAGTTTGTTTTTGTTGTTGTTTTGTTTTGTTCTTTTTATGGCTTGTTTTTCTGTGATTTTGTAGCAAAGTGAAGTGCATTGCAATGAAGGAGATGAGGGAACGAGATCAACGAATGAGGGAAGAAAGCTTGGACAGTTGGTAAGAAGAAGAAAAAATTTTAAGTTTGGGATACCCTGCCGTCGCGAGTCGCGATGGGCTTCGTCGCGAGTCGCGACGAACAGGGGAGCAAAATCCACTCCCAGCGCCAACTTTCCGCGAGTCGCGATGACTTCGCGAGGCTCGTCGCGAGTCGCGACGAGCTCAGAAAATTTTGAGCTTCCGGACTCCACTTTCCGCGAGTCGCCCTGACGTCGCGAGGCCCGTCGCGAGTCGCGACCAACCACGTCGCGAGTCGCGACGAGCTCAGAAAAATTTGAGCTCCCGGACTCCACTTTCCACGAGTCGCGATGGCGTCGCGAGGCTCGTCACGAGTCGCGACGCCCTTCGTCGTGAGTCGCGACCAGCTCAGAACATTTCGAGCTCCCGGACTCCACTTTCCGCGCGTCGCGATGACGTCGCGAGGCTCGTCGCGAGTCGCGACGAACCTCGTCGCGAGTCGCGACGAACCTCGTCGCGAGTCGCGACGTGCTCAGTAACTTTCGAAAATTTTTTGAGCCGGATTTCAAGTTTCCAAGCTTCCAAGTTTCCAAATGATTTTAAACATTGCATAATCTTTCCTTCTTTTCCACCCAACACTCCCAAGAACATCACATACCTCTCATTTCTTCCACCATCCTACATATATTGGCATATGAACATTCTTGCATCTTTATAGTACATTTATTGATTGTAGTATGCCGACTACATCATTGTGATCGTAAGTTCTTATCCTATAATGATGCTTGTATACATGTCAATATATGTTGGATATTTTTCATGCATAATCTTATAGTGGTGATTGAGAGTTGATTGGTTGTTCTTTGACAATACTATGGTTATTAACTCTTGTTGCTAAACCTAATATTACATATCCTTATGTACTTGTGCGTTTAATGTGTTCTTCGTGGTGTAGTCTTGATCAAACGGCGCCATGGAGAAAATGCTTTTCTCGAGGGGTGAGTTCTTCTACGGCATTTTTGCTCACCTTTCCGGTTCCGAAACTTATCTCGGGACCATCCAAGTACTTGGATATCGCCATATCACCGGCGAATTGCGGAGACACGGGTGTCACTCTAACTCCCTTACCTTGATTTTTATTGTTATTGCCTTACGTGTTTACATTGAGGGCAATGTAATGTTTTAAGTGTGGGGAGGGGTTAGAGGACTCATATGCATGCTAGATTGTTTTGGAATGCTTTTTGCTACTTTTCATTGGAAAAACATGAGAAAAAGAAAAAAAAATAGAAAAACAAAAAGAAAAAAAAAAGAAAAAAGAAAAAGAGAACTCGCTAAGTTGAAAACCCGAGAGGGCAACTTACGCAACATTGGGGGCCCGGATAGGTCGAAAACCCTTAAAGGGCGGCCTAGGCAAAAATGAGAGGCTAAAATGTGCGGAAAAAGGTGAGATGTGAGCTAAAGAAACATGATGTGTGGCTAGGATGAAAACTCGAAAGAGCTCCTAGGCAAAATGAGAGAAATTGAGGGAAATTGAAAAATGCTATGATTTTACTCAATTGCCGGCGTTGGAGTCATAAGGTTACGGTTGTCACACGGATGGATCGGGTAGCTCAATATCTTTAGACCTCTTGGGATTGGGTAGCTTAGTGGGTTAGGAAACGAAGTATGGTTATGAAATTCTTGATCTCTTTATACTTCGTTTTTGGTTGATATATTGGCATTAGGTGAAGCATGTGGTTAAAACTTCCTCTATGGTTTTAGCTTCATTTTGTGTCATTGGATTCTGGGAATATCAATTCTGGGCTGTGAAATATTTTTATGGGTAGTGAATTGATAAGTGGTAGGTTTGGTTAGATTTAGGATTGGGGATGTGTGTGTGCAAAATTCTCATGTGAGCTTTTATTTTGGGATTTTTGATATTGAGAGTTTTTGTGAGGCTTTGATTGGGGGATTAGTTTAGGTTTTGGGATATATCATTTACTCCGTATGCTTGAATCTTTTCTTACTCGAGGGCGAGTAAGGTTTAAGTGTGGGGAGGTTTGATATGTCCATTTTGTGTGGTTATTTTGGGGGTTTTAGGATGTGGATATGCCATTTCCTCCGTATGCTTAAATCTTTTCTTACTCGAGGGCGAGTAAGGTTTAAGTGTGGGGAGGTTTGATGTGTCCATTTTAGGCGCATTATTTAGTAGTATTTAGGATCACTTTTGTGCTCTTTTATTATCGAGAGCTTGTGTTTTACCTTGAAATTCACTTAGGAGAGGTAAAAGCAACTTTGTACTCTTTTACCTCTTTTAAGTGGATTTTGTGTGACAAGGGAAGAACACGGAACCAACGAAGACCGGAAGACATTGAAGACTATACTTTCGAAGACTTTTGGATACTCACTTCGAAGACATGAAGACCGGAGGCCGTTGAAGACCATTTTTGGAGCCGTTGAAGACTTGAAGATCGAGAGGGATGGCTATGAAGAAGACAAAGAAACAATGCAGGATTCTGGCTCCCGTCGCGACACCGTCGCGACACCATCGCGAGTCGGGACATCGTCGCGAGTCGCGACGAACACCGTCGCGAGTCGCGACGAACACCGTCGCGAGTCGCGACGAACACCGTCGCGAGTCGCGACGAACACCGTCGCGAGTCGCGACGAACACCGTCGCGAGTCGCGACGAACACCGTCGCGAGTCGCGACGAACACCGTCGCGAGTCGCGACGAACACCGTCGCGAGTCGCGACGAACCGGGCGGCCAGAAATCAACTTTATCTTCTTCCGACTATAAATACTACTCTTTTTCCCTCTTCTTCTCAAGCTTTTCCAGGCGCGTTTTCTCTGGTTTTGGGCGCCAATTTTAGGTTTTTCTTCTTCTTTCTTTTCTTAGCTTTCTCTTAGTTTGATTATGTCTTTTGTTGTTGTTCTAGAGTAGTTCTTGTTCTTGGGAGCAAAGGATTGAAGCTTCCACTATCTATGTAGCAAGAACTCATTTCTATTTATCTATTTGGTGTTTTTGCTATTGTGCATTTATTGTGCTTTGAATGTTAATTGTTGATTGCATTGATGTTGTTGAGAGCTTGATGATATGAAATGCTTGGATTAATTGCTAGCTAGGGTTTGGGGGATTTGGGTTAATTTCCCCCCTGTTCTTGTAGCAATGTGAGAGTATGAATTAGAGCTTTTGATTGTGTTAGTGTGTTGACAATGTGCTAGGCGAATGTGATTGATGTCGAACTCTTCGTCACGTTCGTTTGTGTAGCAAACGAGAGAGTCATATGCTCGCGGATGAATGTGCGTTGCAAGTTCATCCAATCTCGTGTAATTGCATGAATTGGTTCAATGCCTAGTCACGGTGTAGTGGTCATAGGCATTGCCAAGCTTGTTGGTCCTTCGTGCTAAATGCCACCAATGACACCGTGAGTCGTGGTCGCGACTCGGGAGTCATTGGTGAGGTTTGATGAGAGATGTCGAACTCACTCTCGCAAACTACGAACTAAGAAGGATAGGAGTTTAGTCTCCACGACAAGTAGTTGAAGTATTGAATAGGTGATTTAAACTCATTCTTGAAGCATTTGTTATTTGGTGTTTATGTATTCTTGACGGTGTGTTTCACTGCATGTGTGCCATGAGTGGTTTGAGCATAGGGAGTGCTTGTGTGGTTGAATTGCTTAGGTGTAGGAACGTGACGAATTCCGTAGCACCTTTGCATGAAGATCTACGAGCATGAACTTAGAACTCCTTGTGGTGTGTGTGTTGTGGTACTTGCTAGATGGGTGTGTGAGCGTTGGGTCATGAATGCTATATGATGGAATGTGTGAATGATTCGATGAACTACATTAGATGTGGAAGTGGATATCCGTTGCCCCCAAGGCATTTTATCTTTTGTAGTTTAAAACCCCTTTTCTTTAGTTTCGTTTGATGATTAGCATAGTCACTTGACGTTGCTAGTTATCCTGTCTTTTTACTTTCGTAACTTAGGAACCAACCAACCAACCAACCACCCCTTTTACATTGCTTTTAAGTGTGTGTAAATATAGTTACTCCTAGCCTAGTATATCAACCATTTGTGTGCTTAGACGCTTAGGAAGATCCCTCTTCTCATTGGACGACCCCGATTTGCCACTATCTACCTAGCTGTAGAAAGTAAGCATTGAGGGCTTATAAATTATCTTTTGGCGCGCGGGCGCGACGACTGCCCGCGCCTGTCACCTCCCCATCACCCTTCTCCGATATATCCCTTTAAAGTCTGTACCTTGCCTCAGACATTTCTTCCTCACCTATCACTCCACCCGTCACCAATCACAGCCCCCCGTCCATCTCCACGTAGTCCTTCTCCTAACCTTAGTCCCAGACCATCACTCAGTCCGTCACCATCACTCAGTCCGTCTCCTCCACCCAGTCCCACTCAGCCAATTTCACCATCTCCGGCCCCTTCTCATCCTTCTACTCAGCCTTCTACTATCAGCTCTCATATAGCTCCCTCATATTTCCGCCCGGCTGTCAACTCTACTCATGGTATGACAACTCGTGCAGAAACTGACTCTCTCAAGCCAAAGCTCTACACTGCTACAAAACACCCATTACCTTCTGACGGTTTCGATCTTGAACCGAAATCCTTTCTTCAGGCCAAAGAGAATCCTAATTGGCAGCATGCTATGCAGTTAGAGTATGATGCCTTAATGACTAATAGGACTTGGAACTTGGTGCCCAGGTCATGTGCCTCTAATCTTGTTGGTTGTAAGTGGATTTTCAGGACCAAGAAGAAACCCGATGGTTCAGTTGAGCGCTACAAAGCCCGCCTTGTTGCAAAAGGCTTTAATCAGGAAGAGGGGGTTGACTACTTCGACACATTCAGCCCTGTCATCAAACCCACTACCATTCGGGTGGTCCTCGGTTTGGCGGTTACTCAAAATTGGCCTTTTCGCCAGGTTGACATCAACAATACCTTCCTCAATGGTGATCTGTCTGAAACTGTATTCATGGAGCAACCACCTGGTTTTGTCTCACCGCAGCAGCCCTCTCATGTTTGCCGTCTTCGGAAAGCTCTTTATGGTCTCAAACAGGCACCGCGAGCATGGTTTCAGAAGTTCAACCAGGCCCTTCTACGGCATGGCTTCAAACCATGTGTTTCAGACACCTCTCTCTTCATCAAACATCATGGGTCCGATGTCGTCTATGTTCTAGTTTATGTGGATGATCTCATTATCACTGGCTCGAGCTCCAAGTTCATTGATGAGTTTATTGGCTATCTCCACTCGGTTTTCTCTTTGAAGGACTTGGGTGCTCTGAATTTTTTCCTTGGGATTGAATTTCTTCGCAACTCTTCAGGTATACTTTTATCTCAACGGAAATACATTCTTGATCTTCTTGACAAGAGCAAAATGGTTGGTGCAAAACCAATTGCCTCTCCGACCATTCCGGGCTCGCACCTCGTCATTGGTGGTGATCCTTTCCCAGATGTCCATCTCTATCGCAGCATTGTAGGAGCTTTATAGTATGTCACCATTACCCGGCCTGAGCTTGCGTATTCAGTCAACTGGGTTTGTCAGTTCATGCATCAACCTTCAGAGATTCACTGGGCCGCTGTGAAACGCATACTACGGTATCTCAAAGGCACTATTGATAACGGCTTACTCATTCGGCCATCTCGGGATGATCGCCTTGTATGTTTTACGGATGCTGGTTGGGCCTCAGATCCTGATGATTGCCGCTCTCAACATGGCTTTGCTATTTACCTTGGTGGTAATCTCATCAGCTGGTCCTCCCTTAAACAACAGGTTGTAGCCCGCTCCAGCACTGAAGCTGAGTACTTGGCGATCGCATTTGCCTCAACGGAGCTCATCTAGCTCCAACAGCTTCTAGCCGAAATGACTGCCCCTGTCTCTCAGGCTCCTATTCTCCTCTGTGATAATCTCAGTGCTACGTATCTTGCTGCCGATCCGGTCTTTCATCGGAGGTCTAAACACATCAAGATTGATTTTCACTTTGTTCGAGAACAAGTCAAAGCTGGGGAACTTGTTGTTCGACATGTGAGCTCTGTTGATCAGATTGCTGACATATTCACTAAGGCTTTGGGTTCTTCTCGCTTTGATAACCTGAAGTCCAAGCTTCTCGTTCGTACCCGATCGTGAGCTTGCGGGAGGGTATTGAAGACTTAAAACACTAGTCCTGGTTCATTGTACCTAGTTTATAGAAATAGTTTACTTTCCCTAATCAGTGGGATTGCTTACGTGTAAATCCTATCATTAAAACTAGCACTTGTAATATAAATAGATACGTACAGAGATGAATAAAATCATCCATTCACATCATATCTTTTGCATAATCGAGAGTTGAAAATGTTTTGGTAAATCTAAAATCAACATACACAAGAAATACTTTGACTCCGTCTCTTTCAAGTATTTCCATAAGTTATGAAAATATCAAGATTTAAAGTATAAATTGAAAAAAATTAAGACAAAATTATTGGATTGTATGAATCGGATTATAAACTTTATAACCAACTCATGTTGTATAATAAATTATAAATATTAGGACTGAAACCTTACACCTAATACTTTTACTTTTTCAACACTTTTAGCAAAAAAATAATATAATAATGATTCTTTAGTTCCCATCGTCACCGGGGGTATTTATGTCAATTGGACTCCTCTTAATTTTATTTGCTTAACGGTTTTTTCATCTCTCCTCCGTCAACACCTTTCGTCTTCTGCCTGAGGAACGTCGGCCCAAATTAGATATCCAATAACCCTTGGATAAGCTCAGCTGGAACTACACCAGACCGTCGTCTACCTTAGCGTCGTTAGGGTTTAATTCTCTCTATTCTCTCGCCATCTCTCATGGCGAAACCAGGCCGAGGTCGGCCGGCGACACTGTCGAGGTCTTTTTCCGGCTCTTCATCTCGGTCGCGCTGCGTTTCCAGGTCTCGCTCTCGCTCCCGATCGTATTCCGGCTCCGGTTCTCGCTCTACCTCCCGCTCTCTGTCGCCGCCGCGGTCGCGTTCCCGCTCCACGTCATCTTCTCCTTCTCATAGCGTCAACTCTCGTTATCCTATCCCCCCTGTTCCGAAGCAGAGGTATCTCATTCTCCCCCCTTGCATTCATGAAAATGGAGCGCGACCGAGATTTATTGCATCACATCTTTTTCTGTCTGAGGAGTATTTTGGAGATTTTGCTGATAATTTTTTAGTCATGAAATTCAATTAATTGATGCCTAACTACAGGAGTCCATTGAATTTAGCTATAGTGTAGATTCCATAGTGTTTGCATGTGTTTGATTTTTCTATTGATCTGTTTGTTTGCAGTCCTGAAGGAGCCAGGCGTGAAACCCCTAGGGTAAAAGTCTAAGAAAGTCTCTCCACTACCTAGGTAATAAGCAATACATGCAATTGAACTGGTGCCTGACTTGTCAATTGACTGATTAAAAATGTATTGTGTCGATCCTCTCATTCCTCATCTTATTTTCTAGGACATTCGCCACCTCCTTTCGTCGGAGTCCTCTGCCAACACGGTGACCTGCTCGTTACTGATAGGAGGTGAGTGATCAACAAGATTGCTGGAGAGTGTTCAAATTTGAAAGGTGTTATTCGAAGGGAATTTGAGTTTGTAGAAAAATTAGACTAGGTTACGTCTTATAGTAGTCATTACATGATAACGTTACACTGTTACCTATACATTTATCGCCTCACGACAGCATGCTTGGTCTTTTAGAGCCTTTCAAAGCTTGTGCTTGGTCTTTTGCTTCTTTCGATGATTCCTAAGATTTCATTCATTATATAATTTCTTACATATTAAAGAATCACAAAAGGAATGGTTAATGATAAACCAAAACAAAAGATTTCAATAACTCTTCCTCGAGCATTATTTGTATATGTTTTAAAGGCTCTAAAACATATGCATGCTTGGCCTTATGTCCTCTCTATTTTTTTTTCCAAGAATGCATAATATTTGGTGGTTGAGCCTTTCTTACTGTGTACATATGCATGTATTGAGTGGTTTTTTTGTCTTGCATGTATACTACTACCTTCTGATCATAAACAACCTCACATGCAGGAGATGCACACATATTAAGGAGAGAATAGATGTGTGGAGGAGAAATAGTAGAGAAAATGAAAGTAAATATAGAAAAGAAAGTATAATTGCTGCATTGACTAATAAGAAAATTTTAGAAGTTATCTGTGGGGCACAGAGGAAGTAGTGGTAATAGTAGGCACATTTTATGTACTATGTATAGATCTGGTTTGAAAAACATGAAACTAATCCCTCATAAGATCTGGTTGGAGGGCCATACATAGGTCTATCTACTTAACGAGATACCAATATATCAGTGTCTTGCTGAGACATTCATTAAGTTAGTTAGCACTTCTCTCATGTTTTGGGTAGATACAAAATGGGGCAACCGTTGCAATTGTTCACAGAATAATGAATCCAAAAAATGAAACTTCAGCTTTGCTCATTCAAGGTATTCCTTATTTCTACCAGCCATTTCACTGCTGATTACTTGCACTTTCGTTCTTGAACTCAAGTATAATTTTTAGCTGGTTTTCTTTTGGTTAGATAACGGTGGTGGAATGGATCCTGAAACTGTTCGATGTTGCCTTAGTTTTGGCTTTTTAGAGAGGAAGTCTAACTCAGCTATTGGCCAATGTAAGACTATTAACTCATCGCCTGGTAATAATCTTATATCTGCTAATGCTCTTACGACAACCTATTCCTTTTAGATGGAAATGGCTTTAAAACCAGCACTATGAGGCTTGGATCAGATGTTATTGTTAGCTGTTCTAAGCAAAAAAAGGTTAGACTGAAGTTTGCCTTATTAAGCTTCATACTCATACCTAATTCAGACGTGCTTCATTACTTTCTGTTGTCATTGACCTTGTAGGTAACATGTTGTAGTTGATTATGTGATATTATTTATATTTGTTTTTGCATTAGAAGATTGTTCAGTTTGACTAAGTTTGGTATGGGTAAGATTGGGATAGATCGTGCCACACACTAGATTAGGATTCATTCTCTCGATGGTAGAGCTCACGCATCTCAAATCGTGTTTGAAGCCTTTAATTATCTTGATCATTCCTATAACAAATTTCTTACAGTGCATTTGTACAGTTTTGACATAATTGGGTAGTTGTTACAGTGCTCTTTTGGATCTCAGATTGACTGATTAGCTAGGAACCAGCAGTTGGACCTTATTAGTCTGAGTCAGAACTAAAATCGATAGAAATAAAACCAAATTTGTCAGAGCCGATACTGTAATTTGACAGAGAGATATCAATGGTCGAACTTTTACCTTGTGAATCATGCTTTCTAACTTTAATGTTTTCTGACTTCTGTGTTGTGTGGTGTATAGTATTTTTGGGATTCAATCAATATGATAATCAGATGATTTCTGAACTTTCTGATGATGAGGTTTATCAGTAAGTAAACAAGCTTTTAGAGAATTGAAAATAAGTACAAATAGAGATGAGATAACGGTTACTTCTATAGAGAAGCTTTTATAGATATAATTAATAGTGGTCACTCCTAATCTGCTTTTAACAAGTTCTCGTCAATAATTGCGACTACCAGAAACTTAATTGAACTGTTCTTGCAGTTTGGAGTAGTTTGGCAAGGGGATGAAGCGAACAGCCATAATCGGCGAGGTTGCTGATGATTTGGACTTTTTTTTCCTTCTGAGAATGCTGATGATTTGTACTTGAATTGTGCTGTAATGAAAAGTTTCTTCACTAAATTGTGAAATATTGATTTTATTTGGTTATTTGGAAGCTAATGAAACTTTTTAGAACATAGAAAATATCTTGGGGTATTTTCTAATGCCAAGAAAGTTCAGAGATTACATTGTTATACAATATAATTTCATGGGTCAGTTTGTAATTTTATTTAATTCATTACAAGTGTTACATTAAACTTTTTAGAAGTGTTACATTAGGTTTTTTAGAAGTGTTACATTGAGTTTTTCAAAAGTGTTACATTAGACTTTCAGAAGTGCCATGTTAGATTTTTCAAAAGTTTTACATTAGCCTTTTCAAAAGTTTTACATTAGGTTTTGCATTATACTCTCCAAAAGTGTTACATTAGACATAAATCTTTAAAAGTATTGCGTTAGATTAGCAGAAGTGTTGCGATAGATTAGAATAAGTGTTACCTTAAATAAGTGTTGCATTAGATTAAAAGCGTGTATCACTTTCGAAAAGTGTTGCCTTAAACCTGATAAGTGTTGCACTAGACCTAATACAACGTTGCCTAAGGTAATACCTGTAAAAATGTTGCAGTAGACCTAATACAATATTTTTAGTACCTAGTGTAACACTTTTAGAGTGGTGCAATAGATCTAGTTTGTAGTAGTGCAAATTGCAACATGTGAAAACTGGCATTTTAAATTAAACCTTCAGCAATTGGTACGTCAAATCAATTGTACGAATCAGACTTTTCAAAAATAGGTTGATGCTCTATTCACTTTCAAATCAAAAAATTGAAAGCTCTAATGCGACTACTGAAATATCACTATCTGACCTTGTGAAACACGCATGGCCTGTTCATTATTGAGATTCGTTTCACTTTGCTGCATATAATTTTGTTGTTGCGTCGTTTGTACGATTACTAATTGATATATAATTGATTTGGAAATCATCTAACTTAATCATAATTTGAGTTTTGAATCTGTAATTTTTTAAATTGAGTTGATTCACAGATTTAAGATAATTGATATTAAATAATACCTATCTATATTTGTTATTAATTTAATTGATGTTTTGTTGATGTTAATAAATTATTTTTTAGTCTCCTACAAAGTATTTTATACCATGTTTTGGTCTCCATTTGCAAATCAACTTTTAGACGGTACCCAACAAATTCAAAATAAATTTTTTGGTCTCCAAAGGTGATTTTCAAGGAAGGTTAATGGTAAACTTGGTCAAAATATGTAAAATAACCATTATACCCCTGAGTTCGAAAAAAATTCTTCGTCTTCTTCGCTCCAATCTCCTACTTCCGTGCAGTCTGCATATTGTTCTTCTGATGCTCCTGGCGCAACAGACTATAACACCCCGGAGGGAAGCTTGTCGCCCATTTCATCAGTTGTTTGTGGTTTTACTGGTTTATTCCTCTCAGAGCAACCTAATTTGTCATCAGCAAATGGAAATGCATCTCAATCAAGCAGTCAAATGAACAACTCATCAAATTAGGACGAGAAGTCTCCTGTGGTAATTGCTCCATCCTAATCTGTTCTCATTTGGCGCCATTCAGGAAGACCAAGGAGTCGTGCCTCATCCCAGCAGCATAGATTGCAACAGCGCGGCAAAGGGGATGCAACCAGAGGCTCACGGAGGAGAGCCAATCTCAGGCGTCGTACTTGGCAAAAAATATCACCAAAGCGAGGGGAAAAGCTCAATGGGCGGCGGTGGATGGAAATTTTTAATTATTAAAGAAATTTTTTTAAATTAGGAATTTTTAATTGAAAATATTTTTTGATTAGTAAAATTACCATTTTACCCCTGCCTATACTAAAAATCATTTAGTCTTACCAGAAAATCACCTTTGGGGGCCAAAAAAATTGTTCAGAATTTATTGGGTACCGTCTAAGGATTAATTTGTAAATGGAGACCAAAATATGGTATAAAATATTTTATAGGGAACTAAAAAAATAATTTAATCTAATTTAAGACTTAATCATTACATTTATTGGAAGAGAAGACAAGATTAATAGTATTAGAGTATCTAGTTGGTTAAACACATCTTTTGATTGGATAAAACATAACTTCTGACAACTATGTTTTGTGAAATAGGTTATGAACTTGGAACCTATTTCACACCTTATTAAATGTGGTTATTTGAACCGCTTTTGATTGAAATTAATTATAGACAGAGCCAGAAAATAAAGTTTTAAAGTGTATTCTCTGGTTCGATATAACCATCTTTAACGGTCCTTCCTCCACTAGTGAAATACTTGTAAAAGTGTCACAATATAACTTCAACTTACTTATTTTTAAATATCTAAAGCAGCACTTTCAAAATTCTACATTAAATTTAGTTTTAGCTAGTGTGCTAGAATCATACTCACTTTGTCTCACCTCAAACTTCCTACTTCACTTTATGTCACTATTCAGTATTCAATTTTGACCACATATTTGAATAGACATATAAACAATAATGTTATCATATATGATATGGTTGAATTCGTCATAACAGTTTCTAAATATGAACTTTGTATTTGTTGTTATTATAAATAATTAAACATATTAACGGTCAAACATGTTTTTTGATAATCGTGAAAAAGATTTCATGAAATTTGAGGTGGGACAGAGGGAGTATGTCATATAATAAAAACTTTTAAAATTAGAGTACCTGGTCCAATTATCTAATTTGAAACATTGTTCATCACAAGTTTGGAAAATCAAATCTCTAGATTACATCAAAATTTCAAATTTTACTCCAAAAATATCTTTATTAAGCGGGGCCATGATGATGGAAGTTAACGAAAACAAAAATAAAGTGTGAACCTTAAATTAAACATTTATATTGTAAACTAAAAACCAAATAACTTTATCATAACATCGAGGAAACACCCAAAAAAAAAACTTCAAAAGAAAATCGAAGAAGAAACAACTTCAAACAATATCAATGACTGGAAATAAAAAGTATAATAAAACCTAGACTACTGTATAGCCCTAGAAATAGTATAAACTAAAGCACCATAACCCTCGTGTTTTTATTTTAATGAAAAAATTCACTGTACCTTGGATAAATAAAGTTTCATGAGCTCAAAGAGTTATACAGAAGAAATATATTAGTGGAAAGCTATTTACTCTAAGCTTTTCCTCAACCCTGTGTTGACATAAAAGAATGGTTTTCCATAGTGTCTCCTAGCAAAACACTTCCCTTGAAGTGCTTCACTCTGGCACCAAGCTGATGGTAGTGAAATTAGCTTGGCCATTAATAAGGTACCAAGCTGATGATTAATAAACTCAGGTTTTGCTGTATGAATTCTCCTCAACAAGCTATCTAAAGTTGGTGTAGATTGTGAAGATATCTATTCAGCATCATCCTTGTCAGTTTTGAGGTTATCAGGGAATGATTAGCTTTTCCTTCTATACTTGATTATATGTTATGCCTCTATTTGTCTTCTGTATCTGTAAAAAACCAGAGGAAAAAACAGTACCAAATTCTAACAAGCATAGTTTGCAGCAAATATAAGCCAAAGTAATTAGAGTCTTCTGAAGGATGGTAAAGTTTGTTGATCAGCTCTAATCATAGCTTTCAAATCCTTTGTCAAATCTGCAAAACAGTTAAAAGTGTGTACCTGATTTGTGCTTCCCATTTTTGCAAGTAGATCTGCTGCTCCATTAGCTTCCCTATGTGTTGGAAAGAGACTTCTAGCTTATTTAGAAGCTCCAAGATGGTTTTGATTTCTTTAGTGGTTCTCTAGGGAGGCTTCTGTTGCTTCATCAAAACTTGAATCAACATTTTGTTATCACTTTCAATCTGCAAAAGACCAATCCCCAGTTTGACTACCATCTGTACTTCTATTCTGATTGCACTTGCTTCAGCATGAAAGGAAAAATGGCTTTGTATAGGTTGAGCTGTAGCAGCTATCAGGTTGCCTTTATGATCTCTGATGATTGCGCCAGTGCCTGTTTTACCATAGTCCAACCAAGAACCATATGCATTTAACTTGTAAAATGATGATAATGAGGCTTTCCAGGTTACTGGTATAATTCTTGTTACCTTACGAGAACTGCCAACTGGTAAACTGGGTAAAGCAGATGATAGATCCCATTTGAAACTTAGATGAAAAGCTGGCATAATATCATTATAGAGATGTAAAGTTTTTCTGAGCATAATGATAATGTCTGGCTTAACATTTTCATGGTAGCACTTGTTTCTAAAGCACCTGATGGACCATACTACTAAGTAGGGGATGATCCTGATCAGCTGCCTGTGTCTAGTAAACTTAGCTTTCAAGTTCCAGTAGTATATGTATCTATCCCACATGTATGGAGTATGTCTTGTCTGAATATTGAAGACTGTATCAATCCAGGATCAGAGTTTCTTTATTTCTTTGCAAGAATTAAAGCTATGATGTATGCTTTCTCCATCCTCCATATAGAAACAACAAATTGAAGGAATATTATAAGAAAAATCTTCTAACACATTAGGCAAGGGTAAGAGTCTATTGAGCATTTTCCAGTTCATAAAATTAATTTTCCTAAGCATCAAAGAAGAACATACATGATTGAAGGATGGAACCACTGATCTTTTGCTTCTGATAAGCTCATAGGCACTTTTTAGTGAGAATTTTCCATTTTCAGTTGGTTTCCAAATCATAGTGTCTTCATATTCAGGAAATGTTGGATGGTCCTTTTCAAGTTTAGCAATGATTGGTTCAGGTAAATGAATTCTTAGAGGATTTAGGAAGTATTGTGGGTTGGCTAAGAATTCGGCCACTGTCATATCTGAGAAAGGAGTTTCTAGGTTGCCATCCCAAATGCTAGATAGTGGACCATAGGATGTCCAACTGGAATTCCAAAATGAGACATCTCCTTTCCCTAATTGTATTTATGAGTTAGCAATTGTTGTATCATGAATTTCTTTAATTCTGACCTAAGTTTTGGAAGTTTTATGTTTGTCTGGAATAGACCACAGAAATTGAGACCATAGAGAATTACCCTGTTAAAGCTTCCACCACACTTTAATGGAGAAGCTTTGAACTAATGTGTTAAGATTTTTAAAATCTAAACCATTTTCATCAATTGGATAACACAATTTTGGAAAGAATTTCCAAACTCTTCTATTTTGTATTGAATTCATCTTAGAGTTCCAGATAAATTTTCCAAGAATTTTGTGAATTAAATCAATTGTATGGTTTGTTGGTTTCAAAATTGTTATCTGATTGATGGGGATAGAGGTCAATACATGTTTGATCAGAATTATTTTTCCAGCTTAAGATAAAAACTTGTTATGGCAATTATTGATTCTGGCTTGTAAGGATGATATCATGCTTAAGAAGTAAGCATTTTTGGTCCTTCCTATGTACACATGACAACCTAGGTATTTGAATGGGAGGCTGCCTTGTAACATCCCCGTTTCATGTTTGATATCTGCAGTTATGCTTTGTGGGCAATGTTTTGAAATGTCAAATGAATATTTTTCAAAATTCATTTTTTACCATGTGGCCATTTCATAGGATTCCAAGAAAAAGGTTACTGTTTTGAGTCCTGATTTTGTGTACTTCAATAAAATGATAGTGTCATCTGCAAAGGATAAATGGGAAACCTTCTTGATTGGATTTGGAAGTTTATAGTATTGAAGGTTTTAATATTGAAATAGGAAATTTAAATTCCTTGAGAATGCTTCTACCATCAAAATGAAGAGCATGTGAGAAAGTAGATCTCCCTGCTTTAAGCCACTGGTTGCTTGGAAGAAGCCATGAGATGATCCATTTATTAGAATGGAGAAGAAGGCAAACTTTAGGTTTCCCATCATTAAGTCAACTATTTGGCTTGAAAAACCAAATTGACCTAGCAACTTAGCTAAGAAAGTCCAAGAAACTCTATCAAAAGCCTTCATCGTGTCTAACTCAATTATCATGTTATGTCCTTTTGTTTTTTAGTTGAGGAAAGAAGCTAACTTCTGCATTAATAGAATATTTTTTGAGATTTCCCTGCTTGAGACAAAGGTTGTTTGTTCAGGACTTATCAGATAATTCATCAGAAGTTTTAGCCTATCAGAGAGTATTTTAGTGAAGACCTTATTAATGAAGTTACAGAGACTGATTGGTCTATAATTCTTAAAGGATGAACATACTTATTTTTTTGGGATTAGGATTATCAATGTGGAAGATATTGCTTTTGGAATATGAGCATATTAGAAGGAATCATGCACTGCATGTAGGACATCAGTGCTTATGATGTGCAAGCATTTCTTTAATTATCTTTGTTAGTTCTTCCATAGTTACATGCTTTGTTAAATGATAGTTCATTTCTTCTGTAATTAATCTTGGAATATTTTCCAATATCCAAGCAGTATTGATGCATATGGGGTCTTTATTTTCTTCTTTTAGCAGGTTAGAATATAAATCGACCCCTTCTTGTGCAATTTCATCCTGGTTGTGCAGAACGGAACCTGAGTCAGTTTTGATAGAAAAAAATGCTTGCCTTTTGTGTTTCGAATTCAATGTTTGGTGGTAAAATTTAGTGTTTGAATCACCTTCTTTTAACCACTTAATCCCGGATTTCTGTCTCCAGTAAATTTCCTGATTTTTTAAGGCCTTAGTTAGCTTTGCTTTTGCCAGATTTAGCTTAGCTAAGTTTTCTGGGAATTCATAATTTTGAAGATCAGTTTCTGGTTGGTGAAAGTCTTCTTCACAAGCTTTAGCTGCATAAAAAATGTTGCCCAAAGTATGTTTGTTCCAGAATTTTAAAGCAAATTTTAAGTTTTTTTAGCTTTAAATGTTAATCTATCCATTCCACTTTTATTGGATTGGATATTCCAGGCATCTTCATCAAGTTTCATGAAAGTTGGGTGATTAGTCCAACATTCCTGAAATCTGAAAGGGATTGCCTTAGAGAGATTTTGGGTTTCAGAAATAGTGAAGATTAAGGTGCATGGTCTGATTTCTTCCTTGCTAGTGTTTGGATACCAGAGGATCTAAAAATATCTCACTATAGATGATTAGATAGATCCCTATCCAATATTTTCCAGACTCTGCCCTTGGTTCTCATTCCTATCCAGGTGAATAGAGAACCTGATGTGGGGATGACAGACATGTTAGCTTTGACCTGAAATTGATTGAAATTATCCATGCTTTTTGGATCAGGTATGGATTGTCCTAGGCATTCATCCACAGAGTTGATGACATTAAAATCCCCTATTAAGAATAGTGGAATCTTTATGATTTAGGATTTGTTTCCACAGTTTATTCATTTCTCTATTTGTATGCTTTGCATTTATAAAACCTGTGACACACTCCTGCATTAAGAATTGGTTTTTAAACCTGGTTAAGATCATTTGCTCATCCACAGAGATAATGTTCATCTGGATTGAATCATCCTACAATATCCAAATTTTGCAGTTTGGATCTGAGATAAATTGTTCAAACTTAGTTTGAAAGGCTAAGTTTTGGATGGAGTTAGTGTCTAACATAGGCTTAATTATGGAGAAGATGTTAATTTTATGTCTCTTTTTAATACCTTTTATCCGAGTTAGTGTGGCAGAATTGCCCACACCCCTTGCATTACATACACATATTCTCAGTTCTATCATTGAGAAGATTTAGTATGTGTTGATGCTGAACGGGTCAAGGCCGTTTTAGGGGTTTGAGTGTAAGACTTTTTTTTTATTATATTTCTTGGTCTTATTAATCTGATAAGTTATTTCCAGGTTCTCCAGATTGTCTTATGAGTCCAGTAATTGATTGAAATGGTTCTGTGATTCAATCGAATTGGCTTTAGTGTCTTTAAGATTTTTCACAGAATTGGATTCAGTACCCTGGTTATCAATATTAAGGATTGGATTTCAGTTAAGTTTTGAGTTGGAGGTTAGGAGGGGAAGTCTTCTCCATTTATTTCTATAAACTAGGCCCGTCAAACGGGTCGAGTCACCTGTTGGATAACCGTTATCCATATACTATTTTCACTTATTGGATAAGACTTATTGGATCATGACCCATTGGGTTAATGGATACAATTGAGTTGTAGTTATTGAGTTAGTTGGGTTGGATAATAGATCACATGTTGGATAATTTTGGGTGGGTCCAGTTGGGTTGGGTAATGGGTGACCCGTGGATAATTTCATATCATAAGATAACTAATTTTTCACGAGTTTGATTACAAATGATTTAATTTTTCCCGAATATATAATCAGTTAATATATCATATTATATTATATTTAATAATAAAATATATATAATATGTTGGCTTTGTAAACTCGACAAAAATAACGAACAATATGAGTTGGGTCCAAACTCGAGCTCAAATACTGTACGAGCTCGAATTTTGTACGAGCTTGAATATTGTATGAGATTGAGCTTGAATACTGTACGAACTCGAATACTGTATGAGATTGAGCATGAATATTGTACGAACTCGAATATTGTATGAGATTGAGCTCGAATATTGTATAAGATTGAGCTCGAATATTGTATGGACTTGAATACTGTACGAGATTGAGCGTGAATACTGTACGAACTCGAATACTGTACCAGATTGAGAACGAATACTGTACGAACTCGAATATTGTACGAGATTGAGCTCGCATATTGTATGAATTTAAATACTGTACGAGATTGAGTGCAAATACTGTACAAACTCAAATACTGTGTGAGTTCGAGTACTGCACGAACTCGAATGCTGCACGAGATTGAGCTCGAATAATTTTTGAATTATAATTTATATAATTTGTGAATTATAGTGAATTTTTATATTAAATATTACATATGCATTTAATTGGGTAATTTTGGATATTTATCTGGTATTTGTTAGGTTCAATTGAGTTAACATAATATGGGACATATTGAGATCAAAATTTAATTATTCTCATCCCACCCAATCCCAAAAACTAATGAGTATTTAATACCCGATCTCATTGGATAATGACAACTTGTAACCCAAATCAGAAGAAAATATTGAATGATAACTTATTGGGTTAATTACATAATGATTTATTGGATAATATATTTTAACCCATTGGGTCATATGCGTTATCTCATGAGTTACCCAATGTGTTATCCATTTAATTACCCAACCCATTTATGATCCAACCCATTATGACCCGTTAATAAATGAGTTAATTGGATAAAGCCCCATTGGATAATGGGTTAATTGGGTTTGGATAATTGGTTGATCCAATTAACCCATTTTATGGGTCTACTATAAACTCTTCTATTGTGGATTTGCTTCCAGCCAGGATATGACTTATACCATTAGAGTCTTGAGCTATCAGAACTGCAATATTTGAGTTATCTTTGAAATCCTGTCAATTAAGTCACTATGAGTCTTAGAAGGGTTAGCATCATTCCCCTGAGTTAAAGTATGATTGACAGAATTAGGTGATTTTATGATTAAGCTTTTAGTTACATGTTCTTTAGGGGCCATATGATCATTAGTAGGTACAGCCACTGCTAATTTCATAGGCAATTACACATTAGACTATGAAGCCATATGATCATTAGAAGGCACATACACTGCTGGTTTCATTGGAAATAACACTTTAGACTGAGAAATCAACACAGAATCAGTGGCAATATGATTATACACAACATCTATATACACAACATTATCAGAAACATAATTTACCATAGATTCTAGAACAATTTGGTTAGATAAGCCTTCAGGCTCATAGCTAGCATTATCATTTGAAACTGAATCAGTGAATACATGCGTTTTCCCTAAAGACATCTGGGATTCAGTATCCACATGAGAAGTCTACATTGGAGTATTAATCAATGATTCATTTTGGTTCATACTGTTCATATAGCCAGGAGTTTTAGTGGTAGAAAATGTAACCTGGTATCCTTCCAAAGATCAATTCTTTAGGACTTGAGTCAGCAATCTTCTGTTTATCCTTGGATATGACCTGATCATTCTAAGAAGTAGTTTTTTCACTACTCTGGTTTTGTACCTTATCCCCCTAATACCTTCTAAGCCTGCACTGAATGGTTAGTTCGGGGGGAAAATATCTCTTTTTCCATTCTCTTTGACCTGCACTATAACCCACGTATAATGTTGTTCCATGAGTTTAATTAGTTTGGTGGGAAAAATATCTCTTCTGCCATCCTCTTTGACCTGAACTGGTTCTCAACATCAGCAGACATATTGAATGATGCATGGGGAACTTGTGGTGACAATGCCTTCCACATCTAGGTTTTCCCAGCCAGATGGGTGAACACAGAGTTAGTGGTGGTGACAATGGAGAACCACTCAAGGCCATCATCATCAGCAATCCTCGAAACGATGAAAAACCTTGGAACAATGAAGGGGTTGCCAGCCTTTACGGTGGCTTCAAGAACTCGTTTCCCCTCAGCACCCACGATCTGCACCTGTCTGATGCCCCAGACAATGTAGGTGACCTGGAGAGCATAATTACAAGAAAAGCCAGGTGAACACATGGCTTTTCCCTGAATGCTCACCAGCTCACCGCCAAACCCTAGCTCCCCGATCAAGGGTAGGTTCTTAGTGTTGAGGACCACCACCTTGCCTCTCCCTTGATGTTCACACCCAAGGGAGCCTCAATGCTGTTTAAGGCAAACCCGTTGGTTTGGGCTTGGGCATCTTGGCACCGTCGAAAACCTTAACTGTTAAGGAATTGGAATATTACTTGTAATTGTATTTATATTCTATTACCTTTTCCTAGCTTGTATATGTATCATGTACCGCTATATAATGTATCCTGAGTTCATGAATAGACACACAATTATTACCCTTATTTTCTACATGGCATCAGAGCCTAAAATCCTGAAACCTTAAAATACCGTCCTAAATTTTCCGCCGTCGTCAGTGCGTGACTTCCACGCGCCGCCGATCCGGACTACCTTTCTTTTGCAAAAAAAAAAAAAAAAAATCTTCTTCAGCCCGCCGCCGGTCCTGCCACCGCCACACCGCCGTTTTTCTTCCGCCGTCGGTTCTGCTCCCGCTCCGTCGCCGGCCATCACTTGCTTCCGCTCTCGACTCCGTCCGCCGGCCTGCACCTGCTCAGACCGGTGAGCTCCCTAATCACTCCGGCTAGTTCTTGCTCCGATCCGTCCAGTCTACTCACCACTCCGGCCGGATAGCTCTCAACTCCGGCTAGGTTCTATTAGCCTGACAACGAACTCGACTCTCGACTCCGTTCTCGCTCTCGACTTCGGCGACGTGAGACGTGCATCTATCGCAGACAACGCAGACGTGAGACGCGCGTGAGATTCACGCGTTCGACCTTCCAGAAGTGCGTGAGTCCACGCTCGGGTGCACCAGACGAGCAGTTACCCTTCACAGCGCATGACCTGCACATGCCATACTGTAGGCGCGCGTCAAATTGCCTATTTTGGCTTTGGTTCAGAAAATTTTCTCCTTTCTCTTAATTTAATTGTTCTTGCCATTTGTTTTATGGCTCTTTTCGCCGACGTAGTTTGCGGTGGCCGTCTCCTTTGGCTTACCTACACGATCTGATTTTGGTCCTGCTCTATCTGACGACCAATGGAGTACGACCATACATTTATTTAATCAGTTTGATTCGTTATCTGACCATGGGTCAGGTAAATCTACTTTACCTTGGATTCTTGATTCGGGAGCCTCATATCACATGACTGGTGATAAAGAGAACTGATATTACTACTGCTACCAACACTGTGAATGTTATACTACCTGATGGATCTGTGTCGTCTGCTGCACAATATGGGTCCATTTGTTTTGGTGATGTCACCCTTAATCATGTGCTCTGATACCTTGTAGAAAATAAGGGTAATAATTGTGTGTCTATTCATGAACTCAGGCTTTACGAGCATTTGGTTTTTTTCAGAGTAAGGCCGATTACTCTTTGTTTGTCTTTTCTCGTGGATCAGCTTCTTTACATGTTCTGGTTTACATGGATGATTTGGTTATTGTTGGTAGTTCTTCTTCGCTCATCTCTGAGTTCAAGAAATACTTATGTTCTTGTTTCTATATGAAGGATCTTGGTCTGCTTAAGTATTTTTTGGGCATAGAGATTGCTCGAAGACCGGAGGGGATGTTCCTTTCGCAAAGGAAATATGCTTTGGACATCTTATCGGATACCGGTTTATCTTCCTCTAAGCCGACTGGCTTTCTGATGGAGCAACAACATAATTTGGCACGTATTGAAGGTCCAGCCTACCATGACCCGGAGCAGTATCGACGCCTGGTTGGGCGCCTAATCTACCTGACTATTACTCGTCCTGAACTGAGTTATTCAGTTCACACTCTTGTGCAATTCATGAAGTTCCCTTGTGTTCCTCACTGGCAAGCTGTTGTTCGTGTGTTGCACTACCTGAAGAGTCATCCTGGTCAAAGTTTATTTCTCTCTTCTCGTAGTACGTTACAGTTGACTGCTTACTGTGAATCTAATTGGGCTGCCTGCCCTATTACCCGGCGTTCTCTTTCTGATTACTTTGTGATGATTGGTGATTCTCCAGTTTCTTGGAAGACCAAGAAGCAACCCACAGTTTCTCGGTCTTCTGCTGAAACGGAGTATCGTGTTATGGCTGTTACCTGTTGTGAGTTGTTATGGCTTAGGTCTTTACTGAAAGACTTAGGGATTGCGCATACTGCTCCTATGCGTTTGTTTTGTGATAGTCAATCTGCTCTTCATATTGCAGCAGATCCAGTGTTCCATGAAGTTGATTGTCATTTTGTCCGGGATCTTGTGCAGTCTGGTGCTATAGTTACTCATCATATCCGCACTACAGATCAACCTGCGGATTTATTTACCAAAGCTCTCGGACGTAACCAGTTTCATTCATTACTTGGAAAGTTGGGCATTTCTGATCCCCATGCCCCTTGCTCCAATTAGAATATTACTTGTAATTGTATTTATATTCTATTACCTTTTCCTGCTCCAATTAGAATATTACTTGTAATTGTATTTATATTCTATTACCTTTTCCTAGCTTGTATAGGTATCATGTACTGCTATATAATGTATCCTGAGTTATGAATAGACACACAATTATTACCGTTATTTTCTACATTAACAATGCCATTATTTGGTTGGGATCCAATGAGGGGCTTCGCAACACTCTCTTCCAAGTTCCATGCCCTCATGACAAACTTGGTGGAGAAGCCGGTGAAGATGCCATTGGAGCCGGTGAGGAAGAAATCGGTGATCCGGCCGGCCTTGTTGGCGATGTCTGTTGTACCTAGCAAGAGCACAACGAGCTCTGTGCCCTCATTGTTGTACCACCATGTGACAACACCGAATGGGATGGCGATTGCGTCTCCCTTGTTGATTGGGAGCACCTTTTCACCCTTCTATGGAAGAACAATTCCAGCTACGCCACTGCCCTTGAGGACATAGGCCACTTTGTGAGAATCGGAGAGCCAATCCGTTCTTCTTAAGAGCGAGCTTAGCCGCACCGATGCTTCCGTTCTTCAGTATGGGAAGCTCATCGAAGCTCCCACATTCGCCGCCATAAATCTTGCTGGGCAACTTGGGGCTGAGATCAAGATCTATTATTTTTCTCAGAAAAACAAAAACGCAGATCGAATTAATAGAAGAATATTTTTTCAAACCGTGATGTTATGTGAGGATTGGTGTGGGGTTTGGATGGGTACGTTTAGTGTGGGAGATGATGTGTTTTTGGAAAGGATTAGGAGATTGATCGAATAATAATATGAATATCAGAATTATTGCAGTCCGGATCCTCTGCGGCCAATTTTCCCTATGATCCTCTGGCTTACCAAGAAACGACGTCGTTTTGTTTTTTTAAACATCCCAGCCTGATTCGCAATCGGCTCAGCCAAGCCCAGCCAAGCCCAGCCTTTCACCCTTTTTGTTTCGTTGGTTTCTCTCATTTTCTTTCAATCGTGGGAATTGGATTATGTGGGAAGACCGGAAGATGTTTTTTATAGAAATTATTAGATGCTACTGAACGATGATCTCTTACTTAGACCACTCTATAATCCTATACCTAACTCTTTCCTTTCATGCTTTTGGAAGCAACAAATGTTGCTTAATGAGCCTAGTGCTCACTCCTGTATAACCTAACTAAGCTACAGCTTCATCTTTCTTCCTGTAGCAGATGCTATTGAACGTGATTAGCGTTTGGGTTTGGATATAGAAACTCACATGGAATTAATGACTGTAAATCTTATCCAATTGCATCCAAAAGTTATGTTTTATCTCAGACATGTTTTATCCAATCAAAAGATCTGTTCGGATAATTTTGCCAAAGATTTTATTCCTACTTGACAGCTTTCAAATTCACCAAAAAGTTAAGTTTTTATCCAAACAAGTCCTAACAGTTTTCATATATGTTTTAATTGATATGTAATATTTTTGTTCCCACACGTTTCATATCTTGCAATTTAAAATAGAAATTTGGATGAAATAAAATTTTGATTTCATATATTTGTATACTAGCGGAGTACCAGCGTATTGTGCGATATTATTAATTAAAATATTAGAATTAAGTTTTATGTACATGTTGTGTCGTACATTTAAATTATAAACAAAGAATTTTATTTTAAATTTTAAAGTTTTGTCATTTAAGAAAAATTATATGAGATGGTTAGAAATCGTTAAATATTGAATACAAAAAAAGTTGATTATTCGTATAATATTTCATTCAATTTATTTAAAAATTAATTATTTATATATTGAGATTCATTTTAATTAAAAGACTATCATAATTATATGCATCTCATTGCAATAAATAAAAGTAAATATCAAATGACCTTATTAGTCTCACTAATTTTAAAATGTCTTTATTTAACAATTAGTCAGTCTAAAAAAAGATTTCTCCATATATAAATAAATAAATAATATATATACATATTTCTATAAAAGTACTCTATCAATGTATATTACAATGAGATACTTATGGTTTTAATATATCTTAAGGTGTTATATATATTCTAACAAGTTATAATTGATTATATATACTAAAGAATTAAATTAGTAACATATTTTAATATTAGTCTGTTATTTTGAACAACTTGGGTTTATTTTAGTCAAAATGACTTCAATATCCACAGTTGACAGCACCATCAGAACAATTTCAATTATATGGTGCTTGAGATAAATAAATAAATAATATGTATACTTATTTCTATAAAAGTACTCTATCAATGTATATTACACTGAGATATTTATGATTTTAATTATATGTTATATATATTTTAACAAGTTATGATTGATTATATATAGTAAAGAATTAAAATTAGTAACATATTATAATATTAGTTGTTATTTTGAACAACTTGGGTTGAAGTTACTCAAAATGACTTCAATATCCCCGGTTGGCAACACCATCTGAACAATTTCAATTAGTGTAAGTCTCAGGAAAGGCGGCATGTCCATAAACTTATGGACAGGCCAAGGACCAATTCCCAAATTAGGGAAAGTTAAAAAAAATCACGGACCAGGGCCGGGTTAAAAGACCATCGATTCTTCCCCAAAAATTTGTGACGATCACCAAAAAACTCCTTGCCGGCGGGAGCTCGTTAGGGCTCTGGCAGCAGCTCCGTGGATTTTAGATCTTCACGCTGCTAAATCTCCCTTATGACTATGGAGCTCTGGAACCCGCCATAAGCGCTGAGATCATGCAGCTCCACCACCAGAAGCACTTCCAGACTTACGTCACCAATTACAACAAAGCTCTCGAGCAGCTCGACTACGCAATTAACATGGGCGACGCCTCCACCACCATCAAATTGCAGAGCGCCATCAAGTTCGATGTCGAAGGTTCGCTCCTTCATACCTATGTTCTGTATTGTTTCATTCGAGCTATTCATTTGGACAATTCGGTGTTTGATTTTATTTTTAATAGACGTATATTGTGTAATTGGACTAGATTGTATTGTGCAATTACATACTTGGATTAATTTATGTACTAATATGTGAAGAAGAGTGGGTTAAGAGATTGAGTGTTTGATATAATTATATGTGAGGATAAAATGTGTTGATCAATGGATTGTGTCTGTTGGATTGTGTGAAGAGCACAGATAGTTGAAGTTTGGATTGATTCTGTTGGAATGTAGGATTAGCCTTAAGACATTGATGTTTTTTCCACCTTCGAGCTTTTTCCCAATCAGCTTAAACCCAGTTATGCTTGAAGGGTTCTTATTGTGTATTTGGCTTGTCTAATGATTCTGAATGCATATAACTGGCTACTCTTGACTGGATATTGTGGTTGATTTAGAGTGTTTTTTTGCTGTTATTTTGATCCATTTGGAGGGGATTTTCTTGAGTTAATATTGCTGCTTGTAGGTTTGAAATGTTGTGTTTAGTTTGATGCTAATGTTCATGCAATTGGTGTATTTTATGATTAGACTGTGCATTTAACCTGGCACACAGTTGAAAAAGAGTGGAATAAACAATGTGATAATATAATTCTAGTGGAATAGGGATTTCTATTTTCTGGCATCTTTTGTACTTGTTTAGTTCTAATACTGTATCTTTTGTGTTTCCAGAGGAGTTAATTGTGTGTGAATTCATGATTGGTCATCTACGATATTGTCTATGGGGAAGAGTCCTTTAACCAGGCATTCTTAATATTTATTGAAAGGTTTATGCATGGTATAGATGCAAGGCTGGGGTAATTATTCAGCTCCACAGCAGCAGGGTCCGTACATATGCTTATCTGTTTCAACACCAGTATGAGTCTCTTCCCCCAGCTTTGTTTCATAGTTGAATTGAAGTGTGTAAAGTATGAAGGTGCTCTTCATAGTTCACCAGTATGAGCACCAGTATGAAGGTGCTCTTCACTTGTAGAGCTACATTTTTGCTCCAAGGTCTTGCTGATGGAGTGAAAGGCATTGCTGGCCTGGGGAGGGGGAAAATTGAGCTTCCGTCGCAGTTAGCGAGTGCTTTCAGTTTCCAGAGGAAGTTTACTGTTTGTTTAGGCATTAATTGAGTCATTATTGTGGACTAATTCAATGTTGACATCCAAATTATTGTGGACTGATTCATCCGAGTCAGAAGTTGAGCACATTATTGTGGACTAATTTATCCGAGATGTCCCATTTTTGAGCGTTGGACTAATTCAATGTTGTTGGATATTGATTATTAGGAACGGGTTAATAGAGGTTTCACGATGCAAGAGTAGAAGGGGCAGTCTGATTATGATTCTAAATGGATGGCAGAACATTCGGTGATTGCCTAGGAGGAATGAAATCAAGCCAATGTTTAACCGCAATTTGAAGATTTGAGCAGCAGGCGATGGCCTATGTTTAAAGCCTTAAAAGCTTTGGTAAGCATGTTGACATGACTTTAGAATCTATTTTTGTATTCACAAGTCTTCTACTACGGCGAACTTTAACGACAATTGATGCCAAGACATGTAGGAAAAAATGAGCTTGTAGGATTGTAGAATTTCTGGTGGCCTATGTTTAACGTCATTGGATATGCCTTTTTATTGTGCAAATTGATGCTTTTGAATTCTTTTTTAATTCGTGGTCTTCTACGCTTTATGAAATTACGAGGTGTATTCGTTTATTTATATGCTGCGGCTGTTATTATCCAACATGTATTTGTTAGTTGTTCTGTGAATGACCTTTTTTTCTTCTCTTTTTTGTTGATCGTTCATTTTGAATTACAAGCTGCATTTGTTACTTTTATGTTGCATATGTTAGTACTCAACGTGTACTTGTTAGTTGTACTGTCTGTAACCTTTTGTGAATGACCTTTTTTTTTCTTCTTTATTTTGCTGATTGTTCTTTTGAATAACGAGTTGCATATGTTTACTTATATGTTGCATCTGTTAGTATTCAATGTGTACTTGTTAGTTGTACTTCCTATGACTCTGTTTGGCAGGGCTTATAAGTGCTTTGCTTATAAGCTAAGCATCTGTTTTCTGTTTGGTAAACTAGAAAAAAAAAGTGACAATTTAAGAAGCAAAGGCTATTTTTTTGGGGAAAAGCAGAAACTGATCTCCCCCTACTTTCAAAATAAGTCAACTTTGCTTATAAACACAGCTCTGCCAAACACACCCTATGACCTTTTGTTTTCATTTGTTGTTAGTTGTATGTTTTGAATAACGAGTTGCATTTGTTTACTTATATGCTGCATATGTTCGTATTTAATGTGTACTTGTTCGTTCTGTCTATGACCTTTTGTTTTCATTTGTTGTTAGTTGTACATTTTGAATAATATGAGTTGCATCTATTTACATATATGTTGCATCTATTAGTATCTCGTATGTACTTGTTGCGTTTTGCATGACTTTTTTTATTTAAAAAAATGTTATTGTTGTTCATTTTGAATTAGGAACTGCATATGTTTACTTATATATTGCATTTATTAGAATCCAGTATGTACTTGTTAGTTTTATTGTGTTTGACTTCTACTTTCAGTTGATTATTGTTCATTTTGAATTAGAAATTCTACATGTTTGCTTATATTCTGCAACTGTTAATATTCAGTATGTATGATTTTTTTCGGGAGTTGATCTAAACTTTTTTTGGTTTTAACTTTTAATGGAACATTGGACTACACAAGACATTCATACACAAGGAGGATTCGGACGAAGATGACACGGAATTTGAAGATTCGAAGATGATCCCCTTTTTAAGATTAATAATTGATGATTCATTGTATTAGAGACTGTTAGTTAATTAGATAGGAATATTGTTGTAATTGTAAGTTACCTAAT
Organism: Rubia yunnanensis; assembly: GCA_037428765.1. Classification (NCBI taxonomy): domain Eukaryota; kingdom Viridiplantae; phylum Streptophyta; class Magnoliopsida; order Gentianales; family Rubiaceae; genus Rubia; species Rubia yunnanensis. The sequence continues at coordinate 81,174,778 of CM075064.1, forward strand.
GGAAGATTTCTGTCACGAGCAATTTATCTTCCTTTTTGTTTAGATGTTGAGAGTCCCTCGTGTGTTTGAAATTGACAAAATTTGCATGTTTTTTACACAAAGTATAGAATGCTTTACACGTGTTGCTTTTACGCCGACAGCACTTTCTGTGATTTCCTTTTGATTTTAAATCAAGGAAATCTGCTCTTTTTTTTTATAAAACAAACACATATTTTAATGTAATCAGTACATATTGTAAGATATTAAATGCAGTACATGTAAAAATTTGAAAAACTACAAAATTATGTGGTCTCTGTTATGTATACTATAAGAGAATACTAGTTATAGGTTAACATATGCATTCTTTAACAAAACATAAACAATTCATAAGGTAACTTATGCACTAGCTCATGGTTTTTTCTATTGAAAGGAATTGATAATTTAAAATTATATGCATGTTTTTATCTAAACCGTACATTTTGTAAAGTAATTAATGCAGAATTAATATGACAATGTTACATCATCAAATTTTAGTCTCCTTCTGTGTAAACTATAACATATACTAGTTGTATACTAACATATTCATGTTTTAACTAAACAAAAACAATTTATAACTTAACTTTTTTTCTAATCCATATAACAAACCAAGATAGTATCAATATTCGAGACATAAACTAACTGGATCTCAACCTAAGGCCACATTGTTAACCTGCAACAGAGCAAAATACCTAGAAATTTAAAAGATCGACACTTTACAACAACCTATAAAATAGCTTTTCACAATCTCTTGCATTCCATTAGCTTGATTAGGACATCATTTCAATTTACTACACTACTTTACAACACAGTGATTGGCCTTGTTGTAAGATGCTATGGAAGCTTCAGAGTTGAAGGTCTTGTTGCACTTTCGGCTTCAGAGATCAGCTTCAGAGCCTGAACCACTCTGTAGAACGCGAGTTCACTTCTTGACATGTTTTCCAAATGTCGATCCATAAGGGATGCAGTTAAGATATTCCAGGATCTCGGCTTGTGCTCATCACCTATAAGTGCTTTAGAGAAATGGTACATTATAGATTACCAATGAAACAAAATGCCAATCCCAGATAAATAAACCATCTAGAAACAAATATGTGACATAGTATCAATCAAATATCAACACATAACCTTTATCTGTATTCCATATGCTTGATACTTCATAAGTTGGTCGCCATGCTCCTTGTTTTCTTCCTCCCTGGAAAACATTCATTTGTATTTGCAATCACTTTTTGGCAGTCTCATCTTTTCCACCACATATAAACTGGCTCCTGCACATACCTTTTTTTCCATCAGAAAAGTTTCAGTTTCATAAAAATTTGTAACCAACACAGCCAGTCTGCTCTCATTGTTCAACAAAAGATCTAAAGAAACAGAATATTTGACATATGAAAGAGCACAGGTGCCCAAAAGACCAAAACCAAAAGCACAAGCTCACAACAGCAGGTAAGACTCTTTCCCACTATGCAGGATGGGCTGTATGGAATCACCATTGTTTTGCATCGAACCAAAAGAACTGGTTTATAGCACCAAAAAAATAGACGATGCAAGGAATTTAATGTTAAGATCATAAAACCTCAACAACATCTTTTTCTCCTTTAAGTGTTCATGAAAAAGCTCCGACTAAATTCCACAAAACTTTTCGAGTTTGATTCCATGTTCACTAAAACATATCCACGAGCTAAAGAACTTGACATAATCAACTAGAATGAGATAAATAAATTGACACATGAAGAAACAGTATACTGAGAAAAGGACAAGAAATTTCACAAGAGAAAATCCTCCATGCCTCAACATTACATCATTTGTTGCCAACAGACCGAAATCCATATAACGGCATAGTGTTTGTAACCTCTAAACCCTAAAAACAGAAAGGTAGTAGTAAATCATACTTCTAACCGATTCTCAATTAGGGCTTTGTTACAGAAACAGCCTATTTGCATAGCGATCAGCCTTCTTCTTCATCTGGTCATCGAGGGTTTGTTTGACATTTTTGGCTTCGGCAGTCGTGTCATACCCAAACTTCTTAGCTTCGACGTTGAACAATTCGTCGTACTTCATCTTCCTGGAGACAGCAGTGATGGATGAGGAGGTGGGGGAAGGGGAACCACTCTGTAAATCACACTGAGGACATATATTACGGAAGCGAGAGACCTGAGCCTGTAATTGATGAGGGCAGCTAGATTAGTGTTACTGGGATGAATGATTTCCCAAACATTGTGTATAAGCTGAGGTATGGAGACGTGTGTAGAGTTTTGGGGAAAATTTTGGGGAAGAAGCGATGGTCATTAATCCGGGCTGCAAATTTTTTAAACTTTTCCTAATTTGCACATTGGTCCCGGGCCTGTCCATTAGCTTATGACAGGCCGCCTGTCAGGAGACCCACTCTTTCAATTATATGGTGCTTGGTGATAGAATAGATAGAATATCCTGATTGATTTTAGATTAATTAGGATTGATACTGTACATATATAGAACAGTCTAGGTTTGATGTACTTAGTTCCATGTACTCTATTTATTCATCTATAATAGACACACCAAACATGGTGAATTACACTCTTTCATAGTATCAGATAAGTTTCGATTTTTTACTTCGTTATAATCTTCCACCATATTTTGAAAAAACTTAAACCTTCCAAAGCTTTCATGGCAGACAACCAGTTAAGTTATTCTACCCTTATTCATATGTTGCTGATCAAGCTCAATTACGGCAACTATATGATGTGGAAGTCGCAAGTTTAAGTGCTCTTCGAATCCGAGGGTTTCTTTGGCTTCTTGGATGGCTCAATTCCAAAGCCAATGATTGCAGTCAGGGGTGAATCCTCGGCTGCTGTTTCTTCTCAGACCAACGACGATAACGTTGCAAAATCCCAAGGCGCGTTTAACACTTGGGTGGTGCAGGACAAACGGCTCCAAGATTTGCTCTGGTCGTCGCTCACCGAAGAGGCCATGCTAGAGACCATTGGTTGCAGCACGGTGATAGAGATGTGGAACTCTCTTGCAGCGACGTTCGACAACGTCTCGCCATCCCACAAACTTCAACTCAGGGATGAGCTCCATACAATCCGGCATGGCTCCTTGTCGGTAATGGATTTTCATCGCAGGTTTAAGGTTGTTATTGATGGACTCGCAGCCATGGGTGCTCTAGTTTTGCCCAGAGACCGTGTCATGATTTTCTTGCGAGGCCTTGGCGCTGGATTCAGTGAATTCACGAGTGTCCAGTTGACCCAGACGCTATTACCGGCGTACTCCGATGTGGTTGCACGAGCCCGCAGCCACGAAATCTTCACCCAGTCCTCCTCCAGTGCGGGAATCGGCTCAGATTTTGTTCCAGTAGCTTTTGCCGCCTCGTCTGAAGGTCTGTTCAGCGTCCAGGGTTTCTACTCACAAGCGTGTGACACCCACGCACCGCCTTCTGGCGCGTCGACCACCACGCTCGGCCGTGGGAATAGTTCTGGTTGGACCGTCCGTTATTCAGGTTCTGGTGGTGCAGGTTCTAGTCGCAAAAAATGTTGGAATCCAAAATGCCAAATTTGCCAAAATTTTGGTCACACAGCTCCACAGTACTCCAGGCTCTCGTCGGCACCTCGTCACTTTGACACCGCCTTCCAGTCTTCTGTCTCTTTTGAAGATTCAGCCTCAGATTGGTATCTGGACGCCGGCGCAACGAATCACATGACTTCCACTTTCTCTGGCATGGACAGTGTTATCCCATATTCTGGTAATCGTTCTGTCACTGTTGCTAATGGTCGTTCTATTCCTATTTCTCATATTGGACATCATCGGTTTTCTTGTAATTTGTTGTTATCTGATGTGTTGGTGGTCCCTGATATTACGAAAAATCTGTTTTCCATTAGTAAATTGACTAAGGATATGAATGTTGTGATTTCTTTTAATGAGGATTCGTTTGTGATTCAGAACCGGTCCACAAAGGAGGTCGTGGGCCAAGGTCGATGTGATAATGGTCTTTATGTGCTTGAGAAGGGTGGTGTTGCTTTTGTTGCTTATGTTAAAACCAATAAACATAGAGCTTCTTTTGATGTTTGGTATGCTAGACTAGAGCATACTTCCATTTCAATTATTTCCTTGTTAAATAAACTGAACCTTGTTGATGTGGTTTCTTTACCGCCTAAACCTGCACTTTGTTCGCCTTGTGAAATGGCAAAATAAAAAAAACTTTGTTTTGTGGACAATCCTAGACAGGCACATGTTGTCCTCAATTTAGTGCACTGTGACTTGTGGGGCCTTGCGCCTGTTTTATCTGATAGTGGATTCTCTTATTATGCCATCTTTGTTGACGATTTCTCGCGATTCACCTGGTATTATCCTTTGGCACAGAAGTCAGATTTCTTTGAGACATTCTAGCAGTTTCAGAACTTGGTTGAAAACCAATTTTCTTGTTCAATCAAGGTGTTTCAGAGTGATGGTGGTACAGAATTCACGAATGCACGCCTACGATCCCATTTTTCAAATAAAGGAATCCTTCATCAGATTTCTTGTCCATCCACACCGGAGCAGAATGGTAGGACGGAACTTAAACACCGTCATGTTGCAGAGATGGGATTATCTATGCTTTTCTCCTATGGCTTGCCGATCTCGTACTGGGACGTTGCCTTTGCCACTACTACCTACACCATCAACATGCTTCCCACTCCTATTCTTCGTAATGCCTCACCATATTCTCTTCTATATAGTCGTCATCCAGACTACTCAAACTTTCACCCGTTCGGATGTCGGGTGTATCATTTCATTCGGCCATTTGCTTCTCAAAAACTGACCCCTCGCAGCACTCCATGCATATTCGTGGGATATAGTGCTCGCCATCCAGTCTCTAAGAAGGTCTATCTCACTCGACATGCCTGTTTCAATGAATCTTTTTTTACATTTGTAAGTGATACTACTCGCACTGCCCCAGAATCTCTGGACGTCTCAACGTTTATTGATTTTGATTTGGATGAGCTGTCTAGATCCCCTGCTGCTCCTCTACCACCTACTCAAAATTTGTCTGGGTCAACAATCCCGACACCCTTGTCTCCTTTTTCGCCATTCCTGACTGACGTTCCACTGCTTCCTCCATTGAGTATGAATCATCGTATGACCACTCGCTCTCAGAAAGGTAGTCGCACGGTAAAACAGTATCCAGACTATGTGATGTCAGGGTTTGTTGCGGTATTACTAGCACAGACTGAACCTTGAGGGTATCGATCTGCCCTTAAGGATCCTCACTGGGTGGCCGCTATGGATGAAGAAATGGATGCTCTTCGTCAGCAACATACTTAGGATCTTGTTCCACGCCCTACCGGTATCAACATCGTTGGCTCCAAATGGGTTTGTCATCTTAAGCATCGCCAAGATGGCACCATTGATTGGTACAAGGCTCGACTTGTTGCGCAAGGATATTCTCAATTGCCAGGATTTGACTTCACCCACACTTTTAGTTCGGTCGTCAAGGCATCCACGGTTAGAATTATCTTATCATTGGCCCCTACTTTCTCTTGGCCCCTTCATTAGTTAGACGTTAAGAATGCATTTCTTAATGGTCTTCTTGATGCACCAGAATGCATTTCTTAATGGTCTTCTTGATGCACCAATCTACATGGAGCAACCGGCCGGTTATACTGATCCCGTTCATCCTGACTATGTTTGTTGTCTTCGCAAGGCTATCTATGTTCTCAAACAAGCTCCCCGGTCTTGGTTTCAGCGATTCAGCTCCTATTTATTTCATTTGGGATTCCGGTGCAGTTCTGCCGACACTTCCTTTTTTGTGTTCTCCCAGGGTTCGACGCTTCTATATCTGCTAGTATATGTGGACGATATCATTCTAACCGGCAATGATCCTACTCTCATTGGTCGGTTCATCACCCGCACTGATCGTGAGTCACCATTAAGGATCTTGGTGCGATTCACTATTTTTTAGGCTTGGAGGTCTCTCGATCATCTTCTGGAATCTTTTTGGGGCAGGCTAAGTATGCGATGAATATACTTCAATGCGCGGGCATGACAGATGCTGTTCCTGTTTCCACACCTTTTGTTCTTGGCTCTCAGCTTCACAGCACCTTGGGGTCTGAGTTCTCGAACCCCAAGCTTTATCGCTCCCTGGTCGGTGCCTTGCAGTACTTGACCATCACTCGCCTTGATCTCACCTATGAGGTCAACTCTGTTAGCCAGTTTCTTCAGTCGCCTCGAGAGGATCACTATCAGGCCGTCACTCGCATCCTTTGGTGTATCCGTGGAACGCTTCATCATGGTCTATCTTTTTGACCATCTCCTAGTGGTCTTTCCCTTCTGGGCTACTCCGATGCTGACTGGGCTCGTTGTCTCGAGACTCGACATTCCACTTATGGCTATGCCATTTTTCTTGGGGGCAATCTTGTTTCTTGGAGTGCTAAGAAGCAACCGACAGTGTCTCGATCCAGTTGTGAGTCTGAGTATCGCGCTATGGCGAATACTGCTGCTGAACTTACTTGGGGGTGTAATCTGCTTAAAGAGCTTCGAGTTTCCCTTTCGTCGTCGCCTCTCCTGCTTTGGGAAAACAGCATTGCCATTTTCTTGCTTAAAATCCAATTGCACATAAACAGGCAAAGCATATAGACATTAACTACCACTTTGTTCGTGAACTTGTTGCCTCTGGTAGGCTCTGTGTTAGTCATGTTCATCCTCCTTACAGATTGCGGATATTTTCACTAAGGGTCTGTCTCGCAATCTTCTTGATCTGTTTCGTTCCAAGCTTTGCGTATCATGTAGTCCTACGCTTAGCTTGAGGGGGGGGTGATAGAATAGATAGAATATCCTGATTGATTTTAGATTAATTAGGATTGATACTGTACATATATAGAACAGTCTAGGTTCGATGTACTTAGTTTCATGTACTTTATTTCTTCATCTATGATAGACACACCAAACATGGTGAATTACACTCTTTCACTTGAGATAAATAAATAAATAAATAAATAATATGCATACATATTTCTATCAAAGTACTCTATCAATGTATATTACAATGAGATATTTATAGTTTTAATTATATTTTAAGGTGTTATATATATTTTAACAAGTTATGATTGATTATATAGTAAAGAATTAAAATTAGTAACATATTATAATATTATCATGTTATTTTGAACAACTTGAATTTATGTTAGTCAAAATGACTTCAATATCCCCGGTTCATAGCACCATCAGAACAATTTCAATTATATGGTGCTTGAGATAAGCAAAGTCTTATTTTAGATAAACTAATCATTAGATGAGGTCAATTTATAATTGATGTAATTAATGAGGTGATTTGATTTTTTAAATTTATTTCAACGAGATTTGCATAATTTGAAAAACTTTTTAAAGTATATCGCAATATATAAACAATTATAATTTGACTCTAAAAGTTTTTGAAATGAGGTTTTTATTTATTGGTCTAACATTGGACTTTCTCTTGTACATACAGAAAAAAATATCTCTCTTAAAAAATGGTCCTCCACAAGTTGTGAAAAGACCAGGGATTCAAGGGCAATTTTACCATTATTTTATGATTTAATGACTGCGTTTCAACCTAAAGTTATGATGTTTTATATTGAAAAGTTTCAAAAAATATTTAGAAATAACAAATCAGAGAAGAAGAATCACAAAAAAATTGACTAAACGTACAAATAAGTAACATATAAACCATTCATTTTACTCTAAATAAACCCCCAACTTCCTATCATTCTAATTAAATCCATCTTTTCATTTGCATATGGAAAGACTATCTTTTCCAAAAAATTGTCAAACCAATATAGAAACTATGTTTATAACATTTGACTTAGAGTCTATCTCTTGAAAGACGGCATTTCCATAAGTTATGGAAAAACCAAGGTTTAAAGTGTAAATTAGAAGAAATGAAGATAAAATTTTCGGGTTGCATGAATCGGGTTATAAAATTTATTACTACCACATTGGTGGGTGAACAATCCAACACTTGGTGAATTCTGCTTCACAATGATAGGAAGAACCGACATCGAAGGATCAAAAAGCAACGTCGCTATGAACGCTTGGCTGCCACAAGCCAGTTATCCCTGTGGTAACTTTTCTGACAACTTTTCTGAGGCGAATTACTTATTTCTGGGGGACTATGTTGATCGTGGAAAGCAGTGCATAGAAACAGTATGCCTTCTCCTTGCATATAAGATAAAATACAAAGAGAACTTTTTCCTCCTGAGGGGGGACCATGAATGTGCTTCAATTAATCGCATTTATGGATTTTTTGATGAGTGCAAAAGAAGGTATAATGTTCGTGTATGGAAAACATTCACCGAATGCTTTAACTGCCTACCGGTTGCTGCTCTGATTGATGAGAAGATCCTTTGCATGCACGGCGGCCTATCCCCTGATCTGAAGAGCATGGACCTCATCAGGAATATTGCTCGTCCTGTTGATGTGCCAGACTCGGGGCTTCTCTGTGACTTGTTGTGGGCCGATCCTGACAAAGAAATGGACGGATGGGGGGATAATGACCGAGGTGTTTCCTACACATTTGGAGCTGATGTCGTTGCTGAGTTCCTTGAGAAACATGACCTAGATCTCGTCTGCAGAGCCCACCAGGTGGTAGAGGATGGATATGAATTCTTCGCCAAACGGCAGCTGGTCACTGTATTCTCCGCACCAAATTACTGTGGAGAGTTTGATAACGCTGGTGCAATGATGAGCGTGGACGATACATTAACCTGTTCTTTCCAGATTCTGAAGGCCTCAGAGAAGAAAGGAAAGTTTGGATTCGGTAGCAACATGTTGAGACCCGGCACACCCCCTCATAAGTAGCCCCGGGGGCTTTGAACAACACGCTTTGGTGGTTCCTTCACTGTCTTATGTTTCTTAGGGCGCTTTGCGCTGCGCCGCGCTGCTGTTTCAGCTTCATCTCCAGGACGTTTTACCTTAATGCTATCGGAAATTTTTTTAGTTTTGTGTGCCTTTTAACTGATGTAATCATCTGATACTTTTACTTTGGAGTGCAGTTTAGGATTTTACCCCATACACTTGTTATGAAACCTTTTATTTTACTTAATGTGGAATCTGAATGGCTGTAAAAAAAATAAATAAATTACTACCGCATGTTGCATAATAAGTTTTTAATATTGCAACTTAGACCTTTTACCTTTTATTATTCTAATTAAACCCCGTCTTTCTATAAGCCTATGGAAATACCGTCTTTCCCAAGACATTATCTTATCTAAATAATAATTAGCCATTACAAATTAATCTATCCAAATCAGTCTCTCTTCTTTTTTTTCAGAACCTACTATATTTCATTATAACTCCCAAACAATGTACTTCCTCCCTTCCATTTCAAGTTTCACCTTTTGAATTTTAATAGTTGACTTGAAAAATGTTTGATTCTTAATATCTTTCATTAAGAATAAATAAAACTTATGAAAATTTAATATTTTAAAAATACATGTTATAACGACTCTAACAATGTGATTCTTAATTTTACCATGAAGCTGGAGTTAAGTAACTTTAGGTTGGAATTGGACTGTAAACAAGCCTTGGAGTGTATTAAAGATCCAATCAAAGCACCATGGTCTTTGTTTAATTTGGCTCACAGAATCAAAGAGAGGACGGAATTCATTCCACTATACCATATCTGGAGACAAGCCAACCTAATTGCTGATCACTTAGCTAGAAATGCACTCAAGTTTAGTAGGAGTTGTATCTTATCCTTGGAGCTTCTTGATAACAATGTTGTTGGCCTAATTAAATTTGATCAATGTGGACTTCCTTCTATCCGTGTAAAAACTTGAGGCAAATGCTATTCATATCTCTTTTTGTCACAGGTACACTCATGAAGATACAAAGCGGATGGAGGATCCGTTGGACTTCTACTCAAAACATTGCTCTCTCAACTCATAAGGATAGCTTAAGAGTTCACCCAGCCAATAGCAAAACACTGTGCAATCGAGAGTTTTTGTACCATAAGTCTACTCAGAGGATAAGTTCAGATTTTTCCATACTGAATTACTACCATCCTCAATTTCAATCAGACCCCTTTTATCTTGTAACGTTTAGTTTAAATGATCTAGCCCCGAAACTATTTACACGAACGGTGGAGATAGTTTCCAGGGAAACATTATTTAAAAATGTTACAAATACATGTACTCTTAGCCTATATTGTATCCAAGCTAGTATCCATATGTTCAAGCAAGGCTTGAACCAATGTTGTAATATTGAGGTTTTATTAGGTTTGGGGATCCTTAAATAACCCCTATATCCATATGTTCAAGCAAGGCTTGAACCAATGTTGTAATATTGAGGTTTTATTTGGTTTGAGGATCCTTAAATAACCCCTCCACTATTAGTGGAAATTTATTTTTAAAAAAGAATCTAACAATGTGATAGTATTTGTACTTATATACCAATTCCATTTGACAAAGTCTTGTGCGAGACCGTTTCACAGAAAAATCAAGGATTAATAAGCAATATAATGAAGTTTAATTAGGGATGGGGTTCCAAATATAATTAAAGAAAGTCTAGGAGAGGAATGAGGAATCTGGGTGAAAATACCACTTTTTAGGGGATGTTGGGCCTAAATAATTGGGGAGTTAATGATTCTGGGTTATAAGAATCTTGCGGGTCAAGATCCGGGTAAGAAAAGTTTGTGAATTGGGGTTTCCCCCATTTCTGTGCAATGCGCGAGTAGACTTGATGTTTCATTTTCAGTACTTGATATTTTAACCAAACTTTGTGATGTTTTTCAGTTTGGTGAAACAGTTAAGTTTTGATATGTAAATTTAGTTTTTTTATTTATTATATTACTATTTGGATGTGTACTTTTAATGTTTTCATTTGATATTTGGTTATTTTGATTTAATGTTTAACTATTCAAATTTTGATGTGTATCTTTAGGAGTTTTATTTGATTCTTAACTATTACGGGATGGTGATTGCGTCTACCTTCTTGATTGGGAGTACTTAAATGTTTTCATTTGATGTTTAATTATTTGTAGTTGATGTTTAACAACTTTTATTTTATTGTGTTTTTTTAAAAAATTATTTAATGTTTAACCATTATAATTTGGGCAAAATCTTGGGAAATACCGTCTTTCTATAGGTTTATGGAAAGACGGTGTTTAATTAGAATTATAAAAGGTAAAAGGTCTTATTTGCAATATTAAAAATTTAGTATGCAACGTTTAATAGTTATAAACTTTATAACCCGGTTCATGCAACCCAAAAAATTTATCTACATTTCTTCTAATTTACACTTTAAACCTTGATCTTTCCATAAACCATGGAATGACCGTCTTCAAGAGATGAACTCTATAATTTGATGTTTATTTTGGTATTTTATTTAATATATAAACATTCTAATTTTTATTTTTAAATGTTTAACCATTATAATTTGATTTGTGTTTTTAGTGTTTTTATTCAATGTTTAAATATTTTTATGTGATGTCTTAATAGTTTAATTTAGTATTTTTGTTTGATGTTTAACTGATTTAGTTTGATATATCTATTATTTTTTAAACTAGCGGAAGTCCCACCGCGTGTTGCACGGTGTTCTTGATTAAAAATATTTAATTTAATTAATGTATAATATTAACATGTCACATTTGAATTGAAATAAATAAATAAATTAGAAGTATATTCATCTAAGAATAACTATCTAATTGTAAAACAGAAAATAAATTTTGTTGGAATTTATTAAATAATCAATAATATAAAAGAGGACATTATGAATTTGATAGGGTTCGAGTAGTACTGGGTTCGAGTAGTACTGGGTTCGAGTAGTACTGGGTTCTAGTAGAGAGGTTCGAGTGGTACTGGGTTCGAGTGAAGAGGGTTCGTGTGGAGAGAATTCGGGTGGTGAGGGTTCGAGTGGAGAGACTTCGAGTCGAGATTCGAGTGGAGTGGTTAGAGTTGTAGTGGGTTCGAGTGGAGAGGTTCTAGTGGAGATGTTTCGAGGCGAGCGGTTCGAGTAATAGGAGTTCGAGTGGTACTGGGTTTGAGTGGAGAGGTTCGAGTGATACTGGGTTCGAGTGGAGAGGTTCGAGCGAAGTGGTTCAAGTGGTGAGGTTCGAGTGATGAGGAATTGAGTGGAGAGGTTCGAGTGATACTGGGTTCGAGTGGAGAGGTTCGAGCGAAGTGTTTCCAGTGGTGCGGTTTGAGTGATGAGGAATTGAGTGGAGAGGGCTCCAGTAGAGAGGTTGGAGTGATAATATGTCCGAGGGGGTAATGGGTTCGTGTGGGAAGAGTTTGAGTAGAGGGGTTTATAGATTTTTGAGTGGAGAAGTTCGAGTGGAGAGGTACTAGCGAAGAGGTTCCAGTGGTGAGGTTTGAGTGATGAGGATTCGAGTGGAGAAGGTACGAGTGGAAAGGGTTCGAGTAGAGAGGTTTGAGTTATACCATGTTCGAGTGGTAATGGGTTCGTGTGGAGAGAGTTCGAGTAGAAGAGGTTCGAGGTTTCGAGTGGAGAGGTTCCAGTGGTGAGGTTCGAGTGATGAGGAATCGAGTGGAGAGGGTTCGAGTGATGGTGAACTCTACAGGGGTGGACATGTGACCTTTCGAGGAGTGGTGTACCCTTGAGGTCTGGTACACCTCTCTCGACACGTTAATGGCATACCCTTGTGGGGTGGAAGGTGTACTCTCTCTAGTGGTGGATGGTTTACCCTCTCGAGAGGTAGATGGTGTACTCTCGAAAGGTGGCTGACAAACTTCGTGAGGGGTGGATAATACTCTCTCCAGTGTTGGATGGTATACCCCTCTCGAGGGGTGGATAGTACTCTCTCTGGTGGTGGATGGTACCCTTACCGCTCGAACTTCTCCACTCGGACCTTTCCACTTGAACCTCAAAACTACTCTACTCGAACTATTACCAGACAAACCCGTTACCACTCGAATATAGAATAACTCGAACCTCTCTACTCGAACCCTTTCCACTCGAACCCTCTCCAGTCGAACCCTCATCACTCGAACCTCACCACCGGAACCTCTTCGATCGAACCTCTCCACTCGAACTTCTCTACTCAAACCTGTACAACTCCCTCTCCTCGAACTCTTTCCACACAAACCCAGCACAACTAGAAGCCTCACCACTCGAAGCTTCTCCACTTGAACCTCTCTAGCCAAACCCAGTACCACTCGAACCTCTTTACTCGAGGCATTACCCCTCGATCTATCAACCATCCGCTAATAAATTGATTAAAATTTTTGATTTGAAATACTTTTGTTTTTAGATTTCAGAGATTAAGTATAAATTTAAATTAAATTCTAAATATAATGAGTCCATCTCTTAAAAGACGGTATTTCCATAGGTATGGAAAGACCAAGGTTTAAACTGCAAATTAGAATAAATAAACTTTATTAGTCAGTCTAATATTGTCTTTTATTTTTATTATAATAATCCGTGTATGAATTTCTCAAATAAATCGAGTAGTACTTGATTAAGTTAAAAGAATGATAAAAAAAGGTAAACATTATAGTAATTAAGAGGAAATTTATTCTCTAACTAATGCAATCAATACATATCTCATCATTCTGTTAGTAAAAAAAATGTATATCATTATTCATTAAAAAAGGAAAGAAAGATAAATATGATTCAAATTAAACTCAAAACAATAAACTAAAAAGGAATAGAGAAATAGAGACATATGAAATAAAGAAATATAATGGAATAAGGATCATCCTTGATAATGGATAAATTTTAAAACCTATGTCATCCTTCTTGTCTTTGAGTTTCGTTGCTCTTCATCTTCACTTTTAACTTCATCTTCACTTTCAAGGCTTTACTTCAAATTAAGTTGGACTTTTTTATTTATCCCTCTTGAGTTTTTGACTATGTAACAATAAAGAAACAAACTATTAGCTTATTAAAAACAAATTTGTATAGCATATTGGTTTAAGAATTTACCTTTGGAATCTTTTTGTATATCATAAACTTGTTTAATTGTAACTCCATTTTCTATCCCCAACATGCCATTTTCTTGTTCTTCAACTTCAACCTTGTCCCTGAGAGATATAATATTGTATCTTGGTTCAATTTCACCCTCTTTCATAGCAACTTTTACGTGAACTATGTATACAGTATTTGAAATTTCATTATTGTGTTTCTCAATATAATCCTATTAAAAATGAATAAGTGTTGATACAGTTGGTAAGTAGATTTAAAAATATTACATATGTAATGTATAAATTTATGAACCTTAGTAACATTGTTCATTGCTTGTTCAACGGTGAGATCCAATAATTTTTCTGCATTTTCACCAAAAAAGGAAGCTGTGATCTTTCCACTCTCATCTGTTAGGTGAGATTGAAGTCGACATAACAAGAAAAGTTAAATTGTTATGATATCCATTGCATAGACCAATATACAAAAATTTGTCAATATATGTTAATTTTGAAAATTCGTTATTATTAGATATGCCATGTACGTTATATAAAAAGAAGAATAAAATGTAATGTTTATATTAAAGGTTAAATGCATATTTTGAGGACAGTCGTGAACATTGCAAGCAAAGACTTTATGGTTTGGTGATCAGATGATATTGTAGCTCAAAAGATCTTGTTTTACTACTTAATAAGCTTGCAATATATACATAATTTGTACTCCTTCCGTTCCATTAATATTGGCACACCTGCCAAAAATGGCTGTTTCTTTTTTAACGGCACCTCTGAACCATATGCCAAATAAGGGGGGACAACTTGTATTATTTCCCATTTTATCCTCAATCATTTTAAAAAATTACCCCTTTATTTTCCATTTAGTCATCCAGCTGTGGAGATTAGCCCAATCACTAAGCCAAAATCAACTAACCTTTCCCTCCTTACTTTGTGAATTGGGTTGAATTTTTTAAAGTCCACCGTATAACCCAAATTCAAAAAAAAATCTCTACTCTTGCTAACCTTATTTTTCCTCATACATCCGACGAGTACTCTTCTTCTTCCAACAATCACCCCCTCAAAGTTTAAACCCTAGAACACCTTAACTTCCGCCACCCGCCACCTAACAATCATCGCCGCTAACAACCGAAGGGACATCCATACGAAGCTCGCCAATGACCACCTATATCCCAACGCTGACCACTTATACCCTTCATTTGGCCCACTGCTGACAGTACAATCCGAAGCAAACCACCTAAGCTCTGGCACCGGACTGATACATCTCCCATCCCTCCGATGAGCCACCCAAACCCCGCCGTGTCCAAAAATAACCCCCTTGTTCCCGGTGATTCTGAACCCCAATTCCCATACGAGTCCCAGATCGAAGATACCTTCGTCGATGAAATGCAATGTTTCCCGGTGATAGAATCCCAGACGATTGTATCCCAGGCATAGATTGCACCAACCATACGCCCGTAATTTCATCACCGGAGGACAAGATTTGTGACACCAAGGCGGGTCAGAATAGGCAGTCGCAATTTTGTGGATGTTGAGGGTTCACATGGAATCACAGACACGTACGAATCTGACAACGAGGCAGCATACGATTTACTGGAGGATGATGCTACGTTTTCAACTCCACAGCAAAACAGGGAGATTTAACCAAAAAAATTATCATCAGAACTATTTGTGTACGAGTTGAATGGGGTGCCAATCAACTTGTCGGAGTTAAACATTTTTACAGATCGAGATGTGTTTAGTTTAGTTATTATTTCAATGTTAATACTTTGTGATTACCCAAATATTAGTGTTATTGTGAAGTGTTTCTGCATATGTTACTTTAGTATGTGAGATTACCTATGAAGATCGTCATTTGGCTACCATGTGAGATTGTTTATAAAGATTGTCTTATTGGTTGTCAACTCCTCGCAAGTACATCCTTCCATGCACAAGTTATTATTGAGTCAATATCGGAGTGACGAATATGGAAAATTGCCACCCAAAGCATTAATGGAAACGTGGAAGGTAATCTTCCATGTGTAGGTATGATACTCAAGATCAACTGTGTTGAGTAAAGAACATTATTTGAAAATTTACAAGCTTTAATTTTGTATTATTGTGTGTGGCTGTGCATAATTTTTTGGACTGGTTGTGGCTGTCACGTTCAGCTTGTAATTGAGTTTGTGTTTTTGGAATTCAGTTAACACATGTGGCTGGCTGGAGTGCCTCATGCAATTAGGAAATTTCTTAAAAACTGTTGTATTCCTTTTTTTAAATGTTGGCAGCTTTCTTCTTTTTTGCGTGATTGCATTATCATTTTCTGTTTGTCTCTCTATAATATTCTGGCTGGCATTAATCTTTGATCCTAAAAAGATGGAATGCCAATGTTTTTCATCACATACATGGTTGGATTGCAAACACACTAACAAAACCTAGCATTGCGTTTGCATCCTTTAGGCATGCCTAGCCCAATCCAACCACAAAAAAAAAACCAAAAGGCATTTGAAACCTACTTACTAACCAATAATTTGATGCACAATATATTCAAGACCCCTTGCTTTGTTAGCTGCTATCAAGTGTTGTAAGCCCTCCCTAACCAATTCTGTGTCCACCTCTATATCACTTGGTAATAATCCTTGTAGTTGGAGTGCATCTTTCCTCATATGTGGTAGCTTGTAACGGTTATATCCTTTTCATTTCATAATCTCCACCATGACACACTGTAGTGTTAGAAACACCTTGTTCAATTTTTCTGGCTGTAACTGTTCAAATATTGTTTCTGTGGCTGAAATAAGTTCATCCAATGTGTGTGAAGTTGACCAGTGCTGCAAACTTTGAATCGAGTTAAAAAAAACCAAATCTCAAACATTTAAATCAGGGATATTTGGGGGCTGAAAACCTAATCTTATGTTGAAGCCGTTCGAACTTGCTACCATTCTGAATTCAACATCAACATCATATATGTGGGGTCTTGCATTGTCTTACCGAATTGTTATGTTTGTGCTAGCTAGTAATGGTCATTTCCTTTTGATTGCTGGGACCAACTTTGTCAACATGAACTCTTTAGTAACATCACGGTCGATTGATGGAATTAGTTTAGTTTCCAAAGTCCCGGCTGGTCTATTCTTGCTTGTTTTTTTTGCAGCTTCTTGCTATGCGAATGGCCATATCCCTATTTTTCCATCAAACAAGACCCCCCTCATTGTTGATGATTGGGCGACATACGGCACAAAGGAACATTATTTTTTTATATACCTCTTATTTTGAACCGTGCAGTGAGGGTCTTTCTCATCCGGGAGAAGATAGTACTTTTCTGCGACTCTAGTAATGTAAAACCATTTCTCGTCTATATGTATAATGTGATGCATATCCATAAAAGTTGTTTTTCCTAGACTTGTATCATGCTTCAAGTGAGATATGGAATAGTATAACCTGTGTAGCTGATTAGTTGTTGAAATCAGAGGTTTTATCGCATTTGAATGTCTTCAAATTTGACCCTTCTTGATCCAGCGATGCATAGTATTAGTGCTTACTCCAATTGCTGCTGCAAATCCCCTTTGTGATGTGCAAAATTGGAGGGGGACTGCCATAGTTAACTCCTTGTTAATTTCAACCTTTTTCCTTCTTTCTTTTCCTTTACCCTTGCTGCCCTAATCTGTACATAATCCCTGTTGCTCTTGTCTTTTATACAGGTTGGACATGTGGCTTATGGTGCGAACCGATTTGTTCCATCATTGGGTTGCCTCCTTGCGGCGATGAGTGGCAATCTTTCCTTCACTCAAATGTTGAAGGATGAACTCTCCTATTTGACACCGCTGAGAATTATTCAATCGTTCCTGCTCCGACATTACTTTTTTGATGCAAAGAACGAGTATAAGAGAAATCCCAGAACAAAAGAAGATAAAGAAACACCTACAGTGGCAGAGAAGTGGAAGAAGACCTTGGCTCTAGTTTTGTTTTAATCTTATTTTTGTTGCCTTATTAGCAATGGGGTTATTGGCATGTGTGTTTGTTTGAATTAAAGTGTAATATTCCCCCCCCCCCTTGACACATTCACGTGGGGTATGTATAGAATTTTAGGAGGGAATAATTATGCAAATTTTTTGGAGGCAGGTCATCATCAGTCAACAGTAATTATGTACAATTTCAGACCAAATTATCCATTTCAATCAACTTTATGTTCAATCCTATGTCTAGCAATAATCCAAGAGCCTCAAGGGGGTGTGCCAATATTAATAGAGCGGAGGGAGTACAATGATAGATTATGAATGGTACTGGTATTTACCAATTTACAAAGTTGTTTTGATAAGTTGAAGTTGAAATGAAGGATATTCTGGACAAAAATGTTTTCAGCACATATATCACACCCCAACAAAGAAAAATGTGAAGTTGAATATGGAAGATTCTAATAATAAGTAAAGAATGCTTGTTTAATTCAAAATCTAGAGAGTTTATGTTTTAGATTTTTTTTAAAAAAATGTTAACTGTTAAACGTTTTTAAGAAGTTAAACGATAAGATGATGAAATCCACAGTAACAGTAACATACTACACTTTCTTTGGAAGATTATAAGTTCAAGGCGATACAGAAATACTCACAATTATCAAACAATATTAAGTGGGGAAGAATACCAAAAACATACCTTGGTGCTGAAATTTGTTTTTCTTCACAAATATTGCATTTGAATTCAAAGTTGTAGGATGCAGTTGTAGCACTGTAACACTTCTGACCGGCCATGTAGTGATTGTTTTATAGTATATCTTTAAAATCAATTGTCACTCTTGTTGTAACCACCTAAAAGATATACATCAAACTTTTTTCTTAAATGTATGTGAAGGAATAATTTTAAAATGAAAGTACAATAAAATTTCATTACCTTGTGATGAGCCTTAATATTTGCAACTTTAGTGTAAATTGTATCTTCGTTGATCGGTATTGCAAATCTTTGTCCTTGTTTAAATTCAGAAGGATTCTCAATTGCAATTGCAATTTTGTTTTCTATTTTGTTGCACTCTGAAATATTTAGGACATGTAAAAATAATGATAGATGTAAAAATGTAGTTGAAATATCTAAATCACAAAGGACCATATAAGATGTAGAATATGTAGGGCATGTGGTGTTACCATTTTTTTAATTGTATGGATTGTTTGTCCTGATCATCAATCATAAGTGATGTTCGATAGTTTGTTGTTACCTCAATATCTGTAAAGATTATATATATAGAGGAGTTAATCGAATACAATATTGTTTAAAAGAGAATAATAATAATATTATATGAATAATAAAAAATGAATTACCATTCAAGCAATCAATAGTAAGGCGTCTACCGATTAAAATTGGCATTGATTTGAAATTCTGAACCAAGAGCTTTCCTTCAACGGGTAGTAATTCTTCCCACATTGATAACACAAGTGTTTGAAATCTGAAATAAAAAAGATATTTTATCAGTAACAATAGTTTTAATTTTTTTTTAAAAAAAATATACCAGATTTTGGGAAGTTTTACTTGTCGTTCATTAAAACAAACTTTTGCACATCTCTTTGTCCTTTTCTGGTTGTAGCCTTGCGAATGGGGAGATATTTTACCACCACTCCTATAGCATCTGTAATAAAAAAGATGGAGATGTTTGCTAATCATATTATATCTTCCAGATTAGAATAACAACAAATTGATTAAAAAACAAAGTAAGAACAATTGAGTAACATGAAGAAAAGTTTTAAAAAATTCAATCATATTATTTTAAGAGTAAAGAAATATTTACCTATTGTTTTATTGAGAGTGTCTATATGTCACCAATTTTATCAAAAGGGACATACTCATGTTGAATTTGAGTAATTTGATTTTCACCTTGTACTTCTTCAATGACAGTGCTTGTGTCAATTACCCATTGCATTTTGATACCGTCACTTCTACATCTCTCATCTTTCTCTCTAATGTTTGCATTGGAAAACTTATACTTTTTGTGCACTATAATTTTCTACTCATAGTGGATAATGTTTTATTGAACATTATCCCCTCAACCTTAGCACCCCACAAAAAGAAAAGTAAAAACACATTAAGGTCTCAAAAGGTGATTATGAAGTATAAAGCATTCAGATTTGTACGGATATCACAATTCAAATATTGTACCAAGTATGGCAAGCAAAAAATCCGACACTGTTGCATAAATTTCAATTGCATGACAAGTCCAATACAAATAATTAATGAGAACCTCAACAAAGGAACAAACCATACAATACCCACAACAACAAAGCAAAAATTCAAACAACATAATAAAAAAACATTAGATTTTGTGTTATCTATTTATATTATTGTCTAACAAAATAGCTTGTAAGGGCATAAGGGAAAAATAAAGCTAATAAGGTTTCAAACTTCAAAGTTTGGATTTTTACAGTAGTTTTTACATGTTTTGTAAAAGTCAAAGAAGGTATATAAAACAAATACTTTGCAAGGAACCAAATAAAGAAATAACAACATATAAATATGATTAATCGTATATAATGTGCAGATATATTCATATTCAAAAGATGGGTATAGCATATAAAAATGGAATTGTGCGTGCTATAGTTCCTTTTTAGTTTAGGTTGAAAATGTAAACTGAATATCTTCTCGTAATATATAACAGACTGTTACTACAGATCAACACATAAATCAAGAACCAAAACATGAAAAGAAAAGTGAACTCCAAAAACACCTCACATATTGGAAAAATAAGCAAAACCAACAAATTCAAATTGCAAAAGAGCCAAAATCAGCGATCACTCAATGCATGTGTCACTCTATTTCAAATGAAAACAATTAGAACCTCTGTTTTCTTAAGTTTGACACACTTAAACCTATGGTGCCAAACATAGTGAAACAGAGGGAGTACTAAATCATCAGAAACTGTCCCAAGCAGTATAGAAGTACTCATACCTATGCACAATTAATTTAACTAATTTGTAACAAAAAGCAGTTGGAAGAAAATAGAAAGAAACACAGGTAATTGATGTTTACCTCATCATCTGCAAATGTGAATTTTTGCAATTTGGTGAATTTGTTAGGGTTTTGGTAGGGAGAGAATTTATCTTTGACTGTAATAGTTCAAACCTAAGGTTTATCGGCATTTCTGAGTTCATCAATTGCCTTATCTGTAGCCATTGCATCTTTGTAGTATCTGAAACATGAAAACAAAATATTAGTTGCTGTAAAATATTCTACAATATTTGCAAATTGAAATAAATATTTATCTCACCTTTAATATTATAAGAATCGAATTATGTGATTTTATGTGTTTAACTGATGGTATTTATATACTTTGGTATGGAATATTTATGGTTTTAAATATATTTTTAGAAGTTATATATATATATATATTTTAAGAAGTCATTATTGAATATATATATATATATGTATATATATATATATTCATATATATATATATATTGTTTCCTAAAATGTATCTTTTAAACCAAAAATAGTGTAGTAATTAAATGAAATCCGTACCATGTAAGGATTTTGATTAAGTTATTTTTAACAATAAATGTAGCATTTATTATTTTTCAACTTACCATAGTTTATGTATTTATTTTTTTGAGATAAAGATATACTGTGATATTTTACTTGATTTTTGATTACCAAATATGAAAGTAACTTATCATAATCATTTGGTACTTCTATAAATTTAATATTATTAGAATGTTATTCATGTATAGTACTTCCAGTTACCTAATTTCTTTAACACACGGGTTCCAGTGGTGTGGTTCGAGTGATGAGGAATCGAGTGGAGAGATTCGAGTGGAGAGGTTCGAGTGATGCTATGTTCAAGTGGTACTGGGTTCGTGTGGAAAGAGTTCGAGTAGAGGAGGTTCGAGGGTTCGAGTGGAAAGGTCCGAGTGGAGAAGTTTGAGTGGTGAGGGTACCATCCACCAATGGTGAGCGTACTATCCACCCCTCGAGAGGGGTATACCATCCACAACTGGAGAGAGTATTATCCACCCCTCAAGAGGTTTGTTGACCACCCTTCGAGGGTACACCATCTACCTGTCAAGAGGGTAAACCATCCCCCATTGGAGAGAGTATACCTTCCATCCCTCTAGGGTACGCCATTAAAGTCTTGACAGAGATGTACCAGACCTCGAGGGTACACCACCTCTCTGGAGGTCACACATCCACCCTTATAGAGTACACCAGCCCTCGAGGGTACACTACCCCTCGAGATAGTATACCACTGAGAGTGTCGAACATCCACACTAGTTCTCGAACCATGACCTAGTCGAGGAATATACCCCTCGAACCATCCATGACACCACCATTCGAACCACCTATCCCTCGAACACTAACCATCAATTTCTGGGACTATCACCCCTCGAGCCATCAGTTCTTGAACATCCACCATGCCACCACTTGAACCATCCACCTCTCGAACATCAACCATTCGCCTTGAGGCCTCCCTACCACTCAAAACATCCACTTTTTGAACATCAACTATCCGCCTTGAGGGGTGTTGATTGGAGGTATCTTATTCGATTCATTAACCCTGGAGGACCTGGAACATCAACCACCCCCTTGAGGCATCACCCCTCGATTCAAACCTCTTCACTCTAACCTCAACTCGAACCCTCACCACTCAAACAAGTACCACTCAAACCCTTTCCAATCGAATCCTCTATTCGAACCCTCTCGACTCTACCCTCACCACTCGAACGCTCTTCACTCGACCCTCACCACTCGAACGCTCACCACTTGACCCATCACCAATCGACCCTTACCACACGAACGTTCACCACTCGAACCCAGTACTACTTAAACCCTCTCCACTCGAACCTAGTACCACTCTAATTCTTCAGTCGACCCATTACCACTCGAACCCAGTACCACTTGTACCTCTCCATCGATTGATGAACCCTCGAGGTCCTGAAACCATCAATCATACACATCGAGGCATTACCCCTGAATCCATCATCCATCTGCATCGTCACCACTCAAACCATTCACCCCTCGAACATGAACTATCTGCCTTGACTCAAACCTCTCCAATCGAACCCACTACAACTCGAACCTCTCCGCTCGATCCCAGTATCCCTCGAAACCAGTACCCCTCGAACCTCTCCAGTTGAATCTTGACTCGAACTCTCTCTATTCGAACCTACTCCATCCGAACTATCTCTGGGAGGCCGTCGCCCGTACCTCTCAAAGTTAATATTTATAAGCAAGCACAAAAGGGCTACTATTAGGCTAGGAGTAGATATATATATATACATATAAAAGCATGTAATTGGGGGGGGGGGGGTTTGGTTGGTTGTTTGGTGGTCATAAGTTATGAAAGTTAAAAGACAAGACAACTAGAAAAGTCAAGCAACTATGCTAAGTCATCAAACAAAACTAAGAAAAAGGGTTTTAAAACTACAAAAGATAAAGCCTTAGGGGGCAATTGATATCCACTTCCAAATCTAATGTAGATCATTGAACCATTCACTCATCCTATCACTATTTTTATCTATGGGGAATGCCAATGGAAGATCAACATTCATTCCTTCTTAAGAGTAGTTTGCAAAGATAAACAACGCCCATTTACAAACCTCATTGATGATCACCCTAGACAAACAACGACCATAGGGGTATCTCATTAATGGCATTATACACGAAGGACCATAGATTTGACAACCACAAGCCTTCTACCAAATACATAACCATTTAACCAAACATAGCATTCATTAGGCTAAACCTAGAACAAACCACATTTAAGGTTTAACCTTTCATTGCATCTGTAGGATAAATATGAGAACAATCCACATCAACATACTTAACTAGCAAGAATCACAGCACATTATGTACAAGAAGTTCTAAGTTCACGTTCCTAGATTTTCATGCAAAGGAGCTGAGGAATTCGCCACTTTCCTAACACCCTAACACTTCAATCATACAAACACTTCCAATTCTCAAACAACACATGGCATAAATGAAGTGAAACATAGCATAAAGAACACATAAATGCTAAATAACAATGATTTCAAGAATGAATGACGAAATCTATTCACTACTTCCACTAATTATGCATTTACACAAGATTAGTCAAGAACAATCGACATTCATTGACTTCTCTCATTTGCTACCTAAAACAAATATGACAACGAATTCAACATCATCACATTCGTCTAGCAATAATTAACACATTAACATCATTAAGAAGCTCTAACTCATGCTCTCGGATTCCACATTAAAAGAGGGGAGAATTAGCTACTTTCTCCCAACCCTAACAAGTAATCATACAAGCAATTCATATACTCAAGCTTCAAACAACATCAATGCCATTAACAATTCACATTCAAAGCTCAATAAATGCACAATAGTAAAAGCACCAAATAGATATATAAATGGTTCTTACTACATAGAAATTGAGGCTTCAATCCATTGCTCCCAAGATAAAACTAAGCTAGACAATTAAAAGACATGATTAACCTACAAAAACTAAGAAAAGAAAGAAAGAAAAACTAGGGTTTGAACCCAGCAAGAAGAAGAGGCTGTAAAAAGATTCTTGAAGAGGAGAGGATAAGGTGAGTATTTATAGTGCAAAAAACAAGAAGGGTTTCTGACCCCTCGTCCGTCGCGAGTCGCAACGTGCTCGCGATGGACTCCAAGTCAAGCACCATTTCTTCTTTCTCCTTTTTGTTTCATATCCTCCTCTTCTCTTCACTTTTTATATTCTTAAAATCTTCAAAAGCTCAATTACAAGTCTTCAAATCTTCAAAGATATTCTTCAAAGTCTTCAAACAAATTACCTTGTCACAATTCTATAGAAAAGTAATAAAAGCGTAAAAGTCGCTTTTAACCCTCCTTAGAGAACTTCAAGGCAAAATGTCTCATTTAGAGCACAAAAGTATATAAAAGTGAATCCTAAAAGTCCTAATATAGCCGTATAAAATGGGCACATCAGTCTCTAATCGAATTTCACCAGCCGAACTCTCTTCACTCAAACCCTCACCAGCCGAACCTCTTCACTTGAACCCAGTACTATTCGAACTGTCTCGAGTAGAACCTAGTACTGCTCGAACCTCTTCACTCGATCCCTCATAACCCGAACCCTCTTCACTCGAACTGATTACCACTCGAACATCTCCACTCAAACCCAGTACTACTCGGATCCTTTCCACTCGAACCTAGTACCACTCGAACCTCTTCACTCGAACCTAGTACCACCCGAACCTCTTCACTCGAAACAAGTACCACTCGAACCCTCTCCACTCGAACCCAGTACTACTCGAACCCTCTCCACTCGAACTCTCACCACTCGGACTAGTACAACTTGAATTAGTACCACTCGATCCCTTTCCACTGTAACACATTACCATTCGAACCCTCTCCACTCGAACCTCTCTACTCACGTAACAATTTTCTTACTTCACGAGCATATGATTTGATAAACGTAAGTTGATTGATTAATGTTAGTTGGATCTATGAATCTCGGGAAACATATGTAAACCATAATAAGACAATGGTAAGTGTGGACGCAATAGATGCACTAATTAAATAAACCATATTGCTATAAATCTAATTATATATATAAAAAATGACAGTTACCTTATATAAATTTTACATTATTAGATTTTTTTAATATTCCTTAATTATTGTTTATTTATTAATTAAAATATTTTGATTGAATGAATTGAAGTGTAGATAACATCGAGAGAAGTACTTGAAAAAGGCAAGAAAGTATTATATATATGTCATTTATAGAATTAAGTATTGTTCAAATAAAATATTTTAAGATATAAAAAATAGTTTATGAATGGAATGTGTATGTGCAAAAATAAATATTCATCGTATAAATGTTTAGTTAATATAATATATTTACAAAATATTTATTTTAGTTTTACATGGAAATTTGTGTGATCTATGCATTGAAGGAAATCCTTATAAATTTGTTGCTCAATTCATTCGCTAAACATACATAAATATTCATTGGAAATTATACTATTTAGTAGTTCATGATGATTTATCCAAGTTTTTTATTTGAGCCAAAAATTGAGAAGCAGTTTGTTATTGTAAGTTTTTTTATTGGTTTATATTTTGCAATATTTTTGTAATTGTCATTGATTGTGTAATGTTTATGTTTTATGTATTCAGAAATTGCCGACTGAAATTCTATCAATGATTCAAAAATATGGTGATGGATTTGTTGAAGTTCGTAGTTGTTTTAAATTGGAGGGGTTTTATTTGGAGGAGGATAGTAATGGTCAACTTATTTTCAGCTATGAACAAATGTGCAGTTTCATAAAACCATTTGGAATACTTCAATCTGGATATCTTCAATGTATAAGTACTTGTCCAAACATTCTGTTTGTCAGAGGATTCAATCATGCAGGTTATGAAATTAAAACGAGTATTGAATATTCCAATGTTCATTATTTATATCATTATATGTATCCTCATCTTATGACGACCCTAAAACTTGGCGATGATGGTAAACTGGTAAGCTACTAAATTAACGAATTATTACTATGTTATTTTACATTTTTTTTCCTAATTTGTGTTTTTTATTTTATAAATGCAGTGGTTGCCCTAAAATTTCGGTTACTATAGAGGTTGGAATTTGACAAAAATATCAACTAAAGTTGGTGTTTTCAATGTGAAATCAACATACTTAGGAGAAGATGGACTCATATTTGAAGGTACTGGATATAGAAATTTCTATAGTTGCAATGATCTAAATGAGGCTGCATTTGCAATATTGAAATATGAAAAAGATGACAAATTGGAGGCTATGTTCTATTTATCCGACGGTACAAAACATCTTTTTAACATCCTCTATCCATTATCCTTTCTTGAAACAGGGATTACGTTGAGCAATCCTATTATTATAAGTAAGTAGTATGTTGTTATTTTTAATTTTTAATTTTAACATTTTCAATTCTCTTTCCTGTATGTTGTGACAAATCTAAAATGGGTATGTTTATAGGTGATACCTTTGATATAGAAGAAAGTTCGGAGTATGAAGTTGAAGTTATTCGTTCATCTTCAAATCAGGAAGTTGTAGTTATTAGTCCATAAACATGAGTGTGAAAATGTTAATATTTGAGTTTTGGTTCTAGTTAATATTTCTACACCGAGTTTTGGTGTTTTTGGAAATTTGAATTATGAGTTTTGGGTGTTTAAGTTAAGTTATTTATTTTTTAGTATGATGTAATTTTCTTCGTTGATATACATTTTATAATTATTTATTTAATACATGAATTTGTTGTTTTAGAACTCTGTAATAGATTAGGAAATGCAAACATGCATATCTCATTAACAAAATGTTTGAATTTGGGAAAGTTTGATCCAACGATTCGCTTCTAAAGTACTATTAAGATATTTTTCAATGTGGGTCTATCATCAAATGAATGAGCGCACCTATTATACGATTTGTCTTTCATGAATTTCACTTTGGGTGATGACCAAGACAGTGCAAATGCAACAGTGCACTTCCATTGCGCGGTGTTCTTCATTAAAAATATTTAATTTAATTAATTTATAATATTTACATGTCAAATTTGAATTGAAATAAATAAATAAATTATAAGTATATTCATCTAAAAATAACTATCTAAATTGTAAAACAAATAATAAATTTTGTTGGAATTTATTAAATAATGAATAAGATAAAAAAAATATTTTTATAATCTTTCAAGAAATAATATATTGCAAGTACATGAAGTAAGTAAAAATATAAAAAAGAAACGTTGAACTTGTGGAAAAACAAGGAACTGTGTGTATATGTGAACCAAACAATGAATTGGGTGGCATAAATGCATACATGTTTTTGTCACAATCATTGTCTACATGTTATTTTGGAGAATTGTTGTCTATATACCAATATAATCTTATATACTTGCGAAAGTACCGATATAACCTTCAGTCGTTTGAAAGATAGAAAAAAAACTACCTAATTAATGAAAGTGCCAATATAATCCTCTGGTAGACTTTCCGGTGTTGACGGTGCTTTTCGAACTGTTAACCCACCTTAAAATGACAATAATGCCATCAGACCAAAAGCTGAATTTGGGTGGACAATTAGAACCTTACCCACAACCATCGAACCATCGTCACCGCAGCCGTAACAGATTAGGGGTTATATTCGGACATTATGAATTTCATAAGGTTCGGGTGGTACTGGGTTCGAGTGGAGAGGTTTGAGTGGTACTGGGTTCGAGTGGAAAGGTTTGAGTGGAAAGGTTCGAGTGGTACTGGGTTCGTGTGGAGAGGTTCGAGTAGTACTGGGCTTGTGTGGAGAGGTTCGAGTGGTACTGGGTTCGAGTGGAGTGGTTCGAGTAGTACTGGGTCCGAGTGAAGAGGTTTGAGTGGTACTGGGTTCGAGTAAAGAGGGTTCGGGTGGTGAGGTTCGAGTGGAGAGAGTTCGAGTGGAGAGAGTTCGAGTAGAGATTCGAGTGGAGAGGTTCGAGTGGTGCTAGGTTTGAGTAGAGATGGTTTGAGTGGTACTGGGTTTGAGTGGAGAGGGTTCGAGTGGTACTGGGTTCGAGTAGAGAGGGTTCGAGTGGAACTGGGTTCGAGTGGAGAGGGTACTGCATTCGAGTGGAGAGGGTTCAAGTAGTACTGGATTCCAGTGGTACTGGGTTCGAGTGAAGAGAGTTTGGGTGATACTGGGCGCGAGTGGTACTGGGTTTGAGTACAAAGGGTTCAGGTAGTGAGGTTCAGTGGAAAGAGTTTGGGTGGGGAGGTTCGAATGGAGAGAGTTCGAGTCGAGATTTGAGTGGTACTGGGTTTGAGTGGAGAGGTTCGAGCGGAGAAAGTTTTAGTAGAGAGGGTTCAAATGGTACTGGGTTCGAGCGCGACTGGGTTCGAGTGGTACTGGGTTCGAGCAGAGAGGTTCGAGTGATACTGGGTTCGATCAGAGAGTTTGAGTGATACTGCGTTCGAGTGGAGAGGTTCGATTGCTACTGGGTTTGAGTGATACTAGGTTCGAGGGGAGAGGTTCAAGTGATACTTCGAGTAGAGAGGGTTCGAGTGATAATGGGTTTGAGGAGATAAGGTTTGAGCGAAGAGGTTCCAGTGGTGAGGTTCGAGTGATGAGGAATCGAGTGGAGAGGTTCGAGTAATACTATGTTTGAGTGGTAATGGGTTCGTGTGGTAAGAGTTCGAGTAGAGGAGGTTCGAGGGTTTGAGTGGAGAAGTTCGAGTGGTGAGGGTACCATCCACCACTGGAGATAGTACTATCGACCCCTCGAGAGGGGTATACCATCCACCACTAGAGAGTATTATTTACCCCTCAAGAAGTTTGTCAACCACCCTTTGAGGGTACACCATCTACCTCTCGAGAGGGTAAACCATCTACCACTGGAGAGAGTACACCATCCAGCCCTCGAGAGTACGCCATCAACGTCTCGAGAGAGGTGTACTAGCGGTGGAAAGGGTTCGAGTGGTAATGGGTTCGAGTGAAGAGGTTCGAGTTGTACTTGGTTCGAGTGGAGAATTCGAATGGAAAGTGTTCGATTTGTATTGGTTTGAGTGGTGAGGGTTCGAGTAGAGGTTTGAGTCGAGGGGTGATGCCTCAAAGGGGATGGTTGATGGTTCCAGAGCCTCAAGGGTTAATAAATCGAGTGGAGATGCCTCGAATCAACAAACCTCAAGGCGAATGGTTGATGTTCAAAGGGTGGATGGTTTGAGTGGTAGGGAGACCTCGAGGCGAATGGTTGATGTTTGAGATGTGGATGGTTTGAGTGGTGGCGTGGTTGATGTTCAAGAACTGATGGTTCGAGGGGTGATGGTTCCAGGAATGGATGGTTGGTGTTCGAGGGATAGGTGGTTTGAATGGTGGTGTCGTGGATGGTTTGAGGGGTATATGCCTCGAGTGGGTCATGGTTCGAGAGCTAATGTGGATGGTTTGACTCTCTCAGTGGTACACTCTCTCGAGGGGTGGTGTACTCTAAAGGGGTGGATGTGTGACCTCTCGAGGGGTGGTGTACCCTCGAGGGTTGGTGTGCCCTCGAGGGGAGGTGTACCATCCATATTAGCAACTGCAAATTTTGAGTCGAACGGTTCGTGTAATAGGAGTTCGAGTGGTACTGGGTTTGAGCGGAGAGGGTTTGAGTGGAGAGGGTTCGAGTGATACTGGGTTTGAGTGGAGATGTTCTAGTGGAGAAGTTCGAGTGGAGAGGTTCGAGCGTAGAGGTTCCAATGGTAAGGTTCGAGTGATGAGGAATCGAGTGGAGAGGCAGAGTAGAGAGGTTCTAGGGTACACCATCTACCTCTTGAGAGCATAAACCATCCACCACTGGAGAGAGTACACCTTCCACTCCTCGAGGGTACGCCATGAACGTGTCGAGAGAGGTGTACCTGACCTCGAGGGTTCACCACTCCTCGAGAGGTCATACATCCACCCCTGTAGAGTACACCAGCCCTCAAGGGATCACCTCACTCGAGACATATACCCCTCGAACCATCCACGACACCATCATTCGAACCACCTATCCCTCGAACTTTTGACATGAATTTTTGACATGTCATTCATCATACCATATTTTGGGAATTTTTTCTTCATGCTAATAGCTACTTGAGTTTTGTTTGCTTCATGTCAACCACTGTATCTTTACTTGCTAGAAATAGAGCTAAATGTCAAGATCAATTCAAGTTTGAAACCAGCAAACCTTAACTGAAGCTGAAAAAATAACATGACCAATTCAAAATGGTCCCATGTTTAACATACGAGGGACTCTTTATGAGGTTCAGTGGTTCAAACACAAGTAGAAAACAAAATGATCATGTATGAACTTTAGTAACAGATGTAGATTCAATTCATAGATATTTTGAGCATGTTGTCGTTAACGTTTATATCTTTAGCCAACTTGCAAACATGGAAAACACGAGTGAACAACACAGTAATGAGTCAACCAACCTGATGCACATTAAATTACACAAACTAATCCCATCAACTGTTTAGTGTTTATTCACATCTGGGGTTGAAATAGCAAAATGGCCAAAAAGCAAATAAAACATACTCCAATCTCTTCAACTTTTCAGACTCCAAAAATTGGGTGAAAGGATCATCTAAAGTGGCAGTCATCTTCTTTATTGCCGCATATGAAATTAAAATAATTAATGAATAAAACATACCAAAGGAAATTTTGAAATAATGGTAAAAAAAAAATCCCCACCTGAGGCATCTAAGTGCTCTTCTTGTAATTCATTATCACCAAAAATTTCAGTGAAAACTATATTCTTGGTTCTGTTATCCAATCTCGTTTCTTCAAAAGTTGGTGGAGTTAAGAGAACTTTCACTGCTTCTGATGTTTTAGCTCTCGACAGAGCGACATAAAGCTGGCCATGTGAGAACACTGGTTGTTCCAAATAAAGTCCAACAAAATCCAACGTTTGACCTTGTGACTTATTTATAGTCATTGCAAAACAAAACATCACTGGAAATTGGAATCTCTTAAATGGAATAGTGTGTTTCTTCCCTTCATTATATATGAAGGGTATTCTTGGGATAAAAACATGTTTACCTTTAAACGATCCAAAAGCTATTTCAGATTTTATAGCGGATTGACAGAGCAAAGCCAACGTTATCACTTCCTTTAAAAATATACTTATGTACATATTTGATGAGTTCAATAGTGGAACATATCTCAACATTAATATGACAACCATATGTTGCTGCTAAATAGTGATTATAGCCTACTACCCAATTATTGCCCATGTCAACTTTTCGTATTCTAACTGTTCTACCATCATCCCTCCTTATATATAATGGATAACCATCTTCAGCATGATAGGTTGATTGCCTGAAAGGTTTAGGAAAGCCAAATTTACATTTCCCATTCTTCACACTTTGGATTCAACTTACCACATGGACTGTGCATCATATTTTTTGTTACCACCTCAAATAGATGAGGGTCTTTGTCAGGATCAGGTAACTCCGCACACACAATATGATCATGCCCATCTGGACCCAGTGGTTTACTACCTGGTTTCAAAATGATTAACATATGAACATGAGGTAAACCTCTTTTTTGATATTCAGTGGCATATATCAAAGATTGCACAACACCTAAAACTTCTTTGTTCACTAATTCCTCCTTCAATTGCTCAACTTTACCCTTAAAAACTCTAGCACACAAATCAGGCCTATCATTTGCAGTCTCTCCATACTTCATATTATCTTCAATCTCCGGCTAATATGGATTTCAAGTCATCGTCAAGAAATCATCAAGCTTACCAAATTTTTTAACAATAGCCATAGCATCAAGGTATCTGCACCGCATATCTCTAGGTCTGCCAATAAATGTGGAAGGCAATACAATATGCCTACCAATTGCAGAACCAGTAACTAAACCTGCATCGACACCATCAACAATACCCTGAACCATCTAATCAGCATGTCTCAATTTTGATATATGTATCAACCACAAACTGTTGTAATAATCGTCCAACGTGTAGAAATATTGATAAATCATTGTCTCTCATTTAAAGCTTGTAGCAATAGTACTCTCTTGGAGTAACAACTTCTTTACTTCTTTTCCCATTTCTAACAACTGAATACAAATTTTTAAAAATATATTAAAAATATAAAATAAATTTCGTAAGTAATATACTATAACAAAAATAAGTAAAATACCTTTACTTTCTGCATCAAAGAGGGACTCCGGTGAATCAAAATGTAATATTTGTTGCCCATTGTCATTACGCAGCAACTGTCTTTTTCTAATCCTCTTGATATTTAGATGAAATCCATGCTGCCCACTGGGAAACATAAGAGGATATTGCATAGGATCATAACAACCATAGTAATGCTTTACAATATACGATTTACCCTCTACGCCATAAACCTGAACCAGAACTGTTCTATCACAGTCTTCATCTCCATTTTCTACATATATCGCTGCAACCTGAGAAACATCGGGAAGATTGTACCTTCTTTGGTCCAGATTTATATTTGCACTAAGAACTATTCTTTTTGTTTCGAGACCAGGAATAGTTTTCAATTGCTTAAAGAGCTGACAATAGGGATTTTTTCTGAGAATCTCCATTAACACTTTCATAGTTTTCTCTTCAAATTTATCCCATGTCTTAAGTCTTGCACGTAGTTTTTCATGATCAGTGTCAAAGAAATAAAGTTGAACTCCCGACAACTTATGTTTTCCAATTCTATTCAAAGGATTCAAAAAATGGTGTATTTGACTGTGCACTTTAAAAGTATATGCACCATTAGAATTTACAGTCAGGTTTAAGTCATAGCTTCCACTAAAAGTTGTAAAGGCGAGATTTTTGTTGTTCATCCTAATATTATTCCTAAAATGTGTGCATTGTGATGTTTTTCCAACTAATAGTGACCGCAACTTGTCAAGCATTTGAATGAGTTCAAAATATGTCTCACCTCCAGAACAACAAAGAAGATTAGATTCTCCTTTGAACCGTTTAGCTTGACAATGCCTACAATCCTCAATATTAGGCAACACGGTAGCACAATTTGGAACAGTATCCAACAATCCAATATGTTTCCTTTTTCTTTTCGGTCGACCTACATAATTTTTTATTTGAAATTATACATAAAATTATACTTGCAATACGTTATGAAAATAAAAAATTGATCAAAAGCCAATGTAATAAAAAAATGGATGATAACAAACTGTGAAATTTAAAGTCATACAATAAGGATAAATTGAATCATCTTTGCACCTAATATATTATAATTGCACAGGTGTATTAAATATATGATTTGGAAAATAAAATAAGCATGCTAATATTAAATTTTGTTCAAAAAATGAAAAATACAAATGAAAAAATTACAGGTATGTATTGAAACTTACCAGTTGTATTGTGGGAACTTGGATCCAATTGTGAGCATCCCATATCTAATGTTGAAGTCAATAAATTTTTCCTCAATGCATAATGTTGTCTCTTTTGAAGTAAAAGTTCATGTTTCTTTTCAGGTGGCATCTCAGAATAAGTTTTTCTTCTTATAGCCTTCTTGTCACTTTCATCAACTGGTTTCATAGGAGGATAAAAAATAAGAGTATAGTTTAATGCAATTCAAAAACACCAAAATAGGCCTATCTAGTCAAGAAATAAGAACATGTTTATGGTTCTAGATTCTACTCTCATAGAAAGGAAATGTACCTGGCCTTTTGATGGAATCCATGTTTCTCTAAAAAAAAGGTTTCTTTTGTCTAAATATTCTCCGAGTATAATGGGTAGGTCTCTTTTACTGCAGATACAACTGAGTTAAGTTCAAAAATCACCTCAGTATCTGATATCTGCTTGCATTTGAAAATGTTGAGATAAAAGCGAGGAACAAGAGACCTATGGTTCCTTATCTATAGCCATTGCGTCTTTGTAGTAACTGAAACATGAAAACAAAATATTAGTTGATGTTAAATATTCTACAATGTATGCAAAAATTGAAATAAAGATTTATCTCACCTTTAATATTATAAGAATCAAATTATGTGATTTTGATGTGTTTAACTGCTGGTATTTATATACTTTGGTATGGAATATATATGGTTTTAAATATATTTTTAGAAGTTATACATATTTTAAGAAGTCATTATTGAATATATATATATATATATATATATATATTCACACACACACACACACATATATATATTGTTTTTTTTTGTTTCCTAAAATGTATCTTTTAAACCAAAAATACTGTAGTAATTAAATGAAATACGTACCATGTAATGATTTTGATTAAGTTATTTTTAACAATAAATGTAGCATTCATTATTTTTCAACTTACCATAGTTTATGTATTTGTTTTTTTGAGATAAAGATACACTGTGATATTTTACTTGATTTTTTATTACCAATTATGAAAGCAACTTATTATAATTAATTGATACTTCCACAAATTTAATATTATTAGAATTTTATTCATATATAGTACTTCCAGTTACCTAATTTCCTTACAACACCGGTTCGAGTGGAGATGGTTTGAATGGAGAATGTAGAGGTTCGAGTGGAGATGGTTTGAGTCGACCCGTTCGAGTAATAGGATTCCAAGTGGTACTGGGTTTGAGTGGAGAGGGTTTGAGTGGAGATGGTTTGAATAGAGAATTTTTGTCGAGAGGGTTCGAGTGGGAAGGGTTCAAGTAGAGAGGTTTGAGTGATACTATGTTCGAGTGGTACTGGATTAGTGTGGAAAGAGTTCGAGTAGAGGAGGTTCAAGAGTTCGAGTGGAAATGTCCGAGTGGAGAAGCTCGAGTGGTGAGGCTTCGAGTGGAGAGAGTTCTAGTGGTGAGGTTCGAGTGGAGAGAGTTCGAGTTGAGATTTGATTGGAGACGTTTGAGTGGTACTGGGTTTGAGTAGAGAGGGTTCGAGAGGTACTGGGTTCGAGTGGAGAGGTTCGAGTGTACTGGGTTCGAGTGGAGAGAGATCGAGTGGTACGGGGTTCGAGTAGAGGGGGTTCGAGTGAAGAGGTTTCAGTCGAGGGGGATGGTTTAAGTGGTGGCGAGGCGGATGGTTGATGGATCTAGGGGTGATGACTTGAGGAGGATGGATGATGATTCCAGGACCTCGAGGGTTAATGAATCGATGGAGAGGTCCGAATGGTACTGGGTTTGAAAGAGGTTCGAGTGGTACTGGGTTCGAAAGAGGTTCGAGTGGTACTGGGTTCGAGTAGAGAGTTTGAGGTGAGCAGTTTGAGTGATACTATGTTCGAGTGGTACTGGGTTCGTGTGGAAAGAGTTTGAGTAGAGGAGGTGAGGAGGTTCGAGTGGAATGGTCGGAGTGGAAAAGTTTGAGTGGTGAGGGTACCACTAGAGAGAGTACTATCCACCCCTTGAGAGGGGTGTACCATCCACCACTGGAGAGAGTACACCTTCCATCCCTCAAGGGAACGCCATCAACATCTTGAGTGAGGTGTACCAGCCCCCCGAGTGGATAGGGTTCGAGCGGAGAGGTTTGAGTGGAGAGGGTTCGAGTGGAGAGGTTTGAGTGGAGAGAGTTCGAGTGGTACTGGGTTTGTCTGGTAAGGGTTCGAGTGGAAGGGTTCGAGTAGAGGAGGTTCGAGGGTCCGAGTGGAAAGGCTCCAAGTATAAGGATAGAGTGGAGAGGGTCCGAGTGGAGAAGTTCGAGCGATGAGGTTCGAGTTGTGAGGGTTCGACTGGTGAGGGTACCATCCACCACTGAAGAGAGTACACCTTCCACCCCTCGAGGGTACGCCATCTACATCTCGAGAGGGGTTTACCAGACCTCGAGGGTGTACCACCTCTCGAGAGGTCACACACCCTCGAGGGTACACCTACCACCACTGGAGAGAGTACACCTTCCACCCCTCGAGGGTACGCCATCTACGTCTCGAGAGAGATGTACCATCCCTCGAGGGTACATCATCCCTCGAGAGAGTATACCACTAAGAGCGTCGAACCATCCACATTAGCTCTTGAACCATGATCCACTCAAGGCATATACCCCTCGAACCATCCACGACACCACTATTCGAACCACCTATCCCTCGAACACCAACCATCCATTCCTGGAACCATCAACCCTCGAACCATTAGTTCTTGAACATCCACCACGTCACCACTCGAACCATCTATCTCTTGAACATCAACCATTCGCCTCAAGGCCTCCCTACCACTCAAACTATTAACCCTTTGAACATAAACCATCCTCCTTGAGGGGTGTTGATTCGATTCAACCATTCCCCTCGAGGGATCACCCCTCGACTCAAACCTCTTAACTAAAACCTCTACTCAAACCCTCACCAGTTGAACCAGTACCAGTCGAACCATTTCCATTTGAATCCTCTATTCGAACCCTCTCCACTCGACCCCTCACCACTCGAATGCTCAACACTCGACCCCCTCACAACTCGAACCCTGTCCACTCAAACCTTCTCCACTCGAACCTAGTACCACTCGAACCTCTTTAGTCGAACCCATTAAAACTCGAGGGTACCCCACCCACCACTGGAGACGTGTACCAGCCCTCCAGGGTGTACCAGTCCTCGAGAGGTCACACATCCACCCCACGAGGGTACACCATCCACCACTGGAGAGAGTACACCTTCCACCCCTCGAGGGTATGCCATATACGTCTCGAGAGAGGTGTACCAGCCCTCGAGGGTGTACCACCCCTCAAGAGGTCACACATCCACCCCTCGAGGGTACACCATCCACCACTGGAGAGAGTACACCTTTAACCCCTCGAGGGGTAAGCCATCTACGTCTCGAGAGAGGTGTACTTGCCCTCGAGGGTACACCACCCACCACTAGAGAGGTGGTGTACTTTGAATTATCTCCTAAAAATAAAAAACAATTACTCCCCCCGTCCCAGGTTAAACTGCACACTTCAATTTATGTCACTATTCACTATCCAACTTTGACCACATATTTGAATAGATATATAAATAATAATATTATCATATGTTATATGGTTGGAATCGTCGTAACAAGTAGTTTCTGAAAAGTAACTTTTTTTTACCGTTGTTATACGTAGTTAAACATATCAACGATTAGACAAGTTTCTTGATGAGTGTGAAAAACATTTTGTGTAGTTTAACTTGGGACAGAGGGAGTACCTCAATTCAATCAATGTTCAAAATAAACTGTAAAATAAACAATTACCTCAATTTAATCGAATCCAAAAATAAGTTGTAAAAACTTACCAGAACTCCTCGAAAGCATATATGGTAGGATAAATTCTCGGAATGACAATAGGAAGCCTCTTTGAAAGAGTACGACGGTGACAATTTAAACATTGGCAAATTTAAAGCACAAAAATTCAAATGCATTGATAAAGCGCGTTCCACGCATTATCATCATTGGTAGCATTCTGCATAAGATAGTTCATCATCTAACTCTAAATAAGTTGCACCTAAGTTATTCTACACATAACCAACCCCATAATGCTTGGCCCCAAAACTCTCTTTCAGCCTTTCATCCACGTCCTCCAAGTATGGCAGAGCTTGTCCAACCTTCCCCGTAAGATGTAGCAACCATCCAATTCTTGCAGAAACACTTCCCACAGAGTGCTGCTCAGCTTGCTCCTCTGCAATCCTCTTGACCAATCTCTTCGCTTTCTTAAAAAATGAGATAGCAGTTTCAAACTCATTCAAGGCCTCATACTGCATCGATATATCCATGTACACATCAGCAACCACCACAGGTGAGGTCACTTCTTTCTTTCCAAGAATATCTGTGGCCATAGCAAAACACTTCTTCGACTCAGGAAACTTTTCCTGATTACGCAAAGCTTTTGCCATGGAAACAAATATCATAGCTCAATCCTCATTATCCTTTGGAGTCAGATTCATGACACCCTTCGGAGTCTTAATCGCCACATTATACCTTCCCGGTGCAATCTGCATATTAGCAGCGTCAATCTCAGTCCAGAGCAACTCAACATTCCTTCCCCAGCTCTGGAACACCCTCTCAGACAATTGATTTTGATCCAATGCCTTCCCGTGATCCTCCAGCCCCGTATATATAACACCAAGAAGCGGCCTATCATATGCCACCTCTAACGAATTCAGTTTCAGCTTCCCCACTGCATTAACTAAATCCCAACATTCATCATATCATCGATTTTCCCCAGTTACAAGCCTACCAGAACCCCCAGAGCAAATTCTGTAAAACTTTATTACAGAAATAAGGTAAACATCAATATGATAGCAAACAACTATCGAGGCATGATCCAACAGTCTAGGCTAGCTGGAAGAAACAAATTTAAATAGCATTGCAATAAACAGTTTTTCTTCTGATTACTATTGAGCACAAGTTACAAGAACTCATCTATGTTTCTTTTGAATAAAGGTCGTCAAAGTACCTGAATGTTGCAATCACGCTCATCAATATGTACAACAATACAATATTTATCCGCCAAAACCTATGAAGCAAAAGGTCACATTAACGTGAAATATATAGACAAGTAAACCACAAACAAAAAAAAATATTTTCCATGCTTTGTACTGAATTAGAACTAGAAAGGAATAAAATTAATATTTCACAATTAAAAGGGTCGTCCGTAAAATAATGGACACGAAAGGTGTAATTCTGCAGCAAAAAGTGGCATTCATATGCTTCAATGGAGATGAAATCCAACAAATACCGATGATCATGAAGCCATTAAGGAGCATGAATGAGGTGCATATTTTTCTGATGATACAAAGTTAAGCTCAAAAAGTTATCTTGTTCCTAAAGCATTACAAGGAACAGTACTAATCATAAGTACTACATTTATGGATATTTTTACAGGTTATGGACGACTTTATAAAGTGCCTAATTTAGATAAATAAAATATTCATGGATGGATCAGGATATATACTGCCATGTAACGTATCTTAATGCATTCCCTGTTACAGATATAACTTGATGTTGTATCACTTTAAACACAGATAGAATTAACTTAAGTGTTGCTAAGCTGCAATAATTCCATAAGTAGTCTAAACCTTTTAAATTTGCCAGTCCACATTATACTGATTATTTAACAGGCTGGGTACTACACAAAGTCATACAAAGTTATCAAGAATCCAACTTGTCTTCACTGAATACAGACACAGATACATATCTCAAAAGTAATCACACCCACATGTCTGCTTTATATTAGAAATTAAACTTTGATGTTTGAGCAAAACTAAATGCTCAGTCATCCAGGCGATTATAAGTTGTATATCAATGCATGTCATGCTATTTACATGTGTTTTACTTAGAAAAGAATGAGCAACCACACTACCTGAAATTCAATGTGTATTGGATTCTGCACATACTTCTCCAGATAAACACCATCATTTCTGAAAGCAGTTGCTGCCTCACTCTTAGCTTGTTGTAAAAACAAGAGCAATCCAACTCACATGAGGACTATCGCCAATCATTTGAGCCAGCAGATTCATTGGCATTAAGTGATCAACAAATGCAACATACTTAGAATTTTAGTGCCTTAGAACTATGAACAAATTGTGTGACAATTGTATAGTTGTTCAAATTGTAGTGTTCAGAACTCTAGCTAACTGTATTAAACTAAAAATCTTGCACACTGGCATGCATGTTTTAAGCAAGGACACTTCAAGAAGGTACCTGTAACAACTCATTACATACACTCTCAGATCATGGGACTGCGTCCAGGACAACTATATACTCATGGACTACAGATATTCATTAGTACCCTATCAAGAGATCATCCAAATAATTACTCTCTTTCTGTCCACAATTAAACTATTAGAGTCAGCTTTTGCACAATGCCACAAAATAATATAGTTCCAGCAGGTATTAACAGCAATTTAAGAAGCCTTAAATCAAACGCATACCACTGAAAAAATACCTCGGACATATAAATACAAGAATCAGTAAAATGATGCAGAAAGATGGCAGGCCTTCATTGAACCTTCTGAAATCCCAATTGAGCATAACACATAATTGAACTAAAAATAAACTTAAACAAATGCAAGAACATAATTGAAATCAAATTTTCTTCGGTCAATATAAGCAACATCAAATTAATTAATCACGAAACATTGATTACAATACCACAAATGCTAGTACACATACCTAGCATTTTTATTACACTAAAAATACAAACTTTTACACAAAATAGCAAAATCTACATACCAAAAACACTTACGATTGCAAGTGACGTGATTTGAAAGTGCGGAAGTGATCGTTGTGCCTGATCTCAATGCCTTAAACTCGAAAGAACTAAGACGCCCAAAGATGAAGGTGATGTGGCTTGAATGAATCGTATATGTCTCATACGCGCTGACAGACGACCTGGAAGAATTGAGAAACGAAGATATGTTGATGATGACCCAAAATGGTGAAACCAAGGTCGATAATCGGAGAAGGAGAAGTATAGGAAAACTGAAGACTGGATCGATATTCGGTAACAACCAGAGGCAACACCGATTGGGGAAAAAGAAGCACCGGTTGGAGAGTCGAGATCCACTCAGACAAGAAGATGAACAAACAGTATATTAGAAGTTGGCAAAACGGTGTCATTTTTGCAAGGTAAGGAAGTCAAATAATTACTCAAATACCCCCGGTTGACAGACAAAAAATAAACAATATCTATTAGGGTGCTTGGGATAAGATGTTTTACTATATTAGTTTGATTTTTTAATTTTTGATGTGTATTTAGTATTTTATTTTGATGTATATTTTAGCATTTTATTTGATGTTTAACTTTTTAATGCGTATTTTTATTATTTTAATTTGATGTTTAATTATATTACTAGATGTGCTTTATATTGTTTTGATTAGACTTTTTAAATAATATAATTATTATATTTTTAGTATTTTTATTTGATGTTTAACTATTTTAATTTGATATTTTAATATTTTTAACTATTTTAATTTGATGTGTTTTTTTATTATTTTCATTTAATGTTTATACATTTAGTTTACTATACTTTTGGTATTTCTATTTACAATTTTAATATTTGAATTGATGTGTAGTTTTATTATTTCCGTTTGATATTTAATTATATTTAATTTTTATTACTTTAATGAGTTTTAAATAATCAAACTAAACACAACTTAATATTGAAATTGTTTGGCCCAAACACCAATTAATGGACCACGGGACTGCAAAAATGGGATTGGAACCCTTGGACACCTGGGAGTAAATTTTTTTTTTTAAATTTAAAGCACCACCATAGGTGGAGAGGGATATATATTAAGGATCCCTAATCCTCATAGGAAGGCCTAGAGATGGCCAAGTTTGTACAGGGAATTCTCCCTAAGAGAGTCGTAGGGTGGGATCTAAGCACCCGTAGCAAAGCAAAGATGCCATCAACTTATTCCTAACTAGTCCGAGATATAATGTCAAGGAAGCATTTGTCAACCAACATATTAGTGAATCGAGTAATCGAAACACAAGGCTGTCGATTGGCATGTTTACCTTAACATTAATGCTGTATTTCCAGAAACCTGTTACTATCTAACTTGAGAACTGACTAAAACAGCTTTCAGTTCCGAAACTCGGCATGATGACAAGATCTTTCATGCCAAGCTGCATTATGTCCGAGCTGGAAGCCAGAGACCTCAAGCAGCAAGACTGAATCAGCAGCAGCTTCCACCGGGTGTTTAAAAAGTTGGCTTCTTCCTGCAAAGAGAAAAAGTGGCATTTGTATTAATAGGGAGAGGGTATAGTAGAATCTCCTCCCTGCGAAAAGAATTCAAGATCATTAGTAACGACAGGAAGAAGAGACTCATTTTCCAGTTCTGATTCCAGGAATGCCCATTTTATCAAGATATAGCAGCCCTTTAAGAAAAGGAGGTGCATCCTGGATATTAAGATCACCAGATAGGTTATGTTCCATGCTATACTTTGCCAGAAAGTCCGCTGGATAGTTACTTTCTCTTACTATGTGCTGGATCAGAATTTTGCCATTCAAGGAATGACAGTCAGAGTAGATTTACCAGGGAGCAGTTTGGGGGTTTTGGATGCCCTTAACTGCAATTAGGCAGTCAGATTCCACAACACTCAGCCCCAGATTCAGTTCAAAACTAATTAAGTAGGCACAAAGAATAGCCTCCAATTCAGCCTGTAAAGGAGTAGGACATTGAAATGTTCTTGTTCTCATTGTAATAACATCTCCTTCAATGTTTCTAACAATTACAGCAAGGGATGAAAACCCTCCTGTTTTCCATGAAGCATCAACATTCATCTTCAAACCAAAAGAAGGTTTAACCCAAACTGTAGTGGAGCAAGGTTTTCTCTTTTTTTGAGCAATCTGAGGAACAATTCTATTCTCCACCCAATATTTATGCTTGTCCAGATTCCCTGATAGATTATGAACTGAGAAGATATTATATATCATCCTCTTTATATCGTTTAGACACACTACCGGGGAAAAAATAAGATCATCAAATAGAAGCTTATTTCTATGAATCCATAGAAACCATATAGTAGTAAGGAAAGCTGTTGAAATGATCAGGGACTGGGCCTTAGAATCAGCTTTGTAAGATAAGTAAAATTCCGTCCTGCACTTAAGATTAGAGTAAGATGAATTTGGGAGTATGATCAGTCGATTTATTTCCTTCCAAATTCCCATGGAAATGGTGCAAGAGTTGAAATAATGATCCAATGAATCAGCATGATTGCAAAGGGGACATTTTGAAGCAATTGATATACCAAAGCGCCTTATTATGTTATCGAAAGGTAGCAGGCCATTCATAGCCCTCCATAGAAGAATATACATTTTCCTTGGGATAAATGAGAGCCAAACCTTATGGAAGTTGAGAATTTTTGGTTTCTTCAACCGAAATGCCCTATAGGCTGATTGAACAGAGAAGTTACCAGATGGGGATGGAAGCCAGATAAGCCTATCATCATGACTATGCTGAACTGTTGCTTCCTGCAAACATTTAAGAAAAATTGGTAGCCTTAAAGGGCTCCAGATGTGTGAGTAGAGAAGATTTATTCATAATAAATGACCTAAGAGGGAGATCCTCAAAAGGAAGATTCCTGTCTTCAGGCCATTTGTAGAATAGGGCCCCTTCTCCTGTCCAATTAGAGTTCCAGAAGGAGCAGTCTGCTCTACCATATAAGACTCTAGTCAGGCCATTAGCAATCTCAGTAATAGAGCAAATCCTCTTCCATGTATGTGAGACCTTATAAGAATCAGGCAATGTCCATAGAAAGGAGGTCCATAATGTTTGATTTAGTTGCAATTTCCACCATAATTTACAAGAGAAGGCACTAATAATTGCATTTAAATCTCTGAAACCCACACCATTTTCTTCCACAGGAAAACTCATTCTTTTCCATTATCTCCATTTTTTCCTTTTGCCAATTTCAGACTCCCAAAAAAAAAACTGGAGGCAATTCTTTCCATTTTTTAATCACCATTTTGGGAGGACTTAAAACAGCAAAAACATGAGTAGGGATAGACAAAAAACAATGATTGATAAGGACAATTTTACCTGCCTGAGTAAGCCACCTGTTTTTCCAGTTTCCAATGGTATTTTCCATTCTCTCCAAAAGGGGCTGATAATGAACCTGCAAATTCCTTCCAGAAAAAATAGGAACACCAAGATACTTAAAAGGCAATAGGCCTTTTTTCATGCCTAAATTCCTGCTTACAGATTTGACTAAAGTATCTGGAGAGAACTGAGACAAGAAAAACTCAGACTTTGAGTAGTTTATCTTTTGCCCTGAGGTCAATTCATATGCCATTAAAAATTGTTTAAATCTCTTTATGGCCCTGGGTTTAGCACTCAAGAAAACTGCAGTATCATCTGCATACATGAGATGGGAGATAGGTGCACATGCAGCAGGCAAGCTGAACCTGTCAATGAATCCTATAGAGAGCAGTTTTTTGTAACCTCTGGAGAAAGTTTCAGACATCAAATTGTACAAAAAAGGGGAGAGAGGGTCTCCCTGCTTTATACCCCTCGATGAAGAGAAAAAACCAGATATGCAACCATTAATTAGAACTGAGAAGTGAGCTACTGATATGTTATGCATGATTAGCCTAACAAATTTGCCATGAAATCCAAAGTGTAGGAGAACAGAATTAAAAAATGACCAAGAGACCCTATCAAAGGCCTTTTGCATATCCAATTTAACAATCAAATTAGGAGATTTGCATTTCCTGGATAAAATTCTTACCATTTCCTTCATTAATAAAGTGTTATCAGAAACGTCCCTGCCACTCATGAAGGCACTTTGTTCTGTTGAGATGAGAGATGGCATGAGAGGCTTAATCCTCTCCATGAGGAGCTTGGAGAGAACTTTATTAATGAAGTTTGACAGACTGATGGGCCTGAAATCAGAGAAGGAAGTAGGGACTGTTTTTTTGGGGATAAGGGTGAGCCAAGTACTTGAGATGGCTTTAGGTATACTTCCCCCTGAAATGAAGTCATTGGCTGCCTCAAGGAGATCTGTCATGATGATATCCCAGTAAGTGGTATAAAAGAAGCCAGGGAAGCCATCTGATCCTGGAGAACTAGACTTATTAAGATAAAAAACAGCAGCTTCTAGCTCCTGAATACTGACTTTGCCCAGTAGTCTATTGTTTTGTGGTTCAGTAACAATCGTGGGAATCTCCTGAAGGAAGTGTTTTAGATAGGAGCCTGATTTATGAGGGGAGTCCTCATTAAGCAGAGCCTTATAAAACCATATTCCTTCAGCCTTGATTAAATTAGGGTCTGAAATCCATGTACCAGCCCCATCCTTGATCTTACTGATTCTGATCCTAGCA
This sequence comes from Rubia yunnanensis, assembly GCA_037428765.1. NCBI lineage: Eukaryota > Viridiplantae > Streptophyta > Magnoliopsida > Gentianales > Rubiaceae > Rubia > Rubia yunnanensis. The sequence goes on from CM075064.1 coordinate 81,219,760, forward strand.
TGTTTCTCTCTAACAGCATGGTGGAAGTAGCTTGTGTTCGCATCTCCTTCTTTTAACCAGTTTAACCTAGCTTTCTTCTTGAGGAACGTGTTCTTTTCCTTCAAGGATCTGGACAAAATGGTTCTGGCTTTGTTAAGGTCAGCTAGGTCCAAATCTGATTGAGATAGCTGGAATCTTATTTCCAAATCACTGACCCTCAATTCAGCATCTACAAGGTTTTGGTTGACATTACCAAAGTTATTTCTATTCCATATCTTAATGTCAGTTTTCAATCTCTTGAGCTTGTGAACCATTCTATGCATCCCTCTGAATTGAGATGGTAGGTTCCAATTATCTTCCACTAATTTCTTGAAATCAGGTCGACTGGACCACATTTCCTGAAATCTAAATGGCCTAGGCATTCTTTCCCCTGAAGACTGAATGGATAGGAGAAGAGGAGCATGGTCTGAGGACACCCTATTAAGGACTTGTATTGAGCTATGGGGAAAAAGTTCTATCCAATCTAGGTTGCTAAGGCCTCTATCTAACCGTTGTAGAAGGAGGTCCTTACACTTATGTTTAATTCGATTGTTACACCAAGTGTAAGGATTACCTACAGTAGGAATTTCAAGCAAAACTAGCTGGTTAATAAATGAGTTAAAATCGTGAATACTCCTAGCAGAGGGAGATTTCCTGCCCTTATACTCAGCAGACGAAGCCACAGTATTAAAGTCACCAATATAGATGGAAGGATCTGAACTAGGGTTACCTAAATCATGCCACAGAAATTCCCTTCCTTGTCTCGTGACTTTAGCATAAATAAAATAGCAATTCCAACTCACAGAAGAAGAATTCTCAGTTATTTTTGCTAGCATAAACTGGTCAGTTTCCTGACTGCATGTTATATTGAAATTATGATTCCAAAATATCCATATTTTAGCATTTTGAGCAGGTAAAGCATTAGAGAATCTTAGATCAAGTTTTAGTTTAGTAATTTCCTGCTTATCATGCCATGGCTCAATTAAACACAAGATAGAAATATTGTGAATCATAATAAGAGACTTAAGCCTATCAATTGATGTTCCATACCCCCTCACCTGGGAGTAAATAACATATTGATATTCTCCTTCCCCGGGATTGAGGCTTCCTTTGGTATACAAGTCGTGAAGGTTCACCCCTGCCTGGGGCTAATTATCACGATGTTAACACATGGTACTCGCCGCCGATATGAATTCAACTTCAATGCCGTTCTTTTTTGACAGGTACCAAATCATGTATGAACTGAATGCTCGACCCGAAAGCCTATCCTTCAAGGCCGCCGGATTCAAGCAAGGTCATCGGCTTCTTCTGGTTCAATCTCCAAGCAATTAGAATCATCAAACAATCTCAATCATTCCAGGTTTAATCGGCAAGCAACTCGCCAATTTCAATTACGAAGTCTGAAATTTTCAGCCCCCGAAGTTCACTACCGTCAGAGTTTGCATCGCAGAATTCACCATAGCAGGATCTCTTCATCGGCGAAGTTTTCCATTCTAGAGTTTGTAATCCTTGTCTCCAGATTCATCAACGCCGGAGTTCATCATCGCTGTTTCCAGATTCGTCATCGCCAAAGATGCGAGGGACAATTCCTTTTTTTCGATAATTCACATATCGATCCCCGATGTTTATCAGGTGTTTTATGACGGACCCTGAATTAGATATATTAATATTTTGACCCTTAACTTTGAAAAGCTTCTACATAATATTTGTGGTTAGTCCCTGCTTTTTACCATGAGACGGTCTGGTAGGAGACGAAGCCGTTCAATTTTAGGGTCAAAATTAGAAAATTTAAACTAAATGAATAGTTAATAAATTGTAGTTTGAAATGAGACAGAGGGAGTACTTCTCTTTTGCTTACATAAAACTAGTCAAACTCTACCATGAGTATAGTACAATGTTTTTTAAGCTTTGGGTTCATCCAATTTCTAAACAATATACATTCAAGAATACTATTAATTGTATCTATATTTCTAGTATTACTGAGAAAGCATTTCTCATTCCTCCATTGCCACAGTCCATATAAAATTTCTGCCATTGCAAGTTTAAGCATCGTGGATCTCCAACCTTTACCTTTACCTCTTTGAACCAACCACTCCAATTCTGCATCCCAATTCCCAGGTGTTCTACCTATTTCCTGCAAACATAGAACCTCACAACACACCACCTCCGTTTCCCTGCACTCGAAAAATATATGTTTTATGGACTCTTCTTCACAGAAAACGCATCTTGTTGTCAACAGCAAAACCAATTTTCCTCAATATATTTTTCATGGCCAGCCTTCTATGGCAACTCATTCACATAATAAATTTAGCTCTTGGTCTCACTAAATTGCCACTAAAAAGTTTGCCTCATCCCACCTTTGGTTGCTCAGACTTCAACTTCTTATACACCATTCGAACACTGAACCTGGTAACCCCCTCCCCCCATCTTTTTGCTTCTGTCATTCATCCATATCCTGTCCACATTCCTGCACCTGATTAAACTTTTCACCAGTCAGGAACATATAGCCAGGAAATTCATATTCATCACTTCTTTACCCTTTATATAGTAAGCATGTATCCACTTAGCCCACAACCTATCCGTTTTTCTACACAAATTCCATACAATCTTAATCATACACGCCAAGTTCCACTCTAGAAAAGCAATGGCATTCAACCCGCCAGATTTCTTTTATTCACATTCTTTTTCCCAAGAAATAGGTAATTTTCTTGTGATCTCCTCACCACCACTCAATAAAAAGGATCGACACAAAGCTTCAATGTGTTTTAGAACTGATTTAGGCGGAGGAATGCCTATAACCAATGATTTGCGAAAGCGAAGAGAACACTTTGAACAAGCTGCAATCTCCCTACATAACTTAATAACTTTAAATCTATCCACCATTTTCTCTACCGGTGGCTGACACATTTGCACTTTTAGCTTTTTACTTGCAAGTGGTACCCCTAAGTATTGAAATTGTAAAGATCCTTCCTAACCTTCAGAATGGCCAGCATTTGATCATCATCAACAGTACCAAAACACACCCTGCATTTGATTTTACTCACCCTCGACCATGTTGACTCCTCAAATTTCCAATAGGATTTCATCAGAGTTTTCACTGATTTCACTTCACTTCTGGATAGTAATAAAACATCACCCACAAAGTTTAAAATGATAATTTGTAACACCTCACACTTTGTATGAAACTTGTACCCCTAATTCCTGCAATATCTTGTACACATCTGGTCATATATTCCATGGCAAACACAAATAGCAGTGGGGATAAGGGATCCCCCTACCTCAATCCTATCTTCACCTTTATGATTTTGCTGGGTTTTCCATTAATAACTTAACTATAGGATATCGTAGATACACACAGTACAACCCACTCAACAAACCTTTCACGAATTCCAATCCCCTTCAGAATCTCCTCAACCCGCTTACATTTAGTTGTATCGTATGAATTCTGTATATCGTTTTGTATAGCACACCTTCATCAACAAACCTTTCACAAATGTGGTCGTACCCATCTCATAGACAAGCATTATGTGGTCGTAGATACTTCTTCCCGGGACAAAAGCTTCTTGGTTTTCCTGTACAATTTCTCTTATCACTCCGCTAAGCTTGTTAGTCAAAACATTCGAGATTATTTTATAAAGAGTGGCACATCATGAATGCATCGTTAACTCATTTACCTTTCTGGCCGCAGGATGTTTTGGAATCATCGTAATCAAAGTGCAATTCACTGCTTTATAGATTCTGCCCTTACCAAAAAGAAATCCTTCATTGCTTCCATGATATCATCTTGTATAAACCCTGTGGTTGCTTTGAAAAACTTTGCATTGTACTCGTCGCATTCTGGAACTTTCAAGTCACCCATTCCCTTTCAATCTTCCCATACTTCCTGTGTCCCCACTTCAGTTATCAAGTTTCTCCTCGCTTTTTCAATGGCTTATGTTCTCGTTAATGTTTTCACAATGCGATTTTCATAAAAGGCCAGTTCTTCTTCTTCCATTTTCCCTTGTTCAGTGATTATTTCCCCATTTTCCTTCTCCATTTTCCGTAGCCCTAACAACTTGTTTTTAGATTTCAAAGATGCATGAAAGTATGCATTATTCCCATCACCCATCTTCAACCATTCATCCTTCGATTTTTGCTTAGCTACTTTCTCATCAATATCACACCACTTATGTACCTTAGTAATGCAGCTGATCACCTTTTCAATTTTCTGCCTATTCATTCTTCGATTTAACGGTTCTCTCAGGGCTTCATTCACTTCCTCCCTAACATGTTCAAAGATAACATTTGTGCCTCTGAGATTTTTAGTATATTTCCATATATCTCCCTATAGCCTCAACGGTTTTCTCCAAACTGTATACGTATGCCTACCTTTTAATGGTTTTCTCCAGCTCTCCTCAATAGTCATTCTAATCTCCTGTTGTTCCAATAAACAATTCAAAATTTTAAACTACTTGTATCTCTTACTCTTCTCCTCATACAATTTCACTCTTAATACTGCATGATCTGATATCACATGGTCCAGGTTTTCCACAAACACATATGGAATTTACAGAACTAACCAACATTAGCCACCGCTCTATCTATCCTTGAATATATCACCCCGTCCACCTGTGGGTTTGGCCATGTGTAGTAATCACCAGTACTTTTTTATTCACTTAAAACAGTATTACTCGTCATGTTTTCCAAATCATATAACTCACTGGCCTGGACCTCACTAGTTACCACCTATTCTATACACTGTTTTAAGGACATTGTTGAAGTCACCAATCAAAATCCAAGGTCCTTGAATCTGAGTTTAAGGCTATTCAATATCTCTCCTAAGATTCTTTCTCTGCTCCAAATGATTCTGGAGCATATATAGCAGTGATCGAAAACAAAATTTCACCAGCAGTAACCTTCACCAAACGCAACACCATTTGATCTGATGAAAATACTTGTTGAACCATGATCCTACTCCTATCCCACAATACCCATATCCATCCATTTGGATGTTTATCATAGTTGTCAATAAACTCCCATCTGTCACTTAACCTTCTTCTGACTTCTTTTGCATTTCCTTTCTATACTCTTGTTTTCAAAATCATAGCAAGCATCACATCAATTCCTTTAAGACGGAAGCTAATCTCAACCCGTTTTACCATTTTATTTAACCCCCTGACATTCCATGAGATGATCATGGGACATGCCTATAGTCACCCCTAGAATCTCTCCAAATTTCTACAGGTTTAGTTACTCCACTCCAAGATGTCGCTGCATAATTGATTCTTCCCTCTTAATCCCTGGTTTCCTTCTTATTTTTGACCTGTTTCCCCCTACTTCTCACAGAAGTAGTCCATTTTGTACCACATTTTCTGCACTTCTATCTTTTTTCCCACTATATGTTCCTGTTTGAGACAATTTTTCTTATATCTCCCACGCTTCCTATCTTTTCAGTTTTCTATTTTTGCTCTCATTTATGAGTAACTCTATTTTTTTCAACTTCTTTACATATGTGACCTCCCACTTAAAAATTTTCACAAAACAATGGCCTACCTTCCAGATCAATCTCCTATCTTATCATATTCCTTTCCACATCTTTGCTATTTACAACCCCAAGTATTTTTTTGTGAGATATCCACCTCCACCAGTATTCCTGCATAAGAAATCCTCAATTTGCTTGTTGTGCACTCATTTGTGAACAAAGGCCGAAGGACTGCTAATCTTTCCAAGGCTTTTCCAACCCCACAGATGCACTGTCAACCTAGGTAATTTTACCCAAATGGCCATTGTTCTTACCATATCATTCCTCAATAAGAAATTAGGTATCCAAATTTACAGATACATTGCCATACTATAGTTAGTAAAAGGCCATTTCCATAGCATTGTATCCCTATTTTCCTTAGTTCAAAATATCTACATAAAGTACCCTTCCTCATTATACAGCAGCTTTGGCATAGCCACAAATGCTGAGAACTTACACATAAACCTCCTAACAGCTTTCATTATCAAATATCCCCCAAAGACATACACGATTAATGAGTTTTTCCAGTAATCTATTTCTTTCTTCACATTTTCTAGCTTAATTTCTACTGATACTTCCCCATTAACTAGTTTAGGAGTTACATAATCAATTTTCATGCCATGTGACGGAACCCTATTCCCACTTATCACATCCACCCAAAATTTCCCCCTATTTTCATCAGTATTTTAAGCACCACGATCAATTTGGTTAGGGTTTTCTTCAGATTAATATACCTCAATCCCAGCAAAATTTCCCTCATCTGATTTACCCTCACTGATTAGCCCCTCATCCTCAGTGACCTTCTGTTTGTTAGTAGGCTCAACACAATCCTTCCACATTGGAGTACTCCATTCTGTCACCGGCAGCGCCACCTTTCTTCATGGCCAGCTGATGAGGAGTTAAACGCATGTATTTTCTAAGATATTTAACCAACTCTGGCCCTGAGGCCAAGGCGTATGAATCATTTGCTTCAGCCCCCCCCCCCCAATTTGACAACTATATAGGGCCTCATTTTTAAAAATAAACCAATTGTATATAAAGAAAATATATATTAAATATTATATGTTTTAACTAGCCGCCTCAATAATTTTCTTTTTTATTTTCATGAGAGGCCCCATTTTATAAATACTAGGCACCCTAAATATTATATATGGGGCCTATAGTAAATATTATATATGGGTCGACCCTGCATTTAACATCTCTTTTGTTATCATTTTGTGGGTAGATTTCTAGGTTTATGTAGGTTTACATCATAAGGGGTTTAAGTGACAATTTTTTGTTTTCTTATCTAAATCTCTCATTTAGTAGCCTATTTTAACTCTAATGGATTTTTATCCTTACGAGCGTCTAGATCTTCCTTTGTGAGCTTATTTGTAGATTGTTCCTAAGCACTTTGGAGTAGAATCAATGAAGGTCAATTGCAAAATTGGTAGGAGACTAATGGCCACGAGTCAAAACGTGGTAGAAGATAGAAGGGTCAAAAAATGAAGACAAAGAAGCGGATGAAGCAACCAATGGTGGCTACATTAGATTTGACTTGGATTTATGACATTCTAGATTCCCTTCTCTCTGAATGAAGTCAAATCTCTAAGGGTGGCTACATTGGATTCATCATCTTGAGCGCTATAAAATCTACTAAAAGAACTCCGAATTCAGATCAGCAGTTCACCTGTAGCGGTGCATTCAACACTACAAGAAACTGGAGCTATTACTTCACTCTTTTTACCTCATTTTTTTGTTAAGAGAAAATAACCGAGGTAAAAGTTATTTTGCATCGGTTCTTTTTTTAAAGGAAATAATACTTTTTACCTCGGTTTTAAAAACCAATGTAAGAAGTACACTTTTTACCTTAATTTTTTAAAACCGAGGTAAAACGCCTGCCATATTTGACATCGCACGCATGTCTAGTTTACCAACGTCGGTTGTTTTTTAGACCAACGTCGGTTGTTTTTTAGACCAACGTCGCACGTCACTATTGCAAACATGAATGACCGATCACGCACGCATGTTTGGCTTTTTTTAAATAAATCCACCTGTAATGGTGGGGGGTTTGGCAGACCCCTACCCGTTTATTAAAATGAAAAGAAAGTACATAGAAAGAGGGGGGCTTAATACCTTACCTCTGATTGTGCACCTGATGATCTTTAAAGAGCTATACATAAGTCCTAGAGTCTTAAAGATCAATGGAGACAATTTGAAAAAGAAATACATTGCATAAAAATTACACTAATCTGACGTTGGGAGTACCCGTTGAGTTTTTCCTTACCTGACCCGCCACTGGAGAAGGGAGATCCAATGCTCCGAAGATGCTATTCACCTGTTTTCGGCTTGTAATCTTGGCTAGTGAGTCCGCTGCTCCATTTGCTTCTCTGAAGATGTGTGTCACTGTGTAGGTCACTTCTTGTAGTAGCAACCATATTTCTCTTATCATCGTTAGCAATCTCCAAGGAATCTTGAGTTGGCGAAGAATCATCCCATGCAGTATTTTCGAGTCAGTTTCGATGGCAAAATTTGTGATACCTTGTTCCCGCACTAGATGGATCCCATGTAGTAGGGCAGAGGCTTCTGTCTGCAAAGCAGATTTAGACAAGATGGATTTGGACAGAGCTACTATTACCTGGCCCTTGTGATTTCTAAGTATGCAACCGATGCCCACAACACCGTTGTTAAAGGCGCCGTCAGTGTTCAGTTTGAAACCATTTGGTGATTCGGATAGGTCTATGCTTGACAGGTTTGTGGCTCATTAATGTAGGTATATGACTAAGAATCCATGCGAACCCCAGATTGAAAGCCAAGATAGTGTCATTTAAATGTAATAAAATGCGTTTGAAAATAAACCTTATGTCAGGCTTTGTGCCTTCAAATATGTAAGTGCATCTGGCACACCACAGGTGCCAGTTAACTATACATGGAAGGATTCTGATCAGACTTGTAAAAGCATCAGAAGCGGGAGTAGTCCAGAAGTAGTAAAAACGATCCCACAGGAGTTGGAAAGAGTGATTAGGTAAACTGAAAGTAGTGTTCAGCTATTTCCAGATTTGATTAACTTGGACACATGAATTGAAACAATGGTGGATGGATTCAGAGTTGTTAAAATAGAAACAACATCTTGAAGGGAGGTGAAATTGAAAAACTTCCAATACATCCGGGAAAGCCAGTAGTCTATTTAAAAGTTTCCAATTAAAAAGACTGATTTTTCTTGGCAGTAGGTTAGACCAGAGATGGGTATAGGAGGGGATCTTTGATTTCTTTACTCTGATCAGTTCATAAGCTGATTTGACTGTGAAGGATCCTGACTGAGTAGATTTCCATATAATGGAATCTTCAAAATTTGGGAAGAGGTTGTGATCTAGGTTTAGGCTCTGGAAGATGTGAGGAGGGAGGGAACTTCTGATCTGATCCGAGTAGGAGTCTCTGTTTTGCAGAAATTCTGCAACAGTTAAATTTTGGTACGAAAATTCAATTGGGTTGATTAAGTGATCTGTTAGAGGTCATAGTGAGGACCAGTTAGAATCCCAGAAAGACACTGCACCAGAACTTAGGATGATTTGTGAGTTATGTAGTGCTATATCATTGGCCTCTTTGATTCTTTTCCAGGTTCTGTAGGTTTTTTGTGTGTCTTTTATTGACCACATTACATTGGCACATAGGGAATTTCCTGTTTGGAGCTTCCACCATAGTTTTAAGGAGAAGGATTTTTGTTAAGGTATGCAAATTTTTAAAATTTAGTCCATTTTCTGTGGTTGGGAAGCATAAATTGGTGTAAGATCTCCAAGATCTATGCTTCTGTGTGTTATCTGAGGTATGTTTCCAGAAAAACCTGGCTAGAGTCTTATGGATTAGGTTGATGATATGTGTGGTTGGCTTCAATACCGTTATGAGGTGAATTTGCATTGAGGACAAAATGTGGTTGATTAAAGTTGCTCTTCCAGCTGGTGAAATAAGCTTGTTGTGCCAGTGGTTAATTTTGTTTTGGATTGAGAGGAGCATGCCTTGGAAAAGAGAGTTTTTTGCTCGACCAGTGAAAATTGGGCAACCCAAGTATTTGAAAGGGATGGAACCTTCGAGCATGGAAGTATCTCTCTTGATAAGAGATATGATTCTGCTTGGGGTATGTTTAGAAAGATAGAAAGTTGATTTCTTCAAGTTGACTTTCTGGCCAGAGGTCAGCTCGTAGGATTTCAGAAAAGACATAATTGTTATCAAGCCCTGTCTTGTATAATTCAGGAATATGGCTGTGTCATCTGCATAGGAGAGGTGTGAAGAGTGTTGCATCTGCCGGGGTAGTTTGTAGGGATGTATATTCCCGAATTGATAAAGGAAATTGAGGTTTTGGGAGAAGGCTTCAGCCATTAATATGAAAAGCAAGGGGGATAAAGGATCCCCTTGTTTTAAACCCCTAGAAGCAGAAAAGAAGTCAACTGATTTGCCATTGATCAGAACTGAGAAACAGGCAGCTTTGATATTTCTCATGATTAGGTCAACCAGGGTATTGGAAAAACCTTGTTTGATAAGGACCTGAGCCAAAAAAGACCATGAGACCCTATCAAAGGCTTTCATCATATCCAGTTTAATAATCATGTTTGGCCCTTCTGTTTTGGTATGCAGGAAGTTTGTGTATTCCTGCATGAGGAGCACATTGTCTGCTTTGTCTCTTCCCGTGATAAAAGCAGACTGTTCAGGGCTGATTAAAGAATCAATAAAGACTTTTAGTCTCGTGGATAGGATTTTTGAGAGAATTTTATTGGAGAAGTTGTATAAGCTAATGGGTCTGTAGTCTGTGAAAGAAGAGCAGACGTCTTTTTTGGGGATTAAAATTACATGGGTTGCCGAGATGGCTTTGGGGATGTCCATTCCAGCAAAGAAATCTGTCATTGCCATGAGAACATCAGTTTTGGAAAAAGTGGCCAGAAAAGCCATCCGGACCCGGGGCTGAGTTGCCCTTCATGGAAGAGACTATGTTGGTTAGCTCGTCCATACTGATTTCTTTAAGTAGGGAGTTGCTCATGTCTTCTGTGACGACGGTAGGGATGTTTTCCAGTATCCATGATGTGTTGATTCCTGATGGGTCTAAAGGATCATCAGTCAGAAGATTTGAGAAGAAGCTAATAGCTTCATTCTCAATTTCATCTGTGTTGTTTAGCCAATTTCCATCACTGGCTTTGATGAGGGCAATTGTTTGTCTTTTGTGTTTATTTTGGATTGACTGGTGAAAGAATTTGGTGTTTACATCGCCTTCTTTCATCCAGTTGAGTCTTGATTTTTGCTTTAAGAAGGTTTCCTGGTTTGTTAAGGCCATTTTCAGTTTTGCTTTAGCCTGATTTAAAAATTGAATGGTAATGCTGGATTCCAGTTGTTGTAGATCATGTTCAGCTTTAATTAGCTGGTCTTCACAAAGCTGAACCGCATCAAATACATTACCAAAAGTCTCGCTTACCAACATCGATTATTATTGGGACCGACGTCGCACATACCTATCGCAGACATGAAATAACTGACGTCGAACGCATGTCTAGTATACCAACGTCGGTTGTTTTTTAGACCAACTTTGCACGTACCTCTCACATACATGAAATGACCGAAGTATCACGCATGTCTGGCTTATTGATGTCATTTATTAGTGTGATCAACGTCGCATGTACCTCTCGCAGACATAAAATGACCGATGCACATGCATGTCTAGCTACCGATGTTGCACGTACCTCTTGCAGACACCCTTGCAATGGATGATTTAAAATAATTGAATATATATATATGTATATTAATAATGTAATTTTCTTAACAAAACAAAACTATAACCTTGTAATTTTTTTTATGTGGCTCCATTTCATTTTTAAAATTTTAAAAGATTTTATAATTATAGTTTTAACTTTTACTTTATGTTTATAATTTCAAATGTAATAAATTAAATGTAAAGTTCGAGTAACACATGATCAAAATTTTAATAATAAAATTTAATGTTAAACAAAACTAAAATATAATTTTGTAAATTTTTTATGCAACTTCATTTCTTTTAAACTTTTAAAAGATTTTATAACTATACTTTTAATTATGACTTTATGTTTATATTTTTCAAATGAAATAAATTAAACGTGCAGTTCGAGTAAATGTGATCGAAGTCAAATATCAATAAATAAATTTTATTTTATCACCGAATAAAATTTTATATACTACTTATTCATAATCATATAAAATAATTAGTATATAAAATAATTAGTATATAAAATAAGTAGTATAAAATTTGGTTGCTAGATTAAATTTAGTTACGAAATATCGTATTATTTCTAATACATTGCTTGTATGACATATAAATATTTGTGAGAAAGGTGATTCATACCAATTTAGTATTAAATGGATATGTCACTACTGGAAAATAGGCACATAGGCACCGGTATGAGTTACTCAAGAACATGTACTAGCGCTTTCCAACATTCCACTAAAAAATAATTATTTTATATTTCTATATTTAGGCAAGAATAACAAAAATCATGTATTTTGGAGCAATGGATAATGAGGTAACACAATTTTGGGCAATAGTGTTAAGAAGTAATCAATTTTGACTTTTGATAATGTATGGGCTGAAAGCCAACATCCAAAGTATCTTGGCCTAGTTGAAAGATGTAGGTCCAAGGGAAAGAGCAACAGATAGAACGTGCACTGATGGGAAGGCTTGTACGGCCGTTGTGCCATCAACCACTAAACACGTATATCAAAGGAAAAATGAGAGAACCAATGTTAGATTACACAATCTGAACACTATTCACTTTAGACTTCTTCTACACGGCAAACATGGTTGACTGGAGTGTCGGAGCAGGCACAACTAAGCGCCTGCCAGCCTGAACTTAACATGTTTGTTTTGTAGATGCTGGCACAAGTTGGACCAGAGGATATCACGGAGAGACGATCAACAAAAATTGGCATTAACATTGTCGCCATCTGTGGGGATTGTGTAATCTTTTTTAGCATTCACGCAGCTTGAACGACATGAAGGCATAGCCGATGGGAAATTTGTTCAACCAGGTGGTTATGAAGGACGTGACGCACTTGGAAGACGAACCCGTCACCCCGATGCTAATGCCGATAGGAGAGAGACACTAGTTTTGCACCTCTGCAGAGCGAACAAATCGAAGGTACTTCAGGCTCTCATGGAATCTAAAAATGAAGTGATGTGGAGGCTGAAGGAAATGGAGGACCGCCAAAATGGAGAACCAAGGTGGAAAGGCACGAGCCTGTAGCCAACCGAACTATTCTCAGAACAAGGAGACAGTGAGGTAGCCCGAAGTAGGGCCAACTCTAGGAAGAGGGTACAATCTAGGGAAGGGGAGGCTGTAGTAGACTGCCAGCGGCGGGAAGGCTATGTGCCACCGCCGAGGGTGGAAGAGCGTACCAGGCGCAAGAACCTCATCAGGGGACAGGAACAGGAAGCGAGGGCAGAGAGCAGGGGCTCGCTCTTCACCAGGAGGATTCAAACATTCATGGTGGACCTAAAGCCGAGGATACTAGCAATATTGGGGTAGTATAACGGTGAGGCAGACCTTGAGGGCCATCTGCACACATTCTGCACCAACATGGCTACCTTTGCGATACCATAGGCCATCTGGTGCAAGGGTTTACAACCTCCCTGACAGCAGCAGCCAAGGTGTGGTTCAAGAACCTGGAGAATGAGATGATTGATAGTTTCATTCAGTTGGAGAAAAGGTTATTGGCACGCTTCATGCAGAGAAAGAAATTTAGAAGACATACTCCGAGCTACTAGCCATCAGATATAAGCTTACAGAGACACTGTCGGCGTACTGGGAGCATTTCAACGATGAGGAAAACCAAGTTGATGAGAGGAGCATCCAGTTCCTCATCGACACATTTATAAATGGCCTGAGGTATGAGCTGTTGTTAAGGGACTGTACTCTGGACCCACCAGGGATAATCGATGAGCAGATGAAGAGAGTTGGGAATTTCAACAAGGTAGACCTGGCTGACAAAAGGAGAAAGGAGATGCAGAGGTGTCATGGGCATCAGACCATTGAGGCAAACAGAGACTGAAAGGCAAAAAAACTGAACGCGCCAAGGGGAACGGCCAGTAGATACCTAGCAGGTTTAACAAATCTGAGAGGGCTTTTATGCCGCTCATCAAGACGCCCAAGGAGATCTTTTCCCCATATGTAGGGAAGGGTATACTGGACGTGCCGCCAAAGATGAGGAAAGACCCTATTGAGGTATTCCCTCTTCCAACAAGTTGATCGTGATCACAAAAGTGCACCTGTACAAAGAACCCCAAAAATTTTTTCGAGAAAGAAACTCCAATGTTCAAGTCAGTAACCTTCTTTTCCACTTAACTCGCCTTAGTATAGCTGCACTTACCTTTTTCAATCTTCTCTTTCCTCCTTTTATTATACGTCATGGATATGGCTTTGTTTGTTCCAGAATTGCCAGTGTGTGTGTGATCGTATGTCTAACCTTGTCATAGTGTGTGTTTGTATATCCAATAAACCCAATTTTGTGAGCAATAGCTGATTAGGGTTTCCAAAATGATTGGTTCGTGGGTTGACCTCCATTTATTCTATGCTTTGCCTGGCCCAAATGACTTTTTAGTTTTCTTGGCCTTCTGTTCATTTGGGCCTGGTACGGATCAAATGCCACCCCAAAACCATGAAGACTAAGTGGTATGGAGCAAATTCTATCAAAGAGATTGGATGCAAATAGAGCTACAATACAAAAGGTTCGTTCGTCATTTCCGTCCTTGTCTTCGTAGGAATTACAAAGTGCTAATAGCTTTTGTGGCAGATAAATCGTTTCTCTGCTAAGTTCTTTGTTTTCAAAATTTGAATTTTGAAATTCTTGTTGCTGTTGATAGCATGAAACCTGTTCAAAAGATTGATTCTATCAATTTTTTCCACCAATCATTTTCGTATTTTCCTAACGCTTACTATTAATCCCTCTCATAAATTAGAATTTTAAACAAGTTTCACTCTTTAATGCACTGTCTTTTATCTTCTGCCGCCACTTTGAAATCTGTGAAAGGTAAGTTACTTTTGTCAGATTTTCATCATTGTGTTTTCAGAACTATTTCACTTCCTCGATTTTTCTTTCCTTCTTTCTTTCATATAAATATTAATACTTTCTCTCTTCCTTAGTTTTACTGTTGTTATCTGCCAAAATTGTCATCTTCTCCTGCCGTATTTAAGTTTCCTATGCGTCAGTTTTCTTTAACCTTTGAGGAGCAAGGCTTGTTTCCATGTTCACCCTTTTTACTGTATGCTCTGAATTTGGTAGCCTGTCTTTTTTGTCATAATAGTGGTTGCTCTATTTGTGCTATATAATTCACCGGTCAGCTACTTTGGAAAACTCCTTCTGAGTTTTTTATTTGACGGAGTTTTAAGTACTATCCATTCCCCTGATAAGGTTTTGCAGTAAACAAATGACCTATGCCTATTATTTATTGTCATGTCTTCCCACAACCATGCTGAATCTCCCCTAGTAGATAGTTATTCCGATGGGGATTTCTGGCGAGCCACCGAATCCTCTTTCATACCTAGTATGCTAACTGGGATGTATCTGTATGAGTTAAAGAAGCACTTCCCTTTTTCAAGCCCTTTTAAGCTTTGTACATCTGTGAAAAATGAATGTGTTTGTACCCAGCCTCCTGGCTATACATCATGCTACCTATCCTATCTGAACTTCGGCCTTCATTTTCCTCTTCCCCAGTATGCAATCGATATTCTGTGCTCGTATAAAATAGCTTTGTCTCAATTCCACCCCAAGGGCATTGCTATCATAATAGGGTTTCTTCATGTGTACGAGGAAGTGAATGTACCCCTTACTCTTGAGTTGTTTTGTAATTTTTATCATCTTTGGAAAGTAAAAACACTACAGATAAATTTACGTTTTACCTAGTAATCGCTGGGGTCAAGCTCGTGAAGGGTTTCCCTACTAATGTTGGTCTGTGGCATACCAAATATGTCTTTATTAATTTAAAACAAAACCTTGGGGTTGTTGTTCCATCTTGGAACTTTAAGGTTCCCAGGGTTAGGCTTCGTAGTTTGAGTGTCTATTTTACCGAAGACACGGACATCGTGGTCACACTTGGTGGTCATACGCAATATCTCCGCCATGCTGACTCTGAGGCTGAAGGTGTTCTATTTTTCTTTATCTTGATGTGCTTATTTTGCAACCTTTGTTGCATTTAGAAACTGCTCTATATCTTCCTTGTGTTTGTTTAACCCATAGGGATTCTTATGTTTTAGACATGAATCTGGAAAAATATGATATCATTAGTCCTTTCCTTGATGGTGACGATGAGGAGATGGCTGACGTCACTGTTCAGCTGAATGACACTGCTACTAGCAACATCCCTCCAGGGTTTCTAACCAAAATATCCCTAACGATAAGGGCAGCGCTAAATTGGGGGGGATAGACAGACGTTGCCCCACAGGTGTGCCTAAACAAAAAGGGGGTACAAGTGAAGGGTCTTCGAGTCATTCGTTTCCTCCCTTTCAAAAGGGGCATGATAGCCAATCTAGTTTGCAAACCATTATGCAAAACCAAGGGTTTTGTAATTAAGGGTATGATTTCTGACATCTTCTCCAACCTCTCTCTGCCTGACAAACTAGCTTTGGTAAGCATTGTAGTGGAATTTTATTGACCTTTTCTTATCCTTTATCTTGACTTTTTGTGTGTAATGTTTTTATTAACTTTGCTCTGTTTGTACTTGTGTTATATGGTCGGCAAAAGCCTTCTATTTGCGAGCGAGAGGCTCTCTAAGCTCCCCCCCATTGATGAGACCCTGGAAGAGAAATATAAAGCCCAAACAATGAAATGTGCAACTTTGGAAACTTCACTGAAGGCCACTGAGGATAGGGCACGTGGTGCTGAGAAGAGGGAAAATGATGATGATGAGCATGCCCAGGCTGTCAAGAAAGAAATAACTCAGCTTCGGTCTGAGTTGGAGGAACTACTCACCAATGGGCCTGCGAGTACCCTTAAGTTTTTATAGATCGACTATTGAAAACCAGGTCGTTCTATAAATATTTTGAGGATATTTGCTAGCACGCTGTCACCGTTGTTATTGTGAGGTCGTGAAAGATCAACATGAGTGGAACCCCACTTGCGATTTGAAAAGTGTGTCTTCAATGAATAAGTGTGATGAGATGCTGGGGAAAATAGAGCAAAGCTGAATAAGTCATTTATTGCCAAGGTTGCTGGTGAGGGACATCACTTTGATCTCTTGGCCCATCTCGCTAGTCTTCCTAGCTTTCCATCTGTGAGCGAGTTGCAGAAGTGCAAGGTACATTATCTAGATGATCTGTGACTTTAACCTGGTGATAATAGCTCAACTCTAAATCATGTGCTGGTATGGTCATCAAGGTAAATACAAATAATAAGACCACTGCTCAGTAGCCGAGTGAAGAAAATCTCAGTGAGCCACGAAGCCAGGATGCCGCTACCATCACTGCTCATCCTCAGCCGAACACTAAAGTTAGTTAATTTTTTTGTTGATCCTAGATTCTTGAAAGGATTTGATTTTATGGGACATAATTATCTATCTGAGCCTATTAGTTTGGTTCGCACTACTCGATACTTTACTGAAGAGTGTTAGAAGGTTGTTTCTTCTAATCTATTTTTGAGTCTTAAATTTTTTTCTTTATCTATTGGGTGGCAAGTTCTCATTCTGTCTTCATCTCCTTCCTCATCTACAAGTTGTCCTTGCAGTAAGCTTATTCCTGATAGGTGCAATGTAGAGTAAATTGGAAAAGATATTGTTTGTGGCTTAGTTGATCTTGAATATGATGGCAAGTACTTACAGACACTGAACCTTCCTATTTGTGTTGAAGAGTGGGCTTTATGCTTGGGTATTCATTTAAAGTATATGCTGCTGGGTATTAATGACCTTGAGAAGAAGTGGAACATGATTGGAAATGACACTCAGGACTCTTAGAGGGATCTTTGTCTGATTTTGAATGAGCGGAATGGTCTTATTTATCGGCAACAGCTCAACTTGGTAAAAATTCTTTGTTAAAAAGTCAAAGCTAGAGAATATGGCATGAGCAAGACCCGCAAAGCTCATAAGAAAATGTTGATTACTGACAAGAAATGTGCTCACATTGATGATTTTCTGGTTAAGCTTAAGAAAAAGCAAGATAAATGTGATCATTTCTCAATCTTTGCTGGTGGCTAGCAAACTAAATTCGACGAACAGTTTTCCATTAACACGCGACTGTGGGGTGAAAATGAAGAACTTCGTACTGAATGCAATTGCCTTGAGTCATTTGTACATAAATTGGAGCAAGCTTGTGCGGATTACAAAGATAGGCTACAAGCTTTTCCTTTGTCTTCACGTTGATCCACTAGTTATGGGGACTTGACCATGAGAGTTGGAGGGCAGAGAATCAAGTTATCTGATGCTGTCCGATTGTATATTCACTTTTTGGAAGAGGAAGTGCAGAACTTTAAGAATCGAATGGAAAATTACGAAGAAACTGTTAATGTTATGAGTACGCAGCTAGATCGTGAGGAATTTGGTCCTATAACTGATTTTAAAGCATTCTATGCTAGGTATCTTGATCTTATGGAGCAAAGGGGTATGACGCGCCATCCTGCATATCTACACATGAAATAGAGGTATTAACATTTAGTCAGCGAGGAACGTGATGCTGAGGAAAGACGTCGTAGGGTTGGGCACCATTCTTGCATAACTGAACAACTCTCTTGCGAGGCGGAGCATCCCTCTCACGATGTTAAGCATAGTCGCTGTTGTGGTGGCTCTTCTTCTTCTGGACCATCGCAAAGCTCTAGGTTTAGATAGTATACGCTTCTTTTCCTTTTTTACTACTGGTGTCTTTTTTGCAGTTTTTTGGATAATGTCACTATCTAGACCTTTGGATGATATGTGACCTTTTTTTAATAAGAATTGTTTTCTCACATTTTTCTTTCTGTTGTTTTTTAATATTAAAGATCTATTTATCGCATACTCGCAAAATCTATAGCTTGCTTTAGTCGTCATTATTGTGAGCATATCTTCCTTGAAGCAAGGTCTATGGCTTGCTTTATTTAGTAATATGCAAAGCCGCAAGATCTATAGCTTGCTTTTGTCGTTGTGTTGTAGGTAAGTTTTCCTAATAGCAAGGTTTATATCTTGCATTTTATTTTGCTTGTGAAATCATGAAATCTATGGCTCATTTTTGGTTTGTTGTGAGCATAACTGCCCTGTTTACAAGTTCGAGACTTGCTTAAACATATGTTTTCCTTGAAGCCGTATACCGAGTAGCACTTATGCTATCAATTCTTCGTGATCGCTAGCTAGGAATATGGAATTTAAACTTGAGAATGCAAAGTAAAGAAGCTTGCGAAAGAATGTTTTAACTACAGAAAATTCAAACTGTGATAATGTCGCCTTCATATCAAAGTAGTTGAATGAACTCCAACCATGATCATTTCATGGTTTCTATACATGGGGGCTAGTTTATCCAATCACTTTGGCTCTTTTACACATAAAACCTTCTTAAGTTAACTATATGCCAAGTGTTTGGAACGTTGCTACCATCCATTCTTTCCAACTCGTAGCAGTTTGATCTGTGTGCCTTCATTATCTTGTATGGCCTTTCCCACTTTGGGCATAATTTTCCACGATCTTGCGCCAAGCTGGCTTTGTTCTTTCATAACATGAGATCTCCTATCTGGAACCGTGCTTCCTTCGCCCTGCGATTATAGGATTTATCCATCTTTTCCTTGTCATTAGCTTCCTTAATCGCCTCATTGTCTCTCTTTTCTTTGAGTTCATCCAAATTTTACCTCACCTTATCTGGGTTGGCCTCTTCATTGTACCGCTCAACTCGAAGTCCAGCTTGTCCAATTTCAACTGGTATCACCGCTTTGTGTCCATATACTAAGTTGTACGACATTTCTCTAGTTGATTCTATGACTGTGGTCTTCTATGACCACAAAATATTGGGTATCTTGTCAACCTAGCCTGCTCATTTTCCCTCCAGCCTTCTCTAAATACCCTGAACAATTGTTCTGTTTGAAACCTCCGCCTGACCGTTTGTTTAGGGATGGGCTACCGGCGTGAATTTCTATGTGATTCCTATCTTGACACATCATTCTGTAAAAAATTCTACTTGTGAACTGCGTGCCATTATTGGTGGTGATGGTTTGCAGAACCCTGAATTGACAAAATATATTCTTCCATACGAACTTCCTTGCTACTTCCGCTGTCACTCTCCCATGGGGTTTTGCTTCTACCCACTTTGTGAAATAATCGACAACCACGATAAGAAACTTGGAGCTACCTGTGCCTTTTGGAAAAGGGCCAACGAGGCCAATTCCCCATTTATAGAAATTCCAAGGCACGTAAACGCCTTTTAACACTGACTGTGGCCTGTGAGATGTTGGAGCATTCATTTGGCAGATTTTGCATTTGAGAATGAAGTTGTATGCATTATTGAACATGGTTGGCCAATAATATCCAGCTCGAATGATCTTTTTTGCAATCGTTCGAGACCCCTAGTGCAAGCCACACAATCCTTTGTGTACGTCCCTCAAAATTTTCCTGCTCGCACTGGACCTACACACTTTATCCGTGGTGATAAATATCCCTTCTTCTACAACTTTTCATCTTCAAATACATAATTGCGAGATCGCATTTCTGAATTCCTTGCTTGAATCTTGTCTGTTGGTAGCTTTTCTTTGTCGAAGTACTGAATCAGCAGTGTCATCCAATTTTAGTCTTGTTCTTGAACTGCTGACACAGTAGTCCTTATTGTATTTCTAATTGGAATGACCTCCACCTTCACATCCTTAGGTTTGGCCAATGATTCAAACCCTGATGTTGCTAATTTTCTTAAAGCATTTTCCTTCATGTTTTCACTTCTTGGGACGTGTTGAATTTTGAAGTACTCATGATTAGTGATGAGCTATCGGACCTTAGGTAGGTACTTTATCAATTGTTCCTCCCAAACTTTGTAATCGCCAGGGACCTTTTTTACCACTATTTGTGAGTCACTGAATACTTTTACACTCTTCACTTTCATACTAGATGTGAGGCTTAGATTGCTCGATGCCCCGTCTACAAACAGCTTCCATGCGACATCCGCCCATTTAGCCTTACATTAGTCTTCCTCCAACTATTGTGGTGTGTTCACCTGCTGCTCTCCCACGCTTACCATTTCAGTGATGAAATCCACTAGCTCTTGCACTTTGATGTATGTTCGTGGTTTAAAATGAATTTTGAACTGTCATAATTCAAGAGCCCACTTGGTCATTCTCCCGGACGATTAAGGCTTGCTTAAGATTTTCTTGATCAGGCAGTTCGTGTACAGAATGATTGTATAACTCTGGAAATAAGTTCTTAGCCTCTTAGCCGAATATATCAAAGCTAGGGTTAACCTTTCAGTAGGGAGGTACGCGTTTTTCCGCCTACTGCAGTATTAGGCAGGTGTAAAATACTGGTATCTATTTCTGTCCTTCCTGTCTTACCAACACTGAGCTTACTACATTAACTGAAACCACTATATACAAGTTTAACATTTCTCCATGAATTGGTGGCTTAGCGTCGGGAGTTCCTGGAGTTGACTTTTCAGTGATTCATATGCTTCTTGGAACTCTTCGCTCCAACTAAACTTCCAGGCCATTTTCAGGATTTCAAAGAGGGGAATGTGCCTTTCTGCTACTTTAGGAACAAACCTGCTGATTGCGGCAAGTGATCCCATTAAGATTTGGACTTCTTTCACTGTTCGCGGTTTGGGGAGGTTGACGATCGCTTGTATCTTTTTTGGGTTTGCTTCGATCCCCTTTGAGGATACCTTATATCCAAGAAATTTACTTGCCCCTACTCTGAATGTGTATTTCTTAGGATTCAACTTCATTCCAATTGTGCTCAGTGCATCAAGTGTTTCCTTTAAGTCTTCCCCAGAGTCACTTGCTTGCTTACTCTTGATAACCATGTCGTCCACATACACCTCAAATGTTGCATCCAATCTGGTTGCAGAATGCCCGCGACCACTCTCTGGTATATTGCCCCTACATTTTAAAACTCGAACGACATATTTTAATAACATAATAAACCAAAGCTTGTTATAAATGTTGTCTTTTCTGCATCTACTGGGTTCATCAATATTTGATGATAGTCTTTGTATCCTGAGATCACTTCCACTAGTTGATCGATTTTGGGCAGGGGGTAACAACCTTTTGGGCATGCTTTGTTTAGAATTGTGAAATGTATACACATTCTCCAACCCGAGTCTTCTTTTCGTACCATTACCAGGTTTGCTAACCAAGTTAGATATATCACCTCCCTTATTATCCCTACTTGTAACAATGCCCTTACTTTACCCTCAATTGCCTTTTGTCTATCGCTCGCAAAACTCCTCTGCTTCTACTTGACTGGCTTGATTGAGTCAATGATGTTCAAGGAATGAGTTGCTACTTTTGGGTCGACACCTCCCATTTTTTTCACACTCAATGAAAACGTGTCTTTGTGCTCTCGCGGGATTTTTATTACTCTCTACTTTTCTTGTTATGGAAGATACTTTCCTATCTTGACAAGATTAGACTCATCATTGTCATCAAGAATGACATCTTCAGCTTCTTCACCAATTTCCGGTGGATGGTACATCTGGTTTAGTGAGTCCCTATTGGTAATGGTGCTGATCATCTTCGGTTGTTCCACTATTCTTCCTGCTCTCATTGTGATGACTATGCATTGCCTAGTAGCCTACTAGTTTCCCCTTACCGTTGTGATTCCATGCGGGGTTGGGAATTTCATGACCAGGTGATATGGAGACCTTAGGGCATCCATGACCAGGTGATATGAACTTGGGACATCCATGACCATGAAATCACATATTATAGTGCAGTTCTTCTCATTCTCTTCAATTGTGATAGGGAACTTAATGTTGCCCAGTGGAGTTTCTGCTCTTCCTATGAATAGCACGAGCGCAAATGTGGATTTTTTCAAATCAGCTCTCTTGAATCCTAGTTTGTCGAAGCAATCTATGAAGAGGATTTCCATTGTGCTTCCATTATCCACAAAAAACTCTACGAACATTTGCTTTCCTGATCTTAGCAATAATAAAAAAAAGGATCATTGTGTTGCAAAGTGTTAGGTAAAACGTCCTCTTCGCTAAACGTGATCATTTCCTCTATGTGTAATCTTTTATCTAGAGGCTCCTGCGGAGGTGAGTAACTGGCCTTAGTTTTCCAAGCATTATTTGACAAGGATTCCATCGATTCATGTATAGAGAATACCACTTTTTTGGGAGCTCCGTTGGGCATATCGTCTTCGTATTCTATGGTAGCCATCATTTTTTTATTTTTGTCCTGAACATTCGTCGTAGCCTGTGCCATGGGCATGAAGTTTCCTACTTTTCTTGCTTCATTATATCTTTGTACGTCTTCTTCTTTCATGTACTGTCTGAGGTAACCATTTCGCAGATTCAATTCTATTTGCCTCTGTAAATCTCTACAATACCCAATACCATGGCCATGGTCTTTATGGAAAATGCAATAATACTCTCTTGATCATTTTTCTGGAGGCGCTGCCATTGACATCGGTTCACGGAATAGGTCCTTGTTCGCTAGCAATATCTCTTTTCATTACTTTGTTAGCGGCTTCTCCTGAGATAGAATGCTTAGCGCTCCTAATTTTCTTCCTTTAAAGGTGAAATTTCCGTTCCCTGTTTTAGCTAAGTTAATCTGGGAGTCATTTATCACCCTTTTCTTGCCTCGCTATCTCAATTTTATGATTATTGGCTTTCTCGGTTCACACATAGTGGGTTCTCCGACATGTTTTTGGTTAGCTCTTTGTAGAACTCTCCCGATCGGATGCCTCCCGTAAATGCACCTAAAGAAGATTGGAAAGATAGATCTTGAACCTGTAGGTTTTCTATAACAAAGTTGTTGTGACATTCTGCCAAACTTCCATTGCTTTGCTGTGCTATATTGTTTTAATCTGCAATTGTTTTTGTGAATCTCTGTTTCTGGTAGAAACGACCTAAGAATAAGTCTGAGAGCTGTGCCCAGGATGTGATGCTTCCGTTTGGTAAGTCCTTGTACCATGTGATTGTCGTCCCTAATAAGATTACGGGGGACACTTTACATACCAACTTGGTTTCAGCATCACGGAACTTCATGCTGTTAAGATAGGAATGCAAAAGAAAAATCCTTTAGGTCGGTTGACCCATCGTAAATTTTGACATGCAATGGCAGTTTGAAGTCCTTGGGCATATTAAAGTTGCGAAGATGTGATGCGAGTGATGATTTGTCTGCATCATCTTCTGCAACTATGTCTCTGAATTCCTCCCCGTATTTAAGGTCTTCATTGTTTTGAGAAGGTTTTCGACTTACCTTTGGGGGTGTATGCTTGAGAGTTGCTAGGAACTGGTTATACAATTGCTTTTTGTTCACTTCTAAAATGATACGAACGCTCTCTTTTTTTTCCTTGTTCATATTAGGAGATTCTACTTCTTCTTCCTCATCTATGTCATCATTGATGTGTTCCTTCTCTTTGTTGGGGTTGTGTTCTTGATTCTGGTTTGAATGCGTTCTCCCATTTTTCCCCATTGGTTGCTCTTGTGTGTGATGATTATGACTCATTTCACTTATAGTAAACACCATTATCAACCCCGTTGGGAATGACAGAATAAAAAGAAAATTCCTTCCCAACAGGCGGTGCCAATATTGTGGTATTCCCTCTTCTCGAAAGTTGATCATGATCACCAAAGAGCATATGCACAAAGAACCCCGGAATTGGTTCTGAGGAACAAACAATGATACTCAAGTCAGTAACTTTCTTTTCCACTAAACTCGCCTTAGTATATCTGCACTTACTTTTTCCATCTTCACTTTCGTCCTTTTATAATACGCCATGGATATGGCTCCTCTTATTCCAAAATTTCTATCGTGTGTGTGATCGTGTGTCCGACCTTGCCACCGTGTGTGAGATTGTGTGTTTGATAAACCCAGTTTTATGATCAACGACTAATAAGGTTTTTGAAATTATTGGTTTGTGGGTTTACCTTTGTTTATTTATGCTTCGCCCTATCCAGATGTCTTTGCTAGTATTCTGGGTCTTGTGCTCATTAGGGCCTGGTATGAACTAGACTCTGATAAAAGGAACAAGTCCCAGTTCTGCAACTATCTTGATGATCATGGCCATGACACAAATGGCTGCATACACCTAAAGCATGCCATACAAGATTGTGTGCAAAGTGGTGAGCTAGCACGCTTGGAGAAGAGTTCTAGGGCTCATAAAAAAACCACCTACAAAAGTAAGAACAGGTATGGAAACTCGTGCAGGCAAGAAGGGGGGCAGGTCAGAGCAAGGAGCTCTGACAGGGAGAGAATGAGGGATATAGGAAAGGAGTTAGCTCGAGCTATGACAAGGGAAGAAAGAAACAAAAAGTAGCAGGACACAAACAGTAATGGACATATACGCCATCATAGACGGAAGTGCTGGAGGAAGAATAGAATCCCAACGAAAGGCATGGTACAGACAGATATAACAGCCGACACTGGTAGACATGAAGTTAGGTGCGAACGGAGCAATAACATTCGAAGCCAGTGATCCAATGCCAGATAGGTCGACATGCAGCTAAGCGATAGTAATACGGTGAGGGTGATGGACAAAAGAATTCACCGGGCATATGTAGACAACGAAAACTCATCAGAAATCATCTACTAGAACTGCTTCAAGAAGCTGGAAAGGAACACACGGAGGAAAATGGAGCCAACAGAGACCCCCACTATTGGATTTTGTGAATAAAAAAGTATGGCCTAAAGGAACCATACTTCTTCCGATGATGGTGGGGAAAGGAGACAAGAGCAAGACCATAGATATGGAGTTAATAATTGTAAAGGCGAACAACACGTTCAACCTGATATTGGGCAGGCCGTTGGCACTACTAAAAGGTATAGTGTCAACCCTGCACCAACTCATGAAATTCCCAACCAGAGAAGGGATATCCGCATCAGGGGAGATCAGTAGAAGGCTAGGGAGTGCTACAGAGTGGCTCTCAGCTAGCACAAGTGAGAAGATGAGAGTAATGGTCATAAGGGATAGACTAGTGAGGCCAGGCCTGTCAGGATGATCATGAGTACAGGCAGGAGTAATCCAGAAGAGCTAGAAGCTGAGGTGAAAGTTGTACAATTGAGCTAAGGCCAGTCAATAAAAGTGGGAACATTGCTCCCCCCTGAGGTGAAAGACATGCTGGTAAAGGTGTTGAGGGATAATAGGCAGGCTTTTGCCTGGAAACTGGAGGATATAACTGGGGTACCTAAGAAAATTTACTGCCATGAATTGATGGTTGACCTGGCTCACAAGCTTGTCAAGCAGAAAAGAAGGATGTTGTGCAAGGAAAGAAATGAATTTGTAAATAATGAGGTTAGCCTGCTGGTTGCGGCAGGGATCCTGCAAGAAATCCCCTACTTAACTTGGCTGGCTAACCCAGTACTAATGAAGAAGGCAGGCAGCAGCTGGAGGATATGTATGGACTACACGGAATTCAACAAGGCTTGTCCAAAGGATTGCTACCCACTGCCAATTCGGAGGTCATCGTCGTACCTCTCAAAGTTAAATTTATAAGACCTAATTCTTTCTATCTACAATTAAGTAGATAATGACAACTCAGGGTCATTCAAGAAGAAGAGAGATCTGTTTTAGTGTTTAAACGTATAGAGCGGAGAATATACTAGGCATAAACATATATAGATACATATAAAATCATGTAAAGGGGGGGTTGTTTGTTTTTGGTCCCAAGTTACTAAATTGAAGGACAAATTAACTAGCAAGAAAATTAAATATGCAAAGCATGCAATAACAACTAAAAGGCGATTCCTCCTTTTGTCTTTCAAAACTTCCAGAAATTGTGGTTGCAGCACATATGGAAGGAGTTCCACTACTTTTTCCTTCTTGTGAGGAGGGGATGAAGGTTTGGGAATGGGGGTTGATTTTTCAACAATGACCACCTCTTCCTTCTCCTTCCTCTTCCTTGCTTTCTCCTTAGCCAATGTCCCGGCCTCTTCTTCCACCTCTTTTTCAAATAGATCAACTCTTCTAGGCTCATCTTCAACAATTTCACCACCCGGAGGAGTGTCAACTTCTCTACCATTTCTAAAAGCAATAGCACTAGCATTATGGTAGGGATTCAATTCTAGCTGGGAAGGGAGCTTGCCATTTTCCACGCCTCTATCCAATTCACGGCTTGTGCTATTATGCCAACTTGAGTTTCCAAGTTTTTGATGCTCACACTGGCTTCATCTTGGAATTTTTTGCTTTTTTTAGCACACAAACTCAACCTATGAATGGCTTGCATCACCTCATCTTTTGTCAAGCCCGTACTCTTCCCTTGATCTGGGGCTTGTCTTAAAGCCTTCGGTATTGTTTTTTACGTGGCCGATATTGTTGTTGAGGAGGGCAATACGATTGAGCATTTTGGCCTCCTTGAGGGTTTCCATACCGGAGATTTGGGTAATCACGATAAACCAAATTGTAAGTCCAGTTTTGGTAGCCTTGATTTCCTTGATAGCTTTGGTATCCTTGGTTTCCTTTATAGCCTTTCCCAACTTGATACCCTCATAACACTCACCTCATCGACATAATCATCTTGCAAAGTAGGGAAAGCAACTGTAGGATGCGCCGATGAACAAATTTCACAAGACTTTACATGCGGCACATTACTGGAATTGGTCATGAGAGACTTTACCATAGAAGTAAGGGCCAATACTTAGTCCTCGAGCTTTCCACTAGTGGAAGGGTCATTTGTGGGCATTGGATTTCTTCTTCTCAAATCAGTTCTTGAGATAAACTTCATTGAATCCTTGGCTAGCTACTCATATAACTCCATATCCTCCTCCAAAGTCTTGTTCCCAAGGGTACTACCTCAAGAAATCCTCGCTAGTCTTTGGTCCTCATCAAGAAGACCATTGTAAAAAATAATGAACCAAGTCTCCCTCTGAATAGCCATGGTAAGGGCAACTCGAGAGAAGTTTCTTGAACCTCTCCCAATAGTCGAAAAATGACTCTTCATGCCATTGGAGAATTTTTCCAATGTTCTTCTTCAAAGCTGCAGACCTTGAGGCCGGGAAATACGTGGCAAGAAATTTCATCTTCATGTTAAGACAACTTTTGATGCTCTTGGGTGATAGATAGTGGAGAAATCCCTTGCACTATCTCTCAATATGAATGGGAATGTCTTTG
This sequence comes from Rubia yunnanensis, assembly GCA_037428765.1. Lineage (NCBI taxonomy): Eukaryota > Viridiplantae > Streptophyta > Magnoliopsida > Gentianales > Rubiaceae > Rubia > Rubia yunnanensis. The sequence continues at coordinate 81,247,464 of CM075064.1, forward strand.
ATTTGTAGAAGTCTTCATCTACTCCGTGGGGAACCGTACCACCACATAAAAAGTGAAACTCGGTGAGATGCTTGTTGTCATTTTCTCATTGTCTACCAAGAAAGATAGGTAGCAAGTTTATAAACCCGGTCTTAAGCTCAAAGTGCCATTCGGTCCAACCAAAGGATACTCTATGTACATCGGCTGTTGGTCAAGGTTGGGGCCATAGCGTCCCTCAATAGGGCTTGCCCCAAAGGAATCTCCCTTCCTTGGATGGGAGGAGCTCTTCCTTGGAGAGGAGGATGTTGGGCCCTCCTCTTAGATGCTCATCTTTATGCTCGCATTGATGCTCCATAGAAGTAGAGGTATCCACAAAATGGTCACTAGGAGGTATTCCACTTTCCAAGTAGAGGTATTCACACTTTCCAAAGAAAGCCTCCTAGCCCATCTCAAATTCAACTCTAACTCGGGGTCGTAGTGTAGGGGTTCTTGTGAAGAAGATCGTGTATGAACCATACACCAAGAACTCGAACAATACGTCTCCAAGACAAGCGAAAATGGTAAGTCAACTAAGAAAACAAAATAAAAACTAACTAACAAACATTTACAACTAGCACATAGTCACACATAATATGTCCAAACACTTAAAAATAAATGTCTCTTCCCCAACAGCGGCACCAAAATTTTGGAGGTCATCGCCGTACCTATCAAAGTTAAATTAATAAGCCCTAATGCTTCCTATCTACAATTAAGTAGATAATGGCAAGTCGGGGTCGTTCACGAAGAAGGGGGATCTTTTTAAGTGTTTAAACATATAAAGCGGAGAATATACTTGGTATAGACATATATAGATACATATAAAAGCATGTAAAGGGGGGGTGATTTGTTCGGTTTAGGTCCTAAGTCAATAAATTTAAAGACAGGTTAACTAGCAAGAAATTTAAATATGCAAAGCATGCAACAACAACTAAAAGGTGATTAAACAAACAATTAACGGAACCTTGGGCACAATTACCTTTTACTTCCAAGTCTCTTATCTATCATTTAACATGCAACATATTTACTACCTTCGCTACTTGTTGTGAAGACTAAATATTTAGCCTTGTTAGATAGTAGTTTGCAGGATCGAATTCGACATCTCTTGTCAAACCTCGCCAATGACTCCCTTAGTCGAAACATGATTAAAAGTATCCCATTGATGGCGTTGAACACGAAGAATCAACAAGCTTGGCAACACTAAGAAACACTACACCGTCTCTAAGCATTTAACCAATTTATGCATTTACACAAGATTAGTCAAGAACGATAGACATTCATAGAATTTTCTCATTTGCTACTTAAAACAAAAATGACAACAAGTTCAACATCATGACATTCCTCTAGCAATTATCAACCCATCAACACAATAAAAATCTCTAATTCATACTCTTGGATTTCATATCAAGAAGAGGGAAAATTAGCTACTTTTTCCCAAAGCCTAACAAGCAATCATACAAGTATTTCATATACTCAAGCTCTCAAGAACATTAATGACATTAACAACCAACATTCAATGCTCCATAAATGCACAATAGCAAGAGTATTAAATAGGCTGCAAAGTGTTTTTAAGACATGAGCTTGGAAGTCTTAGTCAATTGCTCCCAAGAACTAGAATTAGCTACTAAAACCCATACTAAACAGCAACAATTCAAACATAAATCAAAGATGAAACAAGATGAAAAAGGGAGAAACCTAGGGGTTTCTGCTCTAAAATTGCAAAGAAAAGAAGTTAGGAAAGAGAAGAGATAAAGTGTTATTTATAGTACAAGAAAAAGAAGATGGATTTCTGGTCACCCGTTCGTCGAGATTCGCAACAGGGTTCATCACGACTCACAACGGGCACCTAGAACAGAACATATTTTGCTTTTCTTCATGTCGTCTAGCCTTCAATCCATTACATAATCCTTCAACTCTTCAAGTCTTCAAATCTTCAAAGCTAGTCTTCGAATCTTCTGAGTCTTCAAAAGATAATCTTCAATGGCCTCCGGTCTTCAATTCTCGATGTTCTTCCCTTTTCACACAAAATTTACTTAGAAATTTTAAAAGAGTGTAAAGTCGCTTTTACCTCTCATAAGATAATTTCAAGGTAAAACACAATCTCTTGATAAAAAAAGAGCACATAAAATGGGCACATCACTGGTCATCGACTAAAAGGAAGACGCTCTTACCAACTACCCAATTAAATGCTTTCTTGATGTATATAAGAGATATCACCAGATCCCCATGCTAGAGAGTGATGCAAAAAAAACTGCTTTTATAACTGAAAAGGGAGCATTTAGCTACCGAATGATGCCTTTCGGCCTGAGAAACGCCGGATCCACGTACCAAAGAGTGGTGGACAAGATTTTTTAGAAGCAGATTGGGAGAAATTTGGAAGTGTATGTGGACGATATGGTCATAAAAATGAGCCAGTATGAAACCTTTGTGAAGGATGTTAGAGAGACATTGATGCAGTTTAGGGAGACAACGATGAAGCTGAACCCGGCCAAATGTCAGTTTGGAGTGGGGGCAGGAAAATTCCTGGGGCACATGGTGTTGAATGAAAGGTTGAAAGCAAGCCCCAAGAAAGTAAAGGCAATCCTGGAGATGAAGGCACCGTGAACAGTGAAGGAAGTCCAGAGCCTTAATGGGAATCTGGCATCCATGAACCGTTTCATGTCCCGGGAAGCAAAAAGAGAACTACCACTGTTCAAAACTCTGAATGGGTGCGTGGACAGAAAGGGAGTAATATAGTGAGGGAATTGGAAGAGAAAGCCTTCGATGAACTAAAGAACCTCCCCACCATGACTAGTCCAAAGAAAAGGGAGACCATATACCTGTACGTGGCAGCAAACAAGGAGGCAATCAGCGATGCGCTAGTCAGGAAGGAAAATAAAGTACACCGGCTGGTGTATTTCGTGAGTCAAGCCCTATAGGGCACAGAGTGCAAGTACTCAGGCCAAGAGAAGCTTGGCCTGGCTCGGGTTGATGCAACAAGAAGGCTAAGATAATACTTTTGGGCGCACCCCATGATAGTGTTAACCAACCAGCCATTGAAGACGATATTGACCAGGCTGAAGGCCTCGGGAAGATTGGTAATGTGGTCAGTGGAGCTAGAAGAGCACACCATGAATATGCCCCAAGAAAGGCCATAAAAGAGCAAGTATGGCTGACTTCCTTACGGAAGTACCCAAAGAAAGGGAGGCAAAAACAATGAGGAAAAGTGGGGTCCAGTTCAGACGCCGAGGTAAACAGGATGGTAGGGCCCAATGTTTAGAAGTTGTACGTAGATGGGGCCTCAGGAGTAGAAGGAGCTGGCGTGGGCCTGGTAATATCAGACCCAGAAGGAGTGGAGGCAACCTATGCCTTATGTTTCAAGTTTCTCGCATTAAATAATGAGGCAGAATATGATGCGCTAATAGCAGGTATGGAGATAGCAAAGAAGCTGGGGGCAAAGAAATTACAGGCCCACATAGACTCAATGTCGGTGGCTAATTAATACAATGGGCAGTACGTTGCCAAAGAAATGACAATGATGAAATACATGGACAAGGTCAGGAGCCTAGCAGTTGAATTTTAGGAGATTGATATAACTAGAGTGCCGAGGTCACAGATAATAAGGGTGGATACACTCAGCAAGTTGGCGTTCTCAGCACACACGCACTTAATTAAGTTGGTGCTGGTGGAGGAGCTGGCAAGCAGGTCGACTGACATGGATCAGGTAGCAGTGATACAGGAGGCGGCGGTCAACTGGACAATGCCCATACAAAGCTACCTGGAACATGGAAAGTTGTTGATGGATGAGAAAGAGGCAAGATCAGTCAAGAGGAAGGTGCTCCAATATGCCCTAAGAATTGGGCTGATGTACAAGAGGGGCTACACAGAGCTATGGCTCAGATATGCAGAGCCTGAGCTGGCAAGCATTGTCTTAAGAGAGATACACGAAGGGTGTTGTGGTAGCCATCAGGAACCAAGGACAGCCGCAATGAGAGCTTTGCGGGCAGGTTATTACTAGCCCACAATGAAAGCAGATGCAGAAAAAATGGTAATAGAATGTCACAGATGCTAGGAACACGCTAGGGTGAAGAGGCTTGGCTCCTTGCAGATCGGATAACCAGCATAAGATCATCGTGGCCTTTCCCCAAATGAGGAATTGACATTGCAGGACCATTCCCCAAGGCAGCAAGAAAAAATAAATGGCAGGTGGTAGCGATAGACTATATCACTAAGTGGATAAAGGCCGAGGCCGTAGCAAGCATAATGGGGAAGAAAATTACAAACTTCGCCTGGAAGAGCATAGTGTGCAGATTTGGTATCCCACAAGTGATAGTAAGCCACAAAGGGAAGCAGTTCGCTCATGAGCCCTTCATATCTTTGTGCGCTAGTCTCAACATCAGGCATCGGTTCACCTCTATGACCCACTCGTAAGCAAACTGGCAGACAGAGGTAACAAATAGGAAAATTGTCCAAGGCCTAAAAAGGAGACTGGGATAATCTTGAGGAGAATGGGAGGAGGAGTTGGTAAGTTTGCTATAGGCATACATGACCACGCCCAGGACTTCCACGGGGGAATCTCCTTGTAGGCTAAGTTTTTGGATGAAGCTAATCATTCCCCCAAAAATTGTTGTGCCAAGTAGGAGAGTACTTGAACCCCCTAGGCCAATATGGGAACGATGAGGCAATTGGAGAAAACCTAGAATGACTGAATGAACTCAGGGAGAAAGCGGCCCTGAAAGATACCACATACAATTCATGGATGGAACAACAATATAACAGCAAGGCCGACCCAGATTCTTGAAAGCGGGAGACCTCGCAGTGAGGAAAAATGAGCTAGCAAAGCCCAGGGGCAGAAAAACCTATATGCAGAATGAGAAGAACCATACAAGGTGATGGAAGTGCAGGGTAATGGAGCCTACAAGCTGGAGACGCGGGATGGAAGGCCAATACCTCGCACGTGGAATGTGGTTCACTTGAGAAGGTACTAAATAAGTAATTGTAAATATGAAAATGTACTCGGCACCTACAAACAAGCGAGACGGGATTCCTGAAAGGATGAAGTCTTATGTAAGCCTATAAGGGGCATGATCCAAAGGAGATCCCAGTCTGCGTCCTGGACTTTTTGCTATTTTGGTGGATTTGGAATGCAAGAAGTAAAATGGCCAAAGGAATCTGTTAAATGACCCCCGGCCACAACCACAGCCGGGAAATGAAAGACCTGTTCTGGGTCAAAGCTGCACCCGCTAGCCCTTACTTCTAGTGGACCAATCAAAGAAAATGACCCCCAACCACAACCACAGTAGGGGAATGATGAGCATATTCAAGATTGAAGTTGCACCCACTAGTTCCTATTGCCAACGGAGCAGTCAAAGAATATGAACCCCGGGCACAACCACAACCGGGGAACGAAGGGTCTCACCTTGGCCAAAGCTGCAACTGCTGGCTCCCACAGCCAATGGAGCAGGAAAAAAATGAACCCCAGCAACAGCCACAGCTGAGGAATGACAAACTCAACCCAGGACAACCCGTAACCCTGGTTTCAACAGTCAGGAGACCGTTGTTCGGGAGAAAACAGGCAAAGAAAATAAACTCTGGCCACAGTCGCAGCTAGGGGATGATACAACGAGCTCAAACAAAAAACTGCAACTCTGGATCCAATGTTAAGCAGATTGCATACCAGGATCACACCAAAAAAATAGAAAGAGACAATTTTTTGACAAGTAAGAAAACTGTCAAGTAAGGAGTCCCAACAATGGTTTACAGAAGGGTCGCAACAAACCCAAAGAGAAAAAACAAGGCAAAAGAGCGTTGAAAAAGCAAGCCAAAAAGGAACACCTTACAAGTAAGATGCAACTTCATGATGAACAAGCATGTAAGAAAGGCAAAAAATGACAAAAATTAAGAAAAACTTAGGAGCTAGCACAAAGACATGCCACTTCAAGGCGAATGATGTGATTTCATCAAATGAGGGAAAAGGGCACCCCATACCATCAGTTTAAAAGGGGGAAAGGAAACCCCGTGTCATTAGTTTAAAGGGGGAAAAGGGCACCCTAAAATAACATGAAAAATATTTGTTCAAACCCCTTATTGGGCGATACATACCAAAATAAATTTATAGCTTAAAAAGTAGCAAGATATTAAGGCTTGGTGGCATCAGTGGCATCATCCTTGTCAACAGTCTGGGCCTCCTCCTCCTTACCAGAAGCTTGATCCAACACCTTACCAGGACCAGCAGCTTGTATGGGTTCACTAGTGGAGAGAACATCAGGCTCGGGCTGCTCAGCATCTGGATCCCAGTGATCAAACTCGTCAAGGGTTATGTCAGGATGCAGGCTAGAGAAGTATCCAATGAAACCTTTCTCCAGGAAGGGAATAAATACCTCCCACCAAGGCGGACACGCAGGTTCTCCTCATCCTCAAACTCAGTATAGAGCTTGAACCCCTCCATCATAGCCTGGCCCAACATCTTAGAGGCTCTTTGACTCCTCACTACATAGGAGCAGAGAGCCTCTAAAATGTTTGGCCAGAGACCCCTTTCTCTAACTCCAGATCCTGCTCTAGCTCACTCATTTTTTGCACCTTACTTGCTAGATCAGCGTTGGCCTGCTTCAGGGATGTCGTTCCATACTGAAGCTCTCCAACCTCATGATACAGGTTGTCGAGCTCTATCTGTACAGCTTTAGCAGAGCAAAGAACCTAAAAATAGAAAAGAAAGAACCCTAAGCACGTGAGTCACAAAGAAAAAGAGAAGAAAAGAAACAGAAAGACCAAGCAAGTCACCTCCAGGGCGGCTGAGACCGACCGGTCCGAGGTCGAGACCGACCGGTCCCAGCCACATTCAAGGCACACTCTCTTAGCCAAGTTTTGAAATGGTGGACTAGGACAACCTCGGAGATGAGCTCGGCACAAGCGGCAGTACTACACATAGGAGCAAGGTTCGGGCGACCCTGCTACAAGGAAGCGCGATGGAGAGGCAGATTGGATACCATTGAGAAAAGTGGCTGAATCGTAAGAACCCGAGATTCTGACAGTGAAATAGGATGAGAAGATGATGTCTCCAAGACCTCCTCTTCCGCCACAATGGAAAACCACTGGTGTTGGCAGTAGCAGAGCCAGGCCTTGGGCCACGGCGAGGCTTCTTCACCAAAGGCATGTCATTGCTAACCTTGGTATGAGACAGCAACTCTATCGTCTGGAGTGAACGACAATAACACTCTCCCTATCTCATGTGGGCTGGACCGGGCGGTTGCTGGTAGCACACCTTGGGAGCTTGGAAAAGTCCCCGATGAAGCTGGAGATCAACATGTCTGAAGAAAGAAAATAAATGAGGGTTGAGAAACCCAAAATATTAAGTAAAAATAAAAGACAAAACGCAATCAATAGACAAGAAGAAGAGCAATATGGTAAGACTTAAAATAGAAAAGCACATAGACAGCAGCAATCATGTACCCCGTGAATAGTCAGGGCTGCCAAAGAGGATGCACCCAACAGGAAAGAAGGGCATACCAACCGCCTCTAGGATGGCATCCCATAGAACCAAGTTAGCCTTCACTTTGATTGTCTCAAGAGGATAAATCAAACGGCGTAAGGCAACCATCTCTAGGATGAGCACCTAGCGCCTATTCCGGACTAGTTGGAAAGTTTTCCCTTTCACCAAAGCAAAACACCAGTTCATCATCTATGAAAACAAACTTGCGCTTCCAAACGATCTAGTATGAATCCCAACCAAAAGCTTGACCCCGTCCTGTCGAAATTCAAGACGGTCCAATGAGGAGGCATCCTAGCTGAGTGGCAGAAAACATGGAACAGCATCACGGAAGGCTCTATTTGAAGAAATGACACACTACCGCGAAGCCTAAAAGAATTTGGATGGAATTTGGGGGAAGGTCGGTAAGTTTCTATCGGAAAAAAAGCTATTACAGGTTGAAAGAAGACAAACACGGGAAAGCGAAGGCAGCAACTCTCTAAGGTTTCCAAATACACGACGGTCATCCCCCCAGGCACGTCTAGGATGGTCTAGGTGAACTCCAACTGAGGTACATAATCCTTAATGCTGACAAACTTGATCCCACTGGCATAAAACGTGGATTCTATGATCCTGCAAGTAACGCGAAAGTTGCCGGCGGTGGTGTCGCAGTACAATTCCTTCTTGGGGAGCATACAGTAGACACCATGGTATCAAGAGAAAAAAAAGGAGAAAGCAAAGAAGGAGAAAAAGAGAAGAAGATGAGAGATACCTAAGAGAAGGGGCGATCGTCGGGAAGTAAGAAATGGAAGTGAGAAGATGCAATGAGGAAAAATAAAGAATAAGATTGGGTTGAAATTTGAAAGAGCATGGACGGAAAAAAAGGCTACCTTGGGAGGTGAGGAGATAGCGTCATAATGAAACTGCCTAGGAAGAATGCAAAATTAAAGGCCACGCACGTAGAACCGTTAGAACGAGGGATGCGTGGTGGACATCAAGGCAGGTAGCGTAACCACCGACACACACCCCGCCAAAGCAGCGTTGTAAGGTACAACACTTTCGAATTTTAGGAGATGAAAGGTTTTTCCCGCCAAGAAGAGGCACATGTGTGAGCCACAGCCCGCAGCCCCGTGGCCTGCACCCTGTATCTCGCCACCCCGGTTATAATGTAGACTGGACAACCCATGAACCTGCATCTTTGACCTGATAGGTTGGGGACATGATAATGTAAGGGCTGAAAGCCCATGTCCAAAGTATCTTGGCCTGGCTGAAATACGTTGGCCCAAAAGAAAGAGCAACAAACAGAACATGCACTGGTGGGAAGGCTTGTACGACTGATGTCCCATCAGCCACCAAACACGTATATCAAAGGAATAATTAGAGAACCAAGGTAAGATTACACAATCTGAATGCATTTCACTCTAGACTTCTCCTACATGATAAACATGGCTAACCGGAGCGTCGGAGTAGGCATGGCCAAGTGCCTGACTGTCTGACCTTGGCCTGTCTATTTTGTAGGTTCCAGCACGAGCTGGACTGGGGGAGATCATTGAGAGACGATCAACAAAAATTGCCATTAACAACTTTTGAGACTCTTCCATTCACCCATACATGCCCAAATTGCAAATTCACAATCTTCTATTATTGAATTGTATTTTGATGTTGCCAATTTTGGGATTCGACAACTCCAACTTTCTTGGAGGGGCCTAAGTGCAAAAACTAAAAACTTTACTCGTAACTCCAAATTGAAATTCGCTCAAACGTGATGCTACCCTATACACCCCAATTATATTTTCCATGTTTGTACCATAGTATTTATCAATAAACACGTACAAATATTTATTTGTAATCTTTTCCGATTCACCTTTCTTACTTCTATGTAACCAACTCTAAGTTACTCTAGAGCATGTACTTGCTCTTTCCAATATTTTACCAAAACATTCATCTATTATATATCTCTATATATTCAAGAATAGCAAAAATAAAGTATTTTGGAGCAATGGATTATAGGTAACAAAATTTTGGGCTATAGTGTAATTTTTCAAGATTGTGTACAAGTAATCAATGTTAACTTTCGAGACCCTTTCATTCACCCATACATGCCCTAATTGGAAAGTGCAATTGTATATTATTGAATTGCATTTTGGTGTTGCCAACTTCGTGATTCAAAAACTCCAACTTTCTTAGAGGGACCAAAGTGCAAAAGGTAAAAACTTTACTCATAACTCCAAAGTGAAATCCACTCGAACGTAATGCTACCATATACACCCCAATTGTATTTTCCAAGTCTGTAACATAGTATTTATCAATAAATATGCACAAGAATATATTTGTAATCTTTTCTGTTTTACCTTTCTTACTTCTATGTAACCAACTTCAAGTTACTCTAGAACATGTACAAGTGCTTTCCATAATTTCACCAAAAAATAATTTATTTTATATTTCTATATTTAGGCAAGAATAACAAAAATCATGTATTTTTGAGCAATGTCAGACCTTGTTAGATTTATCATGTGAGATGTTGTTTGATTTAACTTAACATCTATTTTTTAGTTGACTATCCACATACGCAAAGGACTGTTGGAGTCAAAGTTGTGAATACGCAAAGGACTGTTCATAGGTGCGATTCTTGGTGCGAAAGTGTGTGCGTTTCTCCTTTTCTCTCTTAACCTCTTTTTTCTTACCGTTATTTGCCGGCAACGGCTCTAGGCCGGCTCTTCTGGCTGCTTCTCCGACCGGCGGAGCTTCTTCTCGCCGGCTGATATGGCGGCCACTACTGCCAATCATCCACCTCCTCCAAAAACCTTTGCCGCATCTCTTCAATCCAAATCTCCCCCTCTTTCAACACATCTCCCAAGTAACCCCGAGCTTATCCCAAAATCTACTCATCATGGAGACCCTGCCTGCTTGTATTCTGATGAGCAAATTGCAACGCTATCGGCACATTATTCCAATGCTTTGGTCGGTAAGTTTACTAAGGGTAGGTTTTCTATGGAACAGATGGAGGTAGCCCTTAAAACAATTGGGTTCGAAGGTAAGTATCAATTAGGATCTCTGGATTATAAACATATGTTAATCCGATTTGAGCAGGTCAACGACTATCAACGATGTTGGATGAAGGGCATATGGAACTTTAATGGCATACTGCTTAAGATGCTAAAGTGGACTCCTGAGTTTTCCACACAGAAAGAATCTCCTATTGTTCCCATTTGGTGCACTATCAGGGAAGTGCCTTTGTATTATTATAATTCTGCTTCCATTGAGGCAATTGGCAACAGTATAGGCAACTTTATTAAAAATGATTTTGCTACTGAGATGCTTACTAGGCCCTCTGCAATCAAATTCTGTGTCGAAATTGATTTACTGAAGCCTCTGTGTCATTTTATTAGGCTTGGTTCAATTTCGAATAATAGGAAGTATCGAATTGAGTTTGAAGATATTCCTCTCTATTGCGACCACTGTGCTAAACTAGGTCATTCGTTAGCCCAATGTAGAGCTATCTCCCAACCTACTAAGGATAGAATTGAGGATACCATCATAGTTCAAAGACAACATAATCCACAGTGGCAGGAAACGGGTAAAAAATTTGATCTACCACCTTTGATCTCTGATGATCCTTCTACCTCTGATAAGGCTGGTAAGAATCCTGACTTTCATTCTCAATTTAATTCTCCAATTGTGGTTCCTAGAGTTTCTGTTAGTGGTAGATTTCTGGCATCTGAAAACTGTACCACTGAGAGCCCTGATAATTCTATTACTAGGTTACTAAAGGCAACTGAAAACTCCAAACCAGCACTGATATCTTATGCTAAAGATGATCTGCAAATTGGTTTACTTCGGTTTCCTTTGAAGGACTCTATTGTTAACCCTACACTTTCCCTAGATGGAAAGATGTCAAACAGATTTTCTGTTTTGCAGGAAGAAGGCTTCGGTTCACGGGATCATGATGGAATCAGTGAGACAATATATGTGGATTTGGATAATTCCCTGGAACTGGCCTCCGCTGATCAACAAAATGCCTCTCCTGTTTTAGAGTCCCCCGGGTAAGTTTGATCACCATGGTAAGGCTAAAAATAAAAAAAATCACCTATCTTAGCCAACTGAATAAGATGCTTTTAAGATCGGCTACAAATGGTAATAAATCAGGTGAAATATGACATCTACTGTTAATGTTAATTTCCTGGTTTGGAATCTACGTGGTATGGAAACTTCAATGCTTAGACTGTCTAATCTACTTAAACTTAAGAAAATTCTGTTGTTATGTATAATTGAACCCATGCATGACAATTCAAAAATTCAATCCTATATGACTGCACTTAATTTTTCCAACTCTATGTTCCTTCCAAATGGGAAAATCTGGCTTATGTGGTCCAACCTCCTATCTGTTTCACTACTGACTTCTCATGAACAATTTATGCACATTGACATATCTCACCAATCTTTAAATCTCTGCATGGAGGCTGTTTTCATTTATGCATTAAGAAATAGAGAAGGGAGAAAAGCACTATGGAAAGATTTACAGCTGATTTCTAAGGGTGACACTATTTTCATAGGGGATTTCAATACAATTACTTCTGTGTATGAATATAGAGGTCCTTCTAACCCGGCCCTAGGAAGTATTAGAGATTTTCATACCTGGATTAATTCCAATGGTATTCAGGAAATTAATACCGTGGGTAATCTTTTTACTTGGTGCAACTCTAGGCTGAGAAACCCTACCTCAAAAAGATTAGATAGAGGCCTTTGTACTCTATCATGGAGCTCTAAATTTCCTTCTTCCTCCATCCAGATTCTTAATAAGCATACGTCGGACCACTCACCTCTCCTCCTCCAATTGTCCAACTTAGTTCCCTCATATCCAAAGCCTTCCAGGTTTATTAATGCCTGGTTTCAGAGGACAGAATTTCTTGGTTTAATTCAGGAAAATTGGGAAAAGCCAATTCATGATAAAGGCATGATCAGGTTCTATTTAAAATTGATTAGGCTTAAAAAAGTGATTAAAACATGGAATAGAGAGTCGTTTGGCAATATTGATTCTAATGTAACACTAGCTGAGGAAGCCCTAAGAATTCAGGAACTCGCTTTTGATTTAAGTCCAACTTTGCCTGAGCTTGTAAAGCTAAACCAGAAAAAAGCATTTCTGCTTAGGGCTCTAAAGGAGAAAGAAAAGTTTTGGAAGCAGAAAGCGAGACTTAAATGGCATAAATTGGGGGATAATAATACGCAATTTTTTCATAAAGTTGTGCAGGAAAAGAATTGTAAGATGCAGATCAATAAAATTAAAAATCAAGCAGGCCAATGGTTAAACACACAAACTGATATTCAGAATGAAGCAATTGCTTTTTCCTTTGATTTATTAACTGAGCCTAACCAAAATACTGCTGATACATATTGCTCTCACTTTCTTAGTCAAATCCCCAAAATAATAAATGACACGGATAATCTAACTTTAGCTGCACCTGTGCTATAATATGAGTTAGAAGCTGTCATTAAAAGTTTAAATAGTAACAGCAGTCCAGGGCCGGACGGTTTCACACCTAAATTCTATAGCAAATGCTGGTCTTTTATTAAACAAGATCTAATGGAGGCTGTCAATGATTTCATCTTAGGTTCTAACATCCCGAAAGGAATATCTAGTACATGGATTATACTAATTCCCAAGAAAGCAACACCTTGCTCTTTTGGAGACTTTAGACCTATCAGCTTATCTAATGTCCTAAATAAAATCTGTTCTAAGGTTTTAATGGAAAGGCTAAGGCCTTACATGGACACCCTGATCTCTCCTAACCAATCTTCCTTCTTAAAGAAGAGAGATACTTCTGATAACATCCTGTATTTACAGGAAATGGTCAGGTTTCTAGATAAAAAGAACAGGTCCCCTAATTGTATGCTGAAATTAGATTTAATGAAAGCTTTTGATAGAGTCAACTGGCAGTTTCTTAGGAAGATTCTATCTAAATTTGGTTTTAATGGGTCCTTTTTATCTGTTGTTATGAGTAATTTATCTCAGGCTTATTTCTCTGTTCTTGTAAATGGGAACCCAGTAGGCTTTTTCAAAGCTACTAGAGGAATTAAACAAGGTGATCCACTCTCTCCCTTTCTTTTTAATATTTTTACTGAAGCTTTCTCTAGAAGTCTATCCTTTATATTCTCTAATAATAGTCTTACTCGTTTCCAACTACCTGCCTCAATCCCTGCTGTTTCACACTTAATGTATGCAGAGGACACCATTATCTTTATGCAAGCATCTAAGTCTAATCTCATAAAAATAAAAGCCTTCCTAGATATCTTTGAGGTTACTTCGGGACAGAAGTTCAATTTTGAAAAATCTTATTTTTATCTTAGCAAAAGGGCCTCCATTTTAAAGAATAATCAGGTTAGGTCAATCCTAAAAATGAAAAAAGGCTCATTCCCATTTAAGTACCTTGGCTGTCCCATTTTCCAGGGAAGAACTCTTAAAAGATATTTCCAACCATTAATGGCAAACCTTGACACTAAGCTTCAAAGTTGGAAGAATAGGTGGCTAAGTGCGGGGGGCAAGTTGGTTTTAATTAAATACTGTCTATATTCTTTGCCACAGCACCTATGGGCAGTTACTAATCCCCCTAAAATAATAATTCGAACATTTGAAAAAAGATTAGCAAGATTCTTTTGGGGGGAATCAGAGGGAAAAAATAATAAAATGTGGAAAAGATGGTCTGCCATTGCGATATCAACTGATTTAAATGGGCTTGGTTTTACATCTATTAAGGCTATAATTGATACCTGTTCAGCTAAACTTTGGTGGAAGAGCCAATTAGGGAACACTCTTTTGTCCAAGTTGCTCTGGGCTCTTCCTTTTTCCTATAGGAATTCAGTAACTTGGAAAAGAATCCTTTCCATTAATTCTTTTACAGAACATAACTTAGTAATCATTCATGGCAAAGGTACCTGCAGTTTCTGGTCTGCTAATTGGTGTCCTCAAGGTCCTCTGTGTAACCTTATCCCTGAGCATATAGTAGCTGCAATGCCATTTTTGTCTATGGCAGATTTCATTAGTAACAAGGCCATTATTTTAACCCAGATTGGTTCTTTTCTGGAAAATGATACTTTGTTTTTTCTTCAGGATTCAGAACTGACAATAGAGAGGGAAGATAGATTGATATGGAAGGCTGATGCCTCTGGTAATTTCACATCTAAGTCAACATATAGGGCTCTTACTTACGGACCAGGTAACTTTCCTGCTTGCAAATTCATTTGGAATAATGCTCTACAAAAAAAAGATTTCAATTTTCACCTGGAAAATGCTGCAATCCTTTCTTCCATTTGATGATGTGCTTATTACCTGTGGTTTCAGTCTAGCTTCTAAGTGCCCGGCTTGTTCTAGTTCAGACTCAATTCAGCATTTCTTTATTTCATGTCCTATTGCTCAGGCTGTCTGGAGTAACATAGCATCTATAGTCACTTTCATCTAAACTCTAATCATTCCCTTACTGAAACAATTTTTATTTTCTGGAATACCCATGATTTACCTAGCTGGAAGCACTTTGCCTGTAAAATCCTTCCATCTCTTACTTGCTAGTCGCTTTGGAAAGCTAGGAATAGGTTCATATTTGATAATAAGCCATTCTCTTCGGAGCAAATTTCAAAGGAAGTCTATGACCTAATTAAGCTGGCTTTTCTAACCACTCCAAAGACTTATTTCTCACATTCTGCTATTGCATCACCTCTCAGTTATTGGATTCGTTTCATTAGACCTCCTCCGAAGCCTAACATATCCACGGTTTATTGGGAGAGACCTCCATGGGGGTCAATAAAAATTAACATAGATGCCCCATGGTTTCCTAATAAGGCAGCTGCTGGTTTGATTTTTCGAGATAACTCGGGTGCTTTGATTAATATAGCTTCTGCCTCTATCTATGCTGCTTCACCTTTGGAAGCTGAAATTAAGGCACTGCTATTCGCATGCAAAAATTTGCACGATATAGGGCAAAATTGCATTTTTGAAACTGACTGCAGGTTGGCTATTAACATGATAAATGACCCTTACTCTACAAACTGGAATCTTTTTGATTTGGCTTACAGAGTTAAAGCTCTATTAGGTTCTGCTTATCTTAATCATGTTTACAGAGAGGGTAATTCTGTAGCAAATGCAATTGCGAAGCATCACACTAGCCATTTTCAATGTCTTAATCTTAATAACATCCCCCAGCACATCAAGGGTCTGATTACATTAGATGGGTTACATACACCGCAGGTTAGAACGCATTAACATGCTTTGCCTAAGGATTGATACTGCTGATCAAGATTTTTTCATGCAGGTTCAGGATCTACTTGATGCTTGCTATCAATCATCTTCTGCGAGTTTCTACGAACCTCGGGGACTCCATACTCTTCCGATCGTGCAGATCCCATATCAATTGGAAATCTACTGCTGGTATTCATGGTGGTATACCCGGTAGCGACCTTCGGCAGCAAATTGCTACATCGGTGTTGATGAGGTCTTTTATCTTTCACTCCATTCAGTTACATTCTTCTAGCCTCTCTCAACTCAAGCTTTGCACATATTTACTCTGTAACTGATACAGTTGTTGGGGACTTCAGTTTCAGAAACTTTTAACTTATGCCATCACTTCTTGTAATTGAAGTTGCCTAGCCGGAGGTGAGAATTAACACAAGGGGTGGAGATTCTCTCCTTCGGATCGCAACTTCATCATCTATCCTTTTTTTTCCTAGGATAGTTGTTACACAAGTATTTGATCTAGAATTGGTAGGACTTTTGGGGGGCTACCATGTTGCCTCATCACGAACTATGGCTAATCTGCTCTGTCTGTAAATCTAACTCATTTTGATGGAGGCTTGGGGAACCTCTAATATATTCTCCCCCACCCTAGGGTGTTCTCATTAAAAAAAACATCTATTTTTTAAATATCTATTTTATGCAAAAATAATAATGTTGTTATTAGACATATTGACGATCAAACATAATCATTGAAACCGTAAAAAAATAAATTAATAATATTTAATGTGGCAGAGAGAGTATTAATATTAATAAAATAATATTAAACAAACAATGAATAGAATGAACCTGACGTTTCATACATGAATCCTCCACTTTGTTTTGAAGAATTTAAGGAACCTAATATTTTAGCTTCACGAGCTTATTTTGCTTCAAGAGCTTATTTTAGCTCAAGAGCTTCAAGAGCTTATTATAGCTCTTGGATCATCATTAAAAAAAATAAGGAACCTAATATTAATCTTTTCTAAAATTTATTGATATTTTGTTCTTAGGAATAAAAAACAGAAATTCGAAGGACCAATTTTGATACATGATGATGATGGATTATATTTTCTTTACATGAGATGAAATTTCATATATAAAAAAAGAGTAAGTCTCAGGAAAGGTGGTATATCCATAAGTTTATGGACAGGCCAGGGACTATTTTATAAAGTGGATTTTTTTGTAATTAATGAAAATTTAGTTATTTACCTAATTCCCCTAATTTTTATGGGTTTTTCTACATCGTTGTTCACAAAAATTCTTTTTCTTCTTCAATTTTGGTGAATATGGGGTTCCGATTTTGAGCTGTTGCAATCGCACTGTTGGTGTCGTTGCTGTTGCTTCCTCTGGTTCTCTATGGTCAAATGACAAGCTTGTTAGAATTGGACTGAAGAAGATTAGATTCGATCAGAATAACTGCCTTGATTCACAGCTCGAGTCCAAGGAAAGGAATGCTTTGAGGGCTACTATCAGGAAGTACAGGCTCGGAGGTAAGCTTGGGGATTCTGAAGATGCTGATATTGTTGATAAGCTGGGGCGCTCTATTGTGGTTGTCTTTGGCGGCCGCCATAAGCCCAAGAATCTTGTAGAGTTCAAACGTATGTACAATACTATCCAGTGATTTTTTAAAATTTATTGTTATCATGCTAAACCACTCATTTTCTGCTTGTTTTTCAACAGGTTTCATTACTTTCACCCTTGACACAATCTGTTCTAGGTAATATGCTTCTACTTGTTGAGCTTCGGAATTACATGGATGCTCAGTATTTCGATGAATTAAATTGTGCATTCAATTAGTTTTAGGTTTTTTTAAAGGTATGGTCTTGCTTTAACTTGGTGAAGTTCATTAGGTTTCAAGGTTCAGTTGTTTCTTTAACTGATGATTTTGATATGAATTCATGTTAGGCATGTCATTCCATTGTGAATGGAGTAGTCTGATATGAAATTCGTTTTGAATCTTTTGTATGTGTATGTGTTGCTGTTTGCCAGCTTAGAGTAATTACAAATCTTGTGTTTTAGCTTTTGCCTAGCTTTGTGAATGTGTTGTAATTGTGGGTTGTAGTTGCTGCCTATTTGTGTTTGTATATATGTCATATGTTAGACATCGTTGTTCTGTGTTTTGAGTCGATTTGTGTGTTTTTCTGTAATTTTATTTTGAAATGTCCTCTCGTTGTTATAACAAACTTGTTGATTGTTCGTCTTGAATTACAAGCTGCATTTGTTTACTTATATGTTGCAATTGTTATTATCCAATGTGTCCCTGTTAGTTGTTATGTGAATGACCTTTTTTCCTTTTTTTTATTGATTGTTCGTTTTTAGTTACGATGTGCATTAGTTTGCTTATGTGTTGCAGCTGTAATTATTCAGTGTGTACATGTTAGTTGTACCGTGAATTACTTTTTTTTCATTTGTTTGCTGATTGTACATTTTGAATTACGAGTTGTGTCGTTTACTTATATGTTTCAAATGTTAGTATTCAATGTGTACTTGTTAGTTGTACTGTCTATGATCTTTTATTTTCATTTGTTGTTAGTTGAACGTTTGAATAACGAGTTGCATTTGTTTATTTACATGTTGCATATGTTAGTATCCAGTGTGTACTTGTTAGTTGTGTTATGTATGACTTTTTTTAAAATGTTGTTGGATGTTTGTTTTGAATTAGGTACTGCATTTGTTTACTTATGTATTGCATCTGTTAGTATTCAGTATGTACTTGTTAGTTTTATTGTGTTTAACTTTTATTTTCATTGTTGATTATTGTTCTTTTGAATTAGAAAGTGTACATGCTTGCTTATATGTTGTAACTATTAGTATCTGGTAAGTATGACTTTTTCAGGAGTTTGATCTATACTTTTTTTGGTTTTAACTTTTAAAGAATCGGACAACATTGAACATTGGATTACACAAGAAGTTCCGACACGAGGAGGATTCAGACAAAGATGACACCAAAATTTTAAGGAATCATATGCGTGCTTTATTTTAAACAATACATGTTGTAAAGTAATTAATACAGAGTTTATGACAATGTTAAATTGTCAAATTTTAGTCTCATCTACCTGTGTAAACTATAACATATACTAGCTGTAGACTAACAGATGTCTGTTTTTACAAAACATAAACGATTCATAACTTAACTTATACATAATCTCCTTGAAAAGTTTTATAAATCATATTCAGAACTTTTAAAACAAATGCATGTTTTAATAAAAATGATACATATTGTAAACAGTTTACTATAAAATTTTCAACAGGATTTAATTCGCTTTTCGAAAATTTGCCACATGTTTTTTACATGTTCATACAGTAGCATTCATACATTCAGAAGTTTCAACAACCAGTGTAGACAACGGTCACCCCATCTTCATCATCCAAACACTACCCAAATGGAAAATGTACAAGCACAACATGGAAGTCAAGATTTTCAATAGAGCTTGCATGACTGAATAAGAGGTCAATAGGAAAGAAACAAGGCCAAACTTATGCAGTGCAGACAAAAAAATACACTACTAGAAAATAGTGAAACACCACTAATGTCAAAAATCTCAGGTCAGGCGTTTAATTTCAACCAAAGAAAACAGAACTAGAGGTTCATAACACGGTGCCAGAGACTGCAACAGCAGCAGGGTGTTCGGGAACAGCTGCAGTGTTGGAACTTTCGGTAAGATGACTTTGTGGTTGACCTGAACTAGAGATGTTATCTGACTCCCTCTTGTGCCTCTACTCCATTGTTCATTCCGACTCCAGCACCAGGAACAACAGGACCCCCTAAAGAGGCACCGATTTTGACAAAATCCTAGTGAGTACAACGTTTACCACACAACTTATAATCACTGAATAAATGCTTTTACTCAGCGTAACCATACCAGTATGTATGTGGATATTGACATTTCTTTGAATGCTCCCTAGACCATAGGTCCAAAAGGACCAAGGTTCGGTCCAGCTGCTGCAGAGCCTCTAAAAATGGAGCTTGTTTGAAGAGGAAATGGCTACAAAAATGATTTAAAAACAGTTATTGATGTAGGAGACAGTGAATAAGGTTTTCACAATAACCAAGAATTTATCAGCAACTAACATACATATGTTACATTGAAAGTTGACTCAACAAACCTGAACCATGATAGGATTAGGACCGGATGGATGTATATAAACAGATGGTCTAGCATTCACAGAAAACTCGCCCTGCAATGCAAAGAACCCATTATGAACAGAAAAACTTAAAACCGTTAATGAATGACAACAATATATACACAAAATAGTCCTTACCAGAGATAGCCCAATTCGCATACTTAACATTGTTCTCCCAAGCTCTAGAAGCAGTGAACCAAGATGCTGCATAGCATCACCTAATTGCACAGATTCAGTCATAATTTGCCCCATCAAAGAAGGATCAGCAGAACCTGCCTCCTGCTCCAAGCGACTTGCAATATGCTATGTAGTTGCAGCAAGTTATAGATAACATAAATTAAAAACTTGAGTACCACACCAAGAGAAATAGTAAGACGACGGAGAAGGAAAAATATATATAACTTGTCAAAAGCACAAAAGTCAAAACGCTCACAAAATCACATACAAAGGCAACAAAGCAGAGCTCAATCACCGGTGTTTGCTCCATAAATATTTTTAATTGTTAGTTGTTAAGAACACATCTCCCACTCTCTCTCTCTCTCAAACAAACACGCACAAGAAAAACAAAGAAATCCCAAGCCAAGTATCAATACAATTCCCATCAGAACTTGCTATAACCACTTGAAACACATAATAAATCCTTAATTTCCTCTATTTTCAACAATTCAACTTCAGTTCATTTAACCAAAAAAAGAGTAAAAAACAGCTTTTCTTCCCAATCATGCTACAAACAAAGTTTTGTTTAGAACCTGCAGTTCATTCACAGTGAAGTATATTGATCTCTGTTTCAGTAACATCAAGCCATGTCATCCTAAAGCAAGCGAAAAAATCCAACAGAGTAAAACCTAATCAACTGTACAGTAAAGAACATTCAATAGAAGTAAAAAATTCAACAACATTTCTATGAATTTCAACATCATATTTGAAGCGAACATTTGCTAATTCATTACACAATCTAGGTCATGCAAATAAAATTCAATGATCGCGTAAACAAATGAAAGTGATCTGAGTTACCTGCTGACACACAAGAGGCGGCCGATGTCGCAGGAGAGAGAAGAGCTAAAATTGCACAGATAGTCTCATCCGGAATGACACGTAGGTCTCCCAGTGCCTCTATCCTCCGATTTCTGGCCACCGCCGCTTCCAGCGGCACGTCAATGTCCATCATATCAATTCAAAATTGAACCAATAACTCTTGGTGTTAGTGAAAAATTTCAGCAGAAAGCGTTGGGACTAATTGTGTCTGTAATAACTAATCAGGAATTAAATGAACAAAATCCCCTCTCCACAATCATCAAGCCAGCGCCTCCATCCTCGGATTTGTCAATGCTTGGGGGAATTGCAACACCGTCGGACCACCTGTCGCCATTGCTAGAGCTCGGGCGAGATGATAAACAACGCAAAGAAATGGAGGAAGTAATTGAAATTTGGGATTCATTTTTGATCTTATGATCCGACCCGCATATTTGTTCAATTTTCCCTAATTTGCAAATTGGTCCCTGACCTGTCCATAAGCTTATGGACAAGCCGCCTGTCAGGAGACCTACTCATAAAAAAAGGTTGTGGGAATGGTATCCAATCTGATTTTTTTCATAAGCCCAAACAGTCCAATTAAATGCGTACCCTAAATCATTTCTTATATAACATAGCCTACTTACTTCTCTTTTCTTTCAACACAATCGAACTCGTACTTTTCTTCTTGGGTAATATGCAGATATAACCCTATATGTTGAGGAAAGTGCAAATATAACCCTCAGTTGTTTTTAAGTGTAAATATAACCCTGACTGTTGAATGAAAGTGCAAATATAACCCTCCGGCCATGTTTCTGGCGTTGACCATCAGAATCCGGTGGTTGACCAACTTGTAATGACCTCAATACCCTTATTTCTAAACTCCTGACCTAGAGTGACGAATTTGCCCTTATTATTATCCTTTTAACCACAAAACATCATTCTCACTTTGTTGTTTTTGAAAAACCTGGCCGTTCTTTCTCCACCAAAGCAGATAATCCCAGGAGGTTGCGCCACCACGTTCATCCTCCACTTCGCCGCTGCGGTTGCCTAGGTCTTCTTCCCCCATCCTTTTCCCGTCAATAGTTCAGGCATCCCTTCCCAGAGATTTAGGTCATTCGGTCTCTGCTGAAGGTAACTCATTTATTCCATTGAACCCTAGATTTGAATTTAGGTATAGCGATTTCTTGATCTCCGTGGATAAAACTTCGAATATGATGATTAATTCTGTTTAGAGTGCTGTGTTGAATGAAGTAGTTTTTTCTCTGTTCTTGGCGAGGGATTGGAATTGCTTCGTCAAGTTACAGTATGAATGGTGTGCTTTGCAAAGGATTTGAATGTCGGGTTTGTCAGAAGGCAACGATTGTTTGTGTGTCCCGCTCGGCCAAGAATCCAAGGAGACCTTATTATCGGTGCCCTTGTAATCATGGATTTCAGGGTTGGGTTGTGTCCGACATGTTTGATTCGAGAAGAGGAAGTATGGGAAGTTCGTTGCCCCAGCACGAGTTTCGTAGTCGAGTTCCAAGAGGCAATACTGCTGGCCATATTGAGGTCGAAGAAGTTGTGGTTGTGCCCGGTGAAGCATATGTTGCACCACTGAATGGTTGCAACTGCTCGTTCATTCTGAAGGCTTTGATGGTGATGAACTTGGTTTTCCTTGGTGCGAACATGGCCATGATCTTGTTGGGGTTTATTGGAAAGTGAATGTTGGTCGCATCGTAGCATGGGTGCAACTTCTCATTGATTCTGAAGGCTTTGATCGTAATGAATTTGGCTTTCCTTGGTGCGAACATGGCTATACTGTTGTTGGGGTTGCGAACATCCTCGGTGCGAACATTTGGTTTATAGGATCCAGTGCAGCATAGTGGGAACATAGCTTCATTCACTTCTTGACTTACACAAACATGTTGTAGTTGTTGCTTCAGTTTGCATTCTGTTTATACTTATGTAGCTTTTAGACTTGTCGAGTGTTCGTCTTCAATTTATTCGAGGTGCACAAGCACTTGAAAGTGATCAATTGTTGCAGTAGTACTGATTTATGAATGTGATCATTTGTTGGCCGATTTATGAATGTGATCATTTGTTGGCTGATTTATGAATGTGATCATGAAGTGCAGTAGTACTGATTTAACCTTACATAAGTCAATAAAAGTGCAGGTATTCTGTTGGTTTAGGTATTCCGCAGAACTATTCGTCATATAACCTCCAGTTCAGGTAATCTGTCCATACAAAAAACCACTTATCCCTACACATGCGATAATTACCAACACATGACATTGCATGAACATAGGTTCAAATTTATGATAATCGAAGTGAACCACACCCAATGTATAGTGTGCTACATATTTCCTATAAACGTATTTTGAACCCAGCATTGCTTGCAAAATAACCAAAACACCACAGTCGCAGGACCGCTTATCTAGCCGCACCCTGAAATGAAGATCACCGTGTACGACTTTATAATTTGTATCCGAACATGGAGTGAAGGTAACTCAGCGAGATTGTCTTGAAACAAGCTTTAAGATTTCTTCAGTCCGTGGACACATTACAGTATCCCAGGATACACACTTCTTGTAACGCTCTTCCAACCTTGCCATTACCTTCTTCCGCAACCCCTCCATCAAAGTCAATACAGGCTGGTTTCTCAACCCTCCAACCCAATTGTTGAAAGACTCTGCTGGATTGTTAGTTACGTTGTCACACTTCAAGGCCGTCGAGAAGGTATATCTAGCCCACAAATCATCACCGATGTCATTCAAGTAAAGATAAGCCTCCTCATTCAATTCCTTCATCTGATCCATTGCTTTGGTGAAATTCATTTTATTGTACGCCATTGCCGCTCTCCAGAACAACTTCTTGAAAATATGTGCAGGGTGCTTTCTACGGAAATTGGCATAGATGTGACGGCTGCATCTCCTCTGCGTAGCGTGTGGCACAATCTCAGCAATTGCCTTATCAAGGCCCTGGTTTACAACAACAAAGGGTGAAATCGGAGATGGTAAAAAGTCAATCATACAGGGTTATATAGTCACATAATTTAATCATATAGGGTTTTATATGCACATAATATAATCAATCGGAGAGGGTTATATATGGACACAAGTTAATCATACAGGGTTATATATGCTCACCAGTTAATCATACAGGGTTATATATGCACATCAGTTCATCATACAGGGTTATGTATGCACATAATTTAATCATACAGGGTTATATGTGTACATAATTTAATCATATAGGGTTACATATACACATAATTAAAACAATCAGTAAGGGTTATATATGCTCACCAGTTAATCATACAGGGTTATATATGCACATCAGTTCATCATACAGGGTTATATATGCACATAATTTAATCATACAGGGATATATGTGCACATAATTTAATCATATAGGGTTACATATGCACATAATTAAAACAATCAATAAGGGTTATATGTGCACATAATTTAATCATGCAGGGTTATATATGCACATAAGTCAATCATTTAGGGTCAAAACTGCACATTAGTCAATTATTCAGCTACTGCATCAGAATCTGCACGATTCATCAACCCCAGACCTAAACTAAACAGTCACAAAAATGAGAATGATAGAAAAGCACACCTTCTGCCGGTCGGTCATGAATGTCCACAGTTTGTTTTCTTTGAATCCTCCCAACAAAAACTCCATTTGTTTAAAGAAAAATAGCTAACTGTCTTTCGATTCAGACTCCACATAAGCGAAAGCGAGGGGGAATATGCCATCATCTAGTTCATTGGCAATTACACTAAGCAGAACCCCACCGTACCGACCCTTGAGATGACAGCCATGAAACCCCAGAAATGGCTTGCATCCAGCCAGAAATCCCTTCTTCACAGCTTCAAAACCAATGAACACCCTTTTCACAAATGGAACTGGTTAGCCCGGGCCGTACTGCATCATTGCTTGAGTTCGTGGGTTGCTCTTACACAACTCTTCACAATACTGTGGCAGCGCTTTGAATGATTCACCGTGGCTACCATCCAGCAATAATTTGGCCAACTACCTTGCTCTCATCAACTTGTAGTGGCTAGGCTAAACACCAAAAGATGTCAGGTGCTCCAACAACACCTCATTGGACACCTGCCGATCAGCCTAAAGCAGTTTAGCAATCCTCTTTGATATCCATCCCTGCGGTGCCTTCACCTCTTGCCTACATGTGTGTTTCCCTTCCACTGAACAAATTCTAAATGTATGGCCGTCGGGGAGTGTCGAGCTATGGAGCCTCCATCCACAGTTATCCGCCGCACAAGTCACTGTTACTCTACTCTTCTCGCTCTTCACATGTTTGAACACAAATCCTTCCTGCAATGAGTAGTCGAGCAAAGCAGCCTTGAAATATTTCTGGGTCTGAAAATCCATCCCCTTGAATAGTTTAATTTTATCCCCAGCTTTGACCTTAAACTTGTCCTTGTTGGTGCAGTTGTTCATGGGATCATCATCCAAATCAGTATCTTCGTCCAAACCCCGCCCTCTGTCACTGCCACCATCCCCATCCGACTCAATCTCGGAACCTGCCTCAGTGTACCGATGAAACTAGTCCCAGTCTTGTTCTTCATGGCCTTCTTCAGGATTGGGTTGCACATAATCTTCATCTTCGCAGCTGTGTTCTTCCACCAAACCCTCGGCCACAACTCTACCACCTTCTCCACTATCTTTCTTCCTCATTTTTTCCTGCTTCCCCGTTCTGCTGCTCTCACCCCGAGAACCACCTTCAGTCGGGGTAAGGACAATACACCTCTAAATTATTTCCTCCGCAGCTTGAGGCAAACATTTTGGTGACATCCTCTTCTGATTGTAGGCTGACTCGATCATCCCCAAAACTCAACATCAAATCCATTGATTTCCATGCCTCGGCATCCCCAAAGAAATGCTCGGTGCAATCTGACTTCAGGACGACAAGAGAGTATCTATCGGGATCAATACCATCAAGCCTCTTCCAACGGGTACCATGACGGAGGATAATCGTATACACTTCATCCTAAAAAATTGAAAGACAGGTCTAACATTATGAATACATTAAGTTAATCTAAGGGTTATGTATACACATATAATTATAGTCAGGGTGATATCTGAACATATAAGATATACACAAAGTAACATTTGCACAGTTAGGAAACAGTCAAGGGTAACAGTGCACTTCAGTTGAGTTTTAGGGTTACATATGCACATATCTTCAACGTACTGGGTTATATATGCACATATCAGGAACATACAGGGCTATATATGCACATATCTTGAACATACAGGGTTATATATGCACATATAAAGAACAAACATGGTTATTTCTGAACTAACAGGAAATAATTTACAAAGAGCAGATTCACCAAACTTGCATTCACTATTTGGTTAACCAATAAGAGGGCCTAATGTCAAGGTTCAGTCACAGAAACATTGAACATTCGGTATTTGGTTAGAAACTTCACCACCTTTTCCATCTACAACAATCAATATATTCTTAAATCTAGTTCATAAACTTGGACCAAACCACCCACTCTCACCACCTTTTCCATCTACAACAATCAATATATTCTTAAATCTAGTTCATAAACTTGGACCAAACCACCCACTCCATTTACAAAAAGCAGAAGGAGTGATAAATCACAAATATTCAAAATTATCACACCTCAAAACAATAATCAGAAGAAGTGATAAATCACAAACATGTTCAACATTATCCACAATAATGCATTTCCACACATTCAACGAACAAAACAGAATGGTGCATTTCCACTCTACCATAGAACAAAACAGAATCAACATCATGAAACCTACTACCAAGAGTACCATCACAGCCATGAAATAGTTAAAACAGTACCCCTTCAATGAATTTCTCAACCATCTACATTTTAAACCCTAGGCACAGAAGCAGAGCAGATTAACAGCCACACGCACAACAATAAACATATTCAAAGCACCAATCCAGATGATAAGCAATAAAATCGAACTAGAAGGGTTTAAGAACCCTGGTTTCATTAGAACTCTGCGGCCTCTCTATATGTACGGGTTGAAAAGGTTAAATGCACAAAAAACATACTCCTGAACAGCAAAAATATGCA
The DNA here is from genome assembly GCA_037428765.1 of Rubia yunnanensis. NCBI lineage: Eukaryota > Viridiplantae > Streptophyta > Magnoliopsida > Gentianales > Rubiaceae > Rubia > Rubia yunnanensis. Next base: position 81,274,402 of record CM075064.1, read on the forward strand.
CATTCCCATGGATTTACGAAGGCATACCATTTTTTGGGGGTTTTACTGTAGCAATTCAGAGTTTCCTTCATGTCACCACAACCACAACCGGGTTCCCTTCATCGACCTCAGTGGGTGACCCTCGTCTTCGCCGGACTGCAACTGGAGATGGACCACAATCGGCGGGAATGAGTACAATGGGTTGAGCGGGTCTGGGTTTGGGTTCTTTTTAGTGCAGAGAAGAGTGGGGGAAGACGAGAAGTTGAGTTAGGGCGGGAATGGAATGCACAAAAGGGATATTAATGCGGTTTGGGGGTAATATTGTCATTTGGGAAAATGGTGCTATTTCCAGTTTTTTTAAGAATCCGTCAGGGACAAATTCATCATTTCACTTCATTCCAGCCATAAACCGGCTAAAAAGGTTATATTTGCACATAACCTGAATAGATAGGGTTATATCTGCACTTTCGAACATTGCAGGGTTATATCTGCACTTTCTTCAATTACATAGGGTTATATTTGCACTTTTCTCATTCTTCTTTTTGCGTTTCATCTGCTCCGCCTCCACCTCATTCGCTCTGCCTCCAGGCTCTCAACCAGCTGAGATCTGTCTCGTCACGCCGCTCCACCAGATGCACTCCTCCTTGCCGCGCCGCTCCACAGGATGTGCTTCTCCATCTGATATTTGCCTCGTCTGAAAGCTCCTCCTCGTTGCGCCACTCCACCATATGCGCTCCTCCTCACCGTGCCGCTCCACCGGATGCACTTCTCCAGCATTTTCTAGCACCACCCTCTGCTTGCCCACCTCGCTCTCATCGCCACCGGTTCACGAATCTGGTTATTGATGAATGTTACGTCATGTTGGTAACTTTGTGTGAAGTATACATTGATTTAATATTAATTTGATTTGATTATTGATTTGTATAATGTTATTTTATTTGTGTAGACTATGTTTGTACTAGATTTTGGTCTATTTTTACTTGCCGGAAAACTTCATTCCGTCATCAACAATCGGAAGCAGAATTGATATTCTTTCCGGGTTCTGTAGTTTTTTAATATTAGAAATGAAACATGTGATGTCACATAAGTGTCATTCCAACATTTTTTTACTGCAGTTCGACAAATTTTGAGCGACATCGCAGCCTTATCATTCTATATTTTTTACTGCAGTTTGACAAATTTTGTGCGACGTTGCATAACCTTCTCAAGTCACACTTTTTACCTCTTTTATTTTATAAACAAACGAGGTAAAAAATTCTTTTTACTTTGGTTTTGAACCGATGTAAAAATTATACTTTTTACTTCACCCACATTTACATAAGTTTTTTCGGGCTAAAAATCGAGGTAAAAAGCCTTGAAAAATCGAGGTAATAGGTGATGTTTCTTGTAGTGTAAGTTGAAGAAAAGAGACAAGTTTTGGAAGTGTCAAAGAAGCGTCACGGGCTGTGTAAAATGGCAAGGCCCGTGCTAATGCCCCGTGCCACCAAAAATGAAGCCCAAGGTGGGTCGTGCAAACTTGCACAGCCCATGCGCAAAGACCGTAGGAAGCTTCAAATCCATATTACGAGATGTGCAATTTGGCAAGCCCCATATGCTCAAAAGGCAAAAGACAAAAACCCAGATGATGGGCCGTGCAATTATGCACGACCTATGTGCCCAGATTGTGTTTTACAGGCGCATTAATAATTCCCCGTGCACAATCGCATGGAACATGCTGGCTGTGCCATGCAATCTAGCAAAGCCCATGCCAGCGTGGCACTAGGGTTCCAAAAATTGGGCTTTTGAGGCCAATATCTCTTATTTTATAAAAGGGGCCTTTAGTTTCCTATTAGTAATGAGCTAAAATGTATATTTTAGAGAGTTGTAGGTAGGAAGGAAGAGGGTAATTCTCTCTCCGGGGTTCATCTTCCTTTTCCTTCATTTAGTTCTTAAATCCATGACAATTAATTCAATGAATGTCATGGATTTAATAGTAGTAGAGTAGTTTTATTTATTAGGGTTGTAATTTTATTCATGATTTGACTTGGATTTATGAGATTCTAGATTCCCTTTTTTGTGCTCATCTTTATGATCATGCAACCATAGGGGAACTCCTTCTTCATCGTCTCAGCGGCTATGTTCATGTAGGAGAATATGGTGAACCATAGATTGAAAGATTTCTTTTCCATTATGTAATAGAAAGTCATTAACCTTTCAATTGTAGGTTCATAAGCATGCCCTCCACTAGGAAGCACATTTATGCACACTCACTCAAAAACCAATCTTTGCCCATGCAAGAGATTGACCATTAACATAGAGTCCAATGATGCTCCGTAATCAGAACACATTACAATTAGTTTTATGTAATTGGAAGTTGTGTTGGGCTGGTGCTTGATATGTAACAATGCATGTTGCAATTTCGTGACAAAATCTCAGCATAATAGTGTTCTTCTCCAACATTTTCTTACACCCAATATAGTTTACAATTTACCATCCACTAACACATTTTAGTTCAAAAAAACCAAGTTCAATCCTCAAAAATTGGAAGTATCTTCAATGGGTCATTCTCGGGATGCATTGAAATCAAAGAGGGGTTTGAACTCAAACGCTCCTGTTGTAACAAAACTCAATCTGCCATAGGTACTAGTGGTGGAGCAAGAAGAGAAGTCCCAAGTTTCAAAGAAAATAAGAACACAACATGATCACCGGTGTCCACAGGAGGCCAGAGCAAGCTGCAAGCTCTTTAACGAGGAAGCATCGAAGCAGTACGAGGACTGGGTATACCATAAATGCATGGCTACAAAGGTGTTAAAACCTGAATCTATCACTGATCTAAATTTTAATTACATATTAGACCATTTTCGTCCTTTGTATTTACATAACTTGAAAACAATGGATTATCCAACTCATCCCGATGAAGTTTTTAAGTCTATGCTAATTTGGGGAAGCACACCGGAGACTCTAACTTAATCATGATTAATGGAATTAGGGCAACTATTAGTAAATTCACAATAAATAATGTGTTTGAGTGCCCCTGGACCGGCCTAGTTTATTGCGTCCCAACGTCCCAGATGGCCCTTATGAGGTATATCACCAATAATCGTGTCCTAGTAAGACAAAATCCCAACCCCTTTGTCAGGTAGATATAGGGAACAAGTATTTTTAGATTGTCCGAAGATAGGCCTTACCAATCCGCTAAATATGACTTTTCGGTGTGAAACCTGGAGTAAAGATGCACGGTGTATTACCATCGTGAAAACACCCACTCAAAATTTATTTTTAAATTGTACTTTAAATTAGCAGTCAATGAACGGCGTATTACCACCGTGCAAACCCCTACTTAAAATTAAAGATCTATTTTAACCCCCCAATCACGGCCCTAAAACCTAACCCTTCCACTCCGTCTGAAAAAAATTTCTTCCCCCATATTACATTTTCCATCCCCACATCCAACAAATAATTTCAGTATAACAATTTACGGTGAAGGGAGGACACTCAAAATCCTCGAGAAAATTAATATGGTCACCTTTTTGGGTTCATATTTGAATTTAAGGTTGATTCAGGTATGTTTTTAATGTCCACTTTGTAATTCTTTGTTATTGGAGCAACCTGTGTTAGTTATCAAAATGTCGTTAATTTATTTTTCCATAGCCTAGCATTGTTAGGAAAATTTAGGTTTCTTGCAAAAAACCCTAGCCATTCTTGATGGGTCCATTGTGGTATGTATGATAGCATTTTATTGGGTGTATGTAGATGGATTTCATTTAACACAATTTACAACTACTAAAAGAACCAACAATGGACATAGCTTCAACACAAGTAGTCAATTGGCACAACATGATTATGAGAACAACGATTGGTTTGCGAGATAGGTTTTTATTCGAGCATTTTTTTATGCCCCATCTCTTTGCAACCTATTTATGTTGACGTAAAATTTTAACTTTTTGAATCCCCTTCTTTTTTTGTCGTATGTTAGTTTTGCTTGGGCATATGTTTCAAGAAGATGGCGACATGAGTCATTCGCTCCAAGCAAGCTACAGAGTGTGGGGAACATGATGAAAATCTGCACAACTGGTTGGAGGATGATGTTTTCCTCATTCACATTACAATATTCTTCAATATCATATGCTTTTATTCATTTTCAATACATTACTACTTGTTATGTGGTTAAATTTGAATATTTTAGAGGTTTTTTTACAATTTTTTGTCACAAGTGCTTCCTATAGATATTAGATATATATGATTTTATTTAGTTATAATGCATGAAGTGTAATTGAAATCATTGTTGTTTCGAGACGAACATGTTATTACCATGTTGACGTAGTCGAACTACTTTTCAAATTTTCAAATTATGAAAATAACTAAAAAATATTATATGTAATCCGATCTCAAACTAACATCGGATTCAAAATTTATATGCACATTTTAAAAGAAAACTTAAATGTGTTCCGGATTCAAAAATCAAAACATTCCAAGCCGCATCAAATAAACCAGTTAACATTCCAATTTCGAATGCTATTCTACAGTAATTATTTTTGAAATAAGATCAAATGGCATAGCGATTCTAGTGATGCACTAATTACCGTAAAAAATAACGCAACTTCCTGAACTGGAACATTGGACGACATTAAATGAAGGGTACAACGACGTGTTAAACCATTGTGGTTTACACTAAGCACAGTGGTCGGTCACCGCTATGCATTTTGGTACCCAAAACAACGATGATGTCATTATTGATGTCCTACGATCACTATGATCCGTCTTCGACCACCAATAGGTTCATGGGCATGGGTTCTTCTCAAACTAACCTGCAATTAAATTGTCCCTGGGGTCCCAGGGATCAGCACTCTGATGCATAAGTTAGTCCAAGTGTCCAAATATGATTAAGACAGAATGAATCATAAGTAAATCTGTACCTTGTATTTATACTCCATGTCCTAAATAAATTTCTCCTTAATTATCACAATTAATTACCCATGAATGTGTTAATTAAGTTAGAGTATTAAATATTCCCCTAACTGGGCTGCCATACATTCATCCCAATGGTCTTCTTGGGTTTAACCTCTATCAAGAGCCCCCAGAAAAGCAGGTTATCGACCTTGAAAAGAAGGAACGTCATGAAGGTTTTCAAAATCTCGAATGCATGGGACAATTCGAGGACTTTGAAGACTCGATATGAGCCTTGCACTTCATTGCTCCTGCCTTCGAGGGTGAGAACCTGGTTTCCTAATCAACTCCGTCGTTTAGGATTCCAAAAGGGTGTGCGTGTTGTACAACTGTGTGTGTAACTGCTTCCCAAACAGCGTATTGTCAGAAGATAAAAGAGTGACTACGTTTTTCCATAACTTTTATATTTCCAAAGCAGTAATAATTATCCATCACTTCAGCCTCCATAATTACCTCTCATCCTCTCTTCCTTATTCACTTTCTCATTTGCAGTCATCTTCTTACAAGCATTCTTTCTGTATTTCTCTCTTGAGCGATTCAGTTCCCATCACCTTTCCCAGAAAATCAGTAAGTTCTTTTATCCCTATTCTCATTCTAATCTTTTCGTTTCCTCCCTTTATAATCATGGCCCGCTCTCATGAGGGTTCCGCTACCGAGACATTTTCTTGTGAGGTTAGGGTAGACGGGATAGGGGTTAACAAGCCGAAGAGAATCGTTAGCAATCTAGAATGCACTCATTCTGAAGAAATCTGGTATAACTCAGATGCTGGAGAGGGCGTATCTGATCATCTTGGTAATAGTCCTGGGGAAGAGAGGGTTTTCCCCATAACTGACATGCCTCCTCAAGATGTCGCTGAAAACTGGCCCCCAGGCCTGGGCAAGCCCTTCTACAAGCGGCAAGATCAGTTTCTACCCTACTTTGAATCTAGAACCTGAGTTGGAAAGGGTGTCAAGTACATCTTTGACCTACATGGAGGCACCTCTCGAAGCCAGAGAAGAGTAGGAAAGGACAATCCTCGAGGGGGAGGAATCACCCTCAAGAGCGCCTCAGGTATCTCTTCCAGCTAAACCCTCTCAAAAGAAGAAAAGGGGGTTTATTGAAGATTGAGGCTAAAGGACTCAGGGAGGGAGCCCCCAGTTCCAGTAGTAGGAACCGTTATTTCTAAAATTTTGGACTCGATCCCTCCTAGCCAACGAGTAGCCCCGAATGTAGATTTTCAACCCTTCCGAGAGGGAGATACCCCCCATAATCGTCTATTTCCCTCAGACATCTTCGACGCGGGCTCACATTTCCCTTTCTGCCCTTTTTTTCCAAACTTCTTATACAGTTCCAGGTGAGCCCTGCACAAGTCCACTCCAACGTCTTGGTAATCATTATGATGCTCTTGACTAGATGTGATGAGTTCGGTATTAAGCCTGGTTAAAAACTGCTTCGTTCACTATACTTTGTATCCTATAGTGGGCGGTCTACCAATATGATTTTCACGTTTGTCAGCCGAGAGGTAAACCATAAGGTTTTTGAGGTTCCTGGCAATTTGGGTGACTGGAAAATGTGGAAAAAAAGTATCTCATTTGGTAGCATGAGGTATCGAGTTCCTCCATGAAATTAGGCCGTGCTAGTTGAATCTCTCAAGCCTGGGGAATATATTTGCCCAGATGCCCTCGAGAGGGATAGACAAAAACTATTGTCCAGCCCCCTCGACTACAGCCTCTCCAACAATCCCAACTCCCGGACTGGCAGCTTTGCGTTCTCTCCCATTATCTACAAAGAATATGCATATAAAACACTCCGGGGGAATACCATAAAGAGGAGAAAAGGACTCGAGGGCCCCAGAGATGGCCTTCCCTTCGAGACCATCGTTAGTGACGTTAAGCATTCTGGAGCCTCCGAAGGTGCCTTAATAGAGAAATACTTCTCCTATTTGTTGTGTTATTGAGTTTATTGTAACTAACTTTCGTTTTCCTTTTTTAGTGGGTCTCGCTAAGGGCTTAAAGAAGCATAAGCCCTCGAAGCAGGGTCAGGCTCCTTCAAAGGGGATTATTGAGTTCTCGAATCAGGCTTACACTCCCCCAAATCCGGCGTCTCTCCCCTTGAACCCAGCTTTCCCTTTTTCAATAGGCCACGAAAGGCCTTCCCTAAATATTGGTAATGAGCAGTCACCTCACGCTAGGAATGTTAGCTAAACAACGAGGGTGAACAACAACACTATTGATTCCTCCTCACCAAATCCATTGATAGGGACACATGGTGGTGAGGATATTCATCAATAGTCTCCTCGTCCTTCCAATGATGCTCGATCCGCATCCAGGATTGAGCATCACCTCTCGAAAATGGCCTCTGACCCCTGAGGTTTTCCTCCATTCTATCTCTCTCTCTCTTTTGTATCCCTCTTTTTTTATCATCAATGTGTGCTGATTTATTTTACCAGGCCTCCCAAAGTTTTCATGAGGCCACCAAGAGAATGGTGGAGGCCACCGAGAGAATAGCGGATGCCACTGAGAAAATGGCAGCCTTCTTTTCCGTTTGTTCCTCTAGTGGCAGTAACTTCCACGAGGATCTCATCAAACAAGATACTGAGATTTTGCGGATAAAGAAATCTCTCAAGGATCACCAACGGGCTCTCGAGGAGAAAGATATAGTCCTCGAAGATAAGGATAGGGTGCTCGAGGAAAAAGATAAGGGGCTTGAGGAAAAAGAAAAACTTCTGGAAGGGGAGAGGCAAGGTGTTGATGCCGAGAGGCGTTAATGGACGTTAGAGAAGGACACCCTCGCGAGGAGGGTTCAAGCTGTAGAGGATCCGGCCACACAAGTTCAACTGCTCGAGGCCTTCAAGCACAAGCTGTTGAGCTACTTCAACTTCTCCTAGATCTTCTGGGTGTGGCCAAGCAAATTGGCTGTAGTGAATTAGCCGAGGACTTTTTAAAGCCACAACTGTCTGCCTCTCTATTTGAAAATCTAGCCAAGCACGTGGACGAACTAGTTAATCTAAAGCTCAAAACCAATCTGGACGCAAAATGGGATGAGGTTATCAAGAACAACAACCTTTTTTTGCCCTATTGGATTTCATCAAGTCCAAAGTGTAGTTCTTCATTGCTGAGGGGATTCGAGCGATCCCTCTTCCAGAGGCTACAAACGCCTCTCCTGAGCAGGATTCCACCGCTAGGCGAGTGGAAGAAATTATTTCTTCCACATCAAAGGAAGATGATTCTAGGGTTGGTCCCTGAGTGTAATAAAAAAATGTACTTAGTGCTCCTCAATTGTAACCCTCTTTTTTTTACTTAGTATCAATAAAAATACTTTTTTCCGCGACTTATTGATTTTACCTTTGTGTTATTTTCTAGTATAATTCGTTGAAGATGGTGTTAGAAGGCGTTTGTAAGGAGCTTTTGAGTGCCAAAAAAGAGCTGAATGAGACACACAAATAGCTACTGATCGCCCTTCGAGATCTTTCTAAGTGTAATCAAGAGAAGGACTCCTTGAAGGACAAGTTTCATTGACTCAAAGCTGAGATGAAGTTGTGGCAATCTAAAGACCATCCCACTTTTAAGGGGTTTGTTAAGGATTTCTTTAGCAAAGAATTTAATGGTACTTATCCCTTAGAAGTGGTCAAGGGTTGCGATCCCGCTGATGAAGAACTAGAAGAACTAATGCGTCAAATTTATTTGAAGTTTGGCTCTATGAAGTCCTGCCTTGCCACTTCGATTAGGCTTCCAGTAGTGGAAGGGCGCCTAACTGGTTGCTTGGGAAAAATTCGCAGACTGATAGCCCAGAGGGAATTACTTACCGAACAACATCTATTAGCTCAACACAAAGTAGCTAGCCTTGAAGCGAACTTGCTCGCTTAGAAGATAGACAGCGAGGATCCCCCTTCTTCAAGCGAACCTTCTTCGGCCCCTTGAGAGAGCCGCTTAGGTGAAAATAGCTCTTTGGAGGAATCTCTTTTATCCGAGAATGCAAAACTTTCTAGGAAGATTGAGGCCTGGAAGATACAAGCCACAGAAGTGGAATAACGTTTTGCTGATTTCGAAGAAATAATTGCCGCACACGAAGTGAGCCTTCGTGCCCAAATGCTTTCCCAAGGCATTCCCTCCTCCTACTTAATCTGTAATGATCATCTATCCAAGTTTCTACTTAAAGATGCTCAGTACTGGATGGAAGAGGTCAATGTTTATGAGAATGGGATACCTCGGCAGAAAAAGGCTATTAATTTTATTCTCGATTGGCTAGCAGAGCTGGAGGTAAAGAGATTCACCCCCTTGAGCTTTCGCTCTACCCCTCGGTCACTGAAATCTGCCACTAAGGAAGCTAAAAAAAATCTTGTCCCTTCAAGCAAAGTTACCCAAGGATTTTCCTCAAAACATCACAAAAGTGTTGGGTCATCCTCGAAGGGCCCATTCGAACATTCCACAAAAGAGCGGTGTAAGACTGTCGTCATCACTCCCCTTGATCCCTCAGAATATCATGTAGAGGAAAAAATGAAGGATATCCAAAGGGCAGCTGGCATAGAACTTGAAGAAATCGAAGAAATAGAGGCAAACGTGAATGAGCTAGGAAAACCTATCTCCACTGAAGAATTGTTTCAGGCGGGATTTCCTCCCACTAGATAAATACGTTAAGATGAATGAACTTAGATAGTTATTAGTATCAATATTTTATTCATAATATATTTGTTGAAGTTTGAATAAACAACACATATTGTTTCCATATCATATACTTTACCCCTCGAATATGAGTGCCCTGTGCAATTTCCTTAGGCGAAGCAAAGTACGAATATGTTTGGTAAGTAGAAATTAAGTAATTTAGAGACACAAGCATTTTACCCAGGTTCAATGTTTCCACCTAAATCTTGCTAATATCGCCTACTAATTTATCATTTCAAGATTTCAAGATAGTCTTTGAGTGACGCTTTAGAGCAAACCACTCGAACATCAACTAGAGTGCCGCTCTAGAGAAAACCACTCGAACACTAGCCGTAGCTGGAAGTATCATCTAGAGTGCCGCTTTAAAGCAACCTGCTCGAACATCAACCAGAATGCCGCTTTAGAGCAAACCACTCGGACATCAACTAGAGTGCCGCTTTAGAGCAAACCACTAGAACATCAACTAGAGTGCCACTTTAGAGAAAACTACTCGAACATCAACTAGAGTGCCGCTTTAGAGCAAACCACTTGAACATCAACCAGAGTGCCACTTTAGAGCAAACCACTTGAACATCAACTAGAGTGCCGCTTTAGAGCAAACCACTTGAACATCAACTAGAGTGCCACCCGAACATCAACTAGAGTGCCACTTTAGAGCAAACCATTCGAACATCAACTAGAGTGCCGCTTTAGGGCAAACCACTCGAACATCAACTAAAGTGTCGCTTTAGAGCAAACCACTCAGACATCATGGCTGGTAGTATTTTCTCAAGTTAGTAATGTTCCACCTTCTTTTAGACCCCGTTCATCTATTTGAGAACATAGCTTCCTCCCGGGTGCAATTCGATCACTTTATAAGGTCCTTCCCAATTTGTAGCTAACTTCCCCTCAGTTTCCTTTCTACTTTTCTCGTTTTTCCTCATCACTAAGTCTCCCAGGTTAAACAACACCTTCTTTACCCTTCTGTCATGGTATCTTCTGATGCATTCCTTAACTGTAGCTTTGCGTAGAGAAGCTAACTCTATCTTTTCCTCCACCATATCAAATCTAAACATCAGTTTTGTTGATTGATCGTCTCATCTGTAGCATCCATCATCCTTGGGCTAGGAACTCCTATTTTTGTAGGAATTACTACTTCCGGGCCATATACGAGACTGTAAGGCATTTCCTCAGTAGTGGAAGACTTGGTTATCTGATACGCCTATAAAACATTGGGTAATTCCCATATCCAGTTACCTTCCGCCCCCTCGAGGTGTGCTCATATTCCCTTTACAATTGTTTTGTTGGTCACATTCACTTGCCTGTTGGCCTGGGGGTGGTAAACAGATGTCATCTTTTGCTTAATTTGATATGCACCACTTCTTGAAAGAATCCTGAGCAAACTGTGTTCCGTTGCCCATAATGATCATTCTTGGGATTCCGAAATGGTATACAATGTTCTTCTAGCAAAATGAGATGATTGTTTTTCCTCTTATGTTTGTCAAGGGCTCAGCCTCTACCCACTTTGTGAAATAATCAACAGCTACTATTAGGTATCAAAATTTTCCTGGCGCTTCCAAAAAAGGGCCCACCAAATCAATCCCCAATTTGTCAAATGGCCACGAACTATAGATATTTTTCATTTCTTCCTATGAAACATGTGTCATAGGTGTATGTCTCTGACATTGATGGCAAGCCTGAATATACCGGTTCGCGTCCTCAAACATGGTTGACCAGTAAAACCCTGCTCGAATGAGCCTTCTTGCTATGGACCTGGCTCCCTGGTGGCTGTCGCATACCCCTTCGTGAACCTTTCTTATGAGATAATTAGCTTCATTAGGGTTAAAACATTGAAGTAATGGTTGCAAATGACCCTTTCCATACAACCCTTCTTCCTGCAAAACATACAATGGAGCCTTCGACCTAATCTTTCTATCATCCACTTTTTTTTTGCAGGACTCCCTCTCAAAGATACGCCACGAACGGTGTCATCCAGGAGTCTTCTACTTCAATCGCCATCACCACATGTTCTTCAAAACTTTGCCTACTTAAAGTTTCCATGAAGAGTTGCTGCTAGGATTGGGTTCCAAAATCCAAATAAGTGAGCTTACTTAGAGCATATAATTTATGATTTCTTTCCCTCGGAACCTGCGTCAACGTATAAGATTTGAAATTTTTTAACAAGTTCTTCGCTACCTCGAGGTATCTCTGCAGGTTACGCTCTTTGGCCTAGTACTATCCATTCACCAGCTGCACCACAATTTGAGAGTCACTGAAACCTCCAGTTCCTCCACCTGCAGCTTCTTTGCAAGGCGCAATCCAGTGATCAGTGCCTCATACTCAGCTTCATTGTTAGTTTCTTTAAATGCAAAGTTCAATGCATAAGGATAATCTCTGTCATTGGGGCTAGTTAGTAGGACTCCGGCTCCACTTCCTCCTGAATGTGATGAACCATTCACATACAACTTCCATATCTTTCTTTGGCTTGTTTCCTCATCCTGAATGGGATCCAAACACACCTCGAGGGGCTCTGTAGTTTCCACTATAAAGACTGTCATCGCCTGCCCCTTAATCGCAACTCGAGGTTGATACTGGATATCATGCTCTCCCAATTTTACTGCCCACTTCATCATTCTTCTTGAAATCGCTGGCCTTAGCAGGATCTGTCGAATGGGGTGGTTCGTGAGCACCACTATCTTATATCCCTAGAAGTAGGGTCTCAACCTTCGGGATGCATGCACAAGGACTAGAATCAACCTTTCAAGAACCGTATACCTTGTTTGAGGCCCCTGCAAGGCACGACTAACAAAGTAAATTGGATGTTAAACCTTTTCTTTTTCTTTTACCAGAGCCACACTAATTGCTAGCGGCGATGCAAAAATATACAAGTACATCATCTCATCTTTGTCTGGTTTCATCAAGGTAGGCAATGTCCATAAATGTTCTTTCAACTACTCGAATGCCTTATCGCACTTGCCATTCCACTCAAACTTCTTTGCTCTTCGAAGCACATCAAAGAAGGGTAAGTGCTTCTCCGTCCCCTTCGATAAGAACCTGCTTAATGCTGCTAGAGACCATGTAAGCTTCTGCACATCTTTTATCAATTGTAACGTTTTCATTGTCCTCTAAGCTTTGACCTTTTCTGGGTTTACATCGATCCCCCTCTTTGAGACTATAAATCCAAGAAACATCCCTGCCCCCACACCAATAACACACTTAGACGGGTTCAAATTCAAATTAGCTTCTCGAAGCCTACCAAATGTTTCTTCCAGATCTTTTAAGAATTCTTCATAACTTTTGCTTTTGACCACCATGTCATACACATATATTTCTATATTCTTCCCTAACTGTCCCCTGAACAGTCTATCCACCGGCCTCTGGTAAGCAGCTCCAGTATTCTTCAATTCAAAGGGCATCTTCTTATAGCAGTACGTGCCCACATCTGTAATAAAAGATGTATTTTCCTTGTCTTACTCCGCCATGAGGATTTGGTGATACCCCTTATGCGCATCAAAGAATGCTAAAATTTGATATCCAGTGATGGCTTCAACCAGCTTGTCAATTAATGGAAACGGGTAACTATCTTTCGGGTAGCACTTATTTAAGTCAGTAAAGTCTACACACATTCTCCATGCTCTATCATGCTTTAGAACTATGACTGGTTTAGCAATCTAATCAGGATGAATACCTCATCGATTACGTCAGCCCTCAATAACTTCTCCACCTCTTCTTTAATTGCCTCAGCTCTTTCGAGAGCAAACACCCTTCTCTTCTGCTTCACTAGCTTAATCGAGGGGCTAATGTTCTGTGTATGTAGTGCGAGACTCGAAGGGAACCCCGTAAGGTCAGAGGTATCCCACAAGAACACGTCTTTGTACTCTCCCAACAAGTCTTTTAGTCTTCCTTTCACATACTCAGGAATTAGTTTCCCAGCAGCTACGGATCCTTTATCCTGAATAGGCATCTGTATTGTATTATCTAATCTTACCTCTGCGTGTACTGCTGCTACATCCCTTCATTTCCTCGCTTCTCGTACCACTGTGAGGTTACATTTTTTGGCCACAGTCTGATCCCCTCAAATGGATGCCACCCTCTTTTCAGTTGGGAACTTCATTATCAGGTGATAGGGTGACTAGACCGCCCAGCCTGACACATCTAAGACCTTCCTAAATTCACATTATAATGGGAAGGTGCATCCACAACAGCAATATTACACCTGATGGTCACTACCTTATCGCCATATGCTACTCGAACGGGCAATGTTATCTCTCCTATAGGGAATATCGGGTTTCCCATGAATCCTGATAAAGGGAAGCAGATTTTTTTAAGTTTTCAATCCCTATGTCTAACTAGTCAAAACACTCAGAAAACATCACGTCTACCCCACGTCCATCATCAACGAACACCCTTCTGATCAAGGAGATACTAATAATGGGTGAAATTACCATAGGATCCGCATGGGCCATTTAGTTCGGCACAGCATCCGCTTCTGAGAAAGTGACTGTCTCATTCGGTCGAAACCTCTTATGACGGGGCTCTTCCACGGGAACCCTTTGAGCTTCAGCTCTTATAACAGTTTTTGAAGATCTCTCTCCCACCATGCCCTTCGGATGGGTGGGTTTTCTCCATTTTTATTCCCCCCCAATCCCCATTGCTCTTGGGGTCTATCCTGCCCCCTGTCTCGAACCACCTGTTCTCGAGGCCTTCTATCTCCTCTACCGCCATTGTTTTTATTGTTTCTTCTATAACCCTCTGTGTATGCTTAAAATCTGTACAGGGGTTCTTCCTTCGAGCATTAGAGGCAATGAATTATACCTCTTGAATGGTGTTCTTATGGGTTCGATCATCCTTTTTCCTCTATGCTCTACATTTCATCCTGCTTTCTTTGCAAGGCTATCTCTTTTCCTTCTGGTTGCCTCCTCTACCCTCGAATACTGTTCTACAACCTCCTGAAGTTTTTTTAAAGTCTTAAGGGTATTGGTACTTAGCTTCTTGTATAATTCCAAGTTTTACATCCCCATCAGGTACCCCTGGATTACCTCATTCTCCATCGTTTCTATCACCCCCAAACTCTCGTCTACATATCGGTGATAGAATGTTTCCGTGCTTTCCCCTGCCTTTTGCTTCGCCTGGAAGAGTTCTAACAAAGTTTTGGTAAACTTCTTCTTCTGTGCGTACTGGCTCAACAATGCTCCGCTGAAGTCCCGATACGATCGAAGTGATCCCATTGGCAACTTATTAAACCACTCATGTGTCTTTCCCCGCAAGTAGCTACCTACTAGCTTGCATGTCAATTTCTCATCAAAGTTCCTAGAACTCATCAAGCCCAGGAACGTTTGTATGAACTCTCGAGGGTCAATTTCACCACTGTACGTAGAAAGTCCTCCCGGGGGCTTCACTTCTATTGGCCATAGAACCCCGGTGATCCCCGAGCTGAAAGGAGACCTCGCATCCTAGCCCAATGGGCCGATCAACCTATCAAATTCCTTTCTTAACGATTCACTTGCATCCGAAGGGGGTTCGTGCTGCTTCCCAGGCAGGTTCAGCCCCCTATCGTGACCTCCTAACTGTGGCATATAGAGAGGTTGGATTCCTCCGTATCCCGGGTTCATCCAATGTTGTCTAAGATTAAGGTATGCTGGCGGTTAGGGTGGTTGGACATAAGGATTGTACAGCTCCTGACTGATTCCCATACTCATGTATCCTTGCATTCCAGAAGAGGCCATTATTCCATATGTTGTTCCTAGACCGGCCAGGTCGAGGGTAGCAGCAAATGGGGCTAGCGGAGGTAGTGCATATGCAGGACCTTGGGAATAACCAAGATTAGAAGGTTGAGGCCTAGCCTGTAGTGGTTCTCCAGCATATCCCTGATAAGGGTAGGCTATCGGGGGGTTGAGAAACCCACCACGTAGTTATTCCCAAAGGTGGAGGTGGTAATGCCCCCACCGTGACCCTATCATCCCTCGGAGGAGGGGTGATTCGATAACCGGCCGCAGCCAGGACCTGAGCTGCTCGTTCTACATCTTGATTCGAGGGCTCCCTCCCTGCGTTCTGATTTCCTTGCACATGTTGACCATAGGCTTCCATATACGAATCTCCTGAAACCTCCATAAACCTTCCATCCCTTGAATCAGCCACCCTTTTGAGCAAGGTATCAGTGTTTCCTTGTCTCTGCTCTCCCATCACTTCCAGTGTCCTCGAGGTCTCTAACACATCATTCTGGACTGGCGCCAGGGGATTTGCGCCAACCACTACTGAGGTTTACCCCCCTCCCCCCCCTTGTGGCCTCGCATTAGGCTCTGCTTGCAACTTCGTTCCCATCATTTGAATGTTAGCCATTTCGATGTCCTCGATGCGGGGATCGTTTTCTCCTCCTGGATTCTTCGATGTTAACCTTGGTGGAGATCCAGTCCTCGTACCTATTGACATCAATCTTTCACATCTTTGAACTACCGTGGACGTAAACTCTCAAAACCCTTGATCCGGCTTAGTCGTCCCCACAGTCGGAACAACTAGTTGCATCTTCGACCACCGACCAGTTCGTGGGCCTGGGTTCTTCTCAAACTAACCGGCAATTAGGGTTCCAGGGGTCATCACTCATATGCATACGTTAGTCTAAGCGTCCAAATATGATTAAAACTGAATTAATCATAAGTAAATGCTTACCTTGTATTTATACTACATGTCCTAAATAACGTTCTCCTTAAATATCGGGCAAGGTCTTGGGAAAGACGGTCTTTCCATGGGCTTATGGAAAGACGGTCTTTCCATAGGCCCATGGAAAAACGAGGTTTAATTAAAATAATAAAAGGTAAAAGGTCTAAGTTGCAATATTAAAATTTTATTATGCAACATGTAGTAGTAATAAAGTTTATAACCCGATTCATGCAACCCAAAAATTTTATCTTCATTTCTTCTAATTTACACTTTAAACCTTGGTATTTCCATGACTTATGGAAATACCGTCTTTCAAGAGACGGACTCTAATTATCACCCTTAATTACCCACGAATGCGGTAATTAAGTTAGAGTATTAAATATTCCCTAGCTGGGTTGTTATACTTTCAGCCCAATGGCCTTCTTGGGTTCAACCTCTATCGCACTATAACCGCGATTGACACCCTTTTTCTCCACTAGTGCCATCATCAGAATCACATGAAAATAATTAAAGAATTTCACAATAAGTTCAAAATGAAATCATCAATATCATACGTATTTACACGTTTTTTTAATCTACTTTTATTCTTTAAGGTAGAAATAAATGTTGTTCAACAGGTTCATCAGCTAACCTAGTCAGTACTATTTAGTAATAAAATCCTCTTCCTTTTGATTGAAGAAAACCTTAGTCATGATAAAAAAAAAATGAAAAAGAAAACCTTAGCTTGTCTTTCACATTCCATTACAAAAAGGGCGTCTTGCATCAATTTTTGTGATTTTCTACTGAACCAAAACTATTACTAATTTGGATTTGAATTTTTTATAACCTTTCCCTTCTTTCATTAATTCAATTTCAGACGGCATCCTTTAATTTTACCCATTTGTAATTCTCGAATATCTAGCGAGTGGTATCAACATTTTATATAATTAATTAATCACACTTCATTTTTTAAAAGGCAAAGTCTTGGGAAAGACGGTCTTTCCATAGGCTTATGGAAAGACGGTCTTTCCATAGGCTTATGGAAAGACGGGGTTTAACTAGAATAATAAAAGGTAAAAGGTGTTAGTTGCAATATTAAACTTTTAGTATGCAACATGTAGTACTCATAAAATTTATAACCCGGTTCATGCAACCCGAAAATTTTATCTTCATTTCTTCTAATTTACACTTTAAACCTTGGTCTTTCCATAACTTATGGAAAGACCGTCTTTCAAGAGACGGACTCTTTTTAAAATTATTCAGATCTAACTTTGACTACACATCTAAACAAATATATAAATAATAATATTATCATATGTGATATTGTTAGATTCATCGTAACAATAATTTTTAAATATTAATTTTTTATTATCATATTAAATGTATTAAGGACATATTTCTTGATTACCGTGAAACGATTATATGAAAACAGGTACGAAAGGAGTAGTTAATATCCATTTATCAACATCCTCTAAAGTTCTACCAATTATTGACAGTGGTTTATACTTATGATGATGTTCTAACCTGATAAGTCCAAACAAATTGTGGTGCCAATCTTAGCCCAATAATTGTGAAGGAAACGGTCAAGCATAATAGCCGCATTTACTGACACTTGAGAAGTAAAATTGGAGATAAATATTACTATGATTATTTAGGTATAAATACAATGTATGTAAACATTTTTAGTATTCATTATCGTTTTATGAGTCCGTCTCTTGAAACACGGTCTTTCCATAAGTTATGAAAAAATTAAGGTTTAAAGTGTAAATTACAAGAAATGAAGATAAAATTTTTGGGTTGCATGAACCGGGTTATAAATTTTATAACTACTACATATTACATACTAAAATTTTAGTATTGCAACTAAGGTCTTTTACCTTTTATTATTATAATCAAACCCCGTCTTTCCATAAGCATATAGAAAGACCGTCTTTCCTAAGACTTTGCCGTCTTTTATACAGTGTTCATACAGTTCACTGACTTAATCATCAGAGAGTTTTCTCCTAGGGTTTCATGTGGCCTGTTTCTTTGCTAATCACGACCAAGGGACTTGATGGTGCAAATTGATTGGTTTCGTGGCGCATCAACTAACTTTATTTTACTATGTTTTGCACACATTTTTTTGGGTACTAGTCTCTTGTTTTAAAATTGTTATATTTTTTTGAGCATGTCTCCTTCGAGACCGTCTCACCGTGTGACCAAGGGCAAACTACAATTAAAATACACATAAAATAACAACTTCTTAAATGTTGGGGGTCAATGTTATAATATTTTATTTTTGGGGTGAACACTAAAATATTCATGAATATCCAGGGATCTCTTTGCAAATAACAAAAATAGGAAAACCCTCGTCTTCCCCATCAATCATCAATCGTCCCGGCTCTGATTCCCGGCGTTACAGTCGCCGGATTCGACGCTGGCTTCACCGTGGATTCGTTGCTTGATTCCTCTAACTCGATATGCCGGTTGGATTTCACTGTGAGATAGCTCGATTTTCCGTTGGAACTCGCTATGTGGTTGCTCGATTTTCCGGTAGGAATTCGCCGTGAGATCTCGATTTGCCTTTGGCATTCATTGTGTGCTCCGATAAATTCTTATATCGTTATTGCCGTCGAAATTCGTCGCGCTGCAGAGATTGGAATATCATTGTGGTCGAGGAAGGGGATTACCATCAAAATCTTCAAATCTGCCATAAGGAATGAGGTCACGCCACGCTACGGAGGTCGCCATTCCTGAAGGATCATGTCGCACGATGAAGGTCACCCCCGTGAAGTCACCGTTGCCAATGGAGCTGCCGACAGGTTTTCAAAAGATCGGTTTCATTGTTGCCGACGCGAAGGGAGTTGCTGCCATGAACATTGGTTTTGAATTACAGGGTTATCGGGTTTCAGTTTTACCACAAAATAACTTAAATCAAGAGGGTTTGGGCCAGTGATGTGTCCATTTTATACGGGTATTTTGGGATCTTCAGAATTCACTTTTGTGCTCTATATGTTGCATTTTGCCTTGAAATTCTCAAAGAAGAGTTAAGAGCGACTTTTACGCTTTTATAACTTTTCTAGGGGATTTTATGTGACAAGACAATTGTTTGAAGACTAGCTTTGAAAATTTGAAGACTTGCATTTAAGTTTTTGAAGACTTGAGGAATTGAAGAAAAGTGAAATGGAGAGGACTTCAGACAAAAAGAAGAAAGAAATCAAGATGCTGAATTTTGGCTCGGTCGTGACTCGCGAAGAGTTGGTCGCGAGTCGCGACGGACACATAACCTGAAATCTTTCCTTCTTTTTTGCACTATAAATACAAAACCTTATCCTCTCTCTTTCATCTCTTCTTCTTCCTGCGAATTGGGGCAAAAAAAAAACCTAGGTTTTCTTCTTCTTCTTTTCTTAGTTTTTGTAGGTTAGCTATGTGATTTCATTATCTAGGTTAATTTTGTACTTTGGAGTAATTGATTGAATCTTCCAAACCTATGTAGTAAGAGCCTTTATTTCACTTTTTCTTTAATCATTTATTATTTAGCATTTATGTGTCCTTAATATGTATGTTTACTTTATTTATGTTATGGGTTGTTTGAGTATATGAAGTGTTTGTATGATTGAATTGTTAGGGTGTTAGAAATGTGCACAATTTCTTAGCTCTTTGACATGAAAATCCAAGAACATGGAATTAGAACTTCTTGTTGTGTAATGTGAGGTTAATGTTGGTAGATGAGTATGTTAATGTGGTTTGTTATCATATTTATCATGAGGTAGCACTAAAAGGTTGAATCTTAAATGTTGATTGTTCTAGGTTTAACCTAATGAATGTTTTTTTGGTTAAATGGCTACGTATTTGGTCGAATATTTGCTATCAAATATGTGGTTCTTCGTGTATAATGTCATTGATGAAATATCTTTATGGTCGTTGAACGTCTAAAGTGATTATAAATGAAGTTTGCAAATGGTCGTTGAACGTCTTCGTGAATTACTATTAAGAAGAAATAAATGTTGATCTTCAAAATGGAAGTGATAGCATTCCCCATAGGTAATGAATGTGATAGAATAAGTGAATGGTTCTATGACCTACATGAGGTTTGGAAATGGAAGTCAATTGCCCCCAAGGCTTTATCATTTGTTTTCTAATTCTTTTTTCTTAGTTTGTTGCATGATTAGCATAGTTACTTTACTTTGCTATTTGTGTTGCTTTTAAATTCATAACTTAGGAAAAACCAACCAAATCCCCCACCCCCCTTCCTTTACTTGCTTTTATATATTTACATATCTCATTCTAGTCGGGTATCCACCTTATATGTTTAAACCCTTAGAAAAGTCTCTCTTCTTCGTGGACGATCCCGATTTGTCACTATCTACCTAATTGTATTTAGTAAGCATTTAGGACTTATAATTATAACTTTGAGTGGTACAGCGATAACCTCCCAAATTTTGGCACCGCTGCCGGGGAAGATGCGTTTATTTTTAAGTGTTTGGGCATATTTGGTTGCATATTAGCTAGTTGTATTTTCCATATCTTTGTGGTTGTTTTTATTCAGAGTAGGTATAGTTTAAGTTCTTGGTGAATTTTTATCGAGAATCATTGCAATATGATTATGAATTTTTGAAAAAGAGAAAAAATAATGGAACATCTTACCTTTTGGGAACTCATGATGAGAAGAGAGGCTCAACAAGCAAGGTTTTGTAGGATGTATCATTCTGACCATCCTACCAAGTCTTTCTATCGGTTGTGAGAGCAGAACTATGAGGAGGAAAGAACCATTGATTTCCAAAACCTAGGGTATTATGAAGAGTGCTACCAAGAGGATAGAGTTGTTGGTTTTCATAAGCAAGAAGCTCAAGAGTGGTATCCATACCATGATTCTTGCAATCCGGAGTGGAGTGGTAATCCAAATTGGTGGTATGAGAATGAGCTGGACAACCAACAATACGAGCAAAATAGTTGGCATTCACCACCTTATACCATACCTCAAAACCAAGTTCAATAAGAAGGTTCAATTTTGACACATAAGGAGATCATGAATGCAATAGCAAACTTGAACAACTTGGCCCAGACTAACGAGGAATCGGAAACTCGAATCTCCTCAAGTTTTAAGGCTTTGGAGGGGCGTGTGAGCAATATAATGGAATTGGTGATCCAAATGGAAGCTTGTTATTTCGAAGATACACCATCCCAAGTCGAACTCGAAGATACGGTGAGTGTGGACACCTTCAGAAATGAGTTCGAGTTCGAAAGGGATGAAGAGTCGGTTGTTGAAGACAAAGAAGTTGAGAAAAAGGTGATTTTCTAAATCCATTTCCATCATCACCCCTACCCCCACCAAATGAGCCAACTCCACCACAGTCGGAACCCTTGAAGGAGATAGTAGATGAGCCAAATGATTATCCCAAGCCTCCTAACTGCCCAACTCCTTTAAGACCAACTCCACCACTACAAAACTTTCCTCTTGAAAGTTTTGTACCTCCACCTCTCCACTTTTGGATACTCATGGTGAAGGGATTCAAACCTTCACCATATGGATAACATTAGGGTCATGCCAACGACCTTAAACATACGGAGCTAAGTAGTGCCGACAGCGTAAATAAATTCAGCTTTTATTTTGGTTTTTGTCCTTATTTTTAGTTATTTTGTCTTATTCTTTTTACAGTGTGTTTTTCCAAGATTGTGTAGCAAAGTGAAGTGCATTAGATTGGACAATATTAAGGAATGGGATCCATGAGAAAGCGAGCTTGGAAAGCTGGTAAGAAAATTTCTTCTAAGTGATGGGAAACCCTGGCTGTCGCGAGTCACGATGAACAGTGGATGTTTTTTATTTCCCAGTCAAAGATATTCATGAGTCACAGCCATGGGTCTGTGAGTCACGACCAAATCAGAAATTTTTGAGCAAAATGTGAACTACCAGCTGCATGATATCGCGAGTAGCGAAGACGCTTTCGCGACTCGCAACGGTTCCGCGCAAGGCGTGAAATGTCTATCGCAATCGCGACCAGAATCAGAAACTTTTTTCCAAATTAGGAACTCTCAGTTCCAACTATTTTTGAGTCACAAAGGCTTTTTCGCGAGCTGCGAAAGGGCCTCGTGAGTCGTAAACATTCTGTTGTGAGTCGCAACCATGCTCAGGAAGTTTTTATGAAAATTGCAACTCTCAGGACCAATTCATCGTGAGTCGCAATAGTCCTATCGAGAGTTACGAATGAAAGAAAACTTTTCGACTGCTTTGACCTAGCCATTGCAAGTCGTGACACTTACTTCGCAAGTCACAACACTAAGCCCAAATACTGCACAAACCTTCCTTATTCTCAACCAAATACTCCCAAGAACCACCACACCTCTACTCATCCCTTCACCATCTTACATATATAAACATATGGACATTCTTGCATCTTTATAGTACCTTTGTTGATTGTAGTGTGCTAAGTACATCAATGTGACTATAATTCTAAATTCTATAATGATGCTTGACATTTGTCGATATATGTTAGATATTTTTATTGGATAGTTCATAGTGGTGATTGCATGATAGATCAGTTGTTCTTTGAGAATACTATGGTTATTAAATTTTGATGCTAAACCTCATATTACAAATCCCTATGTACTTGTGAGTTTGATGTTGTTCTCTGTGATGTTAGTTATTGATCAGATGGCATCAAAGAGACAACGTATTGCTCAATGGTGAGTTCCTCTATGGCACTTTTACCTTTGCCTCCAGCTTCGAACCCAATTTCGGAACCAAATTCATGCAGATACATGGGATTACGACATACCACTGGTAACTATGCGGGGAAACGGGAGTCGCTTTACTCCTTACTTTGAATTTTATCATTTTTTGCCTTCTTTGTTTACATTGAGAGCAGTGTAATATTTTAAGTGTGAGGATGAGTTAAAGGACTCACATGCATGTAATCTTGATCTTGAATGTTTTTTGCTACTGTTGATTAGAAAAACAAAGAAAATTTTAAAAATGAAAATTTTGAAAAAAAAGGAAATGAAAAGGAAAAAATATATAAAAAGCAAACCCGCTAACTTGAAAACCGAGAGGGCAACTTAGGCAACATTGGGGCTGGGAAAGGTCAAAAACCTGAAAGGGAGGCCTAATTAAAAATGAGAGGCTAAATGTGGGCAAGATGTGAGCCAAAAGAAACATGATGTGTGGCTAGGATGAAAATCTGAAGGACTCCCAGGCAAAATGAGAGAAAAAGAAAACAAAATGTTACAAATCTACTAATTTTTCGGCATTTGAGTTATAAGGTTGCGGTGGACATTTGGATGAATCGGGTAGCCTGACATTATAGGACTTCTTGGGGTTGGGTAACATAGCGTGAAAACGAAGTAGGGTTAGAAATTCTTGATTCTTTGTTTACTTCGCTTAGGCTGATATATTGGTATGAAGTGAAGTATGTTCTTGAACCTCTTATATGTTTTTTACTTCATTTTGTGCCATTAGACTTTGGTTTTATCAATTCGGGATTTGGATATGTTTTTATGGTTATTAGTGAATTTATAGGTGGTAGGTTTGGCTAGACTTAGGAATTGGGGTTGTGTGTGGGAAAAAAATCTCATTTGATCTTTGATTTAGGGATTTACAATATTCAGAGTTTTTGTGAGGCTTTGATTGGGGGAATATTAGTATTAGGATGTGGACATGTGAAATTCTTTGTATGCTTGAATATTTTCTTACTCGAGGACAAGTAGGGTTCAAGTGTGAGGAGGTTTGATGTATCCATTTTATATGGGTATTTTGGGATTTTTAGGATTCACTTTTGTACATTTTTGTACTGTAGATGTTGCATTTTTCCTTGAAATTTTCTAAGAAGAGTTAAAAGCGACTTTACGGTTTTATTACTTTTCTAGGGGATTTTGTGTGACAAAGAAATTGTTTGAAAACTTTGAAAACTAGCTTTAGAGATTTGAAGATTCGAATACTTGCATTTGAACTTTTGAAGACTTGGGGAATTGAAGAAAAGTGAACTGAATAAGAGGACTTGAGACAAAAAGAAAAAAGAAATCAAGATGCAGAAATTTGGCTCGGTCGCGACTCGCGAAAAATTGGTCATGAGTCGCGATGGACATATGGCCAGAAATCTTTCCTTCTTTTTTTATAAATACAAAACCTTGTCCTCTCTCTTTCATCTCTTCTTCTTCCTGGGACTTGTGGCAGAAAAACCCTAGGTTTTCTTCTTCTTATTTTCTTAGTTTTTGTATGTTAGTTATGTGTTTTCATTATCTAGGTTAGTTTTGTACTTGGGAGCAATTGATTGAAACTTCCAAACTTATGTAGCAAGAACATCTATTTCACTCTTTCTTGAAACATTTATTATTTAGAATTTATGTATTCTTAATATGTATGTTTACTTCATTTAGGTTATGGTTTGTTTGAGTATATGAAGTGTTTGTATAATTGAAATGCTAGGGTGTTAGAAATGTGCACAATTTCTTAGCTCCTTGACATAAAAATCCAAGAACATGGAATTAGAACTTCTTGTTGTGTAATGTGAGGTTAAATGTCGCTACGAGTATGCTAATGTGGTTTGTTATCATATTTATCATGAGGTAACACTAAAAGGTTGAATCTTGAATGTAGATTATTCTAGGTTTAACCTAATGAAATGCTTTGTTTGGTTAAATGGTTATGCATTTCGTCAAGTGCTTGTTATCAAATCGGTGGTTCTTCGTGTATAATGTCATTGATGAAATATCTTTTTGGTCATTGAACGTCTAAAGTGATTATCAATGAGGTTTGCAAATGGTCGTTGAACGTTTTTGTGAATTACTATTAAGAAGAAATTAATGTTGATCTTCAAAATGGAAGTGGTGGCACTCCTCATATGTAATGAATGTGATAGAATAAGTGAATGGTTCTATGACCTACATGAGGTTTGGAAGTGGAAGTCAATTGCCCCCAAGACTTTACCATTTGTAGTTTTTATTCTTTTTTCTTTATTTATTGCATGATTAGCATAGTTATTTTACTTTGCTAGTTGTATTTCTTTGAAATTCATAGCTTAGGAAAACCAAACAAACACACACCCCCCCCTTCCCCTTTTACATATATATATATATATATATATATATATATATATATATATATATATATATATATCTACTTTTAGTCTAGTGTCCACCTTATATGTTTAAACCCTTAGGAAAATCACTCTTTTTTGTGGACGACCCCAATTTTCCACAATCTAATTAATTGTATTTAGCAAACATTTATGGCTTATAAATTATAACTTTGATAGGTACGACGACGATCTCCCAGCTGGTGATTTGGGCCTGACTTTAAGAACCCAACTCTAAAAATGACGCATCAAATTAAAATGATTAAAAATAAAATAAAAATAATTAAACATCAAATTAAAACAGTAAGCATTAAATAAAAATTATATAATACACATCAAATTACAATGTTAAAACATCAAATAAAAATAATAGAATGCACATCAAATTACAATGTTAAAACATCAAATAAAAATAATAGAATACACATCAAATAGAATAGTAAGGCGTCAAATACAAATGATAAAATTAAACATCAAATAAAAAAAATCAAACATCAAACAGATATATTTAAATATGCGTCAATAAAAATTTTTAAACATAAAATGTAAATAAAACATCAAATTAAAATTGATAAACATCAAATAAAAATATTAAAATACACAATAAATTCAAATAGATTAAAATTAATTCAAATTAATTAACTTTGATATCAGAAGAAATTAACATCAATATGAAATTTTAATCACAAAAAGGTGGAAACCGGTGGTTGGGAGGTGCCAGCGGCGGCTCATCTCGCGCTGCTTTTTGATCACAAAAAGGTCGCCTTCTCTCTTACCTCCACCTTCTCTCAAGAATACTATTCATACCGGTAACGTTCCTCCCATAGCGGAGCCACCGCCGGATCGCGGTGGAACGGCTCCGAATCGTACCTTCATCCAAGCCCTCAACTCTAAACCAGCTCCTCTCTTCTCCTCTCTCCCTTCCACACCTTCCATTAAACCAACTACGGAATACAAGGGTAAGATTGCTTGCATAATTACCCCAGAGGAGGTCGCGATTCTGTCTGCTCACTACAGTAACGCTTTGATCGGAAAATTTGCAAGACTCAAGCCATCAATGGATTTCCTGAATGAGGCTTTCAAATCGGTTGGCTTCAAGGGAAGATATCAACTCGGCTCAATAGACCACCGTCATGTCCTTATCCGATTTGAAGATCCGGAAGACTTTCAGCGATGTTGGATGAAATCACAGTGGGCTTTCAAAGGTGCACATATGAAGGTATTTAAATGGACTCCTGATTTCACTCATGAGTCTGAAACCTCCATTGTTCCCGTTTGGATTACTCTTCACAAAATTCCCCTCTTCTGGTATAATACTGTAATGCTAGAAATCATCGGGAATACAATAGGAAAATTCATCAAAATTGATCAAGCTACCCTAGGTGTTACAAGACCCTCTGCTATTAAGATATGTGTAGAAGTTGACCTACTGTCCAAATTGCACACTTCTATCTCTCTGACAAATGGTATTGATCATGAAGTTGCTGATTATCAAATAGAATATGATCAACTACCATTATATTGCAAGCATTGCAAGAGGCTAGGTCATGAAGTTGTTGAGTGTAGAATTCTCCATCCTGAACTTAGGCCCCTCACAACCAGAAACAACAACTCCAAACGTCCCAATTTCACCAACCAAAAACCTCCTCAGGTTAACCCAATTTGGAAACCTACCTCTAACATGAGACCTAGCTCTTCTGGTATTACCCCTGCAGAGAAAGCCACTACAATCTTGGCTCAGAATGAGGACAAGCCCCTCACTCCAACTTCCACAAATCAGAAACAGGATCAATCTGACTCAAGCAAGCAAATAGTGATCCCTATGATTCAGACTCTCAATATTCAAAAGACTATGGCTTCCAATCAGCAAACTCAAGCACTCTCTCAGGACAATTTGGGTCAGATTGGCTCTAACAGTTCTCAGGACAAAGCCACCTCTAAATTTCCAAGGAGTGAACCAGTCCTCATAACTGATTCAGAGGTGATCCTGATAGAAGACGGATCCCTCCCAATGGCTTCACCAGCTACCTCTGATCAGACAGCTCTGGCGCTAAATCTCCAAGGAGAGCCTCGGATCTCAGACTCTCCAATCTCAACTCCTACAAAAGCTCACAACTATGCTACTGATGATATTTCAGTACATCCAGGTAAACTGCCTATCTCTCCAGACAATCCTTTCAACACTAATAGGTTTGCTTTTTACTCTCAGCCCAGGTCCTCAGGCAATAGGTTTCTCCCACTCATTCAGGAAGAGGATGTTATTTCTGAGCAATCGGAGGACCAACCAATCTCTAACGAAGAGATACAATGTGATCTACCACAGGTAAACAGTAACCTTCTACCCAAGGTCAGTTCTTCTCCAAATCCCTCCACTGTTATGACTAACATTTCCCGGGATATCTCCCCTAGAAATAATATGACTGAATCTGCTCAGGGGAAAGTCCCCACCTATTTCACTCAGATCAATAGGATTCTTACCAGAACAGCCACTAAAAGCATCAAACCCAAAAAATAATGATTAACACAACATTAGGAATTAATATCCTAGTCTGGAACATTAGGGGTATGGATACTTCACTGTTGAGACTGAATAGACTTATCAGAATACATAAACTGGAAATGATTTGTCTAATTGAACCTCAACATAACAACAGTGAATGTGATCTCTATAGACAAAAACTCCATTTTGAACACAGCTTATATTCAGCTAACTGCAACATTTGGCTTATGTGGAACTCTAGGATTGACATTTCTCCAAAGATTGATCATAATCAACTCTTTTCAGTACGAATCACTAGCCATACACTTAACTCCTCTACTGAGGCTTTTTTTGTATATGGTTTGAGATCAAGGAAGGAAAGAAAAGACTTATGGTCTGATCTTAAGACTATGATACCGCCCGAGACCCTCCTAATAGGGGACTTTAATGCTATGGCTTCTATAAATGAGTACAAGGGACACTCTACTCCCAACCTTGGTAGCATTAATGATTTTAGTGATTTTATAGAATCTATGGCATTGCTCCCTGTTAATACTGTTGGAAATTATTTTACTTGGACTAATGGTAGGACTAAAAATGGTGCTATAAGACATACGGTTGAGAGGTTAGATAGGGGGTTATGCTCCTCGCAGTGGCTCTCCAAATTCCCCCAATCGTCTATCCAGGTTCTTAACAGAGATACCTCAGACCACTGTCCACTTCTACTCAGAATCAGTACTAACTGTCCCTCTGTCCCTAGACCTTTCAGGTTCATCAATACCTGGTTCAAGAGGAAGGACTTCATGGATCTCATAAAATTCCATTGGAGTTCCCCCTCGCAAGGTCAAGGAATGCTAACTTTCTTCCTCAAACTGAATCACCTTATAAAACACCTTAAGCAGTGGAATAAGGAGATTTTTGGGGATGTTAATACAAATGTCATACAAGTAGAGGATAAACTTAAACTCCAAGAAATTGAATTTGATCTTAATAGCTCTCCTAGTGAGCTAATAAAATTAAAACAAGCAAAAGCCATGCTTACTAGGGCTCTTAAAGAACAAAACAGCTTCTGGAAACAAAAGGCCAAAATGAGATGGCTTAAAGAGGGTGATGAGAATACAAAATTTTTCCACAGTTCTGTAATGGAAAAAAGATGTAAGCTCAATATCACTAAAATCAAAAGTTTTGATGGCACTTGGTTAGTCAATAACTCTGATATAGAAAATGAAGCAATCTCCTTCTACCATAAGCTTCTCACTGACCAGCCACACTCAGATCATGGACTTTACTACTCTCATTTTTTGTCCCAAATTCCAAAACTGATTACTGATGAAGAAAATGCTACTCTTATCAGTCCAGTGACATTAGAGGAATTAAAGCAGGTTGTTTTTAGTCTGAACAAAAGTAGTAGTCCTGGCCTGGATGGCTATACTGCAAAATTTTTTATTAAAGCCTGGGATATTATTTGTTCAGATTTACTAGTGGCATCAAATGATTTTATGTCAGGGTCTAATATACCTAGGGGTATCTCTAGTACTTGGATCACAGTGATTCCAAAGAAAGAAACTCCTACTAGTTTTAATGACTATAGACCTATTAGTCTTTCTAATGTGACTAACAAGATCTTTTCAAAAATATTAATGGAAAGACTTAAGCCACTGATGCCTAAATTAATCAGTCCACATCAATCTGTTTTCCTCCAAAATAGAGACATTTCTGATAATGTCATCTACCTAAAGGAAATGATCAGATTCTTGCACAAAAAATCCAGAGACCCTAATTGCATCCTTAAACTAGATTTAATGAAGGCATTTGATAGGGTCAGTTGGGCTTTTTTAAACAGCATACTTCTCAAGTTTGGTTTTCATGGCAAATTTGTTCACTGTATCATCATGAAAAATCTTGCAAATGCTTGGTTTTCAGTTCTCATAAATGGCAAACCTGTGGGCTTCTTTTCTGCCACCAGGGGCATAAAACAAGGGGATCCTTTATCCCCCTTTCTGTTTAACATATTCTCGGAATCATTTACTAGAAGTCTAGCCTATGTTTTTGAGACTGGAAAATTGCAGTACTATTCTTTGCCAAGGAATGCTTTACCTATTTCTCATTTAAGCTATGCAGATGACACTATTGTCTTTCTTCAAGCTTCTAAAAAGAACCTAACCAGAATAAAAGCATTCCTGACCACATTTGAGGAAGTAACTGGGCAGAAAATAAATTATGAGAAGAGTGACTGTTTTATCAGTAGAAATGCCACTCAAGCTAAACTCAGACAAATTAGGAACAAACTGGGTATGAAATTAGGTAGCCTACCTTTTAAATACTTGGGTGTTCCTATACACAGTGGTAAAATTCTCAATCTTCATTTCCAACCTGTTTTAGAAATGATAGATAAAAAATTGAAGAACTGGAAAAATGTGTGGCTATCTACTGGTGGTAAGCTGACCCTTATAAAATCATGCTTATACTCCCTACCACAACATATTTGGGCAGTGATGAAACCCCCCATATAGATCATTAAGAAAATAGAAAGAAAATTTGCTATCTTCTTTTGGGGTGAGACAGATTCAGGACCTAAAAAGTCAAGGAAAAAATGGAAGTCTCTATGCTACCCTACTGAGCAAAATGGTTTAGGACTGAGATCTCTAGCAGACATCATTAGAGCCTTTTCCTGTAAACTCTGGTGGAAATATCAATTAGGCAAAGCTCCCTGGGCTGGCTTCCTTAGCTCTCTCCCTGAATCTCACAAAAAATCTCAAAACTGGAAAAGGATTTGCAAAATCAACCAATTTGCTGAATCCAATTCCAGAGTGATACATGGTGAAGGACTTTGTAATTTCTGGACCTCCAATTGGACTGACTTCGGTCCTCTAGTATATTTCTACTACCCAAACGAGGTACAAATGCAGTGCACTGTTGCTAATTTTATTGCACACAAGGACTCTCTTCTCCCATTACTCCAACTAGTGCTTCCTGCCCCCATCATAAATACTATCAGTTCTGCCTCCATCCAGGAACATAGACCTGATAAACTAATTTGGAAGCCTGACCTCATTGGGAATTTTACTTTTAAGTCAGCATATCAGAAACTGAGACCCCCCATTAATGCTTTCCCTGCTCTCAGGAATATATGGGCTAACCATATTCAGAAAAAATCTCAGTATTTATGTGGAGGCTATTAAATGCATTACTGCCATTTGATGATATTCTTATGCAATTTGGCTTCCACCTTCCCTCTAAATGCTGTTTTTTCAATAATCCAGACTCACTACATCATTTGTTCAATAAATGTGCTATCTCCTCTGAGGTTTGGAGGGAGGTTCATAAAATCTGCGGACTCTCATATTTTGAATGTGTAAACCTATGGGATAGATTGGCCAGTTTCTGGGCATATAATGGACTATCTAAACTTCACACCAGATTGGTCCATACTGCACCTATTCTTGCCTGCTGGTCATTATGGAAGGCAAGAAATAGGAAAGTCTTTGATAACCTCTCTTCACATCCTGATTTTATCCTTAAAGAGATCAAAGACAACATCTATCTATCTTTTGCTGCCTTTCCCATTGGTATATCTAGACAGATTGACCATGATCTTGTCTCAGAAGGTTTTATTCCTCTGATTTTAAAACCTCCAAAACCACACATCTCTACAGTTACCTGGCTGAAACCTGTTCTAGGCATTAAAATAAATGTAGATGCCTCATGGCATAACTCCAAAAAAGCAGGCATTTCAGTTATCATAAGGAACAATGAAGGTTTTTTACATGCCAGTGGCTACTTTGTTGCTGCAGATTCACCACTACATGCTGAAACTCTAGCTATTAAATATGGGATACAGCTAGGACTATCATATACATCTCAACAGGTTGTGATCGAATCTGACTGTCTGATAGCTATTAATATGATCCTACACCCTTCTGTTAGACACTGGAAATTTTTCAATCTAATGGATGACATTCAGATTTCTTTGGGTACTACTGAACTGAATCACATCTTCAGACAAGCAAACCAACCTGCTGATGATCTTGCTAAGTACATGCTACTTACTAAGAATCACCAAACTTTCAGTTGGGCAAATCTGCCTGCAAGAACAAAAGGCTTACTCTGTCTAGATAACCTGGATGTTCCTACGGTCAGACTCCCTCATTTGGTGTACTGATGCTACTAACTGTTTCCTTATGTCTCTTTTTCAGGAACTGATGCTTCATTGCAGCAACTTTCAAATAGAGGACTTACTCAGAACTCAGGCTTCAGATCAAATAATCACAAGCTAAACTTCAAGCTGTTCTCATCTTGCTTCTTCAGTACAGCAATTCATCGGCCTTCCCCATTCTGAGCAACACCCCAACTTCCTGCATTGGTGCTTCACAGTGATACTTGTACATTTTGCAATACGCTGCCCGGTGCTTCTAATTTCCTAGTGTTATAGGTGGCTAAGTGGTGCTTCGATTTGTCGATCACCGATCTGCTCCCTATACTTCGGGGTTTAGAAAGCAAGGCACATCTCCTAGTTCTCACCGATCTGATAGGAACTTTTGCACTACAGATCAACTACATTGTTTTTGGAAGCAATAGCTATTGCTTAGTAGTCTAGTTTTAGCTTAGTAGTTATTCTATACTGACTGACCCTTTGGGGCTTATTCTTGTTAATTTCATTTCAATTTATGGGTTTAGGGTGCCTAATATAATACCCTCCACCTTATGGTGGTTTTCATTTTAAAAAAATAATAATCACAAAAAGGTAAAATAGATTAAAAACTTGGATATGAGAATAAATAAACATCAATATGAAAATTTTAAAAAGCAATTCACACTCTAAAAACATAAAGGAACGCATTGAATGAAAAATCTAATATTCGAAAAGAAAAAAATCGACATTAATTTTTAAAACAATGCATTGAAAAATCAACACATCAAACAAAATAAAAGTATAAAACAAAATAATAATTAAGATAATAAAATATCACTAACTAGTGTCAAAATGTATAAATTTTATAAATATGATTTAAAATAGACACATGATTTACAATTTTAAAAAATTAAATTTTAACTTTAAAACATGTGATTTAAGTGAAAAATGGCTTATTAAAATACATCACAATGTTTGGTTGAAACATCAAGTGCTGAAAATGAAACATCAAGTCTAGTAGTATAAACATGCACACTGCGTGGAAATGAGGAAAAAAATGATCCACGAATTACTCCGACCCGAATTCTTCACCCATAAGATTCTTATGACCTGGAATCATTAATTCCTCAATTATATGTGCCCAACACCCCCCTCCCCCACCCAAAAATGGTATTTGCACCCAGATCTCACTTTCTTTCCTAAACTTTCTTAAATTATATTTGGAACCCCAACTCTAATTAAAATTCATAATATTGCACGTGAATCATTGGTCTCGCTATGAGACGGTCTCGCACAAAAATTTATCTTTTTTTCTAATTAAAATTTTCTTTTACGGTTTAAAATGAATTATTCTCAATGGTTCATTACATTTTTTACGTTTCCCATTCAAGTTTCTTCACATATTTTAACTTGAAAATACACTTAATACTAATATACTCCCTTCATCCCACCATAATTAGCATAATTTAACTTTTGGAGTGAACTACATCATTATTTATGTGTTAATATCTTTAATTATGATTTTTTTTATTTTTTTGAAAATCACAAAGCTTTGTGTTGGTCAGCCTAAACTTTAGGTCGGAGATTATTGTGCAACTATAAGAACTTTCAGTTGGGATGGGGTTTTTTAAAAAAATATATGTTAATAAATATAGGGACCTATTATGTAATTAACAAAATACTATATATCACCAAGATATCCAAAATATTTATTTTTCTTTTTTCCTCTCCCTCCAATTGGAAACCGCTCCTCCCATTGGCAACCGCCTCTGGTTGACGGTTACCGCCGGCTTTCCGCCGATTTCCTCGACTTCTGCCAGATTTTTGTACGCCTCTGCCAATTCTACGGATGCTTCTTCTTCTCCTGGTTTAAATCATCTTCCTGCGTTGAGCATTGGAAACTCCGGTGAGGCCTGAGTTGAACTTCGGCAAGGCCAGAGTTGAGATCTGGAAATCGACGCCTCTGGATTCGATGAAGACAACACTTCAATAGACAACGACAAAAACAATGCTTTGATCGATGACGACGGTGGTTCAATCGACGATGCTAGCGCTTCGATTGACAATGACGGTGCTTTGATCAACGACGATGGTGCTTTGATTGACGATGATGGCGCTTCTATCGACGATGACGGTGGTGGAGTCGACGACAATGGTGGTGGATTCGACGGCACGACAACGGAGGCGATGCGATGATGACGACGGAGGAGTGCTGTAACAATGGAGTTACGCTACGATGGTGACAGAGTAGCGCTGCGACGAGGGAAATGCAATGAAGAAGAAAGGCGCATGAGATGAACGCGCCTAAAGGAAGAAGATGACGCGCGTGCATCTCACGCACTACCGGAGGTGATGACGGCGACAGATTGTGACGGCGACGGATTGCAATGCCGGCGGACGCCAACGGTGATGGCAAAGCTGAGCTTCAACGTTTCAGAGGTGAGGCTTGATTTTGTGTTTTATTTTTTTCAAAGAGTTGTTGAGGTTTAAAATTTATTTGACTGAGCTTGTTGTTAGTAATGATTCTTTGATCTATAGTTAGTACCTTGTTGTTGAGGTTGGGGGTCTTGAGTTCGAATCTCACTTCTGACTTTTATTTTGAACAATTTATGTTCTTAATGTATATGTTGAGGTTTAATATTATTTAACAGAGTGTATGTATACTAAGAGTATTTGGTGTAGTGATTATTTCTCTAGGCTTTGAGGTTAGTGATCCAGGGTCGAATCTCACTAGGTCCTTTTTTAAAAAAGAATTTTTATCCTTAAGGTAATGTAGTTTTTTGTTTATGTTTTCAGATATTTTTCCCCTTATGTTGATGTTTTTCACTATTCGGGTGAGGTTAAATTGATATGATTTGAGGTTTTGCATTTTATTTGGGTGATATGGATTTTTTTATCCTTGAGATACTGTAGTTTTTTGTTGATGTTTTTAGTTTTTTTCCTCTTATGTTGATGCTTTTTATGATTCTGGTGAAATTTAATTGATATGTGTCGAGGTTTTGTAGGTTTTTTGGGTAATATAGATTGATATTTGTAGTTTTATTTTTTTCATGTTCATATTTTTCATTTTCAGACTGAGGTTTTGGTAATAGGAGTTGATGGTTGTAGTGTCTTTATTCTAATGTTGATGTTTTTCATTTTTCGGATGAGGTTCAAGTGTAAGGAGTTGATGTTTGTAACTTTTGGGTGATATATGTTGATATTTTTATTTTTTTAATAAAAAATTATTGATGTTTTATGATTTTCATAGTGAATAATTTATACTCTTGAGGTACTGTAGTTTTTTTGTTGATTGTTTTTAGTTTTTTCCTCTCATATTGATGTTTTTCATTTTCTATATGAGTTTTAGGTGATAGGGGTTGATTTTTGTAGCTTTCTTATGATATGGTTGATTTTTTGTTGTGTTTTTTCCCTTATTTTGACTTTTTTTTTCTTGGTGAATTTTAGATGATAATAATTGATGTTTTTAGCTTTTGGGTGATATAAGTTGATGATTATGGGATTTTTTTTAAAATGTGAGTCTCCTGACAGGCGGTATGTCATAAGGTTATGAACGGACCACTTACTTTTTACCTTATACACTGCATTTGTTAAAATAAATATAAAATTTTCAAATTTTCAAAATATTTTTTATATTATATATTTTTATAGTTTCACATTCAAATACATATTATTACATGTTTCAACTTATAAAATACAATATTTAAATTTTATTAAAAAAATACAACATTTAAGGTAATAGCCCTTGAGGACTGTCCATACGCTTATGGAAAAATCGCCTTTTCCGAGACTTTCTCTTTAAAACAAATTTTATAATTCAACCTTTGTTGATGTCTTTATGATTTTCCGTTGATTTTTATTTGAATTTTTTTATTTGATTTTTTCATATATTTTTTGCTGCAGTTTTTATAGTGATTTTATATGATTTTTTGTTGATAAATAGCTACTTTTATCTGATGTTGCTCAGTATTTTACTCCAATTTTTTTTTTTGCATTTTTAAAATAACTTGTAGATTTATTTTTGCAGATTGCAGGTGACGGAAAAATTGGATGAAAAAGCCCTTGGAAAGTTATCAGCAATAGGTTCGTGTAAAATAATTAGAGATAAGTACCTCTAAAATTATTAGAGATAGGTTCATGGAGCTAGAATATTGTTAGAATCGCTCAAATGCCCCTGTCTAAAGTTTAGGCTACCTCACGGAATACCATCTCATTGAAAATATACTAACTTTAAAATATAAATTATAACTAATTCAATGACATATTACATGATAATAATTTTACATATATAATAACATAATAAAATATTTAAAGTTGATTCAGTTTAATTCTAAAAAATTCATTATAACATTTTGATTAAGATGGGTAGTACTCCCTTTGGTCCTCATTTAGTGGCTCACTTTTCATTTTGGTATGATTTGTTTTGTTTTGGCTCCTTCCATATTTAGTAAGTTCTAGATTGTTTTCAACCGCTCAATCTACTTTTTATTCTTCCAATTCAACCTCTAGCACACATTTCATTTTCTAAAAATAATTGTGCCACTTTGAATGAGGTCATTTAAAGAGGACCAGAGGGAGTATATCAAATTTAAAGAAAACAGGGAAGTCAATTTTGGTGGCCACATATGCCTGTCATATAAGAATAAGAAAAGGTTTCAAAAAATAAGAACAAGACGAGGTGTGATAAAATAATGACAAAGACTTGTGTAAGACGGTGTCGCAGCGAGACTAGGGATTAAATTGTTAACAGTGTAGTATGAGGTTTCAAATTAGATCTTTAAAAGTTCATGGGTTGGATGTGTAATTTTATTAATTTACATTTAAGTCCATGTATTAGTAACAATTTATCCACTTCTTCTCCCATTATTTTCTCACACATTCTCTCTCCTCTCCTTTCTTCTAACAATTTGTCCACTTCTTCTCCCATTATTTTCTCACACATTCTCTCTCCTCTCCTTTCTTCTCTCTTGCGCAACTGCCTCCTTCTTCTCTTCCTCTCCATTTCTCTTCCATTTTCTTCAATCCAAGCTTATTTTCTTCGATTCAACCGCTCATCATCTTCATTTTGCTTCCTCTTTCTTGCACACAGCGATTCATTTCGATTTTTGGATTTTTTCGGCAAATTTTCCAGCTGCCGAACACAATAGAGCATCGTTTTGTGTTATCTTCGAAGGTAATGTGTTTTCTCAGAGTTTTTATGCATATTTTATTTTTTCGATTTTTGTTTGCTTTTTTTGGTTCATGTGATTTCTAGAGTTTATATTGTTCAATGTGTTAATATTGAGGATTTCTCAATATTTTTTGTGTTTTGTTTGTGGTTCTTACAGATTTGTGCTAATATTTGTGTTGTTGCTGGTGTTTGTTAGATTTCTAAGGAGGTTTGCATCACTGCTGCTACAATCGAGGAGGAAGAATTGTTTGTAAGTTTTCTAGAAATTTCGGCCATGATGTTTTAGGTACAAATATTGATCTTTCTTGCTTTCAGTGTGATGCTTCAGTTTTCAGGCTTTAAGTACTGTTATCAGTGTTGTTGTGTTGTTTTAATTTCAGCGCTTGATACTTGTGGTGTTTTCATGCTTAAGTGTGCAATTGATGTTCATTTTTTATAGTGTCTAATATCTTAGGGTTTTGTAACGATTTGTGCTAATTTTTGTTGCTGTTGATGTTCCTTAGATGTCTAAGAATGCTTTTTCCAATGTTGCTGTAATCGAGAAGAAAAGAGGATCTATAAATTTTGTTATTTTGCATATATGACTTTTTAAATATTGTTGTTGACCTTTTAGGTTTTATTTAAGCTTTCATGTTTAGGTTTAAAGTACTGTTTATCTGTGTTGGTGTGATGGTTTAATTTCAGTATTTGATGCTTTTAGTGTTTTAAGTGTGCAATTAATGTTGAGTTTTGTTTTTTTGATTGTATGTGCGATATCTTAGGGTTTTGTTACGATTTGTGCTAGTTATTGTGTTGTTGTTTTTGTTTCTTAGATGTGTAAGAATGCATGTCCACTATTGCTGAACCGACAAGGAAAGAGGATCTGTATATTTTGTTATTTTTCATATGTGACTTTTAAAATATTGTTGTTGACCTTTCAAGCTTTATGTTTAATCTTTCATGTTTAGGTTTAAAGTACTGTTTATCCATGTTGGTGTGATGATTTAATTTCAGTATTTGATGCTTGTAGTGTTTTAAGTGTGCAACAGATGTTTCGGTTTTGTTGTTTTGATTGTGTGTGTGATATCTTAAGGTTTTGTTACTATTTTTGCTTTTAAAAAATTGCCGTTGTTTCTTAGATGGCTAAGAGCACCTGCCCACTGTTGCTACATTCATAATGAAGTAGGAACTATAATTTTTTTTTTATCTGTGATGTTTTAGATACTATTGTTGATATTTTTAGTTTTATCTTTAAGCTTTCATGTTTAAGCTCTAAGTATTGGTATGTGTGCTGGTGTAATGTTTTTTAATTTCAGTGTTTGATGCTTGTGGTGTTTTCATATTTAAGTATGCAACTAATGTTCAATTTTGTTCTTTTGATATTTTGTGTGTAATTTTCAAAATTTTGAGATTGATGGTTTAAATACTGTATTTGATTTTTCTGAATGTAGTTGTCAGTGATGTTATATGTGCTAGTCTGATGTTTTAATTACATATATTGATGTTTTAATTACAGATATTGATGTTTTAATTCATGTATGTGATGTTTTATATTATTTCACAGGAATATTGTCCATGTCAGAGCTCTAAGATGCCACTGAGGAGTTAATAAAAAAAATGGTATGAGGAACCATGCTCTGAAGGTGTTCCCTTGAATAGAGAACCATAGTTGACCTTTGATCTTTGCATTTGGAGTAAGAGAGTCATCTCTTCAAAACCAGCAGGAGAAGGCAAGTCTGTGAAAAAATCAACGGTGAATGGAAGCAGGTCGAGAAAAAAATGGAATTTGATTGTTTAGAATGAACTGTTTGACATTGATTTTTCATTTCAATGAGTGATTGTTAGTGTTAGTGTTAATGCACTTGATTGTAATTGATGTTTTACCTTAATTTAAAATTTTCCAGTTTTTATGTTAGCGGATTTTTAGGGCATTTGAACCCTTTTATAATGAATGATGTTTGATGGCTGGATAGTTATGGCGATTGACATTTTTACATGTTAACGTAAAATGTCAAATTAAAGCTTGCAATTTCTATATGCTAATTTTATACGTATTTGTAGTGTCAATGATGATTCAATTAGTTCCTTCAATTTTGAGTTGTCAATATATGATGTTTTATGTCTTGTTCATGATTCATCTGTAATATACGTAAAGTGGTACATATCATATTACATCTGTAAATTATCATGTAAAAAAATAATTAGATCAGTAAATATAAGTGGAACGTCAAAATAGTTTTTTCAAATCTACAACAATAGCGGAATGTATATTTTCAACTTATTTTAATAAGATGTTTTACAATGTTAGTTTGATATTTTAATTTTCTAATTTGATGTTTATTAATTTTTATATGATGTTTAAATATTTTAATTTGATGTCTATTTTAGTTTAATTATTTAATTTAGAGCTTTTATTTGAGAGTTCGTCTCTTGAGAGACGGTATTTCCATAAGTCATAGAAAGACCAATGTTTAAACTGCAAATAAGAAGAAATGAAGATAAAATTCTCGGGTTGTATGAATTGGGTTATAAACATTATAACTAATGTACGTTGCATAATAATTTTTTAATATTACAACTAAGACCTTTTACCTTATTTTATTCTATTAAACCCCTTCTTTCCCAAAACTTTACCTTTATTTGATATTATTTTTTAAAAAATTTGATGTTTTGTAAATTAAATGTGAATTATAATCTTAAGCCATTGATCAGATAATATATCCTAGCCATATAGCTTAGTTTTCCATTTCTTCGGCGTTGCGATATAGGGAATTGGTCGTTTGTTGCTTCTGTTTCCTTCACCTAAGCATTTGTGGATTGGAGCCAGATTGATCATGAGTGAAGGAACGAAGTCACTGGCTCCCTAAAGAAAGGATCAGGAATCATTTTCCCTATTATCAAGGCTGAAGGTGTTCGACAAACGTGTGCCCCCCACACACACCGTTCCTGCTTATCTGAGCCCCGTGTATTGTAACAGTAACAGTCGTTGGAATTTTGACTAAAACCCTTGTCGGCAAGACACACGGGAATTATCCGAATCAACCGCCTTCTGATTGAAACCCTCTCGAATCCGACGCTAACTTACCCTCCTCATCTTCCCTGCAATTTCTTCACCACCGTCGATACCATAGACCACAAACCTGTGATTTCTTCCCTGTCATTTTTACATCTTCCATCTTCCTTGCAACCACAGATCTGCAATTCTTTCTTCTCTCATACGCAATACCTGACAACAAAGCCTCAAGCAACAACGTTCAAGATTAATCCGACCTTGACGACAGCGACGCAAAACCCTCGAATCCACCTTGTCGATGACGCCGACGAACCGATTGATCTGATGAATCTGACCTTGACCTCGCGAATCCGACCTTGATCTCGCGAGACTACTGGATTTCTGGCGATCTTTTTACGAACTGATTAATCGGACGAGAATTTGTTTATTTGGAATCTAGGTTCTTCTACTTCATTTTTATAAACATAACTCTTTTGATAAATTAGAAAAGAATTCTATCTATCATTATTTCATCTTCTTAAAAAAAGCTTATTAGCCAAATTGTAATTCTGATTGAAAGACGTGAAGACACGATGGAGAAGATGTGAAGGAGAAGCTAGGAGGCCACGGCGATAGTGGATCCGGCGGATAAAGGAAGGAAG
The DNA here is from genome assembly GCA_037428765.1 of Rubia yunnanensis. Lineage (NCBI taxonomy): Eukaryota > Viridiplantae > Streptophyta > Magnoliopsida > Gentianales > Rubiaceae > Rubia > Rubia yunnanensis. Next base: position 81,315,027 of record CM075064.1, read on the forward strand.
GAGATGGAAATTATGCTTAATTGCAACCCGGTCCCTATACTTCAGCCTCTCTTTTAAAATATACCCTGATACTAAAATTATTAGACTTTAACCCCCTTTTTATTAAAATTTCTATTGTCTTATACATTAGTCCCTATTCTTACGTAAGACGGTAGATGGACTCTAAAATAATAAGAAGACGAGATCTACAAGACGGACAGAGGAGAAAAAAAAAAGGTATGGCTATGCATTTGAGTCAGAGAACTGATCCGCTACGTATATAAAAAAGACGGATAAAGACGGAAAAGGCAAGGACGCCATAACTTTATAATATAGGTAGTGAAATTATCACAAAAAGGACAAAAACTGAAGTGAAAGCACCCCACATTCTTTCCTAACTAGCATATTCTGGACTGCTAATAAAGTATTAAAATTTTATTTATTTGATATAATATTATTGGTATATCTCATCAATAAAGACAAAGTTTTAGCAAAGACCGTATCTCCATACGTTTATAAAAAGATCGAGTTTAATTAGAATAATAGAAAAATAGAATAGTTTTAGTTGCAATATTAAAATTTTATTATGTATCGTGCAGTAGTTATGAATTTATGACATTTTGATATAACACAAATTTTATCTTGATTTCTTCTAATTTGCAGTTCAAACTTTAATTTTTTAATAATTTATGAAAAAACTATTTTCAAGAGACGGAATCTAACAAGAATTACAATATATATTAACGATATGAAAAATATATAAAAATAGAAATAAAACGACGAACCTAATATGAATAAGAATATAACTATTATCCTAATGGAAATAGAAATATAAGATAGTGTTTCAACACTCCTCCAGAAGTTGAAATATGAGGATCAAGAATGACCAAGTTGTCAAGAAAATTCTGAAATTACAAAATGTCAAGAGATTTGGTAAGCATGTCAGATGCAAAAAAGTATTGAGATTTAGAAGCAGTAGCATTAGCAACAACGATAGTAGTAGTAGTATTAGTAGTAACGGTGGTAAAAGAGGCGGGTTCAGAGTGCGACCCCTCATAGTTTCCGACTCCATTGATGCAACTAGAACTTCCGAAGAGGTGTCAAGAGGGACCATCCCGAGAGTTTCACATTCCTCTAAGTTCTCAAGTAGACTAGCATTTAGAGGGCAAACATGTATATCATCATTTGGGGTTATTCTCTAAAACCACTCTCAAAAGGTCATCATCATTGGCATCAAATACATCTGGTACAATCTCATCAATGATATCAATAGTATGCAAAGAATGATTTCATGCTATCATATATGTTTAATCCCACAATATCTCCATTGCATTTCATAATCAATTGGCCATTGTGCATGTCAATTTTAGTCCTAGATATTTCCAAGAAAGGCCTTCCTTGTAAAATAAGGGTGCCATGTTTATCATTTCCATAACTAAGACATAAAAATCTCCTGGAAAAGTTAATTTATTTGCGTTGACTAACACATCTTTCACAATACCTCTAGAGTAAGTGTTACCTCGGTCTACCAATTGAATAACCACCTTGGTATCATGCAACTCTCTGGGATTTAAAGAATCATATATCAAAGATAAAATGACGCTAATGGAGCCTCTAAGTCTAGCAAGGAATTTCAAAATATAGTGCTTCCTATGATGCAAGGAATTGTAAACATGCCTGGGTCACCATATTTAGGGGGAAGTCGTTTTTGGGAAATTGACACATTTTAGACTTAGGATTACGCTTAGGTGTGCACAATGTCTTTAAGAACTTAGCATACTGTAAATTTTATCAACGACATTAAAAATAGAGATGTATACTTCGCAACGCCCGAAGATTTCGAAAAGCTCATTGTTGTTGTTGTTCCAATTTTTCTCTCTCAATGCAATTGAAAATGGTGGTGATGTGGTGACCTTCTCCATTTTCAGCTTTTCCCCAACCTTGGAGGCCCTTGCCCCTTTGATGTTTGTATCCATGTTTTTATGCCCTTCTTCCACTAATTCGGGAAAGTATTCAGGGATTGTTCGGTTTGGGGAAATCGGAATGGGGAAAGGGAATAAAGCGTAATTAATCTGTTAGTTACTGTTTGGTTGGTATTTTTAATCATTCAAAATTTTTTTTACAGTTTGGGATTCTCTCAATTCGGAGAATGGGGATTCTCTACCCTCACCCTGAGATTCGAATTCCCCATATTTCAGGTTTCGTTTCCAAGAATAAAAAACTACTTTTTTCACTCGTAAACGTTCCAACTTTTTAAACATCGAAGATTCTTGGAAAATATATGAAATGTTTACTGTTATTTAAGATTTTAATCTCGTACAAAAATAAATTGCGCAGAACATTAATCATATACTCCCTCCGTCCCACCATTAATTGCTTAATTTGACTTTTGAAAGTCAACTCCAACAATTTTTAACTATTAGTATCTTTATTTAAGTGTGTAAAAATTTTGTAGAAAAATTATAATATAAAATACATGTTATGATGAATCCAACGACATATAATATAATAGTAGTCTTATATATAATAATAAATTTAATAGTCGAAGTTGGGTTAGTTTAACTTCCAAAAGTTAAATTAAACAATTAATGGTGAAACAGAGGGAGTGTATGTATTGCTATATTTTAAGAGAATAAATTAATTTAATATATTGCTATATTTTACCTTAAATTTATTATATACAAAGAAAATTATTAACACTAATGAAAAAAATAGTATTATAACTTTATGAGTTGTGTATGAGTCGAATATTAATAAAATTAATAGTATTATTTTTTTCATAAAAAAGGATAGTATTTCATAATTTATACTATAAATAGTAATTACAATTTTTTAATATAAATATAATATTTTATTATATAAATAATTTAATTTACTATTTTGTTTGATTAATTTAGTTCCCGTTCTTAAAGTAGTTTACTTGACTAACTTATGTATGACCATAAGGTCTTAATCTGCGGTGTATTAGAAATTGAATTTTGTTTCCCTTCTTGAACCAAAGGTACAAAAGGAAAGGAGCAGAATTTGATTTCTTTTCTATTAGTAAACCAAACCGTATGAGAAATCCAGTATCATTCATTTCCTTTCCTTTCCTTTCCATTTCCTGATTTCATTCCCTTTCCCATGTTTGAACCAAATGACCCATCATTGTAATGAGTTTAATACCTTCTTGGGAGATTCGTTGGGTGGCCAACTTAAGTAAGGTGGATCGCTATATCATGCCATGTATTTTATTTGATTAAGCTTTTTATTTATACTATTTAGTATACAATATGCATTTTTAATTTAATTTAAATTATTTAAATATATTTAAATTAATAACAAATAAAATTTATTATTTACCACCACCACTGCTGCCGTGGACTCCGCCGCCGGCTGTCGTGCACCATGCACCGCCTTTATCTGCCGTGCATCACCACCGATCGCTCCCATCTCCGTCGAACCACCACCGATCGTTTCTCCTCTCCTCCGCTGTCCGCTCGTCTCCAGTCTCATTCTCCGCCGCTCGTCTCCGGTCTCCTTCTCCATCTGCCGTTCTCGCTCTCCTCTCCCAGCTCTCCTCTCCCCGCTTCTCCGGTCTCCTTCTCCGTCGCTCGTTTCGTCTTCTCTGGCGAAATTTCATCTTCTCCGGTCTCCTTCTCCGTCGCACGTTTTCTTTTTCTAGCCCGGTTCGGTTCTCCTCTCCCCGTTCTCCTTTCCCCGCTCTCCTTCTCCGGTCTGGCTTGTCCATCGCCCGGTTCTCCTCACCCGGTTCTCCCACCCCTATTCTCTTTCGCCCGATTCTTTTTTTCCCGGTTCTCCTTCGCATCTCCCATCCCGGTTCTCGCCCGGATCTCCCTGCCCTCGTTCGTGCCGGAGAAGACGGTGGAGAAGGCTGGGGATGGATGGTTGGGAACGATAGAGATGACGGAGATGACGAACGGCGGTTGGGGACTGATGGTTGGGGACGGCGGTAGAGAAGACGAACGGCGGAGAAGACGGAGAAGAGGTTGGTGGCGGAGAAGACTAACGGTGGAGAAGACGCAAAAGATGGAGAAGAAGGTTGGCGGTGGGAAAGGCTGGGGACGGCGGACAGAGAAGGCTGGGGATGGATGGTGCCAATGACGGTGGTGCCGACGGCGGCGGCGGTGGCGCCTGCGAAATCATTGTTTTTGTTATTTTTTATTTTATGTTATGTTTTAAATTAAAATTTATATTATACACGTATATACATATTAGGGCATAACCTAGTAAAATACAGAGCGTGATATAGCAACATCATAAGTAAATGGCCTTGAGTGTGGTGGGATTGTAGCATGGTCTATATCGAGTTGAGTGTGAGACCCGCGAAGGGATTCCATCAACTAGCCCAATAAAATAGCGAACTTTGATTAAGCTTTTAAGTTGAGGTTACTTAGATTATCTCCAATGCTAAGGGGTTATGAGTAAAAGTATGAGATATTTGTCAATATTTTATAAAGCGTTAATATATCATGGATATGATGGGCTTGATTGGAAAGTTTTTTGAATTTTCGTACTCTAATGCAAAAGCGTCAATTAATATCACCTTAGTATGAAAAAAAAATTTTATCAAGATTATTCAATAATTATTTTATATAATATATTTTATTTTATTTTATTTATTTTAAATAAAATTCAAATTTAATCATCAGAAACTCTAATTTCACTTACAATTTAACTCTCACATTTTTATAAATAATTAATACTAAAATAATAAATATATGCTGACCTAATTAATAAATAATAATTCACACTAATCAAATTTAATGTAAAATAAATTTTACTTTTTTGTTTCTATTATACTATTTATTTTTAGATTATAATTTTAAAATCTAGATTTTAATATTGCAAATCAATATAATATAATTAAATGAATAAATTTGTATATATTGTGAATCTGAATAATACATTTAAATAGCTTACCATTGTGGAACACAGAGCTGTGATCTACTGTGTGCGATTTTCACACACTGAGTGTGCGATCAGAGTCAACGGCTCTGTGCCTTCGTCTTCTGCAACCTCCGGCACCGCCGATATGGCGGAGCCACCGCCCACATCCACCAACCCTCCGATTTCATACGCCCAGGCAATGAACCAAGAACTCCGCGAAGCTCTCAATCTCTCTTCCTTAAATCACCACGATGTTCACAGCGCTTCCTTCACTCTAAAATCAAGAATTGATCATCTGGGAGAACCTGGTCTCCATTTCACGGAGGAGGAATCCCTAAAATTGGAGGCCCCCCTCAAATGGACGTTGATTGGGAAGTTCTCGCGTAGCCGGCCACAGCTAGAAAAGCTTCGGAAAGATTTTCACACAGCCGGATTCAAAGGTCACAACAACATCACTTTGCTGGATAACAGACAGGTTTTAATATCCTTTTCTCTACCTGATGATTATTATCGATGTTGGCTTCATAAAATTTGGAACTTCAGTTCCTACTCTATCAGAATAACAAAATGGGTTCCTAATTTTAATCCTAACGCAGATTCCCCAATCGTCCCAATATGGACTTCCCTCTATGGTCTGCCACATCAAAATTTTGATTTTAATGTTCTTATGTCCATTGGTAACATCATTGGAACTCCAATTAGGGTAGACAGAGCCTCTATCAATAGGACTAGACCTCATGTGGCAAGGATTTGTGTCGAATTAAATGTAACTAAACCTATGCTGGAAAGAATTTGGCTAAGCTTTAGAGATATAGGTTTCTGGCAATACATTGAATATGAAGGTGTGCCTTTTTACTGTTCTCATTGCCTCAAACTAAGACATTTAGATACAGCTTGCAGGTTTGATAAGAACTCATCCAAATTCACTCCATGGAAACCTCAAGGCAATTCATTTAAAGAAGGTAATAAAACCATTTCCATTGATGAACATGGCATATATAAAGGTAAAGGAAATGGTACTTCTTCAACTGGTATTTATGGTCCAAAGTCACATTTTGTTTATAAGAGTAAAGTGGATGACAATGTTCAGCAGATATCTCAGGATAATAATTCTTCACTAGGAGACTTACAGCAGAACAAAGGTGCAAGTTCTGAAGACTCGATCCTTAGACAAAGATCACATGTTCCCTCTAATACTCATGAGACTGCTAATACATCTTTATATCCTGAAAAACAACTTGTAGTTACTAAGTTGGCCTCAAGGCAGGAGGATAAGAATGAAGCAAATCCTTCAAAACAGATCAAAACTATTAGCCTCTCATCTGTATCTCCAAATTTGAGCTCAGATATCAACATTCCCACCAATGACCAAATTATCCCTAATTTTTCTGCACTAAATCTTTCTCAAGATAAAAATAGAGTCCCACTCCCAAGAAAGTCTAATGGTAAACAACACAAGAATAACTCTACTGAATCAATCAACTTAGATGATGCTCCTAATCTATTGGCAAAATCTAGTTTTAATAAACAGGAAACAGAAATGGGGGATTTAAACCCAAAGCTAAAAAGAATACCCATAAAGATATCCAAATCACTAATAACTCTGATGATACTCTTGACTATATAGAAATAAATGGAGGTAATTCCCCTCTTCTATCATCTAGTAAGAAATCTCTCAAACCTCTGGATTGGATTAATACAGAAACTTCCATTAAGCAACAGGAAAAAATTCTGAAACAAGGGAATCTTAACTTTGATGAAATAAAGGCAAATCTAATTAATGATCAGCTAAGATTAAACAATATTCTTAAATTTAACCAATCTGAGGTCAAAAATAAACAGAGGAAGTATACCAAAAAAGACTACTCCTCCACACCGAAAATGGTTTTCACCCGTTCCTCATTGAACCTTTCCAAAACATATCCATGATTAGTCTTAATATATGTGTATGGAATATTAGAGGAATAGGTAACAAACCTACTCAAATCCATTTAAAAGATATTAAAAGACGTAATTCAATCAAACTTTGTGCTCTAATAGAACCTTTACTGAATCCTGATCAAATACAAAACATATCCAAAGAGTTAGGTTTTAGCAAATCTTATGCAAATCCAATCAACAAAATCTGGGTAATGTGGGATGAGGACATTTCAGTAGACATATATAAAGTAGAAGATCAAGTGATTATTGTGAAAGTCAAATCTCCCAATTTGTCCACTGAATGTAATCTCGGATTTATCTATGCTAAGCACACAATCCATGAACGGAACAAACTATGGCAAGTCTTAGCAACTCTAAAAAAATAATCCTTGTGCTTAATAGGTGACTTCAATGTCATTACAAAAAATGAGGAATATTTAGGGAATTCAACTCCTAATCAAAACAGTATAAAGAATTTTAACACTTTCCTTAATGATCAAAACTTTATTGAAATCCCTACCTCTGGCAGCTTGTTCACTTGGACTGGAACGAGAACAAAGGGCATGGTATGGAAAAGGCTTAATAGAGGGATTTCAAATAATATATGGTGGTCTAATTTCCCTAGCTCTAAAATTAAAACACTATCTAGAGAAGGCTCTGACCATACACCTCTAATTCTATTTGTATCTAATACATCCTGTGTGACTACTTCAAAACCCTTTAAGTACCAAGAATGCTGGGTAAATCATCCCACTTTCATGAAGCTAGTGGAAGATGCTTGGAGTGCACATACCAGTCATCAAGGGATGAAAAGATTAATTTTCAAACTTAAACACTTAAAGCAAGCCCTTAAAATCTGGAACAAAGAAGTATTTGGTAATGTTTTTGATGTTGTTCAGATAAGTGAGGATCTGTTGGTTAATGCTGAAAAAGATTTACAACATGATGAATCCAGTAACACCATACAAGCCTTAAATCTAGCTAAGGCAAAGCTGAAAATAGCTCTAAATAATCGGGAAATATTTCTAAAACAGAAATCAAGATTAAAATGGATGAAAGAAGGTGATGTAAACTCAAAATTCTTTCATCAATCAATTTTAAGTAAACATAAAAGGCAAACAATCTCTCTAATCAAAACTAATGATGGGACTTGGCTAAATAATATAGAAGATATAGAGAAAGAAGCTGTTAGCTTCTTCTCCAATCTTCTTACTGATGAACAACTGGATCCATCGGGAGTTAATACAGCATGGATACTGGAAAATATTCCAAAAGTTGTAACCAATGAAATGAACTCTAATTTACTTAAACAAGTCAGTATGGAAGAGTTAAATAACATAGTTAATTCCATGGATAGCCATTCAGCCCCAGGCCTTGATGGTTTCTCTGGATTCTTTTACCATAAATGTTGGGATATTATAAAATCTGATGTGATGATAACAGTGGAAGAATTCTTTGCTGGAAAAGACATTCCCAAAGCCATCTCATCAACTCAAATAATACTAATACCCAAAAAAGATGTATGTTCATCATTTAAAGATTACAGACCTATAAGCTTATGCAATTTCTCAAACAAAATTCTTTCAAAAATACTTTCAACAAGACTTAAAAGCTATCTAGATATTATAATCAGCCCAGAACAATCAGCATTTGTTTCTGGAAGAGAAATTGCTAATAATGTTCTCCTCATGTAAGAATTCACTAATCACATACACTCAAAAACAAAATGGCCTAATATGATTATCAAACTGGACATGATGAAAGCATTTGATAGAGTTTCTTGGTCATTTTTAACAAATATCCTTATCAAGCAAGGTTTTTCCAAAGTCCTAGTTGACCTAATTATGAGGAACATCAAATCTGCATCTTTCTCAATACTGATTAATGGAAAAACATCCTTTATCCCCTCTGCTTTTCATACTAATGGCTGAAGCCTTTTCACAAAACCTATTTTCTATACCAATTCGGAAATATTCAGCCCTACAAACTACCCCTTGGGATGAAATCATCATCACATCTTTCCTATGCTGATGACACATCAATCCTTTTGAAATACACAAAGCAGGGATTACAAACAATAATGAACTTTCTGAAATCTTATGAATTTGCTTCTGGTCAGAAAGTGAATTTTGAGAAATCCACTTTTCATATATCAAAACACACACCCAACAGAATCACAACATTAATCAAAAGGGAAACAAACATGCTGGAAGGATCCATTCCATTTAAATACTTGGGATGTCCTATTTTCACAGGAAGGGTTAAATATTCTCTTTTCCAAGGCATGCTACTTTCAGTTCAAAATAAAATCAATCATTGGCATAATAAGCTTCTATCTCCAGCTGGAAGGGCAATACTAATTAAACATGTTCTGTCCTCAATGCCAATACATCTTATAACTGTGTTAAAGCCAACTCAACACACTATAAGTCAAATTCATAAAACTCTTGCTAGAGTTTTCTGGAATAATAACTCAGACAATACACAGAAAAACAGAATTTGGAAATCTTATCCTAAATTATGTTTTCCTACAGGGGAAAATGGATTAAACTTCAAAAATTTGAACACTTTAACAAAATCTTTCTCACTCAAAATGTGGTGGAAACTTCAGATAGGGAAATCATTATGGGCTAAAATCACGTGGTCTATGAGTGACACTCATAAAACATCCAGAACTTGGAAAAGAATCAAAGAGGTGCAACACATAGCATTAAGTAACACAAAAGTCCTTCTTGGATCAGGTTTGGTTTCTTTTTGGAATTCCTACTGGACTTCTATGGGACCTCTAACTGATCACTTACTTAATCCATCTGAATTTCCATATCAAAACTTAACAGTAGCTGATTACATACAGAATAAAATATCTTATTCTGCCCAGATCAGGAATTGCCTCCTTGATCACATCTTCCAAATTCTGGAACTGGAATATAAACTATTTCCAAGTTATAATGATTCCCTCATATGGAAACCTACTCAGACAGGAGCTTTTACTGTTAAATCAGCTTATGAGCTGATAAGAGAGAAGAAAATGAAGATACCCTCTTACACTCATCTGTGGTCTAAACTTTTACCAAAGAAAGTTAGTTTATTTAACTGAAAACTTTTAAATAAACTAATAGCTCTTCCAGATGTGCTAGAGGATTTCCAATTTCATCTCCCCTCAAGATGTTGTTTCTGTTTTAATGAGTTTGAAACTATCCATCACTGTTTTAATTCTTGTGTGAAGGTCAACCAAATCTGGAAACTAGTGAACTCTACTTTCAGTTTGCCTAATAACACATTTCAACTTTTGTGGGTTAGAGTCTATTTTTATTGGAATGTCTCTTCCTCTGATGGATCCTTTGCAAAGTTAATCAGAATCATACCTTGTGTAGTACATTGGTACCTGTGGTGTGCCAGATGTACTTACATATTTGAGGGTACAAAGCCAGATATAATGTTCATTTTCTAGCGAATTTTATAGCATTTTAATGATACCTTGTTGGCATTCAAACTGGACTTCAAATGGGCATTATCTCATATACTAACACTGCTGAGTCAGAAACCTATAAGACATAGACCAATAAGAATCATTAAATGGTTACTACCTTCAAAATTCAAACCCAATACTGATGGTTCTCTTCTTAGCAATGGTGCTGCTGGTATCGGATGCATAATCAGAGATCATGTTGGTCAGGTAACTGTAGCTTTGTCAAAATCCATCTCGGCTAAAGCTGTTTTGCAGGCCGAAACCACTGCTCTATTACATGGTATTCATCTTGTTCAAGAACGAGGCATCATGAGTATTGATATCGAAACAAATTCAAAAGTCCTGCATGGTATGATACAACAACAATTCAAGATTCCATGGAAATTACTGCCAATGATGAGGGAGATTTGGAACCTACTTCAAGGAATGAACTACTCATTGCAACACATTTTCAGAGAAGCCAATGGCGCTGCTGACTCACTTGCAAAAATGGCTAGCCGCAAACAGGTAAATAACTTCTATGTTTCTGCAGGTTTGCCTACATTAGTGGTTGGACAAGTAAAGCTAGATGCGGAAGGAACTCCTCATGTTAGATTAGAGTAATTTGATGACTATGTACTTATTATTCCACGGTTGTATCTGTTGATCTTTAGGTTAGTAGCAGGTTAATGTATAGTTTTCAAATATCATCAGATGAACTCTCAGAGGTAAGGTATTAAGCTCCCATCTTTTTCTATATCTTTTAATTTAATTAATAAACGGGTAGGGGTCTGCCAAACCCCCCACCATCACAGGTGGATTTATCTAAAAAAAGAATAATACATTTAAATTTGGATCCAAATATTACATTTAAATTGGAATTGAAAAATAATTAAAACTTAAAATCCTAAATTTGGTAATTTAACAAACTAATGGATTCAATATGAGTGTTTGAATATAGAAGGTCTAATTGAGGCTGTCACCTTGCATCATCAACGTCAGATTAACCCACTAAACTAACTCTTGCATTGGAGATGAATTTAAATTTTTTAAACATCAATCCTATGTTTATTTTAATATTTTATAAAAAGAGACTTATATTGAAAATGCTCCTACCTTATCTTGACATTGATATCCTTTATGTCAGACTCTTATCGAGCCTATCTACTTATTTGACTAAAAATGTCAATGTTGAGCTTTGCTTGACTGCTAAGCTTCTATGGATGCCATCATCTCATTGATTACTTTTAAACGTTTCGACTTCTACGTTTTGGCTCTTTTTTTTTTTCAATTTTAGAATGGCTATGTCTAAGTTGTCCATGCTAAATCGACTATTTAATTTTGGGATTTTAGGTCGAGTAAATAACCTTGTAACAATTTATTATTTAGGAGTTTACGTTAATTAAATATTTCTTTTCTTGGCACTTTTTATATTAGTATTTAAAATATGTTGGTGTTTTATGAAAAGCAAAGTTATTTAGGATAATTTGATTCGATTAGTTGTGATCTCATGACGTTAAAACAAGTTTGGTGGTGCGGAGTGCACGCTTGTATAAACTATCTACGAGTTTACAAATTTTAGGATAAGTATTAGAATTGTGCCGGTTAAAATTCTGATGACTAACCTGTCTTATCCTAGAGAGTCCGTCTCCTGCGAGACCGTCTTACCGTAAGACCAGGGGCTTACGGGTAATTTAAGGCAAAAGACAAAAAAAATTGGGGGTCCTAGCATAATTAATTTATTTTGGGTGCTCAATTAAAACGCGCAAAAAAATAGGGGGACTAACCTACAAATACCAAAAATATGGAACAAACTCTGAGAAGAAAATGCGTTTACAGAAGGCGCATAATGGAAAAACACGTTTCGCAAACATTCTCAGAGTTTCAATTGATCTCAACCACTTCAATCCATTGCTCCAAAACCTTGAACAATCAAATCCCCAACTCCTGCGATTAACAATGAACAACGTCGATCAACAACAAATCAGGTTCGTCATTCAAAACTACATAATCAAATCTAATTGTAGAACAATCTACATTATCATTATGTGAATTTCATTTATTATGCAGATCGGAAGATCAATTGATGTGCGAAGAAGATGATAGCAAAACCGAAGCTTCATCAATAGGTCTTTTCAACAATGAACGACAAATTATTGTGCTCAACGGCACAATCAATGAAATCTAACAAAATTCTGTGAAAGATGCGTATAAAAAATGGAATCATCATATAAAACCTTATTTAATCTGCTGTGAATGTTTCAGCTCCTATTGCTTCTGAATATTTTGATACAGACTGATCTTTCAGCTCAAAAAGCTTCCGAGTGTTTTAATGTTCAAAATTGATGCTCTGTACCAGTATGTGAAAATAATGTTGTGGATCTGTATCAAGTTGACCACAATAAAATGTTATGTGATGTTACTGATATAGAGATTGATGTGTTAATGAAAGTGATTGATACTTGTGTATCTGATGTCAATTGTTATTGAATATTGGCTGCTAGAACTAGTGTATCATACTATAAACAGAATGATTGATTTGATTATGCTCATTCATAAAACTGGATGCTCAGTTCTGGCATGGGTAACAAATTATAGAATTCTGATTCAAGACAAACATGCATATACTTCTATGTGATCTTTCTATTATACGGATTGATGTCTTAATAAAATTGTTTGATTCTTCTGCATCTGATTCAGAACTGATACTGGTATGTGATGTTTCTATCTTATATATTGATGTTTTAATAAAAGTGTTTGATGTTTCTACACAATATGTCAATTGATACTAAAACTGATAGAATTGATCTGTGATTTTATAATCAAACTAAATGATCTGTGATTTTACTAACTTATCTACCAGATGATTTTCCTAGTCTATTGTTGATAAATGTAAGGGAGTGTCTGCAAGGAGTGAGAGCAAGAACTTGGGAAGAGCTTGAAAAACTGTATCGAGCACATGCAACTGCGCTTGGATTTTGTGTAAGGGAGTCAACAACAAGACAGTCAAACCAAGAATTAATTAGGGAAAAATATGTCACATGCTCATGTGAAGGAAAGTCCATTTCAAGAACTAAAACCACGCCTACTCTACAGCCAGAAAGGAAGAGAAAAAGAAAATCAAAAGAGTTTCCAGTGATAAGAACGGGATGCAAAGCTCAGATCAGGATCAAGCTTGTTGATGAAAAGTTCTACGAAATCAAGCACCACTTTGTTAAGCATAACCATGAGTGCACAAGATCAAAATGGCAGTACCTGCAACATGGTGAAAGAAGAATAAAAAATGAGAAAGCAAGAGAAATCTAAGCAATGGAAAATGCGGGTCTCAAACCAGCAACAAGTTACAAGTATTTAGCATGTGCTGCCCATGGAGAAGAAAATTTTGGGCACACTGTGAGAGATCACATTAATTATGTGAATAGGTACAGAATGGACACTATAGAAGGGGGGATGCTCTAAATGTCATAGATGATCTTTATCATATTGCTGCTGGCGAGGAAGACTACTTTTTTAGAGTGAAGCTGGATGATGAAGGAAAACTAACTGCACTCTTTTGGAGAGACTCAATGATGAAAGAAGATTACATGCTATATGGTGATCTTGTAATTTTTTACAACACTTATCAGATAAACAAGTATAATTTCATTTGTGCTTTGATTGTCGAGATAAACAATCACTAGAACAATGCAATATTTGGTGTGCTGTTATTGGGGATGAAAAGGCTGAAACATTCGTATGGCTGCTGGAGGTATTTAAAAAATCAATGGGGGGAAAACCACTAGTGCCTATATTCACTAACCAGGATTTGGCTATGGCAAAGGCAATTAAAGAGGTATTTCTAAACTCTGTCTAATGATTGATATTTCAAGTTATGTGGTTAACCTTTTAAATATTAATGATGATGTTTTAAGTATTCCTTCAGTTGATGTTCTAAACCAGTGTCGAACTTGTTATATTACTAAGTTGATGTTTCATCAAAATGGTCTAACCTGTAATGTTATTCAGTTGATGTTCTAAATATATTTTTTAGAACATTGCTGACTTGTGATGTCAATAATTTAATTTTTAAATCATCACCACAACCTGTTTTAGAACATCTGATAACTCATCATGGACATGTATACAATTTCTCTTGGTTTTGACACTGTAACATGAGCATCATACATTTATAATTGATAATACATTAGTAGCACATAACCTTTTTAAGAAACAGTTAGATGATGCATATACTAAAATTTTTGTTTCGTAGGTATTCAAATAAACAAAACACAGACTCTGTTTGTGGCACTTGAAACAGAATGCAATTAGTCACTACGGTAAAAGTGTTGAAGAATTTGGATTGGCATTCGACCATTGTTTGAAAGGTTGTGCAAATGAAGAAGAATTTGAAAAATGTTGGAATTCCATGATAGAAACCTACCAGCTGCAAGAAAAATGTTGGTTCAAATGCTTGTACGAACTCCTAGATAAATGGTGCACTGCACTAAGCAAAGAGTTCTTCTCTGCTGGACTTTGTCATCACAGCATAGTGAAAGTACCAACAAAGCAATCAGCTTCAATGCTTCAAAAACAACCAACTTGACACATTTTTTTTGCGATATTTGGAAAAATTGTCAAAAGTTGGAGAAGCACAGAGACAAGCGGGGAATACATCAGATTAATAGGAAAACCAAGAGCAGTTGTAGAAGGGCCTGAATTACTGAAGCAAGCTGGGAAGATATACACTCTTAAAATTTTCAAGGACTTCGAAACAGAGTGGATTGGCAATCGTGAGTAAAGTGGAGAAAATATTCAATATTGGCTATGAAGATATTTACGAAGTCAGCCTAGAAAACAATGAAACAAAGGTAGAGAAGGTTTCTTATAGACTCGGGGATGGTAAAGTGGAGATCAAGTGTTCATGTAAATACTTTGCAGAAGTTGGGTTCTTGTGCTTCCACAACCTTTGTGTGCTCCACTTGAGCAACATCACAACAATACCTGAAGATTATATACTAAATAGATGGACAAAGATGGCAAATAAGGAAATATGAAACCGAGTACTTGGAGGTGCATCAACACAAAATAGCGAGGACAACAGTGAGATGAAAGGTAAGATACGATGGCGCCACGAGATAGTGTTGAAATGTGAAGATGACAAAGATACTCGTAGAACACTTGAGGATGGTTTGAACAGGGATTCAACTATAGTATTTCAGCTACTTTCAATGAAAGATCAAGACAAAATTGAACATTTAGCGACAAACAATGTCAAAGAGTCACCAACAAAAAGTGCTCCCAAAGTCCTAAATCCAAAAAGAGTAAAAACAAAGGGAAGAAGTAAGAGGTTGAAAGGAAAGCTAGAAAGGAAGAAGCCACAAAAGAAGGTATTTGGATCCAAGATTCCAAAAGCCCAAATCATCTGAATTAGGGAAGGCCAAAGTTGATGAAGGATGAGTTCTGAACTTGCAGAACAAATTTGATGTTTCAGTACTTTCATTTGACATTTCAAGACTTTCATTTGATGTTACATTTTTTAGAAGTGAGGACTTTGAATTAAAATTACTACTCAACTTAGTAGAATACAGAAGGTTGTATTATGGAAATCATTCTAAAGTTTACTAGTCTCTATAAGTTTCTTGTTTGAGTGCTGAAATTTAATTTGCAAGAACGTGATCTTTTAACTTAAATGTGTGATAACTTACATGAGCTTTTAAAGTTTACTGGATTTTTCCATTAAGTATACCAAAAGCTACAACTAGAAAAATTTCATATTTTTTATAAATAAAATAGACAACTGCTAAAATGTGAGAATCTAATTTTAAAACACAATCATTCATACATAATCATTAATGTAAAAAAATCTACAAATAGACTAATGAAAGTTAAAGCATAAAAATAATATTTACTATCAACACCCTAAAACATCAAGACCTACTCATGAAATATCACTGCATTACTTTAAAATGTCAACTTCCACCAAAATCCAAAAATCAAATGTCAAATTCCAACAAAAATTCTAATAATCACCTAACCGACAATCCAAAAATACTTAAAACATCATCCACAAACATAAGTTCATCACATTCAAAAACCATCCAAAACCAACAATACTAAAAATCATCCAACAGTAGTACTTAAAACATCATCATCAAACACAAGTTCATCACATCATTAAAAAAGAATTATTTCTTCTTGAATCCCTTCGATGGCTTTTCCGCTTGTCCACCCTTCTTATGAGCAACTGTAGACCCCTTCTTTTCACGTACAACAGTAGAAGAACCTACAACTCATCCAATATCTTCCAAGCTCTCAATCCCAAGACTAAAAGATGGTTCGGGTCCAGTTTTCAATATTGGAACTTCAGGAGTGCACTTCTTCACTGACTTCTTAATGATTTCTTTAATCTGATAAAAAACCCCATGAGAAAAATAATCTTGTGAACAAATAATCTTGCGCAGTAGCTAGAGCTTTTTCACCAAGCTTCATCGTCTCAGCCACATAGGATCTGGTAACAATTTCAATATTCCTAGCAAATCTCATTGAGCGCTCAACAGCATCCTGGAAAAAAAACATTATTACTCATAATTTGAAACACCATATCAACAACAACAAACATAACATAAATAAATAAATAAAATTACAGAAAGAGCTTCAGCAAGAATCTTCTCGCCGGTGGGTAAATCGCCATGAATTTCCAACACTCAAAGCAAGAGGTACTACGGGCAGTGCCATTACCTGGTCCTGAACCCAACTTTAATTTTCCCATTGAAGTCAAAGGAAAACCATTGACACTCATCACACAAGCATTAAACCCAGCACTCACTATGGACTTACAAATAACCTTAACCTTACTGTCATTAAAATGTTGGACTAATGAGAGTGAAGTAGGCAATGGGATTCCTTGAAATGAAAATCTATAAAAATAGCACATCAAAGGTAGAAATACACAACCATTTACAGCATCAAATGGACCTTTGTTGTACCTCTCAACAGCATCACATAATTTTTTTCAGTACATACCCACACCAATCCATATTCCTGATTTCATTCACATTTTCCACAACCCTCAAAAGCTTAAAATCAACATTAATTCTAGATGTGGGAGTAAGGAAAGTACACAGCACGTACATCAGAAAATACTTCTTAAACAGATCACCTCCCTCAGTTAGCAATGACATCTTACCTACCAACCTATCACAAGGAATATTGTCATGTTTATCAACCCCTAAACACATCTTCCACTTAAGCCTCAACTCCATATCTACATTCTGCCCCTTACCTAAGTTATTAACCTCTACAACCTCAACATCACTTATAGGCAGACATATGGAATCATAAACATCATCCCTGGTTATATAATACTTGTCACTACCTATTCGCTACAAGCGGCTAATTAGGTTAAAGTTAGATATCAAATACCGAATCACATTTTTGGACAAAATACCAAAAATTATCTTTAATAATCCTTCAAATCCTATATCAATAACTGACCTGATCCACCCATCAGTCAATGATTTCACAAGCTTTACAATCTCACCAGGGCTACACCTCGTAGAGTAGCCCCTCTTCGAGCTACAAAAAAATTTAAAAAAAATGATAAGCAACACTGAAATATGAAACATATCATAAAATTGTAAGTCATTAATGCATACCTTGATGGATCATTAACACCCTTTGGATTTTTTTGACTTCACAGCTCCTTCACTCTCCTCTCTAACACTCTTCCTCACAACAGATTTCCCTTTACCAACAGAATTTGTTTTACATTCAGCAACAACTATGCCACCTTCCTCATCCGAATCATCAGACTCTCCACCAGCATCATCAAACTCTTCATCATAATCATTAGAGTCATCCTCCTCACCAGGCCTAACTTCATAATCATCCTCCTTCACATCACACCTATCTTCATCATCACCCTCATTTTCATCAGAATCATCATGCTTTTCCCCACTAACTAATTTATTCTCATCACCACTATCAGAATTCTCCTCACTGTCAGATTTACTACCAATATCATCACTAACTTCTTGTAAAACATCAACAACATTTTCTAAATCCTCCCCCTTGTCAGATTCTTCACCTTCATCAGAACCGTCTTCACTTTCATCGCCTCCCTCCTTCTCAGATTCCTCTCCAGCCCCTCCATCTTCCTCAACATTATTTGGCTTCTCACCTTCACCATCAGAACTGTCATCAGATTCTGAGCCATCAACATCTTAAGACCCCTCATCACTTGTCTCCATTTTATCATCATCACCACCAGTCTGATCATCATGACTAGTTTCATCAATGGTAGCATCAAGTGTTTGAGATTGAGAAGGAGAAGTACAGAAGATCTCCTCTCCAAACAAATATATTAAATACAGTCAAATAATGGGGTAACACAAAAATATCATAAGGATTGAAAATTTAAAACAACAGGGTTAAAACATATTGATTACTAGATAGAATATCAGCAACTCTAACATCAGTCAACATATCTTTGTAACGTAGCTTTGACTAGAGAATTTTTGAATCTGAAGAAACATTTTTGACAGCAACACCTATAAATATATTAAAACAAAAAATTCAAAAGAATATGATTACAGAAAAAGTAACATCAAATCAAAAGAAAAATGTATAAAAAAAAGGAAAAAATACAACCTGATTCGGGAGATTTCTCAATTTGAACAGAAACTTTTTCAACACCATCAGCTACAGATAAAAACACATCATAGCATATTTAAAAATAGGAGGCAAAAAAATCAAATTACAGAAGTAAGTATTCCATTTTTTTAAAAAAAAATCACTGTTACCTTTTTTGGGCAGATTTTCCAACCTGTAAAGCTGGAACTGGGCTAACCACCTTATCTGAATGAAATAAAAAATAAAGATCAAATTACTGAACAACAAGAAGCAAGTAAGACATAAAAAATTAGAAAAGAAGTTTTAAAAGGGAAATCCATTTTTACCCTTTTTAGCAGATTTTACAGGCTGAGTAGAATCTAGACTTACAGCATCACCTGAAACATATAAAACATCAAATCATAGTAATAAAAGGTAAAAAGTAATAAGTGAAACATAAAAAATCTGAAAAAGATATATTTAAAAGAGAAAATTATTGTGCCTTTTGTAGCAGATTTTTTTCCAGGCAGATCAGAAGCTGAAACATCAAAACATAGTCCTATTTGGTAAAGGATAATAAATATAAAAAAATTTAAAAATTATGAAAAAGAAGTATTGGAAAGGAAAACTATTTTTACCCTTTTTAGCAGATTGTTTTTCAAGCTCATAAGAAGAAACATGGCTGACACCCTCATCTCAATAGTGTAAAACATAAAACCATAGTGGTAAATGGTATAGAGTAATTAATATAAAAAATAAAAATTAGAAAAAGAAGAAATTAAAAGGAAACTATCTTTACCCTTTTTAGCAGATTTTTTTCCAGCCAGAGCAGAAGCTTGACTGATACCAACACCTAAATTACATAAAACGTCAAAACAAAGTGGTAAAAGATAAAGCGTGATAAATCAAAAATCATAAAAAGTATAATTAACAGGAAAACTATCTTTACCCTTCTTAGCAGATTTTTTTTCCAGCCATAGCAGAAGCTAGACTAACATCATCACCTGAATTACATAAAACATCAAACCATATTGGTAAAGGGTAAAGAGTAATGAATAAAAAAATCAAAAATCAGAAAAGAAGTATTAAAAAAATTAATGTTTACCTTTTTTAGCAGAATTTTTTTCAACCACAACAGAAGCTAGACTGACACCATCACCTAAATTACATAAAACATCAAACCATATTGATAAAGGGTAAAGAGTAATGAATAAATAAAATCAAAAATCAGAAAAGAAGTATTAAAAAATAATGTTAACCTTTTTTAGTAGAATTTTTTTTCAGCCACAACAGAAGCTAAACTGACACCATCACCTGAATTACATAAAACATCAAAACATAGTAGTAAAAGGTAAATACTAATAAATAAGAAATAAAAAAAAGAAGTATTAGAAAAAAATGTTTACCTTTTTTAGCAGATTTTTTTCAGACTCTGAATAAGCTTGGCTGACACCCTCAGCTGAATTATATCAAATATCAAACTATATTGTTAAATGGTACAGAGTAATTCATAAAACATAAAATTTAAAATAAAGCAAAATTATAAATATTACCAGTTGCATTCTCAACTAAAACAGAAGCAAGTTGGATGGAATGAATATTACTGGCACCCTCCTCTAAAAAACATAAAACATTATGAAAGATTTAAAATAGGTAGTATCAAATCACATAATAAAATACAATATTATAATTTGAATAATACCTTCGGCATCAGAATAGCTTCCACGCTCAGCAAGAACCTTACCCTTACTGCTAATCACTTTGACTCGTTTAACAACAGCTTGTTTTACACACCTCTTCCAGATATTTTCTTTAGGGATGGATGAATCAGGAACTGGAGATAATTGGATAGACATCTCAGCCACTTTCTTCTTTTTTGCATTTCTCGGATTCAGAGCTGGAGGAAAACCAAAATATTAATAAAATTAAAAACATACAACAAAATTATACAAATAAACATATACCTAGAGTAAATGTAGGAGTCGTCAAACAACAAATCCTATCAGATTTTCGAACAGGAACACCACAATCTAAAACAAAAGAAAAAAATATTTATAGCATAAATTACATCACCACCCATACATGTATATAAATATCCACAGAAAGTCAAACACATCAATCAGAAAGCAAGTTTAGAACTAGAATTCAGCAAATCAAATAAATAAAACAGATGATCATTAAAAAAATTTAAGACATCAATGAAGAACCTAACAACATCATTTTGGGGGAAAAAGAATAAAAAAATATGAACATACAAAAAACTGTGAAACCAACACACATAAAACATCATATAGAAATAGTTTATACAAACTAGTAAGCACTAGCATCATTATAATACATAAAACCAAACAGTACAAACAAACATCAATATAAGAACAGTAAAGTCAAATGGAATACTTGTATCATCAAATCAGAACTGTAAAGCATCAAATAAAAACATATATAATGAAAACATCAACTTATATACTTAAACCATCACTCTTACTAAAAAACTATGATAGAATCACTGTAATTTAAAAATCATACAATAATGAAAATAAAAAACACATATAATAAGAACAACATGCATAACACCATTCCAATAGAAACATGAATTACAGCATCTCATAAACAGAAAATGAAGTTAAATGAAAACCTTGAAACATCATAATCAAACATTAAAACATAATGTAAAACCCTAGACGACAAAAAATAAACAAATATAGTAATAAATTCAAATATTCCCACCAAACAAATAAAAAAAGCAACAAACCTTGAGAAGAAGTCTTCCTGTCCTGCTTTACAGGAAGAAACGGAAGGCTGGGAGTATGATTTTGCAATTTTCATCACAACATTGTCTATACAACCGGAATCAACAAGATCTCCTTCCTTTGACATCTACAAACTGATAAACATGAAAAATAATACAGTTAAAAACGATCGACATCAATGAAAACCTAATAAACAACATGCATGTAAAAACATTCAACTTCGCAATTTCCTCTTCAAATACAATAACAACCTCAAAATAGAAGAGAGTAATAACTGCAAAAAAACGTACAGAAACCTCAGAGTTCACCAACAAAAAAGCTTACCATACAATAAAATGGCTAAAAAGCTAAGATTATCGGCTGGAAGAACAAATCTAGGTCATCGGAGTTACCTGATGAAGAACCGAACCGATTATTAAGCAAAATCGCAAGAAACTCCAAAAATCGGACCAGAAACCGATTACACTCACATCAAAACACTATATAATGTGTATTAAGCAACAAAAATGGATGAAAGTGCAGAAATTGCTGCGGGAATAGAAAACCTAGGTCGCCAGAAAAGAGGGAAAAAGAGATGGAAAGAAAAATTCTATTTTTTTAGAAAAAACATAAGTGGTTTTTGAGAGAGAGAGAGAGTGAGAGGGAGAAAGGTAAGAGTGAGGGAAAGATGAAGCGATACTGTAGTAAATGTATGCTCAAATTTATTTTAATTACAATTTAGTCCCTAAAAAATATGAAAACTATAATTAATACCCCATCCCAAATTAAGTATGTATTATTTATAATTTAATCACTGGTCTCGCTGCGAGACTATCTCGCACAAGACTTTGTCTATCCTAGAATATGGGAATTTGTAATGTTTCAGAGTTTGTTATAATATTGATAACTATATGGCTTGTCGTAGAATGATGAATTGTTGTATCGTTTCA
This sequence comes from Rubia yunnanensis, assembly GCA_037428765.1. Taxonomy (NCBI): domain Eukaryota; kingdom Viridiplantae; phylum Streptophyta; class Magnoliopsida; order Gentianales; family Rubiaceae; genus Rubia; species Rubia yunnanensis. Next base: position 81,337,532 of record CM075064.1, read on the forward strand.
TGGAACATGTTTCATGTATATAAATGCGTACGCATGCATAGTAAGAAAAGATAAGACAAGGGAAAATCTCGTAATTTCATTAGACATATGAAGCAACTAAAAATACAATCATTCAAAAGCATTTTCTTGATTCTAGCCTTACACAAGAGGGTATCCTGATTCTTTTATCCTCGAAGGGAGTTTGTGTAACCCAAGACTATAATAGGGTCAAATTACTCTTTAAGGAAAGCTTACGTAACGCGACTCACATCAATATCCAAGAAAGTTTTATCACAATCATCCAAATGCATACAAAAATTGCTCCAACAATTTTAAAGATTAATTCATGAACGTATTAGATGATAATGGTGGTTCTGTGTGTTGCCTAATTCCTTGATTGACATGATGGGAATGGATGGATTGGATTAAGGACGATGTATTCGTTATGGATGTGGTGATGTGGTATGCCTAACCCCTCCTGTTAACTTTTAGAATCATCTCAACTAAACCATCGGATGAACACCCTTCTAGCAACAAATGGAAAAATGATGACTGCATGTGAAAAATGGTGATACTCATCGCGGAAGTATGGTAATTTCCTTGTTTTATAATAGAGTTGTACCACATACAATATAACATGGAATTAATTATTTATTTAAAATATGTGGAAACATGAGAAAAGTTATAATAAAGGTTAGAAGGATTTTGGCAATATTAGGCGGCTCAGCCAAACCATAATGACAATGATGGGATTTTATAATGAAATACATGGTTGTGTATTCCTGAAGAGGTTAAGGATAAAAATTCAATATAGTCACTCAAATCATGAGATTTTTATATTCAAATAAATGAATTAATGAGAATTTTTTTAAAATTTTGTTAACCGTTGAATGGATCAGAATATAGTACTCTTTAATTTCTTAATACATATGTTTTGGATTTTGAAAAAAATGAAAGGGAATGATAGTATTCGGGCAAGGTAACTATTCCTTGCTCAAAGAGGTGACATGGAAATTAGCAGAAACCTCAACTGCAAGGGGCAAAATAGTTACAAAATTTTGTATATGAAACTCTGTTGTGGCCTAAGTCAATTGGGCATAACGTTGATTCATAAGTTAATAACTCATGTTGTGATTTTAGTTGATTTTGTAAGATCTCAACACAATCTAGTGGAACACTTGACAGGGGGACTAGTTAGGGATTTGGTAAACAAGTCGGTGATCGGGATGGGTTCAAAGCCAATTTAAATCTTTGATTATTGGATACCCAAATTTTCTATAATACGACGTTGGAATAAAATTGAATGTGGAAGGCCTATTGTTTGAGATTGAAATATATGATTTCAAATCCCAAAGGTAATATGTTAACAATTGTATGAAAGTTTGGTTGAAGTTTTAACTTCTTAATAGATCTTTTGACAAAGTAAATTTGCAGGTGTACGATTAAATGGGTTCACCTATAGGAAGTGTGAAGTGTAACCACTTAAATAAGCTCATGCTTGGATTTGTATACACACGTGAACGGATAGGGAAACATGGCTTATATTTTTTTAAGTTGTATTTGAGCTTGTGTGTAGATTATCTTCAAGTGTTTAAATGGGTTGAAGGGTTCAATCTTTATAAACACACTAATTCTCAAATATTTGGAATGTGTAGTTCACTAGGTGAAAATTCAATCTTCAAGATATTTTCATACTTGTTTGGTTTGGTTGTTGGATTTTTTGAGTCAATGATAATACTTGAATGGTGGAGTATTCTTGGTATTTTATGAAACACAAAGTTATTTAAGTATAATTGGATTCTAGTAGTTGTGAAATTAGGGCAATAAAATAAGTTCGGTGGTGTGGAGTGCACGTTTGTATAAACTATCCACGAGTTTACAACTTTTAGGACAAATATTCGAATTGTACTAGTGAGAATTTTGATGACCAACCTGCCTTGTCCAAGAATGTGGAAAGTTGTATTGTTTCAGAATTTGTTATAATTCTGATAAATGCATGACTTGTCGTAAAATGATGAATTGTTGTATCGTGCCATAGCATATGTTCCCTAAATATACATGCGTACACATGCATGGTAAGAAAAGACAAGACATTGGAAAATATCATAATTTTCTTAGACATATGAAGCCACTAAAAACATAGTTACTATCAAAACCCTACTTCTGCCGCTCTTTTTTTTCCTTCCTCCTCCAGAGGTTTTTTTTCCTCTCATCTTCTTTTTTCCATATTCCCATCATAGAGAGATAAACATTAGTTTTTAACTTAATTTTCTTTTAATGTTCATGTTAATAAATATGAATGGATTTATTTTCTTACATAAGTACTATTCTTCAACTTGATAGACTAGATTGATGTGTTCATAATGATCGCTCAATATAATTATTCATGTCGATGTATTTTATTCGATTTGGTTTTATTGATCATATGTTCCTGATTTCGCTTGTGTTTCTCTAATAGGAGTCATATTCTCGGTCTGTTTTCAAGGTATTTAAAATTTAAACAGCATAGATCGTGTTTTGGATCAAGTGGTGCTACACCTATTGAACATCCATGTTTTCCGTAGTGATATTGATGTGTGATACACTCCTCTCTGCCAAATGGTCATGATTTTCGCGAGAAGGGAGTTAAGATCCCTGGGGGCGATGTTACAATTTTTACTGGATCTCTAATCTGTAATAGTACAGACAATCAGTCTAGTTAATATATAATTTGAATATCCGTACAATAGATTAGTTATTGCTAGGGACTAGTTAGATTGGATGTCAAATTCACTTATTGTAATAGATGTTGGGTGTTTTTCCCGTAACCTTTGGATGATTGATTTAAAAATAAACACAATTAATCAAAAGCAATCTCTTAATTCTAGCTTAAAACAAGAGTGTTTCTCGATTGTTTTATCCTCGAAGGTAGTTCGTGTAACCCTAAGCTACAATATGATCGAATTACTCTTTAAGGACATATTATCACAATCATCCAAACGCTATTTTACCATTACATTGGAATACAATTTTACAAAATTTATTCCAGCAAAATATAGTATTTCAACTTTATTAAGACCAAAAAAATATTTTCCAAATCTTAAACATGATAGGTAAATCTAGTCGGAAATTTTTACTTCAGTATTGTAAGTATTCATCTAATACTACAAAGGTCAGAATAATATGATATTATATATATATATAATACATAAATATAATTACCATATTGTCGTCAATGTGATACTTTGCTTAATGATGTTGATCCTAGTCGCACAACGAGCCTAACGTCTAAATATATCCACATGAATTTGACTATTGGACGGCCAGTTAAAGTGTCAATTATGTTCACCTAAAATAACCAGAGAACTATTTCAAGAGTATTCATTGTATATTGTGAACTTGACAGTGGGTTTATTGATAGAGACAATGGAAGGAGAATTAATACAATATTAAACGTAACACATGTTGGTATTACCTTTCCATTTGAATTCATATCAATCGGTATTGATGTGAATATTATTATAGCATTGGCATTAACAATGATTAATGAAATATTGTAATCAGCATTATCCATCCATTAATACTACTAATTGTGCTAATACTTCTGGTTGTATTCATCCATTAATACTACTAATTGTAACTCTTACCATTTACAATATCCTGTTCATATTTATATTAATTATCAATAATCCATAAATAATTGCCAAGCAGCCTTATGGATTAAATATTTCATTAATTCATTACAACCTCAATAACAAATTCTATTGTGCGTGACCTTTGTTATTCCTAAATATTGAGCAATAAATATATACTTAAAAATTTATTGGCATTAGTCCGAAACCCACAAGTACTCAATTTCCAATCTTCAAAACAAATTTATAATTTCAAAAATAAAAAATAGCAGGGATGTTTAAATTAAACCTTCTACTAGCCACAAGATTTCAAAAAAAATAAAATAATAATAATAAAGAGGGAGGATGATAAATTAATTTTTTAAGGTGTGTCATTTCACATTTGCTCGTATACTTAATTATTAAACTTCAGTCACTAACAAATGAAATCATATTTAGAAGTCTTTGTTTTTGTTTTTCAGTTAGTGATACCTTCAGCTAATACAAACAAATAGGTACAAATGATCAACTATATTTCCATGGAATTTTTGTATATTCACATGGAAATTTGAGAGGTCTAACTCTTTTTGGAATAAAGATATAGATATTTCCCTTTTGTCGTATTCTTTCCATTTTATTGATTTTGTAGTTAAAGATCTACATGATTCACTTGGCGTTCCACAGATACATATGTTGTACCTGACACAACAAAAAGAAAAGAATTTTGGGAAAATTTCCCAAACTTAAGCTCTATATCAACGTTACCTTGGTTGTTCATTGGTGATTTCAAGGAAATCTTACATCAAAATGAAATAGAGAGTGCAAACCGAATGCCATATTGGAAAATTAAAGTTTTTCGAAATGTTCTGATCAACTGTAACCTAACGGATTTGGGATACACGGGAAATAAATTTACATGGTGTCGCAATTGGAAAAACCTGCACACTATTAGGGAAAGATTAGATGGAGCCGTTGCAACTCCAAATTAGATTGTTCTCTATCAAGCTTCAAAATGGAAACATTTGTTCAGTCACTGATCTAATTATACACCTATTGTTTTGAAAATCAGAAAAAATGCATCAAGAAGATTTGAGAAGGAAGTGTATCGAACCTACCAACCGCAATTCGAAAGTGTGCCTCAAAATTACAGTCTTGGGCCTACAATGAATTCCATAACTATGAGAAAAAAATAGAACTCTTATGCAAGGATATTCAGAGACTTCAATTTGATACAATCACAATTCAAACTCAGGATCGAATAGCCACTCTGAAGATGGAGTTAGAGAGAATATTGGATATGGAAAAGGTTAGGTGGAAACAACGTGCAAAGTAACATTGGCTCTAGTTGGGAGAGAAATACGGGTTTTTTTCACTCTTTTGGAAATAAAAGGCGAGGGAGAAATACAATCCATGGTTTAAAGGATAATCATGGTCGATGGTGTATAGAGAGAATTAAAATGGAAACTATTATCCTAGAACACTATCAGACTTTGTTCATGGAAGATAATCAGTACATAGACGACATAGTAAATGTGACGTCCGTAATTCAACTGAGAGTAACTGACCAGATGAATAATTTACTCTACAGACAATTCATCTGGTCAGTTGTTCAATTCTTCAGGCACTCAAACAAATGACTTCTAATAGAGCACCTGGACCGGATGGAATACCGCCATCTTTCTTCCAAACACACTGGAATATAGTGGGTCAAAAGGTATCCTCCTCAGCACTACAATTCTTAAACAATAGAAGAATGATGGATTCATTAAACAGCCCAAACATAGTTCTCATCCAAAAATTTAAAAAGCCTAATGGAGTTACTCAATTTTGCACTATTAGCCTTTTCAATGTCATATACCGCTTCATTTCTAAATGCACAACTAATAGGCTAAGGAAATCATAAGAAAGATAATAGCTGAGCCACAGAGTGCTTTCATTCTGAATAGGATAATATTGGTAATATCCTGATAGTTTGTGAAGCACAACCACATAATAGGCAAGACGAAAGGGAGAATGGGATACAAGTCCATCAAATTAGACATGAGCAAGGCTTTTGATAAAGTTTAATGGTTATTCTTGCTCAAAGTCCTACAAAGTATGGGGTTTTAATCTTAATTCATCAACCTTATTAACCAATGTATCTCATTTGTGGAGTTCTCTTTCATGCTGAATGAAAAAAGATATAGAAAACTTAAACCTACAAGAGGAGTAATACATGAAGATCCATTATCATCTTACTTATTTATCATATATGGGAGGTCCCATCGAACATGCTTCAAGAGAAAATATGGACAAAACAAATATTAGGCTTAAAAATAGCTCGTTCAGCACCAGTTATCTCTCACCCACTTTTCGCAAACGATACCTTAATATTTGGAGAGGCTACGGTCAATGAATCCACTCAACTGAAACAAGGTTTGAAGGAGTCCGAGCTGGTTTCTAGACAGAGAATTAACTTTAATAAGTCATCTATTTTGTTCAACCCAAATGCTAAAAGTAGAGCTAGAGCCAGTATCTTGATTACCATGGGCATGATCGAAACAGATAATCTTGATAAGTATCTAGGTTTGCCAAATACATTTGGAAGATCAAAATTTGCATCACTAGACAGCGTGAAGATAAAAATTTGGATGAAAATCCAAACTTAGGAACATAAGCAATTGCCCAAAGGTGGAAAGGAAGTCATGATCAAGGAAATTCTACATGCCAAGCCGACATACACAATGTCATGCTTCATATTACCAAATACTATGATAGATCATATTCATAAGATGTAAGCCAAATACTGGTGGGGAAGCTCAGATAACAAAAGGTAAACACATTGAGCAAAATGGCGGAAAATGTGCATTCCAAAAGGAATGAGGGTTTGGGATTCAAGGATTTGAAACAATTTAATCTAGAAATGATAGGTAAGAAAGCATGGAGTCTAATAACCAACCCGGAAGCTCCCATGGCTAAACTGTTATAGGCAAAATATCACTCAATTAGAACGTCCCTATTCAAAGCCAAGATCGGGTATCACCATTCCTATGCATGTATTATTGAAAGGGATGAGGAGAAGGATAGGTAATGGTAATACTACAAGAGTAAAATCCGACAGATGGTTACCAAGGAAAAACTCTCAAAAACCAAGCTCCCTCCCGATCGACTACCCAGAGGACATCACAGTAAACAAGTTCATGGAAGCTAATGGAACAGTTTGGCACTCGATAATTATTCGAGAAATTTTTTATGATGAAGAAGCTAATCTAATACTCTCAATGTCGAGGCCATGAAATCAATATGAGGACATTTAGACATGGCACCCAACAATGGATGGAAAATACACGGTAAAATCTTGATATAACCTATCTATTAACTCGGATTTTTTGAATGATGCCATTTATATGGCAAGCTCAAGTGATAGACCATGCCCCCACTAGAAGAGGACATGGACCATGTTAGTTCCTCCAAGAATCAGGCATTTTCTATGGTGTAAAACGTAAGGACTAGCTACCAACAGCGAGGAACCTCATCCAAATAAAGTGTCCAGCAGAACAATCATGCCTAACATGTTCATCAGATGATGTATCGGCAGAGAAAATCTTCTTTTACTGCCCATTGCCACATCAAGTTTGGTTTGCAGCAAATTTACATGAACATATTTAAAGATATCAACAAACATGTCTGTCCTTTTGAATTAGAGATGTGCTTCTCGAATAAGATGATGATACAATATCTTTAGTTTCTCTACTTCTTAACCAAATTTGGTATCATGGAAATGAACTCCTTCATGATAAAAGCCATAATTTGGTTCCTACTCATTCCGTTCAACATGCACTTCAATAGATGGAAATAATCAAAATTGCAAGAAGTTACAACACAGTGACACAGAGAAGCCAAAGAGGAGTGGAGTAAGACAACCATCTGACATGGGTATGACTGGAAGATCATTATTTTTTTTTGATACGACAACGGCCCCAAATTGCACATGTTTAAGATGGTATGTTTGAACATAAAATAAGAAGTGGATGTATAGGGAATCTATAAAACTACAACAGATTTACTTTGCACATGTTGCAGAAGCACTTGCTCTAACTTTTGCCATTAAAATTTGTGCAGCTTATAACATGCCACCAAATATAATTATGGTCGATGCGCAATTAGTAATTAGGGTTGTCCAGAGGATAGAAGATGATAGATTGTATTTTGGTTAACCATAGAGGATATCAAATCCGATTTAGCAAATATACATGAACCAAAATTACAATGAATCCCTAGATAGGAAAACAAAATAGCTCACAAATTGGCTCAATTTCTCAAGACGAGTCCCTTGGACTTTTCACCATGGAGTAGTACTCCAAATTTTGCAACACTTATGGATAATCAATGATAGAAATCTTTTTTTTAAAGTGATTTTTTTATAATGAATACTTTTGTTAAGGAGATAGCACTGTTGAATCAATTCTTTAAAAGGAGATGATACTTAGATAAGGAGTGAGTACCTCTTTGTTATTCAAAGCATTAATTATCAGATAACTTTTAATTATCATAGGGATAAAAACAGTGAACCTGAGTTTTGATTTTTGAATTTTATAAAAGTATCATTTGAACTATTGATCAGTATAAAAAGCTTTGACATTAACCCTAAAATATGAATTCTTGCCTAAAATTCTAAAAACAACTAAAACACAACTATATTGACCCAAATGCTCATGTTAATCTTAAATCTAACCAAAACTATAATTAACTAGACCATCCATTTCAACCATAAAACACCACTGAATATGCTTCCCATCATTGTTGCCACTTATTAAGAGGTTTAAATTAGTTATCTGACCAATCAATGGGTTGACTGTCATTTTTGCTGAATCTGAAATTTAAGTAATACTTTTGGGGGAAAACCCCCCATAATTTACGTGGCAATAAAATGAGGGTTGTCTTTGTACTTGGCTCTTTATCATAAATTTCCTTTTATAATGGGATGTCTATCTCTTTTATTTAAGGAAAGATTACACACAATCAACCAAATTACATACAAGCACCCAACTTTAGTAGTAGGGCTAAACTAATAGACACCACCATTTGAATCTATTGAAATCCATTGAAGTTTAAAACTCCATTCATTTGAATAGTTGGGGATGTCCTCCAAAAAAATGCCCAATTGATGTATACTCGGTTGCTGCACCATAAACGAACCACCACGATCCAACCTTCATGATGGACCACCTGCAACTTAAGAAATCGTAGTTGGGACCACAGACACAGTCTCACAATGCTAGATTCCCTATCAAAATATTACTCTGAACTTCACAATTCTTGACAGAAATGTGGTTTGAATCATGTACATTTATGTTATTAAGAGTGTGGATTAACCACCAAACTGAAACCCAATTCACATGTGATGTATGTCTTATAAAAAGAGGTTCTTACTACTTTTTTTTTTTTGAAATAGAAGATGTTCATTATTTTTGGTACAAAATGAGGGACATTATCCCATAGAGAAGTTTCATCTCTACTATTTTTGGCATGTTACATTAATAAATGGGCAACAGAGTTATCATCCCTTCTAATCCATATCAATTTTGGAAATTGATGACTTTCAACTAATCTACTTATGTCCTCACTAATGAGATCAAAATCAAATAGATCCTCCTTAAGATTCTTCACGGCATTGATAACCAATTGTGCATCTCTTTTTATATGGTTGATTTGTTTGCTCCTCTCTAGTGATGCAATTAGAGCGGTGTGAAGGGCAATGACTTATGCATGCTTCACCATGTAAACAAAAGGTATGACTTGGCATTCTCCATACAACTAGTTTCTATTTAGGGAATATATGTACCAGCCCGGGAAGGTACTATTTGGAGACATGGATGCATCGAAGTAGAGTGTATTTCTATACTCCGGTGAAAGAGTATTTGGACTTTGACTTGATAGGTCAGATACAATTTCAACTATCATTTCATTTAGTTCTGATAACAGCCTCGTGGCATGTATCACACACTATTGTGAATGGATTTCATGTTGTTCTTCATGTAGCAGTTTGTTCTGATGATACCAAAGCTGGATAACATGATAGTTGTGATTGCCATATCTTGTGTACTCATTTCCATGAGGAGATCCTAAACTCACATACTTGCACTTAGTTGTTCAAAATGAAGGATCCTTTCAAGTAAGCTTGCAAAAAATCATAGTTGGTGTGCTAAAGGGCAATGAAAGAACAAATGTTCCATTAAGGTGTCCTTTGCTGAACAGCTTAAGAAAAAAAGCTTTGGCATTCACGCACGTAAATTAGCTGCTGACAGTGGATTTTTCTTGCATAATATCCATAGAAAGTGTTGTCTTCGGTTGTGTTGTTAAGTTCCAAATCTTCTTCTTCCAGAGTAGAGAGGAGCTCGAGCAACTCGACGCTATATTCTCTGCATAGGATAAATTTTAGAAATTAATACCACTATTGTATCCCAGACTTGATTGTATATTCACTATCAATTGTTGGATGCCATATTCTGATATCCATTCATCAGGGTGCAAGGGGTTAATACTCCTAGGTAACGACAACATAAGAGAGGATTCTTCCTGATTGAAAGTGTTCCGGATCAGGTCTTCATTTCACTCTTTGCCATTTTCAAACATTAGATGGAAAATATTTAGATCATTTGGGAAGTCTGTCGACGGTGATGTAGGTTTCTGGTTTTGCAGCCTTGGTAGCCAAAGATCATTTTTACTATTTATACATGTCCTTGACCCAATTCTTTTCCGAACACCTTTTGATAATAGGTGTCTTCCCTCTACAATGGATCTCCATGCATATGAGGGTTCCCACCCTATTTTTGCTTCTAAGGTGTTGATGGGAAGTATTTAGCCTTTAGAATCCTTAATATTGTGGAATTTGGGCTAGTCAACAGACGCCAAGCCTTCTTTCCTAGCATTAGTGTACTTAAGATATTCAAGTCTTTAAATCCTAACCCAGCCATGTCTTTCAAAAAACACAATTTAGTCCATGTTGCCCAATGGATTTTCTTTTTTTGACAAGAGCTACCCCACCAGTAATGGCTAAACAACTTATATATGTCGTTTATCAGATCGTCGGGAAACATAAAGCATGGCGTTGTATAAGTTGGAATAGTCTATAATACTGATTTAATTAGTGCTTATTTCCCCCTTTGGAAAGTTGTTTGTGTTCCCAACTATCGACTTTAGACCAAATCCTGTTTTTAATTCCTTCAAGTGACATAGCTTTTGATCTTCCAAAGATCGTTGGTAAACCCAAATGCTTCACATGGGAGACAACCTCTAACTTCTGCATTATATGTAGTATTTGTGATTTCTCCTTATTGGTCGTGTTCGGGCTAAACATTACGAGGATTTGTTAAAGTTTACTTTATGTCCCGACGCTTTCTCATACTGTTGCAAAACCCTCTTTAGTGCTTTTGCTTCTTGAAGAGTTGTTTCTCCTAGAATCAACGTGTTGTCTGCAAACAAGAGATAAGATAGTGTCGGTGCCCTCCTCACAATCTTCAAACCAAGAAGCCTCTTAAGCCTAATCTCATCTTGTACCAACTGAGAAAATACCTCATTACATGACGAAGAGGTAAGGAGACGGGGGATCTCCTTGATAAACCTCATGTAGGTGTGACTCTACCAAAAATTTTACCATTCAATGTGAAAGAGAAGCGAAATGTCGCATTACATCTGTCGATCGGGTCAATGAAAGCCTGATCAAAACCCATCTTTTCAAGGGTTTTTAGTAGGAAAGGTTATTCGATCCTATCAAAGGATTTACTCATGTCTAGTTTAATCGACATTTGTCCTTTTGCTCCCGTACTCTATTTATGTTGATAATTGATTTTCAAATTATAAATTTAAAAAATTAATGTTTTAGCAATTAAGACGCACTTCTTATACAAGATTAATATGCTGCAAAATGAATACTTTATTATAGATACAATGATTATGGATGGCAATGGAGTGGGTTTTGTTGGAGTCCCGCTCCGCATCCACCCCAATGAAGCGAGTATGAATGTAGTTTTGGTGGGGGTGAGACGGGTATGATAATGGAAATTGATACCCGTCATGGGTAGTGGATCGAACATAGATATTAGTTCATACACGCCTCACCCCCGCCCCGCCCCGCCCCACTCTACCCGCTATGTACACGCTAAATTGTTACATAATAAACTAATATTTATCCATAATGCACATGTGTTTACTTATAATATTTTCATGTAAATACTATGAAACTTTTAAATATTAAAATTATTAATTTTAAAGTAAAATTTTAGGTTTTTTTGGAGATATGGATGAGGTAAGTAAAATGGATTTGAAGCACGTATAGAAACTCAAGTGAGTGATGGGACGGGAATGGATTTTAGATAATACCTGATGAAGCGGTGATGGATTTTAATGTTGTACTCATCATAAATAATGAGACAAATATAAATATAAAAATTTTAGGTAGAAATAAGTTTAGATCTGCCATAATCCATATCTGTCCCGCCCCGCCCCATTGCCATCCCTAACAACGATGGACGTATGTTAATTTTCCTTCATTTGATCTTCGTGTGAAATGGGTGGTGAGAGAGAGCGTAGTAAACGAGCATTCATAGAATGAAAGGTACTTATTATTGCACCATTCCTATCCTACCTTTGACCGAGTGATATTGCTCCTCCCACCAAAAGGGAGGTGAACAGATTGGCACTCTTTTTGAACAGTGATACCAAGTAGAAGTACTTCAAACAAATTTGGACACGTTCGTTGTGATTCATGAATGATGAAGTTAGCCACAAGAGAACAATTCCTGATTGGTTCTGCCTTAGAATATTAATTTCTTCACCACTAGAGCATAAAGAAATGCAATGATATGGTGACAAACCACCTGTTGCAATCACAATTCACAAATGCAGATTCAAATGAAAACGGCCAACGTCTTTCCTTTCTATATATTCAACTCACATTTCCGCCTGCAACCATAGTAAGTTTGTGTGTCTGAAGAAGAAAAAAAGATGGAGTTTTTGTGTGCAAAAGTTCAAGTGCTGATTGATTTGGGGCAGCCCTTAATTCATTCCCCAACTGTGCCAATAATATGCACCCTATTGGCTCTATTGGCTGGATGTTTGGGGTACTTCTATAGACCTTACTGGGGTGTTAGGAGGGTACCCGGCCCTCCAGCTCTTCCTCTTGTGGGACACCTGCCCTTGCTCGCTAAATATGGCCCTGATCTCTTCTCAGTTCTCTCTAAGCAATACGGCCCTGTTTTCAGGTCAGTTTTCATGCATTTTCAAACAGTATGGGGGGGTTTGACTTTTGTCCAAGTGATTTCAGTGCTGTTCTCAAAAGGGTTTGGTCTGATGAATAATGATCTCTGTTTGTGACTTTTAGTTCAACATCAGTCTTAATCACATCATGTTCTGACCAAAAAGGTGCTAATTTCTCCTATTTGAGCTGTACCTAAGTAGTTTGGCATAACTGTAACCTGTTTAATGCAAATAAAACAATTTTCTTGATCTAAGAGAAGCTGTTTTATGGATCTCCTCTCTGGCTAGATCTTACACATATGGTTGTTGCTTCCCAGTTCTTGTTTTTTTTAATTGTTTTTAAAATTTTGGTTTCAGGTTTCACATGGGCAGGCAACCATTGGTGATTGTTGCAGATGCAGAGCTTTGCAGAGAAGCTGGGATCAAGAAATTCAAAGACCTCACAAATAGAAGCATCCCTTCTCCTATTGCAGCTTCTCCTCTCCATCAAAAGGGCCTCTTTTTTTCCAAGTAATACTCCTTTTCACCTATATTTTCTGTACAGTTTTTTTTCAAGAAATCGGTAGTTCAAGGTTGACAGGCAGTGCGTGTTCATCGCTAGTCACATTTCACGATCAAAATTGATCGTGACAAGAGGTTATGAATAATGACTCGTATAATCGACCACACGTAGCAATGTAAAGGTTTAGTTGTTATTGTTGCTGTTTGATGATGGTAATTGGAAATGTTACAGGGATGAAAGATGGTCTACAATGAGAAACACAATTCTATCAGTTTACCAGCCATCTCACCTTGCCAAGTTGATACCTACCATGCAATCATACATAGAATCTGCAACTGCTGATCTTGATTCCCAAGGGGACATGCAGTTTTCTCAACTCTCCCTTAAACTGGCTACCGATGTGATTGGACAAGCCGCATTTGGAGTGGACTTCGGCCTCTCTAAGCCTCAATCAGGCAATGATTCTCACCAGAAAAATGATGAGGAAGTGCAGGAGTTCATCAATCAGCACATCTACTCCACTACACAGCTCAAGATGGACTTATCAGGATCCCTTTCCATCATACTCGGGTTGCTGGTCCCGATCCTTCAGGAGCCCTTTCGCCAGATTCTGAAGAGGATACCGGGAACCATGGACAGGAAAGTGGCCCGAACCAACCAGAATTTAACAAACCGGCTTGATCAGATTGTGGCGAGGAAGATAGAAGAAATGGACCATGGCTCGAACTCAAAGTACTTCTTGTCTCTTGTTCTGAATGCAAGGGAATCGTCGACTGCAGCAAGGAATGCCTTCACCCCAGACTACATCAGTGCAGTGAGCTATGAACACTTGCTGGCTGGCTCAGCCACGACATCATTTACATTGTCAACTATCATCTATCTTGTTTCTGGACATCCAGAAGTTGAGAAGAAATTGGTTCAAGAAATCGATGAGTTTGGTCCCCTTGATCAGATACCTACTGCTGATGATCTTCATGGAAAATTCCCCTATCTTGATCAGGCATGTGATCACTTATTCATCATATTTTCATAAACTTCGAAGAAGATGATGAATCATGTTAATTCATTGCCGCATATCTCGCTGTTCTCTCAACTTTCTGTCTGCAGGTGATCAAAGAAGCAATGAGGTTTTACACTGTTTCCCCTTTAGTTGCTAGAGAAACGTCAAGAGAAGTAGAGATTGGAGGGTACAAACTTCCAAAGGTACTGCTTTTCTTCTCAACAGTTACCTAAAACTGATATGTAACATCATGACTGAAAATGGATTTGACCATTATTTATGCAGGGTACATGGGTGTGGTTGGCACCAGGAGTTCTTGCTAAAGACCCAAAGAATTTCCCTGAACCTGAAAAGTTCAAACCTGAGAGATTCGATCCAAATTGCGAAGAACAGAAGCGAAGGCATCCTTATGCCCACATCCCCTTTGGTATAGGTCCACGACAATGCATCGGAATGAAATTTTCCATCCAAGAGCTCAAGCTTTCACTTGTTCATTTGTATAGAAGATATGTATTTCGCCATTCTCCGGAGATGGAAAAACCTTTGGCTCTGGACTATGGCATAGTTGTGAACTTTAAGCATGGTGTAAAGGTGCGAGCCATCAAACGTGCTTGAATGATGCCCACAAATGCAAGAAAAATCATTTCAATGAAGGCGCAGTTCAAAGTTTTTTATCCAGTTCATCTGAAGTTGTAATTTTCTTGAATACTTTGTCAAAATGCACACAGGAAGATCTCACAGTACAGATTATGGCAAATTTTAGTTTGATTTGCATCATTCAGAAACTACTTAGAAACTCAGAAACCAAAAAAACAATTTACTCCAAAACCATAAATTACAATCAGCATCCCACAGGCTGTTTGAATTCTGCATACCAATACCATTGAAGTTCACAGATTAACCACTAGAATTTAATTCTGCATAAACAACAAGCTGTTGTAACCTTACAACATTGGAGATCCTACTGGCAGAAGTAATCATCCCTTTCGGAGAAGTTCATTGCATGCTTGTCCATTCGAGTAGGCAGGCAAAGAGGCCTGGAGAAGTTAACTGAGCAATGATCAGAACCTGTGCTGCTTTTCGAATCCAGATTACTTGAGTATGCAGCTGATTTCTTAAGAAACTGAAATTCATCCATGGACTGCCTAAGAACCCTCTGGTTATTTCTCTGTTTTGCTTTGGTCGATTCAGTCAGGTTCATGTAGCTAGGCCTGCTTCTGCTGCTCTCTTCGGACACAGGTGTGCAAATAGAAGATGAAGCCGAGCTTTCATTATACCGGAGTTCAGAACTTGGGCTAGAAGACGAAGGCGGCCTTGCAGAGATTCTAGTGGTCATATTGTTCTTCTTCACCTTCACTGATCCAAGCTCAGATAACCTCGATTTGTTTGCCTTATAAGGAACCACATTCTTGGCTAGTGGAGTCTTTTCTATAAATTCATTCTTGGCTTGTGGAGTCTTTTCCGAAACTTCATTCTTGGCTTGTTCCATCAACCTACTCTCCCATGGTTTCGCAGCCATCCATCTCTCCAACCAGCTCCATCCTGCGCTACCCTTATCAAACTCCAGACTTTTGATTGAGGGAGCCGAGACATTTGTTCGCATGTCAAAACCCTGGCTAGCTTTCCACTGCTGAAAAATACCTTCAAGATTCAATTTTTGTTCTTAAGAAACACAATGACAAGTACTCTAAGTTGAAATAGACAGTACCTTTTGAGCAATGGAGTATGCAAGTGCCCTTTCCCTCTTGCACATCCCTTCTTGCCTCATCTGGATCTTTGTCTTAACCTCATCCAATGTCAGCCTACTATCACACCATCCTTCCTGGTATTATCCGAACAATCAGTTTCCAAATTCAAGCATACAATGAGACTACATTGCAAAGTATAGAGATGGAAAAGGGAAATGAAATCTAGACTATCTAGTATTAATGTACCTCTGCTTCTCTTAACTGATTGGTTCTGATGCGATGCTCGTCAAGAATCTTCTGAACAGCCTGTCCCTCCAGTGACATTCGCACACGACGGGCTCTAACCCGTGCCTGAACCCGAACCAAAGCCTGCATACACCTTAGTGTTACAGCAGCCTGTTTCCTCACCTGCCTTCCCCGGACTAAAGCCTGAAGCCTCACTAGTCCTCTCAAGGCTCCCAATGCTCTCCTTGCCTGAACATTCAGTGTTTTCAATCAGTAACAATTCCCAACAAAACCATTAGAAACAAAAACAGAACAATCCCTCAAATATAGAAAATCTAAATGCGACACGCATAATATGATTAGGAAGTGTACACAATGAAACTATCAGAAACTAAGTACTAGCAACCTCAATAGATGAATGCGGATGAGAGAAACAAGTCTCGAATGGTATGAACACTTGTAAATGAGACTAGAAACACGCAATGAAACTATTAAAAACAAATGAAGGACTACAAAAACATGATACACAAAAAAAAATGGAGGAAATTACCAAGAATCCGCGAAAGGCGGTCTGAATCCTGATTGCAGCCCATTCTTGCCTCACAACCCGGAAATCTTTCGGAGGAGCTCGAACAACATGAGCCACGGCAGCATTATAAGCTCTGTTGTTCACTGGAGAAGAATCGGAGCACTCAGAAGCATAGCCACTTCTCCTAGGGTTCCCTTTGAACCCTTTCCACGAGGAGGACCCACTCAGATCTCCAGATGGGCTCCTCCATAGCCTCCATTTCCTGCCTTTCCCCCCTGGCTTATCCTATCAACGACAACAGTCAAAAAACCGTGCAGAACAGTAAAAAAAAGAGGGGACTCAAAAACTACAAAAAAAAGATTGGATCTCTACCTGCTCTTCTTTCTCAATCTTCTTGAACCCAATCAGAGCTTTGACCCATTTCCCTGAAGCACCCATCTACAAGATCTCAGCTTGAACTTCTCGGCAGATTTCACAAATAAGACTATAGATTATTAGCCTTGCGAAAATGGCAGCGAAGAAGGAAAGAAATAGTGCATTAATTTTGGTGGGGAGAATACAGAGTCTCACAAATGGATGGGGAAAGAGAGACCCGGAGCACTAATGGGGGAAAATTAATGGGGTGGAGAGAAAAGGACGGGCGACAGAGTGAAGAAATAGAACAGCGGGAGTTTGGAATGTGTGTTCTGGGTTCGAGGGAGGAGTGGGGAGAAGTCTGACTAGTGCTACAGTCCCATGTTCAGTGAGCCGTTACTTTTTCTGAGTACAATTTGAATTTCAAAGCGGTAAATGGGGACAATTTTAGGAGAATAGCATGAGGCCATCTTCCCGCTTGAAATGGCACACTAAGCAATATTTTCCGGTCTGGTCCTTAACGTTTTGGCATGGAGTTACTTTGGTCAAGTACGTTTTAAGTAGCCAAATACTCCCTCTGTTTTGTTATTTATGACACACTTTATGTAAAAATTAATTGTTGTTTTAATTCATTACATATTGTGCAATACCTTCTTTTGGTCACCAATGCAAATACTGCATTTAATCGGCAATTAACATTTTGAAATTGATTTCTTTAGTCCCCATAGGTGGTTTTTAGGTAAGTCAACAATAAAATTGGTCAAAAATCTGTAAAATGACCATTATACCCTGCATTTAAAAAAATCAAAAGAAACCTCGTTGTTTTCAACTGCTACAATGCTTGGTCAGACCCCCCTGCCATGTCTCTAAAGTTGCCGGAAAACACCATGGACATCCTGGTTGCATCAAATCTTTAAGGGTAAAGTGAAACCCATCAATACATGACCAATTACTTCATGCTTGTGCAAAATATGGGAAAATTAGTGCAATAATCTTCCTAAATCACAACCAAAATGCTCCGTGATGAAGCCCAGGTTCAGTCGAGAAATGTCACTGGAAAAATGGGCTTGAAAAACGATGTTAGAGAGTACCAAAAATGGGCCTGAACTGATGTATCGTAAGAGCAAAAGTTCAGACCCAACAAACAAAGTCAATCAACCCATACCTTTTCTCCATATTATTCAGCGGCAAGAGATGAACACTCGTAGGAAAAACGACACAAACTAATCAGATCTGGCTCCAGGAAAGCCCATCTTTATCGAGTCCGATCTAGACATCCGGACAATCTCATTCCTTCCAATGCAGCACCTGACCCGTCCGAATCGATTGAGGAACCCCAACCTAAATCGAGTTTGAATCGATTGACAGAAGGGAAATCACTGGTGGTGGCCATGACAGCAAGAGACACCATCGCGAATAGAAACTGAGCGAAGCGCAGTAAAAGGCCGCCGATGGTCCCAGGCATACCTTGGATGTCCCTCATCCTCACTCCGACAGCCAATGGCGCGTTCACATCCTCCGTCTGCAGCGATGGCGCTTCCATTGGGACAGGATGCACCATGTTGTGACTCACATCCTCTGATCTCTATCTCCCCCTAAAAAAAAGAAATGGGAAATATAAAAGAAATATAAATTGAAAATTTTTAATTGAAAATATTTTTTAATTAGTATAATTATAAAAATACCCCTGACTATACAAGAAAATTATTCCGGTTTACCAGAAAATCGCCTCTGGGGACCAAACAAATCAATTTCAATATGTTAATTGCTGATTAAATGCGGTATTGGCCTTGAGGATCAAAAGAAGGTATTCCACAATACGTAAGGGACTAAAAAAAATTAGTCTACTATAAATGGATGTTTTCTTTTATTTGCCATTCTTTCCATTTTTTGCAAGATTCTTTCAATTTCATTCACTCATTCTACTTTTTATTTTCTACATTCAATTTTATCCACTCATTTTCTCAACCTAAATCAAAACACATAAACATATGATGTAATAAATAGAAAAACGAAGGGAGTATAATTGTTCACAAAGTCTTGTGTTATACAGAGTCATTTCATAATTATAATAGAGTAAGTAATGAGATAATTTTATTTTTATTGCAATGAGACTCACATAAAAATCCTTAAAATATAATTTTGAAATATAAATAAATAGGTTATGAAAATGAGATTCTTATTGGGATGTTTTTTTTAAATGACACACTTTCCATTTTTGGCAAGATTCCTACAATTCATCCACTCTTTTTACTTTTACTTTTCGACACTCATTTTCAATCTCTCATTTTCTTTACATTAATCCAAGAGGCTAAATTTCTTTACTCTTAGCGACACGGAGGGAGTAATGGCTTATAATTAGACCAAAAAATGTAAAATCTACGATACTTTTTCAATGTACTTGGCTCGCGTACGATGAATTTGGTCAATTATGCTTTTGTGATTAAATTTTTTTAAGTCGAATTCATTTCCCAATAGCCAAGACACATTGATTATTAGAGTTAGCGGATCTTCTAAGCTACTTAGGGCATGGGCAGTGGTGGTCTCTTAAAATTAAAAGATCGCTTAAGAGACCGAAAACCACCACAGTGGTGGTCTTTTGAGTGGTCTCTTGTTAAGAGACCACTCACCGAGCTCTTACTAAGAGCCCGGTCTGGAGCCTCCAAATGGGCCATCTCACTGACGCCGCACATGGGTGCTTTGGGCGTTCAATTTTTTTTCCACGAGTGGGACACGTGTCGCCCCCTGAGTGGGCCACGTGTCCCACTCAGCCGCAAATTTTTTTTATTTTTTGTTGCGGACACGTGTCACCCACGGATTGGGCCACGTGTCCGCAACGATAATGTTTTGGGAGAAATCAGAATTGGAAATCTGGGGGACACGTGGTCCAATAAGGAGGTGACACGTGTCCCCCCAACGGCTGGATAACAGCCTTTTTTTTTAATGGGACACGTGTCCCATTCTGGTGGCGACACGTGTCCCAGACGAAATTTTGCAGATTTTTTTAAAAATTTCTATTATAATTTTTATATTCCATTCTCCCACTTTTTTTGCCTATAAATATGGACCATTTAAACTCATTTCACCACACCACTTCCAAATCAAATTTAATTTATTTAATTTCGTTTCCTTAGTTTCTTCAAAAAAATTGAAATTCATTTTATTTTTTACGCTGAAGCATCGTATTGACAAGAACGAGAAAAACAAATTATTTAACATATTTTTAAAAAATGAATTTAAATTTAAATATTTAAACATTATATTAAAATAATATGGAAACAAATATAAATTTAAAAACGAATTTAAATTTAAATTTTAAAACGAATTTAAATTTAAAAACGAATTAAAAACGAATTTCAATTTAAATTTGAAAATGAAATTAAATTTAAAAACGAATTTAAATTTAAATATTTAAACTTATTTTTGGTGGACAAATTTATTTAAAATAATATGTAATGGTAAAATTAATGAGTAGGATAGAGAAAATCAAGTGGGTTCCATGAATAGTGTACAATGGTCTCTTAACCATTGTGGAGAAAAAAAAGGGGTTGTCTCTTAAGTGGTCTCTTAAGCAGAGGTGGAAGAGAGAGAGGGAGAAAAATAATATATTTAATTGGTAAGAGACCGGTAGTGGTCTCTACCACTGCCCATAGCCTTAGGGCATCAGTGGAGGCCTCTTAAAATTAAAAGATCGCTCTAGAGACCGAAAATCATCACAGTGGTGGTCTCTAGAGTGGTCTCTTAACAAGAGACCACTTAAAAGTCTCTTAAGAGAACACACAAGAGACCGGTCATGGGGCCAAATGCCTGACAAGCGCACATGGTGCAAGGGCCGCTGAAAAGCAACCCTTTTTTGTTCGTCTGGGACATGTGTCACCCCCTGAGTGGGCCACGTGTCCCACTAAGCCGCGGCCTTTTTTACATTTCTGTTGCGGACACGTGTCACCCAGGGATTGAGCCACGTGTTTGCAACGGTTATTTTCTTGGTGGAACTGAAATTTAAATTGGGGGAACACGTGGACCAATAAAAAGGCAACACGAGTCCCCCCACAACGACAGTAAACAGGTAGTTTTTAATGGGACACGTGTCCCATTCTGGTGGTGACACGTGTCCCAGCCGTATTTTTAAAAAAAAATTGGTAAATTTTTTATTTTTTAGAATTTCTATTTTAATTTTTATATTCCATCTTCCTCCACTTTTTGCCTATAAATATAGTTGATTTCAACTCATTTCATCACACTACTTCCAATTCCAATACTTCTACCTCACTAATTCATCTTCTACATTGTAATCCATTTATTGTGATGGATCCACGAAGAACGTCGAAAGGCAAAGATAGGGTAATTCCAAATTCTTTCAATATGGAAAATTTTTCGCAAAATCCGAATTATCGTCCATTTCCAAATTCGAAATTTAGTGAAAATTCTCCTAACATCCCTCCCCACTTCTATATGAATTCTCAACATTCATACATGAATTTTCAAAATCAATACCATTCTTCCCAAAATGCATACATGAACCCTCCTTACCCGAACCACTCCCAAAATGCGAACACCCAATCACAAAATTCGTACCATAATTTATATGGTCAAAGCTTTCATTCTCCACATCTTGATGCTATAAACGAATCGGGAGCATTTTCAAGCCGAGGAGTTCGCAGTTCACCGGGTCAAAATTTTGGTGGTGAAGATGGGCGACAAAATTTTGGTGGTGAAGAGGAGGTCGCGATACTGGAATGTCGAAACGTTGGGCAAAATTATGATAATTTGTATCATAATGCACAACATAATAGTCGAAGATGAAAGAGATACATATGGATTGCAAGTTCAACCAGGTGATTATGACCAAATCGATGACTCTCCTTGGCATTATAATGCCGAGCGGCATGCTGATCTACCGACTTTTAGGCAAAATTGGAGGGAAGTGCGCAACAGAGCTAAACATGACCAATTGAAAAATGACCTTACGGAACATTTTTACCAATATTTGGGTGGTCAAAATTATGATGTCGATATGGTTTCGTCATCCATATTTTTTTGTCAGACTAGATCAATATTTTTTTTCTATTTTTAATAATTGGTCACATTAGATCAATATTTGATTTTGTAATAATTGGTTGGAGTAGATCAATATTTTATTTAGTATTTTCTGTAATTTTTATAGTTGTTATAATTGGTTTTCACAATTTTTAAGTTTTTTTAGATTATTTTATAAAAAAATGAATTCTCATAGTATTTATTTATTTATTTTTGTTTTAATAGTTTCTTTTAAAAAAATTAACTTAATTTTATTTTTTTATACTAAAGCACGGTATTAACAAGAACGAGAAAATCAAATTATTTAACATATTTTAAAAAAGAGTTTATATTTTAAACATTAAAACATTATATTAAATTCTGCATTCAACTTATTTTTTGTGGACAAATTTATTTAAAATAATATTTAATGGTCAAATTAATGAGCAGGATAGAGAAAATCAAGTGGTTTCCATGAATAGTACATAATGGTCTCTTACCACTGTGGAGAAGAAAATGGTTGTCTCTTAAGTTGTCTCTTAATCTGAGATGGAAGAGAGGGGAAAAAAAATATCTAATGTTTTAAAATATATCTAAAATTTGAAATCTATCTCAGCACGTGTGTCATGTGCGATGACTTTGGTCAATTAAATTGTTAATTTGGATTTGGATTATTACGCAACAACTAACAAATGTAATTCCTCCGTCCCAGCCGAATCTGCACACTTTTTGGTCAACTTTTTCAAGACATATTTGACCATAAATTTTAAATAGTATATAGACATCAATATCATCATTTGAGATATTATTGGATTATTTACATGATGTATTTTTTAAATATCAAATTTTAGCACACCGTTAATATACTTAACTAAAGTTATTATTGGTCAAACATGACTTGAAAAGATTGATTAAAAAATGTGCACATTCAACTGAAACGGGGCGAGTAATTATTTTCAAAGTTAATGGACCTTCCAAACAATTTATAAATTATTAACAAACTTCTTAAATATTTACAGTCAAAAAAATAATTATAAATTTTCAACAAGTTTAAATTGAGTTCAGATGCAGTGCATATGGCATGTCACGAGATCTGACTTTGGACAATTATACTTTTATGGTCAGTTACATTTTAAATTTTTTTTTTTAAATAATGGTTCACCCTTCGTTCATTGCTAAGGAAGTTGGTACATGTTACATTAGCATGTGCTAGATTATGTGCATCGACGACTGTTAATTTATCCACCTTAAGTATTAATAACTTGTGGAACACCATCCCTAGAATTATAATTTCCTTAACTAATTGTCTTATATCTACCGGGATTTCTGGGTAATTGGTGATATGTTGTAGCGCATTTTCATAGTCTGTGTTCATGAGTAGATGCCAATTCCTTTTGTTGCTAGCCTGCTTCATAGCATGGAATATAGCCAATAGCTCTGCCTGGACCGCCGAGGATGCATGGATGGTAGCATTTCCTTTCCACCCTGCCTGTGTGGGTGGCTTTGCGCACCAAGCCGCCACTCCTTCTCCATTGCTGCTGCAGAACGCCGCATATCTAGTGATAATTGTGCAATCATGAAAGATATTGTCTACACATCTATACTTCTTCAGCCACATGAGGGTGATGACTCCCATTTTTCTTGTCTCTTTGAATGGCTCCTCACCTGTATCATTTTGTGTTGTTGCACCTGGGAGATCCAGATCTGGGTCCAAACTGTGCATGTCCCGAACCATATCTCATGTCCTAGCTCTGTTGGTCAATCCCTCTATTTCATCCATTATATGTTTGAATGAAATAGGTGCTTGTTCTAGTGTGACAGAGCATCTCGCCCACCAAATAACCCAGATTATAAAACATGCGAGTTCTTGATCTTCCTTCTCCGGAGCGATGTTAAACCATTGTTGGATCCATACTTTAAAGGAAGTCGGGATGCCTATGCTAAAATCTAATCTCTATTTGCTTTGCCCCAATACCTTTCTGGCTATGTCACATTCGAACATCATATGCTCTATTATTTTGTCCGCCCTCGAGCACGCTTGGTATTTCGTGGATAGGATCATACCTCTTCTCAGGAGATTCAGAGCTATTGGGCATGCCCCATTGATCATTCTCCAAATAAGAAATTTATATTTTCTGTGATGTTAGCATTCCATAGGACCTTCCACATTTTGGTTTCTGACTGATTTCCTGGTGATGTCGTTGAGGATGAGGGTTTATCCCGAACCTTAGCTTCCTTTGTTGTGTGGTAACCCATCTTGACTGAGTATTTCCCTAATGCATCTTTGTCCCATGCCAAATAATCTACATCCCCAAAATTGTGAGTCAGGATGTGTAATTTTTGTATTTCCTCGATTGTGGTAGATGGGAATAGGATTCTGAGTAGCGGCATTCTCCAGGATATGTGTACGTCGATGAGGCCAGAGACTTTAAATTGTAGATATGGGAAGATGCTTGTTTCATATTTCATTGGAGTAATCTAATTTGGTATCCAATTCTGTTGAATATATGTTGTCTCACCCGTCACAATCTTTCACTTCAGGTGAGGTTTGAGTAGTTAAAGTCCCCAAAGTATTCCCCTCCATCTGTAAGAACCTCCATGCTTCTATTTTGTCTGTAGAAAGTCATGCTTCCTGCAGTATTTTGCAAGAAAAAACTTTGAGAAGAATGTGTCTTTATTTTTTATCAGTGTCCACGCTTTCTTCCCCAGCATCGCTTGGTTCATTTCAGACATAGATCGCATCCCTAGTCCACCATTCCATTTCAATTCTCACAGCTTATCCCGTGACTTCCAATGTATCCCTCTCCCTCCCTGATCTCCTGCCCAGACAAACCTTGCCATCTGTTTGTTAATCTCTTTTGCAATTGTTTTTGGTATCCTGAATGTCCCAATGGTATACTTGGATAATGAACAAAGTACATGCTTGCACAGTGTGATCATATTCATTACTGATAGGTCGCTCTTCCTCCACTCTGCCGTCTTTGATATAATCTTCTCCTGTAAGCCTTTAAACAATCTAACTTTTGAAGCCTTAAAATTGATGCCATGGCCCAGGTATTTCCCTTGCAAGAGATCTGACTTTATGTTGAATCTCAATTTAATCAGATTCATGGTAAATTCATTCCCATTTGGACTTATCATGAATGAAGATTTCTTAAAATTTAATCTCTGTCCCAAATAGGCTACGAACATATTCAATGTGGTTGCTAGTTTCTTCATACCACTTTTCGTAACCTCAAAGAAAAGGATACAGCTGTCTGCAAACATCAGGTTTGAGACACGTGGCACACCTATGCCACATTGGACTCCCCTGCACACCTGTTGGAATGGTGCTAAGGCAATCATGGAAGACAGTGCTTCATGCCACAAGATGAACGAAATAGGTAAAGGGGACAACCTTGTCTTAATCCTTGTTTGTGCTTGAATGGTTCCGAGAGCTCCCTGCTGAATTTAATAGAGTATGTGACTGTGGTGACACACTCCATAATCCACTTAATTGGAAATCCCATCCACCCCATGACATTCCCGAGAAAGTCCCAAGACACACTATCGTATGCTTTGCTCATATCAATCTTCAAGCTTGCAATGGCTACTTTCCCTCTCTTCTGCTTTAGAACCTTCTCAATCAACTCGTGTGCTACTAATGAGTTCTCGACTATCGAACTTCCTGTTACAAATGTTGCTTGGTTGCCGAAAATTAGATACCCCATTGTGTGCTTTAATCTATTTGCTAGTACCTTAGCAAATACTTTATACGTAACATTGCACAAGCTAACAGGTCTTAAATCAGCAGGTTTTGTGGGTACCTTATTTTTGGGAATTAGGGTGATGTTGGTGGCATTCCATTCTTTTAGAATTCTTCCAGTTATGAAGAACTCATGTACTACTTTCATGAGATTTTCTCCGACTTCAATCCAATAGTGTTTATAAAATCCCACTGGAATTCTATCTGATCCCGGTGCCTTCCATTTTCCCATTTGGAATATTGTCGCTTTAAATTCTTTTACCGTCACCCCTGCTGATAGCTTCCGTTGTTGTTCTGAATTCACCATTGGTTTGATAAGTTGTAGGATGTCATTGATTGTCGTACCCCCCGTATGCATCATGTGGCATGATAAATTCATTGACAAAACCCATACTGATATGTTCAACCACCATCTGCCACAGTTGGTTCGGATCGGTTACCCGCTTCCCTTGATTGTTCTTCATCTGTGTAATTCGATTCCTTCCTTGTTTCTTCTTGGCCCATTTGTGAAAGAAACTTGTATTCTTGTTGCCTTCTGCATCCCATTTGATCTATGCTCTTTGTTTCCAGAATTTATTTTGTATGTTTAGGAGATCATCTAGTTCTTCTGATCTAGTTCTCGCTTCTTCAAAGTCATGGGTCATCTGAAGTTTGGAAATTTCTTTTTTCCTTCCTTCGTATCATGTTGTCCAGTACACCCACGTTGTCTCTGCTCCATTTTCTAAGCATGAGCATTGTGGCTTCTAGTTTCTTCTCCAGCATGGGCATGTAGCAGTGTTGTGTTGTTGATGAGCCTTGTCCTCCACTTTGGTTCCCGCTTTCATTCTGCCCTTTCTACCAATTCTCTTTAATGATTTCTCTGACCTCGTCCCTACGGATCCAAAATGCTTCAAACTTTGGCCTTTCTTTTTTCCTTTTACCAGTAGCCTGATGGTGTGTGTTCAATACCATCGGCCCGTGATCTAATCTTGACATTGGTAGATTCCTGAGCATGTAACTTGGGAAGAGGTCAACCCACATCTTGTTCGCAAATCCTTTATCCAGCATTTCTACTACCAGTTGGCCTCCCTGACATCCATTTGACCACGTAAACCATTGCCCCTGATTGTGTAGCTCCTGGAGGTTATTCCTTCGTAGGACCTCATCCAGCACAGCTGTCTATTGCTCAGTTACTGTATTACCTTCTCTCTTATCTTCGCTCCCTGTAACTTGATTGTAGTCCCCCATGATCAGTTTCAGTAATGTGTTGAACAACAACTCAGTATTTAATTCATCCCAGACTTGTTCCCTCTTTTTTTTCCAGGATGTCCATACAGTAAAACAAGCTTCCATTCCTCCCCAGCTAAGAAAGTGACATTACAAAATACAAAATTTTAAGAGCTTTTTGCTACCCCGAGATGGATTTTCGGTGTCTAAGCCACACAGACCACCTGGCATCTACAATTTCCCAACTAGTGAAATACGACTTGTCTAGCCATTTCCTAATCTTACTACTATTACATTTAGTCTCCATAAGAAAAACAATATTGGGTTTATACTGCAAGACGAGGTTTTTGAGGGTGCTTACTGCTAGAGGGTGCGTCTGCCCTCTACAGTTCCAACATAGTAGATTCATGAACCTCTTGGTGGTTGTTCTGGACCAACCACCAAAGTACCACAGGTATTGCCTTCACCAGACAGCATGACCACTGAGACTATCTCCTCATAGGTCCTGGCACCAACAATGACCATTTTCCCTTACTCCACTCCATCATTGTCGATGCATACTCCTCTCAATCATTAATCTTGTTACAATAGTCAATTTTGAAGGGACTAGTCTAGCTCTCGTTTCCCACCTGGATCCTCCACTATATCCCACCAGTTTACTTAAACTTGCCTGATTCTCGTGGTTGCATTTGGATCCCACTATAGGTTGTTGAGGCAAAGATTTTCCTAATTCATTCAAGATTGGGCCTGCTTTGAAATTATTAGCATTAGATTCCAGTTCCATCCCATTTTCCACTTGGGCCTGGCCATTCTTCAACCCATCCAACTCCATTATGTCAGTTACATTTTAAATTGAATTCATGATGCGATAGCTGACAAATATAATTGTCTATCAGGGACACTCTTAAACAGGGCAGGGCGACCCCCCTCCCACGTGGCAGCATCCGATTCGTTCCTTGCATGCATTTTGGTAGAAGGCGTATAGAAAAAAAGGTGTGTGACTTATACGTTTGAAGAAAATGAGGCATCCATTTTTTCTATTCATCTTTCGCATCCCTCTGTCCCTTCACCTTTTCACAACCCTCTCTCTCACCACTTTTTGCATCCACTTTTCTCCCCCTCCAATTATTGCCAGCCCAGGTCTCCAAGAAATTATTGCAACTGAAGATGAGCGTTGAAGGCCATTGGCTGAGATAGAAGGAAATTGAAACAATGTTGTGTTGTAATCGAAAACCTATTAGACGTGGAAGGAAGACTATTCGACCTTCGTAATCCTAATCGACGGGTGACGTGAAAGGTCGTAAACCCTAAACACTTTACTCTATAAATCAATTGAGATTACCATTCTTTTTATTACTTTCAAAGGTGGGTTTTTTGTTTGCGGGATGAAAAGAAGGGTTAAGATTCACAGAGCCGGGATTCTTTTTTGCTAAACCTGCCCACTGGTGGAGAATGTCCAGTTGTTTTCCAACCTGGAAGCGCTTCAGTGAAAGAAATTCTGTGACTGGAAGGTGGAGGTATGAGAATGCAGTGGCTTTGCTCATTGAAAAGTTGCCGAGCATCGAATAAGAAATAAGTTTGCATGCAAGGAGGAAGAGGATTCTGATCATGGCAGGTGCCCAGATTGGGTGGTCGATGAGGAGTCATAGGGCAGAACTGGACTGAGGAAGGCATATGCCTTGATTTGAGGGTCGAAGAAGAGGTGATGGGACAAACCTGGTGTGATAATGAACATGTAATGATCTATGGTTTGGTACTAATAGTTCCTATTTGCAATTTGGGTGATTTGTTCCAATTTATTATTTGTGGTTGCTCATCCTTTGTGTCTCGCTCATTTTGTTGTCCTTCTTTCGTCAAACTGAGCAGATTGATATGATGTTGCGCTCCACTTTTGGTTGTGATGTTTTTTTATCATGAAATGTTAATTAAACATTGGATGTTCTTGTAGTTGGGATTATTAACTAAATGAACATGTTTTTGCTGTAGAAAGGCATATGTTAAATCCTCCGACCTAGTAGAATTGTCAAGATTTTGATAAGCTGGGGAATAGATAGAGAACGATCCTCAGTAACTTAAATGTCTGCGGGGCTTAAGTTTTGACATTGTTTGGCCTCTTCTATGTGAACATAGATCCTTAGTCTTGATGTTAGTTGTAATATTGGTTCGATTGATGAGTCGTGGTGGCTGAAGGACTGACATTCATCATTTGCATGTAAACCCAGCGTAGAAGCATTGGTGAAATTCATGTTTCATTGCAAGAACGTAGTCTAGACATATGAATGTTTTAGCAGCGATCTAAAAGCATTGGGTTATTAGTTCACTCTATTGCTCTATTTTGATTGTATTCAATCGGGTGTGTACTTCAGTTTTTGCGAGAATTGTGAAAGTAGAAGAAGCTTTTAAGTATGAATTTGAATGGAAATGTTGCAAGGCGGTGATATTTCTCAATTTATTAAGCCACATCCAAGTATAATTGTTTCAATAATTTTGTAGCCTAAGGACTTCTTTCCCACGAATACAGTTTGCACTTTGCACCATCCGGCTAATTCTTGTTGTTTCATAATAGTAGAGAAATACAATTGCCAGTATACATGGAAAAGTTTTTTAGCATGAATTCGCCAAACAATGCTTGCCGTTAATAGATGGAAAAATTATAATGGTATTGAAAGTGTTGATAGTTTGATATCAATGTAATTGAAAGGGCTTCTTAATCGATAGACTTATAGTGGAAGAAGCTTGTTTGTATTTGATAGGGTCCAAATTCTAAACAAGGAGTCTAAACGAATTGTAAGCTCCTTTCCTACAACATTTTCATGCAGTTGGATGTTCTGAACACAAAAAAAATATGCATGTTTTGGTAGCACTCTTCTAAGGTTCCAATTATTTAATTTTAAATACATAGTATTCTTAGTCAAGTGTAAGCGGTGGCCGATAGAGCAGCAGATATTATGGCGTACTTGGCATGAGTCCTACAATATTATCGTGCCATTAGTTATACGCCAACGCTGATGTTATCACTGTTAAGTGATTTTGAATATTGGATTAATTTGTTTTGAATTTTTTCCATTGGTTAAATAATTAATGTTTAGGGTTTTTTATGTTAGGTTGTTTACTTTTTTCTAGAATAGTAATGTAATATTAGGCACGTTGAAACATAAAATTTCCAAGATTGGACCCCTAAATTTGATGGAGATTATGAAATTGAAAAATAAGAAATTGCCAAATGTTTAGACATTGGATTTTGGCAGAAGACAATTGTAAAAGCCCTTCGTCGAAGAGTGGACGATGTGTATAATCTCCTTTATTTCATCATGTTTACTACTTAAACTATCTAGAACATATTTTTTGAGTAACATGTCCATCCAGGAACATATTAGGATATATTGTATAATTAATTAGAACATTTTAATTCTAGGTGGAACATGTTATTTCCCATCCCTCACACATCGCTCCATTGCGTAGCTTTGATTGAATGACATCCATAATAGACTGGAAACTAGTTGCAGACTATCTATCAAAAGTATGATGCAGTTCAAATTATACATAAGCATGCTACGGCAGTGTCAGCATGGGTGTAGCTTTCCCCAACTAGACATTGTTTGCTACGTTCAAATTGTTCGAGGAATGTTTGCTACAAAGTTGGCATATAAATGCATGGTAGAATAGTTGACAAAATGATCAGAGTGTTTGTTCCCTTATCGCGTGTAGATTGAATTCTGAGACTTCTAGGATGCATAGTTGACTGGTGGTGGATTCCCTACCATCCTCAAGATGTTGCGTGTTGTGCCCATGAGGACAGACATGCGTTGAAGGTTGGATGCACAATTTGCGATACGGAAAGCATAGCTCACCCTGGTTCTGAGGTGTGCATTATCCTGAAATTGAAATACATTTAATTGACGTGGTTAGTTATGCGAAAGTATGATGCATTGAAATCCAAACTCAAATTACGAAAGAGTACCTCATCAATTATCAATTTTTGTAAACTACTGGTACAACCCGTGAAGTTGTCCATAACATGTATCACCAACAAACCACAATCTGATCTGCACCGCATGGTATACCGGTGTGGTATGATCATTTTATAGCTGAAGTCAAGGAACGGATTGCAGCAGTTGTCCCCAAGGTGGAGAAGGAGGCTCCAGACATAGGATCCCTATGAATTTATACTTTCAATGAATTAGCTTGGAATCTGTAACAACTACCATTATTTTGAATGCATGTGTAAGTGCTACCCGAATCTGAGATCAGTGGCTTAACAAACAAGAGACTGGTGGCCAATGATGTACAACCCAACCATGGGCGGGAATCGGTTTTACAGAAGAGGGAAGCATGATCCATAAACTTCCACACAATAGACTAAACTATAGGAAGGTGAAACAATTAGTATACGTTACGCTGGACATGCTCAACAACTCTATCATAACATAAACACATAGATTTTGACGCGGCTGACCACTTAAGCTATACCTTTCAAATATCAAGAAACTTGAGTTCCACTCTAACCATACCTAACATCTCCAACTATCGGTAATTAGAGTTTCACACCAGTTAATGTGGATTCTAGATGACTATAATTTAATAGAATAGTAACCATTACCTATATTACTGAATGAGGCAAATAACCCTGCTGGTAAGTATCACACCATTTAATGCTTGATACGTTATGATTAAAATGGTAACTTATGTAACTCTAGCAGTCGTCTCCTAGTCTTCCTGACCATCATGCTTACAGTTGTCGATGAAGTGCAATGTTAATGCGTTGAAGTTAACAACTAGGAGGATGTACCGATTCTTGATTTTGTAAGGCACAAATAGTTGTTTGTTCACTACTGGAAAATAGGTACATACGCACCGATATAAATTTATTAGTACAGATATACCGGTGTGTATGTAACCAATTGCACGAGTATTTATCATAACATCGGTACCGGTGCAAATAAGTACATACGCACCGGTTTCCTATCAACTAGTGTAAAGTTCACATATTTTTGCACCGGTGTTGGTTCTACCGATGTACCAATGTCAAATATATTGCACCGGTATTATTCAAATATGTATTTGTACCAGTGCAATTGCTAACATGTGCACCGGTACATGATTACCGGTGTGTACTTATTTACCCTTTTTATTAATTTGGCGCAAAGAAGTAAAATTTTTAAACCGGTAATGGGAAATTACAGGTGCAGAAATTTTAAAAAAAAGTGGGAAAATTTTGATTTTGTACACCGGTTACAGTTGGCATCGGTGTAGGAATTGATCATGCACCAGTATTTTCTTAATGCCGGTGTAAAAATAAATTCTTATTGTTGAATTTTGGCGCCAAAACTATTAGTTTTCGCACCAGTATTGTGATTGTACTGTGCATGACAGGAAAATATGCTCTTTTTGGCTGAAAATCTACACCGGTAACGGATTTTATTGGTGTAAAATGCTTCAAATGCACCGAAAAAGTCTAAATACCGGTGTAGAAAATAGCACTAAATGCTCACCTAACCCATTTTTTACCGGATTAAAAATGGGATTTTTGGAAGAAGATGCTCATTAATGGTGTTTTTTTTGTTGATGAATGCATTGAATTCTCCACAATGAAGACCCTTGAAGGTAATTTTTATTGAATTACATTTATGGATATTAAGGATTTCATGTATGGTTTTGGTTAGTAGAGATATTTACATTTTGTGTTTGATCATTTGATGGTGATTGAGGTAGAATTGTAGATATTAGCTTGCGATTTGTTCTCAAGGTTGTTGTAGTTATAAGTCTATGGCTTTTGATTCCTGTAGTGTTGGACATGTTAAAAATGTTGTAATTGTAATGTTGGTGTATATTGGGCATTTATGATGTTGCATGATTAGGAAGTCATAATGAAATATTCTAGTGCATTAAATGTGTTGAAGTTTGATTGTTGGACATTTATTGATATATAGAGTTGTATTGCATCATCGAGATGCGTAAGCATGTGTATACCAATGTTAGTAGGTGAGCGATGAATATATTATGTTCGTGGATGAGGTCATGGAGCATGCTTTTAGTCGAGAAAAGAGAATATTATGTCCTTGTCGTGATTGTGGAAATCGAATTCCTACTGATAAGAAGGACACCCTGAAACTCCATTTGTAAATCCGGGGGTTTGCGAAAGATTATGTTGTGTGGACCTTTCATGGGGAAAATCACCACCGAAAGTGAGAGTTAGCAGCGAGGGAGAGTTTTTGGGGGATGCTAAGTTGGATGACATGTGCGAGGAGGTTGTTAGTGAGTTTAAAGGGAGGCTCGAGGTTTTGGCTAACTTCCTTTGGTGAGAAGGATACACCATTGTATCACTATTGCAAGAAGAAAGACACGGTCATGTCGTGCTTGATGGAATTGTTTAATTTGAAAGGTGTGGGATCATGGAGTGATACTAGCATGAATAAATTGCTTAAGTTTTTGAATGAAAAGCTTCCACCCGGTAACGGGGTTCCTGATAACCTTTATGAAGCTAAGAGAATTCTGTGTCCGATGGGATTGGAGTATGAAAAAATACATGCTTGTCTGAATGATTGTGTCTTATATAGGGGTGACCTTAAGGATAATATTGTTTGTTCAGTATGTAATGTGTCGCGTTATAAGAAGAAGAGAAATGTGGTTGTCAGTGGAGAGCATGCTGTGTCGATGAGGAAGTGGGTACCCGCCAAATGTATGTGGTATCTTCCTATTATTCTGAGGCTGTGAAGGTTGTTTAAGAATGAAAAGGATGCAAAGCACTTGGCGTGGTGCGTTGATAGGGGAGGTTGTCAACATGACGATATAATTCGACACCCGACGGATGCGGACCAGTGGAAAAAATTTGACAGGATGTATCCACAGTTTGCATCCAAACCTAGGAATTCGAGATTTTCTTTCTGTACTGATGGTATGAACCCATTTGGGAATATTTTCTCGAAACACAGTTTGTGGTCGGTTATGCTTGACATTTACAATCTTCCCCCATACTTGTGCATGAAGAGAAAATATGTGTTGATGTTCATCATGATTTCAGGCCCAAAACAACCTGGAAATGATATAGACACTTATCTTGCCCCTTTGATAGAATATTTGAAGGTGCTTTGGTTGGAAGGCGCCTTAATGTTTGATGGTTGTAGTGGTGAAGAGTTTACATTGAGGGTGATGCTTTTTGGTACCATAAATGATTTCCCGACATATGGTAACCCTTTCGGGTATGTGGTCAAGGGTCACAAGGCTTGCCCAGTTTGTGATTATGAGACAGATTACCATCAGTTGAGGAATGGGCAGAAGACTATTTATTTGGATTACCGTAAATTCCTGCATGTAGGTCATAAGTTGTGGGAGAACGCGGTTGTATTCGTTGGTGGGAAGGAGAGGATAAAGGCACCCAAACCTTTGACCGGTGTAGCTATTCACAACAAGGTGAAATCCTACGTAGGTTGACATATAATCAGGTAAACCACAACAATGCCTCTATTGTATGATTAATTAGCAATTGCATATGAAATAGAATTTTTGAGAATGTCACATCATGAATAGCTTTACTTTCATGTGAGGTGTTTGATGAAATGCCTCAATGCATTTCTTAGGATATGCCTCCAAAATCTAATTAGAAAAGGATACGCCATTCAACGTCCCCATCATTGCCGAAAGTATCACCGCACACTTACCCGGATGGTACCTTTGTGTCCAAGAGGCTAGGTTGGTTCATGAATCTTACAAAGGACGGTGTCATCACATAGAGAGAGGAATTGAAGCATCTCCCCTATTCGAACAAACTATCTGGAAGCTTACGTGGGAAAAATTCTGCGAGACTCCGCAACCAGTCAACCTGACCATTGTAAGTGAATTTTATGGATACTTAAAGTGCGGTCCAAGCTATGGTCACGTGTATTGTAGAGGTAAAATTGTCCCTGTGACACCAGAATCTATCAATGGCTTGTTTGGGTTGCCCAATGTTCCAAACTATGAAGACTTGTTTCTCGCACTACATTTTCTAGGCTATATTCTACAACAACCAATTGAGAAGGAGATTGTTGGGACAGTAACTAGGGCAGGTACGGACATAGACGAGTTAGATAAACCAGATTGGACCAAAATACCTAAGAAAACTCCAACTCCGGAAATGAATGGATGGTACCACTTCGTGGCATCTAGAATCTATCCAGTAATTGTTAACACAGAAGTTCAAAAAGTTTGCCTCACCTTCTTGTATGCAATAAAGAGAGATTTTTGATGGAATTTTGGTCATCAAATTTGTCCTATGTTGCAGAGGGAACGAGATAAGATGGGATCATCTCTGTGCTTTGTTCAGGACCGAGAGTTCGTGCCCGTGCACATGACGTTTTTGGCCAACCAATAGGTAAGATTTGCGTGGATTTTTCTATGGACAGACAACTGACACGTTTATCGCTACTATTGAATCCAGAGTTGCTTCATTGGAGGTCGGTGTAGCAAACTTACTTGAAGAATCCAAATACCAAAGATCCTGGCAGGAACGTATGGTCAAGGTTGTGAAGTATCAATTTACTAATGCCGTGGCTGCAGTTGGAAATTTCCAACCTTTCGCGCAGGCAATATCGAGGACATAGACGTTGGCACAAGTACCCGTGATGGTGATGCAACAGGACCAGCTGACGGGGTAGAACCATTTTCTCAATTTTATTCGTAGAAAACTTGTATTAGCGGTTAGGAAGAGTAGATTCTGTACTCAACTCTGACTGTGTTGCACTTAGACAGTTTGACATTCTTACTTTTGACAAACATGCATGATGATGAATCGAATAAAAAATTTGTGCGCTGCGTATATTAAAATTATGTCCGTCACATACACTCATGAAGACAAAAAAGATAGACCAAACGTAGTTTGCCTATTTTTTTTACTTCAGGACCACCGAATATGTGGCATTATATTCCTAGAATGGTTAAAATTGCAAAAAAATGTAGCATTGGGAGCTATGGAGGTTCCCCAAGTAAATTTGTAGGCAATAGTGTAATTATGGAAAATATAGTGGAAGCATTCACTGTTGGTTTTATAGGGCCTTCTGTCCACCAGTAAGGTCTACAAATGCATTAACACGATAGTTGTGTATTGAATTTCATATATGTGGAGCAAATTTTATATTTTGACCCTTCCAAGATATTTGGAGGGACTAAATTGTAAAAAGTAAAAAGTTTACTCGTAAATCAAAATTGCAATCTGATCAAACCGGATGGTCCACAAAACAACCCTTTTGTATTTTCAAGTAAAACATGCGGGGAAACAAATGGGTCCGGGCTCTGTATTTAGTTTCGAAGATGTTCAGATTACATACAGAAACATTGGAGTAAACCCTTACCATTTACTCTACAATACCTACTAGCGCTTCAGGATGGACTACCACCCGGGCACAAATATGTTTCAATTATAATTTAATCCTGGAATATTCAATTTGATAATTTATGTAGTTTCCTAACAAGTCGTAACCGCATGTCACAATTAGGGGGACTTAATTGCAATAAACACATACAATCAACTTTGCAGGTTCCTCGGTACCGCTGAGGTACGAAAACGTTACTTATTCAATCTGGAGCATTGGAAATTCCATTTGGGCCTGCGGGAAAGTGCGTGAAGGGGTCGAACGAAATGTTTGGGGTCAATCTGCAAATTTTTTTGAAATTAAACAATGCTTAGAAACGTCACCATACGGGGCCTATGTGTGGTCGATATTTGAATGAAACAACTAGTACAATGTCTATTCACAATAATTGAACGTCAATTTGATTAATTGGGGTCGTTTGAAAAATCCAAGTGGCAATGCGGGTACTCCATTATGCTCTTCATGGAAGAATTTGTTAATCACCCAGAGACAAACAATATCTTGGAGGTAAACCTTGCATCTCAAAATTTGATATTATTAATCTCTAGTAAACGCGACATTATTGACTAACAGTGTAAGTTTGAAACTAATAGATTTTCCCAGAGAGCAAAGGGTCGTACCATGTGTACGAAATTCAAGGTGTATCGGAGAGATGGTGTGGGGCTTGGTTCGGAGACTACCAGCAGCAGGCGAACACTACGTTGCAACTTCTGGATGATAAGAACGACATAATAGGTTGATGGTTAACATTGAATGGCTGATGATATTTGAATTATATGGATGGTGTTTGGTTATACTAAAGTTGTTTTTTACTTTGTTTGATTACATGTACTTCTTCTATTTAATATGTTGGAATAATGTTCGAATGTTTTGCAAGCCATATTTTCGTAATAGAATGTTTCAAATTTCTTACCTATTCAAAAGTTTCCAATTTACAATAGTTCACAAGTATCTCTGGCTGTCGTTGCCTCGGGAATGATCCGGGATGGACCATCGGAAAATAAATTAGGCATTACAAATTTTAGCCACATAATACACCAGTATAAGGCAGGTACCGGTGTAAATAAATTTCACATTTTAAATAATTTTAATTAATTCAATAATACCAGTGCATAAATTACAGTAATACCGGTGTAAAAAATTACCGGTGTAATCTATTCCGGTGAAAAAAAC
Organism: Rubia yunnanensis; assembly: GCA_037428765.1. Classification (NCBI taxonomy): domain Eukaryota; kingdom Viridiplantae; phylum Streptophyta; class Magnoliopsida; order Gentianales; family Rubiaceae; genus Rubia; species Rubia yunnanensis. The sequence continues at coordinate 81,375,123 of CM075064.1, forward strand.
TATATTTCGACCACAAAAAAAACCGGTGTCGGATTTAATACCGGTGTACAAATCACTATTTTACACCGGTTCATGGGTTAAATACCGGTGAAAAATACCGATGCAAACTATATTTCGGTATTACATCGGTTTTCCAAATAAAATCGGTGCACACATTTTGTGATCCTGCTATTTTGCACCAGCATAAGATACCGGTGCAAATACTGCTCTACACGGGTCCATTTTATCGGTGCAAATTTGTTACGTTTCTACACCCCTATACATACGCATCGATATTTTTGGGGGCCAAAATACCGGTGCTATTGCCCTAAATTATCGGTGCAAATACCCATGTTCTGCAGTAGTGGTTCTAGAGGAAGTTTTGGGAGCAGTTAGTCATGCAAGAGGTTTCTCCATGAGTAGTTTGGAAAAATAAAATGACACAAGATTGCCAGGTGGGATTGGTGGATATCAATTTTGTAGAGATGCAAGCATTTCTTCCAGTGCATTAATAAGTTCTCAGTTGTCAACATACAAGTCTCCTGCAATGTGGCAATGTTTATTATAGACTTGGAACTTTCTTGCAAACAAATTTGGAGAAACATATTGATTGTAAATATAAACATGCTATCACATGGGTGATGTTTCTAAAAACAGTATCAGTTGTCATGCACTTTTTACCAGGTTGAACAGGTCTAGAGAGGCAAAGGTTATGTGACGTCTCCTCCACTCGTAGTTAAGCACTCGGGACCAAACCGAAATGACCATAGGGGATAGGACATATTCCGGCTCGAAGGTTAGCATATGAGATCTGGTTAGCTCGGGTAGTCCTTTACCGTCATTGAATAACACTTCCCTGCATAAATAATGTACATAATATATTGTCATTATGTTTTTGAATACTTGTTTAGTATGAGAATGGTAACATATATTGATGGTAGTATTTACTTGCAGCCGTAGGTAACTTCACCTCTTAGACAGTAGTTTGCAACTTCTAATTCTTCCATTGGTGGAGGGTTCATGAACTCCAACAAAGTTGTGCACAAACCACTGTAGAAAAGACCATTTGGATTAGCCGGCAGTGATACCTCTGTGGAACCTTCTGCATTTGTGTGGTTTCTATTCATAGCAACATGGATCAGGAATTTTGCAAGCGTAGCCTGGTGAGTTACGATGCTGGCCCTCCCTCCAACAGAATCCGGAAGAAGAGGACTAGTCGGACCTTGTGAATTTTTTTTCAAATTGAACATGGCTTCTGAAGCATCCTAGGTTGCTTATAAATTCGTCGATGCAGTAATTCGCAAAGCGTGGTTCGGTTATATTCATGTAACTTGGTGAACCGGCCTTAGAATTTACCAGCCCGGAAATATATTTTCTCTTCTGAACGTGGTACGCTATGACCACATAAAGGTCGTGGGTGAGAATGGCAACCCTGCGTTCATTTTCCTGCAAAACAGACATAATGTTCATCTAAACGAAAATCTGAGACAATGGACTCGTTGTTGGAACATACACCTTTTCTAAAGAATGTTTACCCAATTTTACGTAGACAGTCATATAATAACTCCTTTGATGCTAATATAAGATAACCTGAATCTTCCCAATATACTAACACTTGCTCTTTTAATCTATCCACCGCTTTACGTACTACAAAAGAATCACAACTAATATAGAGTGCCAGTCCTAATTAAATAGATTCTATTGAACTTATTATTCCTCTAATATTTCCAATAAAGTAACACTTGCTCGTATAACATATCCACCGCTTTACGTACTATAAATGAACCACAACTAATAAAGAGTGTCAGTCATTAAATGGATTTTTTCCACCTAATTATTCATGTAATGTTTCAAATAAACTAGAAATTGCTCCTATATTCTTCTATCCACCGCTTTTGTACTATAAAAGAACAAAAACTAATGTAGAGTGCATGACCTAATTAAATAGGTTCTATTCAACGTACTATTCCTCTAATATTTCCACTAAACTAAAACTTGCTTTTACAATCTATCCACCACTTTACATACTACAAAATAACCACAACTAATACAGAGTACCATTCCTAATTAAATAGATTTTCAGGTTACTATTCCTCTAATATTCCCAATAAACTCACAATTGCTCTTATAATCTATCCGCTGATTTCCGTGCTAGAATAGAATCAAAACTAGTAACATACTGATACTGGAAAATTTGTTCCAATTTACTAACTTAATCGTGTAATGAATCAAAACCCATGTCAAACCCTAAGTTAAACTATAATAACCAAAACTCGTTGGACAGCATTACAACGATGTAGTTAAGGTGTATGAATCCACTGAGATCGATGAAAGAGAAGATATTTTCATTTACGCAATTGAAAATGTTAATGGAAACTGGAATGATGGCGGAGTACTACATCGGGGAACAGCTCAGCCAGTCGGCAGTCGTCGTGGTATGGTGAGGTGACCGAAAAAGATATAATTTTTCTGCACGGCCGATTAGAGCGTTCGCGACTAACCCGGCGGGTGACCCTAGGCATCGGTGGAATATCCAGACCGGCGTCGTAATGGAGGTGAGAACCAGCTAACATTTTGGGCGGCCAAGATGGACAAGATATAGCATGTGTACAACTTCCATCTTCAATAGAATTTCCGCGTTCCATCCCAAGGTTGATGACCGGATTTATCAAAGTCACATTGTTGACCCTCATGGCATACGCTCGTGGATCCGGCAAGCCCGCTTCATCGACATTCATGATCTTTAAGTCCGTCCTCCGTAGTTATTTAATTATATTGCATGTGTAGAGCCGGTGAGAAGTTGGTGGTGCTGAGGTGACTGGTGTGTTTCTATCTTCTAGGGACGAAGTTTCAAAGAGGGGGTTGTTCAAATTGGTGAGTGAATGCTTGGAATGTACTACACTAGAATTATGTTAATGTTACAACTTAACCAATTTAAATCTATTAATTTATTTATTTTCTCAAAGACAATACTTACTGCTATTACTTACTGATCTTATCCATTGTGTGGTTTGTTTGGCACACTGCCACTTAAGTGTTTTATTTTATCTGATTTTGTTACACGTTATGATTCACTTGTCATCTATAACCATATTATTTTATACGTGAAATATATTTTTATACCCACAATGAAAACAATAGATTTATGATATTATACCGCATCAAAAATCTTCTTAATAATTTGTTACAACCATAAATTGTTCTCTTATAGATACTAACACCAAAGGTCCTTAATATTTCGAAATAATATTTCCATCTAAATTATGGCGACAATGCCTCATAATTTTGTGAACTTATTGGATACCAGTGTCTGAAAATAACATTCTTGGATTTGTAATTTCTTTGATGGATAACTGGACTCTATATTTAATATTAAAATCCCCTCAATACCTATTAACTTAATATATGCCATGTTAGTATTTTGAGATATTTTGTGCGAACTTCCTCAATGTTATCGCTTGATCGTATTTCAACCCATCAGCCCTTAATATTAAAAAAACGAATGGAAAATATTAAAAAACTTGAAGCTTCTTGGAGAATCTTTGTTTTGAGATAAATTTTCCTCAAAAATCCAACACCGCCACTTTCCTCTCTGATTATCTGACTGACAGTGATGGACATGTCGGTCTGTAGCTCAACCACTCAGTCCCCCACACCATCAAGATTCCACTCGAGCCACGCACCGATGCAATCTCCAATTCCTACTTTTTCATCTCCTTCACGTCAAGCTGGTGCCATGAACTAAACCCAGATTCAATGAAAAGAATCATCATTCCTAAGAAGCTTTAATATTTTCCAGCTTAATAAAAGCATGTATCTTTAGTAATTTTGGCCAGAGATGAGGGTTTACCGACGGGTGGATGCCGATTGTGGTTGATAGTGTGAGGTGGGGCATTGGAATAGTGGAACCCTAGAGCGTACGTCGAAGTGAGGGTGGGTATAGTAAAGAATCATTACATTCTGCCAGCAGAGAGTCATATCCATAGCCACTATCCCATCCAGGCAGGCGTTGTTGTACTGTTCCCCCCACCATTTCCATTCTCATCCCCAACCCACTTCTGCCAGCCATGGAATGGGCAACCATGGTGTTAGGATAAATCAGACTCCTGATTAGATTATGATTTATTATGATTAGGCTTCTTTCCTTATTGCACCTCTATTATACTCTCTATATATTTAGATATCAATAATACAATTGATTACGGCAAATGATTCTATCATGGTATCAGAGCAAGTTCTGATCCTAAGCCCTAAATTTTAATTTACTGTTCAACACCTCCCCCTTCTCTCATTTCTGGTAAAATTATGGCAAAATTTTCAGTCAAAGTCCGGCAAAGTTCCCGGTCAAATTCCGGCGGCGAAGTTTCTGCCCACTGGAGTATCAACAGGTTCATCAGCATCGGAATTCTCTGCGGTTTCCGTGCATCAGGTTCATCAGATTTCTTCCGGTGAGTTCTTCCCGACGTCTTCAGATCAACGTTTCCATCAGCGGTCGAAGTCTTCACATCGACGTCTCCAGCGGCGAGTTCTTCCATCAGCTCCGGCGTCTCCAGCGGCGAGCGGCCGATGTCTCCAGCTGCGAGTTATTCCAGCGCGAGATCCATACGCATTTTCCAGCTCGTGAAAGTCACGCGCCAGCTCAGTCGAAGAAGGCATCTCCAGCGCGTGAAAGGCACGCGCGACTTGACTCGCGCATCAAGTGTATTTCTCGCGGTCTTCAATTTATCATGAGTTGAACCTATTTATCGTGAGTTGAACTTGTTTCTCGCGAGTTGGCCCTTTTTCTTGCGAGTTGAACCTGTTTCTCGCGAATTGAACCTATTTCTCGCGAATTTTTCAAATTCTCGTCAGCACCTAGACAATTTCATTGCAATTTCGGTCCTTTGCTATGGTTTATTTGGGCCCTATATCTCGGGAAGATTGCTCCACTAATTGGATTGCGGACAAGGTGTTTTTTCAGGCCAGTTTGAATGGTTCCAACCATCATTCTTCGTCGAATTAGTGGATCGTTGATTCAGGTGCTACGTCTCACATCACTGCTCATACCAGTCATCTTAATCAGGTACAACGTTTTCGTGGTTCTGATTCTATTCTTGTTGGAAATGGTGAATCATTATCTATTTCTCACATCGGCCAATATCATTTATCTGGTTTCTCTGTTAATGATGTCCTTGTGGTCCCTAAGATTACTAGAAGTTTATTGTCTATTAATAAGCTTACTCGTGATCTACCTGTCCGTGTTGTATTTGATGCCGATGCATTTTCCATTGAGCACAAGCTTACATGGGCGATAATTGGTAAAGGCCGTCATAGGTATGGTCTTTATTTTCTTGAGACTGGTGATTCCAGTTTTTTAGGTGAACTACGCTCTACAAAGCTTCATGCTTCTTTTGAGCAGTGGCACTCTCGCCTCGGTCATGTGTCTCATGATACTGTTCAGTTATTGAATCGATGGGGCCTTATTTCTGTCACTTTTGCTATGCCTGCACCTGTCAGTTGCTCTCCTTGTCAGATGGCCAAGAGTAGCCGTTTGCCCTTTTCCACTAGTGACAAGCTCGTTACTGGTTTATTGGATAAAGTACATTGTGATTTGTGGGGACCAGCTCCTGTTTTATCTATCAATAGTTTCTCTTATTATGCCATTTTCATTGATGATTTTTCGTGATTCACATGGTTTCTTTTGATGCGGCATAGGTCGGATTTTTATGACACCTTTCAGAAATTCGTTAAGAATCAGTTTTCTGCTAGGGTTAAAATTTTTCAGACCGATGGTGGCACCGAGTTTACTAATCACCGACTTCAGGCTTATCTCATATCATGTGGCATTCATCATCAGATGTCCTCGCCCTATACACCTGCTCAGAATGGCCGGGCTGAGCGGAAGCATCGCCACATCACAGAGACTGGTCTTGCCATGCTTTTTCACTCTTCTGTGCCGCACTGTTATTGGGTGGAAGCTTTCTCCTCTGCGGTTTACATTATTAACCGTCTGCCTAGTTCGGTTCTGAGTGGAAAATCACCCTTTGAGGTTGTTTTTGGTCATATGCCTGACTATACCCACTTTCACCCGTTTGGTTGCCGTGCATTTCCATGCCTGCGTGCCACTGCTACTGATAAGTTTGCACCCCGATCCATTCCCAGTGTTTTTATTGGCTATCACCCTCGTTACAAGGGCTTCCAGTGTCTCGACCCAACTTCTGGGCGCATCTATATCTCTCACCACGTTCGTTTTTATGAAACTTTCTTCCCTTTTGTCTCATCTTCCACGAACGGTCGTTCGATTTCAGATCTGGAGATTTCATCATTTTTTTGATGGAACTGTTACTTCATCGATTGGGGCCACCACGCCTGTGTCTGTTTCTATTCCAGCCGCCCCTCCTTCACCACCATCTTCCATCTGGACGGCCGACCTGGACCCGGCTCCTCGCCAAACGCCCACCATATCTCAGCCGCTGGCCAGCACTCCTCAGCCACCGTCTCAGCCACCGGCCACTACGTCTCAGCCAGTATCGGCTATTCTTTCTCCGGTGACTTCCGACGGCCACTCTCTGGTCAGCACAGCTCGATCTTTCTCCGTGTCATCAGCTGGTTCGACTCATCTAGCTTCGCCGCCCCAGTTTCGTACTCATCGGATGGCCACTCGGTCTTCTACTGGTGCCATTCAGCGCTGGGATTATTCAGATATTATTGCTCATGGTCTCACTACCGCACTCCTCTCTCAGACAGAGCCCACTGATTATCGCACTGCCCTTCAGGATCCAGCCTGGGTTTCAGCCATGGATGATGAGATGGATGCTCTTTGTGGTCAGCACACTTGGGATTTGGTGCCTCAACCTTCGAATGTCAACATTGTTGGCTCCAAATGGGTCTATAGGCTCAAGTATCGACCAGATGGCACTATTGAGCGTCACAAAGCTAGACTTATGGCGCAGGGTTTCTCGTAGATTCCAGGTTTTGATTTTGACCACACTTTCAGTCCTGTGGTCAAAGCCTCCACTATTCGGACAGTTCTCGCCATAGCCACTATGGCCACTTCATCGGTTGGATGTCAAGAACGCTTTCCTTAATGGTGTTCTTGATGTTCCAGTCTACATGAAGCATCCCGTTGGTTATCAGGATTCTGTCCATCCAGACTATGTTTGTCGTTTGAAAAAGGCCATTTATGGTCTTAAGCAGGCTCCCCGGGCTTGGTTCCAGCGTTTCAGCAGTTATCTGTCACAGCTTGGTTTTCGTTGTAGCTCAGCTGGTACTTCTTTGTTTATCCTTTCGAGAGGGTCATCGTTACTGTACCTACTTGTGTATGTGGACGATATCATTGTTACAGGAAATGACTCGACTCTTCTTTGCCAGTTCATTGATCGGACACACAGAGAATTTGCTATCAAGGATCTTGGTGCTCTTCATTACTTTCTTGGTCTTGAAGTTTCGCCTACCTCCTCAAGATTACTGCTTGGCCAAGTAAAGTATGCTTGGGATATTTTGACTCGGGCCGGTATGTCTGACGCGGCACCTATTTCTACTCCATTTGTTGCTGGTTCTCAGCTTCACAGCTCTACCAGTCCTCCATTTTGGGATCCTACACTTTATCGTTCTCTTGTTGGTGCTCTCCAGTATCTCACCATCTCTCGCCCGGATTTGGCATTCTCGGTCAACACGATGAGTCAGTTTCTGCAGGATCCCAGAGATGATCATTTTGCTGCTGTGACTCGAATTTTGCGGTATGTTCGTGGCACTCTTCATTTTGGTCTCCGGTTTTGTTCTGCTAGTACTCTTGATGTGTTAGAATACTCTGATGCTGATTGGGCTCGCTGTCTGGAGACTCGTCGGTCCACTTATGGTTATGCAGTTTTTCTTGGTGGGAATCTGGTTTCTTGGAGTGCCAAGAAACAGCCCACTGTTTCTCGCTGTAGCACTAAGTCTGAATACCGTGCTCTCGCCAACACTACCTCAGAAGTGGTCTGGCTCACTCATTTGCTTTGTGATCTTCGGTTTCCGCTTTCTAGTTCTCCACTGTTGTTATGCGACAATAGTAGTGCTATCTTCTTGGCTCAGAATCCAGTGGCTCACAAGCGGGCGAAGCACATCGACATCGACTACCATTTTGTTCGTGAGTTGGTGACATCCGGAAAGCTGTGTGTTGCTCATGTTCCGACTTCTCTTCAGATTGCGAACATTTTGACCAAGGGGCTCTCTCGTCCGCTGTTCGAGTTTTTCAGGTCCAAGCTGTGTGTCGGCGAGCATCCGACGCTCTGCTTGAGGGGGTGTTAGGATAAATCAGACTCTTGATTAGATTATGATATTATACTCTCTATATATTTAGATATCAATAATACAATTGATTACGACAAATGATTCTATGACATGGTATAGCTTCCTTGGGTTGTTCTTCGTCCTTGAAACAAAACCGGGTTTCAGCCTGACAGACCCGGCAGAACACGAGGCCCACAATTTTGTGATCCACGCTCCCAATTGAAGACTGCATTTCTTCCACCTGAGATGGACCGAATAACAAAGCAAGTTTTCTCACAAATTACTTTTCCAGAGTTAGCAAATAATTGAAACCCAATTCACCATACTTCAGATTACATACCTTATCTTGGGGATTGACACGGTCTTTGAAGATTAACATTTAGATACGGATAGGAAGAAGAGAGGTAATGAATGTGTGTGAAAAAATTGGGGTTTCTCCGTAATAAACTAGACTGGATGGGTCCATAAAGTCTTATCTGGTTGGGGCTTGTAATGGAACTATTTTAACATTCCAGTTTCTCCCATGATTACGTTACAAGACAACACTTGAGCATATACTATAATATTCATGAATTATTGATAATATTAACATGAATTTAAAAATAAGATCATTACTTATTGAACATGTGAGGCCATTGTAGAACTAGTGAAGGTCATTAAATTACTCCATCCGTTCATATATCATTAGCACACTTTCCTTTTTGGAACGTTCTTTTATATTGACACACTTTCATATTTGGTAAGATTCGTTCAATTTCATCCACTAATCCTACTTTTTTACTTTCTACATTCAATTACATCCACTCATTATCTTTACCTATATATAAACACCTAAACACAGGGGCGTAGAAAGTAAGCACTGAGGGCTTATAAATTATCTTTTGGCGCTACATAGATATAAATGAGTTCTTGCTACATAGATAGTGGAAGCTTCAATCCTTTGCTCCCAAGAACAAGAACTACTCTAGAACAACAAGAAAAGACATAATCAAACTAAGAGAAAGCTAAAAAAAGAAAGAAGAAGAAAAACCTAAAAATGGCGCCCAAAACCAGAGAAAGGCGCGCTGGAAGAACTGGAGAAGAAGAGGGAAAAGAGATGGTATTTATAGTGCAAAGAAAATAAGAAAGATTTCTGGCCGCCCGATGGTCGCGACTCGCGACGGAGTTCGTCGCGACTCGCGACGGTGTTGGTCGCGAGGTCGCGACTCGCGACACCGGCAGCCATAGTTTTGCATTGTTTCTTTGTCTTCTTCATAGCCATCCCTCTCAATCTTCAAGTCTTCAACAGCTCCAAAATGGTCTTCAACGGCCTCCGGTCTTCATGTCTTCGAAGTGAGTATCCAAAAGTCTTCGAAAGTATAGTCTTCAATGTCTTCCGGTCTTCGTTGGTTCCGTGTTCTTCCCTTGTCACACAAAATCCACTTAAAAGAGGTAAAAGAGTACAAAGTTGCTTTTACCTCTCCTAAGTGAATTTCAAGGTAAAACACAAGCTCTCGATAATAAAAGAGCACAAAAGTGATCCTAAATACTACTAAATAATGCGCCTAAAATGGACACATCAGGGCGGAACCAGAATTTTTTTTCAGGGGGGGCTGAAAAATTTTCGGCGTCCGACGTGCAGAGGCGGCGGGACGAGGCAGCTTCCGGTGGCACCACAGCGGAGACCTGGTGGTGGACGGCGGTGGCTTAATGTGTAGGGGGGAGTATGGCATCTGCTGCAGGGGATGGAACTTATATCCCTAGTAATTTTATATCTTTAAGGAATTTAATGTTTAATTTTTTTTCATTTTATTCTATAGATGTCAATGCATTTCATAGTCGGGATTTGTTAATCTAGTTTCCTTTGCATATGTGTGAGCTAGGCTGAGTATGCTAGAACCCTAATGTTTTATGGGTTTGTTTTTAGAAGTGGGGGTAACATAAGACACCTCATGGTCCTACGAGACATGATCTTATTTTAGCTAATTGATATAGATACTTAAGCAGATTGCTAATATGGTGGGAAGGGTTAAAACTATATGGAGTACAATATCAAAACAAGGTATTTATTTATCTTGGTTGCTGAAGAAAAGTCAGTGTGTGACTGTGGATCCTTTGATACTGCTAATGAGATATGCTATATCATTAGATGGGGTCTGGGTGATATTATATGAGTGTTTTTTTCTAACATGTGTGTTGCTTTGTTATATCCTTGTATCGTAGAAATTTAAACTAAATATTGTGAGGGTTGTTTTATGTTGTAAAACTAAATCTTGTAAATTAAGCTTATCAGATAGTGGGTTGGACAAGTGTGATTCATAAGCTGGCTGATGTAAGGAATAGTGTGAACTGCATCCTATAATTATGAAAAATTGTGTGCAATTGTAATATTGTGTCTTAGAATATCTAATTTGTTGTGTGTGAACCGGGGTTTCTTATCTACTAATCATTTTTACCTCGAAATTTAATATTATATGTTTACATCATAGTTGTGTGGTAGCCAGTACCAGGATTGGGTATTATGGTACTTGTGCTATGTGATTTTAAAAGAGTGAATCGAGTTTTCTCATAAGTGAAGTGTGCTAAAAACCTGAGCAAAGAATTATTCCTCAAAGTCCTAAAAGGTTGGATTACTTACAGTTCCATTGCGGGGATGTAAGCAATATTAAATTTGTATAGTACGCTTAGGTCCTCCATGTGCTTATTTCTAGACTGCCACTTGTTTTTATTTGCGGGTTGTGTTTGAAATTTGTGTTTGTGGATGGATGTATTTGGTGTGCGTTGTGTGTGATTTGTGTGTGGAAAGCGGAATAGAGTGTTGCTTGTGTCGTGAGGCTGGTGGTTGTCCAAGTGTATGTGAAGCCACATTCTCCTTTTTGCCTATGTGTGATTTGTGTTTTTAAATTTTGTATGTGCTTTATGCAAATAGCAGGTTGAGGTTTTGTTTGTGTTCGGGAGGCTAGTTTTCCAGGTGTATGTGAAGCTACAGTCTCCCCCCCTGTGGTGTGTTTGAGTGTGTATTTTAACAGAGATGGAATCTATTATTTACTTCTGTTACTAAGCTAGTGATTTACCAAGGGTATGCAAAGCTCTAATGTTCTTTATGTCATCCTTGTGTGTTGGTTTAGTGTTTTTGAACGAACTTGTGGAGTACGTGTGTCTGAGGTTCGCTCAATGAGGTCCTTTGTGTATGTATGTGATTTTTGTTTAGGTGCGTGCTTGTGTCGGTTAAAATTATATGTGGATTAACTAATCCCTTTAGGTGGTGCTAACTCATTTTCCAAGGCTTAAATGAAGGGTTGGATCAATGTGCTTAGGTGTAAAATCATGACTTTCTAGGAGTTATTATAGTTTTATTCCTTTTCCCTATGCACAAGCTATCTCTATAAAAGGATAATTGTATCGGTTTTTTACTCAATTGTAATTTGTGTGTGCTTTAGTTATGATGGGTTACTCTCTATATGTGTTCTAGTTGTTGTGCTTTGTGTGTTGTGTTGTTACTAAGGCTGTTGTAAATTTGTGTATGTTGTAAGCTTTCACTAGTAAACATGATATGAGATTCCAATGGTTTTTGTATCTTGCCTCAAAAATCTTATTGGTTTGTTGGTAATCTACCATGGATGGGTTATTGAGAGGTATTGTTGTCGGTGATGCAGATTGAGGTAACATCCTCCACAGGATTTTCTAAAGATGCTCATATGAGCTTGTAAGTATATTTTTAACTTGACTAAATTTTTTTGGTCCCCCACATATTATGCAATACCTTCTGTTGGTCTCCAAGGCCAATACCGCGTTTGTTCAGCAATTAACAAATTGAAATTGATTTCTTTGGTCCCTAAAGGTAGTTTTCAGAAAAAGTCAACGGTAAAATTGGTCAAAATCTATAAAATGACCATTATACCCCTAAATTTAAAACAACCCAAAAAAGAAAAAGAAAAACCCTCTTCCTCCCCGCTGAAGCCACTTCCCTGCCGTCTTCCACCATTCCATCGTCCACCATTCCTCCGCCACCCGCCGATCTCCACTATTTATTTTCCATTTCCCGCATAGAAGCCTACCCACAGAGAAGCCCAAAGATGAATTTCGAATCTTTGTCTTCTTCCAATGAAGCCTGCCCAAATATCTGGATCCTCCGGCACCGAAAATGATATATGGTTCTGGCCCCAACTCTCCGTGCAATGCGTCAGACTGAAGCGACAGCATGCAGTGAGGGCAGACAGAAGACGGCAGTGCAACGAAGGCAGATGGCAGCGCGGTATGAGTAAAAGAATAGGATTTACGGGAAGAAGAAGATGAGTAACTGGGCCAAAATGTTTTTAAGCCCTTTTTTTTTATGTTTCTTCATAACAAAATGACGTTGTCTCACTTATACAAAAATGACGTTGTTTTGTTTAATGAGGAAACAAAAAAATAAGAAATTAAAAATGGGCAGCGTCTCGTCTTCTTCATCATAGCTCACCGGAATCGTCCAGATCGGCACCACCCCTCAGCACCAGTCTTCACCGTCCAGATCTGCCCCAAGTCTCCACCGGTCACATCTGTGCTAACAGAGTTTTTGGCGCCACCCCTCAGCTGCGTCAGCTCTGCCGCTAGACACCACCCTGTTTAGGCTGAGCAATGTTAAGCTCGTTTCTTACCGAAAAATCGTTAGTCTGGCGATTTTTGAGCTCCCCGAAGAAAATGCAGTCTAAGGGGGAAAGAAAGGGAAAATATTCTTTTAATTGAAAAAAAAATTAATTAGTAAAGTTGCATTAAAAAAATACCCCTTACTATATCAGAAAACCATTTAGTCTTACTTGGAAACTAGCTTTGGGGACCAAAGAAATCAATTTCCATTTGTTAATTGTTAAACAAACGCCGTGTTGGCCTTGGGGTCCAAAGAAATCAATTTCATTTTGTTAATTGCTGAACAAACGCGGTGTTGGCCTTGGGGACCAAAAAAAGGTATTGCATAATATGCAGGGGACCAAAAAACAGTTTAGTCATTTAACTTTATTATTTTCCATAAATCTAGGATATGTAACTAACAATTTCATCTATTGTTTTTTGGATCGGCGATTGGGATTAGTGAACTGAAGGGGCGGAGGTCAATGGTGTTCTACATTTATTTCTCCGCTTATTTCAATAGGAGACACGGAATACCGAGGTGAGGTGAGGCCTAGTCTCACTTCAGCTTGGCTCTAGGGGACAACTAGGCTACATAGTCGACGAAGACACTTGACTAGCTACAGGTGTTCGTTTGACTATGTGATAATAAGGTTCAGTATACTCAGGGGTGAAGAGTGCTTATACAGTATACTTTCCCACTTTTAGTTTGGGCATCCTTGTGGGGTCGCCTTACACTTGACGATGTGGTTGCCTTTACCATAACTTCCTATAAGGTGCAGGTCAGACGGCTTATGTATCTGCGCCATGACAGGTTAGCTCTCGTCGTCGGTTCCTACCTTTTTACTATATATGTAGAAATATGTTTGCTGCTCTTAAATTTGTTTAATGTTTGAGCTAGACTATACTAGCTAAACAAGTGTGGAGGGGTAGAGTCCATCTCTTTGCTTTCCTTAGGGTTTTATAGGTTCTATTTAGAGTTTCCGATGCTTTTGTATATCGTTCTACAAGTGTAATAATTTTTTTGTTCAAGAGCAGTGCTCTTTGTTTTTATTCATGCATGTGGCAATCTTAATTCCATTTCTAGTTAGATAATTTACTTGTACATCCTTTTTGGATAGACATATTCCACTTATGAATCAACCTTTAAATTGCGTGAGGTATTTGTTTGTGTCTTGCATTCTTGGGAGTGAGCGTACCTTAGTTATGACAATGTAATGTTGTGATGTATTGATGCGGTGTGACTGAGTCTGGTTTGCTTTTCCACTTTCGTCTTATCCCTCCTATTCGAGACTTTCCAGTTTGTTTTATGGCTAGCTTCGTCAACGTTGTGTTTTGTTGATGGCTAGTCATCATGATGTATTGTTGTGGTATATTTTTGCTTGGTTTTTCTTAATGTCCTCGTCTACTCCTATCTTGTTGAGGTTTTCAAGCGTGTACTGTCTCTACCAACCTTGTGTCTTACTGTGGCTATTTGTCATCTGTTAACTGAGGTTGTTCATCATATTCCTTCTTGCTAACACGTTTAGCTGCTTCCAAGCTTATTATTTTTCCTCTTTTGGCATGGAGCCTAGCCTACTCTAGATACCATGAAGGCTTGAAAAGAAAAATAATCTATTCCCTATAGACGGCGCCACTGATGTAGGGGATTCCTTCTGGACCACCATATTATCTGGAATCCGTGCAATGCTCCATACTACTTTCATGACACCTGCGAAACAAGGTCCCGGGGGTTCCAAAGATCTTTCTCCGATGTCTTAGTTAGTGTATGATCAATATATGTATAGTATTTGGGAAAGTACCATTACTTGTCCAGTCGCTCAGACCATCTATTTATAAGTGGTGATCACCGTGATCTTTGCTAATTATAGTTCATGTTGTTCCTTAGTAGTGGATTCGTGGGGTTACATTCATCCTCCCACTAGTTAGCTTATCTGGTTCGCTAGATGCAAGATATCGAAGTATTGTTGTGGTCTTGAACTTCGCAAGACTCTTCCTTCACTAGGCAAGTTGTCCACTTATTTGGTTCACTAGACTCGAGATATTATCTTTGTTTTGGACTTCGCGTGATTAGGGGAGGTTTATACCAAGTTGCGTATATCCAGACAAAAAGTTAAAATGCGTCAACAAGTTTAAGTTATATTCGGTGCTTCTAACGTGCCATATGCGTTGACTTTAGTAAACTATGCCTTCATGATCGATTACATTTTCAAGTTTGATATATTACTTAATACCCAAAAAATACAATCCTCATTAGATTTAGTGGACCTTCCAAACTACTTTTAAGTGGTTAGGGAACTTCTTCAATGCCTTATAGTCAGACAAAAAATGAAAAAAATATGTGAACAAGTTTAAATTGTGTTCAATGCATCTGGTGTGTCGTGTGCATGACTTTGGTCGATTATGCCATTTTGGTAAAATACTTTTTAAACGACAGATTCATCATGTGATAGCCAACACATATAATTTTTTATTAAAGTTAACTGATCTTCTAAAGTACTTATAAGTGGCCAAAGGACCTTTTACAGTTACTAAGACTGGTACCAAAAATGTAAAATCTATTTACTATAAGGAATTTATTTTAGTTCATCTTTCGTGCTATGTGCGATTACTTTGGTCAATTATGCATATGTAGTCAGTTACGTTGTTAATTTGGATTCATTACAGTATAATCAATAAATATAATTGTCACTAAACTTAGCAGACCTTTCAAATTACTTACAAATGGTCTGACACACTTCTTCAATCACTTATAGTCAGAAAAATTTGATTTTTAAAAAACAAGAATTTTAAATTTGGATCTTGTGTGTTGTGAAACGTGACTTTAGTCGAGTATACATTCACGGTCGGTTACGTTTTAAAGTCAAATGCATGCCCCGATAAATATAATTGTTTATTAGAGTCAAATAGACCTACTAGACTTATTTTTTAAAAATGGACCTACTAATGCACTTATAAATTTTTGGTGGACTTCTCGAATTATTTATAGCCAGATAAAAAAATTAACATCCTTCAACAAGCTTACATCGTGTTAGATGTTTCCGGTGTGTCGTGTGTTGTGACTTTGATCTATTAAGCCTTTATGGCTAGTTTTAAGTCAAACTTATGACATGATTGCTAACAAATGTAATTGTTTATTAGAGTTAAAGGGCTTTCTAAACTACCTATAAATGATTAATGAACTTCTTAAATTGTTAATGGCTAGACAAAAAAATGATAATATATGAAGGGAAAAGTGCATAAATAACTCTATTAAATTTTGAAAGTGCAAACATATTCCTGTAAAATATGAATCTACGAAACTAGCCCCAAGTTTTGTAAAATTGTGCAATTATGCCCATTTTCTCAAGTCCGGCGTTGACTCAATGAAGCCAATGGCTAACCAAACATAAAAAGAAAAAATTACCCCTGTACTCAAAACTAAAAACCTAATGACAATTCTACCCCTAGAGTTCTTCCTCATCTTCAACCACACCCAATTGCCACCACCCGTTGCTCATCCGCAGCCGCTGCTCCCTGCACCCATCGTAACCACATCTGTCGCCTACCCCCGTCGACCACCACCTTAGCCCCACCACCCAGTAACCCTAGCCTCGCTACCATATTCCCATCGCCCACTCCTGTCTCCCACCACCCTAGCTCTGCCACCCACCTTTGCCACCCAAAAACCCTAGCCCCCACATCCGTTACCCAGAAACACTTGTTTGCCGCCCAGAAACCCTAGTTTTCCACCCACCTCCGCGCTTCTGGTTCACCGCCGTTAGGGATATCTGACAAGGCTATTCGCCACTGATTTCTGGTCAGGAAGATCTTTAGGAGTTGCAGAAATGAAAAGGTACTAGAGATTGGGTGTGGGGAACTTAATTATTCAAGCACTTTCAAACAAAACATATGGTTAAAATGCACTTCTCTCTTTGTTAAAATATTCCCACATCGGTTTCTTAAAAACTAATACAAAGACTTGGGTGAGACAGTCTCACTAGATTTTATGGTGAGACAAAGGATCCGAACAGAATTGTTTAAAGACGAAAGATGACACTGGATACTTATCTATAATTTTAAAAACTTTATTTACTCTCTCGTCTTATCATAAATCATTGTAAGATGGTCTTATACTCCGTATGATTCCTTCTCAAACACTAAATAACTAATATGTGAATTCTCTGAAAAAAGATTAATACAGTATATAAGAGTTTTAACTACTCCACATAGTACCAATTGATTTTAACATTGGTTAACAAGAGGGTGTTTGAATCAGGAATTTTGAAGTGAAAATTCAAATTAATCCTGATACATGATGTTTACTCCGTGAAATTCATAAACCAATTTTAAAATTTTCTAACTTATCATCCTCTTGATTAAGAGTCTATCTCCTACGAGACCTAGAACTAGAGGAACTAGAGGAAAAATAGAAAAGGGGAAAATTAAATTCAAGGGCAGAATATGGAATACTTTGGACTCGGGGTTCATACTGTAAGGCAGAAAAAGCCGAAGGACCATAGAGCAATAAAACAAAAATAGACCCAACTCACCCTTCTCAGTCCAAAAGCGTGAAAATAAAACCAAGCCCAAAACACGCCCCTATCAAACGCGTTCAACGAAAATAGATTAAACATCACAAACGAATCAAAATCATACAAGCTCGCAAAACCTTCAAAATTTGTCCTTCATAAAAAATCAATCAGACCAATTTTGAAGAAAATCATCAATCGGAATCAATAAAGCATCAATCAAATAAAGTACAACTATATTCAAGTTATAATTCAACATCAATCGCCAAAAAATTGTGATTAAACATAATTTCAAAATTTTGCAGATTCAAAATTGGATCATGATGGAAGAAGGTGATTGACAGATCGAAGGTCAATTAGCAATCATAAAAACAATGCAAAGACATAATCCTACATAAGAAGGTGAAACAAATATCAATAATGAGCAACTTGTACTTGTTTCGCAAGGTCATGAACTTTCTATTCTTGAATCTGAAATTTCTATTTGAAGAGTAGCAGATTGTGTTTGTGAACGATCTAATTGTATGATTTGGACAACAACAAACTATGTGTAGTAGCAAAAGTCTGATCCATAAGTCTGATTGTACCTATTTTGTTGTTGCTCTATTTTTGAAAACTGTAAATTAGTTGTAAATCAGTTGCAACTTTCATTTAAAATGTCAGAGCTTTCAAATAATAGAGTTGAAGTTATAAGAACATATTTTTAAGGTTTTAAACAATGTGAAGAGGATATATTCACATTTTGCAAAATGACAATAGGTGGACATTGATCTGATTTATAGCAGGCGATGTTTATGAAATATGGCATCATGTTTTATATATGTGATATGATGTTACATATTAATTGAACAAAATTAGAATAAGAATTTGCCAAAAAAAATGATGTGATGCTACTCTTTTACTACTTGATGTTTCAAATATATAACATGGTGCTATAACTTTGCAACATTATGTATAGCTTTTTATTTATTTATTGGAATTTTTCAATTACATGTCTACCAAACTTGTTGGTAATAGATCAAACAGAATCCCTTCAAGGAGCATAAGCATCTACGTGGAAAGAGCTTGAAACATTATACCGTGCACATGCATCTTCACTTGGATTTTCTGTACGGAAGTCGACACAGAGACTAGCAAATGAAGGAAGGGTGAAGGAAAAACATTACACATGATCGCGCCAAGGGACATCATTTTCAAGGACTCTTGACACCCCTACCCAACAACACAAAACAAGAGAAGAAAGGCCAAAGAATTTCCAGCTACAAGAACTGGATGTAAGGCTGCAATCAGGATCAAGCTTGTCGATGAAAACATCTATGAAATCAAGCACCAAATCACTGAGGGAAACCGTGATTTTACAAGGAATGAGTGAACAAACTTGCAGCGTAGTGAGAGGAATATAGAGGATGAAAAGGAAAGGGCAATTGAGGCTATGGAATTGGAAAATTTAAAAGCAAGCTACAAGTTTCAAGTATTTGGTATGCGATGCAAATGGACAAGAAAATGTAGGGCACATGATGAAGGACCACATAAATTTGTCAACTGGTTGAGGATGAAAGCAATGGAAGGAGGTGATGCACAGAATGTGATTGATGAGCTCTATAAAATTGATGAAAGGGAGGAGGATTTCTTCTTCAGGGTCAAGTTGGATAGGAGGGTAAACTGACTGTACTTTTTTGGAGGGATGCAATGATGAAAGAGGATTACATGCTCTATGGATATGTGATGATATTTGACACCACATACATGACAAACAAGTACAACCTTGTTGGTGCACCCATTGTCGGAATCAACAATCATTTAAACAATGTGATGTTTCGTTGTGCGTTCATTGGTGATGAAAAGAAAGAGACTTTTATTTGACTGCTGGAGACATTGAAAAAGTCAATGGCAGGAAAAGAACCAGTGCCAATATTTATTGACCAGTACTCAGCTATGGCATATGCCATCAGAAGTGTACTTACCCAAACCTACTCAGTTTATGTGTTGATGCTTCAAAAACTGTGTTTGATGTTTCAAGTATTTGTGGTGGATTTTTCATACCTCAACATTTATGATTATACAAACACAATACATTCATTTCCAAAATACATGTATGATGTTTATGCATTATGAAAGGAAGTTTCATGATGAATTGCTTAATGTTTTCTGAAACCAATGTAAACATGAATACCAAATGCATGATGTTTC
This sequence comes from Rubia yunnanensis, assembly GCA_037428765.1. Lineage (NCBI taxonomy): Eukaryota > Viridiplantae > Streptophyta > Magnoliopsida > Gentianales > Rubiaceae > Rubia > Rubia yunnanensis. Next base: position 81,394,637 of record CM075064.1, read on the forward strand.
AATAGCAGGTCATTACCTTTCATAAAAATAGACTGATGTTTCATTCTGAAACCAATTTTTGTAACAAGTGCTAAGTAACACAAAGTACAGGATGTGTCTATAGAATCTGAAATATAATGCGATCAGTTATGGTAAAGTGAAGAGCGGCGAAGAATATGGCATGGCATTTGACCATTGTTTGAAGAATTGTGCAAATGAAGAGGAATTCAAGGGATAATGGGACTCTATGATGGATAAATACCAGTTTCATGACAACCAGTGGTTCAAGCGACTTTACGAACTCTGAGAGAAATGGTGTACCGCATTAAGCAATGACTTTTTCTCGGATGGAACATTATTATCATAGAGGAGCGAAAGCACAAACAAGGCAATCATCTTCAGTGCCAACAAAACAACAAACTTAACACCATTTTTTTCAATATTTTTCGTACAGAGCTGGAGAAGCACATAGACCAGCAAGGAGTACAGAAGCTCAATAGGAAAACCAAGGTCAGTAGAGCAAGGACCTGGACTTCTAAAACATGAAGCTAAAATATACACATATAAGTTGTACAAGGACTTCGAGGCAAAATATAAGCTAGTTATGGCGAGTAAGGCTATAAAAACATTCAACCTTGGATTCGAAGATGTTTATGGAGTACAACCTAAAATACGATGCAAAAATGGAGAGGGTTACTTAAAAAAAGACAAGATCAAAAGGTGGAAATTAAATGCTCTTGCGAGTGCTTTGAAGAGGTAGGATTGTTGTGTTTCCATGCCCTTCGCATCCTCCATTTGCACAACATCACTACAGATCCTGAAGATTACATCCTTAACTATAAACTACATTTCTGCGTTTCTTTATTTTTGGGGGTGGCGACAGCCTTTTTTACCCATAATAAAAAAATGAATAATTGGATAAATATTAAATACCTATAGTAAAAAAATAATTGGTAGGGATCAGGCACCCCCTGGTCCTCTCAGTGTTCCGCACATGAAAACAAGATATGTGGAACAAGGTGCTAGGAGGAACAACACCACAAAACAAGGAAGTCAAAGGTATGATACCATGGCGTCATGATATGCTACACAAGTACTACAATCCAGTGTTGAAGTGTGAAGAGGAAATAGAAACTCGAAGAATCCTTGAAGAAAGGCTAAATAGAGACTCAGGTACAATCAATCAAACGAAAGCAATGGATACGCAAGAATATTCAGTAACTAATAGCGCAAGAGGTTTAACAATAAAGAAGCTCCCGAAGTACTTGATCCACCAAAAATATTAAAAAACCAAAGGAAGAAGTGCAAGAGTGTAAGGTAAGTTTGAAAGGAAGAAGCCTATAAGAAAGGAATTTGAATCCAAGACACCAAAAACTCAATTGATCTAAAACCAACTTTTTGGTAGTTGTTTACTGCCATTCTGTGATGTTACACTATTATGGATTGTTGTTTCATTGTTACAGTTTGATGCTTTAGAAATACGTACTGATGAGGATGTTAATATTTAAAAGGATATTCATATGCTACCATTGTTCTTATACATTCACTTTTATTGCATTGACTTTTTGGATGTTACACTTCTATCCACTGATATTATTATTATCTTACATGATGATTTACATATATAAGTTAGCTCGTATGTCTTTATCTATATTACGAATGACCAATTATTTTTAAAAAAATTAAAGACATAAAACATCAAAGAATGATTGCTCAAAAGTATAAAACATTAAACACTGATAATGAAACATCACATCAAATTTGAAACAGATCACATCCAACGAAAATATAGAAAAAACTACAAACAGTTTTACGTCAGCACGTAAACTGTCAAACTTCATAACAAATCATCATTCATCACATAAAGGGTTCAAAAGCCCTATCAAATCCCTAACGTAAACAAATGAAATATTCAAACCAACCAATATTCATAAAACATCAAAGTCGGATACTAGTTCATCACACTCAAATTCTAATTCTTCTTGTTTCCCTTCGTAATTGCCTTCCCTCTGCCTCCTGCTGGTGCTTTTGAAGATGATGCCTCTTCAACTCCTTCAAAGCCAAGATCAAATGATGGCTCAGGTCCTCTACTCATAGGAGCATCATGATTCCTAAATGCATTCTTCATGATCTCATTAATGGCATCATAAACTTCAGGGTTAGAAAAATATTCCTCTAAGTCAAAAGGAGGAGTAGACTGGGCATCAACAATAGGAACAACATCCTTAGGACCTTGATCTAACTCGGAAACCAAGGCCCAAGTGACAACCTCAATATTCCTCTTAAACCTAAAGAAATCTTGATCAGTAGCCTAGGGAAAAAACAAAGTATTAGGAAAAGCAAACAAGGATGACAAACATCATTTTAGCTTTAAAAAACCATCACACCAGCAAAAATAACAAAAACTAAAGCTTAAACTTAAAACATCTCATACAAAAACTAAAACATCAACTATTGTATTTAAAACATCAAATCTGAAAGAGATGAGCAAAAATAGCAACACCTAAAGCTTAAACTTAAAACATCTCATGCAAAAACTAAAATATCAACTACTCTATGTAAAACATCAAAGCTGAAAAAAAGGGCAAAAATAACAACACCTAAAGCTTAAACTTAAAATATCTTATGCAAAAACTAAAAAATCAACTACTGGAACCACAAAGCTGAAAGAGATGAATACTTACAGAGCCTCCATCATTCATGATCGCAGCATCGGTAGGTAAGTCTTCTAGAACCACAAAGGTCAAAACATGTGAACTTGAACCAGCTACATCAACTTTTGTACGACTACCTTTTTTTGGATTTCGCAGCAGCACCACCACAACCCACATACTTCCTCGTCAAAGTCACGGAAATGGATCCTTAGACATGGGGCAAGAATTAAAACCAGCCTCGACAATCTGCCTGCACCTTTTGATCAACATAGAAGTGTCCCAATACTGAATGAGAGGAACTGTGGTGGGGTGGTTTTCCTTGGAAAGGAAATGGTACAAGTAACAAATCAAAGAAACAACTACACAAGCATTCACTGTTGTATAGGAACTAGTCTTGTACCTACACACTGCCTCATAAAGCTTCCTAAGCACATACCCACACCAATCATAATTCCTAAGCTCCCTTACATCCTCCCCAACACGAAGAAGCTTATAAATAATAAAGCACCTAGTAGTAGGACTAAACAAAGTGAACACAACATACACGGCAAACAGTTTGTTAAATTCATCACCATCATCACCTAAGTTCATCATTCTCTCATAAAGCCTATCACAAGGAATATTGCCCAAGCTATCAATCCCAAACTCATCCCTCCAACTCTTCCTCAGATCTAAATCCTTTCTTTCCCCCTTACCAACATTACTAACCTTAATCACTTCTTTATCACTGATAGGGAGTCCTAAAACATCGTGAACATTATTACGAGTTAAAAAAATACCTATCAGAACAAATTCTTTTAACATGGCTAATGTGATTAAAAGTGTGAACATGGTAAGGAATTATATCCTTAGGAATGGCAGTAAAATTTATTTTCAACAAACTATCAAAACCAATCTCTCTCACAGCTTTCATCTTGTTAGAAGTCAGTGCATAAGACAACTTTTCAATCTTCCCATGGCTGCACTTGGTATTGAAGCCCTTGTCAGCACTGGAAACAGAATGGATAAGTCAAGAAACATCACAGGCATAAATTACAAAACCAATAAATGAAAGTAAAGCATCACAGTCACATAAAAGAACATCAACAACACCTAAATTGTAAAACATCATGCAAACAATTTAAATTATCAACAAACCTTTCATCGCCATCAGAATCAGCATCACCAGACACAACTGTTTTCCCATCACGTTTCCCATTCATTGTCATCTTCGTAAACCTTCTCGCGGGATTCTTCACGACCACCACCTCATTTTCTGATTCTGAATCAGAACAACTTGAATCAACATCTTCATCTCCATCTTTATCAACTGCATCCACGCTTTCAGAATCTTCAGATCCAGATTCCGACTCCTTATATTCGGAGCTCCCATCATCATCATCATCAACATATTCATCTTCATTTTCTTCACTTCCAGACTTCTCTTCTGGATTGACCACATTCTCAGCAGCAACATTTTATTTTACTGATTGGGTCTCAGGAACAGTACTGAATACCTGATCGTCTACAAGAAACAAAAACATCATATCAGAATGGTAAAACATTAAAAGTCAAAACTGAAAAGAAGAGCTATAAAAAAACTGAAACAAAAAAACAAATCTTAGCAGAAAAAATGATGTCATCCACATCAGCATTTCTAGCAGCTTCTTTGTCACAAACACCAGGTTTCGACTTTTCTTTCAGCAACTTTCTTGTTGTCATCACCAACTAAGATATGAAAACATCAAGCCAGATAGTTAGACCTTAGCATCATGGAAAACGAAATGGTAGAAATTTTAAATAATCAACCACAAAACATGAAACATCATAGAATAATGTTTGAAAATAGCATCATAAATTTTAAACAATACCAAAAACTAAAAGTAATGAGAATAAAACATTAAAAGGTAAAATAATTAAAAACAAATAATTTAATGTCAATACTTTTGCCACTGACACCCTCAGCAGCAACCTTAGATTTCTTCACAGCCGCAGTCTTGTGCAACATCCTTCATCAAGGCGGACTCACGGGATTAGCAGATTCAGCACCAACAACATCATCCTTTTTTTATTGCTTCTTCACACCAGCATCATTCTTCGTAACAAGTTTTAACCCTTATCAACACCAACAACTACAAAAAATAAAACATCAAATCATATTGCATAAGGAATGGGAATAAAATATTTAAAGGTTAAAACATTAAAAACAAATAATCTAATGTCAAAAACCTTTGCCACTGACACCCTCAATAGCAACCTTAGATTTCTTGACATCCACAGTCTTGCGCAACATCCTCCTAGTCGGTGAACTCTCATGATTTGCAGTTTTAGCTCAAACAACATCATCCGGTCCAGCTTTATCAGCAGGACCAGCACCTGATTCAGTCAACACCGTCTCCATGTTGCGAGCACCACCTCCTTTTGAAGTTTGATCTTCATCAAGCAAATCAAGCTTTCGCTTGGCTTTCTCCTTTTGTCTCCTGTTTGCAGAGGAGAGTCCTGAAACAGAACAGCTGCATTAATAATCATATATGAAACATTAATGTACAACATTCACAAAAGTAAATTTTTTTAAAAAACCTAATATCAAATCAGCATTAGGGTCACCCCTCAGTCGTTGTGATTGTCTCACAGCACGACCACCAACAATACTTGCATCTGAAACACCATATGTAATTATAAAAGCATAAAAAAAATAATGCAACACAAATTAATTTGGCAACAGAATAACAAGATAAAAGAAAAGAACTACATATCAACACACATGAAGTCATCAATCTGAAAATAAAACATCAATCTAAGATACTAAAACATCAATAAGACAAAGACATTCTGCACAAGCAATATGCTTATGAAAATGGAACCTGTAAAACATCAATAACATCACAATATTAATTTTTAAAAAAATCAAACTGGAACTGTAAAACTTTAGTAACCACTAAATAATACCAAACACGTGCATGAAAAAATAATAATAGAAATCACCATTTAAAACCTTAGCCCAAATCACAAGCTACATCACACTCTTAAATTGAACATGAACCTAAACACACACACCATACACAAAATCCATGAAATACACATCTTAAAAATAATCGTACCATCCAAGAAAAAACATATCAAAGTAAAAGGTAAACATCATAACTAGAACTTAAAGCATCATTCAATTAACTTTAAACATCAACATACCTGCTCATACAGAAAATGACAAATCAAATGCATGAAAATATGGAAAACAAAACCTAAAGCACAATACATCAAAGAATACCACAGAAAATCAAGAAAAAAACACACTAGAAAGGCACAATAGATGACCGATCAACATGAAGACACTATAAGTGAAACTTCAACGAAAACCTATCAAAAATCATGTCATGATATCACAACATAAAAAAACTGAACATTCACAATTAACAATTAAATATGAAAATAAAATTTAAAAAAATCCTGCCAAAAACAGGCACAAACAGGAAATATCTTGAGAACGTGTTCTTTTCTTTTCATTTTTGTCACACCAGTAAGACTTCCTTCAGCAGGATCACCGTAGTTCTTCGTAATGTCCAAAAGAACATCATCTAGTGATTCACCAGCATTAATCTTCTTCGACATCTACAAAGCAACAACAAATACACAGATATTAACACAGAACCTAGAGATACCCTAAAAATATCACACACATCAGAAACATAAACGAAATCAATGCAAACTCCAAACAAAAACACTCGAATAACATCATACACAACCAATAAAACATGAAATCAGTAGAACTACTCAACAAAGACAAAAAAATAGAGCAATCCCCCAAATATAAGTACAGTCAACAACAAAACCCCCTAAAAACTCCAAATGGAACACAGTAGAGGAAGATTAAACTACATAATAAAACACAAAATAAACACAATAAACACTCAGGAAACCTACACGAATCATAGAACATCACATGTACAAAAAAATTGAAGAAAATGAAAAATCAAAATATGCACAAAAAAACCTAGTGAATTAACTCTGCAGATAAACATAAATCTGAGGTCGTCCAGTCTTAGATTGTCAAAAGCTGGAAAAGAAGTGCCTCTTCACGACGTTCAGCACAAGAAATGAGGAAAAATCGAAGCAATGAACGATTAAATGGAGGAAATCAAGCGGTTGTGTGAACTGTGTGCGGTTGAAATTTTGTGAGAGAGAAGAGAAGTCGAGCAGTTGCAGAGAGAGTATATGAACCGACGATTGTAATGAGGGAAATTTTGAAAAAGAAGCTGAAATATTTAATATATATATTAGGACTAAACTGTAAATTATCGCAACTACAAATCCAATCTATGTTTGAAACCTTGGTACGAAATCTCATTTGCAAATAATTCTATGATCTTGCTGTGAGATGGTATTATACAAGACTTTGTCCACGATTAAAACATGAGAGACCGAGATTGTTATAACCTAAACTGAAAGGACCAAATCAGCTAATTTTTGGATTCACTGAAAATTGACCATTGCTATTGGTACAGTACTTGGTGCCTAAAAAGGCACAAAGGTTGGGAAAAGGTGCAGAAGAGGCCAAAAGCAACCAGACAAGGAATCACTAAGTCAGTGCGCTTAAGATCTCTCCCTGCTCTGTTATCCAACTCCATTTCCAGATTCAAATACACTGCTAGATGCCACTAGGCCTAACTACGTTACCAAATTAATTTTATGAATTAAATCATTTGACCATCAATAAAATGAGAAATGTTTCTTTAACTCCTAAAATAACCTCTTTTTGAATACCCTCTTTTCCCCCTAAAATAACCTCTTAATAAGGTTAATAAATTACAAAATCTCTCTTGAATCTGTACTATGGTATGCATGTTACGATCATTTTAGCACTTGACTCTTTTAAAAATAAGCTACTCCATTTTACGATCAATTTCTAAACTTTAGAATGTATATGATGCGTCTTAACAACCGATCGGTTCGTGAGCTTGAGTTCTTCTCAAACTAACCTGCAATAAAACTGTCCATGGGGGTTCCGGTGGTCAGCACTCTAATGCCTAAGTTAGCCCAACCGTTTGATATGATTAAGACAGAATGAATTATAAGTAAACATGTACCTTGTATTTATACTTCATACCATAAATAACATTATCTTTAATTATCGTCCTTAATTACCCACGAATGCGGTAATTATGTTAGGGTATTAAATATTCTTCTAACTGGGCTGCCACATCTTCGGCCCAATGACCTTCTTGAGCTTAACCTCTATGAGTATAGTATTTGTTAACAATAATAATAATTAAGACTTTTTTTGAAAATATAATAATAATCAAGTCTTAATTTCACTACATGCGGTGGATCATATGATTCAAATGCTGCCCATTGTATACCATTTTGTGTCTTTCTTATTCAAATTAAAATTTGTTCGATGACTTATAAAAAATATTAGGGACAAATGTTAATATAACCCTGCTTACTTTGGTAAGTGCCAATATAACCCTATGATAATTTTCAGTGTAAAAATAATCCTAACTAGTTGATGAAAGTGTCAATATAACCCTCAGATCCCATTTTCAGCATTGACCTCAATTTTTCGACGTTCACTCTATGTAAATTTACCAAAATACCCTTTGGACTAACTCTGAAATTAGGTGGACAATTTTACCCTCATAGTTTGCCGGACCACCACCGGACCGCCGCCGTAACAGGTAGGGTTATATCATCACACTATGAAATCCTATTGGGTTATATCAGCACATTCCTAATATTTGTAGGGTTATATCAGCACATTCTTAAAAATTATAGGGTTATATCAGCACATATTATAAATATTGAGTGTGTGGTACTTGGATGGCCTTGACGGGCGTCCACATCATCATATACACCATTATAAAAATATAAAAATATCTTATACAACATAAAATTTGACATCGTGACACCATCATTAATATTAAACACCATTATTACATATCATAGGCTCATTTCAAAACTTATCAACATTAAAAACCCTAGGTCGAAGAACACAATAAAATAACAATATCACATAACACCAAAGGTAATCCAATCATCAATCCAGACTAAACACAATAAAATAAATAAAATATCATTGAAACCCCTATATTTTATAGTATTTGCTGATATGACCCTATATTTTTTTACTAATGTGCTGATATAACCCTATAAAATTTAGGAATGTGCAAATTTAACCCTGCCAGTTTTCATAATGTGCTGATATAATCCTACCTAATCTGGCGGCGGTCCGACGACATTGGAGTATTGAGGAGTCTAAGGGTAATAACATCATTTTCTTTTTTTTAGTATTTAATTTTTTCAAAGGGCAAACATGTAATTTTATAAAATTTCGTAGGAGAGTTGTCGAAGAGGGTTATATTGGTATTTTCACTGACTAAATAGGGCTACATTAAAAAATTATATTGACATTTATGCAGAGTAGGTAGTGTTATAAAAGCACATTTTTCAAAGTATTATGGTGATGATTTGATATTTAATTAACTTTAGTGCGATTTTGTACTAGCTTATTCAAATCATTTGTGTACAGTAACTCATACAGCCCAATTATTAATACTACTGGTGATAACTGATGAGGAGAGGTGGTACAATTTTGTTTTGTTGTTTATTTTGGTTTGGGTGGAAAGGTTGGACAAGTTGAATTTAATTTATGGGTTTAGGGAACTACCTTTTATATTTTGAAAAAAAAGTCCTTTTATAATTTTATATAGTTGATATAAGTGCTAATATAATCTTTCAATATTTGAAATTGCAAATATAACCTCATTTAGTCAGTGAAAGTGTCAATATAATCTTCCCGGCAACTTTTAGCCAGAATTTTATAAAATTACATGTTTGCCCTTCTAAAAATAAATACTAAAAAGGGAAATGACGTTATTACCCTTAGACTCATCAATACTCCAATATCGTCGGACCGTCGCCAGAATCAGCACATTATGAAAATGGGTAGGGTTAAATCAGCACATTCCTAAAATTTATAGGGTTATATCAGCACACTAGTAAAAAATGTAGGGTCATATCAGCACATACTATAAAATATAGAGGTTTTAATGATGTTTTGTTTATTTTGTTGTGTTTAGTCCGGATTGATGATTGGATGACCTTTGGAGTTGTGTGTAATTGTTATTTTGCTGTGTTTTCGACCTAGGGTTTTTAATGTTGATAAGTTTTGAAATGGGGCTATGATATGTGATAATGGTGTTTAATATTAATGATGGTGTCATGATGTCCAGTTTTATGTGTATAAGATATTGTAATAATGTTATAATGGTGTATATGATGATGTGGTCATCCGTTAAAGCCAGCCGAGTACCACACACTTAATATTTATAATATGTGCTGATATAACCCTATAAGTTTTAAGAATGTGCTGATAAACATTAGGAATGTGCTGATATAACCCAATAAGATTTCATAATGTTCTGATATAACCCTACTTGTTACGACGGTGGTCTGGTGGTGGTCCAGAGGCGGTCTGGCAAACTATGGGGGTAAAATTATCCACCTAATTTCAGGGTTAGCCCAAAGGATATTTTGGTCAATTTACATAGAGTCAACGTCAAAAAATTGAGGCCAATGCCGAAAATGAGGTTTGAGGGTTATATTGGCACTTTCATTAACTAGTTAGGGTTATTTTTGCACTAAAAATTATCATAGGGTTATATTAGTATTTACTCAAGTAGGTAGGGTTATATTGACACTTATCTCTTATATTTTTGTATACTCCAAGTTAGGATGATAGGGACTGGACATGAGGGCGGGATAAAAGGTTTTTTCCTTTTCTTGAATTCGTAGTTTTTTTTCCATATTGAGAAATCACGATGATTAAGATGTGGATTTCTATATCACACCCTGTGTTTTACTTGATTACACCATGTATTTATTATATTTAGCATACAATATGTATTTTTCATTTAATTTAAATAATTTAAATATGTATAAATTAATATTAAATAAAAATTATTTTTTAACACATTACCACAGCCATTGCCGCCGGCCCCCGTGCACCGCCATCGGGCGCCATGCACTACCGCCGGGAACCACTTCCGTGCACCACCGCCGCCGGCCGCTGTGACAGCTCTCCATTTTTGGCTCTCCTTCTCCGGTTCTCTTTTGCCAAATTTCGAGCCTCTCTCCTTCTTCGGCTCTCAATTCCCAACTCTCCTTCTCCGGCTCTCCATTCCTCACTCTCCATCTCCAGCTCTACTTCTCTGGACTCTGGACGACTCTCCTTCTCCGGACAGCTTTCCTTCTCCTACTCTGCTTCTCCGGCTCTGCTTCGCCCTGCCCCGACCTGCTCTCGTCAGCCGCTCGAGAGCCCTGCCTCGGTTTTGCCTCGCCCTGCCCCTAGGGTTTTGCTAGGGACGGCGGGCTACGGCGGATGGCTGGGGACGAAGGCGGAGCAGCATCGGCGGGTGGCTGGGGATGGGGACGAAGAGCTAGGGAGCAGTGATGGCACCGGGGACGACGGTGGCAGGGAACGTGGCAGGGATGGGGACGGGGACGGCGGTGGCAGTGATTTCGGCTCCGGGAATATTATCGTTTTTATTTTATTTTAAAATTTTAAAATTAGTATTATACATGTATATACATATTAGAGCTTAACTAGTAAAATACAGGGCGTACTATAACGACACCCATTAAGATTGAAGGAGGAAAAACCAGAAACAGTTTAATGGTTTTTTTTTGAAATCTTCCCTCTTTCTTTATAGCAGTTTGATGGTTGCCTTCTTATTCTCGTTTTCGTTGGAAAATAGGAAAAAGTCACTAAACCTTTTTTATACTCTTTTAGAGGCGATTAATCGGCTCGCACTCAGTCGCCCTGACCACCCGATACCACAGGCATCACAAGAGAGGTAAATCACAACACTTCCGTAGTAGAGCACATGGCCCTCGACTGTGTTCGGTGCGCACAAGGAGTCCTCCCATTGAAAGAACCCTCACACTGCCGTTGCCGAGAGTCGAACCCGTGATCCAAAGGACTTAGGCCATGCACCCAACCACTTGGGCGATCGTGTGGGTGTTATACTCTTTTAGAAATGAGATGGTCTTATGTAAGAGCCTAAGGTAAGGACTTTTATGCAATTCAGGGTCTATTCTAGATCTATACATTTATCTATAAAATAATTTTATATATTTCTAATAATTTACAAAGACCTATTTTAAAAATTTTTCCAGGGGTTTTTTAATCCAATTTTTCCATCATTTTTCCACCAGTTGTAATCTACAAAACAAATTTCAATATGATCAAGGGACTGAAATTCATAAACATCAGATACAACTTGCAAAACATCATCGGAAAATCATAAAATATCGACTAAGAAATTGCAGCAAAAAATATATAAAAAATCAAATAAAAATCAACGAAAAATAAAAAAAGACCAACATAATCCACAAACTGAAAATCATAAATATCAACTACAACTAATAAAAACATCAAACAAAAATCTTAAAACATCGACTAAAAAATTGCAGCAAAATAATATATAAAAAATAAAATAAAAATCAACAAAAAATTGAAAAACATCAACAAACTAAAAATCATAAATATCAAGTACAACTAACAAAAACATCAATAGAAAATCATAAAACATTAATAAAACTTAAATTATCAGATTTTCAAAAAAATTACAAACAACATATATCATACAAAAAGCAACAAACATCAATTCCAATAACTTAAACCTCACCCGAAAAATGGAAAACATCAACATGAGAGGAAAAAACTACAAACATCAACTCCTATAACCTATACCTCACCCGAAAAATGAAAATACATCAATAGAGAAAAAAACTACACACATTAGCCTATATCATAAAAAAATGACAAACATCAACTCATATTACCTAAGACAAAGTCTTGGGAAAGAAAGTATTTCCACATGCTTATGGAAAGACGGAGTTTAATTAGAATTATAAAAAATTCAAAGGTTTTAGTTGCAACATTAAAAATTTATTATGCAACGTGCAGTAGTTATAAGTTTATGACCCGATTAATGCAACCCAAAAATTTTATCTTATTTTCTTTTAATTTGCAGTTTAAAAATTGGTGTTTCCATGATTTAGGAAACACCGCCTTTCAAGAGACAGACTCATAACCTAAACCTCAACTAAAAATCATAAGCATCAACAAAAAATAAAATTGTTAAATTCAATATCAATTTCAAAACATCACGCTAGAAATCATAAGCATCAACAAAAAATAAATTGTCAAATTCAATATCAATTTCAAAACATTACGCTGAAAATCATAAACATCAACTAAAATTAACAATTCATCAACTGAAAATCATAAAATATCGACAAAAGATTAAATTGTTAAATTTTATAGCAATTTCAAAATGTCACTGAAAATCATAAACATCAATTAAGAAAACAAAATCGTCAACTAAAATCATAAAATATCAACAAAAGGTTAAATTCTCAAATTAAATACTCCCTCCGTCCCATTTTAAGCAACACACTTTGACTCTAGCGGTTGACTTGAAAAATATTTAATCTTTAATATCTTTTATTAAGAATAATAAAAACTTGTGAAAGTTGATATTTTGAAAATATATATTATAAAGATTCTATCAATCCATACTATTAACTAAAACATCAAATTTTTGGCCAAGTAACACTCTCACAATTAGCCAAGTCAGCTTGCCAAATCATCCGTTATTAATAAATTATACAATAAATTAATTTTTGTATTTAGTTGATTGTGTTTACTTGCGAAGTAGTTGCTGCATTTAATATGATTTTGTTTCCAAAATATGGGAAGTCTCAGGAAAGTTGCTGCATTTAATATGATTTTGTTTCCAAAATATGGGAAGTCTCAGGAAAGACGACCTTTCCATAAGCTTATGGACAGTTCTCAAGGGCATTTGACTTAAATGTTATAATTTTTTTTAAAATTTAAATATTGTATTTTATAAGTTAAAATAAGTAATAATATGTATTTGAAGGTGAAAATATAAAAATATATAATATAAAAAAATATTTTTAAAAATTTTAAATTTTATATATAATTTAAAAAATGCATTATATAAGATAAAAAATAAGTAATCTGTCGATAAGGTTAAGATCATGCCGCTGTCAGAAGACCACTCCCAAAATATTCTTAACCCTTTGGCCGAGGCGTCTGCATAACTTCTCCTTCGTCAGCTTTCCGGAGAATTCTAATCCGGCTCCAATTCTTCTCTACATATTATTAAATACAGAAAATTGTGGAAGCTTTCGTTATCCGGTTCCAGTTCGCAGAAGCTGTTGTTAATGAGTCTGTAGCAGCTCGAATATGAAGCTCTGGCCTCTTTAAACAACCGCTAAACTCCGTCACCTGAGTTTTATTTTCTTTGGTTTGAATTGCAAAGTCTAATTTTTTTCCTGGATGATACGATGTAGGTGACTATTGTTTTGTTCTTGTGAACCCTATGGAATCAGAAGACAAAACCAAATGATTAGTTCAGGTACACCTCTCATTTACATGTCTGAACGACTGAACGTGTGTTTGTTTGTCTACGTATTGAACTTCATTTTTTCTTCAGTTCAGTAATCATTATGGATGAAAACCCTTTCTCATCATTAGTTTGAGGCTGTTTTTTTTCCCGTTTTCGTTTCTGGATTACATGATTGTCGAAGTTCTGCTCTTTTGAGTTTTTTTAAGGTTTTGTTTCTGTTTTTCTCTGGTAGTACAAACCTGAGATTAGGTTGTTTCTTATTCGAATGTTGTCTTTTTTTAAAATAAAAAAAGACAACATTTTCTCTGTGTTTGCTGCTGGTGGCAGGGTGTCCGGCAAATTGCCTCAATGAGAAGTCGATTAAGAAGCAAACCACTGCTAAAGCTTCTTGCTTTACTTGCCTTTTAGGGTCGAATCTGGTTCAGGCATCCTACTTTTTCTGTAAGGAAAAGGTAAACAGTTTGAATAGAGCAACGTTTGGTATGATTCCCCTTCTGTCAATGCCCTTAATTGGTTTTCAACTGTAATTTCCAGCTTTCCCCTGTTCTTATAACCCTTAAGCTGTCCCCTGTTCTGACCTATTGAAATCTGTTTCAAAAGCGGAGAGACAAGAAGCAAGTATGAGAGTACTTTAGGATTCTTCGAGACTCGGAAATGTGGGAGTAATCAGGTATCCTTCTTTGCCTTGGTTCACACAGAGCGTTAGCTCACACAGTTAAACCAACTGAGGTGATGTTACTGCACATTTTGGACGTGAGGAAGGTAAAATTTTGTTTTTCTATTACTATGAATGAAGCTTTTATTGATTTTGCTTCTCTGATGAAATTGATGTTCAATCCTCTGATTCTGAAAGCAAGTGATTCTTAAAGTGATGACAGTGATGACAGTGATGGTGAGTTGTTTGTTTGTCTTCCATATCAGTTTTATCTAGATGGGATTCTGAAAGTGATAACATCATTGTTTGTGAAGTTGTCAGTTGGGTGTAGAAAGTATATACATTATTTAGTTTGTTTGATAAGTTACTAATCTGAGAACGTTTCATAACCTAGATTTTGTTTTTACAGGCAATGTGTTTGAGATATCATCAACCTGATGGCGAGCTTCAAAAGTTTGCCGTGCATGTTATTAAGATGCTTCATACTGATAATAGTGTTGACTTGGTATGTTTCACTCAATCTGCACCTCCCACTTAACACGGTGTTTTAGTCAAAGCAAACCCAACCTCACTTTCCATTCAAACATACATACACTCACCACTGCACATAGTTCCTTAAACCTTTTTTGTTATTTGCAGGCATGTGGTCTTTATACTCTCCATGTTGGTATCACTGATCGAATAAGTAAACCTACTCAACGAAGCTTTTTGGTTTTCTTAGGAAACCAGATCTCTTTGGAATGGTTCAATTTGTTATTGTTTGCTTGATTGTCTGAATAAATTTGGCTTTTTAATCTTCTATAGTTAACTGATTTAATTACAGTTTTTACTTGGTAATAATTTTGATGCAGCTTCAGGTGTCTGCTGCTACATCTTCCATGTGCATTGCTGCTTTACAAATTGTTTCATATGCATTGAAAACGCTGGGAGAAGTGAACATGCTTTTTTTTTTTTTTAATTAAAACCACCCGTAGGTGGGGGATTCTATTACGGCTCCCCTAACCATCAGATTGGGATTTAATTCCCGTGAAACCAGTCCAGTAGATGTATACAAGAGAGAATTGGACACTAGTTGTCGCAATTCTTGCAGGCATAGTCTATGCCAATATCAAAAGAGGCCTCTACATGGAAAATAAGATGTCTAGCCCAACATATAAGCTAATCGTTTAACCGGACATGCCCTTCTGTTTGTGTACACCTCCACCACCCCTAGTGTCGATGTACACTCCAGCCTAGCATTTCCGGTTCTACGCCCTGATCCTTCTCCAAGAGTAGTGTGTGTCCTTTAAAAGTATTTCCTTCAGCTGTGGGATGCATGTAGGATCCGTGAAATGTTGTGGATCCCTTCTTTGTTGTCCATACTTTGCTAAGAAGTCTGCTGCACCATTGATTTCTCTGTAGATGTGACTGGCTTGGATGCTATGTTTCTTCATTAGATCTGCCACCTGCCTAGCCAGTTGAAGGCAGTTCCATGGAGGCTTCAGTTTGCCATTGATGATGCTCACTGCATTCTGACTGTCCATCTCAAGTGAAATTTGATGAAAACCGATTTCCACTGCCAGTTGAATGCCATGAAGGGCAGACTGAAGCTCCACCTGCAAAGGAGAAACACCCTTAGTAAGTTTATGGAAACCGAGTCTAAATCTACCCCCATTGTCCCTAATGAGTCCCCCAACAGATGAGGAGTTTTGGTTGCAAGATGCATCAACATTCAGTGAACATGCTTTCAAACAATGACAGACCTATAAACAATGACACTTAATTCATCGTTTTTTTGGATTTAAGTAATTTGTAACTAGAATTTCTTCCCTAAATGTCTGATATTGGATATGATGCTTTTTTCACTAGAGGAAATGAATGAAATAAGAGCAATGAGGAAAATAGTCGACCTTTTAGTTTATAACTGGCCTGTTAGATTACATACTCCCTCCCGTCATTGATTAATTTGCAAGAAGTAGAGGCAGTGTGGGGAGTGCTTGCTTTGCAAGTGCTCCCTTGTGCGCACCGAGGCAATGCCGAGCCCATGAGTCCTGGCGCTGGGCTACCGTGATTTACATCTCATACGATGGTCTGGGTCTGGGCTGGTATGGGCCGCTGAGGGCGAGCGGTGATCGCCTTTTGCCAGCCAGCAAGAAGTAGAGGCAAAATTAAATAGTGTTAAAAGGACATTTTTTTTATCCAAAAAGCTGAAAAAATGTCAAAATCAGAATTTTCATGCCCCCAATTTGACTCGAAAACAATGCTAAATAATGTAAAAGCACTAATTATTCCCTCCAATAGTTAATGTTTGGGTCCAATTTTTTTAGTTTTGGAGCTAATTTTATACTTTTTCGTTCACTGTTTATTACCTCCAAAAATTAGAATTCTTATCTACAAAAGGGCATTTATTACATCATCCATTCATACCCTACTGAACAAAAAAAAAAGCCCTCAGAATCATTTTTGACCAGTTCTTCCAAACTGTCCAAAGTCAGAAAACCCTAACTCGGTCTTTTTCTGATCTTCATCATCGAGCAATAGTAGAGCTATGAAGGTGGGGAGAAACCTCACTGATGAACAAAGGTAGGAAATTGCCCATTTTCTTCTTCAACACATAAAAAATTGGCAGTTTGAGAACGACAGTAAAGTGGAGGCAGTAGAAAGATGGTCATGCTCAGCTAGGACTATCAGCACAATCTGAGCGCGAGTTAGGCAGCAACTTCAAAATGGTGAGGTTGTGTGCGCCCGTTTGAGAAGACACGTGCGTTGTGGAAAAAGCAAGAAGTCAATCGACCTGGAGGCTCTAATGGCATTGCCACTAAAGTTCAGGTGTACATGCCGAAGCACAACCGCCAAGCTGCATGTTGCTAAAAGTAGCATACACAGAGCAATAACAAGCGAGGAGATAAGAAGCCACACAAATGCAGTTCATCCATGCCTAACAACAGCCCAGAAAGAATTAAGGCTGGAATGATGTTAAGCAAATTGGAGTGCAACATGCAGTTCAAGACCATGTACAACATCATACACATCGACGAAAAGTGGTTCTACATCACAAATGCTAAAACGAGGTATATTCTTGGTCCCAATGGGCCAGAACCATATAGAATCACCTAAAGCAAGCATTACATACCAAAACTTATGTTTCTATGTGCTGTGTGTAGACCTATATTTGACATAGAGGGTAATGCAATGTTTGATGGAAAAATAGGTGTGTTTCCTTATGTTGAGTATGTAGAAGCCAAGTACACAACAGTAAATAGACCCAGGGAAACCACGATGCCACAACCCATAACATCCATAACCCGAGACGTCATTAGACACAAACTTGTCAATCAACTCTACCAGCTATCAAGACAAAATAGCCAGTTTGGGCTAGGAAAAATATTTTCATACAACAAGATAATGCCTCACCCACTGACCTTGAATTTTTAGCTGCAGCCACCTCAGATGGATTTAACATTCAGTTAGTGTGCCAACCAGCCAAATCACCCGATTTAAACATTCTGAACTTGGGGTTTTTTTTTGTCTCAATTCAAAGTTTACAACAACAAAACCCTGGCCAAAACCTAGATGGACTACTACAAGCTGTGCATGATGCCTTTGACAGGGAGGATCCTAGGGTCATAGACAAGATATTCCTAAGCTTGCAAAGTGTTATGGTAGAAATCATGAAATGCAAGGGTGGTAATGAGTTCAAACTGCCACATATGGGAAAGGAAAGGCTAAGACGACTTGGTTTGCTACCCCACAATCTGATTATGGATTCTGAGTTAGTAAGGGATTGTTTGGAACACATGGTGTCTATTGGCAGAACCAAGAACATACTGCTAATCATGATGGAGTTCGTGTAGACATGCAACTAATATACTTTTGTAGGGTTGTGTTTCTAGATTCAGGTCTAGGGTAAACATACAAGTTATTTTGATGCAGTATTTTTTATAGGGCAACCTTGTAAAAGATGGAGGGCTACACTCCCTTTTGTTTGAAGCCTTTTAAAATGTGCTAGTGTTTAAAAATATGTTTATAAGTATGAGGCAAAACAGGTCAGTCCAGAAGGATAAGCCATTTAAACCGGGAAGAATGGAAAACACACATATAACAACAAGGGATAAACACTATAAAGCTGTCATCCTAATGTTTATAAAAACATGGTTGCTGCCAAAGTGTTCATGTAGGGTATCATCACAGGTGGCTAACAACTATGACAAGGTCAACTAAGAAAATAATTTCAGAGCCGGGTGTAATCACATTATACCCCGCCAAGATCAGATCAGTTTAGCAACTAATAAGCTTGGCTACATGTTTATTCATTCATCACAGCTTCATCATAAATTATTATGACATCAATAAACAAATGCCCTGCCAAGACCAGGTAAGTCTAGTAACTTACACTGCATGACTGCATATATAAATGCCTTGCCTGACTCAGGTTCTGCTTCAGATTCAGTTGAAAATGGGGAACATGCACCCAAGGTTTCAACTAAATCTAAGCCAAAATCTGAGTGGTTGAACGTTTGAACCTAAACATCACACAGATTCAAAAACTCAGCATATAACAAGTAGCACATGTGCTATCATAGACAAGTAGCAAACAAGCAACCACAGATAAAAAAAAATGAAGTAGTTGCTGTAAAAAGAAACAACACCCACACTGTATAAACAATCTTGCATTAAGAGGTAGAGAATTAGTATATGTTCAACAATTTGAAATTTGAAGGTAAAATTGGAACTGAAAAGATGCCAAAAATACAAACCTGTGAGTAATGACACTATTTTCTAGCATCATGATCACTTTTAGGCACATATTTTGGCCAGTTACCAGGATAAAGACAAGCCCCAGTTTCCCAGAAACTTGGCTTGCCATACTTAGGGAATTCATTACCCTTGAAGTACATTGAACAATGTGGATCACACCAAGATTTAGATGAATCAAATTTATAAGAATCAGGGGATTGGGTTTCATCGGAATCCGGGGGTTGGGTTGCATCAGTATCAGGATCAGGAGGCTGTGTTTTATCATGATCAATATCAGGGGGTAGGGTTTCATCGGAATCAAGGGGTTGGGTTGCATCAGAATCAGTTTCAATATTACGTGGATGTGTTTTATCAGGATCAGTAGTAGGGGGATGTGTTTCATCTGAATAGTATATGATTCTGAGTGGTATATAACATATTCAGGTACATGGCTAAAATGTGTGGCCACATGGGTATCCAGGGATTCAAATGAGTCAGTGTCAAGAACAAGATGGTGGGGTGGGATGATATCGGTGTGAATGAGTTGTAAGTCAATATCTTCAAGCCCAGTAAACACTGTGGGTCGAAGTTGAACTCAAACGGTGACTTATATTGAGAATCATTCAAGGGTTGGCAAGGGGCAAATTTATCCTGCCCAGTCATGACCTTATCCCTATGACCCATGTTTCAGCAAATGAAAAGGATAATGAACAGAAACACACCACCACAAGGTAATCAACACACATGCAAATCAACGGTGGCTAATACAAAAACAAAAATGAACACAGTATAATTACTACACAAACCTAAACAAGATAAAAGTGAATTATGTTCACATCTAACATCAAAACCGCAAGAACATAGACACGATATCACAAATATGGTAAAACAGGGGGACCCCAAACATGAATCCTTAGATAAATTGCTGAATTGAGCAGAAAATCAGCACATGCAAGCAGTTTAGAATATTCAGCCATAAGAGCACAAACTCTAGCCCCCAAAATAATTTTTTAATTTAAAAAAACCCCAAACTGAACTGGTCAAACTCTAATAGAGGCTAAAGAGAGAATATCAACATCTATAGGCTAAATCAGCGAGGACATGCATACCAAATACCAGATCGGCCAAAATAAATGAACATCAGCAACATTAATCACAAACCCAACATGATTGACTAATAAAATGATTATTAAATTAAAAAACAGGACACATGCATTTGGTTTTACACAACAAAAATGAAGAACAGTTGTGAATGTCGCAGATCCAACACAATATCGAACCCAAACCACAAAGAGAACATTAACTTATGTTCAAGTCACAAACCCAACTTTATTTACTTCGAAAATGGCCATGAAAATCTAAAATAGGACACATGAATTTGGTTTTAAATAATGGAAACGAAGAACGGTGGCTAAAATCACAAATCCAACACAAGATAAACCGTAGATCGAAATCCAGACCATAAAGAACATCAATTATTGTTCAATAATCCGTAAACACCTAGCAAAACCTGAATCGAGGCTTTAAAAGATGTGATTAACATCGAAAAAGTTAAGACTTCAATTTTGGTTATCAAAATCCCCAACCAACTCATAAAAACCCTAGATTCGAGCCAAAACGTTGTGATAAACCAGATATAATAAAAAAATAATAAAAATAAAACAAGTTTTTAGCAAAGAACAAAGCCAAAAAAAAGCACAAGCGGCTAGGGTTTTTAGAATTGAGAGAGAAGAGAGAAGCAACTATGAGTTTTGAGTGAGAAATGAGAGGACTGAGGTGATAAATGAGCGTTAAGGAGAGAATTCTAGAAGCCAAATAAGAGCGTTGAGAGAGTAATAATGAAGCATTGGAAAACTAAATGAGACGCATGTGAAGTGCAGGGGTTTGGGAGTTTAAAAAGTAATCCCACCAAACAATGTCCCACTTCTCCAATTAATCAGCCTTAATGGCTATAAATTTGAGGGAGTCCAGAGGCATTTTGGTCTTTTTGCACGTGGTCAACATTGCTGAAAATGGCAAATTCTGAGTGCTAGCAATTTAATCAGGGACAAACTAAAATAGAAAGTGTGCAGTTTATTCAGGGACGGAGGGAGTTCTCAAATTGCATATGTACTAGATTGGCTTTGTGAGGCCTTTTTTGTATTACTTGATCAATATAAAAATTAAAACTTTATATTTCAGTGATTAGGTTTACTTTTCTGATGTCACCGTACGTGTGCCTGTGAATTTATAAGTGTTCGCAGAAACATCAAATCAAATTTTGAAAGGGTTAAACTCTTTGATCTCTATAGACATTGTGAAAATACAAAATTTGAAGAGATATTAGGGTAACAATATATCGTTTTTAAATAGTTTACGATTACCATAGATACGTGGACAAAACTACAATATATAATATTAACTGAATCAACAAGTTTTTGGCCAAGTGACACTCCCACACTTTGCCAAGTCACCTTGCCACATCAGCTATTGACAAAATAATTTAAAAAGAAATTTAGTTCCAATATATTCCATTACAAGATGCAAAAATTAATGCAGCCATAATTATACCATCCTTACATTCTCCAATGCCTCTTCTTCTTTCTTCTTTGATTCTCCCACCTTCCCCTCTCCGCCTTTTCTTCTTCTTTCTTTCTTCTTTGATTCTCCCACCTTCCCCTCTCCGCCTTTTCTTCTTCTTTCTTTCTTCTTTGAATTTACAGTGATTGAAATATTTCAGCGATGTGCAAAAAAATTTTGGTGAGCTCTTGCGACCTAAAGCAGATGAATGAGACGAATGATTTCCGATCTCAGAGAAATTCCCCAGAATGCGAAGCCTTCCCATTGTCATGAATTTGAACAAGACTCTTGATGGTTCTGTAGTTAACCATCGAAGCAGGGGGAGCACCACATTTCTTGGATCGAGTGCTAACGCCCATGCCTAGTCCTTTAACAGTTCTCCCCTTAGAATGAGGGTGAGCGTTAATAGTGGTTGGTTTACTCGGAAGTGACTTCTTGGCTTTAGTGTTTGGCTCGTTCGGTAGCAAATTTTTAGTCTGAGCACTATCAATAGCGAAGGGATTTTTAGCTTGAACGCTCCCACACCTTTTCTTTGAAAGTCCAGTTGAACACTTCTTTTAAACAGGACAGATGTTGTGACAAACACGGACGAGCCAGTCACGGACAACATAAAATACCACGATGTGTTCGAGATCTCTGTCTAAGCCCCGTTTCATCATGGACATCTCGATCTCATAGAGAAATCTAGGAATGTCGTCAATAAGGACTAGGTCAAGATGTCTATGCGACAAGCCATATGCTTGGAGGCTGTCAGAAAATACCGAGATGGTGGAGCTTTGCTCGGAAACCTGATTATGAAGTTGGGAATTCTGAGTCCCCAGCTCATCACAGAATTGAGCGCTACCCTCGATGGTCTTTCGAAGGGTATAATTTCTTACGACTAGCCCGCTGGCTTGAGTCTTGTACTTTGTGACCTCTGTATGATAATGCTCAACATCTCTCCCCCTACTTAAAGCACGATACAATCTGGCGTTGGTAAGACAGTGAGACAAGGTGGGATAATCTTTCATCATCTCATGAGGAACTTCTTGATGGAGTACTTCATTCAAACTGCAAGAGCTACAACAGTCTGATCGTGAGCGGAACCCTTTCTGGCCTCCTCGAAAAGCTTCTAGATTAAAGAATGGCTGTGGTACTCACACCAGGTCAGTAATTCCTCATTTGCAACAGAGAGGTCTGGAGTGAGATTGGTCATTTTGGTACAAGCTTTCGATAGCATAGCCCGAACTTTGACCAACTTTTATTTAGTTACTTCCAGCTCATCTCTCAAGAAATGACACTACGATGAAAGACAGATAATTAAAGTTCAAAGACAATTCATTGATTTTGTTCTAAAAAGTACAGTTGAAAAAGAAAGAGTTCAATCTCTAGAGGCCTACATTATCAGGATTCTCGATAGTCGTAGCCTCGATGGTCTTCTCTTGGACGTTCAAAGAATGACCCCCCTTACTCTTTGAGGAGCTAGTGGGTTGCGAGTTTTTACTGGGCAAAGACTTCCCAGGGTCTTTGAGGTTGATTGCCTAGAGCTCCTCAGCAGTGAAGAACTTCTTTGACTCCCTGATGAAGTCGAGCAGCTTGAAACAAATGCCTCCAGTGTTGGCTTCATTCCAGCGAGACAGGACTTGCTCCTCAGCCTTATCGCCAACTAATTTCTGAAGCTCTTTGGTATGTTTGGAAGGAAGAAGATGGATTAGATAGTCGATTAGTTTGTTGCGACCCAACTGTTTCGAAGACTTCAGCAGCCCCAAGAAAAGATCGTAGAGTTCGATGGAATCTATCAGTTTGGTTGCAAAACACGCCAGCAGAGTATGCTGGCCTTCTGGCTAAAATTTCTCCAGCATCTTCTTCTCCCTCTTCTTTATTTTCTTCCATTCCGCTTCAAGTGTTTCCTCCAAGATTTTGGACTTTTGCTGGAGCGATGTACGCTCCTCTTCAAGTTGAGTGTGCTCCTCGCCGAGCTTAGAGCGCTCCTCCCCACGAATGGCCTCTGCGATGGCTTTGAGAGGACCCTTAAGCAAAAAGGGCACGCAAGCAGAGAAAAATCCCGAGGATTGGATGCTGGATTCAATAGCGGCAAGGACCTGCACCACAACCATAAGATAATTAGCAAAGGTCTCGTAAAAAGTCAACACAAAAAGAATATGGGGGAAGCTTATAGAGGGATCCCCGCCAGCTTCCCTACAAACCCAAAAGACCTCGATAGGCCGAGTTTGTCACTTGAATGTGGCCCCTCGATGGGAAAAGGTATCATACTTATGCTTCTTGGACCTCTCATCCTCAGCGTTAAGCACATCAGTTGGAGCCTGGGTAATTCCCATCGAAAGATTGGCCGAAAACCTGATAGTCTTCGGCCAAGTTCTCTTGAAGGTCGGTAAAAATGTTCCTCTCTATTGAAAAAAAACATTAGAGGCTTTGATAGTAATTAATACGAGATAAAACTTTTAAGGGTTTAAGCCCCGAAAACCTTATGAGGCATCCATGTCAATTATCTCTTTGACTTCCTCGAGATTTCCCTTTGAACGAGGGGACACTTATGAAATTTACTTTCTTTTCCTGCTAAACAGTAAGACCGGGGTCCGGGGAGGCAATGTCTAAGTTTTGTTGGGTCACCGAGGCATAAATCTATTCGTACACCCATTCTAGCCAGGCGAAAGACTTTGCCCCCTTCACATCCAGGCGATAAGATCTACCATCTAAAGCCTCGAGACCACAGAGAAGTGCCACATCCTCGTTCATATGGTCAGGTATCGAATGTCCTTTACCTTTCTTGACTCCAACCTTCACTCTTGAGTTCCATCGTGGTATGCAGTTTAGGCAACAAAGAAGAAACTGAAAGCAATCCTGACTTATGTAAACTAGAAATAACTGCTCTAGGAACATGACCTAGGCATGCATGCCACAACTCATATGAAGCTCAACTCTTATTTTACTGTAAATTGCAACAAATGCTGCATCTCCCCGGTCTAAAACATAAAGTTCATCCTCCCTATGCCCCCGGCCCACAATGGCCCTGGTTACTTTGTTCTGAATCACAAAGTTCCAATCATCAAATGTAATGAAAACATCCATATCTCTGGTTAACTTACTAATGGACAATAAGTTCTTAGTAATATCAGGCACAACCAGAACATCAGATAAATGTAAATTCTCAGAAACTCTAGAATCACCAATATGAGAGATCATGATAAGGGCACCATTACCAACAAGAATTCAAGATTTACCAGAATAAGGAGTGACACTGTCTAGGCTCAGGGAAGATGATGCCATATGACTTGTTGCACCATAATCAATGTACCAGTCTGACACTTGAGAAGAAGGCTCGGACTGCTGAAAGGAGTGATAATTTTCTGGAAAATGTGTACTCGTTGGATGACCTATCTAGGCCTACATCTGATAACACATCGTAACATAGTGACTGAGCCGCCCAAGCCAGGAGCAGTGGGGACGACCGCGGCCAGAGACTGGATCAGCTGCATGAGAAGTCGACCAGGGCTATCGGCCGCCATGCCTGTCGGTGAATCTGCCAGCGCATAAATACCACATGCGACTGCCTTGAATTGGTGCATGATCCCATACGTGGCCGGCTTGAGGTTGGTCGCTGGTTTGAAATGCCACTGGTACGACAACTGGTCCTGATTATCCCTGTAAATTTTGCAAAAAGGCCTCATGGTTTTTGGCACGGGAAAGAACATCCGCATATAACGAAGTAGGTGCAACATTAAACAAAGGGGCAGAAAAATCTTTATCCTCTAGATGAAGAGCAGTAAAAAACCATACGATTTGATCAACATTTGAAACCGGATTACCCATGACATACAATTGTTTAAAAATCTCCTTAAATTTGAGATGAAGTTCATGAACAGTACCAGACTTACGAATACCACGCGCATCTCAGCGAAGCTGGAGAATGGTGGAGGAACTGCTGTTCTGATAGATCAGAGTAAGATTGTCCTAGATTTATTTAGAGGTGGCACAATCTGGGATTTTTCGCGAGAACTTCTACGGTGAGAGAGGAAAATAATATACTACAGACACGTTGATCTTCATCAACTCATTAATCATACTCTTCTTTTGTTTTCTGATAAGTAACCTTGGGATCAACCTTGCTACCACCTGAAGGAGTTGAGACCGTGGACACAAAAGAGAGAACATGCAGCAGTAGTGGGAGAGTCGGATGAGATTTGGTGCCATAAATGAATCCATATAGACCTTGAGGACAAAGAACATAACAAGCTTGATGGAGTGAGTTTAATCTACATCATTTGAAGCAGAGTATTGTAGGAGAGTCTTTCTTGAGCCATGATAGAGAGGAGGGATGCTGGAATTTTTAGATCGGAAGGGAAGGGAATTACACGTGCGGCCTTCGGAGAAAAAATAGAGAGGGGGCGGCTGAAAATAAGAGGAGGGGCCAGAGTTTTGGGGTTTGGATCAGAAGAGGCTCTGATACCATGATAAAGTGATTTGCCGTGAATAATTCTGTATTGATGATTTTTTTAAATTTGAAACCATCGGAGGGATGGGGGAAAATATATTTGGCTCCCCGAATCGGAAAAAAGGAAAGAGAATTTGAAGGAACATGCCTTGAAGAAGGCATAGTAATATACAAAAAGATCATCCTATCGATGATCCAGGAGCCATCTTAAGCTCTTTAAGAAAATTAGCACTTGCTTCCAAAAGCGGTGTTGCCACCTGAATTAAAAGAAATTATATTCTAAGCTAATGTACATCGATGATCGAGAAGGGAAAACTGTCCTTATATACCATCTAGCTGAAATTGCCACGAACAGGTCGACGAATCAAAATTTCGAAACCCCCGTTTGTCAATGGTAAGTCAGCTTGATGGCATATAATAAATATTTGTCCCTGAACAGTGTTCCCAACCCAGGGAGTGCAAAACAGTGTGGCATGCGTGTTATCTTTGGAGAAGAGACTTGCTTCCGTTTGAAATCCTTCCTGTTCATCAGTTTGAGAGATGTCTGTACGAGTCCGCAGCCATTTTGAGATCCTCCATGCCAAGCTACTGAACCTGTGAAAACAAAGAAGCAGCCTCATTGTGTAGATTCTATTCACAGATGTCATTAGCAATTCTAACCGAGGGGACACCCCTTTTATCCATAAAAATTAGTCCTCTAGTCTTGCCATCCAGTTCAGCAAAATTGAAAGTGGAATTTATATTCTCAGCTCTGGCTCTCTTTGCTAAACAGTCAGCTGGCATATTACCTTGTCTAAATACATGGGACAGTTTTTTGTCACCCAGTAGATTATGTATCTCATCAGATAATACGTATAACTTCCAAGGAGCAGTAAACAGGTTCTTTACACATGATATAGCGTTCAGGCAATCAGTTTCTAGCTCGAAATCAGTATAGTTTTTTTCATGCATTAGGTTTACAACACTCTGAATGGCTATTAGTTCTGCATTCAGAACTGAGCAAGCACTCAGGCTGAAAGCTTTTGCCAATAAACATTCACCATATTCGTCCCTAGCAATCAGGCCAACACCACATTTATTAGACTTTGAATCCCAGGAGGCATCTACATTTACTTTGATGAATTTATCGGGTGGTTTCCATATTACCTTTGTTACTTTTCTCCTTTTTTTGTTTTCAGGAAAGGCACTAGGTTGGATGATGTCCATATTTTATCAAATTCACCGCCTAAATGAAAAGGATGAATTATGGCAATATCATGCAGTGACTTCCTAATGTCCGATAGAATAGTAACATATCTTGGTTTGATTTCATCAAATAGCAATTTGTTTCGTGCTTTCCACAGATGCCAACAACCAAGTAGTGGTAGAAGATGAATGAGTGCTGAGTGTGTATTGGTGAAACCCACAGTTGACCAGTAATAAGACAATCTATCCCACAGTGTATTGAAACAAAGCACAGGTAATGAAAGCCAGCTATGAATCTCATCCCACACATGTAAAGTGAAAGAACATTCATTAAAGAAATGTGACAGGGAGTCCGTGTGTAAACAGCAACAACATTTTGATACTAGTTGGAACCCCATAAATTGAAGCACATTATCAAAAGGAAGTAAACTGTTTAAGAGTTTCCAGATGAAAATACTTATCTTTTTTGGTATTCTGGAGTGCTATATTTTGCTCATTGACACCACTCTTTGTCTGGATTCCCTTATCAGGTTGTATGCACTCTTGAATGTGAAAGATCCATTCCATGAAGGTTTCCAAATCATCCTATCCGCTCTTTCCGATGTTATTGTGAGATTATCCAGCATGTGGAGAATAGGTGGAGGCATATAGTCTCAAGTGTTGCAAGAATCAAATTTCTATTTCCCAGAAATTGAGAGATAGTCAGTTCCATGAGTTCCTGTGGGTAATCCTGTGGAAGGAAATCCTCTAAGGGGCCAAATTGAGACCAATTGGCAGTCCATATGTTGCAGTTTCCTACTCCAAAAATGGTTTTAGAAAAGGATTCAGCTAGATGGTTAATCTTGCATATCCTTCCCCAATTTCTAGAATTTCTTTTTACTATTGGTAGAGACCATAGGAACTTGGACCAAGGGGTCTCTCCTTGTTGGAATTTCCACCAGAGCTTGATGGAGAAGGCTCTGATGATAGATTTTGTATCTCTTAGGCCAAGACCAGTTTCCTTTACAGGAAGGCAAAGCTTCCTCCATGTTCTCCACACTTTTTTCCTTTTACCATCCTTTTCACCCCAAAAGAAATTTGAGAATTGCTTCTCCAAAGCATTGATCACATTCTTTGGGGGATTTATGGTTGCCCAGATATGTTGTGGAATAGAATAGAGGCATGTTTGGATTAAAGTTAGTTTCCCACCCATAGAAAGCCATTTGTTTTTCCAGTTGGATAATTTAGATGCCACTGTTTCCAGTAAAGGTTGGAAATAGATTTTTTTAATTCTTCCCACATACATAGGGCATCCGAGATACCTGAAAGGAAACAATCCTTTTTTCATGCCAAGAGTGATTTTTATGGTTCTGTCACGAATAGCACTGACAGAATTGCTTACAAAGTATTCACTCTTGGAATAATTTATTTTTTGGCCAGTAGTTAGCTCAAATTTCTCTAGGAATGCTTTAATACGGATAAGATTAAGCTTGGTAGCTTTTAGGAAAATTACAGTATCATCCGCATAGCTTAAATGAGATATAGGAATAGCATTCCTTGGCAAGTCATAGTAATCAATCTTTCCAGTATTAAAAATGAAAGATAGACTCCTAGAGAAAGATTCCGAGACTATGTTAAACAGGAATGGAGATAGAGGATCTCCTTGTTTAATGCCTCTGGATGCTTTGAAAAAGCCATTTGGTTTGCCATTTATAAGTATTGAGAACCATGCATCCGAAATGTTATTTAGAATATTCTTCACCAGATGACCATGGAATCCAAACTTTAAAAGGATGCTATTCAGTTTACCCTGTCAAAAGCCTTCATAAGATCCAATTTGATGATGCAATTTTGACCTCTGGATTTTCTGCCCAGAAATTTAATCATATCCTGTAGGTATATCACATTATCTGCAATATCCCTACCCTTTAAAAATGAAGTTTGTTGAGGAGAAATGATTTTATGCATTAATGGATCAATTCTGTCAACCAGGATTTTTGATAAAATCTTATTGATGAAATTTGAAAGAGAGATGGGTCTACACTCTGAAAAACTGGAAGGAGAATTGGTTTTTGGGATAAGTGTGATCCATGTACTAGAAATTGCTCTGGGAATATGAACTCCACACAGGAATTCATTTGTGGCCTGAAGTAGATCATGGCATATAATATCCCAGGCTCCACAATAAAATGCACCACAAAAACCATCAGATCCAGCAGCACTGTTTCTACTAAGGCCAAAAACTGCTTTCTTAAGTTCCTCCATAGAGGCCAGTTGAACTAGTTTAATATTTTCCTCATCACTGATCAGTTTTGGGATTTGGCTTAGAAAGTGATGAAAAAATAGACCAGCCTCTTGCTCATATGGTTCAGTTAGGAGGTTTTTATAGAAATTAACTGCAGCCTCTTCGATTTCTGCTGGTGAATTTTTCCTGTCACCATGAAGATCTTTTATCTTCGTAATTAAAGTCTTTGATCTTTTTTCCTGAACCTCCTTATGGAAATAAGAAGTGTTGTTATCTCCATCTTTTAGCCATTTAAGTCTAGCCTTTTGTTTCCAGAAACCCTCTTCTTCTTTAAGAGCTCTGATCAGCAGAGCTCTTTTTTGGTTAAGACTAATAAGCTCAGTTTCTGTGGGGTTAGCTTGGTAAGTTAACTCCCGTTTGTTCAGATTTTCTTCAGCTCTGTTAAGATTTTCATGAACATTACCAAAAATTTCTTTATTCCATTTTTTTAAAAACTGGCTTAAGTCTTCTTAATTTTATGGAAAAACCTAACATTCCCCCTCATGAAGCTGGAGGTGCCAATTATCTGCCAGAATTTGGAGAAATTCATATCTGTGTAGCCAAATTCCCATAAAGCGAAAAGGTTTGGGAGATGCAGGTATTTCAGAACCTAAAGTCAGGAGCATGGGACTGTGGTCTGATGGATGTCTGTTCAGGTTATGCACAGAGCTATTTGGGAAATTATTATTCCAGGATGAAGTACATAAGGCCCTATCCAATTTTTGAAAGTTGGTGTTTTCCTGCCATTATTCCAGGTGAAAGCATTTCCCACCGTATTGATTTGGTGAAGATTGTTGTGGGAAATGAATTCAGCAAAATCATTTATGCTACCTAGCTTTGGTGTACTAGGACCCTTATATTTAGTAACAGATGAGATTGCATTAAAATCACCAATGAATAATCTCTCAGTATCACAAGTCTGTGTTAGGTCAGCCCATAATATTTCTTTTTCTGCTCTACTATGAAGGCCATATATGAAGGATGCTTTCATTTTCCTATCTAGTGTGCAACAGTCAATACGAACAGATAGATGCTGAGGGTGATCTATTTCTAGAGATACTTTAACTTTGTGGTTCCACATTATCCAGATTTTTCCTGAGTTTGAAGTCATGCAATTATCAAAACGGAGTTCATGCATATAATGAGAACATTTTGTATTGGCATGCTTAGGTTCAATAATGCATAGAAGATCAATATGATGTACTTTCAGCAGTCTCTCTAATCTTAGCATAGCAGGGTTCATGCCTCTAACATTCCAAATTAAGAATTTTTGCATGATTATTTTGTCTATCATTTATAACTAATCTTGGATCTCTTTGTCGAGGATCTTAAATTCCTCAAATTAGCCTAAGTGAAGAAAGTTGGAAGTACCTGTTTTTGTGGTTCAGAATTTGCAGCTGCTACTACTTTACCTAGCTTTTTTTCTAGCTCCTTTCCTAGAGTTAGCTGAGCCTTTCTTAAGGTGGAGGATGCTGAAAGAGATACTTGTCCGTTCACACCCTCCTCTGAAAGTAATAAGTCATTGCCTTCCTTGTCTTCTGTATCCATCACGAGGCCCAGAATCCCAAACCGATTTGGGGAAAGGATTTGCTCCTTAGGAGACTGAGGAGGCGAAGAAACATTAGAATTTAATTCAACCTAAAAAGTGTTTGTGTTCTTACCTGTGAGGTCATCATGACTGAAGTGTAGCTTGAGCTGTGGGAATAAATCAATGCCATCACACAATTGTCTTTCCATCTCTGTTAGTTTTTGAGAAGTCTCCATTAGTAACTGATTCTTCTGTAAGTGCCCCTGTGTGTGTTTTTCTATTGGAGCCATGTCATCCAGTAACATACCCTCCACTGAATTCCCAACAATAATCTGAGCTTTCTGTATAGATGTATCTGGTTGAAACGATTCAGGTGGAAGGTTTTGTATCACATTATCGAGGTTCAGCAATGGGGTCTGAATGTGAGGGTGAGACTGAGGTTGTTCAGGGGTAAATTGCAGTCCTTTTTTAGTGGAGGAAGATGGGTGGTCAAGGGGGTTTGGTAATACCAATTCCTGAGTTTGAAGTTTTTCCTTCCGTAGTGGAAATTCCTGGCTGGGATTACTAAGGGATTCAGGCTGTAAAGTTCTTCCAGTGGGTTTCCACAAAGTTTGCTGGTTATTGGTATTGACATTTTGAACTAGAGGAGGAGGGTGTCCCAGGATACGACCTGATTGTCTGTTCCTATGGGTTGCTTGCATAGTATCTTCCCCTAATTGTGCTACATATAGAGGTTTGTTAGTGTCCAGAAAGGGTCTAGGTTGAGTCTTATTGGGGTTCAGATGTTTGCAGTTAGAGACACAGTAATTGCAGTATGAAGGAGCATTTTCGTAATCAATTTCACACCTTTCACTATGTTCAGGGGATCCTAATCTTAAGAAAGTAGGAAGGGGGGAACTCACATCAACCTCAACACATATTTTTACTGCCGAAGGTCGTGTAAGAGCCAGAGTAGCAGCGTCCATCTTCATGTATTTTCCCAGCTGGTTTCCCACATCTTCGATTACCGCTAGGTTGTAATAGAAAATCGGGACATTTCGAATTGTGAGCCACACTGGTGCGATAGGTGATTCCGTTGAAGTGGAGAAATCAGAGGTCCACTTGAAGACCCTCATCTGTTGGCCGCCAAGAGTCCAATTTGCTTTAAGCCAACAGCGCTGGTAGTCCTCCTTTGATTGGAACCTGATGAGAAGATGCTTGTAGTCGATAGCCCCAAGTTGGTATCTTGATTGAAATCCAACCGTTTTGAACGCCGTTTCCAGCACCTCCATTGAGGGTCGGCCGTTGTTGAATTTGCCAATTAGGGCATTTTGGTAATAGATTGATAATTGCTCAATCTGCTCCGAAGTGTACATGCAGGAAAGCTCCCCTTTGTATTCTTTGATCGGCGTTAGGTTGGGGGTGTATGGAAGGGTGGGGTTTAGTGGCGGGGATCTGGCTGTGAGAACTGAGAGAAAGGATTTGCCCCCCACGGGGGGAGGTGCCTCCGCCATTGGCGGTGGCGTCAGTTTAGCTTTGGCTGTTGTATGGTCGTTATCGGTGGAAGTTGGCCATTACCGGTGAAGTTTACTCATTAAATATATAAAGGGATTACATGGCCGTTATCGGTGGCTGTTGTATTGATGAATTGAATATATAAAGGGATTACAATAGAGCTAAAATAAGGAAAGAATAGGACTCTAATCGTACTAATCATAATCTAATGAGTAATCTGACTTATTCTAATACTTACATTTATAACCCGTTTATGATCCTATATTTTCTCAGTTGAATTTTTTTGAATTGAATTGAAGTAAGAATAACTGAAAATAATGAAAGTAAACTAAATTATTTTTCTTGAGCTGAATTGAAAGAAACTGAAGTGCGGAAGAGTTGGAAGCGATTTATTTTAAACCAATGGGGTATTTTTCAGGGAAAATATCGCTCCCTTCAAAAAGTGAACTTAACTAGTTTATAAGCACATTGTCACTAAATATATATTTTTAAAAGTGGTTCTCCTATAGGTCTGCCCATAAGCTTATCGAAATATCACTAATTTTTTATTTTATACTACATTTGTTAAATCACACAGTAAATTAGAAATTAATTTTATATATTATATTTTTATATTTTCACATTCAAATACATATTATTACTTGTTTTAGGTTTTAAAATACAATATTTAAATTTGATAAAAATTACAACATTTAAGGTAAAATCCACCGTGGACTGTCAATAACCTTATGGAAAAGCCATTTTTTCTGAGAGTTTCTTCTTTTTTAAATGCAATCTCCAGTCAAAGACTACGACCCTGTTTGATAGTCAGCTGTTAACGGCTGGCTGTTGCCTATTTCATTTAGCTGACTAGTTGTTTATGTTAGATGTTTGTATTAGTTGTTTGGCCATTAGCTTTTTACCAAAATGTTTGGCAAATATAAATGTTGGCTGTTAGTGGTTTTATGCAAAATGACATTTAAGGACATGACTAACCATTATTTATAAACTTATATTACATATTATATTATTGTTATTTTCTTTAATATTAATATAATTTATTTCTAATTATTTAACATATTCTCTAATGTTGAAAACAATATATTTACTAATTTGTTTCAAATAATTTTTTACTATTATTCACTATGAGCATTAAATATAAGAGAATAAATATAAACTATATTATAAGTTGACTTATATTCATTAGATATATGAAATTTTCATTAAGTATAAACTATATTAGTTGACTTATTTATTTTTCTTATGAATATTTTTATGTGAGCTGGATGGTTTGTCAATTCAAATATTTATAAAAAGTTAAAAATATTTTTAAAATTATAAATTTATATCTAATTATTTATAATAAAATTATTAATGTATATTAGTATTATTAAATCACATAAATCTAATGAAGTGAAATTTTAATAATTCTATATATAACTCATCAAACTAATGTTCTCCTAATAAATTTGAATTACAGTAAAATGTAACCGTGAAAAAGTAAAGTCTAAATCCAAAAAATGTCGACGAAAAGTTAAATTTAAATTCCAAAAGACATAATACGATGTGGAATGTTAATGGCGTAATACTTGCGTAAAGAAAGGTAAAACGCAAAAATGTTAAAAGAATAAATTGTTAAAGGTAAGAGCCAGACGCTAAAAAAATGCTAGGTGTTTTGTATTTGGCAGAAACATTACGTGAAAAAGTCAAGCAACCAAACATTTTTTTATTTGGTGGTTTAACCGAGCGAAAACGTCAACAGTAAAAAAAACCAATCAAATTGCCAATAAAAAAGCCCAATACCTAATGGTACCTACATCAGTGCCTTTTCTAAATTCAAATACTCCCTCCGTCCCGAATTAAACTGCACACTTTCCATTTTTGGCTGTCCCCAATTAAATTGCAATGGTCAGAACTTTCCCAATTCAGCATAGTTGACCATTGGTGAAAAGATTGAAATCCCCCTGGACCTTATGAATATTACAAGCATGTTGGCTGATTAATTATGCTCATTAGCAATGGATTGGGACGCGTGTTGCTTTATTGAGCAGTGTGCTAACCCATTTTCAAATGGGTCAGACTTATCACATGCGTGCCTTTCGCTCTTCCCCATATCCATTATTGCTCTCCCAACGCTCCATTTCTCTCTTCTCCATTACTTCTCAACGCTCCATTCACAGCTCTATTCACAGCTCATTTATCTTTTCTCCTTTACAACATCACAGCCATGCTCTGTCCTCCCTCGATAAAAAGAAAACCCTAGCCCCTCCATATCCGATCTGTGTTGAAGGGTTTGTGTTTTTGTTGATCCTCATGTGTGAATCGATCTGCGATTTTTGTTTTCATTCACAGCTTTCTGGTTTCCAATCTAGGGTTTTCTAAAATTGATTTTGTCCACTTTCAAAACGAACTTGATTTATGCAGCGTCGACTTCCATCTCATCATTTTCTTGTGATGGTCTGTGTTTGGGTCGTATTTTTGTTGGGTTTTGTACTGATTTGGTTGCTTCTTAAGTTGTGGTTTCTGCTTTCTTAGTTGTTGTTGTGTTAAAACCATTGGAATGTGTACGGATCTACAGTTTTCAAGTATAAAATCTGGTGCATGCGAAGATTTTGTGTGGTTTTTTGTCTTCTGAGTTCAGAAACCTAGATACATAGTGCTCGTCTTGGATTTTTTCACGCTGTTTGGCAGTCTTGACACATATATTCCCTAGTTTGTGGTGTTGTTCCCGTTTCGGGTTAATTTCATCCTTGATTCATTGCAATTTGTGCTCTTTGTCAAGAAAAGCAGTGTTTCTATTTGATTATTGATGTATTACTTATACTTCGTTCCCAGATCTGTGACTACAATGCCTCTGTTCTAACTATTCTTGCACTTTGGCCTATTAATGTTATCGATGTGACTCTGGTGGGGCACCTTATGTTTTTATTCTCTGCTATCTAACTAGATGTGACATTGGAAGTGCTTGCATGTGTAGCATATGTGGTATTCCGATAACTTTCAGTGTTATGTTGTGATTTAGCTCAAAACTACTATTTGTTTGCTTATGAATTGTCATTGATATGTTAAGAATTACTCACACTGTGTTGTTTCAGGCCTGGGCCAGTATGATTTTCAAACCCTAGTCCCATCCTTGGTCATAGAGAACAACTGTTTTTGCATGCTGTTCTTTGTTTCTGTAACCCATTCCCCACCCATTGTGTCTTCCCTTACCCGATGGATCACTGTGACAGGGTCATTGCTGGGCAGGGTGAGTATCCCCCTTGCCAAACCTTGAGTGATTTCAATCAGTTTCAGGCCAGTATTGATCCTGCTTTATTTACTGGCCTTGATGACATTGATTCACAACCCAAGGGCAGTAAACTCACCCCACCCCAGTGTCATGTCCTAGACACTGATTCGTGTGAATCTGGGGATACCCCTATGGCAACACATTTTAGTCTTGTACCTGAAGCAATCCTGTATCACTCAGATTCAGATCCCGATTCTGATACATTACATCTCCTTCATCCACATGCATCACACTCCCCTGATTCTGATGAAACACAACCCCCTGACACTGATAATTCTGATTCTGAATCTTGGTGTGCTCCACATCCATCAGTGTTCTTTAAGGGTAACGAATTCCCTAAGTATGGTGAGCCTGGTTTCTGGGAAACTGGTGCCTGTCTATATCCCGGGAACTGGACTGGATATGTTCGTCATGTAGATTCTGATGCTGGAAAATGAATTTACTACTCACAGGTTTGTAATCAACTTACTCTTACATTTGTGAACTTTCTTTAAGTGGTAATATTATAGACAGTGTACTAACATGTTACCTTTACATGCAGGTTTGCTTGGTAGTGCAACTGCTTGGTGTTGCTACTTGTCTGTGACTACTTGTTTGCTACTTGTCTGTTATAGCCTGTTAGCAACCGTTTCATGCTGGGTACTTGACTGTGTGTGATGTTAATGATCAAATGTGCAACCACTCAGATTTTGACTCAGATTCAGTTGAAACCCGGGTGGGTGTTACCCATTTTTCATCTGAATCCGATGCAGAACCTGAGTTTGGCAGGGTATGTTTCATATCTGGGGCAATAATGGAGCAGTGAAAGTTATGCATGTGTATGTGTTTGTGGTTGTCATATGCAGCTATGCAGTAATGTTTCCAAAACTCACTGACCTTGGCTGGGCATATGTTAACTGCATTTTATATGATATATCATAGCTTCTTAAATTTTTTGTGATAACATGTTTATGTGCTAGTTGAACCCTTGATTAATGATGTAGCTGTGATGAATGATTAATACATGCAGCCATGCCTATCAGCCTTGAAACTGATTTGATCTTGGCGGGGCATGATGTGATTAAACCCAGCTCTAAAATTATTTGCCCAATCCACCCTGTATTAGTTGGTAGCCACCTATGGTGATATTGTATGTTCACACTTAGGCAGCAATCGTGGTTTTTTGAAAATCACATGGATGGCAGCCTTGTAGTGTCTTTTGCCACGAAATGGTTGTATGTGTCTAGTCATCCATTACATTCTGGTCAATGTTTCTTTGCCTCAGTTCAGAAATAAAAATTTACACAACACATTTTTTTACAAATTGCATGCATACTGAATGGAGTTTAGCCCTCCCAGCTTTTACAAGGTTGCTCTATAAACTTACCTTTACCAAAACTAAGTGGTAAGTTTATCCTAGACCTGAATCTAGAAGCACAACCCTACAAAAGTACAGATCCCATGCACATCTAAACTATCTCCATACTGATCAGCAGGTCTTGACTGTGCCTTGTTCTTCCAGTAGTCACCATGTGTTCCAAGCATCCCCTAACCAGGGCTGAGTCAACTATTAAATTGTGGGGCAGTATCCTAAGGC
Organism: Rubia yunnanensis; assembly: GCA_037428765.1. Lineage (NCBI taxonomy): Eukaryota > Viridiplantae > Streptophyta > Magnoliopsida > Gentianales > Rubiaceae > Rubia > Rubia yunnanensis. The sequence goes on from CM075064.1 coordinate 81,432,366, forward strand.
TTCTAAGCCTATCTTTACCCATATGTGGCAGTTTAAAATCATTCCCTCCTCTGCATTTCATGATTTCCACCATGGCACATTGTAGACTGAGGAAAATCTTGTCAATTATTTTTGGATCATATCTCTGAAATGCATCATACACAGCCTGCAATAACTCATCTAGATTTTGACTAGGGTTTTGCTGCTGTAAACTTTGAATTGAGGCAAAAAACCCCAAATCCAGAATGTTTAGGTCGGGTGATTTTGATGGCTGGCACACTAACTGTATATTGAAACCATCTGAGGTGGCTGCAGCTAGAAATTCAGGGTCATTTGCAAATATGTGACAAGGGGCATTATCTTATTGTATGAAAATGTTTTTGGTTGCCCAAACTGGCTATTTCTGCTTGATTGCTAGTATCAGCTTATGAATCAACTTGTGTCTTATGATGTCTCTAGTTATGGATAAGATGGGTTTGAGAATCATGGTTCCTCTAGGTCTATTTATAGTGGTGTACTTGGAAGGTACATAATCCACGTATGGAAACACACCTATTTTCCCATCAAACATTACATTACCCTCTAAGTCAAGTAAAGATCTAGACTCAGCACATAAAAACATGAGTTTTGGAATATAATGCTTGCTTTGTGTGATTTTGTATGGTTCAGATTCGTTGGGACCCAGAATATACCTTGTCGTTGCCTCTGTTAGGTAGAACCACTTTTCGTCGATGTGTATAACATTTTCCATAGGCTTGAACTGCATGTTACACTCCAGTTTACTTAGGCACCATTCTAGCCTTGATTCTTTGCATGCCAAACTTAGCTGTGGATGAACTGCATTAGTGTGGCTCCTGATCTCCTTGCTTGCTATAGCTCTATGTATCGTGCTTTTTCCAACCTGCAACTGTGCTGCTGTGCTCCGACAGGTTCTCCGGTACCTAAGTGGCACTGCCATTAAGGCCTCCACATCGATTGGTTTCTTGGTTCTGCCACAACGCCCATGCCTTTTTGAACGGGCATTCACAGCTTCTCCATTCTGAAGTTGCTGCTTCATGCGCGCCCATATGGTAGAGATGGTCCGAACTGAACAGGACCATCTCTCTGCTGCCACCAGTCTTTGTTGCCGCTGAATCTGCCCATTTTTTGAGTTTTGAAGCAGAAAATGGGCTATGTCCTACCTGTGCTCATCTGTCAGGTTTGCCCCAACCATCACAGCTGTGCTCAATGATGAATTCATAATGAGGATGGAGATTTGTTTTTTGTATCTGGCCAGTTCCTGAAGAACTGACCAAAATTATTCTGAGAGCTGCCCTTTTTTTTTCTAGATTTGGTTGGTTTGGGAGCTGTAATAAATGCCCCATTTTATAGAAGTTTGGATGAAATTTTCAGGCATGTAAACAGTGGCATAATTTGGCTCCAGAATTGAAAATTTTGGAGCCAAAAATTAGAAAAAAGAGGGAATGGTTACTGTTCCCTCCAGGGTTCAGTACCTTTGTAACCATTGTCGAACAGTAAATAAACTCTGACATCAGGGTACGAAATTCAGCTTTTTCCACTGAAAAGCTGGCCTAAATTCACTGTTCAATTTTGCAGCCAAATTTCTCTTTCATACGATTTATTTTGGGACGGAGGGAGTTAAAATTCTTTAGATATTATAGTTGCACTATTTAACCTTAGTTTCGAGCAAAGCTTTGGAAAAAATCATCTTTTCACGAGATTATGGAAAGATAGAGTTTTATTGGAATAATAGAAAGGTAAAACGTGTTAGTTGAAATATTAAAAATTTATTATACAACGTGTAGTAGTTATAAAATTTAGAACCTGACTCATGCAACCCGAAACTTTTATCTTCATTTCTTTTAATTTATACTTTAAATCTTGATCTTTTCATGGTTTCTATAGAGACCGTCTTTTAAGAGACGGACTCTAGTTTCAAATGCGAAATTCATTTTTTTCTTTTCTTTCCCCCTAGTAGATTTTTCGTGAATTAATGGTATCCATATCTCTAGAGGGGCACCGAAGAAACCAATGTACTTGTAATTGGAGAGTTATTGCTTCTCAGAGCATTGGATTCCATTTTTTTTTTCTTTTGAAAAAAGAGCCGAACCATGGGAATGAAAAACACCACATTTTTTTATTACTGTACTTTAACAGCAACTAACCTAGGTTGCGGAATAAATACTCGTACTGTACTCTTCAAAAGGCTGTACACAATTAATTAGATACAGCAGGAACCAAGTTCCCTCTGAAGCGGGGTTTGACCGGCGAATCAATGTCCCTTTGTAGAAAATGCACTTAATTTCGGATAGAGTATTCTCAATCAAACGATACTAAATTGACACTGTTTTTGGGCTTTGTTGGGTGATGTGAAGTCTCTTAGACCACCTTTAGGGCACAGCAGTGGTTCAGAGCGATTCTAGCTTGAAATGAGAACTACTTTGAAATTAAAGTGAAATTACAAAATCTCACGATGGGAGTTTTTAGGTGGTTCTAAAATTTTGGAATCGATCCTCGGTTGGTAAGAAGTGGAATCGTTCCACTAGTGATAGAACTAGACCAAAATTTTAGAAAGGGTGGATTTTACATTAAAAAAAGAATTCATGCAACAAGACCAATATAATTAGTTTCAAAAGTCATCGTAAAATACCATATGATAAGGATTGTTTGCTATTGGTATCAATCTGGGGTATTTGCGTAATTATTTTAACTTCTCTACTTTGAGAAAATGACACCGTTTTTCATGGGAATTTCCCACGCTTCTCTGGTTTCCTCTTCTTCTTTGGTTTTCACCAGAGTTTAACTCGACTCTCGACGTTTTTCTTGATTATGAGTATAAAGAATTGGATTGATGACTACCCAAAACCATAGAAGGGCATGGCGACATGGGAAACTAGGGCGAGGGGGTGCTAGTGCCACCCCTAGGATCCGGCGGCCCGAAATTTAGGCCTAGAGCCACCGGATTCTGCCCCCCTCGAGCTGTAGCAGTGCCCAGTGTCAGTTGAAGAAGATGACCCGTGTTTCATTTTTGAGAAAAGTGCAGATATAACCCTGCGCTAATTGAAAGTGCAAATATAACCCTATCTATTCAGGTTATGTGCAAATATAACCTTTTCAGGCAGTTAGAGGCCGGAACACTGTGAAAAGACTATTTTACCCTTCTATAAAAAACAAAAAAAATGAAAAATAGTGAAATTACGTTCCTATCCCTAAAGCCATCTTCTTCCTCTTCTTCGTTCCCAGACGCGAGCAACACTCAAAATCACTCAAAATTGGCAGTTGACCTCTTCTTTCTCTTCTTCCTTTTCAACACTCAAAATCAAATTTTCTTTGGGCTTTCTTTCTTCTCCACGAATGGAGGCGATTCCCGACGCTGGTGTTGGCGGGGAAGCCATAGCAGTGATGCCGACGCTGATTACTCTAACCACCATGACCCCCTCCTAGTATAGCGCCGCCACCACTATCCCCCGCCACCACTACCATCATCCCCTGCCTCTCGCTACCCCCGCAAATCCACAGCGCCAGCCCAGTTTAACCCAACATTCGGATCCGCCACCACCATCTCATCCACATCCCGCTGCGAGCTCCACTGTCCTCATCCCGCTGCCCCGCCGCTAGCTCCATCCTCATCCCGCTGCGAGCTCCATCTTTATCCCGCCGCGAGCTCTACCATTCTCATCCCGCCGTGAGCTCCATCCTCATCCATTCTTGTGGTCAATTTGGTGGAGGTAGGGCTAGGACAGGGCTAGGGCAGAGGAGTTTGTGGTGGAGGTAGGGCTAGGGCAGAGGAGGAGGAGGCTAGGGTGGGTCTCAATTTTCCGGAAGTGGTGGACAATAGTGGCGGCGGAAATCTGGAGCTGCTGCAAATTTCTCTGGTTTGGAACATAGCATTTCTCTTGTTTGGACGATGAACATTTCTTTGGTTTGGATGCAGCTGCTCAGGTTTGTTTAGATTATTTTCAAAATTGTTCTAGAAAATTTGTGGCAGAATTGTTCATCTGAAATAGTGGCAGAATTGTTCTAGCTGTGGTACTATGGTGACTTGAAGTTGAGTTGCTTGTTTGGAGTAATGTGGTGATCAATTGGTGAGCTGCTGGTGGAAGGTGGTCTCGTGGTGGTGGTGGTGGAGGAGGAGTGGTGGAGGAGGAGTGGTGGGCAGGGGCATTTTTGTCTTTTAAGGGCAAGGTGGAAATGGCCAGTCAATAGAAACTAAGGGCAATTTTGTCTTTTTAAGTTTGTATTAGGTTAGAAGGGCAATTTGGTCATTTTCGGTCGGTCAATGGCCGAAAATGACCGGTCATTGCCGGAATAATCACTTCAGGGTTATATTTGCACTAAAAAATAATTGAGGGTTATATTTGCACTTTCCTCAATATATAGGGTTATATCTGCATATTACCCTAATTTTTTTTTGTTTTCTAACTAAACAAAATGACATCGTTTTTGCTTAAGTGAAACGACGTCATTTTGTTAATGTAAAGCAAAAAAAAATGAGGCCAATTGGGCTGAAACCCAATCGGCCCAAATACAAATCACATAACCTACGGATTATGTGAAGAAATTGCAGATTTCCTCGTCTTCCTCCGACTTCCACTGACCGCCGCACACTTGCCATCCATCTGCCGCCGCACAGACTTGTTGTATTTAACGTAGAAAAAATTTCGTTTGCCTCTTTTTAGCCCCCCTTACATAACGTCTTGGTTCCGTCACTGCATGGCGACTGATTTTGTTGTAAGTCAAACTCCATTGAGCTTAGAAATGGTGGAGGTTAGGCGCTTGAGGCTAGTTCTTGTTGCTTTGTTGTCTCTTGTTTGTTTTGTGATTGTGCTGAGCACCAAATGAACCAAAATCCATGTAAGAAGTGATTTAGCTTACTTGATGACTAGAGCTTCTTAATATTTTACTTTAATGTGATGGTAGCTTTGTTAAAGGAATTAACTATACTGGTTTAGAGGCAAAAAGAAGCCTAAGTTTTGGCAATACAATTGGTTTATTTGGAATTGGAAAAAAAAGCATGATGAAATGATTGAGCAGGAGATCCAGTTTGTGTTAATTTTGTGAATTGCTCATATCAATTGTTTCTGATAGGTGTAGTGGGGGAGAATTTTGACCTTTTGCGGAGGGTTTAAATTCAGAAGTGATGGCCTACCCATGGAGGAATTCAGACCTCCATCCGCAGAGGAATATTCTGCAAATACGGACAACTGGTAATTTAGGGGAGTCTATAATGGATAGTGAGGTGGTGGCATTGTCGTTGGTGGAGATTGCGCCCATTCTTTGTGTTGCCAACGAGGTTGAGCCTATCAATATGAGGGTTGCTTACCTCTGTGAGTATATTTATCCATTTACTGTTGGTTGATATAATGGAGCTCATTCTTGCAATTTATCGCTGGGATTATAATTTTTTTTTCTAATTTTGGTTTATATTTTAGTTTGTTGGACCTTTTAATGGTGCTTGGTGCTTAACCTTTTTGGTAATGTGTGTTTCAATCTGATAAAATTTAGGGTTTAAATGTTCTGTTATCAACTCAGTTGGATGTTTAGTGAAGTTATGTGGGAATGAATTGGAGCCTGTGTCGGTTTTGGATTGATACAATGAGAGCGTATTATTGTTCATGTAATTTGGCAGGATCATTGTCTGTAGGAAACACTATATATTTGTATTATATGCAGTGGAGTATTTAGTTCAGAACCGAGAAGCTTGGTGATGTGTCCATTTTAGATGGTTATTTTAGGCTTTTTAGGATTAGGTTTTGTGCAATTTTGTGCTCTACATGTGGCATTTTGCCTTGAAATCATCTAAGGAGGGATAAAGGCGGCTTTGACGTTTTTATCACTTTTTAGATGATTTTGTGTGACAAGGTGATTTATTTGAAGACTTTGAAGATTTGAAGACTTTGAAGATTTATCTTTGAAGATTTGAAGATTTGAAGACCTTTACATTTGAGCTTTGTGAAGATTTGAAGAAGTGAAGAGATGAAGAAAGGAGAGCAAAGCAACGGATGAATGATGATCCGGGGTTCTCAGAATTTTCCGAGAAGAATCAGCCTTCAAGAGTGGCACCATTGGATTCCTCTTCTCGAGCACTATAAAATCGACTACAAGAACTCCCGAAACGGATCAACGGTTCACCCGGAGGAAGCAAAACAAAACAGCAAGGCTGAGTTACTGATTTGGTCGCGAGTCGCGACGAAAGCTTAAAATCAGCCCTGCAACAGCGTTTTTCTCCCTTTTTCTTCCCACTATAAATACCTCTTCACCCTCTTCTTTCCACAGCTTTTGGCCCCTGTTCTTGGGCCAAAACCCTAGCTTTTTCTCTCTTGTTTTCTTAGTTTCTATGTGTTTTCTTGTTCTAGAGTAGTTTTTGTACTTGGGAGCAAGGATTGAAGCTTCCATTTCTATGTAGTAAGGATCATTTATATCTATCTATTTGGTGTTTTTGCTATTGTGCTCTTATTGTGCTTGAATGATGATTGTTGATGCTATTGATGTTATTGGTAGCTTGAGGATACAAATTGCTTGATTGATTGCTTGTTAGGGTTGGAAGGAATTAGCTACTCTTTCCCTCTTTTAATTAGGAATCCAAAGCATGAGTTAGAGCTTTTAAATGATATTGATGTGTTGATGATGTGCTAGACGAATGTGATTGATGTTGAACTCTTCGTCATGTTCGTTTGTGTAGCAAACGAGAGAGTTATATGCTCCTGGATGAATGTGCGTTGCATGTTCATCCAATCTCGTGTAATTGCATGAATTGGTTTAATGCTTAGTCACGGTGTAGTGGTCATAGGCATTGCCAAGCTTGTTGGTCCTTCGTGCTAAATGCCACCAATGACACCTTGAGTCGTGGTCGAGACTCGGGAGTCATTGGTGAGGTTTGACGAGAGATGTCGAACTCACTCTCGCAAACTACGAACTAAGAAGGATAGGAGTTTAGTCTCCACGAAAAGTAGTTGAAGTAGCAAATAGATGGCTTTTACTCTTTCTTGAAGCATTTGTTATTTAGCATGTATGTACTCTTGATGGTGTGTTTCACTTCGTGTGTGCCATGAGTTGTTTGAGCATAGGGAGTGCTTGTATGTTTGAATTGTTTAGGTGTTAGGAACGTGACGAATTTCGTAGCTCCTTTGCATGAAGATGTATGAGCATGAACTTAGAACTCCTTGTGATGTATGTGTTGTGATCCTTGCTAGATGGGTATGTGAATGTTGAGTCATGTATGCTATATGATGGAATGAGTGAATGATTCAATGACCTACATATGATTTGGAAGTGGATATCCCTTGCCCCCAAGGCATTTTATCTTTGTAGTTTAAAACCCCTTTTCTTTAGTTTTGTTTGATGATTAGCATAGTCACTTGACCTTGCTAGTTATCTTGTCTTTTTATTTTCGTAACTTAGGAACAACCAACCAACCAACCCCCCCATTTACTTGCTTTTAAGTGTGTGTAAATATAGTTACTCCTAGCCTAGTATCAACCATTTGTGCTTGATTGCTTAGGAAGATCCATCTTCTCATTGGACGACCCCGATTTGCCGCTATCTACCTAGTTGTAGAAAGTAAGCAAAAAGGGCTTATAAATTATCTTTTGCACGGCGGGCGCGACGACCGCCCGCCCGTCACTTGGATTGTTTGAATATTGTTATGATAGTTGGATGAATCTTGTAGAATTGAAGTTGATGAGGAAGCGTCACGAGTGAGCATTTTTTACATGAGTGGAGGCCGAATATACCTGTGCTGCATACAGTCCCGTGATATGAGAGTGTATATAATGAGTTGAAGATACTATTGTAATATGTAATAAGATTGTAGTGGCTTCTCTAGATCATTTTGTCGCCTCCTTTCCTGGCATGGACAAAGAGGTATGTACTATCCATTGTTTTTGTTTTTGGAAACAACTGCTACATCCTTGAAAAATATGATGTTTTTACCATTTCAGATGAAGAGTCCTTTCTACTATTATATTATAGTTGGAATTCGTAATTTGATCGGATTGGGATATGAACATTAGCTTCTTAAATATTTGCGTGAGAAGGGATTTAATGTTACCGTGTATGTGTTAACTAACAACATCCATACTATTTTTATTGAAAATTGATGCTTGCGCTTAGGCTTTGTTTTGATGCGGATGAATTCCTGGATTTTATTCTACTTTAGTTTGATTGTCGTGCTTTAAGCTGAATACTTGGTATTCGTCCCCTTTGCAACACTCGAGATTGTTTTTACAAGTTTGGAGATAGTTGAATGTGTACTGCTTTCTTTTTATGTAAGACTTCGAGTTGCTTTCATGTAGTGGAAGGCTGGAAGCATAGATACTAAGTTTTAGTGTTTTCTTTGTTTACTAGGCTCTAAAATTTTTTTATGAGTAAGCAAAGCTTTAGTACAATCTACAAATTTGTGAAGGATTGTCATCTTTGCAACTGAAAAATGCTTTACAGATTTCTAATTGAGAAGCCTTGATATTCTGAGTATAGATTTTGACTTCTCCAACTACCTAAAACAACGTAGTTTCTTAGCATCACCTATTCTTCCTTTCTTCTTCCTCGCATTGGCTCTCTTCGACATGACCAAATCTACGATCGTTTAATCTCCATCGCAAAGACCACCACACCTCATTCGCGCTACCTCTGCACCCTGCCCTTCTTCTCGCCGGCACAATCTCCATCGGCTAGGATTACACCGATTTTTTGCCTCATCTATTTGTATCAAAAAAGTGTTAGATAAATCTAAGATTTCCTGGTAAAGGATATGCTTTTAATAGTTAGAAAATTCAATCTTATTAGAATAAAAAATTCTGCCTTGTTTTGATTTTATCACTGAGTCTGGATTCTCACATGTTTGGGCATATCAATTTCTTACTTTTGAGTATTGACAGGGAATAGTGGAGATTTCATGTATTTTCTTTCTTTGAAATGAGCTGAACTAGATTTTGTGTTTCTTCCCTTTGTTCTTTGTTTAGGCCAAATTTCACATAATACAAGAACTTCTTGGGAAGTTGCATGCTACTGTAGCCCACAGTCACAAAAGTGAAGCATATGAAGCACTTATTGTGGAGCTTAATGAGGAGAAGCAGAAGGTACGTTATATGATAAAAAGCATGTTCAATAGCTCATTTGGTCCCACTTTCCTCACTGACTCAAGCCAAGAATATGCATTTGCTTACCAGTGACCACATCCATTAATATGTAAATGTTTATATCAGCAGGCCTGAAAAGTTTTTGTCCTATCCACCTGACGTATGGCTTCATGTACTGTATGACATTAAGATAATGCCTCACCATGTGAAGGTACTTCTATAAGAAATCTTTTTTTGTATTCTTGTCTTATCTTGGTTAACTGCTCATTCATAGCAAATGTATTATCCTTCAACTTTTGAATCTTGAGCTAATTATCAAAACTCTCTCTCGCCTCCACAATTTCTTGTTGAGTCACCTTAATTCTTTCCTTCACCTCCTTCTCAAGCAGCTGAAGCATCGACTCATCAATTGAGCTAGCATCCATAAAAAAATAACTGGTGTATGATGTGCAGAGCTAAAGCTCATCAACTAATATCCGAGAAAATAATATCATTCATGACATTAAAAGTAGAAATAGAGGTATTATATTATTTTCCTACAGATATCGCAGCAACATATCTATTGAGTTAGTAAAAATGATGAGGTCTTGTGATAAGTGGTCCGTCATTAAATTATAGACAACCCATTGTATTTTTAAAATTTATATATTGTATTTATTAAATTAAATTTGAGGCTAAAATTTAAATAAAGTACATATAAAGTTAAATATTGTATTCACTCTGTCCCAGCTAATTCTTCCATATTAAGTTTCATCAGTTAAATTTAATCAAAATTTTGAGTTTAATTTTTTAAAATTTAAATATTAGATGTAAATATTACATGATATTAATTAAAATAAATTTATAATTAAAAAGGCCGCGCAACAAGCACTGAGACTTCCGCTCTGTAACCAGTCTATAATTTTCATTTTCTGTTTATTGAAATATTTGAGATGGGTTGTCAGTCATGAGGTGACTATAATACTTAGCTTATTTTAATTGAAGACACATGCCCTTGTGATTGGATTAGCAGGGTTTTTGTTCCGTTATTCTCTGAAAACTCACACAGTTGATCTGTTTCCAGGTGACTATGATTTTGGGTTCTAATATCAATTTCTGTTTGCCACAAAGCCCTCTACGAAACAGTAACTTTCAGTAGAGTAGACTCCCTATTTTAATCTCAATTGGTGGCGACCTAAACAAGTGATCTTGATTTTGGTTTAATAGTAATTGCATATTTACATGCTGCTTATATCTTTTTTAATATGGGTTTTCACTCCTGTGAATTGGGTTTTGCTCAATTTGTAAGATTTTTGGGAGGAACTGGGTTTCTGTATAGGAGCTAGCTTTCCTTTTTTCCCCTTCATTTGCTATGCTTCTGATATCAATATATTGTGTTGTGTTGATTGCTATTTATATATACAGTTTAGATTTTGATTATTCAAATCGTGCCAGTAAGAAAGTGTTGCATGAGTTACAAATATGTTCTTTGTGAAATAAATTCATGGAGTAGTTAACTTAATGATTCTGAATAGTTGGAGCAAACTAGCTGACATGAACGTTTTCATCGCCGTCATGAAAAATATTGCACTTTACTTTTAAAAACCCTTGTAAATGGATGATGCATTTGGCTTCTTGTTGTGAAAAGTATTGGGATAACGTATATATTTTTTTCTTCAAAAGGTGCCGTTGGTGTTGTAACTAATAGTTTGTTTCTTTAGTTGTTTGCAGTTGTTGTATATTGTTTCGGTGTAGAAAGAATATGAGTTATGTTGGAATAATGTCCTTCAGTCAATATACATTTTCGATATATAGTTGGAGGATTAATTACGGAGATAATTAATTCAGTTATTTTGAGTGATTAGAATGTTAAGTTGAAAACCACTTTCGATCAGCTACCATAATTTATATTGTGCTTGCAGCTTATTATGACTAAACCTATAGGGTCACACACAAGACATGAAATTGGATAAAATAAATGACTATTGGGCTAGGAGCCTGGAGAGTATTTCATATGAGAATTGAGTTTAGAACTCATTAAGTCTAATTGGACTAGGCCCAGATTGACTTGAATTAGGGTTTCTTGGATTAATGACCTAGATATTTTTACATAAATGTTCAGCAAGACAACATTAGAACCCTGACCGTTATAGACGATGCTAATGAGAAGCCAATCCAACCATTCTCAGAAAATAAACCTCATCGTAAAGAGAAGAAGAAATACTTGGTCTTTGCTTGCTGATCAACGTTCTAAGCTAACGACGGTGTGGGCGATCCGATTGTGCTGTGTGGATACGTATAGAGGAATCACATCTGGGATTCTCATCTCCGTAGTTGATTGAATTCGACAGTAAAACACGCTTAAAAGGTAATCTAAACTCTTAGATAGATTCAATTAAATACATGCATGAGATCCGGGATTAGATAATTAGTTTTCTGCTAAATTAGTTTAATCAATTCCCAATAGTGGTATCGGAGCCTGTTGCATGTTTTAGTTCGATCGAGTCAATATGTGAATTAGATTTACATATTTTAGATTTGTGTTCATATGTTAATCAATTTAATTATTGGATAATTTAATTTGATTTAAAACCCACTTAGAAGTTTTTCAAAATAAAAAGCTGTTCATGGCCGGAATTACTATTCAGGTCTGAAACACTATTCATCCATGGCGGCGGAGGCTGGTGGTGTTAAAACAAATTTGGGTTGATTTTGGTTGGGCCAAATTAAAACCTTGATTGGAATTTTTGGGCTTATTAATGGTAGTATTTGTTAGGTTGGCTAAATATGTGACGAGCCACTTACAACCCAATGTTGAACTGCTGCTGGGCGCTGGGCCAAATGCTCCCTTGCGGCCCAGCATGCTTCCTGGTCTAGCCCGGCCAGTTCTGACTAGGCCTGGTTTTTTGGTTTGGTCCAGGTTGAACCGGGCTGAGTAGGTCCAAAAATTTATTTTTAAAATAAAAATAAATTTAATTAATTTTTAAAATAAAAATAAATTTAATTAATTTTTTTAAAAGTTTGAACTAGGCTTGACTGGGCTGGCTTTAGTGGGCCAATTTCCTATTATTTTTTTGAGTGGGAGTAATTTTAATTTTAGAAATTAAAATTATATAAGGAAAAAGTTTCAGTAATTTTAATTTTCAAAATTAAATTAAATATGAATGATTTTTTTTATTAATTAAGGCATTGATGTGCTTGATTATTAAATTATAATTATATTATTTATGTAAAATAATATAGTATTAGGTGATAATAATTAAGGTTAATAATTTTATAATTTACTTACCTTAATTATTTTTTGGTACACGGGATTGCCAAATATACCAATTTTCTTTAATCATTTAGAATTATTAAATATGACAAGGAATAATGATTAAGGTTAATAATTTTACAAATTAGTTAACTTAATTATTATTGGTATATGGACTGCCTAATATATTAAGTTCTTTAATAATTTAGAATTATTAAATATGGAAAAAGAAAATAATTAAGGTTAATAATTTTAGAAATTAGTTAACTTAATTATTTTTGTATGGTTAATTTAATGATTAATTACGTGATTTTATCCCATTTATTTTATATGTAATTGGACAATTTATTTTAGAATTATCCCATTTGTAATTGGATTCAAAGTGCAGGGTTATTAGTGACTAGTATGTCCCAATTAGATATATAAGTACGATCTGCGTACCGTTTATTGAGTATTGTAATTATATATGGTTTGCGTACCGTTTATTGCTATGTTGTAAATTTATTTTCAATTTTATTATTTAATTTGAAATAAATTGTAAGTTCGATGAGAGATCGAAGGATGAGATCCAGTAGGCAAGATGGAGATTTTGTTAAGATTAAAGGGTCATACTATGATTACTTTAGATGCATTTATTTATTGCTTTTATATTATAAATGCATGTGATTGGTTTATGTGTGTGAGATGATTATGAAATTTGTTCACTAATTATCAAACCAACATAACGAACCACATTCCCAAAAGAAATAATGAGAAAAAATTTGCCTTTCTGAAACAAGAACACCCATTAAGCCCTTGATCACTAGTGACAGATTTCACCAAAGCGACAGTGACACTTCTAATCTTGGGACAAATGTGGGTAGACCTAGTGAAAGGGGTCTAAATGTTAGTTTTGGTTTGCTCATCAATATCAGTGAGGAGTCTCAGATGTTAAGGCAAAATGAGATAGGTAGTACATTGGATGTACGATATCGACCAAGAGTAGTATTGGATACTATTGACAATGAGATTGCTTACCTAAAATCAAAGGAAAAAAATTGAGACAAGCCAAAGCATGCTTAAGACCTTGTGATTTTGAGATTTTAAGGGTCTTGAAATCATTTTATTCACGGGACTAACTTGGATAGAATAAAATGTTGAATAACTTCTAATAAATCTTGTAGCTTTGTTCAAGCTATTAAGTTTAAATGGTTTTTTAAAGCATTTGTGTATAACAACAAAAAACAAGTCTTCTAAACTGCGTTCGATCCTTTGGAAGAATGAATTCAACGACAGTTACTTGGCAAAGGAACTTGATTATAGTTCTAATGCAAGAAAAGAAGGAGTGTGTCATTGATATTCAAATCCCTGATGTTAAGTGTCTTATGTTGAATAGTATAAGTCCATAATTGCAAGGCAAGTTTTGAACTCAGATACTTATAACATCAACATGGAGCTCTGAGATATTATTCAGGAGAAAGGTAGGGTTGAGAGGTTTGAGACCTTTAAGACCATTCTTGATTGTAACATCAAGAAAGGAAAACTAGTATGTTCTCATGTTTTGAAAATGATTGGATCATTTGATAACATGGAGATACTTTTTTTTGCCTATGGCTGAGAGTTGGCCCTGACATCTATCTCTATTCACTCTATGATGGTTTGGAACCATTTAAGTGGAAAAGAAAAGACTTTAACTAAGCTGCATGGAATGCTTAAAATAAGCTTGAGTCAAGTGTCAAGATTGAGACCAAGAGCAAGGTTCTATTTGTGCATAAGTGAAAGGGGTTTGAATCATAAATAGAAGAATGAAGAAATAGGATAGGACAAGGGTAACCATAGTACTTATGCGCCTAAGACACAACATACTGCTAGGAAGCAGAAAGTTGTAAAGTCTGATATGTCCTAATACTTCTACTACAATGACTCATGCCATTAGAAAGGATACTTCCCCTAGTTCTTAGAGGACAAAGAATGGGCGAGTAGGTAACATTGCAGTTATATACGTCATGGGCAATCTATGTTGTTAATAACTCTACCAATGGGTATTGGATACCATATGTGTTTCTCACAATTTCAAAAATGCGGAGAAAACAAAGTAGGAGTTAAGACTGATTAGAGGTCAACCTACATGAGGAAAATGAAGCAATGGTTGCTCCATTGACTGTAGGAACTTATAGTTTATCTATGCCTTATGGGCTTATACAGGGTCATATAATAGTTATTTTGATCTAAGTGTTACTACAACACAATTACCATTTATGTGTTGGACACATGAGGTTTTCATTGTAATAGGAGAAATGATGGTTCCATTTCAGATGGATGTGTTGTAGTTTTGCAAAATTAGACAATTGTCTTTATTTGCTTGATATGGATGGACAAGTTTATGACGTAAATATCAAAAGGGTTAAAAACAAATTATTCGAGTCTGGGGTACCTCTGGAATTGTCGATTTGGCCACATAAACATAAAGCATATGCAGTGACTCCGTGAGAGGGAACTGTGGAATCATTTGACTTGGAGTCGATTGAGACCTGTAAATATTGTGATGGCAAAATGACAAAATCACCCTTCATAGTGATGGATGATGAAGCAAGTGAAATTTTAGGTCTTATTAAAAATGTGTTTTGTAGACCAAAATGTGTTAAGTTGCAAGAGGTGGATTCATAACTTCATTAGCTTCATCAGCAATTTGAGTGAATGTAGTTGTCTGCTTGATGTCTGCTTGATGTGAGGCAAGTCTGATTCTTTTGAGAAATTTAAGGAATTTCATAATGAAGTTTAGAATATACTTGGCAAGAAAATTGAAACACTTCAATTGGATTGATGTGGTGAATATTTGAGTCAGGAATTTGTTGACCATCAGAGAGAATGTGACATTCTTTCATAATTAAATCATGTAGCAACACTTTAATGAATGGTGTGTCCGCAAGGATAAATGATACCTTATTGGATATGGTTAATTCAATCATGGGTCAAGCCAATCTTCCATTTTTCTTATGAGTGACATGCTCTTCTAAAAAGGTAGTGTTCACACTAAACCAGTCATTGTCTAAAGCGGTAGGAAAGACACCAGATGTGATATGCAAGGAAGGGTTCCTTGAATGTCTTTTCTCTTAAAGATTTTGTTAAGCGAAGCATATGTGAAACGAGGTTTCCCAGTGAGCTTGCACCAAGTATCATGAATGTCTCTTTGTGGGACTTCCAAAAGAGATAAATGGGCATTACTTCTACAGTCATTCTAAGAATTGTGTTTTTTTGCTCGAGAATGTGTCCTTTTGGAGAAGTATCATCTTTCCAACATGAAAAGTGGGAGGAATTTAAACTTCAATAAGTTTTGAGGTGAGCAACAATCAGTTTTGGAAACATCGATCCCTTCATGTTAAGTGGTGAAGATGAGTATGGGAAAAGTCTTAGAGACTACTGAAAATGATCATACCCCAAGTTGGTAAAAAAGGTATAGGATTCAGAAGAAGGTACATTTATGTCCTTGCGACTGAAAACAATAAAATTATACTTTTAGAAAGTGATGGACCTGTGACTTAAAGTTAAGCTTTGACAAGCCCAAACTCCCCAAAGTGGCTTAAGGCAATGAAATTTGGAATAGTCTGTATGTATGAAACCCAAGTTTGGATTTAGTTGGATTGCTAAAATGGTAATACTAAAATGATGGTCTTCAAAATGAAACCAGGTATTTATGTTTTCAAGGTTAGACTGGTAGTTAAAGAGTATAAACAAGTCCACGAGAAGGATTGTGATGAGACCTTTTCTCCAGTTGGAATGCCCAAGTATATTTTGAATTTTCCTAGCAATTGCAACTCATTCTGATTTTGAGATTTGGAAAATGGAGGTTATAACTGTATTTCTTAATTGGATTTTGGAAAAAAGATGTGTATGCAACACAATCTAAGGGTTTTATTGGCCAAAATAGCTGGGAAAATATACAAGCTTCAGAGGTCCATTTATGGATTGAAGCAAGTATCAAGGAGTTGGAATATACATTTCAATAAAGGAATTAAGAGATTGTCGTTTGATGTGCCCATTTTATACGGTTATATTAGGGTTTTTGGGATTAACTTTTGTACACTTTTGTGCTCTAAATGTGACATTTTGCCTTGAAATTATCTAAGGAGGGTTAAAAGTGACTTTGATGTTTTTATCACTTTTTAGAGAATTTTGTGTGACAAGGTAATTTGTTTGAAGACTTTCAAAACTTTGAAGACTTTGAAGAACATCTTTGAAAATTTGAAGATTTGAAGACTTGCATTTGAGCTTTTTGAAGATATGAAGAGTTGAAGAGGTGAAGAAAGGAGAGCAAAGCAAAGGGTGAAGGATGATCTATGTTTTGAAGCAGATTTTTCAGAATTTTCCGAGAATAATCAGCCTCCAAGAGTGGTACCATTGGATTCCTCTTCTCGAGTACTATAAAATCGACTACAAGAACTCCCAAAACGGATCAACGGTTCACTCGGAGGAAGCAAAACAAAACATGACTGAATTTTACTGATCTGGTCGCGATCGCGATGCTTAGTCGCGAGTCGCGACGGCATCGCGATCCTGCCCTGCAGCCAGCGTTTTCTCCCCTTTTTCTTCTAATATAAATACCTATTCGCCCACTTCTTCCCAAAGACTCTAAGCCCGACTTGGGGGCTTCAAAACCCTAGTTTTTCACCATTTTCTTCCATTTCTTCTTCTTTCTTTGTAGATCTTTGTTCTATGTTATGGGTTTTGATTATCTAGTTTAGTTTTATTTTGGGAGCAATGTATTGAAGCTTCCATATCTATGTAGTAAGAACCATACCTGTCTATATAGTGCTTTTGCTATTGTGCATTTATTGAGCTTTGAATGTGAATTGTTAATTGCATTGATGTTGTTGGAAGTTTGAGTATATGAATTGCTTGTATGATTACTTGTTAGGGTTGGGAGAAAGTAGCTATTCTCCCCTCTTTTAATGTGGAATCCAAGAGCATGAGTTATAGCTTCTTAAATGATGTTGGAGTGTTGATAATTGCTAGATGAATGTGATGATGTCGAACTCGTTGTCATGTTTGTTTTAGGTAGCAAATGAGAGAGGTCTATGAATGTCGATCGTTCTTGACTAGTCTTGTGTAAATGCCTGAATTGGTTAAATGCTTAGACACGGTGTAGTGTTTATAAGTGTTGCTAAGCTTGTTGATTCTTCGTGCTAAATGCCATCAATGGGATACTCTTAGTAATAAGGGAGTCATTGGTGAGGTTTGACAAGAGATGTCGAATTCACTCTTGCAAACTACTACCTAAGAAGGATGGAAAATTATCTTCACAACAAGTAGTTGAAGTATTGAAGAGATGATTCACTCGTTCTTGAAGCCTTTGTTATTTAGCATTTATGTATTCTTGATGGTATGTTTCACTTCATTTATGCCATGGGTTGTTTGAGAATAGGAAGTGTTCTTATGATTGAAATGTTCGGGTGTTAGGAAAGTGACGAATTCCTTAGCTCTTTTGCATGAAAATCTATGAACATGAACTTAGAACTTCTTGTGCATAATGTGTAGTGATTCTTGCTAGATAAGTATGTTAATGTTAAGCCAAGTAATGAATGTGATAGAATGAGTGAATAGTTCAATGATCTACATTAGGTTTGGAAGTGGATATCAATTGCCCCCAAGGCTTTATCTTTGTAGTTTTAAACCCCCTTTTCTTAGTTTTGTTTGATGATTAGCCTAGTTACTTGGCTTTGCTAGTTATCTTGTCTTTTTAATTTCATAATTTAGGACCACCAAACAACCAAACCCCCCATTTACATGTTTTTATATGTATGTATATATGTCTACTCCTAGCCTAATATCAACCTTTTGTGCCTAAACGCTTAGGAAGATCCCTCTTCTTTGTGGACAACCCCGACTTGCCGCTATCTACTTAGTTGTAGATAGTAAGCATTTAGGGCTTATAAATATTAACTTTGAGAGGTACGGCGACGACCTCCCAAATTTTGGCGCCGCTGCCGGGAAAGAGGCGTTTATTCTTAAGTATTTAGGTGTATTTGGTTGCATATTAGCTAGTTGTTTTTATTTTCCACTCCTTGGTGGTTGTTTTTGTTCGGAGTAGGTATTGCTTGAGTTCTTGGTGAGCTTTTATTGAGAACACTTGCAATATGATTTCAGACTTTTGAAAAAAAAATCTTTTAAAAAATGGAGCGTCTCACCTTGAGGGAACTCATGATGAGAAGAAAGGTTCGACAAGCAAGGTTTTGTAAGATGTGTCATTCCGACCATCCTACCGAGTCTTGCTATTTGTTGTGGGGAGAGCACTATGAGGGAGAAAGAACCCTTGGTTTCCAAAACCAAGGATATTATGAAGAGTGTCACCAAGAGGTAGAAGATGTTGGTTTTCAAGGGCAAGAAGCTCAAGAATGGTTTCCATACCACAATCCTTACAATCTGGAATGGAGAGGTAACCCAGATTGGTGGTATGAGAATGAGCCGGAAAACCAACAATATGAGCAAAATAGTTGGCCATCACCACCTTATACCATACCCCAAAACCAAGCCCAACAAGGAAGTTCAAGTTTGACACGTGAGGAAGTCATGAATACAATAGCAAACTTGAACTCCTTTACTAGTGAGGAGCCGGACACCCGGCTCTCCTCTAGTGTTGAGGCTATTGAGGGGCATGTGAAGAGTATATTAGAAGCGTTGGCCCGAATGGAAGCTCGTGATTCCAAAAATACACCATCCCAAATCGAACTCGAGGATTCGGTGAGTGAGGTCACCATGGGAAATGATTTTGAGTTCGAAGGGGATGAGGAGTTGGTTGTTGAGGATAGAAAAATGGAAGAAGAGGTGATCGTGCTACATTCATTAGCATCGTCACCCCTTCTCCCACCTAGTGAACCAACTCTATCATTTTTGGAAGTTTTGAGGGAGACGAGAGAGGAGCCAAAAGATTATCCCAAGCCTTCTAACCACTCAACTCCCTTCAAACCTTTTCCACCTCAACAAAACTTTCCTCTTGAAAGTTTTGTACCCCCACCTCTCTACTTTTGGAAGCTCATGGTGAAGGGGTTCAAGCCTTCACCATATGGATAACATTAGGGTCGTGCCAACGACCTAAAATATACGGAGCTTTATTGTGCCGATGACGTAAATAAATTCGGCCTTTATTTTAGTTTTGTTGCTTAGTTTTTGTTGTTTTTTATTTTTCTTTTTATGGTGTGTTTTTCTATGATTTTATAGCAAAGTGAAGTGCATTGCAGTGGAGGTGATGAAGGAATGAGATCAATGAACAAGGGAAGAAAGCTTGGACGGTTGGTAAGTAAAGAAAAATCCTAAGTGCTGGGATGCCCTGCCGTCGCGAGTCGCGATGGGTACGTCGCGAGTCGCGATGAACAGGGGAGAAAAATTCACTCCCAGCACCAAATTTCCGTGAGTCACGGCGGCCTCGCGATGGGCTATCGCGAGTCGCAACGTAGAGGTCGCGAGTCGCGACGAGATTAGAAAAGTTTTGCTAAAAATCTGCTCCCGGCCTCAACTTTTCGCAAGTCACAACGATCCCATCGCGAGTCACAACAAAGCATCATGAGTCGCGACCAGTTCAGTCACGAGTCGCGATGGAAAATCCAAGTTTTCACCTGTTTTTAAACATTGCACGATCCTTCCTTCTTCTCCACCCAACACTCCCAAGAACCACCACATACCCGCTCATTCCTCCACCATCCTACATATATTGGCATATGAACATTCTTGCATCTTTATAGTACCTTTGTTGATTGTAGTATGCCGACTACATCATTTTGACCATAAGTGCATATCCTATAATGATGCTTGTATATATGTCGATATATGTTGGATATTTTTAATGAATAATCTTATAGTGGTGGTTGAGGGTGGATTGGTTGTTCTTTGAGAATACTATGGTTATTAATTCTCTATGCTAAACCTAGTATTACAAATCCTTATGTACTTGTGAGTTTAATATTGTTCTTTGTGGTGTTAGTCTTGATCAAACGGCGCCACGGAGAATGCTTTTCTCGAGGGGTAAGCCCTTCTATGGCATCTTTGCTCCCCCTTTTGGCTCCGAAACCAATGTCGGGGCCGATTCTATACAAGTACATGGGATTGCGCCATATCACCGGCGAATACGCGGAGAAACGGGTGTCACTGTACCCCTTGCTTTGAGTTTTATTGTTCTTGCCTTACATGTTTACATTGAGGGCAATGTAATGTTTTAAGTGCGGGAAGGGGTTAGAGGAATCACATGCATGCTAGCTTGTTTTGGAATGCTTTTTGCTACTTTTGATTGGAAAAACATGAGAAAATAAAAAATATATATTGAAAAAAAACCCCGCTAAGTTGAAAACCCGAGAGGGCAACTTAGGCAACATTGGGGGCCCGGATAGGTCGAAAACCCGAAAGGGCGGCCTAGGAAAAAATGAGAGGCTAAAATATGTGGAAAAAGGTGAGAGGTGAGCCGAAGAAACATGATGTGTGGCTAGGATGAAAACTCGAAAGAGCTCCTAGGAAAAATGAGGAAAAAAGAGAGAAAAAGGAAAATGCTATGATTTCACTCAATTGTCGGCGTTGGAGTCATAAGGTTGCAGTTGTCACATGGATGGATCGGGTAGCTCAACATCTAGAGACCTCTTGGGATTGGGTAACTTAGTGGGTTAGGGAACGAAGTATGGTTATGAAATTGTTGATCCCTTTATACTTCATTTTTGGTTGATATATTGGCATTAGGTGAACCATGTGTATGGACCTCCTATATGGTTTTAGCTTCATTTTATGTCATTGAATTTTGGTTGATATATTGGCATTAGGTGAAGTATGTGCTTAAACCTCTTAAATGGTTTTAACTTTATTTTGTGTCATTGGACTTTGGGAATATCAATTCGGGACTTTGAACCATTTTTATGGGCAGTGAATTGATAAGTGGTAGGTTTGGTTAGATTTAGGATTGAGGTTGTGCGTGTGAAAAATTCTCATGTGAGCTTTTATTTTGGGATTTATGATATTGAGAGTTTTTGTGAGGCTTTGATTGGGGGAATATTAATTTAGGATATGGACATATGAATTCCTCCTTGTGCTTGAATCTCTTCTCACTCAAGGGCGAGTAAAGTTTAAGTGCGGGGAGGTTTGATGTGCCCATTTTATACGGTTATATTAGGGTTTTTGGGATTAACTTTTGTACACTTTTGTGCTCTAAATGTGACATTTTGCCTTGAAATTATCTAAGGAGGGTTAAAAGTGACTTTGACGTTTTTATCACTTTTTAGAGAATTTTGTGTGACAAGGTAATTTGTTTGAAGACTTTGAAAACTTTGAAGACTTTGAAGAATATCTTTGAAGATTTGAAGACTTGCATTTGAGCCTTTTGAAGATATGAAGTGTTGAAGTCGTGAAGAAAGGATAGCAAAGCAAAGGGTGAAGGATGATCTATGTTTTGAAGCAGAGTTTTCAGAATTTTTCGAGAATAATCAGCCTCCAAGAGTGGTACCATTGGATTCCTCTTCTCGATTACTATAAAATCGACTACAAGAACTCCCAAAACGGATCAACGGTTCACCCAGAGGAAGCAAAACAAAATAGGACTGAATTTTACTGATCTGGTCGCGATTGCGATGCTTAGTCGCGAGTCGCGACCGCATCGCGATCCTGCCCTGTAGCCAGCGTTTTTCTCCCGTTTTTCTTGTACTATAAATACCTCTTCACCCACTTATTCCCAAAGACTCTAATCCCGACTTGGGGGCTTCAAAACCCTAGTTTTTCACCATTTTCTTCCATTTCTTCTTCTTTCTTTGTAGATCTTTGTTCTATGTTGTGGGTTTTGATTATCTAGCTTAGTTTTATCTTGGGAGCAATGGATTGAAGCTTCCATATCTATGTAGTAAGAACCATATATATCTATTTAGTGCTTTTGCTATTGTGCATTTAATTGCATTGTCAATTGCAACTCATTCTGATTTTGAGATCTGGCAAATGGGGGTTATAACTGTATTTCTTAATTGGATTTTGGAAAAAGATGTGTATGCAACACAATCTAAGGGTTTTATTGGCCAAAATAGCTAGGAAAATATACAAGCTTCAGAGGTCCATTTATGGATTGAAGCAAGTATCAAGGAGTTGGAATATACATTTCAATAAAGGAATTAAGAGATTGGCGTTCAAAGAAATGTTATAGAATCTTGTGTATACAAGAATGTTAGTGGGAGCAAGATTGAATCCGTACTCCCATATATCGATGATATTGGAAATGACTAACCGAAGCTGGAGTCTGTGAAGACTTAGTTCGGAAAGTGGTTTGCGATGAATGACTTAGGAGAGGTAAAGTACATCTTAGGCATCAATATCTACACAGGTAGATCAAAGAAGATGATTGGCCTTAGACATAATACTTACTAGGTAAGGTGTTTGATAGGTTCAATATAAATAATTTTCTACCCATGATTCATGACATAACTCTTTGCAAGACTCGGTGTTTATCAAAATTCGAAGAGCAAAAGAGAATGAATATGATTGCTCATCCATATGCACTAGGGTCTATCATGCATGTTGTAATATGTATTCACAGTTATATCTTGCATGCTTAGAGCACGACAGTGAGATATAAAATAGACTAAGGTGAGGCGCATTGGAGTGCGGCCAAGAAAATGTTTTAGTGCCTGAAATAGACTGAAGATATATTCCCGAGTCTATATTGAAAATGAGTTGGTTGTGAAAAAATTATAAGTAAATCATTGCTATTTTGTTTTACAATTGAACCTGAGTACATTGCTGTTTAAGAAGCTGCATAGGAAGGTGTTTGAATTAGGATATTCATCACTGAACTTGACGTGGTCCCTGTATTAGCTGACTTGGTGACTCTCTATTGAGAAAATGGTAGAGTAATCGTTTAGGCAAAATGAGCCAAGGGAACCCAATTTCAAATTTGTACTAAAAAATTTTGCATTCTTTGATAATAAATCAAGAAAGGTGAAGTTGTTATATGCAAGTGAGAAAGGATGTCAAATTGTCGATCCAGAATCTAAACCTTTTCCACAGATGAAGCCTAGGGCTCACACATTTGTGATAGAAATCTAGCACTTTGGATAGTGGCTGTGATTTCTGTGATATTCTAGTTATCATAATTTTTTTGATTCTAGACATTGAAGATTGAACCGTTTAACATATTATGGAATTATTATTTCATATTCAATTAACTTGGTTTAGTGTGAATGAAAATCCAAAATCAATTTACATCTTCAAATAGGTAATCAAGAATATGTCTTGGATACCCTATTTAGTGAACAGGAGTGTAAGGTTGATTATGTCCCTAGTTTAGGTCATTGAGTGTGGACACTCATGACTGAAGAAAACTAGTTTACAAGTTAATTCATAGCGTTGTTTCATGGGCTGAAGGATGTGGGATGTCATGAATTGATTGCATGGATGCAAGTTGGGAACTTGTATTGGACAGACCCGCCTTGAGAATACTTTAAGAAATTCATAATGTCATAAGTATCTATCGTTGACTATAGGATTTTATTCCTCATACTTGAGTAATTAAGGGTGTAACACCCCCAAACCCAAACGCAAGTGTCGGGTCAGGTCTGGGCATGCCACCGAAAGTGCTAACAGTAATGAGCAGATAAATTTTATACGGAAGCGATTTAGATGAATTCAAAAACCTAACTTTACTATTACAACAACAATATTATTACAAATGTTAAGTGGAAGTTTAACCTAACTGTTACAGAATCAAAGTTCTCTTTAAAACTCCTAACAGTATACCCAGGATCTTTATCAAACGAAGTAAATACAATAAGCACTCTTCTCTTACTGTTTTTCTTCACCTGAAAAAGGGTTGTTTAACTAGGGTAAGCTCCTTGCTTAGTGAGCTTCCATCGCCAGTATTTACCCAGTTGAGTTTTAGTGATCACATGATAACAATTAACAATTAGTCACGTATGTCCTAGCACACAGTAAAAAAGATACAGGTGGTTAATGCCGAGTTGCCGCCACGTGCCTATATGGCAACTGTGACTAACATACACGACATAACCCAATCAGTGATGCCCAAAGGCTTTCAGTTCAGAATTCACTTCCCCATTCACGCCGGTGTTCAGTTACGAGCTCGTATCAGTCAGGTGGTTATGATAGTATACCAAACTTCACGTGTAGACGGTCTAATCAGACGGTCTGGTCAGTAGCATTCCCCGTCGAGTTCGACCAAACTACAATCGTGTTGGGCCCCCCGAAATTCACAGACAGGTAATCAGGTAGCAGGTATTTCAAGTTTGACATGAGAAGATAAAGTACAAGCCGGTCATCAGAGCAGTATATGATTCAAGTTTGACACGGAAAGATAAAGTACAATCTGGTTTTTCACAGAAAATATCAGAGTAGTTCAGGAGTTCAGTTTCACGATAATCTAGTACAGTATGATAAAATACACACTTAATTCAATAGTTAGTAAATACCATCATTTGAGTGTAACCATCATATCTCTCTCATGGCTTGAGTATCGAGTAAAAAGGTTCGAGTATCAAGTTTCGAGTACAGGGGTTTGAGTACTTACAGTTCGAGTAGTTGGGTAGGAGGTTCGAGCAAATAATTCAAGTGGAGAAGGTTCTAGTGGTATGGGTATCAAGTGGTACTGGTTCGAGTGGTAAGTGGTATCAGTTCGAGTGGTGAGGTTCAATTGGAGAGATTCCAAAGGTACGGGTTCAGTTGGTGAGGTTCGAGAGGTAAGGTTCTAGTGGCACTAGTTCGAGAGGTAAGGTTCAAGAGGTAAAAGTTTCAGTAGTTTTAGTTTGAGGGGTAAGGTTCGAGAGGTAATAGTTTTGGTGATATTAGTTCAAGAGGTGAGTTCAGGAGGGACAGTTCGGGTGGTACAGTTCGAGGGATACAGTTTCGAGGGTACGGTTCAGGAGGTACAGTTCGAGAGGTAATGGTTCGAGAGAAGGTTTCGAGAGGTAAGGTTTCAGGGTACTAGTTCGAGGGGTAAAAGTTTTAGGGTACTAGTTCGAGGGGTAAAGGTTTCAGGGTACTAGTTCAAGAAAGGTTTTAGGGTACTAGTTCGAGGGGTAAAGGTTTCAGAGTACTAGTTCAAGGGGTAAAGGTTCCAGGGACACTAGTTCGAGGGGTAAAGGTTCCAGGGACACATGTTCAAGGGGTAAAGGTTTTAGGGAACTAGTTCGAGGGGTAAAGGTTTCAGGGTACTAGTTTGAGGGGTAAAGGGTTCAGAGTACTAGTTCGATGGGTAAAGGTTTCAGGGTATTAGTTCGAGAGGTAAAGGTTTCAGGGTACTAGTTCGAGGGGTAAAGGTTTCAGGGTACTAGTTCGAGGGGTAAAGGTTTCAGGGTACTAGTTCGAGGGGTAAAGGTTTCAGGGTACTAGTTCGAGGGGTAAAGGTTTCAGGGTACTAGTTCGAGGGGTAAAGGTTTCAGGGTACTAGTTCGAGGGGTAAAGGTTTCAGGGTACTAGTTCGAGGGGTAAAGGCTACAGGGTACTAGTTTGAGGGGTAAAGGTTTCAGGGTACTAGTTCGAGGGGTAAAGGTTTCAGGGTACTAGTTCGAGGGGTAAAGGTTTCAGGGTACTAGTTCGAGGGGTAAAGGTTTCAGGGTACTAGTTCGAGGGGTAAAGGTTTCAGGGTACTAGTTCGAGGGGTAAATGTTTCAGTAGGGGTTCAAGAGGTGGGATTTTCAGTAGGGGTTCGAGAGGTAGGGTTGTGGTAGGGGTTCAAGACGTAGAGTTGTGGTAGGGGTTCGAGAGGTAGAGTTGTGGCAGGGGTTCGAGAGGTAGAGTTTTGGCAGGGGTTCAAGAGGTAGTATTTTGGCAGGGGTTCAAGAGATAGAGCTTCAACAAGGTTCGAGAGGTGAAGTTTCAGCAGGGGTTCGAGAGGTGGAGTGTTTAGCTCTAGAGAATCAGGTTCTGATGGCATTATATATATATATATGTAAGCATAAACTCAGATTTTAACTCAATTCATGCAAGGGCGATGCAACACTCACCTTAGTTAAACTTGGCTCGACAACTGCCGCTTCTACTTCACTGCTTAACCTCTGAATTTTGGAACTCAAAGTATCTTAAGGCTGTGAGTTTTGGGGAGGATATCACTGGTATTTATACTAGGTAAAATATAGGGTTCTGACACCTACTCAACCTAAAACTTTATCCTGTAAACCTCAAGCCTACTTGCCCAAAATTACTTCTCACGTCCGTCGTTCATTTCTACCCGGTAATACCACTTGCCCAAATAATTACTTTGGATAATTTTTCACATCCGTTGCTAGCTTTTCCCTTCATGGTAATTTCTTGCATTTAATTATTCCTTTGCTCATTTATTTGCTTATCATTACTATTGTCATATAATATATATATATGTATGTATAATTATGTTTATTTGCTTTTTGGTAAATTTCTCTTACTTATTTATTTATTTACTTATTATTATTAGTATCATTATTATATATATACATATACATATATATATATATATATATACATATACATATATATTGTTTTGGAAAAATTAAAGTAAACATTGGAATATTGGATAAAATTTAATTATTACATGTACTCTAATTCCATTTCGGTAGGGGTTTTCACAAAGTGTTTACTTGCTTGTGGATTTGTGTACCTTGAGGCTGTCATACGTCGCACCGTAAAAGGATATTATAAAGACAGTTCTTGGGTTGCCATGAATCGAGTGGAGAAAACTTGAATGTACAAGAGTGGGATTGTCCTCTCATTTACATGAGATTGTTGTCTTATGGGCCTCTCAGAGAGTTGCATGGCCGTGCTTAGATATATTAAAGGTTAATCATCTGTCCTAACCGTTTGACTTGGGAATTTGAGAAATGCATTTGAACTAGATAAGGATGGCACGTTATCTTACCTTATGTTCAGATGAAGACATTAAGTGACAAAGGAATACGAATGCACACTCGTTTGAAAGGACAAGTGGGAGATTGTTGGAATAATGTCCTTCAGTCAATGTGCATTTTCCATATATAGTTGGGGGATTAATTACGAAGATAATTAATTCAGTTATTTTGAGTGATCGAAATGTTTAGCTGGAAACCGCTTTCGATCACCTAGCATCAATTATATTGGGCTTGCAGCTTATTATGACTGAATCTATAGGGTTACACACAAGACATGAAATTGGATAAAAGAAATGACTATTGGGCTAGGAGCCCAGATAGTATTTATATGAGAATTGAGTTTAGAACTCATTAACTCTAATTGGGCTAGGCCCAGACAGACTTGGATTAGAGTTTCTTGGATTAATGACCATTATGTATAAATAGATATTTTTACAGAAATGTTCAGCAAGACAACATTAGAACTCTGACCGTTACAGACGACATAAACGAGAAACCAATCCAACCATTATCAGGAAATAAAGCTCATCGTAAAGAGAAGAAGAAATAATGGGTCTTTGCTTGCAAATCAACTATCTAAGCTGACGGCGGTGTAGGCGATCCAATCGTGCGGTGTGGATACGTATAGAGGAATCACATATGAGATTCTCTTCTTCGTAGTTGATTGAATTCAACGGTAAAGAATGCTTCAAAGTTAATATTAACTCTTAGATATATTCAAATTAAATACATGCACGAGATTCGAGATTAGATAATTGATTTTCTGCTAAATTAGATTTAATCAATTCCCAACAAGTTCATCGTAGTCACATTATGTGATTCCGGATTATCATTGAAAGGTCATTTGTTTTTAGATGATCTCTATAATGCGTCATTCTTTTCAAGAAAAAGAGTACGATGAAGTTAAAGGTTGATGACATTTGGTGAGAAAGAACTGTGAATTGAACTGAATGATATTAATGACTTCGATTCTCATAGAGGTGAGCATGTTTCACTGAAGAGAACCTACGACAGAGCTTTGCTCGACAAGATTGAAGTACTGCAAGAGCCATTTGAATAAGCTGAAAGCGACTTGTGAATAACCGTGTCATAGAGCAAGTTTAGCAGTTACACGGTATAAATTTTTTGCCGAAGAATTGGAGAAAATGACATGGCTTCAATCTTGTGATGAGTGATTTTAGAGCTGCAATCTTTGTTAGGATATTTGAGTGGAATTTTGGTTAATTGGCACGAGTTTGTTGATTTTGAGTGAGATACTGTGTGCTTGTGTGTGTGGTGAAGGACTGAAGGAGAAGAAGCTATGGATGACTGTGTTGGCGACTACTTGAAAATAGGCGGCTCTTTTTATAGTTCTCGCGATTGTCTTGTTTGGTATGCATTTATGTTGCTTTTTTTGGTTATGATTTGCGTACGATGTGGATTTAGATGGTCTTGTTCATTGAAAGGCTATCACACCTAGCCTTAGGGTGCCCATGCCGCCCGACCACCCGAGCATCGCATGAGAGGTAAGTCACCCTGACCCAGTACCAGGGCCCGCTGTGGGTTCCGTACTCGCTGCAGACCAGGGAGGCACCACGCGCCACGTGCGCGTCTAAGGACTACGCACGCTTTGCCGAATACTCTCCCCACACGGCGCGCACGAGCCTCGAAACTGGGATCTCTCCCTGGAATCACAACGCCCCAACCACTGGGCTACGCGGGCGGTGGTGGTCTTGTTCATTGAACCATTCACATATCCAACATTGTTGCAACTATTCCTGATTTTCCCTTTAAAGGACCAAAGTGCAAGGTAGTGTTCTTTGGGCTTACGCTTCGGATTAGTGTGGTTAATTGATTAATTCATGCTCACTTAATCCATTCATTTGCTGGGAAGGTAGTGAATGAACTTCACAAACATTATTTTGGACCATCATATGAGCTTAAATCAAATAAGAAATTAAGTTGGCAGCACACACTTATAGATATGGCTGACTGCATTGGGATGTTAGCATGACTTTTGTGCGATTGATAGAATGTTGTAGGGGAGGTGGATAAGAAGGATACATTCATGCATCCTGAAGGTGGCGGTGAAAGTGTGGCTCGAATGTTTGCGCAACCTAAATGACTGCGACAAGAAGTATATTTGAAATTAATCACGAGTTTCTTACTATATATAATATGCCCTCAGCTTATTATTATTTTTTTTTGAAAATATCAATATAACTCTTAAATTGACCTGAACTTGCAATCAATGTTAGCCAATAACGAAATGATAAAAAAATCATTAGATTTAATCTAATAAAAAAGAAAAAAAATTCTCCTGTATGAGACAATATAACTCCAATCACTGCAAAGTGTCAAAATACCTCTATATTGACGTGCACTTGTAGTCAACGTCTGTTAAAGCCACCAAATGTTAAGATGACATAAAAGGGCTCACAATAAATTTGTTAAAAAAATTTCAAAAAAATAAATGATCCTCATTGTCTTCAGAATATTTTCATTGGAGCACTCCCCAATCATCATTTTCATATAATTTAGTGCAGACTGTCTATCAATTATTTAAATAAAATATTGTGCAAAGATAGTTCAGCAAGCCATGAGATGGTGGTTGAAGTTAATGGGTATCGTGTCCGCAATGATGGTGGTGCATGAAATCAATGAGTACAACTTTAAAATAATAATGTCTTGGGATGGTTCTGGTAAGAGAAGACGAAGAAAATGAACACTCCAAACATATGATGTTTGCAGCGAGTACTACATTGTTATGATAGTTTCCTCACTACCAGTTTTGCTTCTTCTCTGCTTTGATTAATTCCCTGAAAAGTCATAGTGCACAAGTCTCTGGATTGACTCAAAGTTGTTGAATCATTCTCAAAATGCGTCAAAGCTTACTTGGTCAAAAATTATTGAATTGTTTGTAACTAAATTAATTAATTCTCTTCATAATTCATATTATTGTTTTTAGATGACTAAAATTTAAAATTTAATAAAAATCATCCTAGTTTTTAAATTAATCCAGCCATTTCTAATAGTAAGTCTTGGTTTTAACATTTTCTTTGGCGCGTGAACTAATACTACTTGAGGCATTGAAATCATCATGATATGATACTGAATTTGATCCCTAAGTTCTCATATTTTTTGTTCCAACAAGTATCTTTTGCTTGTAAAAAGTTTGGAATTGAGCTATTTATTTATTTATTGATGTTGATATAAACTGCATATTGCTACAAAAAAAAGTTGTTCTCAATTAGTCACCTTTTCATAAACGATTTCAAAGAAGTGATTGATGTGATTCCCCCCCCCCACCCACCCCCAGAAAACTCCACTTTCTGTAGTTCTCACAACTGCTCTTTAAGTTTTTTTTACCAGAGCATCATATAATGTTTTATTGCTAAAGTATTGCTTACCTCTATTTATTGTTAATGAACTAAAAGTATCACAAAATTGAAAACGAACAACGGTCTGATTACTGTTACTAGGTGCGAACGAACGTGTGAACAACGGTGCGATTGCCTTTCTTCCCCTCCTTCTCATCTCCAATCCCTTCTCTTGGATCTTGATACTCGTTGCCGATCTTCTGGCCACGATTATCCGCCGGCAACGGCTTTACGCCGGTAAAGGCCTACCCAAAGTTCTTAGCTATGGCTGTCGCCCAAGCTCAAACCATCCCAGAAAATAGTAACCCAAATCAAACTCCTCCTCCTCCGCTACCATACACCGCAGCCCTACAGAGCAAATCCCCCCCTTTAGCAAAAATCCTACCCAGCAATCCTGAGTTAATCCCCAAATCCCAACACCTTAGCGATGTTGCATGCTTGTACTCTGAGGAGCAAATTGCTAAATTGTCATCACATTATGCTAATGCTCCAGTAGGCAAATTCACAAAAGGGAGATGCTCAATGGAGCAACTGGAGCATTTCTTCAGAACGGTTGGTTTCTCAGGTAAGTACCAACTGGGATCCTTAGACTATAAGCATGTGCTTATTAGATTCGAACTGCTTAATGATTATCAACGTTGCTGGATGAAGGGGGTGTGGAATTTTAGTGGCATACTACTCAAAATGTTAAAATGGACCCCTGAATTCTCAATTCACAAAGAATCCCCCATTGTTCCTGTGTGGTGTATTATCAGAGAAGTTCCTTTATACTATTACAATTCGGCCTCAATAGAATCTATTGGTAATAGTATAGGGAGCTTCATAAAAAATGACATAGCCACAGATATGCTTACAAGACCCTCAGCAATTAAGCTATGTGTTGAAATTTATTTGCAAAAACCATTGTGCAACCATATTCGTTTGGGATCTGTAACAAATAATAAGAAATATCTAATTGAGTACGAAGACATCCCACTGTACTGTGATCACTGCTCTAAATTAGGTCATTCTAGGGCTCAATGCAGAGCCTTTCCTCCTAATCAAAATGTCAAACCGCAGGAGGATAACAAGATACTTAACCAGTCCCTATGGCAACCAACTGGGAAAAAGTTTGAAACTCCTCCCTTGATAATACTTGATGAACAACCTGATTCTATTAGTGGTGATAAAGACAAATTTGTAAGTCAGGAGGCTTTTCCACCCCCCTCTCATAATCCCCAATCCAGCCCCAATATTGAGATTCTTAGTACTGTAGGTATACAGCTAGATACCACAACTGAAAAATGTTTTAGTCCTAAAAACTATGACAGTGCGGAAAACTCTCTATCCAAGCTGCTTAATGACTCTGCCCTCACTAACTTCACCCCAAGGACATATGCCATAGATGATATCCATGTGGGAAAACATACATCATGTCTGGAAAAACAAAAGAATATTACTAACTCCTCTCAAGGAAGACTAGGAAATAGATTTGCAGTTTTGCAGGATGAACAGGAGGACTCAAATCAGAATGAAGTGGCAGCTCCTGAGCTCAATTTATCTCACCAAGGCAGCATGATATCTCCTCACATTCTGGGTCAGGAAACAGTGCAAGGTAAGTCTAAAGGTAAGAGAACTAACTATTTTTCCTAGATTAACAAAATGATGCTCAGATCATCTACTAAAAGTAGTAAATCTAGTGAGCAATGATTGGTCTCCCATCAATAAACTTCTTAGTATGGAACATTAGGGGAATGGAATCATCAATGTTAAGATTAATTAATCTGGTTAGACTAAAAAAGATCCATATACTATGCCTAATTGAACCTATGCATGACAATTCCAAGATTCATTCATATATGGATAAACTTAACTATCCAAATGGCCTGACACTGTTTAATAGTAAAATATGGATTATGTGGACAAATTCGATCACAGTTTCCCTTCTATCTTCCCATGAGCAATTTTTACATGTGCACATAAATCATATGACCATTAATGCTCAAATGGATGCTGTTTTTGTTTACGCACTTAGGAACAGAGAAGGCAGGAAGAACCTCTGGAAAGACTTGGCTCCAATTTCTAATGGTGATACCATTTTTATTGGAGATTTTAATACTATCACCTCTCTCACTGAATATAGGGGCCCTAGTACACCTTCATTAGGTAGAATTAGAGACTTTAATGAGTGGATAAATACCTCGGGTGTTCAGGAAATCAACACGGTTGGGAATCTTTTTACATGGTGCAACTCTAGACTTAGGAACCCCACATCTAAAAGGCTTGATAGAGGTTTATGTACTATATCCTGGAACTATAGATTTCCATCCTCATCCATTCAAATTTTGAACAGACAAACTTCTGATCATTCCCCTCTACTCTTACAGATTTCAAACTGGATCACTATTAACCCTAAACCTTTTAGGTTTCTTAATGTATGGTTTAATAGGCAGGACCTCATCTCACTTATTCAGATAAATTGGGATAAAGAAATGACAGCATCTGGTTTATTAGGTTTCTACCTCAAACTAATTAGGCTTAAAAAGGAGATAAAAATATGGAATAGAGAATGCTTTGGGAATAGAGAATGCTTTGGGAACATTGATACTAACGTTTTAAATGCTAAAGAATCCCTTAGAATCCAGGAATCTAACTTTGATCTAAATCCCTCGGATGCTGAACTTATGGAATTAAATCAGAGAAAAGCTTTACTGTTGCGAGCTCAAAAGGAAAAAGAAAAGTTCTGGAAACATAAAGCCAAATTAAAATGGCATAAGCTAGGAGATAATAACACTCAATTCTTCCACAAAGTGGTTCAAGAAAAAACTGTAGATTACAGATTTCTAAGATTAAAAATAAAGATGGGCAATGACTTAGTACCCAAGAAGACATTAACAATGAAGCCATCTCTTTCTACTCGGATTTGTTAAAGGATCCTAATCTACGGCCAAATGACACATACTACTCACATTTTCTGAACCAAATACCAAATGTCATTACTGCAACTGATAATTGTGAATTATCTAAACCTGTAACTGAAACTGAGGTAGAGGCAGTAGTTAATGGTTTAAATAAAAACAGTAGTCCTGGCCCCGACGGTTTCACACCTAAATTTTACAGGAAATGCTGGACTATTATTAAGGCTGATCTTGTTCAGGCTGTTAATGATTTTATTGATGGTACTCCCCTTCCTAAAGGAATTTCCAGTACTTGGATTACTTTAATACCAAAAAAGATCCCACCTTGTTCATTCGATGATTTTAGACCCATTAGTTTGTCTAATTTTCTTAATAAAATATGCTCTAAGGTTCTAATGGAAAGGCTTAGACCATATATGGATAGACTGATATCTCCCAATCAGTCAGCCTTCATGAAAAATAGGGACATCTCAGATAATATAATTTACCTTCAGGAGATGATTCGATTTCTAGATAAGAGAGCTAGGATCCCTAACTGTATTTTAAAATTAGACTTACAGAAAGCTTTCGATAGAGTTAATTGGCATTTTCTGATGAATATTATGCTGAAATTTGGTTTCCAAGGTAAATTTCTACATGCTGTTATGTCTAATCTTTCACAAGCCTATTTCTCTATACTTATCAATGGCAATCCTGTGGGTTTTTTCAAGGCCTCAAGAGGAATTAAGCAAGGTGATCCCTGATGTGTCCATTTTAGGCGCATTATTTAGTAGTATTTAGGATCACTTTTGTGCTCTTTTATTATCGAGAGCTTGTGTTTTACCTTGAAATTCACTTAGGAGAGGTAAAAGCAACTTTGTATTCTTTTACCTCTTTTAAGTGGATTTTGTGTGACAAGGGAAGAACACGGAACCAACGAAGACCGGAAGACATTGAAGACTATACTTTCGAAGACTTTTGGATACTCACTTCGAAGACATGAAGACCGGAGGCCGTTGAAGACCATTTTGGAGCTGTTGAAGACTTGAAGAGTGAGAGGGATGGCTATGAAGAAGACAAAGAAATAATGCAAAACGGTGGTTGCCGTCGCGAGTCGCGACCAACGGGCGGCCAGAAATCATTCTTATTTTCTTTGCACTATAAATACCATCTCTTTCCCTCTTCTTCTCCAGCTTTCCCAGCCCGCTTTTCTCTCTGTTTTGGGCGCCAAACCTAGGTTTTTTTCTCTTCTTTCTTTTCTTCTTCTTTTCTTAGTTTTTATGTGTTTTCTTGTTCTAGAGTAGTTCTTGTACTTGGGAGCAAAGGATTGAAGCTTCCACTTCTATGTATTGAGATTCATTTCTATCTATCTATTTGGTGTTTTTGCTATTATGCATTTATTGTGCTTTGAATGTTAATTGTTGATTACATTGATGTTATTGAGAGCTTGATGATATGAATGCTTGTATCAATTGCTAGCTAGGGTTTGGGGGATTTGGGTTAATTTCCCCCCTGTTCTTGTTAGGAATGTGAGAGTGTGAATTAGAGCTTTTGATTGTGTTAGTGTGTTGACAATGTGCTAGGCGAATGTGATTGATGTCGAACTCTTCGTCATGTTCGTTTGTGTAGCAAGCGAGAGAGCCATATGCTCGCGGATGAATGTGCGTTGCACGTTCATCCAATCTCGTGTAATTGCATGAATTGGTTCAATGCCTAGTCACGGTGTAGTGGTCATAGGCATTGCCAAGCTTGTTGGTCCTTCGTGCTAAATGCCACCAATGACACCTTGAGTCGTGGTCGCGACTCGGGAGTCATTGGTGAGGTTTGACGAGAGATGTCGAACTCACTCTCGCAAACTACGAACTAAGAAGGATAGGAGTTTAGTCTCCACGACAAGTAGTTGAAGTATTGAATAGATGATTTAAACTCATTCTTGAAGCATTTGTTATTTGGCGTTTATGTATTCTTGACGGTGTGTTTCACTGCATGTGTGCCATGAGTGGTTTGAGCATAGGGAGTGTTTGTGTGGTTGAATTGCTTAGGTGTAGGAATGTGACGAATTTCGTAGCACCTTTGCATGAAGATCTACGAGCATGAACTTAGAACTCCTTGTGGTGTGTGTGTTGTGGTACTTGCTAGATGGGTGTGTGAGCGTTGGGTCATGAATGCTATATGATGGAATGTGTGAATGATTCGATGAACTACATTAGATGTGGAAGTGGATATCCGTTGCCCCCAAGGCATTTTATCTTTGTAGTTTAAAACCCCTTTTCTTAGTTTCGTTTGACGATTAGCATAGTCACTTGACCTTGCTAGTTATCTTGTCTTTTTATTTTCGTGACTTAGGAACAACCAACCAACAAAACCCCCCCCCCCCTTTACTTGCTTTTAAGTGTGTATATATATTTACTCCTAGCCTAGTATTAACCATTGTGTGCTTAGATGCTTAGGAAGATCCCTCTTCTCTTTGGACGACCCCGATTTGCCACTATCTACCTAGTTGTAGAAAGTAAGCATTGAGGGCTTATAAATTATCTTTTGGCGCGCGGGCGCGACGACCGCCCACGCCTGTCAATCCCCTATCCCCCTCTCTTTTTAATATTTTCTCTGAAGCTTTCTCTAGAAGTTTAGCTTTCATTTTCCATAACAAGCTGTCTTACTATCAGCTACCCTCTCCAATTCCACCAGCAACTCATCTTATGTATGCTGATGACACCATTATATTTATGCAAGTATCTAAATCCAAACTTGTCAGGATTAAAGCCTTCCTGGATATCTTTGAATACACCTCGGGACAAAAATTTAAATTTCATAAATCTAATTTTTACACTAGCAAGAGGGCTTCAATTGGCAAAATAAATCAGATAAGGATGATTCTTACTATGAAGCAAGGATCTCTACCTTTTCAGTATCTAGGATGCCCTATTTTCAAAGGTAGAACACTTAATAGGTATTATCAGCAACTTATGGAGAAATTTGACAAAAAACTGCAAAATTGGAAAAATCAGTGGCTTAGTTCAGGGGGCAAACTAATCCT
Organism: Rubia yunnanensis; assembly: GCA_037428765.1. Classification (NCBI taxonomy): domain Eukaryota; kingdom Viridiplantae; phylum Streptophyta; class Magnoliopsida; order Gentianales; family Rubiaceae; genus Rubia; species Rubia yunnanensis. The sequence goes on from CM075064.1 coordinate 81,468,751, forward strand.
AATCCAATCCTGTTTGTATTCAATGCCTCAACATATTTGGAATGTTACTAAACCACCAAAATCAGTAATCAAGAGTCTTGAGAAAAGATTATCTAGGTTCTTCTGGGGTGAGTCAGATGGTAAAGGAAAGAAAGTTTGGAAAAAATGGGCTCACCTTGCAACTCCAATCTCTCAGTGTGGTTTAGGCTTTAGATCAATTAGAGCTATTCTGGATGTATGCTCCCTTAAACTGTGGTGGAAAAGTCAACTAGGGAACACATTATGGGCTCAATTGTTATGGTCTTTCTCTGATTCCAATAAAAAGTCTGTAACCTGGAAAAGGATTTGTTTGGTGAATACTTTTGCTGAACAAAACACCTTTATAATTCATGGTAAAGGGCTATGCAATTTTTGGACATCAAATTGGTGCATGATAGGTCCACTTATAAACCATGTTCCAGATCATATCTCTGCACCAATTCTGTTTTGTACTGTAGCAAATTTTATTAGGAATAAAACTGAGATTATTGCACTGATTTCTCCTTACTTAGGAAATGATACTCTCTCATTCTTACAGGAAGCTGAACTTGTAGAGACAAGAGAGGATAGGATTATCTGGAAGCCTGATCCGGCTGGAAAGTTTTCATCTAAATCTGCATATAGCGCAATTACAGGCTCTTCGGGTAATTCTCTGGCCTTCAAACTCTTATGGCACAAGGCTCTACAAAAAAAGATATCTATTTTTGCTTGGAAGATGTTACATTCCCTTCTACCTTTTGATGATGTGCTAATCTCCTGTGGGTTTAGTCTTGCATCGAAATGTCCTGTTTGTTGCCATATGGATTTACTTGAACATTTTTTCATTGCATGCCCGCTGGCCAAATCTGTATGGTGCTATATGTCTTCTTTAGTTCAATTCCAAATACCTGAACCTCACTTCATAGCTCAAACCTTCTTCCTTTTTTGGAATTGTGAGGATCTATCTAAAGGCCATCAGCTGATATGTAACATAATCCCTCCTATTACTTGCTGGTGCCTTTGGAAAGCTAGGACTAGATATCTTTTTGAACAAATACCCTTCTCGGCCGATTACATCTGTAAAGAAGCTATTGATCTGATTAGGCTAGCACTATTCTCTAATCCTTCATATCTGAAATCCTTAAATGGCTTGCCTCATCCAATAAAAAATAGTTTGCCTCAGTTAAGGCCCCCCTAAACCGATTATTCGAACTGTATGCTGGGATAGACCTCCACAACATTGCATTAAGATCAACACTGATGCATCTTGGTTCCCGGATAAGGCTGCAGTAGGGGTAGTAATAAGAGATTGTAGCGATTCTCCCTTACTGATTAACTCTGCATCCATCTCCGCTGAATCAGCCTTACTTGCTGAAATTCTTGGGGTGAAAATTGCTTGCCAAAGCTATACTAACCTGGATGAATCAGTTATCATTGAATCAGATTCTTTATTGGCAGTCAAGATGACAGGTGATCCATATACTGCTCATTGGCCTTTATTTAATGTTGCATACAAAGTCAATCATCTTCTTTGTGGTGCGGTGCTCAGGTATGTGCCTAGGGAGGGTAATTTGGTGGCAGATGCAGTAGCTAAACATCATTCTGCACATAATCAGACTTTAAATCTCGCAAATGTACCAGTGCATATTCGGGGTCTTATTGCACTTGACAAGAAACAAACTCCTCAGATTAGAATTGTCTCCAATAGCTTGGGATAGGATTGATACTGCTGATGGTTTTTGATTCATGCAGGTACTCTTCGGACAAACCTCATTTTGGAAATCTCCTTCCACTACTTATGTTGCTGAGATGCTGTTTGGAGCTTTTCGGAGAATTTTGCTCTCACTACCTTCAATATGGGTTCTCCCATTTTGCAATATTATTTATACCTGACTACTTCTTAGTTTAGTTGCCTGGCCAAAGTGCGAATTAACACGGGGTGTGGAGATTCGTAGCTTTGGAATCGCAACTAAATAAACTTGTCTGAGATTTCTCATATGTACAGTTCTTAGCTTAGGCTATCTTGCGGGCACTTCGGTTGCCTTCTGTAAAGTTCAACAAATATACTATGGTCTTTTGGCTTGGGGAACCAAATATATCAACCCTCACCCTCAGGTGTCTTTCCATTTAAAAAAAATTGTTAATGAATTACTTATGGAGCATTTTGCTGTTGTGAACGATTTTTGTAGTCGAATAAGAAGAAAGTGCAGAAACTGGAGTACTCCCTCCGTCCCAATTTCAATTGTCCACTTGTTTTTTTGACATTATTTTCAATTAAAGTTTGACCGCATATTTAAATAGATACATGAGCAACAATATCATCATATGTGATATTGTTAAATTCGTCGTAACAAGTAGTTTCTAAATATCAATTTTTTATCTGCCGTTATTATATTTAGGTGAACATACTAACGGTCAAATATTTTTCTTCAATAGTGTGATAATGATTATTGTGCAATTTAAGTTGGGACGAAGAGAGTATAAGAAGTTGCAACAGAATATGATGGTTCTTGTTTTCCGTCCGCCTTCTTTGTGTGAGCTTAACCTTCATTTTAAGGCTAGACTATGTAACTTCATAGGGAACTGGATAGTTTCCTTTGTTGCCTTTAATTTAACTGCGAATGGGGAGATCAGATGATAGTGCTTATGTTGGATTCATTTTTGAAAGTATTAGGGCTAGGCGATATTGGTAGAACTTGTGGCGGAGCTAGCCTTGGGTAAGCCAGGGCAGCTACCACACCATTTTTATTTTTTAAAATTTTTTTTAACTTGATTAACGGAAGATTTTGATTGTTGTCTCATATATTTTTATCTATATTTTTTGATTTTCTCAATTTTAATGATTTTTAAATTACCTATTTTGAAAAATATTTGTTCTTGAATTTTGTCATGGATGATTTTATTGCTAAATTTTAAAATATGAAAACTCAACATGAGCGCATTTATTAAATTAGTTGTATGCATTATTTTTCACTGATTGTATAATTAATAATTTTAATATTAAATAATGCCCCACCAAAATAAAATTCCTGGATCCGCCCCTGACTTGGGTGATGGTTGTTGTAGGAGATATTTTGTGAGTATCTTCTGCAATATTATTATACCTTAGATAAATTACTTAGATAGAATCATTTTCCTTACTTGACTCTGTAAATGTTGTCGATATATTGTACCCTAGTACCATCAATGAAAACACACGTTCATATTTTACATGGTATTAGAGTCTAAATCCGGAGACTTTAAAATTTTCTTACTATAAGTTTTTCCTTAATCATAAAAGGCCATCGCCATCGCCGCCCTCCCTTCTCCATCCACCGCTGCTCTGCTAGTCACTGCCGCCGCCGCCGAGAAGCCAGCGCCGCCACCGCATTCTGTCTCCATCCAGCCGCCCTCTCCGCTCTCCATCACTCCGGACCACTCCCTCTCCAAACTCGTCCACTCTGGACCACTCTCGCTCTAGACTCGTCCACTCCGGACCACTTCTGCTCCGGACTCATCCGCTTTGGACTCACACCACCGCTCTATTCACCGCGCGACGCCGCTCCGTGCCTCCACACACCATCGCATGTGTCTGATTAATCAAGTTGGGATTGAAATATTGATGCAAAGACCGAGGCTCTTGTTGTTCGCGTCATCCCAGCCGCTCCAGCCAAATGTTCTGCCGCAGCCAGACGACGCTGACCTGCTCCAAAGAGCCCTCCGCCAGCTCCTGCTTGGCGCTGATAGTTCGACATCTTTCAGTTCCGGCTCTGTGCCTCCCTCACATCCGTACTACGTTCACCCCTCAGATCATACAGGTTTGCTGATTTCATCTACGATCTTGAAGGGTACTGATAATTATAATGATTAGAGTGCTGCCATTCGTCATGGTTTTAATTCTAGACATAAGCTTGGTTTCTTGGATGGTTCCATCACCAAGCCTTTACCTGGTGAACCTTTTGCTAATAATTGGAGTAGTTTTAATTCCATGCTTATTGGTTGGATCGTTCAGACACTCTATCCATCCCTTCGTTCTGCTGTTACTTATTATGACTCGGTTAAAGAACTTTGGGATGATTTGCATCTCTGCTACTCAGTTGGGAATAGCCCACACATGTTTCAAATTCGTGCAGACATTTATAACTGTCGTCAGAATGATCAGGCTATTAATGCCTACTTTAATCGTTCCATAAAGTTGTGGAATGATCTGCTTTCTTACATGCCTCCCCGTACTTGTATGTCTTGCCCCGATGCCGCCATTGCTCAGAGATAAGAAAGAGATGGTTCATCAATTTCTCATTAGTATGGATGATGCTTATGCTACTCTTCGCTCATATATTCTTGCACAAGAACCATTGCCTTCACTCGACAAGGTTAACTCCCTTGTCTCTCAGGAGGAGCGTCAGAAGACTATCATCTCAGCTCGTGATTCTGTCACTTCAGCAGACACCATGGCCTTTGCTGCTCGTCGTTAGGCATAATCTTGCGCTTCAAAGTCTCCTGCCACCGCTCCAGGATCCACTCCAGCCGCCGTCGTTGATCGTCGTAGTCTTACTTGCACTCATTGTTGCCGAAAGGATCATGATATCACTACTTGCTTCCGCATTATTGGTAATCCGAAATGGTTCACTGAGAATCGTCCCCCTGCATCAGGCCCAGAGGCTGCTGCAAAACCCAAGACATGCGCCCTACCTAGTTCACCGTTCGCCAGAGCTGCTCAGCTAGTGGCCGCAGCCACTCCACCTCCTGCGGGCGACGCCGCTGCCGTAGTCTCGGATTCTGATCGATCTGCCTTCGACCCTGCACTGTCCAAGGAGCAATGGAGTGCGGTTTTAAACAGGTTCTCTAAGTTAAATGCTTCTGACAATCTTTCAAGTAAGAAAACTTTACCTTGGATTCTTAATACCAGTGCATCGTATCATATGATCGGCGACATGAATCTTCTTCAAGATATTGAGCATGCTGCAAATGTTGATGTTATCCTCTCTGATGGTTCTATTTCAACTGTTGTTGAGTATGGAAAGATTTGTTTTGGAAATATTGTTTTGAATCAAGTTCTTTTTTATTCCGTCATTACGATGTAATTTCCTATCGTTTGCCAAGTTAACTGCTGCTTTAAATTGCCTTATTTTTCTTACCAAAAAATTATGTGTACTACATGATATCAGCACGAGAACAGTGATTGGCGCGGGTGAACAATGAGGAGGGGTTTATTGGTTGCGCAGATTGGGAGTTTCTAAGTTTACACGGCTGTTCTTGTCCGTTGCTGCTTAGTGTCTTCTACTTTATGGCATCAGCATTTTGGGAATCCGTCCTCATCGGTGTTGTCTTCTATCCCAGTAATTTCTTTACATGATAATAAATATGTTCCCTGCTCGGTATGTCATCGTGCAAAACAGTCTAGAAATAGTTTCCCTGTTAGTTCTGCTAAGGCTAGTAATTTGTTTGAACTTATTCATTTTGATGTTTAGGGGCCTTATGGTTCATCCTCTTCTAGTGGAGCATTTTTTAATTTTTGACCATAGTTGATGACTATTCCCAAGCTATTTGGGTTTATTTATTAGTTTCTAAGTCTCAAGTACCATTGAAAATGAAGGAGTTCTTTGCGTTTGTTCAGACACAGTTTTACCGTCCCATTCAATGAGTTTGGGCGGACAACGGAACCAAATTCCTTCCTCTCAAATTATTTTTTCTGGAGAAAGGTGTTAGTTTTGAGACTTCCACGGTCTACCCACCTCATCAAAATGGGCTTGTGGAACGGAAGCACAAATATATCCTTAATGTTGATCGTGCTCTTAGTTTTCAAGCTCATTTACCTATCAACTGTTGGGGAGAATGCATTCTTACATCAGCTTACCTCATTAATCGCACACCAACATCTATTTTAGATGGCCGAATACCTCATCACTTCCTGTACGGTCGTACACCAGATTACAACCATCTCCGTGTGTTCAGTTCATTGTGCTCTGCCTCTCAGCTTCCCCGGCCGCGTGATAAGTTTGCATCTCATAGTCGGAAGTACATATTTCTTAGCTACCCTGTTGATAAAAAAGCATGGCATGTTTACGAATTGGAGTCTCAAACTGTGTTTGACAGCCGAGATGTAATTTTTTATGAAGACTGTTTCCCGTTTGCGCTTGCTTCTGCGAACTCGCCATCATCGGATCGATCTCCGTCACCTACCAATTTCTACGACTCTGCGTCAGAGTCATTCAATCCGGAGGAGTTGCCTAGTCCCGGTGCGACGCAACCTGCAAATCTGAGCTCGACTGAGGCCGATCAACCAGGGCCGATTGAGGTCACTCGCCATGGACTGGGGCCAATCGCCATGGACCGGGGCCAATCGCCATGGACCGGGGCTAACCGAAGCCATCTGTGGCCACTTGCCACGGACCGGGGCTGACCGAGGCTGTCCTTCTCCTGCAGCTGTCCATGGCCGCTCGTCCGGAACCGCGACTAACTCTCCAGCTGAGGCCATTAGTGGCCGCTCGCTAAGAATCGCAGTCAGACCACCAGCTGCGGCCGTCCGTGTTTGCTTACCCAGACCTGCGACCAGTTCTTCTTGAGCTCCAGCCGTCCTTGGCCGCTCCTGGCAAGACGGTGCCTTCTTGACCTCCAGCTGCTCCATCTCTTGTAAGTTCTCCTAGCACTCGACTTCGTCAGCCTCCGGCTAAATTTAAACACTACATCTGCACTGCTACTCGCTCCATAAAACCCCCCATCTATTGATCCCGCATCCTGGATTCACTGTCCTCAGGTACGCCTTACCCTATCACTGATTATGTTTCTTGTAGTAATTTTTTGGTTTCGCATTCTAGATTTTTTGCTGCAGTGACAGATGCTGCTGATCCGATTACTTTTTCTGATGCTTATTTCCATGCTCATTGGCGCGAGGCTATGTCATATGAGATTAATGATCTAGAGCTTAATAATACATGTGTTCTTACTCCTCTTCCTCCTGGCAAGAAGGCTATTGGTTGTAAGTGGGTTTACCGAACTAAGTTTAAGTCTGATGGTTCCATTGAGCATTACAAGGGTCGTTTGGTTATTCTTGGTAATTGTCAGATTGAGGGGGCTGACTTTACTGAGACGTTTGCTCCTGTTGCCAAGATGAGTTATGTTCATCATTTCTTGGATATTGCTGCTATTTGTGGTTGGGATCTTCATCAGATAGACATTCACAATGCATTTTTGGATGGTGATCTTGAGGAGGAGGTGTACATGCGTCCGCCTCATAGTTATACACTTCCGACACCTTGGTTAGTTTGCAAGCTTCGCAAATCTCTTTACGGTTTACACCAAGCTCCTCAGAATTGGTTTGCTAAACTTGCAGTGGCTCTCCGTCTCTTTGGGCTTGTTCAGAGTAAGGCTTATTACTCCTTGTTTTCTTACTTAAAGGATGGAGTTTCTCTTCATGTATTGGTTTATGTCAACGATTTTATCATTGCTGGTTTCTCTCCTGAGATGATAACCAAGTTCAAAGTGTATTTGTGCTCTTGTTTTCATATGAAGGATCTTGGTGCTCTGAAGTATTTCTTAGGCATTGAGATAGCTCATCGGTCTAATGGGATATTTCTGTCTCAGCGGAAATATGCCTTGGATATTTTGTCTGATACTGGCTTATTAGCAGCTAAGTCCACCAATTTTTCCATGGAACAACAACACAATTTGACACAAGAAGATGGTTCTTTGTTTGATGATTCTGCGCAGTATCACAAACTTGTTGGGAAGCTGATTTACCTTACCATCACTCACCCCGAGCTTAGCTATTCAGTCCATACCTTGGCCCAATTTATGGAGAAACTACATTTGGCGCATTGGCATGAAACTTTGCATGTTCTGCATTACTTGAAGAGTCATCATGGTAAAGGTCGGTTTCTATATGCTAAGAGTTCTCTTCAGCTTACAACATTTTGTGATTCTGATTGGGCTGCTTGCCCAATCACTAGGAGATCTTTAACTAGATATTTTGTGATGATTGGTGAATCTCCGGTTTCTTGGAAGATGAAGAAACAACCCACAGTTTCCCGGTCTTCGGATGAACCAGAATACCGGGTTATGACAGTCGCATATTGTGACTTGTTATGGCTCAAGTCATTTCTTCGTTCTTTGGGAGTGGCACATCCTATTCCGATGCGTTTGTACTGCGATAGTCAGACTGCTCTTCATATTGCTGCCTATCTAGTTTTTCATGAGAGGACGAAACATATTGAGATTGATTGTCACTTTGTTCATGATTTGATACAGTCTGGTGCTGTGGTTACTTATCATATTCAGACTACTAGCCAACCAGCAGATTTGTTTACGAAGGCACTTGGTTGACAGAAAGTTCAGACTTTGCTTGGCAAGTTAGGCATTTGAGATCCACATGCTTCAACTTGAGGAGGAGTGTAGGAGATATTTTGTGATTATCTTCTGCAATATTATTATACCTTAGATTGAATTTCCTTAGATAGAATTCTACCTTGGATAGAATCAATTTCCTTACTTGACTATGTAAATGCTGTCTATATATTGTAACCTTGTACCATCAATAAAAACACACGCTCATATTTTACAGTTGTCTCCTAATTTCATACTATTATTTAACTCTCGTCTGTTCCACGAACCAGTTGCAGAAAATTCTCTAAAAAATATTTCATTAGTTAACTTGAGGATGTTTGGGGATAATTAATGAGTTCATTAATTAACGAAGTCTGGAAAGCTAACATTCCTCACACCCATCTGGCACATGAAAAATCTGACCAGAAGTGATGACTTGATAGCCTTTGACAAAAGACTGTTATTTAAAACGTACCCCTGGTACTCAAACACATCATTGCCCGTCTGATAATGATCCTGTTGTAGTTTGGGGAGTGAATATGGAACCCTGCATGTCATGCTACTCGTAACGTAAGTTTCTAAACTTCAAAGTATGTTGTCTCTTTAATGGTTTGACTTAACAATTGATGTACATATCTTTATTTTATCAGATGATCACAACACTCGGGGAAGTGGATTAGCCCCTTGGCCTACTCGGCTTACATCTTGTTGTTTGGTGACTACATGATCTGTGGAATAAAGTAAAATTTGAAGGTGAACTCTGGAACGAAATTGTACCTAACTCAAGTCAGAATTGTCACGTGGTCCAAAAACAATCTCGTCTGGGGGTTCACGAGCATGTACATGCTACAAAGGAACCATCTGATGTTCTTGATCCCAATCTTCGAGGTAGGACAGATCCCCAGATGCATAAAATGCATCACTCATTGGCGGGATACTACTACAACTTCAAGAAGGCTTTCGCGAATTTTATTGTGGTATACTTCTCTGTTTGGATTCATTGCACTCTGTCATGCTGATTGGTGAGGAAGGCCCTGCAAGAAATCCAGGGTGTTCCTTTTAGGACAGTTTTACTGGATACAACCTGCTCGTGGATATGTTAAACCAGTATATTAATACTAATATTTTTTTCATAAGATAATAGTTTGTTTCTATATTACAGAGTCAAGAACTCAGAGAGGAAGAAATAAAGAGGTTCAACTTAATTTGATGTTACGGCTTGAAAGTGAAGACGTAGAGAAATCAAAATCAAAGACAGGGATGATTACACATACTTCAAAATTTATTCATTATTGAAAAATTAATCTATATTATGTTATATTTCTCTGTTTATTATCCTAAAAAATTCAGGGGAGCAAACTTACTATTCATTTGTTTATTTTCATTTCTATTGATTTGTTAGGTAATTGTGGAATTATACTTACTGTAATGGTGAACATGTTATTTTAGTATTTTACATTATTTACTTGTATTATCAAGGATGAATTTTATTTCTCCACAACTTGAATGTTTCTTATATATTTATTTCATATTTTTACAATATGTTAATTCTGGAAAGATTATAATAGTAATTGTTTTAATTTCATTCATTTTAATAAATTTAACCTAGATTGATTACTTTAATTTATACTTCTTATAGTCACTATTACATGAAATATATTTATAATTTTAATTTAATTTTGATTTAAAATATAAAAAATAATTAAAGAAATATTTTTAATAAAAAACACCCCGCAGCGCTGCAGGACTCCAACTAATATTACAAAATTCATATTAACTAACAACATAATCTTAATAAAAAAATAGTTCTTAAAATATATACTTCCAAACACTAGGACCATATGCAGAATTAAGTGGAGGGAGTTGTATTCTACGTGACTGCATCTTTTGATAATTTTGCAAAATCTTCCCACTCTCAATTCCGACAAACACCTCTTTCTCGATGCACACAACCATGCTATCATTCAACCATTCATCTCCCATTTTGTTGCGTAAATCAGTCTTGATATTTTTCATTGCAGAGAAAAACCTTTCAACGGAAGCAGTTGCAACAGGTAGCACCAATGCTAACTCAATCAAACAATATATCAGTGGGAAGATCGAATCTCTAGCTATTTAAACCATTTTCTTAGCAAGATATCCCAAGTTCTCAATCACTAAAAATTCTTCATCGGCTAGTACACTTTTAATGTAAACTTGAAGTTCATGCTCAAGTATTGCAAGGTTAGAAACTAAGAAATCACCTGGATAAAAACTTGCGAGTTTGAGCAACATACGATGTCGAATTTAGAAAAAGAATCCTTGGGATCAAGACACACAATACATTTAAGCAACTCTGAACTTGCTTCAGGAAAGCGTTGATTTATCTCTCGAATCATCGTATCAAGTACCTAATTTTAACATGCTTACAAAGTTAAGAAATATTTAAAGAAAAATTATCTAAAAAGTAAAGTATAATTAAAAAAAATAACGAAAAGTATACCGCAATATAAATATCAACACGAAAGTGATGGAGATTGGTAACAATTTGCTCACTTCACTTGCTACGACCACTAATTAACCTATTTTCTTCCATATTTGGCACCGAGATAGCATATTTGTCACAAGAACTGCTCACTTGATCTAACAATTTCTTCCACCCTTAATTTCTAAATTCTTGCAACTCATTCTTCATTGTTTGAACCAGACTCACAGCCAACGATAAGTTTTGATCCTTTTGTTGCAAAGCAAGAGTAAGTTAATTTGTAATTCCTAGCAAGTGCTTCATCAAGTACATCGCAAATACAAAGTCAAAACTCTCCATTTTTTCAATCAAACTTGAAGGTAGACCACTACCATCATCATATTCACCATCTTCATGCAAATTTTCTAGCAATTGTACAATCGAAGGCCACACAGTCATCAAACGAACAATAGTAATGAAATGTGATCCCCAACGAGTATGCCTGGCCTCTTCAAACTAGTTTCTTGATTTCCCCCCTACCAGTAACAGTCTCCCCCCTTCCTAACGTTCCAAGAGTCTATCATGCTCAAACTGCATAGTGAGCTCTTTTCTTTTATATGAAACCCCAGCGAGATTCACAATCATACCAAGATAACTGAAAAATTCACTCACCCATCTATTACTCTTAACAATAGAAACAACAACCAATTAAAGTTGGTGAGCAAAACAGTGAACATACCCTATAGCTGAATTCTCTCTCAATATGAGAGCTTTCAATCGATTATACTCACCTCACATATTGGAAGCTTGATCATATCCTTGGCCTCTCAATTTGGATATAGACAAATTGTGCTTTGAACAAACAATCAATAGCATTTTCAAAGAAATAAAGGAAGTGTTAGGCACATGAACCACAACAAGAAATCACTCAACAATATCACCTCGATTGTTCACAAATCCCAAGACAACTCCCATTTGCTCCTTTATTGACACATCTTGAGACTTATCTACCATGAGAGAAAATACTCTATCCCCCATATCATCAAGAATGACTTTTGTGACCTCACTCGCACAAGCAGTTGTAAGTTCCTTTTGAAATTTTGGAAATGTCATTTGACTATTTCCAGGAGCATTCTCATTCACTGTCTTAGCAATATCCTTGTTTCGTCGAGTATACCACTCAAGTAGCTCAAGATAATTTCCCTTACTTAGAGAATCATACGACTCATCATGACCACGAAAAGACAAACCTTGCTTCAAAAGATACCTTGTCACATCTAGAGCTGCAGTTGGGTGGGTACGGTAAGCAACTTCTGTCTCACTTGTATGTGCTAGTACCAAGTGTTTTACACTCCGTCTTTGATTTTGAAAAGACTGAAGTTGTACCATAGCATCATTGTGAGCACTCCCCACCCCATCAATGTGTGTTAAATATTTCAATAGCTTTTATTCCGATTGGCCATCCCAGACTTAGTGAACGTTTCATCTCCAACTTGACCATCCAAAGTCTTGAAAAGATAACACCAAAAGCAATATGCCGCATCCTTCAAGAAGTTTGAAAACATCTCTTATCCCGACCAAATTGTCTCTGTGGATAATTATGACCATTGGGTCGACAAAGCCCTCTCAATAAATACCCTCTGAATTTGATCCCTAATGCTTACATCAAATTCAATAACAGGACGCTTTCCGGGATCACTAATAACTCATCCAAATTAACCACCACACAAGAACACTTACTGCTACTTTCTTCATCTTTCTTCTTAGAATCTTTTCAAATTAAAAATTTATCCATAATCTATCAAAGGAATAAAAATAAATGCATTAATAAAAATACACAAACAAACCAATCTCATAAGCTAATATTATTTTTAACACACAAATATCAACTTTGTAAATTTATATAATAACCTTAAAATCCTAAATCAAACAAAAATTTTTAAAAACTTTTAAGCCATGCTAAATGAGCTTACAGATTATAAAAAATTAGCACTTTATCAAATCAACCCACCATAAACATTAAGAACACAAAAAATACCCGTATTCTCCTCTGTGACCACAAACAGTATGCGGTACTCATTCATTTCCTTTGTGGACTATGTGATCCAGCTATCTTTCTTAGTTTAAGCAGTCGAAACTCTTTTATTTCTTCAGGTTCAATCATATGGTTCTTTTCATTACATTCTTGCCTTGCTGCTTGATAATTTCCAGTTGATTGTGTACATTTTAGCAATCCTATTTCATTCGTACGCGATGCAAAGAAAAATCTCTCCCTTCTCTCTAAACTAATAACTATTCACACAATTTTTGTACTTTTCCGGTTGCTTTATTCCTTTATATCCGTTCTGTCATCGTAACGGTTCCAAAATTCTACTGTTCTCCACCGCGCTATGGCGGCGCCTCCGCTGAAACGCGGTGGCACCCATCCGGATAGAAGTTTCCTTCAAGCTCTAGCTAATCGACCTCCTCCTCTCTATGCCTCTTTTCCATCAAACCCAGAAATCACACCAAAGACCACTTACAAGGGTGACATCGCATGTATTGTTACTCGAAAGGAAGCTGAGATTCTCGCCGGCCACTACAGCAACGCACTAGTGGGTAAATTCATAAGGGGAAAGCCGACTATGGAGCAACTTAATGAAGCTTTCAAGTCAGTTGGATTCAAAGGGAAATTTCAACTGGGTTCGATTAATTATCGTCATGTTTTGATTAGGTTTGACGAAAAGGAGGATTATCAGAGGATGTGGCTAAAGGGGCAATGGAGCTTTATTGGGGCATCAATGAAGGTACTCAAGTGGTCTGTAGACTTCTCCCCTGATATCGAGTCATGTATTGTCCCGGTATGGATTACCATTAAAAACGTGCCTATTTTCTTCTATAACGAAACCATGATTCAGAGTATGGGCAACCAGATAGGACAATTCATTAAAATGGATACTGCAACTGTAGGAGTTACTAGGCCATATGCTGTGAAACTATGTGTAGAAGTGGACCTTAGGAAAAAACTACCCGGTTTCATTAGGGTAGGTATTGAAGATGATGGAATTGAATACAAGGTTCTAAAGCTCCCTATTGAGTTTGAAGACTTACCACTATACTGCGATCATTGTCAGTCCATTGGACATGATGACTCTACCTGTATTTATCTGCATCCTGAACTCAGAAGAAGTAGATATAAACCAGCTTGTCAGAAACTCAATCAGGAAGCTAAGGATACCAATCTTGGTGCAACCCCTGCAGTTGTTTCAGACTCTAGTATTATGGCTGGCTGTACTACTAATGAAGTGATAGGAAACACTGGCAATAGAACTGATGGGAAAGGCACAAGATCTGGGGATCCAGTGATTATTCAGGAAGGGGCATCTGGTTTGTCAACAGCGGAAAAGGCCAGGGTGTTTAAAACTCAGCAGAAGAAAAGTTACTATGTTCCTAGGGGTAAGAGTGTGAAAGATATAACCTCCCCTGGTGTTGACCAATCTAACATCCTTAAAAATGCACAATTCTCAACTGAGCTCCCCCTCATGACCTCAAACACCAAACACTCAACTGAGTTTCTCCATTTGACCTCGAATAATGATAATACATGGGTTCAAAATGGTAGTAGGGATAGAGCTACCTCTCATGCTCCTGAAATGATCTCCTTTAGACCCAACCCTGTCTATAGGATGAACTATTCCAAGGATGATCTCTGGACTGATAATAAGAAGATCGGCAGGAGATCTTCTCCAGAAATGACTTCCCACTCCCAAGAAGGTCACAGAAATAACAGATTCTTCCCTCTACTTGATGTCCTACAACAAGGGCTAGATGGGGATGAGGAGGAGCAGGATGCAGAGTCTTCAGAAGTAAGTGCTGCTGCAGATACTGAGGTGCATACTGAAGAGCTCTTATCCTCCCAAGCCACTGATAAATAAAACACTGACAGTAATGAAAAATAGACACAGCAAAGGTATGTAGTCATAAAAATACTCACAATATGCAAGATCTTAATGAGTCTAGGAAAAATAATTTTTTCACTCAGCTCAATAAGATAATGTCCCCTGGTAAACAATTTAGTCCCAACAAGATCATCACTAGATCTTCAAAAGGCTTAAAAAAAGGTTTTAAATGATTAGTACAACCATTAAAATCAACTTCATGGTCTGGAATATTAGAGGCATGAAAAAATCACTCTGTAGATTACAAGATCTGGTTAAAAAACACAAAATTCAATTATTATCGAACCATGGCATAATAATGATAAATGTGGAAAATACATGAAAGATCTACACTTCACTAACTGCATGCATGCTTCAAATGGTGAAATATGGTTAATGTGGAATGATCAAATTAATGTTACTCTGTTAGTCGATCATTTGCAATTTCTGTCAGTTAACATTCACAGTCATAAACTAAATACCTCAATGGAAGGAATTTTTGTTTATGCACTTAGAACAGTTGCTGAGAGAAAAATGCTGTGGAAAGATTTGAGTGACAGAAATATGAATGATACCCTACTCATTGGGGATTTTAACACAATATCTTCGTTCAATGAGTATAAAGGTCTCTCGTTTCCAAAAAAATCCAGCATGGATGATTCTAATAGGTTCATTGATGATAATGCACTCTATAATTTCAACACTGTTGGAAATAATTTTACTTGGTCAAATGGTAGACTTAAAAACCCTACCATTCAGAGGTTAGATAGGGGACTTTGTACCCTTCAATGGAGTACAAAATTTCCTTCTTCTTCTATCCAAGTACTTAATAAAGGTGCCTCTGATCACTCCCCTCTTCTTCTTACTGTTGGCAGCTCTATTCCCTCATCTCCTAAATCATTTAGATTTATCTAACAAGCCTGGATTTTTATCACTGATAAAGAATGATTGGGAAACACCTCTGTCTGAAACTGGAATGCTTGGTTTTTTCTTAAAACTACAGAGGTTAAAAAACAAAATTAAGGTTTGGAACAAAACTGTTTTTGGAAATATTCAGGATAATGTTACAAAGGCAGAGGAGGAGTTGAGAATTCAGGAAATCATTTATGGCTTAAATAGTTCAGAAACTGAATTGATTAAGCTTAAAAAGGCTCAGGCTCAACTCCTAAGGTCCCTAAAAGAACAGGAAAAATTCTGGAAACAAAAGTCCAGAATTAAATGGCTCAAAGATGGTGATGAGAACACCAAATTTTTCCATAACTCTGTCAAAGAAAGTAGGTCAAGACTCAGTATTTCTAAGATAAAAAACTCACATGGAGTTTGGATTGAGGATATTCATGAAATTGAAACTGAGGCTATTAACTATTATTCAGATCTTCTTTCTGAACCGTTAACATATTCAAATGGTGAATTCTTCTCTCACTTTCTGAGTCAAATCCCTAAAATCATTACCGATCAGGATAATGCTTTGCTTATTAGGCCTGCTACCTTAGATGAGCTTAGATTGGTTGTCTTTGGTTTAAATAAAAATAGTAGTCCAGGGCCTGATGGTTTCTCATCAAAATGTTTCACAAAAAGTTTGGAAATAATATGCCAGGATCTGTTGATAGCTGTTAATGATTTTCTTTCTGGTTCTCCCATTCCTAGAGGAATTGCAGCAACATGGATCACTATAATTCCTAAAAAAGAATCTCTGTCTTCTTTTGATGATTACAGGCCTATTAGTTTGTCGAATTTTATTAACAAGATTTTTTCAAAACTGTTAATGGAGAGGTTAAAACTGATTATGCCTAAACTCATATCCCCACATCAGTCAGCTTTTATAAGCCACAAGGATATCTCTGACAATGTCATTTATCTCAAAGAGATGCTGAGATTCTTGGATAGGAAGAATAGAGATCCAAATTGTGTCATTAAATTATACTTAACAAAGGCATTTGATAGGGTTAGTTGGGCTTTTCTTAATAGTATTCTGTTAAAGTTCGGACTGCATGGTAAATTTGTTCACTATGTCATGAAAAACATCACCCAGGCTTGGTTTTCTGTGTTGATTAATGGTAAGCCGGTAGGTTTCTTCAAATCTTCTAGAGGTATTAAACAAGGTGATCCTCTATCCCCTTTTCTTTTTAATATCTTTACTGAGGCTTTCACAAGAAGCTTAGCTTATGTGTTTAATTCAGGTAAACTCAAATTTTTTTATCTTCCTCAAGGGGCAATCCCAATTTCTCATCTTAGTTATGCAGATGATACTGTAATCTTCTTGAAAACTAGTAAATTGAACTTAATTAGGTTGAAAGCTTTCCTTGTGGTTTTTGAAAACACCACAGGGCAAAAAGTGAATTTCGAAAAAAGTGACTTTTACTTGGGTAAGGGGGCGACTGTGGCTAAAATGAGACAGGTAAAAGAGATTTTAGGAATGAAGCAGGGCAATTTTCCATTTAAATATTTGGGATGCCCCATTTTTAAAGGTAGAGTGCTTAATGCTCATTTTCAGCCCCTTTTAGAAATGGTTGACAGAAGGTTGCAAAACTGGAAAAATAGATGGCTAAGTACAGGGGGTAAAATGATTTTAATTAAATCTTGTATCTATTCTATCCCTCAGCACATTTGGACTGTTATGAAGCCTACAGTTCATGTTGTCAAAAGTTTGGAAAAAATGATGTCTAAGTTCTTCTGGGGTGAGACTGATCTGGGTCCAAAAGTTTGGAGGAGGTGGAGTAATTTGTGCTACCCATTGGACCAGAATGACCTTGCATTCGGATCAATCCCCACAATTATAAGAGCATGTTCTCTTAAATTGTGGTGGAAATTTCAGCTTGGACAGGCACCATGGGCACAATTTATCTGGTCTTTACCACCTACTGCTAGGAAATCCCAAACATGGAACAGGATTCAATCAGTAAATTCTTTAGCTGAGAGAAATTCTAGGGTTATTATTGGTGAGGGGAGATGTAATTTCTGGACATCAAACTGGACAGGCAAAGGTCCATTGATGGATCATTGCGCTCATAAACTTACCAACATTCCTGTTGACTGCACTGTTAGCCACTTCCTGATAAACAGGGCTAGTTTTTCTGTCTCTATTTATCCACTGCTAATTCCTGAAATTTGTCATGTTACGCAGGAAACCAAAATCTGGGAGGAGAGAGCGGATAGACTCATTTGGATGCCTGACATAGCAGGGAAGTTCTCCTTCAAATCAGCTTATGAGCTACTCCAATCCAACAGAGGTACCTCTGTTACTCTTAGTAAGTTATGGTTTCCAAGAGCTCAGAAAAAGATATCCATCTTTATGTGGAAACTTTTCAATGCATTTCTTCCTTTTGATGATGTCCTCAGAGTTTTTGGATTTCAGCTTCCTTCTAAATGCTTGTTCTGTAACAACACTGATGGCATCCAACACTTTTTTAATGACTGTTCTTTTGCTACTCTTATCTGGAATGAAATTCACCGCATTATAGGGATAACTCCTCCGCATTTTTCAACTCTCTGGAATAGATTATCATACTACCTCACAAATCCAGTTCAAACTACATTGCATTCATGCCTACTTAGACTTTTACCTATGGTGGTATGCTGGTTCCTATGGAAAGCTAGGTGTGAAAAAATGTTCGAGAATACAAACCCTAATATTCAACTTACGATAACAAGGATTAGGGAGTATATTTTCAACATCTTTTATGCTAGGCCATTGTTCACTAACTGTGATGATACCAGACTGTTGACACAGTCAGGTTTATTACCAAAATGGCCAACAAAACCATCACCTCATCTAGCTATTGTTAAGTGGAACAAACCGGAAGTAGGATGTAAGCTAAATGTGGATGCAGCCTGGAAAACTGATAAGTCTACTGGTTTAGGTCTTGTTCTCAGAGATAAAAATGGTGGGGTAATTACTATGGCTACCTATTCGACGGAGGCACACAGTGCTGTAGAGGCTGAGATTTTGGCAATTCAAAAAGGAATCTATCTCTTACAGCTAGCCTCTCATAATAGTGTAATTGAATCTGATAGTTCACAAGCTATATTGCATATTATAGATCCATATAAAGCTCCATGACCCTTGTTTGATTAATGTTATGAAACTAAATTGAGCCTTGGAAATATCAAGCTTATGCATACACTTAGACAAGATAATACAGTGGTAGATGCTCTGGCCAAAACAGCTGTTCATAGGCAAAATGGTCAGTTTCAATTGGATTCAGCTTCCAATAAAATCAGGGGTCTGATTATACTGGATGCAACTGGGATACTATGTATATGAATTAATGACTAGAATCGGTTGTTACTGATTTACCTAAATAAATAAGGGGCTTCATTCATCTTGATGCTTGCAGTTCTCCTTACATTAGATCCTGATATTCTCTCTATGTTAGCTATTGGAATAGACTACTGCTGCTATTTTCTCTTATGGCAGGCACACGACGGCATCAGTCAAGTAATATGGAGCAATTTACATTTATCTCGAGGGGCATTTGAGTCCTCGAGGTGGTTTCAAGTCCTCGAGGGGGCTTCGAGTCCTCGACGGGGCTCTGAATCCTCCAGGGTGATTCATGTCCTCGAGGGGGCTTTGTGATTTGAGTCCTCGAGAGGGCAGCGTGTCCTCGAGGGGTTTTGAGTCATCGAGGGGCTTCGAGTCCTCAAGGTGGATTCGAGTCCGTGAGGGGGCTCCGAGTCTTCGAGGGGGCTTCGTGTCCCCAAGGGGGCTTCGAGTTCTCGAGGGGGCTTCGAGTCCTCCAGGGGCTTCGAGTCCTCGAGGTGGCTTCGAGTCCTTGATGGGGTTTCGATTCCCCGAGGAGGGTTTGGGTCCTCGAGGTGGATCCGAGTCCTCGATGGGGCTCCAAATTCTTGAGGAGGGTTCGGGTCACCGAGGGGGCTTCGAGTACTCGAGAGGTATTCGAGTCCCAGAGGGGGTTTCGAGTTCCCGAGGGGGCTTCGAGTCCTCGATGGTGCCTTGATTAATCGAGAGAGCTTCGAGTTCTCGAGGGGACTTCGAGTCCCCGAGGGGACTTCAAGTCCTAGAGCGTGCTTCGAGTCCTCATGAGGTTCAGGTACCCGAGGGGGCTTCGAGTCCTCGAGGGGGTTTCAAGCGCTCGAGGGGGCTTCGAGTCCTCGGGGGGGGCTTCAAGTCCTTGAGGGGGCTTCGTGTCCTCGAGGGGGCTTCGAGTTCTCGAGGGGGCTTCGAGTCCTCGAGGGGGCTTCGAGTCCTCGAGGGGGCTTCGCGTCCTCGAGGGGGCTTCGAGTCCTCGGAGGGGCTTCGCTTCCTCGAGGGGGCTCTGAGTCCTCGATGGGGCATCGAGTCCTCGAAGGGGCTCTGAGTCCTCGAGGGGGCTCCGAGTACTCGAGGTGAGTTCGGGTACCAACGAAGCATTCTAGTCCTGGAGGGTGCTTTGACTACTTGAGGATGCTTCCAGTCCTCGAGGCGTCTTCCAGTCCTCGATGGGGCATCGACTCCACCGGCCGCTCAACATCACCAGGACGACACACTGAACAATGGATTTTGGAGCATTACTTGTTCTTTGGGACTTATAAACAAAGTCCCCTGCTGGATCAACGATGTACATTAAACACCACTTTTGGAAGCAAGTGCTATTTTGTTTCAAGAGCTTCTTAGGGTTCTTGAATCATCAATTCGGATGATCTTATGTGTACTGAACTATGCTTTTGAGGCCACTTCTTTTTTATGTTCTTTCGGTTCGGGGAGCCTAATATATTCTCTCCATCCTTGGATGGTTTCAATTTTTTTAAAAAAAGTATCCTCCTGTGTGACTGCCCAGTGTTAAAGCCGTCCAAGAGTCTCGTCGTCGCTATGCTGGTTGCTGTGCAAGGCGCGTTCGGTCGGTCGGTGGAGCCGTGGAACTATGGAAGTCGCGCTCTGAATTGGAAGTAATTTTTGGGCAAAAATTATTAGCCGGTTTGGGCTTTAGTAGATTTTCCAGTAGGCCTTTTAGGATTTAAAACAGCCCAACAAATCACTATTTTTATAAACCAACTAGGCCAAATTTCAGCCTTCCTCATTGTCTTCTACTCTCTGTCTCTCTCGTCAGTCTCTCTCGCCTGTCTCTCTCGCATCAACTGTATCAACTGTACCAGAATCCAGACTCCGCCGACTGTTCCAGACTCCGTTGACTCTGTTCCAGAATCCAGACTTTGTTTCTGGTGACTCTTCGACTCTTCCTGGGCGGATTATAGCACAACTAATATTAGTTTTACTGGAACGGACGAAGAGTATATTGTAAAGTCAAGTGGTGTTGATTGAATATTTTAATTGACAATTTGTGAAAATATTTGGAAACAAAAAATATTTATATATTGGAACATACGGACAACCACATTTATGCAAACAAGTTTTACGGCAGAAGAAAATCAGAATATTATGGTATTTGTAATTTATGAAAATCTGAATATTCTGCAATATGCTAGGCGTGGTAGAAACATAGTTGGTTTATGGAAAATTCATACAAATATGGTATTGATTTATCGAATATATGTGAGATATTGTGATAAGGAAAATCCTTTTATTTATAGGATTTGGATATGCTTCATAAGTAGATAAGGATTATGAATATTATGGAGATAATTATGGAGAGTTCCGATCTGCTCATGGCTTGAAAAGGGACACCACGGCTGCATTAAACTCACAGACTTAATAGAAAAAATCTGTATACAGATTTTATATCTTTCGAGAGTATTACAAGAGCCAAAATTCTATGTTCCAACATACATAACTTGTTCAAAGTTCATAATCGTATACCTTAATTCCTCGGGAGGAGGAGATCCAGCATCGACGAGTTTTTGAGGCCATAGGGAGTCTGATCAAGGCGGATCGGTAGTTAGGGGAGCTAGCATAATTCACACGTTTGATTAGTAAAGATAAGTATTTTGTATGGTGTGTACTTTGTACTGTATCTTTTTGATTAGTGGATTCATTCTGAACTGGACCCGGCCCCGCAAATGTAGGTGGATTTGACCGAACTGCATAACCAAGTCTTGTATCTTTAATGCCTTACTTTATTGCGAACTTGGTTAGATAGGTTATGTTGGAACATACTAGCAATAATTAAGAAAATTTGGTAAAACCAAATTTCATTTGGTATCAGAGCCCGGTCACTTATTTTTCCCTTGGTTGTGTTGAGGAAAGTGTGATCTAGTTTTACCAAGACGGCCAAAGAAGGAGCTTCGATGTCTCGATCACCTCTACTGGAAGGCAACAACTACAATTATTGGAAGGCACGCATGAGAGTTTTCATCAACTCACTAGATGGACTTGCTTTGCACTATGTTGAAAACGAGTGGAATAATCCAACTGAGAAAGCTGATACAAGCTCTAAGGCGAATGAAGGAAAGTCAAGTTAAGGGGAGCAGAAACTCAAAGACAAATATACTTGGACTCCTTATGCACTCAAGGCCTCACTGGCAAACTCAAAAGAATTAAATGCTACCTTCATGGCAGTTGATGAAAATCAGTTCAAACTCATCTCTATATGTCATAAAGCCAAGAAAGTATGGGATAGTCTGCAAACCGTTTATGAAGGAACTAGTCGAGTTTGAGAATCTAAATTACAGATGTTGGCTACAAAGTTCGAGGAACTCAAGATGGAGGAAGATGACACTATTGTTGTAATTAACGAAAAACTCAGGGACATCTCCAATATGACATATCAACTTGGAAAAGTCTACAAAGAGGCAAAATTGGTGAGAAAGACCTTGAGATCACTTCTTAAAATGTTTGCAATGAAGGTTGCAACAGTATAAGAAGCAAGAGATGTAGCCACCATGGGCTTAGATGAATTGATAGGATCATCGCAGACATATGAGATGACATCCCAACAGGCTACAAAAAGGGTTAAAAAAGATTTGGCATTCAAAACATCATCATCAAAGGATAATCACGAATCTAACAGTGATGATGAGTTTGACAAACTTGCACTTATCACGAAAAATTTCTCAAGAATGCTAAAGAAAGTAGTAAACAAGAAATCTCAGGAAAGGTATGATGGAAATAGACCAAGGCCGTAAGAATTCAGAATTAACTGTGGGACGGTATTTGAACAAGGAAATCAGTAGTTCTCTAGAAATCAAAATGGTGAAACAAAACAGTCTGGACGAATTCAATGCAGAGATTGTGAAGGAAGTGGTCATATTCAGGCTGAGTGTGAAAATAACTGAAAGAAACAGGGAAAATCCTATGTCACCTCTTGGAGTGAAGATGAAGAGGACGATAAAGACGAAGAGGAACTTACAAGTTACTATGTGGCGTTTTGAACAAAAATTCATGATGCATCGGAAGATGAATGTTCCAACACATCAGATAGAGTCGAAGTTGTATACTCCAACATAGATTCACATGAGGAGTCTAGTGATGATGATGGACTTTCTGTCAGTGATGAAGAAATCTATAACACATACGAAAAGATGTATCCTATGTGGTTCCAAGTAGTTGATACAAATAAAGTACTGAAGGAAGAAAAACTCATCTAGCGGAGATAGAAAAGGATTTGCGTATGGAAGTTGCTGAACTCGGAAAAGAGAATGACGAGTTGAATGTGAAGCTAATTTTAGCAACCAAGAGAGCTGAGACATCTGGAACAACTATTACTAAACTAAACTCTGGAAAAACAAAACTCGATAATATTCTGGTAATGGGAAAGAGCTTTGGAGATTGACACATAATTGGGTATGACAACCCACTAAAGAATATAGTCATGCTTAAGTATGAGACTCGAGAGATACTTAAGAGCACAGTAACACTCAAATCAAAGATCTGAGAGATAAAGAGAAAGTTTGGTAAGCTTCATCAACGAAAACCTCTCATATGCAGTTACTGCTCATACTAAGGGCACATAGAGGAACAATGCCAGAAACTACTCAGAGACATCATGGAAGGACATCAACTCTCGGTATGTTCTAACATAGACGATGCCCAGAAATCAAAGATGGTCAGAAAGGTATAGGTAGTCAAAAGCTCTAGTACGTGTCTTGTTGCACATACTTCTCTTATAGCACATTCTAGAGATTCATGGTACTTTGATAGTGGATGTTCTTGCCATATAACTGGCACCCAGGAATTCCTCACAAATATCACACCTTATGACAGTGGTTTTGTCATTTTTGGCGATGGAAAGAAGAGTAGAATAGTTGTAAAAGAAAGACAAATGTATAGTGAAACATGGAGAAACCAAAGTCCTCTTAGGCATTCGATCATCAGATAATTGCTATCTGCTGGAACGGGAAGTGAGGTGTATGATCTCTAAACAAGATGAAGGATTTCTGTGGCACAGGAAGCTCGGTCATATCAATTACAAAACCTTGGTGAAAATTGCAAATGCAAAGACAGTACGTGGTATGCCTATATTAACAAGCAAGGACGAAATTGTCTGTGGACCATGTCAACAAGGTAAACAAATTCGATCTCCCCACTCTTCAGTTCAATATATAACCACCTCAAGAAATATGTAATTATTGCATATGGATCTAATGGGTCCAGTCAATACACCTAGCATAGATGGGAGAATTATATCTTTGTATGTGTTGATGATTTTTCCAGATTTACGTGGGTAGCCTTTCTGAAAGAAAAATTAGATACCGTGGAAGTGTTTAGAAGTCTTGTGATAAAATTACAGACTGAAAAGGGAAGTCCAGTCGGGAAGATTGTTCGAATTCGTAGTGATCATGGTAGAGAATTTGAAAATTCTCAATTCAGTGACTTTTGTGATGAGCTCAGAATTCAACATGAGTTTTCTACACCAATCACCCCTCAGCAGAATGGTGTTGTAGAGCAGAAAAATAGAACTCTGTAAGAGATGGCTCGAGTTATGTTAGCCGAGAAATAAATTCACAAAAAATGGTGGGCAGAAGCCATTAACACAACTTGCTATACAATCAATCGAGTGTACCTGCATCCATCCACAAGAAAAATGTCCCACGATATTTGGAAGGGAAGGAAATCAAATGTCTCATACTTTCATGTGTTTGGAAGCAAGTTCTACATCCTCACAGATAGAGAGCAATTGGAAAAATTTGACAATCGCAGTGATATTGGAATCTTTCTTTGGTATTCTGTGAATAGCTGGGCATATCGTGTTTACAACCTTTGGACAAACACTCTCATGGAATCCATAAACATTATTGTGGATGATTCTAAAGAAGGACAAGGCTCAGATGGTGTAGAAGATGAACCCAATAAAAACCATGTTCCAATACAGCCGAGTCAACCTAACAAGCCATACCCATCGCATGTTGGAACATCTGAGCAGATTGATTACCCTGCTGAACCAGATGAAACTGAGCATGTTGGAACATCACCGCCACTGCCTTACCCTATGTTCCAACACAGGATCAACCTGAATCAATGACAAAGAGTACTTGATCAGCTCCTCGAGTTGATTACAGAAAGTTGGCAGGATTACAATGCTTCCTTTCTCTCATTGAGCCCAAGAACTACACATAGGCATTACTGGACAAATACTAGATTGCTGCAATGCAAGAAGAACTAGGTCAGTTTGCAAGAAATGATGTATGGTATCTCACTCCTCGCCCTAAAGGTGTAAATGTTATCGACACAAAGTGGATCTTCAAGAATAAATCTGATGCTGATGGACATATTACTCGAAACAAAGCCAGACTGGTAGTTCAAAGATATACACAAGTTGAAGGAGTCGACTTTGATGAGACATTCACACTAGTTGCCATGTTAGAGTCAATTCAAATTTTACTTGCTATTGCCTGCTCTATGAAATTTACTCTGTGTCAAATGGGTGTCAAGAGTGCTTTCCTAAATGATGTGTTAAATGAAGAAGTATATGTGGAACAACCTAAAGGATTTGAGGATTCTCATTACCCCCATCATGTGTATCACCTCAAGAAGGTGTTATATAGCTTAAAGTAAGCACCAAGGGCATGGTATGAACGACTTACTAACTTTCTTCTTAAGAAAGTTTATCGCCGATGGGGAGTAGACCACACCTTGTTTGTGCTTGAAAAGGCATATAAAATTATGATTGCCCAAATTTATGTTGATGATATAGTTTTTGGCTCTTCTTCACCATCTATGGCAGGATTTCATCTATGCAAACTGAATTTGAGATGAGCATGGTTGGAGAACTCACATATTTTCTAGGACTGCAAGTTAAGCAAGCAAAAAATGGCTTGTTAATAAATCAAAGCAAGTATGCCCTAAATTTGGTAAAAATATTTGGGTTAACCAATGCCAGAGCAGTTTGAACACCTATGGGGGTTTCTGACAAACTGGTAAAGGATGAGAAAGGAGTTGCAGTTGATCTGAGTTTATATAGGGGCATGATTGAGAGTCTATTGTATTTGACAGCAAGTAGACCAGATATTGTTTCAGCGTAGAAATATGTGTAAGATTTCAGGCTGATCCAAAGGAATCACATCTCACTGCAGTCAAAAGAGTTATTCGATATATAAGTGGGACTTCTTATTATGGTGTTTGGTATTTTAAGAAACAAGAGTCTGATCTAATTGGGTACAATGATTCTGATTGGACTGGTATGCTGATGATCGAAAGAACACTACAGGTGGGTGTTTCTTTATTCGTACGAACCTAGTTTTTTGGTACAGTAAGAAACAAAATTTGACCTCTTTATCTACTGCGGAAGCTGAATATCTTGCTGCTGGAAGTTGTTGTGCACATTTATTATGGATGAAGCAAATGATGAACGACTATGGAATTCATCAAGGTCCTTTGAAGATTTTATGTGACAACACAAGTGCTATTGATATTTCAAAAAATCCAGTCCAACACTCTCAAACCAAGCATATTGACATAAGGCATCGTTTTATTAGAGATCTTGTTGAAAGGAAGGAAGTTGTGGTAGTCTATGTTCCAACATCTGAGCAATTTGCTGATATTTTTACAAAACTATTGGACACCGCTACATTTGAAATTCTTAGACAACCCTTAGGTGTTTGTCAGATTTAAGGTAATTCTTGTCTTTATCTAGCTGTAAATATTTTTTTGCTTTATTCTTGTTCAGAAAAACAGAAAAACAACAAAATGGAAAGAAAAATTGTTACCAAAATAGAAACTGTGGAGTTTTGGTATGTTGGAAGAAAAGGAAAACTACCAAAATTGGAGTTATGGTTTGTTGGAAGTAGATGTGTCCTGAGTTG
Source organism: Rubia yunnanensis (assembly GCA_037428765.1). Lineage (NCBI taxonomy): Eukaryota > Viridiplantae > Streptophyta > Magnoliopsida > Gentianales > Rubiaceae > Rubia > Rubia yunnanensis. The sequence continues at coordinate 81,495,544 of CM075064.1, forward strand.
ACAAGAGAGAAATGTAGAATCATTGCTCTTCTTGGAAAGGCAAAAAATTTTCGTGGCAAACGAGGGAAAGAAGTGAAGAGTTTGTGTTTGTTCAAAATTGTCTCCACCTTTCCATATCCCCCTCTTTTCGGCCTACACTCCTGCTACTCTTGGTTTCTTTCGGGTTCTTGTTTCCAAATTCTTCCAATGTTTTCTCCTTCACAACAAATCTCTACCAGAAAAAAATGTCTTCAACCCCTAATTCTCCCACTGTCGAAAAATAAACTCAAGAAACTCCTCAATCTCCATAGAATGACAATGTTGAGCAAAGGGAAGAAAATGTGGAGGCAAATCTGAACCGTGATGACGGACAAAGTGAAGACCTCAGAGGCAAAGGGAAAGGTCCCTATCAGAAGGTAACTGACCATGATCCTCCTCTTTTAAAGGTTCATGGAATGGAATTCAAATAAATAGATGATGTTTTTGAGTGACTTGAAGCAAACAGAACAACTGTAGATTTGACTAAAATAAAGAGTTTAGAAGGGGAATTTTTGAATGTTAATGTCAAGGAACTTGTGTCTGGTGATATTGGTGATCTAGAGGATGTTGAAAATTATGAAGTCAAATTTTTAAGGGGGAAATATGTAGTTTACAAGGGAAATGGTAGATTTCATGTTTACTCATCTATTCCTGACCCTAGCTATGTTAAGATTAAAGAGATAGGTGATAAAGAGGTTGAGGGGATGGAGGTGGTTAAGTCCACTAATAGGATGTTTGTAGGGTTTTATTTTTCTAAGGCTTCCTAGAGGATTGAAGAGCTTAGAAAACCCTTGATGTTAGAGATTACATATAGTGAAGATGGAAGTAGTGTTGGGTATGTTCCAACATGGAGAGCAGAGTCAGAAGGGATGAAGCTATGGAAATTGATGATGTGGACATGGGAGGTCAAGATCAGTGTAATGTCACTGGTAATGCATATGATGAACAAGAGTATTTAGACGGAGGGTAGACTGGAGGTCTGATTTGAGGCAAGATCAATCAGTTAAGGATCATCATGTTGGAACACAGGGCAGGCCGAGACTGCTAAAGAAGAAGATGTTGGAGATTCTGAGTATGTTCCAACATAGGAGCCTGAGTTGAACTACTTCAGTGATGAAGTATTAGATGAATTCTTCCAAGCTGCTAGGGGCAAGAGAAAGATGGCTACTGTTGAGGACTCCCACAAACCAAGAAATCCAAGAAAACCCAAGCTACTCCCAAGAAGAAGTTCCTGCTACCTCCTCCTGTAAAAGAAGCATTGTCCTTTTCTAATTATGATATAAATTGTGAGGAGATGGGAAAGGTATTTGCTGAGAGATAGATAATATCTGAGAGATCGGTAGATCTAGAAGCATATAGGTCTAGTGGCTTTTATAATTTTCTGGAAGTAATTGGGATGAAAATGGCTGCTATGGTACAACTTTAGTACAACAAGCAGGTGGTCATTGAAGTATATTCCAACCTGATGGCTGGAAACTTGGAGGTTGATTCCCTATGGTTTGAAAGGGTTTATGTTAGGGGGAAAATTATTGATTTTTCAGCTGCAAGGATAAACAAGATTTTGGGACTAAAGACTCTAAATTTTGAGGGAGTATTTACAGATAGCTTGGATGTATCAGATGACAGAATTTTGGAGGTTGTCTCAGGAGGGTACTAGACAGAGTGGCCTGAGACTGGATACTAACATGGTTTCTGCCTTTCCTCTAGGTTTTTTGGTCTATATGAGGTAGCTATGAATTTCTGGATGCCATTTCAAATACCACTGCTTTGACAATCGAAATGGCAAAGTTACTGTACTGTGTTGGAACACAGAAACCAGTTAATTTGGGGTTATTTATCCAGCAGAGTCTAGTTAGGTAAGCCACTGCTCCAAAGGTGAAACATGCTCTGGTGTATCCCTGCTTGATATTTGTATTGGCTAAGAGTGCCAAAGTTATGGGAAAAGCAAAGGATGTGATCATCGATACAGAGTTTCTTCGGCTTAACGAAAAGACTTTTGGCATGCGGCAAGTTCATGATCTGCCATGGAACCCTGAAACTACTACCTCTTCAGATGCTGAAAAGAAGGCAAAGACAGTGTTTCTCAATGCAAGGTTGGGGGCTATAGCCATCCAAATTGCGGCACTTGAAGAGGAGAAGGCCAGACTTGAGGGGGAGAAGGCTCGGCTGGAGGCACATGATGCTGAACCTTAACAAGATTTATTTTCCTGCAGTATCTATGTTCCAAAATACGTCCCATGTTATGTTTAGGGGGAGCTGGTTTTCTATTTATTTCAAACTTCATTTCTATGGTTTATTGCCTCTGGTCTATTCATGGCCCCAGGGGGAGAATATTTGATGATTTTTTGGATATTATTATTTTGGGTGACTGTAATCTGAATATTTTTTTGGTATTCTAGAATTTTGGTTTTCAGATAGTATTTTTATGATCAGATTCAGTAGTATGCATATGTTCCAACATAGGTGGATTTCTGGAAGCCTTATGTGTTTGATTGAAAGTTTTTGTTCATTGTGTTCTTAATGTCCAAAATGGTTGGGTCGACAAAATGCCAAAGGGGGAGATTGTAAAGTCAAGTGGTGTTCATTGAATATTTTAATTGGCAATTTGTAAACATATTTGGAAACAAAAAACATTTCATGTTGGAACATACGGACAACCACGTTTACGCAAACAAGTTTTAGGCAAAAGAAGATCAAAATATTGTGGTATTTGTGATTTATGGAAATCTGAATATTCTGCAATATGCTAGGCGTGGTAGAAGCATAGTTTGTTTATGGAAAATACATACAAATATGGTATTGATATTATCGAATATATGAGAGATATTGTGATAAGGAAAAGCTCTTTATTTATGGGATTTGGATATGTCTTAGAAGCAGATTAGGAATATGAATATTATTGAGATAATCATAGAGAGTTTTGATCTGCTTATGGCTTTAAAAAGGGACACCACGGCTGCATTAAACTCATAGACTTAATAGAAAAAATTTGTATACAGATTTTATATCTTTTGAGAGTATTGCAATAGCCAGAATTCTATGTTCCAACATGCGTAATCTGTTGTTCAAAGTTCAGAATCGTATAGCTTAATTCCTTGAAAGGATAAGATCCAGCGTCGACGAGTTTCGAGGTCAGAAGGATTCTGATCAAGGAGGATAAGTAGCTAGGGAGCTAGCAGAATTTACACTTTTGATTAGTATAGATAAGTATTTTGTATGGTGTACTTTGTACTGTATCTTTCTGATTGGTGGATTCATTCTGAACTGGGCTAGGTCCCACAGATGTATGTGGATTTCACTGAACTGCGTAACCAAGTCTCGTGTCTTTAATGCTTTACTTTATTGCAAACTTGGTTAGATAGGTTATGTTGGAACATACTAGCAATAATTAAGAAAATCCGGTAAAACCAAATTTCATTTGGTATCAGAGCTTGGTCACTTATTTTCCCTTGGTTGTGTCAAGGAAAGTGTGATCCAGTTTTACCATAGCGACCAAAGAAGGAGCTTCGGTGTCTCGGCCACCTCTACTGGAAGGCAACAACTACAATTATTGGAAGGCACACATGAGGGCTTTCATCAACTAACTGGATGAACTTGCTTTGCACTATGTTGAAAATGAGTGGAACCATGCTACTGAGAATGCTGATACAAGCTCTAATGTGAAAGAAGGAGAGTTAAGTCAAAGAGAGCAGAAACTCAAAGACAAATGTACTTGGACTCCTGATGAACTCAAGGCTTCACTGGGAAACTCAAAAGCATTAAATGCCATCTTAATGGAAATTGATGAAAATCAGGTCAAACTCATCTCTACATGTTATCAATCCAAGAAAGCATGGGATATTCTGCAAACTGTTTATGAAGGAACTAGTCGAGTTCGAGAATCTAAATTACAGATGTTTGCTACAAAGTTCAAGGAACTCAAGATGGAGGAAGATGACACTATTGCTATATTCAACGGAAAACTCAGGGATATCTTCAATATGGCATATCAACTTGGAAAAGTCTACAAAGAGGCAAAATCGGTGAAAAAGACCTTCAGATCACTTCCTAAAAGGTTTGCAATGAAGGTTGCAACAATAGAAGAAGCAAGAGATGTAGCCACCATGGGCTTAGATGAATTGATGGGATAATTGCAGACGTAAGAGATAACATTCCAACAGGCTACAAAGCGGGTTCAAAAGGAGTCTGCATTCAAAACATCGTCATCAAAGGATAATCACGGATTTGACAGTGGTGATGAGTTTGAAAAACTTGTACTTATCACGAAAAACTTCTCAAGAATGCTAAAGAAAGTAGTAAACAAGAAATCTCAGGAAAGGTGTGGTGGAAATAGACCAAGGCCTCAAGAATTCAGAATCAATCGTGGGATGAGATTTGAACAAGGAAAATCAGTAGTTCTCTAGAAATCAAAATGGTGAAACAAAACAGCCTGGACGAATTCAATGCAGAGAATGTGAAAGATATGTTCATATTCATGCTGAGTGTGCAAATACCCGAAAGAATAGGGAAAATCCTATGTCACCTCTTGGAGTGAATATGAAAAGGATGAGAAAGATGAAGAGGAACTTACAATTAACTATGTGACGTTTGGAGCAAAAATTCATGATGCATCCGAAGATGGATGTTCCAACCCATCAGATAGAGTAAAAGTTGTATGTTACAACATAGATTCACATGAGGAGTCTAGTGATGATGATGGACTTGCTGTAAGTGATGAAGAAATCTACGCACATACAAAAAAATGTATGCTATGTGGCTCAAAGTCGTTGATACAAATAAAGTACCGAAGGAAGAAAAAACTCATCCAACGGAGATAGAAAAGGATTTGCGTATGGAAGTTGCTGAACTCAGAAAGGAGGATGACGAGTTGAATGTGAAGCTAATTTCAGCAACCAAGAGAGCTGAGACGTCTGAAGCAGCTATTACTAAACTGAACTCTAGAAAAGCAAAACTCGATGATAACCAACCAAAGTACACAGTCACGCTCAAGTCTGATACTCGAGAGATACCTAAGAGCATAGTAACACTCAAGTCAAAGATTTGAGAGATAAAGAGAAAGTTTGGAAAGCCTCATCAACGGAAACCTCTCATATGCATGTACTGCTCATACCAAGGGCTGAACAATGCCAGAACCTACTCAGAGACTCTCGCTATGTTCTAACATAGACGATGCCCATAAATTAAAGATGGTCAGAAAGGTATGGGTAGTCAAAAGTTCTAGTACATGTCTTGTTGCACATATTTCTCTTATAGCACATTCCAGATATTCATGGTACTTTGATAGTGGATGTTCTCGCCACATGACTGCGAAGTGGTTTCAACCATTGTGGAGAGGTAAATGAAGTGATTTCTTTGTGGTTCGAGTTGATGGTGTGGAGGAGAGAGGTTGCACATTTAATAAACTGAAACCACAAGACTGGTTACAGAGCGGTTTTACCATTTTTTTAATAAAAAGAAATACCACCTGTTATGGTGGGGGGTTTGGTGGACCCCTACCTGTTTATTAAATAAAAATAAAGGGTACAAATAAAGAGAGAGACTTAATACCTTGTCTCAGGATGAAATAAATCATCAGCTTTTACAAGATATCCTATAAGTCTATAAAGCTAATGATTAAAACTAAACGTCGAATAAATACAATGTACAATATAATCTAAATGACTAAGCTAACTAATGTGTATGTGAAGGATTCTTCATCAAGCTTGATCATTCTCCGAATATTTGCTGGCAAACCTGCAAAAATATATGAAGTGTTTACCTTTTTTGAGCTCGCTATCTTTGCTAGGGAGTCTGCAACACAATTGGCTCTCTTGGAATGTGGACGATTGAATACTGAAAATCTGCTATCCTTGTGTGTATATTCAGCATTATGGTGGTGCACTTCCAAGGGATCTTAAACTGTCGATGAACCATTTTCAGTAGTAGTAACGAATATGTCTCTATGTCTAGCTTTGAAATGTCTTGATGTTTCCCATTTTCAATCCGTGCAGAAGTTCTTGAGCTTCTGCCTCCAAGCTTGTACATTTTCCTAAAAACTTAGCAGAGGAGATAATATGCACACCTTTGGTATCCCTTATAATTAAACTAGATCCTAAGTCTCCATTAGTCAAAGATGAACCATCTATGTTAAGTTTAAATGATTCCTTTGATGGCTTCCATGAGGTTATCTATTTTTTCTTAGTAGGCTTTTGAGGTTTAATTTTGATTAGTTTAGGGGGATATGAGTTTATGTTCCATACTGCTTGAATTTTCTTTGCGAAGAGTATATCATTCACCATCAGTAAAATTTTCCTTGTTAACATTTCTATGCTAGGTCTTTGTTCATAAAAAAGAAACTATTCCTTACAAACCAAATGCACCAAACAACAATACATGGCAGCATTTTAATCAATCCTGTTAGTGATTGGTGAAAAGTCATATTCCAGTAAGTGAAATACCTATCCCAAAGAAAGAAGAAATTTTTTGGTGTGATGTTAAATGTTGAATCTATTTTATCCTAAATATTTTGGATGAATGTACAGTTACTGAATATGTGGTGAAGGTTCTCGGATTTTGCTTTACAGAAGCAGCATATTAAGGGCATGTTGAAAGAAAAATCTTCCAATACATCTGCCAGTGCTAGCAGCCTATTCAAAATTCTCCAATTGAGAAAAATAAGTTTAGGAGGTAGCAGGTTAGACCATATGTGTTTAAAGGATGACACTTTAATTTTTCTAGGTCTAATAATTCATAAGCTGATTTCACTATAAACTTTCCATTTTCAGTTGGTTTCCAGATGATTTTATCTTTGTGGTTTGGATATAGTTTGATGTTTTGTTTGGTAAGGCTTATGATCTCAGAGGGGAGGCTTTCTTTAAGTCTTTCCACAATTGCATTTTGGTTATTTGAAAACTCTGAAATTGTTAAGTTTGGTAATGGTGTTTCAGGTTCTTCATCTATCCATTGGCTTAATGGACCAGAATTTGCATGCCAAAATGATGATGAGCCACTACCAATCAGAATAAAATAATTTTTCATGGCTATGTCGTGAACTTCTTTAATTCTCTTCCATGTTCTTGATGTTTTTGAGTTTTCAGGCATTGACCACATAATTTGTGCCCAAAGTGATTTATTGGCCTACAATTTCCACCATAGTTTGATAGACAACCTCTGTGTCATTATGTGAAGATTCTTTAACCCCAGTCCATTTTCTTCTTTTGGATAGCTTAATTTCTTAAAGGTTTTCGAAGTTCTTCTGTTCTGATGGTTTGGATATGGTGGAATCCATAGAAATTTATTAAAAGTTCATAAAACATGTCTATGGTACTTGCTGGTGGTTTAATTATTGTTAGTATGTGGACTGGAATTGTGGCTAGGACATGTTTGATTAAAATTAATCTGCCAACTTGAGAGAGAAATTTATTTATCTAAGAGTTTATTCTAAGGGTTATTGAGTCCATAACTCCTTGGTATAAGCTCTTTTTATTTCTTCCAGTAAAAATTTGGCATCCAAGGTATTTAAATGGAAAAGAGCCAGCCATCATCTGAGTTTCAGATTTAATTATAGCTAAGATTCCTGGTTCAGTTTTTTTTGGACAGAAAGAAAGATAATTTTTCAAAGTTTTTCTTTTATCCTATGGTTTTTTCTTAGATTTTAAGAAAACCCATTAGTTTTTTAATTAATTTTTTGGAGTATTTCATTAAGATTGTCGTGTCATCAGCAAATGATAAATGGGTTACATTAAGCATTGGTTTTGGTAATTTGTAATAGCCTATTTCAGCATACTGAAATAGGAAATTGATATTTCTAGTGAAAGCCTCAGACATAAGGATAAAAAGCAAAGGGGATAAAGGGTCTCCTTTCTTTAAACCCCTTGATTCCTTAAAGAAACCACAAGGGATACCATTAATTAGTACTGAAAAATAGCCAGCTCTCATATTTTCCAATATGATGTTTTTTAGTTTAATTGGGAATCATATTTTAGTTAAGGGGTTGGACAAGAAATCCCAAGAGATTCTGTCAAAAGTTTTCATCATGTCTAGTTTTAGTATCATGTTATGATCCTTAGTTTTATTACGTAAGAAATTAGTTAGTTCATGCATTAATAGGACATTATCTGCTAATTCCCTCCATGATACAAAGGCTGTTTGTTCAGGTGATATGATCTCATTTTATACTGGTTTCAGCCTCATAGCAATTAGTTTTGTGAAAATCTTGTTTAAAAAATTACACAAACTAATTGGTCTATAGTCTTTCAATGAGGAACATATTTCTTTTTTTGGGATTAAGATTATAAGAGTTGAGGATATGGATTTTGGAATTGGAGACTGGTTCATATAATCTTTTACAGCCAGGAGAAGATCATCTTTGATGATTTCCCAGCATTCCTTGTAAAAGAAACCAGGGAAACCATCAGGCCCTGGAGCTGAAGTTCCACCCATATTTGAGAATTTCTATTAATTCTTCGTTAGTTACATCTTTTAAGATTAAATTTTCGTGTTAAGTTTTAAGAATTTCTGGTATATATTCTAGAAGTACTGCTGTATTAATACTAAAGTTATCATTATTTTCCTCTTTCAGTAGATTTTCAAAAAACCGAGTGGCATCTTTTTGGATTTCTTCCCATGTGTTAATCCAAGTGCCATATGCATTTTTAATGTTAGTTATTCTTTGATGTCTATGTTTAGCCTTTACTGATTGTTGGAAAATTTTGGAGTTTTTGTCTCCCTCATTTAACCACAACCTAAACTTTTGTTTCCAATAACTATCTTAGTTAGCAAGAGCTTGTGTGTATGTGGTTCTTGCTAAATTAAAATCTTGTAATGTGTTTTCATTTTCATTTCCTTGAAGGTCCTTTTCAGCCTTAATTAAAGTCTCTTCAGTTGAAGAAACTTTGTCAAATTTATTTCCAAGAGTTTCCTTATTCCATATTTTCTTAGCAGATTTAAGGTTTTTGAGTTTGAATGCAAATGTTTGAATTTCTGTCAGACTTGTTTGTATGTCCAAGCATTATAAACCAGCTCTTTAAATGTTGGATGGTTTATCCAACAGTTTTAAAATTTAAAAATTTTAGGGCCTGATCCACTATCACAGAAACCCACCTCTAGCACCGGTTTTTTAGCACCGGTTAACAAAACCGGTGCAAAAATTGTAATAGCACCAGTTTTTATTTTGTTAACACCGGTTTTAAAACCGGTGTAAAATTAACTCCGGTTTTTGTAATTTTGTCACCGGTTTTTTTCCTAATAACCGGTGTAAGTTTAACACCGGTAAAAAAACCGGTGGTAAAAGTGATCAAAACCGGTGTTAACCTAACACCTGTTTATAAACCGGTTCTAAAAATAACAAAAACCGGTTCGAAATTAGCACCGGTCAAAAAACCAGTGCTAAAATCTATTAAACCAGTGAATTGAAAATTTTGGAACTGGTTTTTAAAACCGGTGTGAAAAATTATAAAAATCGGTGCTAAATTGGCACCAGTGCTAGAAATTAAAGAAAATCGGTGACATAAATATATGGCACCGGTTTTTAAAAACCAGTTCTAAAAACACAAAAAAATCAATGTGAAAAGATTTCTAGAGAAAAAAATGGGAAAAATGGCACCGGTTGATTTAGCACCGGTTAAAAACCGGTGCTAATGGAAAAGATGGCACCGGTTTTACGTACTATTCATAAAAACTGGTGCTAAACGGAGCATTTAATGCTCCGAACTACCCCAAAAAATCAGATATGAATTTGTGGTTCCCTTCTCTCTTCATTGATGGAAGATTTTTTGGATGGTGAGCAATAACCCAAAGCAATGAAGATCAATGAATATAAGTTTTCCTTAACTTTTATGAATTTCAATAAAATAGTAGTTATAATAACCATTAATGCATCCATGGAGAGAGTTTATTTGTACGCATTAATGGTTTCTGTGCTTGAAGTTGGTTTAGTATCCTGTTGTGAGCGTGTAAATGATTGTGGATGTAAACATGGTTGTGTTTGGTAGATGGTATATGTGTGTATATATATGTATATATATATATATATATATATGCATCCGGTTACCGTTTTGTGATATATTGAATATAAGCATTTGCTTCCCAGTTGCTGGGCCTTATATTACACCGTTGGCTTGTGTGTGTGAGCCATGCTCTCTCGGGTGTGTATATTCCGCTGCATACCCGACCACGTCCCAAACGGGCCCGGTCTGCTGCGAGCAACCGGGTGGTGCGTCGATGCACGTGGGATCAAGGCGGTAGTCGTGGCACGGTTGGCCACGGCTAGGCCGCACGGTTCGAACCCCTCAAAGGTCGACCCGTGATAGTTGGTATATATATATGCACATATATATATATATATGTATATATATATCCCAAGAACAAGTTGATCGATTCACATACATATGCACATACGTACACATGATGACACTTTTAGTATTGTGAAGCAAATTGATTGTGTTTATTTTTATTATGTTTGAACAATGAATATTTGTGTAATATTTGTATTATTTTGTTTGGATACAATGGACCGAGAATTGATGCTCGGGTGGAGAAAAAAATGATTAGCTATCCAAGTGTAGCTAGAGGGAGTGGTGAAAATATTGCATTTATTGATTCGTTTCTTGATTATGCCTTTGGTCGGGAGGAGAGGATACTTTGTCCATGCAAAAGATGCATGTGTCATGAACGGTTTGATGATCGTGGGCTTGTTAGATTTCACTTGCTGAAGAACGGATTTGACAGAGGTTACATTGTATGGACATTTCATAGAGAGGTTGAGCAACGACATAATGGTGGTGGGTTTGACAAGGTAGATGGAAACAAATGTACCGTTGATGCTATGTTCGATGACATTGTAAGAGATTTTCAGGGGAAGCCTAAAATGTTGAGTTCTTTGTTCTACGAAAAAGAGAAGCCATTGTATCCGGGATGTAAAGTAAGAATACCATAATCTCCTTTTTTATGGAGGTTTTCAATTTGAAAGCTACAAGTTCTTGGAGTGATACAAGTGTGAATTCACTCCTAAACCTTCTAAAGGATAAGTTTCCGGAAGGGAATGAAATACCGAAATTTTTTTACGAGGCTAAGAAAATATTGTGTCCCCTCGGTTTGGAATACAAGAAAATACATGCATATCCTAATGATTGTGTGTTGTATGACGGTGATTTGAAAGACGCGGTTGAATGTCCCGTGTGTAAACATTCAAGATATAAGGGTGTGAGGAATGATGATGATGGGTGTTTGTCTAAGAAGAAGAAGAAGATCCCATTTAAGTGTATGTGGTATCTTCCTTTAATTACTAGGTTGAAGAGGCTATTTGCGAATTCAAAAGATGCAAAGAACTTGCATGGCATGGAGACCGGGAAAGACCAAGGAATGACAAGATTAGACATCCGGCAGACGGTGAACAATGGAGAAATTCTAACAAGCGATATTCTTCTTTTGGTTTAGAAGTTGGAAATTTATACCTTGCATTGTGTACTGATGGGATGAATCCATTTGGTAATATGTCATCAAAGCATAGTTCTTGGCCCGTGATGTTGGTTATATATAATTTTCCCCTTATGATGCCTTTGTTAATCTCAGGTCCTAGACAACCTGGGAACGAGGTTGATGTGTATTTGAGACCACTGATTGATGATATGAAGATATTGTGGGAAGAAAAAGGGGTGTTGGTATTTGATGCCTACATGAATGTGGAGTTTCAATTGCGTGCCATGCTTTTTTGCACGATCAATGATTTTCCAGCCTATGTAAATTTGTCGGGGTATGTTGTGAAGGGGCACAAAGCATGTCCTATTTGTGAGGAGAAGACATAATTCAAACATCTAAGACATGGAAGAAAGACAGTGTATCTTGGCCATAGAAAATGGCTGCAAGGAAACCATAAATACCGGGATGATGTGGTCAATTTTGTTGGGGGAAAAGAATGAAGGAAATCCCCTACACCACTAACTGGTGTGCAGATTCTCAAGAAGGTTAAGAAACTGAGAGTGGTGTTGGGAAAGTATAAAGGCAAGGACGGAATACATTGTGATGGTCCATGGAAGAAAATGTCAGTATTTTTTTATCTACCGTACTGGGAGCATCTTGAGGTTAGGCATTGCCTAGACGTGATGCATATTGAGAAAAATGTTTGTGAAAGTTTGATAGCACCCTCTTGAATGTTCCCTGGAAGACGAAAGATAGTTTGAATTCCTGGTTGGATTTGGTAGATTTGGGAATCAGAAATGACCTCGCTCCAGAAGTGAAGGGTAAGAGGACTTACTTGCCCCCTACACCTTGTACATTGTCAAAGGAGGAGAGAATCTCAGTTTGTGATAGTTTGAAATCATTGGTGGTCCCAATTGGTTATTCATCAAATGCTAGTCAGGTAGTTACAGAGGATTGTCGGATGCCTGGGTTTAAATCTCACGACTGTCATGTTCTGATGCAACAACTGTTACCTGTTGCTATTCGCGAGGTAATGGAGGCCGATGTAAGGTACTCAATCACTAGACTTTGTTTATTTTTTGGTTCCATATGCCGGAAGTTTATTGACCGGGACCATTTGGATGTCCTACAGAATGAGATTGTTGTTGTGCTTTGCAAGTTGGAAATGTATTTCCCTCCATCTTTTTTTGATATAATGGTTCACTTGGTTGTTCATTTAGTGCGGGAGATAAAGATATGTGGTCCGGTTGGTATGCATTGGATGTATCCTTTTGAGCGACACATGAAAGTATTCAAGGGATACGTGAAATGTATGAGTCGGCCTGATGCTAATATTGTTGAGAGGTATGTCACCGAAGAAGTAATTGAATTTTTCTCTAGCTATTTGAAGGAACATAGAAATTTTGGGGTGCCCCAGAATCGACATGTTGGAAGGAAGATGGGCAAACAGATTTCAATGGGAATTTTATTTACTCCATTGAATAGTAATCTGATGTCAGTTCATTTGTATGTCTTGAGGAACTGCAGGGAGACTACTGCGTATGTGACCGAGCACCTTAATTCGATCATAGAGTCTCATCCCACGTGGCCCCCAAATAAAGTTCAATTGGAGCACAATGACAAGTTTGTGAATTGGTTATATGATTGATGCAATATAGGTGATTACGATAAAAACATTAGAGCATTTGCAAGGAAGCCTAACTACATAGTTTTGAGGTATTCATGATATGACATTAACGGTTTCTGTTTTGCTACTAGGGACCAATATTTAAAGAGCACAACACAAAATAGTGGGGTATACATTGAGTCGGATACAATGTGGCAACCAAGTAAGAAAGAAAATAAACCTGTCCTAGCTGTGATGTCATTTTATGGAGTTATTGATGAGATTTGGGTGCTTGACTATGGAGAATTCAAGATTCCGGTTTTCAAGTGCCTATGGTTTGATAACACAACTGGAGTTCGAAGTGATGACCCAATGGGATTAACCCTTGTTGACTAGAGTTGTGAAGCATATGAAAATGATCAGTTTATCTTGGCCGAACAAGCAAAACTAGTTTTCTACACTAATGATGTGTCCATTTTAGATGGTTATTTTAGGATTTTTAGGATTAGGTTTTGTGCAATTTTGTGCTCTACATGTGGCATTTTGCCTTGAAATCATCTAAGGAGGGATAAAGGCGGCTTTGACGTTTTTATCACTTTTTAGATGATTTTGTGCGACAAGGTGATTTGTTTGAAGACTTTGAAGATTTGAAGACTTTGAAGATTTATCTTTGAAGATTTGAAGATTTGAAGACCTTTACATTTGAGCTTTGTGAAGATTTGAAGAAGTGAAGAGATGAAGAAAGGAGAGCAAAGCAACGGATGAATGATGATCCAAGGTTCTCAGAATTTTCCGAGAAGAATCAGCCTTCAAGAGTGGCACCATTGGATTCCTCTTCTCGAGCACTATAAAATCGACTACAAGAACTCCCGAAACGGATCAACGGTTCACCCGGAGGAAGCAAAACAAAACAGCAAGGCTGAGTTACTGATCTGGTCGCGAGCTCGTCGCGAGTCGCGACGGCAGCAACCAGTCAGCTCTGTTTCAGCGTTTTTCTCCCCTTTTTCTTCCACTATAAATACCTCTTCCTCCCCTTCATTCCACAAGTTTTTTCCCCTTTTCTTCTTGCATTTTAGGGCTTGAAAACCCTTGGTTTTCTTCTCTTTCTTTTCTTAGTTTTTGTAGTTTAATTATGTCTCTTGTTATTCTAGAGTAGTTTTTGTTCTTGGGAGCAAGGATTGAAGCTTCCACTTCTATGTATTGAGAACCATTTCTATCTATCTATTTGGTGTTTTTGCTATTGTGCTCTTATTGTGCTTTGAATGTTAATTGTTGATTCCATTGATATTGTTGGGAGCTTGAGGATATGAATGCTTGTATGAATTGCTAGCTAGGGTTTGGGGGATTTGGGTTAATTTCCCCCCTGTTCTTGTTAGGAATGTATGAGTGTGAATTAGAGCTTTTGATTATGTTAGTGTGTTGACAATGTGCTAGACGAATGTGATTGATGTTGAACTCTACGTCATATTTGTTTTGTGTAGCAAACGAGGGAGTCATATGCTCGTGGATGAATGTGCTTGCACGTTCATCCAATCTCGTGTAATTGCATGAATTGGTTTAATGCTTAGTCACGGTGTAGTGGTCATAAGCATTGCCAAGCTTGTTGGTTCTTCGTGATTAAATGCCACCAATGATACCTTGAGTCGTGGTCGCGACTCGGGAGTCATTGGTGAGGTTTGACGAGAGATGTGGAACTCACTCTCGCAAACTACGAACTAAGAAGGATAGGAGTTTAGTCTCCACGATAAGTAGTTGAAATGTTGAATAGATGATTTAAATTCATTCTTGAAGCATTTGTTATTTGGCATTTATGTATTCTTGACGGTGTGTTTTACTGCATGTGTGCCATGAGTTGTTTGAGCATAGGTAGTGTTTGTGTGGTTGAATTGTTTAGGTGTAGGAATGTGACGAATTCCGTAGCGCCTTTGCATGAAGATCTATGAGCATGAACTTAGAACTCCTTGTGATGTGTGTGTTGTGGTACTTGCTAGATGGGTATGTGAGTGTTGGGTCCTGAATGCTATATGATGGAATGTGTGAATGATTCGATGAACTACATTAGATTTGGAAGTGGATATCCATTGCCCCCAAGGCTTTATCTTTGTAGTTTTAAAACCCCTTTTCTTTAGTTTTGTTTGATGATTAGCATAGTCACTTGATCTTGCTAGTTATCGTGTCTTTTTATCTTTGTTAATTTAGGAAACCAACCAACCAACCCCCCCATTTACATGCTTTTATGTGTGTGTATATATAGTTATTCCTAGCCTAATATCAACCATTTGTGTGCTTAGACGATTAGGAAGATCCCTCTTCTCATTGGACGACCCCGATTTGCCGCTATCTACCTAGTTGTAGAAAGTAAGCATTTAGGGCTTATAAATTATCTTTTGCACGGCGGGCGCGACGACCGTCCGCCTGTCAAAATGGCGCCGTTGCCGGGGAGGCGGCATTTATTCTTAAGTATTTAGGTGTATTTGGTTGTGTATTAGCTAGTTGTTTTTATTTTCCACTACTTGGTGGTTGTTTTTGTTCGGAGTAGGTATTGCTTGAGTTCTTGGTGATTTATTTTATCGAGAATCCTTGCACTATGATTCCGAACTTTTGAAAAAAAAAAAAATTTAATGGAGCGTCTCACCTTGAGGGAACTCATGATGAGAAGAGAGGCTCAACAAGCAAGGTTTTGTAGGATGTGTCATTCAACCCTTAGTCACGGTGTAGTGGTCATAAGCATTGCCAAGCTTGTTGGTTCTTCGTGATTAAATGCAGTTCCAAATCTAATGTAGTTCATCGAATCATTCACACATTCCATCATATAGCATTCAGGACCCAACACTCACATACCCATCTAGCAAGTACCACAACACACACATCACAAGGAGTTCTAAGTTCATGCTCATAGATCTTCATGCAAAGGCGCTACGGAATTCGTCACATTCCTACACCTAAACAATTCAACCACACAAACACTACCTATGCTCAAACAACTCATGGCACACATGCAGTAAAACACACCGTCAAGAATACATAAATGCCAAATAACAAATGCTTCAAGAATGAATTTAAATCATCTATTCAACATTTCAACTACTTATCGTGGAGACTAAAGGCGATAGACGAATGGAGACTACAAAACACACTAACTCTTATTGTGCTTTGAATGTTAATTGTTGAGCAAGGTTTTGTGCTCTACATGGTAAGTATTCCCGCCTGTCAAAATGGCGCCGTTTCCGGGGAAGAGGCGTTTATTCTTAAGTATTTAGGTGTATTTGGTTGTGTATTAGCTAGTTGTTTTTATTTTCCACTACTTGGTGGTTGTTTTTGTTCGGAGTAGGTATTGCTTGAGTTCTTGGTGATTTATTTTATCGAGAATCCTTGCACTATGATTCCGAACTTTTGAAAAAAAAAATAATTTAATGGAGCGTCTCACCTTGAGGGAACTCATGATGAGAAGAGAGGCTCAACAAGCAAGGTTTTGTAGGATGTGTCATTCCGACCATCCTACCGAATCTTGCCCTTTGTTGTGGGAACAGCACGATGACCGAGAAAGAACCCTTGGTTTCCAAAACCATGGGTACTATGAAGAGTGCTATCAAGAGGTAGGAGATATTGGTTTTCAAGGGCAAGAAACTCATGAATGCTATCCATACCACAACTCTTACAATCCGGAATGGGGTGGTAGTCCGGATTTGTGGTATGAGAATGAGCCGGAAAACCAATATTACGAGCAACCTAGTTGGCCATCACCACCCTATACCATACCCCAAAACCAAGCCCAACAAGGAAGTTCAAGTTTGACACGTGAGGATGTCTTAAATAGGATGGCAAACTTGAACTCCTTTACTAGTGAGGAGCCGGATACCCAGCTCTCCTCTAGTGTTGAGGCCATTGAGGGGCATGTGAGGAACATATTAGAGGTATTGGCCCGCATGGAAGCTCGTGATTCCGAAAACACACCATCCCAACTTGAACTCGATGATTCGGTGAGTGAGGTCACCAATAATAATGATTTTGAGTTTGAAAGGGATGAGGAGTTGGTTGTAGAGGATAGAAAAATGGAGGAAGAGGTGATAGTGCTACATCCATTAGCATTGTCACCCCTTTTCCCACCTAGTGAACCAACTCTAATATTTTTGGAAGTTTTGAGGGAAACGAGAGAGGAGCCAAAAGACTATCCCAAGCTCCCTAACCACTTAATTCCCTTTGAACCGTCTCCACCTCCACAAGACTTTCCTCTTGAAAGTTTTGTGCCCCCACCTCTCTTATTTTGGATGCTCATGGTGAAAAGCTTCAAGCCTTCACCATACGGATAACATTAGGGTCGTGCCGATGACCTTAAAAATACGGAGCTTCGTCGTGCCGACGACGTTAAATAAATTCGGCATTTCTTTTAGTTTTTGTTTCTTAATTTTCGTTTTTTTTAGTCTTTGTTTCTTAGTTTTTGTTGTTGTTTTGTTTTGTTCTTTTTATGGCTTGTTTTTCTGTGATTTTGTAGCAAAGTGAAGTGCATTGCAATGAAGGAGATGAAGGAAAGAGATCAATGAACGTGGGAAGAAAGCTTGGACAGTTGGTAAGCGAAAGAAAAATTTTAAGCCTGGGATACCCTACCGTCGCGAGTCGCGATGGGCTTCGTCGCGAGTCGCGACAAACAGGGGAGAAAAATCACTCCCAGCGCCAACTTTCCGCGAGTCGCGATGACATCGCGAGGCACCGTCGCGAGTCGCGATGTACACCGTCGCGAGTCGCGCCGTGCTCAGAACTTTTTGAACTTCCAAACTCAACTTTCCGCGAGTCGCGATGACTTCGCGAGGCTCGTCGCGAGTCGCGACACACTTCGTCGCGAGTCGCGACGAGCTCAGAAAATTTTGAGCTCTCGGACTCACCTTTCCGCGAGTCGCGATGACTTCGCGAGGCTCGTCGCGAGGCGCGACGTGCTCAGTAACTGTTGAAATTTTTTTGAGCCCGGATTTCAAATTTCCAAGCTTCCCAGTTTCCAAATGATTTTAAACATTGCATGATCCTACCTTCTTCTCCACCCAACACTCCCAAGAACCACCACATACCCACTCATTCCTCCACCATCCTACATATGTTGACATATGAATATTCTTGCATCTTTATAGTACATTTGTTGATTGTAGTATGCCGACTACATCATTGTGATCGTAAGCGCATATCCTATAATGATGCTTGTATACATGTCAATATATGTTGGATATTTTTCATGATTATTCTTATAGTGTTGGTTGAGTGTGATTTGGTTGTTCTTTGAAAATACTATGGTTATTAACTCTTGATGCTAAACCTAGTATTACATATCCTTATGTACTTGTGAGTTTAATGTGTTCTTCGTGGTGTTAGTCTTGATAAAACGGCGCCATGGAGACAATGCTTTTCTCGAGGGGTGAGTTCTTCTACGGCATCTTTGCTCCCCCTTCCGGTTCCGAAACCAATTTTGGGACCATACAAGTGCTTGGATTGCGCCATATCACCGGCGAATTGCGGAGACACGGGTGTCACTCTATCCCCTTACCTTGATTTTTATTGTTCTTGCCTTACATGTTTACATTGAGGGCAATGTAATGTTTTAAGTGTGGGGAGGGGTTAGAGGACTCATATGCATGCTAGATTGTTTTGGAATGCTTTTTGCTACTTTTCATTGGAAAAACATGAGAAAAAAATAGAAAAACAAAAAAAGAAAAAAAAATTTAGAAAAAGAAAAAAAAAAGAAAAAAAGAAAACCCGCTAAGTTGAAAACCCGAGAGGGCAACTTAGACAACATTGGGGGCCCGGATAGGTCGAAAACCCTTAAAGGGCGGCCTAGGCAAAAATGAGAGGCTAAAATGTGCGGAAAAAGGTGAGATGTGAGCTAAAGAAACATGATGTGTGGCTAGGATGAAAACTCGAAAGAGCTCCTAGGCAAAATGAGAGAAATTGAGAGAAATTGAAAAATGCTATGATTTCACTCACTTGCCGGCGTTGGAGTCATAAGGTTGCGGTTGTCACATGGATGGATCGGGTAGCTCAATATCTATAGACCTCTTGGGATTGGGTAGCTTAGTGGGTTAGGAAACGAAGTGTGGTTATGAAATTCCTTATCTCTTTCTACTTCGTTTTTGGTTGATATATTGGCATTAGGTGAAGTATGTGCTTAAACCTCTTAAATGGTTTTAACTTCATCTTGTGTCATTGGACTTTGGGAATATCAATTTTGGGCTTTGAAATATTTTTATGGGTAGTGAATTGATAAGTGGTAGGTTTGGTTAGATTTAGGATTGGGGATGTGTGTGTGAAAAATTCTCATGTGAGCTTTTATTTTGGGATTTATGATATTGAGAGTTTTTGTGAGGCTTTGTTTGGGGGATTAGTTTAGGATATGGCCATATGAATTCCTCCGTGTGCTTGGATCTTTTCTTACTCGAGGGCGAGTAAGGTTTAAGTGTGGGGAGGTTTGATGAGGCCATTTTATGTGGTTATTTTAGGGTTTTTAGGATGTGGATACGTCATTTCCTCCGTGTGCTTGAATCTTTTCTTACTCGAGGGCGAGTAAGGTTTAAGTGTGGGGAGGTTTGATGTGTCCATTTTAGATGGTTATTTTAGGATTTTTAGGATTAGGTTTTGTGCAATTTTGTGCTCTACATGTGGCATTTTGCCTTGAAATCATCTAAGGAGGGATAAAGGCGGCTTTGACGTTTTTATCACTTTTTAGATGATTTTGTGCGACAAGGTGATTTGTTTGAAGACTTTGAAGATTTGAAGACTTTGAAGATTTATCTTTGAAGATTTGAAGATTTGAAGACCTTTACATTTGAGCTTTGTGAAGATTTGAAGAAGTGAAGAGATGAAGAAAGGAGAGCAAAGCAACGGATGAATGATGATCCAAGGTTCTCAGAATTTTCCGAGAAGAATCAGCCTTCAAGAGTGGCACCATTGGATTCCTCTTCTCGAGCACTATAAAATCGACTACAAGAACTCCCGAAACGGATCAACGGTTCACCCGGAGGAAGCAAAACAAAACAGCAAGGCTGAGTTACTGATCTGGTCGCGAGCTCGTCGCGAGTCGCGACGGCAGCGACCAGTCAGCTCTGTTTCAGCGTTTTTCTCCCCTTTTTCTTCCACTATAAATACCTCTTCCTCCCCTTCATTCCACAAGTTTTTTCCCCTTTTCTTCTTGCATTTTAGGGCTTGAAAACCCTTGGTTTTCTTCTCTTTCTTTTCTTAGTTTTTGTAGTTTAATTATGTCTCTTGTTATTCTAGAGTAGTTTTTGTTCTTGGGAGCAAGGATTGAAGCTTCCACTTCTATGTATTGAGAACCATTTCTATCTATCTATTTGGTGTTTTTGCTATTGTGCTCTTATTGTGCTTTGAATGTTAATTGTTGATTCCATTGATATTGTTGGGAGCTTGAGGATATGAATGCTTGTATGAATTGCTAGCTAGGGTTTGGGGGATTTGGGTTAATTTCCCCCCTGTTCTTGTTAGGAATGTATGAGTGTGAATTAGAGCTTTTGATTATGTTAGTGTGTTGACAATGTGCTAGACGAATGTGATTGATGTTGAACTCTACGTCATATTTGTTTTGTGTAGCAAACGAGGGAGTCATATGCTCGTGGATGAATGTGCTTGCACGTTCATCCAATCTCGTGTAATTGCATGAATTGGTTTAATGCTTAGTCACGGTGTAGTGGTCATAAGCATTGCCAAGCTTGTTGGTTCTTCGTGATTAAATGCCACCAATGATACCTTGAGTCGTGGTCGCGACTCGGGAGTCATTGGTGAGGTTTGACGAGAGATGTGGAACTCACTCTCGCAAACTACGAACTAAGAAGGATAGGAGTTTAGTCTCCACGATAAGTAGTTGAAATGTTGAATAGATGATTTAAATTCATTCTTGAAGCATTTGTTATTTGGCATTTATGTATTCTTGACGGTGTGTTTTACTGCATGTGTGCCATGAGTTGTTTGAGCATAGGTAGTGTTTGTGTGGTTGAATTGTTTAGGTGTAGGAATGTGACGAATTCCGTAGCGCCTTTGCATGAAGATCTATGAGCATGAACTTAGAACTCCTTGTGATGTGTGTGTTGTGGTACTTGCTAGATGGGTATGTGAGTGTTGGGTCCTGAATGCTATATGATGGAATGTGTGAATGATTCGATGAACTACATTAGATTTGGAAGTGGATATCCATTGCCCCCAAGGCTTTATCTTTGTAGTTTTAAAACCCCTTTTCTTTAGTTTTGTTTGATGATTAGCATAGTCACTTGATCTTGCTAGTTATCGTGTCTTTTTATCTTTGTTAATTTAGGAAACCAACCAACCAACCCCCCCCATTTACATGCTTTTATGTGTGTGTATATATAGTTATTCCTAGCCTAATATCAACCATTTGTGTGCTTAGACGATTAGGAAGATCCCTCTTCTCATTGGACGACCCCGATTTGCCGCTATCTACCTAGTTGTAGAAAGTAAGCATTTAGGGCTTATATATTATCTTTTGCACGGCGGGCGCGACGGCCGCCCGCCTGTCAACTAATGATCCGTGCAATGTAGGTTGGTCTGCTGTGTTACAAGGTAAGAAATACTCTTTCTGTGACAAAATTGATTTTGAAGTTACAAGTGAAAGGTTAGAGTTCCTCTCTATTTCCCCAGACTTATTAACGACGGGATTGAGGCGGGAGCAATACAGAGGGAACACAGAGATGGCATTTGGATAGATAAAGATGGCCAAGAAATTGGAGACATTCAATCGAAAAAGAGGAAGATGGTTGAAGCCAAGCGGGTGAAGAGGAATGAATTCGTGAAAAAAATTATGTATTCTTGTAGTATGTTGTGTTTTGTACCACTGTTAACTATTCTACAAATGTTCTAATTGGTACCTATTTCGAGCAGCTCTGAGAGCGGCAGCGCGCTGCAGCTCTGAGATCGGCAGCGCGTTGCCGCTCTTTTGGTGAAGCTTGGACCAAATAAACTTCATTTTTATATGGTAGCGGCAGCCAGCTGCAGCGCGCTGCAGCTCTTTCACACAACACCTGTTTTGAGTTGCTCGTTCAATTCTTCTAACACAAAAAATTGAATACTTTACAAGCCTAGAAATTTCAACTTCCAAAATCATATCCATAGAGTAGTAACATAGCAGCACCATATGTTATGGGTATTAAAATCCCGATAAAAATGAGATCCATATAAACCAAGCACAATAAAGAACTTGAGAAAATCAAGATGTGAGCACAATGATGGTAGTTAATCCCTGCACGAGCTGCCCTTTCCAGCGTTGGAAGATGGAAAATCTATAGTAGGAATTGGACCCAATCCCTTGATTCTCTTGCCACACATGGCTGTAAGGATCTTCCCTACCTGCTCAGTCCATCACCCAAGTGATCAACCTTCACTTTCAGCACTGCCATGTCCCCATCCGAATTCTCCTTAGACGATTTACTTGTTGCCGACATTGATGACACATCAATTTTCTTCTTCTTCGAGAATATTTGAGGGTTGATCGGAAGCTTTGGCATGAGTGTGAAATCATCATATTTAAATTTGCAACCTGCTTCCATGCATAAGGCAGTGATGATGGAGGAGAAGCCTATACAGTTATAGGCATTGACACAATCCCAAATGTATGCCATTATCGTACCCCTAACATCGATGCTCAAGTTCCTATTGATCATGTACAACAACAACATTCGGGAACGATGAACCTCAGTATTAATTTGCATCGGTAGCATACACACTTACAAACTTCGGGGGGATCTTGTAGAACCGGTTGATCACATTCGCTTCGAGCTCTACGAACTGACCAGAGAAGAAAACCGATGCTTAATTCTTGTACTTCATCAAGGACAAGTACTCGCATGCAAGGGTCTTGTTTGCACAATCCAGTTGTGTGATGAAGCCTTCCCACCCATGCTCGTTGACATATTCCTTGTAAGGATTTTCCATTCTCAACCCTTTCTCCAGAATGAGGCCCGACTAATGAATTCCTTGTACACACTCATTGCCTTATGACAGTCCACCTCTGTCATCGGTATTAAAGAGTTCCCTTGAACCAACTGAGACCCGTTGTCCCGTTCCTCTACATCGCCTACTCTGGATTTTTTTCCTTGAGTCCTGCCTGTTGGTCAATTTCTTGGGTGCACTTTTTTTGGGTGCCATACCTGGTAAAATAAATGTCGTATGGTTCACGGAAAATAACAGCAAAATGTTAACTCAAGTAAACACATTCAGGAAGAATGCCAGCACATGGAAAATAAATGTCATCACATGCAAAAAAGATTGGAAAAATGTCATAAATTTCACGCCATGGTTGTGATCATTCTTTACAACACCCAAAAAATAACGAAATAAAAAAGATTTGCATCCAGATGTCAGCACATGAATAAATTTCCAACCAGATGTAGGCTGAGTTCTTGTAATATAACATAGGCATAGAACTGTATTTCCATCAGTAAATTTAACCAGGAGGTGTATGAAGAACAGATGCATAGAAATGTTCCATTAAGGTAGGTATAGAACCAATTCAACAAACATAAGCCTAGAACTGTATTCACATAGAACATAGGTATAGCATACAATGGTAATTACTCCTGCATTTCCAAAACAAAATCACAATTTGGTTTTTTCCCAATTATGTTTTTTCATTAAACCAAACAATCAGCATACCAAAAATGTAGACAATCCCTAGGCAACCAAAAATGAAAGGGTACGCGCTTACCTAGTTTGGACAAGGGTTTGTTGACGACAGGTGTTTGGAGGGGGGAGAGTAGTTGGCGGAGGGAGCTTGGCGGACGGTAGCTTGGTTGATAGTGTATGGAGAGTGGACGGTAGATTGACGAAGGATGGAGCTTTGCCACGTAGGAATGAAAGGAGCTTGGGGGAGGTTGAATGGAGCGGGGACGATGGAGGGAGCGAGGATGACGGAGGGAGCGGGGATGGCAGAGGGAGTGGGGATGGCGGAGGGAGCGTTGATGGAGCTTGCCGGTGGAGGGAGTGGGAGACAGTGGAGGGAGCGGAGAATGTGGAGGGAGCTGGGCAGAGGAAAGGTGTTAGGGTATTGGGTTGAATGGCCAATTTTACACACACATTGGCTGCATTGTACACACACATGGGCTGAATTTTACAGACACATGGGCTGAATTATACACACACATGGGCTGAAAGGTAGGAGGGACGATGTAGGAGGCTTGAGGTAGAAGGCTCAATGGTAGGAGGCTGAAAGGTAGGGGGGGCCATGGGAGGAGGCTCGATGATTCGAGGGAGGTAGTAGGCTTGAGGGTAGGAGGCTCGAGGTAGGAGGCTCGATGATTTGAGGGAGGTAGGAGGCTCGATGGATTGAGGGGCTGGAGGGGCTGGAGGGGCTTAAGTGCTCGAGGGGCTTAATGGCTCGATGGAGCGAGGGGCTCGATGCTTCGAGGGATTGGGGAGCTCGATGGCTCGAGATGGTCGATGGTTCGAGGTGCTCGAGGGGCTCGATGACTCTTGGGGTCGAGTGGTTCGATGGGTTTGAGTGCTCGAGGGGCTCAATGGGCTCGAGTGCGGGAGAGGGTAATGAATTTGAGGGGGGCGAGGGCTCGAGGAGCTCGAGGGGCTCGAATGGCTCGAGGGGCTCAAAGGGCTCGAGTGCTAGAGTGGCTCGATGGCTCGAGGGACTCGAGTTCTCGAGGGTTCAATGGTTCAAGCTCAAGGGCACACCAGTTCGAAGGTTCAGGCTCAAGGGCTCAAGGTTCGAGGCTCTAGAGGATGCATGGCACGAGGGTTCGATGGTGTTACAGTAAATTAGGATTGATTTGATTGATTATGGATAAGTCTTGTTGACTAAGCCAGAGTCTTAGTAGGACTTGATTTTCTTGTGTATTCTATTTATTCCTAACATCAATAGATCACCACATTCGGGCTCGAGGACTCGAGGGCTCATGTTAAAGTTGTCTGAAATCCGAGGTCTGATTTCTGAAAATTATATTATGTATAATATAAGAGTAATGACAAGAAGTATTTCCCGTAACCAATTATTGTGTTCTTGACAAGAATATATGCAGTACAATAAGGAAACATAATATGAGTAGAACTCTGGCTTAATCAACATAACATATCCCAAATCAATCAAGATCTAATCAGGAACATGATTTTCTCTAACACGTAAGTCATGAAATCAATTTACATATCAGTATTCTATATACACTGGTTAACTATATATGATCGTGTTCAATACAACTAAGGCTTGTTCAAACCCTAGGCCATTACTTGATAACCCATATGGTTATCTACAAGTCGCACGTAGTCAGTGAGCGTTCCATGTACACTGGTTAATCGACTATAACTTAATTGGCGATCCGTATACACTAGTAATATGCAATCGTAAAATATAGTCTTCCTCAAATACATAAACATGTTTGAATTGAAGGAAACCTAATTCCTGGTTAAACTCTATTTCTTTGGCCGTTCTATGTATACAAGTAATAGTATGAAACACTAAATACACGATTCTAGGTAGAAGCATCTATTGTAAGTAAACAGTATCCAGACCTTAATTAATTTGTCTTGAAATATTATTTATAATTTTATACGTAACTCAATACGAAGTAGCATAAAAATCTCATGAAAATGAGCAAGTTGGCCAACAAAGCAGTACATTTACAAATTGAACTCCAAATTGACCCAACAAAGTAGCAAGGATGGTCAAAATAAACTCCCAATTGGCCCAATAAAACATCACTTAGCTTCCCTCCCAGATTTTCCTTCTTCCCTCCATAACCTTATCCCCAAATTTGAGCTAAACTCCCACCTAACACTTCTACCGATTTTCCCTCTCCCCCCTTTCCACCGATTTCACTCTTCCCTCTCCCCTCCCTACATCCCCTTCTCGTTGCTTGCAATTTTGATCGAGTAAAGTGGGCGCTTATCCGGCCGGTGGCAAAAAACATTGCCAAGAGTGATTAGTTTTTGGGTAAGTCTTCTACATATCGTTATATGGGTCGTAGTTTGCTATTTTCCTGGGTTTAATGAATATATATATTAGCTGTTGGTCTCTTAGCTTGTGAGTTTGTGTTTAAATTTGTTAGGTTATTAGTGTGGATAGTTGTTCATGTGCATAGATGATTTGTTTGCCTATTTTGAATAATTTTAGACATTTTTCCTATTTTGTTTTTGCCCCCTTACAAAATTTTTGGATATTATGTTGATAGGTAATGTTAAAATTTCAATTTTTTGATTGACTTATACAAGTGCGAGTGAATGGCTAAGCCGAGGAAGAAACTGTTTGACTCTGGTACTAAAGCCGTAGAAGACAATTGTGTTACCCCTACAAAAGATGAAAATTGTGATGTTAATAACGAGGAAGTGGATGATGCACCCAAATCATGCTTGGGATTGGAAAACTCGGGGGAGGAAGAAGAAACTATATCAAAAGATGACATTAGTGGGAGTTTTGACAAGTTTGAGATTAAAGAGTATTGCAAGCGTAGAGGCACCGCCACGTGCAAGTCCGGGTTGCTAGCAAAGCAAAAGAAGCCCCTTAAAATATTCTTCGACGATGACTTCAAACCCTTGGTGATGTGCAGCCGGTGGTCGATGTATGTTGGCTATGCCTTCCGACCAAGAATCCGCTTCAGCACATGGCATAATTGGAAAGCAGTCCCACACCATGTAAAGAAGATGCATGGGAAGAAATTCTCGTAAGTGTGTTCTAATCCTCCATTTTCATTTGTTTAGTTCATTTTCATTAAATTTTACACTAACATCACCTATCTTTGCCCACTAGATTAACTAGGATATACAAACCAAAATGACATTCAATGAGATGAATAAATTCCGAAATAAATGGACAGTTTATGCAGGTGAAAAGTGGAGGAATTGGAAGGCTAAGGTGGCTCACAAACACATAGTGTAAAAAAAACCAGGTTCTTGTGCATGGACTGATTATGGATGGATGGACAAAAAAATGAGAGCTATTTGTGAAACACGGATCAACCCCTGAATTCAAGGTTATTCCATCAAAATTCTTAATGTCTAGTCATTACTTTGTGAGCATTTTACAAAATCGATGAACATATAGGCATTAAGTGACACAGAAAAAGTAAGCGCCTCACATAAAGAGTACATCCATCATGCGGGTAGTGGAGGGATCGTAGGCTTGCTATAGAACTCAAGAAGAGGAAAAGAAGGGCTGAAATTGACAATCTTATGGATCAAGGTCAAAGTGTAGAAGAAGGGGAGGCTTTATTTCAAATCATGGATTTCAAACTGGACCGCTTGGAGGTGTTCCTAGAAGCTAACTGGGACAAGAAATTATCGACCTACACCAACGACTGCATTAAAAGAGCAGCCCCGACTATTGTGAGCCAAATTTATAATTGCTTCTATGTCTATTAATATTATCAGATGGAATGCATAGTAATGGCTTGCATATGTTTTGTTTATTAGAAAAACCTTTTGGATAAGAAGGAGAAGGGAGAGTTGGTAACACAAGGCAAAGAAGATATTCTCGTTCAAGCAACGGGTAAGAAGGATTATGGGGGTCGTTGGAGAGGTTTCCCCACAACGGCCAAGGTGAACGAGGCCTTACCACATTTTGCTGTGAGCCATTATGTATCTAGTCAGTGTGGGAGCACAAACACAAAACCATTTAAAGAAATCTCAAATTCAAACAAACTACCAACAGATGTGATCGAGCACAACGAGAGATTTGTTACTTTATTTGAGGCCCAAACAAATTGGCTGGATGGACATTTGGGTAAAGTTATTCCCCCACACTTGGATGCCCGCAATTTCCTTGCTACATCTTTCAACTACGTGAATAAGAACAACTGGGTATTCATTCCTTCAGCATCTGGATGTAGTGACCCACAAGGAACCGTTGCGAATGACAAGGTATTCTATACCATGAACCTCATCGTTAGCTGCTTTCTTGCTCTGTGAACGTTAGTTTTTGGATTTAAATTTCCTGTCAAATTGTTTTTTGGCTTTTAGACATTTTATCCCAGACAACACACTGAAAGCTGCAGCGCGCTGCAGCTTTCAGTCTAAACTGAACACCGAAAGCTGTGGCTATATATAGAATTCATTTCTTGTTATAGTAAACTTTCCGGGCCGATTGTATCTTCAACGACCATTGGTCCCTATTAAGATTGATTACATTTAAGACATAATTTAATTTTCATTACTTAATAACACTCACTTATTGTCCAACTGATGTTTTTCCCCTTTTTTTTGAATTTTGTTCTCAGAAAGGAAAAAAGTGCTACCTATATGTTTTGAACCATTATGGAGAAAGAGATGTAGCTGCATTTGGTATCTTGTTTCCAAAAGGATAAGGAAACATACTTACCCATCAAGTGGGAGCAAGTAAAGCTTTGTGGACCTGTGATCATTCCCAAGGCACCTTTACCGATTGAACACGAAGAATTTGAGTTTGTCACTGAGGCCATTGGATATAACATTCTATGGCCGGGAAAGATGATAAGTGTCATTAGGAAACAGGATGATGAGGTGTGATAATTGTATTCTTCTTATCATCTTATCATATATATCTTTGTAGATATTACTAAAACATAATTTCTTGTTGAACTGCTTACGTAGGAGAACGAGTAGCAATCGCCTATTAAACAATTGGTAGTTGATGCAGATGGAAGTCTTGAAATAAACCTCACACCAAAAACTAACATGGAGATTGAAGAGGTTAAACAAATAATTATACTAACTAGCTATGACATCCAGATACATATTAACACACTCTCCCTTACAGGAGGCGCTGGCTCAGGAAGATACTCTGGATGGAGAGGTGGTCGCTCGATCAGTAAAAGGAGAGGTAAAACATACCCCACACTTTTTCATTCCGACCTATTATTTCAATGCCTAAATAACAGTTTACCCATTAGCAAGTAGCAAAAGAGAATACTACATTGGCGGAGAATGGGCAACCCAATCCTCCCATGTCGGTTTCTGACCATTACATTTTTGTTAGAACTCATTTTAGCCTTTACAATATGATCAACTACTGAATTATATACATATACTGCTCAACTAACATGATTATATTCTCAATGTAACACAGAAGACAAAGAATGCAATGCTGTTGTTCAACATATTAATGAAGTTTTAAGACTATCTACAGAAATATGTGGACCTAACAAAGTCTTCCGCATCAATTTCAACGCGGAGGTGTTTGGATCACAAGAAGTCTATACAGCCATATTTACTGACAAGCTAAAAATGTTCATGAACAGCTTGGACGTGGAAAATTAAATGGAGTGGATCAGTGGGTGCCAACTTGATATATGAGCATCGTAAGAATTGCACAGTTACATTATTTATAGATGTATCATTATATTTATTTCACTTACAGTATTATTATGCCAGATACCTATGTGATGGGGTGGTTGATTGAAGCCACGTCCAGTTTATTCCGGCTGGTTCAAATTCAATAGCTCAAAAGGCAAATCAGAGGGTCGAACTTACTGCGGACCAGGTTTCAACTGTCATGTGCCGCACTCAAGCAAGGATGTACTTCTCCCCGTACAATCGAAAGTGAGTTTTATTCTTTTTTGTGTTGTTTGACCCAGCCTCATAGAAGCAATAGCAACCATATGCTGTGATTTTATTTTTAAAAAATAATAAGTATTTTGGCCTTTCCTTTTTTTTTATAAAAGCCATTGGTTTTTGCTCGTCTTCGTACCGGAAATCGATCGAGTGTATTGCATCGACTCGATGAGTGGGGGAATTTCCAAACGTAATAGGCTATGCCTTAAATTGATTCATTTGTAAGTGGAACACATTTTTGTCATTCCTTCTACTTTAATGTTTTACAAAATTGTTTGTTCCTATCAACGTGTTATTGTAGGTGTCTCACTTTCTTTGCTCGATTATTTACAATTATTGTTAATAATTGGTACAATGACATTCATTGTTCTATCCATTACTTGTATTCATCATTGCATGTAGGAAAAAGTTAGACCTAACTAAAGTATTATGTGTGATCCCAAATTTCTGAAAATATATTTTTACATATTGATATAAATATATTTTCATCGGTTGTAGGGTTGCAACAAAATATCGACGGTTCAATTCTGACCAAAATACATCCTACCCTTCGAACTATACATGGAATGTCATAAACATCAATGTACATATTATCCCGTAACATCATATTTCCTCTGTTATTTTTACGTTCGTAATCATTTAAGCAAATTCTCCTTTATATCAGCACAAGATACAAAATAGTACTTGGGAATGTGGATACTATTGCATGTATTACATGGAAAAAATTGTTAGGGACGTGAATGACATTGACATTATTCCGGTACGTTTTCCTATATTGTTTTTTGTATTTGTTAGTCTCTCACATATATATCCTTTTCTAACATGCAATTTAATACCTTGTTTCAGCAATTTCCAGATGATTACACTCCTCTGGGGAGCGATCTACTGCGGAGCATTGCTCTGAAATGGGTTTGTATTTTTGCAAAATGTACTCTGCTAAAATGTATAGCTCAATTGAATGTCATACAGGGACTTGCCTCCATGATTGGATAGTAGTTAGTATTATCTCTTATGAGAAAGGTAATTGTCCTTCACTTTTGATACTCGTCATCTCCATGATGAGGGGGGGGGGTTCCACTATCTTATGTAGGCCACTAAGAACCATATTTCATGCACTTCTATCGCTAGTCTAAAGTTATAGTTGATCAAATTCAATATTTTTTTCTACCTACTTGTTGTCTATGTGTGATGATTGTTGTATTTATTGGGAATTGATGTTTGGTATTTGTGCTTTTTTTATTTATGCATCGATTTAAGTAATCTACGCACAAATGATAATTGGTGCCATTTATGAAAAAGAATGCACCGGTTTGGAAAACAAGCGTAAATATGAAACTGGCTACGTGAAGATGGACTGAAAGAGCGGCAGAGCGCCGCAGCTTCCAGCGACCAGATTAGTCCCACATTTAACACCGGTTTTTGCTAAAATAATAACCGGTGCTAAAAACTAACCGGTGCTAGCCTATCATTTAATTAGCACCGGTTTTAAAACCGGTGCTATAAAATAACCGGTGATAACAATACGTGCATAGCACTGGTTTTAAAACTGGTGCTAAAAATCTACTTTTAGCACCGGTTTTAAAACCGGTGCTACAAAATAAACCGGTGCTAAAAATACACTTTTAGCACCGGTTTTAAAACCGGTGCTACAAAATAAACATGTGCTAAAAATACACTTTTAGCACCGATTTTTAAACCGGTGCTGATAATAACCGGTGCTAAAAATACACTTTTAGCACCGGTTTTTAAACTGGTGCAAAAAAATAACCGGTGCTAAACATACACTTTTAGCACCGGTTTTTAAACTGGTGCTAAAAATAACCGGTACTAAAAATACACTTTTAACACCGATTTTAAAACTGGTACTAAAAAATAACCGATGCTAAAAATACACTTTTAGCACCGGATTTAAAACCGGGGCTACTAGGAAACAATTTTAACACCGGTTTTTTAGCACCGGTTATAAAAAACCGGTGCTAATTCAGTACATATTAGCACCGGTTTTTTATACCGGTGCTAAATAAAATCGGTGCTAATTCAGTACATATTAGCACCGGTTTTTTATACCGGTCCTAAATAAAACCGGTGCTAGATGTAGGAACTTAGCACCGGTTTTTTTTCAACTGATGCAATCGTTTCAATGGTTACTTTGGCACCTGGTTTTTTTCACGAAAATAATCGGTGCTACAATATAAAAAAACCGGTGCTAGAGGGTGGTCTCTGTGGTAGTGATCTATCTTGCTGGTTAGATATTTGCATTACCAATGGTGTGTGATCAGAAACTTCCATGTGCAAGGTTTTTATGTTAGAATTTGGAAAATTGATCCACCATTTATTATTTGAGATGCCTCTGTCCAACATTTTCTATACCATACCCTTAGGTCTCATTCATGTCCGTGTATAAATTGTTCCAGAGGTAGGGATGGTGCTCATATTAGCTTTGGATAAGAATTTATAAAAATTCTGGATATGCTTTGGGTTTAGATTAAAAGGTCCTAAGTATTCTTCTCCTTTTTCAATAACATTGAAGTCCCCAATGAAGCATATTGGTTCATTTTGTAAATTACAGATTGTTTTCCAAAGTTTATTTCTCTTTGTGATCCTTTGTTTAGCATATATAAAACCTACTACACATTCTTTAATCAAGTTATGATGTTTGATCTTTGCTAATATGATTTGTTCCTCAGTTGAAATGATATCTAGTGTGATAGTATCATTCCAAAAAAGCCAAACCTTACATCCTTGTATATTAAAGAAATGTTTGAAACCCAATTTGAAGCAATACTTTGTATGTTCTCATCTTTAAGCATTGGTTCAATTAGAGTTAATAATTCCAGCTTATGTCTATTAATCTTATTTGAGAAGGACTGTTTCCTTCTCACCTAATGTTCCGGACACAAATATTAACTCCTATCATTAATCAGGTTTGGTTTAGTTCAAAGTGGAATGGGTTACCGCCGTATTTGGCATTGAGGTATAATCTTTTTAGTTATATTTTCTTGTTTTTATTTTGTCTTTTGTGTTCCCATCAGGATTATTCTTTAGCAGAGAGCTAAACTGGCCTGAGATTCTTTTAGGTCTGCAATCATTTCAGACATGTTGTATGTTTCAGTATTAAGACATTCCAATCTTTTATTTTTCTTGTTTCCAGATATTAAGAGTGGAGAATCTCCAGTATGAATTTCAATGAATTCATCAGATTCTGTGTTGTTGATAATCTCTTCATTTTGAGTGTTATTAGTACCTGTAGCTTAGGACACCAGTTAGTGATTCAATTTGGCTTGTTCCATTATTAAAGACTCAAACTTATTAGCAGTTGTGCCCTCCTTAGTGTGGTTGTTAGACAAATCAGCTTGACTACTAGCATTTCTGTTGGATGAAGATTGAGCAGGTTTGACAATCATAGAAGCTTCATAGATAATTTCTGTGTGTTCTGTGCTAAGAGTTCCATTATCGGTGTTTTCATTAACCTGAGTATTGTTAGTTGAATTAATCCTTGAAATCTTCTCAAGTAAGCCTTTTTGGTTATTAAAAGTATTAGTGGCAATTCCCTGGTTCAAGGACTGATTAGCAGATTGAGCCTTTTTTGTGTTCAGAAATTCATTTACAGATTCTTGAGGTGCCATATGAGCATTAAGAGGCACAATCACTGCTTGTTTCATAGGAAAAACCACATTACTAAACTTTAAAGCCAACACAAAACCATTTGAGTTATTAATAAGGTTAGCCATTCCAACATTAGCATTAGCCATTTTTGTGTTCACGGATTCATTTACGGATTCTTTAGGAGGCATATGAGCATTAGCAGGCATAGTCACTGCTTGTTTCATAGGCAAAATCACAGTACTAGACTTTAAAGCCAACACTGAACCATCTCAGTTATTGACGAGGTTAGCCATTCCAACATTAGCATTAAACACATTATCATCAAGTGAAACGAAAGCAGGATCAGCCGCTACTTGCTTCTCCGACAAAATCAATTCAAGATTAGATTTAGATGGAACCTGTGATTGTGTTCTTTTCTTTCTTGCATCATTAGGTTGAAAATTGGTATCAACCAGGGTTTTGTCCAATACCCGTGAAACTGTTGCCTTCACAAACTGAGAGTTTGGGTTAGCTTTATGGTTTAAGACAGGTACATATCTTTTCTCATTTAAAGTCAGACTTAAGGAAGACCTAATCCCATTACCCGAGGCCCTTCTATGTTCATCATGGGATAAGTTACTTTACCTAAAACATTCTGATTAGGTGGATGATCTTCAGGTCTCCAGGCATTGTTTATGAACTTAGCTCCATCATTTCTGCAATCAGAAGTGAAATGGCCTAGTTTAAGGCAGTTAGTGCAGTAATCTGGGATGCCCTCATACTTTATATACTGCTAAAAACCTATATCTCTATAATCAATCCAAACTCTTTCCACCAGTGGTTTTGTGATATCTATTTTGACACAGAATTTTGCAACATGAGGCATAGTTTTATTTAGGGTGGCCTTATCTACCCTAATTATATTTCCAATTAAAATCCCTAATGACATCATGCCCAGTTATAAAAAAATTGTTGCGGGAGTCCATACATTACATCCCAGACTGGTACTATAGGTGAGTCAGCATTAGGATTAAAATTGTGTTCACATTTCATAATTCTAAGAGAATAAGAACCAAAGTTCCACACTTATGTAGTCAGCAATGATAGAAATCATTAGATAAGGCAAAATATATCAGAACATGTCTGTTGTCAAGCATGTCAATGTCGGTGTGGCCTTTAAATCCTGCCGTCTGAAAGTCTTTTCTCAATCTTTCCATATGGGGCCTGCTTTGTAAAAATTTTCCCACTAGAGTCCATCTCATAGGAACTTCTAGCCTTTCACATTCTTCAATTGAATAAAACGTAAACCTGGTTCTCCGAGGTGGTCAATTCATGGTTTTGGATCGAATGGATTTATAGATAAGTTAGTTTCAAGTCTCAGAGCATGAATTAGTTCTTTACCGAGAGCTTGAGCATAGGATAAAAATGGTTTGGGACCAGGGGGACAGCTCCGCCATTGTGGCATTGCCGAAGGAGCGTGTGCGGTAGGGTTTACAGGGGATTTTCAATTTCCTTAGAGAGGGTTCCAAAATCCATCAGAGTGTATTGATTCCAAGCTGTTTTACCATTGTACATGGTCATATCCATCACTTTTGGGATAAAGGGAACCCTATTAGGTTTTTAAAGAAAAGGAAAATAAAATAGCCCAGTTCAACCGTGGAGAATATGGGGGTGAAAACAACCTGAGGTTTAATCTTGGGTGATGATACTCGATCTCAAAGGCCCAGGACCCTAATATTTAATGGCTTGAAGTGATTGAATAAAAATGGGCCTCACATATAATCAAAGCATGGTTAATTTTACGATAATTTAAATAATGAAATATGTTAAAATTAATAAAATACAATATTTTCAATTCTTTAGTACAGTTCTACGTGATTTTTAGAAGCAAATTCACCAATCCAAAATCAAGCTCTTCAACCAAATCACGATCAATAGATAGAGTAGCTAGTTAGCTCAATCTATCTTGTGACACGGTAGAGTGGGGGCATGACATAATCAACTTCAACTTGGAGAAACTTCTTTCAACAAAGCAACAATCAAGACATATCCACCCATTTGGACACAGTATAGTGAGTAGTATCTTATAAGCAATCAAGACATTTGGATGACAATTATCCATGTCCTTTAAATAGTTCAACATTTCAATAGCCCTCATTTTTTTTTATTTTTGTCGACACCTCTATCAATTGCTTTAATTCCACGAACAAGTCCCCTCCATCTAATCTAAAGTCGTGTCTTTTTTAGATACATTTCCAAACTATAACAAGATGCCTTTAAACTATTGTAACCCAATACCTTTGATTTCTCCAAATCAAACAAGAATCCAAAAGTTTCTTGGTACATTTCAAATTGATCAAACCTACTTCAGAACGATGTCAAATCATTATCCATCACTTCTTTGAAGTAGAACACTCTAAAGGATTCTTCACGGGACATGATCACATCTTCACTTTTACTTTCATCATATTTCCCCTTCCTAACATGGGGACACTTGTTAGAAAAATTGGGTTCAACACCCATCTCCATAGCAAGAACATTAGCTTCAATCAATGATTCTTCATATCCATTTTCCCTATACAATTGGAAAAAAAGAAGAAGAAGATAAGTTCTTTAAATTCAATCAAAACATCCTCAATATCAATGTTCTCGGTGTGAAAAATTTTACTCACAACATTAACCTAAGACAACAACTTGTGTCAAATAACCAATCCAAGTAAGAATTCAAAATTCTCCATTTGCTCAATTGCAAGAGAATCGGCTTCACTTTTGAACTTTGAATCATCACTACTATTTCCAAGAAAATTAGTGCATCTCTTACTTCACAAGCTTGAAACTTTATGGCTCTCACACTTTCAAGATGGCTTTCCTAACGAGTTTGTGACAATGTTCTAAGTGTAACATCTTTGACCACTTCTTTAAAAATTCTCCACCACTTGGTTGAAGATGAAAACGGCGTATGAATATGTTGAATAATGCCAAAGAAAGAGATGGAAGGAGTACTACGGTGAGCCATATTGTAGAGATTAAGGTTAAGAGAGTGACAACCACAAGGGGCGTAAAAGGCTCTAGGATTGATGTCAAGCAATTTTCTTTGCAAACCTTTATTTTTCTTTTCGTATTTGACCCATTTTCATATCACTGGCCTTTTATATCATCAACATCAAGATCAAGTTTAGCCAAAGTATTGTCAAAAGTCTCAAAAAGTCCCTTCCACAATGTATCATCTACCTTCATAAACTCACTAAAAAAATCATCGACCTTAGACAAAGTTGGAGAGGCATCAATGTACCTTATCACAAGTCACATATGCTCTTGGTGGCTTAGGTCCAGAGTACAATCAAGAATGATTGAATAATACTTTGCTTTTTTGATTTTCTTGAGAATTACACTCTTTACTTCATCGGCTAACAAAAGTATAATTTCATTTTGAATTTTGTGACTAAGATAATGTTTCCTCATTTCTTTCTCCCAGATACGACGAAGGTGCTCCCTCATTATTGGATAAAATCCGGATATCATTTCAATAAAATTTAAGATGTTTCCATTGTTTTTTCATCAATATTCTCACAACTTCCACAAAATGCCAAGTTACATGTTGCAAGCATTTTCATGAACACTAATATTCTTCTCAACGCTTCACTCCATCGCTCCTTCTCTTTGAAGATTTCATCTTGTAAATTATGATCAATAGTTGTATTTTTTCGATATCTTTTCTCCAACTCAATATAACTTGTCATGCATATCATATGAACATCACTACTCTCATGAAACTTGAGTGACCTTTCTACATTTTCCAATCTTTGAATTCTTCATGAGCCAACTGAGTGTGGTTGTGTCTTTCCTTAACCTTGAACAATCTACAACAAAAAACAAAACACCACATCCGTTTTCATCGAATAAACTAGAAATCTCCTCTCTTGAGTCTCCCCGTTACTCAAAAAACTTGGTGTAATAAGAACGAGCAAAACACCTATCACCACTTTTTTGGATACTTGAACTTGGCATCCTCTCTCGTGGACCTCTCTATTATATGATCTCTAAATTTTTGAGAAATGGTACCCCGATTCCCGGGATCATAAATTTTTTTAGTTTCATCTTTCACTTGTTTCTCATCACTATCCATACATTTTTTGTTCCTCAACATCATTGACATTGACCTCAACTTCAACTTCCTCAATCACATCACATTCAATCACTTGAACTTATTCTACCATTTCATCTTCTTCAATATGATTTATATTCGAAGCAACTTGTTCCTCAACATTATCAATATTCACCTCAACTTGGTCATCATCAATTAGATCTTCATCTTTTTGACTTGCATCCCCTTCTTCAAATGTTTTCTACATAAATAATCTCTCAAGAACACCTTTTTGTGCTTTCACATATTTTTCGTGAGTTTTAATTTTCCTTCTTTTTGAAGCTCCACCTGCACACTTTATTTTTCGCTTTGACGGGTCCATATTACAACTATAGATAAAAAGAATTAGATTTCCAGCAAACACAATGAGCTCACATTTGCAACAAAACAATGAGCTATGCATTCTGGTCATGAACACAATTACACAAAATACATCTCTTAAAATCTATGCTAAAAGTACCACCGAAAATTCATGCACTTTTTAGAATTCAACAATAAAAGTGAGCATAAAACACCTATATTAAACACAACTAATTAACAACACAACTATTCTTCACCTTTTCAAAGCATCGATGGAGAAAATGGAGAAGTCACAATTCAAATTTCGAGTTCATAGTACACCAAAGTCTAAACCAAACAAAACATTAGAAGATTTGAAGATGTGATACCAACTGAAAATTCTTCAATAAAGCTGAGAAGAAGAATAGATGATCGGCTGAATGATTATAAAACCCTTGGATTTTTGAAGTTTGGAGCACCGGTCATTTAAAATGGAAGCTTTGTGCAGAGGGCAAAATTCTTCAGTCGTGAACTAGTGCAGAGAAGATGGGCAAAAAGGAAACTTTGGGTCTTTCATTTTGTTATAAATTCATATCCACCCATTTTCCTATTATTTTACATACATTTATTATGTAAACTTCGCAACCTTAGACTTTTGATCCTTTAGGTAAGTCTACCAAGTCTCATGTATAATTAATCATTATTGACTCAAGTTCACTGCTCATTGCTTCTTTCTAAAAACTAGCATTTATAGATTTTACAGCCTCTTCATAATTTTTAGGATCTTCTTCAAGAAGGTGAAGAAAAATTAATGACTCATTTAATTCATCTACACATCTTCAAGTTCAGTCACAAAAGCAGTCACGAAATTGAGTCCAAAATCAGTTTCTTTTCTACGTCTCTTAATTCTTCAAATTTCATTATTACCATGACCGGGTACTTGCATAGAAGAAGAACTAGTAGAAACAAGTATCTCATTGGAAGAAACATCATTCATATTATTTAAAATAAATATGAATTCAAAAAAAGTCAAGCATTCCTATATCCGCACATTGATTTATCATGTAATCGCATAAATCTATAAGCAGTACTATTTTCAGCATATTCCACAAAATGGCATCAACAATTTTAGGACCAATAGTATCACGTTTGAAAGCAGACAAAGCTACTTTCAACAGACACCCCCACATGTTAAAGTATTTCAAGTTAGGGGTATATCATTACCACAATTCATGTGGTGTTTTATTTAATCTTTTATGAGACACCTTATCTAGAATATGATTAGATGATAGTACAGCCCCCCTCCCCTCAATTTCATTAGGTAATCCAGAACTTAAAAATATTGTATTCATCATATCATTTAAAGTTATATTTTTCCTTTAATCTATTCCATTTTGTTGTGGAGTGCAAGGTGCATTGAACTCGTGAATTATGCCATTATTTTCAAAAAATTCTTTAAGGAAGTTTGTACTTTATTCTCCTCCCTATCTAACCTAAATTGCGACCTAGTTGATTTTCTACCTCAGCTTTGTAGATTAGGAACTTTTGTTCTGCTTCATCTTTAGTTCTTAGAAGGTAAATTTTAGTATGCCTTGAATAATCATCTACAAAGTTTATGTAGTATCATTTTTCACCTTTACTTTAAAAGTTTCTAAAATCCACTAAGTCAGTGTAAATTAGCTCTAAAAGTTCAGTTACTCATCGAGTTACTTGTTTAAATGGTTTCTTAGAGATTTTAGCTTCCACACAAGTTTGACATTTTTTCAATAGAAATATTGGCATGTTAGGTAGCAAGTTCATGTGTTGCATTCGTTTAAGTGAATTTGTACTAACATGTCCTAAACGTGCATGAAAATATCAAAAGACTCAACAACGTAAGCAGAAGTAGATGCTTCATTAATAGCAGTGGTGTTCACAACACCCACCCCAAGCGTGTATCTAGTTTTTACAAATTGGCCATTTTGAGTGATAACTAGTCCATAATTGGTTTATTGTCCACCATTTGGAACTTGAGCAAGTTCCCAACCGCGTACTTTTTCTTCCCCACATTATCAATGCCATATTTCTTCTCCAACGTCTCCCATATTGACGTAGCAGATTTGTTGGTGATGAACAAGTCAAATATAGGATTCGTCATGTTATTGAGAAGATGTCCCCTAGCTGTTTTTCTATCTTTCTCATACTTGAGAATGGACTCTTAATCTTCCTTTGAAGGAACTTCAGATGTTTTTCCTAGTGTTTGATTAGTGGTGGAGGTAGTGGTTTTAATTTTGGGGGAGATATTCAACCTTCTGCTGTTCAAGAAAAATTAAGGCCCTTCGAGACCGACATTTGTAATTAACAGTATTCAGAGGAGGTATTTTTGATAGTTCATTCAAAAATCTTGTTTAACTAGTGTTAACGAATGTATATATTAACCTCATCACAAAAGCGCTCTCACGACTAGGGGTGAAAACACATCGACTATAAGTTTCTTCACGATTTCAACTCCTCCAGTCTGGTAGCTTCACCGGAGTTTTCTACCATGGGTAAATTGAGTAGTAGAAATAAGGGAAAATATCATAGAAAGGAGAGCTTGAGGAAGGAAGTCGTAGCTGAGAGAGATGCGGGGTTTAAAAGGGGTTTTGCATAGTGTGGTAAGTAAGGGGAAGGAGAAAGTAATTGAGGATAAATCGGAGGACAATTTCACACCGGTGGGAGAAATTGCAGTATGCCTAGAGTCGATTGTAATAACTACAAAAATTTTTGGAAAAAGAAGGTAGGAAGCTGGAATGGGAAGATAAAGAGGAAGAAGGTCTTGAAAAGAAGAATTGGAGCTCCCTAATTGATTGAGAGAAAATAGGAGTTCGTTACTACAAACCTATGGAGATTGATAGAACCCTAATGAATGCGGTTACAATGGAGAAAGTGGTTGAGAGTGAGATACAGTGGAACTCGACTGTAATGTGCCGACCAATAGGTGCCATCCTCCATTCAAGGTAATAGAAGGGTTCTTTCTTAGAATTTGGGGGAGCAAAGTGTCAAAAATATGGTTCTTGATTTGGGTATTTCATGGTTAAATTCCTGAATAAAACTTTCTGTGATGAACTGATAGAAAAGAGAATAATCTTTTTTGATAACAAACCTATAATTATCAAGCAATGGTCCAAAATACTTTAGCAAAGATGAGTCTGAAGTAGTGCCTGTCTGGGTTCAGTTGCCAGGACTGCCTATGGTTTACTGGAAACCAAGTTTGATCAGTAAAATCAAAATCCCCTTGGGAAAGCCCATTTTTTAGACAAGTCTACCCTAGAGAAAGATAGGTTAGCTTATGCACGAGTTTAGATTGAAATAAAAAATAGGAGGGCAGTTGCCTGATTAGATACTATATCTGAATGAAAACAAGACTGTAATGTATCTGGAATTAAGGTATGAATGAAGGCGTGAGAAGTGTGTGGGGTGTGGCATGATAGGGCACGGTGTTAATGTTTGTAGAAGAAAAGAGGGGGCTATAATTAAGGGTAAAAATAAGCAGGATTATGTTCCAATCAAGATGATTGAATCTCAGCTAGTGGAAAAGAAGGAAACTAAAAATGGCCAGACAAGTACTTCTGAGACGGTTGTTGAAGCAGTTGCAGGCACAAGTGGAAGTAGGGGAATGCAGGGGAAGCAGTATGGAGGGATTGGAGATGCTCAGAAAGTAAGACATTGCGGTAGAATGGGGGATCAGGGGACTCTTTTGGTAGAC
The DNA here is from genome assembly GCA_037428765.1 of Rubia yunnanensis. Classification (NCBI taxonomy): domain Eukaryota; kingdom Viridiplantae; phylum Streptophyta; class Magnoliopsida; order Gentianales; family Rubiaceae; genus Rubia; species Rubia yunnanensis. Next base: position 81,536,827 of record CM075064.1, read on the forward strand.
CCTCATAATGGACAGTAATCTTGTGGCCTGAATAAAAAAGGGGAAATATAGGCGCATAAGGAATTTTTGCCTGATCAATCAGGTGAAGATGATATGCCTATTGGAAACCAAAGTAAAAACTAAAAATAAAAAAGAGTTTAGGATAGGATTGGAATAGGTTGGAATCTGTTGACAAATGGTGAAGAGGAAGGATATGGGTGGGGTGGATATTTGATTACTTAGAGGTGACAATGATCAGTATGGGAGAGCAGTGGTTGGACCTGAGCTGGAAAATTAAATCAAACAATATGGAGGGATTTCTTACAGTGGTTTATGGCCATAATTCTGCTGAAAAAAAGAATGCAGTTATGGAGACACCTGATGGGATTGGGGATAGAACAAAACCCTGGTTGGTCATAGGGGTCTTTAAATCTCCTTTGCAGTTTGAAGATAGACTGGGAGGAACTAAGGTAGACTTAAAGGAGATTGAGGATTTTCAGGAAGTGGTGGAGAAACTAAATCTGACAGAAATGAGAACTGTGAGACCAAAGTTTACATGGTGTAATAGAAGAGAAGCCGGGGATAGAATATTTAGAAAGATAGATAGGAGTCTTATAAACAAGGTGTGGATGAGTGTGCTTCAGGATACATACTGTGAGATTAAGGCTGAGAATATGTCAGATCACACTCCACTGCTTGTGAAATTGACTGGCAATACTGGAAGAGCTCAGAAACAGTTTAAGTATTTCAATATGTGGTCTCTCTCACCACTATTTGAAACACTTATTATAGAAAATTGGGGGGAAATGGAGAAAGGCAGCTTACTGGAACTGTCACAGAAACTTTAATTTATTCAGCTTCCACTTTCAAATCTGAATAAGGTAGAGTTCTCAGATATAAGAAAGAAAGATTATGAGGCAACTGAGAAATGGAGAAAGGCTTAGGAGACATTAAATGATGATCCAAGAAGTCTGGAAAAGCATAAACTTGAAACATATGCAATAAAGGAGTCTGACAAGCTTCTGGAAGCTTAATTTCAATTCATACAATAGAAATCAAAGATTCTATGGCTTATGGAAAGTGATAGGCCTGGAAATGTCTTTTTTGCCTCAGTGAGGAAAATAAAGTATCAGAACCACATAGTCAACTTAACTATTGCTGGGAAAGTGGTGAATGATCAGAAGGTGATTGAGAGTGAACTGCTTAAACACTTCAAGAGTCAGCTTGGGGTGAAGGTCAAAACAAGAAAAATTGATGGAAGATTAGGTGAGATGGGAGGAAAACTAGCAATTGAGCAGCAGGTGAAACTACTTAGACCAGTATCAGATGATGAAATAAAAAAAAAGTCATTGAAAGGAATAAGCTCAAAGAAAAGCCCTAGCAGAGATGGTTTCACTAGCAGTTTTTTCAAGGAGGCTTAGGGGGACAGTAGGTGCAAGCTTCTCTACTACAATACAGAGCTTCTTTCATTGAGAACATATTCCTGGCAAACTGAGTGAAGCTGTGATAGCATTGATTCCTAAAATACATAATCCATAGGCACCCTCTAATTATAGGCACATAACTTATTGATCTGTGGTCTATAAACTATAACCAAGATTCCGTGTGATAGGATTAGTGAATTTTTCCTGGACTGATTAGCTATGATCAAAGTGTATTTGTGAGGGATAGACACATTGCACACAATCTTTTGCTTACTCATGGGCTAATTCAGAAATATGGATTAAAAATAATGAAAAAGACTTGCTTGATTCAGGTGGACATTAGTGAGGCATTTGATTCTATAGACTGGGACCTTTCTTATTAGTTGGTTGGAGGCTTTAATATTTCCTAGATTGGTTATTGAATGGATTAGAAAATGCACCATGACTTCAAAATTCTGCTTAGCATTGAATGGTAGACTTCCTGTACCATTTGAGAGGAAGAGAGGGGGTAAAGCAGGGGGATCCTCTTTCACCCTTACTATTTTTTCTAAGCATGGAGTACTTTTCTGGACTATTGGAGAGTAAGTTTAGAGAAGGGGAAATGGAGTACCACCAGAGATGCAACATAGTGGGAGTCTACTCACTGCTGTTTGTAGAGGATGTGCTCATATTCCATAGGGCTGATAAGAGGTCAACAGAAGGAATTAAAAACTATCTTAAAGGTTTTATGCAGGTTCCAGGACTGTCTATCAGTGTGAAGAAATCATGGGTTTTTTCTCCAGTATGGATGAAAATGAAAAGTAACCGATTCTAGACATATTGGAAGTCAGAATAGGTGAGTTCCCTCCACACTATTTGGGACTGCCTATTTCACACACCAAGTGGAGGAAAACAGATTGTGAGAAGCTGATAGATAAGATTAGGAGAAAACTGAAGATCTGGTCAATAGGAAACTTCTCTTATGCTGGCAAGATCATGCTGATTAACTCAGTACTATTGAGTATGTCAGGATACTGCGCTAGTGTTTTTCAGCTTCCTCAAGGAGTCAATGAGATGATAGTAAAGCTGTGCAAGGATTTCCTGTGGGGAAGAGAAGAAGGGCAGAGGGGCTTTACAGCAGTGGCCTAGGATACATTGTGTAAAAAAGCAATAAAAGAGAAGAAATGGGTATAAAAGATCCAATCATGTGAAACAGGGCTCTCCTGCGTAAGAATATCTAGGATTTGTGTTCTAAAAAAGACATCTTATGGGTAAAGTGGATCCAGGCCTTTTACTTCAAGGGTGAGCAGATTGAGAAGCATTAACCAAAAGTGGGGCACAATTGGGCACGGAGAAACCTACGTGCATTGTAGAAGAAGTACTGGAAGTTGATACTGGGAAGTGTTAATGGAAGAGGAAATCTAGAGTGAGTAAGCTATATGCAGAGATTAATGGTGGTGATGTTAGCAGGTCCACATAACTAATAGTCTAGAATGGAGTTGTGCTACCAAAGCAAAAGTTTTTCCTCTGGAGGGTGTTAAGAGATAGCTTGGCCACATCTAATAAACTTCACAAGTTTGGGATACTGCAGGAGCAACAACTATGTAGTCTGTGCAACATGGAGTAGGAAACAGACCTGCATATCTTTGTGAATTGCAGTTTCACTAGGTTAATGGTGAATGGTTTGGTGAATTGCATATTAAGAAATTTGAGACAGCTGAAGAGGTTTTTATTGCTAACGGTGAGTAGGCAACAATGAGAGAAGATCATGATCTTAACAGCGGCTTTGTACCATTATCGGGAGGAGAGGAACAGCAGGATTTTCAAGAAGAACGAAAGAACATTTGAAGTAATTATGGAACTTATTCGTAATGAGTGTAGATGGAGGATCAATGGAAATTGGAGAGCATATTTAGACACATAGAAATAGCCTTTTAGGCCGGATGTTAGGCCATTTTTTTGTTGAGCTAGTTAGAAAGGAGGAGTGTTATGGGCTTGGTGAGATTGGACTAAATTTTGTAAAACCATGTTTTATTCTTAATATACAAGTTCATTGCCAAAAAAAGGTATGTAGATATTTCTTGTAATTTTAATTAGATTCTATTTCCTTTTCCTAACTTGTACATGCATTATGTACCACTATATGTACCATAAGATCATGAATACAAACAAACATTATCACCCTTTTTTTTAATGGAATCAGAGCCTAAAATCCTAAAACCCTAAAGAAAATTCTCCAGCCTTCGCCAATCTCCAACCGCCACCATCCAGCCACAAATTTCTGCCACGCGCATCCGTCCAGCCACCGCTTCCACTCTCCAATTTCTCGCTGTTGTTCACCACTGTGCTCCATTAGCCATCTATGATCAAATAATGCCGTTCGCTGCCCAGATTCTCCAGTACATTATTCTTCACGTGCCGACATTGAAGCTTATGCGTTGCCGAGTCCCAATCTCCGATTCACTGCCGTAGATTCATTTGTTTCCACTGGTCCGATCTTGAACCAAGCTGCAGAACCTGAGGCCACCAACAGGCTCACATAGTTGAATCTGAGGCCACCAAGCTACAAAACCTGAACAACTATGAGGTAATTACGACTTTACTGAAACAGTTATAGTTACAATCAGGCTCTCGTTCACCTATACCTATTGGTCACCCATCGAATGATCCCTTCTTTATTGGCCCTTCTGACGGTCCTAGTTTTGTTATTGCACCCACCATCTTGAAGGGTTAAGAGAATTACCTTGAATGGTTTGATGGAATTTGTCATGTTATGCTTGCTAAGCTTAAGATTGGGTTCATTGATGGATCCATTACCAAACCCCAGGATGATCATCCTGATGCTTCCAATTGGCCTGGGGTTAATGCTACCCTTGTCTTCTGGATCTTGAAAACCCTGGATCCGGCATTGCGATCTTTTACAAGGTTTTTAGTCCAATTAACGAACTGTGGGATGACCTGAAGGCTCATTTTATTCTTGGTGATGGTATGAAAATTCTGTATATGCGCAAAGATATTCAGAACTGTAGGCAGAATGGTCAGACCATCACCATCTACTTTGGCAATATGAAGAAGCTGTTTGGGGACTACAATTCCATACAGGCTCCTTTAGTTTGCAACTGTGAAGCTAACAAACTGATGTGCACTTGTAATCTTACTGCACGCGCCTTCTTAGAGAGAGAGAGAGAGAATGATTTGATTTATCAATTCATCTCTGTTCTCGATAAAGGCTATCACACCTTGCGATCCTATATCATGAGCATTGATCCGCTGCCACCAGTCAATCGTGTGTATGCGCTTATTTCCCAGGAGGAGAATCACCGAGCTGTTACACCTTGCAATCCCATATCATGAGCATTGATCCGCTGCCACCAGTTAATCGTGTGTATGCGCTTGTTGCCCAGGAGGAGAATCACTGAGCTGTCATCCGATCTTGTGAGCCTTATTCCGACTCCATCGCATATGCCGCACGACGCCCACCACCTACGGGTTCTTTGAAAGTTGTCCTCACTTCAGTTGATTACAGGAATCTCGTATGTATGCATTGTCATCGCAATGGTCACGACAAAGCTTCATGTTTCCAGCTCACAGGCTATCTAGAATGGAAACGAAGATGAGGAAAAAGCCAATGCCGTCAAGAAGATGGCGCCAGTTCCTCGATCGAATGCCACCACTGTGCCTGGGGTTCCTTCCGTCACGGCCCACCCACCTCCACCACCGTTCACCGGTGCTGCCATGTCACCACCAGGGTTTGCGGCAGTGGCTTCCAATGGTAGTGCCCCTACCCATTCCATTTTTTCCCCACTCTGTCTGATGACCAATGGAGCACGACCATGCACTTTTTTAATCAGTTTAATTCTCTATCTGACCATGGGTCAGATAAGTCTACTTTACCTTGAATTCTTGATTCGGGAGCCTCATATCACATGACCGGTGACAAGGGTTCTCTTACTAATATTACTGCTGCTATCACTACTGTGAATGTTATACTTCCTGATTTATCTGTGGCGTCTACTACACAATATGGTTCTATCTGCTTTGGTGATGTTACCCTTAATTATGTCCTCTACATACCTACTTTGAGATGCAACTTATTATCATGCTCTAGATTATCATCTGCCTTAAATTGTCTATCTTTGTTTATAGAAAATTATTGCATTTTACAGAAAATCAGTATGAGGACTTTGATAGGGGTGGGTGAATAGTAAGGGGGGTTTATTGGCTTCGTCTGCTGGATACTCTTGTTCGTCCTCCTATCCTACAGTATTTTTCGATAGGTGCTTCTGTGTTTACTTCTAATTTATGGCATCAGCATCTTAGACATATTTTCTCTACGGTGTTGTCTTCTATTTCTTCTATTGATTTTTGCACAAATAATACTTTTGTTCCTTGCTCTGTGTGTTATAGAGTAAAACAGACTAGATATAGTTTTTCTTTGAGTTTTTCATATGCTAGTTCATTGTTTGAATTAATACATTAAGATGTTTAGGGTCCTTATAGAACACCATCTTCTAGTGATTCATTTTATATTTTAACAATAGTTGATGATTATTCCCAAGCTGTTTGGGTTTATTTATTAGTTGCTAAGTAAGATGCAGCCTCCAGGTTTATGGAATTTTGTGCTTTGTTCAAGAACTAGTTTGGCCATCTAGTGTTGTGCATCCGGGCTGATAATGGTACTGAATATTTGCCTTTGCGATCATACTTTGCTGAATCTAGGATTATTTTTGAGACATCTATGATTGATACACAACAACAGAATGACCGTGTTGAAAGCAAGCATCCCCATTTTTTTAAATGTGGCGTCTGCATTGTGTTTTTAAGCCAATATGCTAAACTGAAATTAGACCTAATGAAAGCATTTGATAGAGTAAACTGGCAGTTTCTTAAGAAGATTCTAATTAGATTTGGTTTTAATGGGAATTTTTAACTGTGGTTGTGAGTAATTTATCACAGGCTTACTTCTCTGTTCTTGTAAATGGGAATCCAGTAGGCTTTTTCAAAGCTACTAGAGGCATTAAACAAGGTGATCCACTCTCTCCTTTTCTTTTTAATATTTTCTCTGAAGCTTTTTCTAGGAGTTTAGACTTTATATTCTCTAATAATAGTCTTACTCGTTTCCAATTACCTGCCTCAATCCCTGCAGTATCCCATTTAATGTATGCAGATGACACGATTATCTTTATGCAAGCATCTAAGTCTAATCTTATTAGAATTAAAGCCTTCTCAGATATCTTTGAAGTTAACTCGGGACAGAAGTTCAATTTTGATAAATCCGATTTTTATCTGAGTAAAAGGGCCTCGAATTTAAAGATTAACCAGGTTAGGGCAATCCTAAGAATGAAAAAAGGCTCCTTTCCATTTAAATACCTTGGCTGTCCCATTTTTCAAGGTAGAACTCTTAAAAGATACTTCCAACCATTAATGGCAAACCTTGATAATAAGCTACAAAGTTGGAAGAATAAGTGGCTTAGTGCGGGGGGTAAGATGGTTCTAATTAAACACTGCTTATATTCTTTGCCACAGCATTTATGGGCAGTTACTAATCCCCCCAAAATTATAATTCGAACATTTGAGAAAAGATTAGCACGGTTCTTTTGGGGAGAATCAGATGGGAAAAAGAATAAAATCGGGAAAAGATGGTCTGACATTTCGATATCTACTAATCTTAATGGACTTGGTTTTAGATCTATTAAGGCCATTATAGATACCTATTCAGCTAAATTATGGTGGAAGAGCCAACTAGGAACCACTCTATGGTCTAAGTTGCTATGGTCTCTTCCTTTTACTCATAGGAAATCAGTTACTTGGAAAAGAATTCTTTTCATTAACTCCTTTGCAGAAAATAATTCAGCTGTCATTCATGGCAAAGGTACCTGCAGTTTCTGGTCTGCTAATTGGTGTCCTAGGGGTCCCCTGATTAACTATATCCCTGTGCACATAGTTTCTGCTATGCCATATTTGTCTGTGGCAGATTTCATTAGTAATAAACCCACTATTTTAGCGCAGATTGGTTCTTTTCTGGAACATGATACTCGTTCCTTTTTTCAGGATTCAGAGCTTACTATAGAGAGGGAAGATAGACTGATATGGAAAGCTGAAGCCTCTGGTAATTTCTCATCGAAGTTAACATATAGGGCTCTAACTTATGGATCAGGTAACTTCCCTGCTTGCAAATTTATTTGGAACAATGCGTTACAGAAGAAGATCTCAATTTTTACATGGAAAATGTTGCAATCCTTTCTTCCATTTGATGATGTGCTTATTACCTGTGGATTCAATCTAGCATCTAAGTGTCCTGCTTGTTGTAGTACTGATACAATCCATCATTTTTTTATATCATGTCCTATTGCTCAGGCTGTCTGGAGTAACATAGCATCTATAGTTCAGTTTCATCTAAATACGAATCATTCCCTTTCTGAAAGATTTTTTATCTTCTGGAATAGCCATGATCTATCTAGCTAGAAGCATTTTATCTGTAAAATCCTTCCATCTCTCACATGTTGGTCGCTTTGGAAAGGTCGGAATAGGTTTATTTTTGATAATATGCCTTTCTCCTCAGAGCTAATTAGTAACGAAGTACATGAGCTAATAAAACTGTCTTTATTTACTACTGCTTGGATATATTTCTCTCATTCTGCTATGGAATCTCTTCTCAGTCACTGGATTCCTTTCATTAGACCGCCTCCGAAGCCTAATATAACAACTGTACAGTGGGATAGGCCTCCATTTGGATCAATCAAAATTAATATTGATGCATCATGGTTTCCAAATAAGGCAGTTGCTGGAATGATAGCTAGAGATAGCTCTGGTGCTCCGATTAAAATAGCTTCTGATTTTATTTCTGCTGCTTCCCCCCTGGAAGCCGAAATTAAGGCTCTATTATTTGCTTGTAATAATTTTCATGGTTTAGGTCAAAATTGCATTATTGAAACAGATTGTAAGAGGGCTGTTCAGATGATCAATGATCCCTACTCTGCACACTGGAATCTTTTTTGATTTGGCCTATAAAGTTAAAGCCCTACTAGGTTGTGCTCATCTTAAACATGTTTTTAGAGAGGGTAATTCTGTGGAAAATGCAATTGCTAAATATCATTCTAGCTATAATCAGAGCCTTAACCTTCATAATATCCCCCAGCACATCAAGGGTCTGATGTCGTTTGATAGGTTACATATTCCGCATATTAGAATGCATAAACAGGCTTTGGCTAAGGATTGATACTGCTAATCCAATTTTTTCATGCAGGTTCAGACACTGCCCTTAAGGTTGCTATCAATCACCTACTGCAACATCTAGGAAGCTCAGAGATTCCTATTCTTCTGATCAAGCCGAAGTCATACCTCCTGGATATCCGATGTTGCGTTGACTGAAGTATTCACTGCAGCGGTCGTCGACTGCTGACCTTCTCCAACGGTAACATGTATGATACTTCCAGTTCCTGGCTTTATGCTTTTGGCTCTGGATAAAGTGTTCGATCTTCCACTCAGTTCAGTTACATTCCAAAGGTCTCCCACAACTCAAGTTTTACACACTTTTGATCGAGAACTGATACTGTATTTAGGGTACTTCAATTTCTGAAACTCTTAACTTTAGGCTATTACTTCCAGTGATTGAAGTTGCCTGGCCAGCGGTGAGAATTAACACAGGGGGTGGAGATTCTCTCCTTCGGATCACAACTTCATCATCTATCCTATTTTTTGCTAGGATAGTTGCTACATAAGTACTAGATTTAGAATTGGTAGGACTTTTGGAGGCAACTATGTTGCTTCATCATGTATTATGATCAAACGGCACTCTTTGTAAATTGTATTCACCATTGAAGAAGGCTTGGGGAACCTCTAATATACTCTCCCCCACACTCGGGTGTTCTCATTAAAAAAAAAGCCAATATACTAGTTCATTTCTAGAGAGAATGTGTTTTTACTGCTGCTTATGTGATTAATCGGACGCTGACAAAACATCTTAATGGTCGCACTCCATTTGAGATGCTCTATGGACGAGTTCCAAACTACCAACCTTTGAGGGTGTTTGGATTCTTATTTTTTGCTGCTTATACTCCCAGATTATGTGACAAGTTTGCATCAAGAAGTCTTATGCTTGTTTCTTGGATATCCTACCAAAAAGAAAAACCATCGCCTTTATAACTTGGAATCCCGCACTATTTTCAACAGTCGGGATGGCAAATTTTTTAAGACCAGTTCCCGTATGTAAACACTCCGACATCGGCTTCATCAGTGCATCCCAGTGGTGCCACCACCTCACCACCGACATCACTTTCGCCGCCATCGGAGTCGTTCCCACCGATTGCCGCCACACCTTTACCGTTGACCGATGCTCAGCCTTTGCAGCCGGATCCACCGACCGGCCCTCATCACCGGTCACCATTACCGGTCTAGCTTAATGATGCGTAGCCTAAGCCACCGCCGCTCACGGGCTTCACACGCTGCCAGCGCCTGATGACCACACACTGCCATCTCTGGACCCGACTTCTACACCGCCACCGCCTGATGCTGCATCTCCGGCTTCGAACAATTTCATCCTCTGGTTGCTACTGCCCACTCTGCCGCCTGCTTTGCTAGTCACTGTAGCATCACCTCTTGCCACCGAGATGCCTCCTACCCAACAGAGTGTCCGTAGTCATCGACCTCCATCTTACATGGATGATTATGGCTGTGATGATTATTTCTCTGTTGTTACTACTGAAGAAACCCCCCTTACAACAATCACTCCTACGTCATCACTATACTCGGTTGTTATCTATTCTCTTACTGATTATATAAATTGTGATAAATTTTCTAGTACACATTCTCAATTTTTGGGTGCAGTAGCTTCTAGTGCAGATCCCACCACTTACTCTGAGGTATGAAAGCATGCTCATTGGAGAGATACTATAGCTGATGAGATTACTGCGCATGAGCCCAATCAGACATGGACGATGGCTCCTATATCTCTGGATCAGACTTCCATTGGCTGCAAATGGGTTTACCGTACTAAGTTTAAGTTGGATGGTACTATTAAGCATCATAAAGCTCGCTTACTGGTTCTTGGAAATCATCAAGTTGAAGGGATTGAATACACTGAGACATTTTCTCTTGTTGCAAAGATGAGTTCGGTTCACCTGTTCCTATCTGTTGTAATCATTCATGGTTGGCAACTGCATCAAATGGATGTGCATAATGCTTTTGTACATGGTAATCTTCATGAAGAGGTCTTCATGTGGCATCTCCTTGGCTATCTTGCACCCCCTGGACAGGTATGTCGCTTTCATAAATCTCTTTATGGTCTTTGCCAGGCTCCTTACAATTGGTTTGCCAATTTTCCTCAGCCTTTCCGTGCATTTGAATTTGTTCAAAGTAAGGCAAATTACTCTCTGTTTACATTCTTTCGTGGTTCGGTTTCTTTGCATGTCCTTGTTTATGTGGATGATTTGGTTATTGCCGGTAGTTCTTCATCGCTCATCTCTGAATTCAAGAAATACTTGTGCTCTACTTAAGTATTTCTTAGGTATAGAGATTGCTAGAAAACCAGTTGGGATGTTTCTTTCACAACGGAAACGTGCCCTAGACATTTTATCTGACACAGGTTTATCTGCTTCTAAACCGTCTGACTTTTCGATAGAGCAACAACACGATTTGACCAATGTTGAAGGTCCAATTTACCATGAGCCTAAGAAATACTGACATCTAGTTGGCCGCATGTTCTACCTTACCATCACTCATACTAAGATCAGTTCATACACTTTCTCAGTTCATAAAGTCTCCTTGTGTTCCTCATTAGCAAGCTGCAGTGCGCGTGTTGCACTATTTGAAGAGTTTCCTGGTCAAGGTTTATTTCCTTACATAGTTTGTTACAGTTGACGGCTTACTGTGATTCTGATTGGGCTGCATGCCCAATTAGACGGAATTCTCTTTCCGGATACTTTGCGATGATTGGCGATTCTCCAGTTTCTTAGAAGACTAAGAAAAAACCTACGGTTTCTCAGTCGTCTGCTGAAGCAGAGTATCATGCTATGGATGTTACCTGTTATTAATTGTTATGGCTTAAGCCTTTGCTTAAAGACTTGGGGGTTGTGTATACTACTCCTATGCATTTATTTTTGTGACAGTCAATCTGATCTTCATATTGCGGAAAATCCAGTGTTCCATGAATGTACAAAGCATATTGAAGTAGATTGTCATTTTGTCCGGGATCTGGTGCAGTCTGGTACTATCGTTACTCATCATATCCGCACTTCAGATCAACCAGCAGATTTGTTTACCAAAGCTCTCGGACGTAACAAGTTTCATTCATTACTTGGCAAGTTGGGCATTTCTGATCTTCATGCTCTAACTTGAGGATGAGTGTTAAGGAATGTAGATATTACTTGTAATTGTAATTAGATTCTATTTCCTTTTCCCAGCTTGTACATGTATTCTGTACCATTATATAATGTACCCTGAGACCATAAATACAAGCACACATTATTACCCATATTTTCTACAACTATACATTGTCTTCGAACAAGAAGTAAAATTTCATCTCAAAAATTGTTGAACGAAAAGAATGTATGGTCATTTGTCTTTGAAAATTTTTGTTTTGAAAATGAACAATAAGGTAAATTTTTTGTTTATGACAATTGAATTTAAAAAAAAAGGAATCTTTTTCTTAAAGCAGAAATGTGGGCATGATGAATTACTACCTTTGATACGAAATTCGCCCAACCCACATTAATGGAGGGCCTTTGATTAAAGATAGTGATCAAAATCGGTTCTTGAGAAACCATCTTTGTTGAACCCCCGAAACGAGTTCCGAACTCGAAACTCCTATTAAAGGCAGTTATTTTTTTATCAAAGACACTTTCGCCTTTGAGAAAATTGAATAACGACAGTTCTATTGTAGAACCGCCTTTAATCCAATAACTTTGTTGGGTCTCTATACAAACCAATTGTAGAACAACCTTTAATCCAATGACTTTGTTAGGCCACTATATAAACCAAAACTAAATGCAAGCCCAGATCCATTTTTCACTCTCTCCAGCCCTCTCTCCCTTAGTTTATTTTCCCTTTTTCTTCTCACCTCTTCCTCTCACCTCTTCCTCTCGCCTAAACCCTAAATCACCATCGTCCCATCCTATCCTCTTGCTCCATCTCCATCGTTCCTGCTCCAAGGTCCTTGGAACAAAGCCGTTGCCTCCATCGTCCTCGGAACGGGGCCCTACCTGTCCTGCTCGACCGTCCTCAGAATGGTGCCACTGTTCCACCGTCCTTGGAACGACACCCTGTCTCCCCTGCTCCACCGTCCTCGGAGCGGCACCCTACCTCCCCTACTCCACCGTCCTCCTCATGGAGCCCTGCCTTTCCTGTTCCACCGTTCTCTTCATGGAGCCGCTGCTCCACCATCCTCCTCACGGCGCCGCTGCCTCCTCATCGTACAAGATAAAATAGTTTCAAAAAATACTAATAATAAGTATTCTTATGTGCTTCACATTTCGTAGGTTAGTTGTTGCATTCGGCATAGTTTTAGCTTGTTTTACTTGGTGGATTGCTAGTATTAGTTGAGTTTACGTAACAAGGATTTAGACGGCCATGTTTGGTTTGCTTGTCTAAATCTCATGTTTTGTAGACTTAATTAGTTCTAATGGACATCTTGTATTGGTAGGTAATTTTCGTACCTCTCAAAGTTAAATTTATGAGCCCTAAGTGCTTATTAACTACAACTAAGTAGATAGTGGCAAATCGGGGCATCCATTAGAAGAGGGATCTTTCCAAGTGTGTAAACATATATAGGATAAAACATACTAGATATAAGCCTATATAGATACATATAAAAGCATGTAAAGAGGGGGGGGGGGGTTTGTTGGTTTTTGGTCCTAAGTTATGATATTAAAAGACAAGCAAACTAGCAAAGTCAAGAAACTACGCTAATCAGGCAACAACTAAGAAAAGTGGGTAAAAACTACAAAAGACAAAGCCTTGGGGGCAATCGACATCCAATTCCAAACCAAATGTAGATCATTGAACCATTCACTCTATCTATCACATTTTTTACCTACGGGGAATGTTATCACTTCCCATTTGAAGATCAACATTCATTCCTTCTTAATAATTTGCAAATACAAACAACGACCATTTGCAAACCTTGTTGGCAATCATTCTAGGCAAACCTCACCATAGAGGTATTTCATCAATGGCATTTTACACGAAGGACCATAGATTCGATACCAAAGACATAGCCATTTAACCAAACATAACATTCATTAGGCTAAACCTAGAACAAACCACATTGCATGTATAGAATAAATATGAGAACAATCCACATTAACATACTTATCTAGCAAGAATCACAACACCTTATGCATGAGAAATTCTAAGTTCATGTTTTTGGATTTTCATGCCAAAGAGCTATGGAATTAGTAACTTTTCTAAGACCCTAACACTTCAATCATACAAACACTTCCTATTCTCAAACAACCCATGTCATAAATGAAGTAAAACATAGCATTAAAAACACATGAATACTAAATAACAAAGTCTTCAAGAATGAGTGAAACAATCTATTCACTACTTTCACTACTTGTTGTGAAGATAATCTTTTATCCTTCTTAGATAGTAGTTTGCAAGAGTGCATTTGACATCTTTTTTAAAACCTCACCAATGACACCCTTAGCCAAAACATGACTAAAAGTATCCCATTGATGGCATTGGGCACGTAGAATCAACAAGCTTGACAACACTTATAAACACTACATTGTGTATAAGCATTTCACCAATTCATGCATTTGCATAGGATTAGTTAAGAACGTTCAATGCTCATAGACCTCACCTATTTGCTACAATAAACAAACATGACAAAGAGTTTGACATTATCACATTAATCTAGCAATTATCAACACATCAACATCATTTAGAAGCTCTAACTCATGCACGAGGATTCCACATTAATAGAGGGGATGATTAGCTACTTTCTCCCAACCCTATAAGTAATCATACAAGCAATTCATATACTCAAACGTTCAACATTAATGTCACTAACAATTCACATTCAAAGCTCAATAAACGCACAATTGCAAAAGCAATAAATAAATAGATATGATTCTCAAGACAGTAGCAAGGAAGTCTCAATCAATTGTTCCCAATATTAAACTAACCTAGATAATGAAAAGGCATTATTAACATACAAAAACTAAGAAAAGAAAGAAAGGAAAACTAGGGTTTTGAAACCCTGAAAATCGCAGAAGAAAAAGGTATGAAGAGACAGAGAGACAGAGGATAAGGTGAGAATTTATAGTACAAAAAAGTAAGAAAGGTTCTAGCCACCCATCAATCTCTACTTGCGATCAATGCATAGCAAGTTGCGACCATTCTATCGTATGTCGCGACCGAGCTAAGTTTCAGCATCTTGATTTCTTTTCTTCTTTTTTTTCAAGTCCTCCTCTTCACTTCACTTATATTTAATTCTTCAAGTCTTCAAAAGTTCAAATGCAAGTCTTCAAATCTTCAAATCTTCAAAGGTATTATTCAAAGTCTTCAAACAATTTTCCCTCTCACACAAAATTCTCTCGAAAAGTAATAAAAGCCTAAAAGTTGCTTTTAACTCTCCTTAGAAAATGTCAAGGCAAAATGCCACATCTAAAGCACAAAAGTGTACAAAATTGAATCCTAAAAGTCCTAAGATAACCATATAAAATGGGAACATCAAACCTCTCAGCACTTAAACCTTACTCGCCCTCGAGTAAGAAAAGATTCAAGCATACAAAGGAATTCATATGTCTCCATACTAAATTAACATTCCCCCAACAAAGCCTCAAAGAAACTCTCAATATCATAAATCCCAAAATCAAAGCTCAATTGAAATTTTTTCACACACAACCTCAATTCCTAAATCTAACCAAACCTACCACTTATCAATTCACTACCCTTAAAAGCATTTCAAAGTCCCGAATTGATAATCCCAAAGTCCAATGCCACAAAATGAAGTTAAAACCATATGAAATGTTCAACCACATACTTCACTTCATACCAATATATCAACCAATGTCCAATGGCACAAAATGAAGTAAAAACCATATAGGAGGTTCAAACACATACTTCACTCTATACCAATATATCAACCAAAATAACAAAGTACACAAAGGATCAATAATTTCACAACTTACTTCATTTTCCCCGCTAAATTACCCAATCCCAAGAGGTCTCAAGATGTTGAGCTACCCGATCCATCCATATGACAACCACAACCTTATGACTCCAAAGCCGACAAATGAGTGAAATCATAGCATTTTCCTTTTTTCTCTCATTCTGCCTCGGAGCCCTTTCAGGTTTTAATCCTAGCCACACATCATGTTTCTTTTGTTCAAATCTCACCTTTTTTCGCACATTTAGCCTCCCATTTTTGCCTAGGTTGCCCTTTCGGGTTTTCGACCTATTCATGTCCCCATTGTTGCTTAAGTTACCCTCTCGGGTTTTCATCTTTGCGGGTTTTCTTTTTAATTTTTTTTTCTATTTCATTTTCTATTTTTTCAAAATTTCAAAATTTGTTTCTTCCTTTTTCTTATGTTTTTCCAATCAAAAGTAGCAAAAAACATTCCAAATCAAGCTAGCATGCATGTGAGTCCTCTAACCCCTCCTCACACTTAAAACATTACATTGCCGTCAATGAAAACATGTAAGGCATGAACAATAAAACTTAAGATAAGAGGTATAATGACACCCATTTTCCGCATAGTCACCGGTGATACAGTACAATCCCATGTATTTGTATAAAACCGGTTCCGAAATTGCTTCTGGAGCCAAAGGGGGAGCAAAAGTTCTGTAGAAGAACTCACCCCTCGAGCAAAACGTTGTCTCCTTGGCGCCGTTTGATCAAGACTAACACCACAGAGAATAACTTCAAACTCACAAGTACATAGGGATTTGTAATACTAGGTTTAGCATTAAAAATTAATAACCATAGTATTCTCAAAGAACAACCTGTCCATCATGCAATCGCCACTATAATATTTTCCAATAAAAATATCCAACATATATCGACAAATATCCAAGCATCATTATAGAATATAGCAATTATAGTCCCAGTGATGTAGTCGGCATACTACTATCAACAAAGGTACTATAAAGATGCAAGAATCTTCATATGTTAATATATGTAAGATGGTGATGGAATGAGTGTAGGCGTGGTGATTCGTGGGAGTATTTGGTGGAGAAGATGAAACGATTATGCAGTGTTTAAGCATAGTTGAAATATGGTTTATCCGTCGAGACTCGCAATAGTACCGGTCACGACTCATGATGCCCTGTCGCGACACGCAACCAAACCGTCATGACTCGCAAAAAATTGGTCCTATGAGCTCAAAGTACACATTTTAAACCTTATTTGGTCGTGACTCGCGTTAGGCCATCGCGGCTCGTGATACAGTCTTTGCAGCTCATGAAATCATAGCTTTTGAGCTCACTTCTTTCAAAACAATTTTCTGATTCCATCGCAACTCACAATGCCTATATCACGAATCACGACAAGCTAATGCTGGGAGTCCCATTTTGCTCCCCTATTTGTCGTGACTCGCGAGAGACAGGGTTTCCCAGCACTTATAAAAATTTCTTACCAACTTTCCAAGTTTCTTCCATTTGCCATGGATTTCACCCTTTATCTCCTCCAATGCAATGCACTTCACTTTGCTACAAGATCATAGAAAAACACACCACGAAAAGAAAAGAAAAAATATCGAGAATTAATACACAAAAACAAAATATACGTCATCGGTACGACATAGCTCGATATATTTAAGGTCATCGGTACGACCGTAATGTTATCCATATAGTGAAGGCTTAAACCCCTTCACCAAGAGCATCCAAAAGTAGAGAGGTGGGGGCACAAAACATTCAAGAGGAAAGTCTTGTGGGGGTAGAGATGGTTTAAAGGGAGTTGGGTGGTTAGGAGGCTTGGGTTAGTCTTTTGGTTCCTCTCTTGTCTCTCTCAAAACTTCTGAAGATGGTGGAGTTGATTCACTAGGTGGAGGTAGGGGTGATGATGCTAATTAATGTAGCACAATCACCTTTTCCTCTATTTTTTCATCCTCAACAACCAACTCCTCACCCCCTTCGAACTCAAACTCATTTCCGATGGTGACCTCACTCACCAAATCCTCGAGTTCGACTTGGGATGGTGTATTTTTTATCATGAACTTTCATTCAAGCCAATGCTTCCAATATACTTCTCCCATGACCCTCAATAGCCTCAACACAAGAGGAGAGCCGAGTGTCCGGTTCCTCACTAGTCAAGTTGTTCAAGTTTGCTATTACATTCATGACTTCCTCATGTGTGAAACTTGAACTTCCTTGTTGGGCTTGGTTTTAGGGTATGGTATAAGATGGTGATGACCAACTATTTTGCTCGTATTGTTGGTTTTCTGGCTCATTCTCATACCACTAATCCAGATTACCACTCCATTATGGATTGTAAGAATTGTGGTATGGATAACATTCTTGGATTTCTTGCCATTGAAAACCATCATCTCCTACCTCTTGGTAGCACTCTTCATAATACCCTTGGTTTCCAAAACCAAGGGTTCTTTCCCCCTCATAGTGCTTCTCTCTCAACAAATAGTAAGACTCGGTAGAATGGTCCGTCCTACAAAACCTTGCTTGTTGTGCCTCTCTTCTCATCATGAGTTCCCTTAAAGTGACGTTCCATTTTTTAATTTTTTTCTTTTTCAAAAGTCCGGAATCATACTGCAAAGATCATCGATAAAAATTCACCAAAAACTCAAGCAATACCTTCTCTGAACAAAAACAACAACCAAGAAGTGGAAAATAAAAACAACTAGCTAATATGCAAAAAAAATATGCCCAAACACTTAAACATAAATGCCTCTTACCCGGCAGCAGTGCTAAAATTTGGGAAGTCGTCACCATACGTCTCAAAGATAAATTTATAAGCCCTAAATGCTTAATAACTACAACTAAGTAGATAGCGGCAAATTGGGGTCTTCCACGAGAAAATGGATCTTTCCAAGTGTTTAAACATATATAGGAGAAAACATACTAGATATAAGCATAAATAGATACATACAAATGCATGTAAAGGGAGGGGGGTTGTTGGTTTTTGGTCTTAAGTTATAAAATTAAAAGACAAGATAACTAGCAAAGTCAAGTAACTATGCTAATCAGAAAACAACTAAGAAAAAGGGGTAAAAATTACAAAAGACAAAACCTTGGGAGCAATTGACATCCACTTCAAAACCAAATGTAGATCATTGAACCATTCACTCATTCTATCGCATTTTTTCCTATGGGTAATGTTATCACTTCCCATTTGAAGATCAACATTCATTCCTTCTTAATAGTAATTTTCAAAGACAAACAACCACCATTTGAAAACCTTGTTGAAATTACTCTAGGCAAACCACACCATAGAGGTATTTCATCAACGACATTTTACACCAAGGATCTTAGATTTGATAACAACACGTTTTCTACCAAAGACATAGCCATTTAACCATTTAACCAATGAATCTTGAATGTGGATTGTTCTTTAGACTTTAGTTGATATATTGGTATGAAGTGAAACATGTGGTTCAACCTTTCATATGGTTTTAACTTCATTTTGTGGTATTGGACTTTGGGATTATCAATTCATGACTTTGAAACTCTTTTAAGGGTAGTGAATTGATAAGTGGTAGGTTTGGTTAGATTTAGGAATTGAGGTTGTCCGTGTGAAAAACATTCTCATTTGAGCTTTGATTTTGGGATTTATGATATTGATAGTTTTTTGAGACTTTGTTTGGGGGAATATTAGTTTAGGATGGGGACATATGAATTCCTTTGTGTGCTTGAATCTTTTCTTACTCGAGGGCGAGTAAGGTTTAAGTGCGGGGAGATTTGATGTGCCCATTTTATATGGTTATATAAAATGAAGTAACCACATTTTATATGCCCATTTTAACCAAACATAGCATTCATTAGGCTAAACCTAGAACAATCCACATCCAAGATTCAACCTTGCATTACATCTATAAGATAAATATGAGAACAATCCACATTAGCATACTTATCTAGAAAGAATCACAACACATTATGCACAAGAAATTCTAATTTCATGTTCTTGGATTTTCATGCCAAACAGCTATGGAATTCGTCACTTTTCTAACACCCTAACACTTCAATCATACAAACACTTCTTATTCTCAAACAACCCATGGCATAAATGAAGTAAAACATAGCATTAAAAACACATGAATACTAAATAACAAAGTCTTCAAGAATGAGTGAAACAATCTATTCACTACTTTCACTACTTGTTGTGAAGATAAATCTTCTATCCTTCTTAGATACTAGTTTGCAAGATTGGATTTGAAATCTCTTGTCAAACCTCACCAATGAATCCCTTAGTTGAAACACGAGTAAAAGTATCCTATTTATGGCATTGGGCACGAAGAATCAACAAGCTTGGCAACACTTATAAACACTACATCGTGTATAAGCATTTAACCAATTCATGCATTCACATAAGATTAATCAAGAAATTCAACGCTCATAGACCTCTTCTATTTTCTATAATATACAAACATGACAAAGAGTTCGACACTATCACATTCATCTAGCAATCATTAACACATCGACATCATTTAGAAGCTCTAACTCATGCTCTTGGATTCCATATTAATAGAGGGGATAACTAGCTACTTTCTCCCAACCCTACAAGTAATCATACAAGAAATTCATATACTTAAACTTCCAACAACATTAATGTCACTAACAATTCACATTCAAAGCTCAATAAATGCACAATAGCAGAAGCAATAAATAAATAGATATGATTCTCGAGACATTAGCAAGGGAGTTTCAATCAATTGCTCCCAATATTAAAATAACCTAGCTAATGAAAATAATTAACCTACAAAAAATAAGAAACGAAAGAAAGGAAAACTAGGGTTTTGAAACCTAGAAAATTGCAGAAGAAAAAAGGTATGAAGAGAGAGAGAGAGAGAGAGGATAAGGTAAGTATTTATAGTACAAAAAAGTAAGACAGTTTCTGGCCACCTGTCAATCGCGACTCGTGACCAATCCATTGCGAGTCGCGATCGGGCCATCGTGAGTCGCGACCAAGCCATCGTGAGTTGCGATCGAGCCATCATGAGTCGTGACCGAGCCAGGTTTCAGCATCTTGATTTCTTTCTTCTTCTTTTTTTCAAATCCTCCTATCCACTTCACCTATATTTAATTCTTCAAGTCTTCAAACGCTCAAATGCAAATCTTAAAATCTTCAAAGGTATCTTCAAAGTCTTCAAACAATTTTCCCTGTCACAAAAAAATTCTCTCGAAAAGTAATAAAAGCCTAAAAATTGCTTTTAACTCTCCTTAGAGAATGTCTAGGCAAAATGCCACATCTAGAGCACAAAAGTGTATGAAAATTGAATCCTAAAAGTCCTAATATAACCATATAAAATGGGCACATCAAACCTCCCCGCACATAAACTTTACTCGCCCTCTAGTAAAAAAAGATTCAAGCACAAAAAGGAATTCATACGTCCCCATACTAAACTAATATTCCCCCAAATGAAGCCTAAAAAAACTCTCAATATCATAAATCCCAAAATTAAAGCTCAAATGATTTTTTTTTTCACACAAACAACCTCAATTCCTAAATCCAACCAAACCTGCTTCTTATCAATTCACTACTCTTAAAAGAGTTTCAAAGTCCCGAATTGATAATCCCAAAGTCCAATGCCTCAAAATGGAGTTAAAAACCATATGAAAGATTCAACCACATACTTCACTTCATACCAATATATCAACCAAAGTCCAATGGCACAAAATGAAGTCAAAACCATATAGGAGGTTCAAACATATACTTCAATCGATACCAATATGTCAACCAAAAAAATGAAGTACACAAAGGATCAATAATTTCTCAACTTACTTCGTTTTCACCGCTAAATTACCCAATCCCAAGAGGTCTGAAGATGTTGAGCTACCCGATCCATCCATATGACAACTGTAACCTTATGACTCCAACGCTGGCAAATGAGTGAAATCATAGCATTTTCCTTTTTTCTCTAATTCTGCCTTGGAGCCCTTTCGGGTTTTCATCCTAGCCACACATCATGTTTCTTTAGCTCACATCTCACCTTTTTCTGCACATTTAGCCTCTCATTTTTTCCTAGGTTATTCTTTTGGGTTTTTGACCTATTCGAGCCCCCAGTGTTGCTTAAGTTGCCCTCTCAGGTTTTCAACTTTGCGGGTTTTCTTTTTAATTTTTTTAATTTTTAATTTTCTATTTTTTTCAAAATTTTCAAATTTGTTTCTTCCTTTATCTCATGTTTTTCCAATCAAAAGTAGCAAAAAATATTCCAAATCAAGCTAGCATGCATGTGAGTCCTCTAACCCCTCTTCGCACTTAAAACATTACATTGCCCTCAATGTAAACATGTAAGGCAAGAAAATCAAAACTTATGGTAAGAGGTAGAGTGACACCCATTTCTCCACTTAGTCACCAGTGATACGGTGCAATCCCATGTATTTGTATATAATCAGTCCCAAAATTGGTTTTAGAGCCGGAAGGTGGAGCAAAAGTACAGTAGAAGAACACAGCTCTCGAGCAAAACATTATCTCCTTGGCGTTGTTTGATCAAGACTAACACCATTGAGAACAACATCAAACTCACAAGTACATAGGGATTTGTAATACTAGGTTTAGCATTAAAAATTAATAACCTTAATATTCTCAAAGAACAACCAAAAACATGAACATAGAATCCATAATGCAATCACCACCATCATGCAATCACAACCAATCCATCATGCTATTACCACTAATCCGTTGCGACTCGCGACCAATCCATACTGAGTCGTGACCAAGCCAAGTTTTAGCATCTTGATTTCTTTCTTCTTTTTGTTTCAAATCCTCCTCTTCACTTCACTTATCTTTAATTCTTCAAGTCTTCAAAAGCTCAAATGCAAGTAGTCAAATCTTCAAAGGTATTCTTCAAAGTTCTCAAACAATTTGCCCTCTCACACAAAATTTTCTAGAAAAGTAAGAAAAGCGTAACAGTTGCTTTTAACTCTTCTTAGAGAATTCCAAGGCAAAATTCCACATCTAGAGCACAAAAGTGTAAAAAAGTGAATCAAAAAATTCTTAATATAGCCATATAAAATGGGCACATCATGTATCCATGGGCTCCTAGATGTTTAATTTGATCATCTTTAGTGGATCGCTTGTGGGTACTTTTTGGTTATATTCTATGTGAAGGCCATTCATAAGGGCAGTAGAAGATATTGAAGGTCGTTCGCAGGAACGGTAAAAAGGATTGAAAGCCATTCACCTCTAGAATTTTAGTAGAGGAAGGCCACGGACATTCATGCATGGTAGAAGGAGATTGGAGTCAAGGATAGGAAGCAACGAAGATCAAAGTGGCCAGTGAAGAAATAGGGAATCGTGATCCAATGAGTTGTGCAAAAATCTCAGAACGATCCAAGAAGAATTAGCCTTCAAGGCTGTTTTCAATGAATTTTTCTTCTCGAGCATAACAAAATCAACTACTCTAACTCTAAAATTGGACTAATAGTTCACCCGTAGCAAAGGAAGCAAATTAATCCAGCCAAGGTCACACGGGTCGGCGTGGTCCATTCACGGTTACGCATCAACGGCTCGCGCCAAAGGAGTTGACCTATGCCAACAGTGTTCACCATGAGGTTGTGATGTAGACTGCACCGAATCTCATAGGCTGGATGCACGTGTTCAAAACTTCACTCAAAATTGGCTAAGTATAGGCGTGGACTATCCCATTCAAGATTGCCCGCGCCCTTCCAAGTCCAAGATGCCAAGACCAACCAAAAGGCCGCGCCCTACACCATGTTTATAAGCAGAACGAGCCTACTGATGATAGGCCATGCCAAGACTTGCACCCCATGCGTCAAAAGTCCTAAATCATTCTCCTGACGATGGCTCACAAAGAGACCCGCGCCCCGTGGTTCAGATGTTCTAAATCCGACATGCTGAAGGCAGTCTGCATCAAGGGCTACAGTCTGTAACAGATAACACAATGTGACCCATTCCAGAACTAGCATCCCATGCCAGATGAAGGAGCATGACCCACATTAGATCCTGTAGCATGTGACAAGTACATTTCGCGGACTGCACCATCCACGATGGCCTGTGCTGGGCTGCAACTAAACTAGGGTTTAGTCATTTTTGGCCTATTCTGGGCCCATTTTTAGGCCCAATCCCACTCTCCTATAAATATAGCCTCAGTCCACTAGGTTAAAGGAAAAGAATAGAGAGTAGGTGGAAATTTCATTCTTAGGCTATTCGAGATAGAGACACTCTCTCATTTTCTTTTCTTTTCTTTCCTTTTATTTTTTTTGATCATAGATATGGAATTCAAATCCATATTTGAATTCCATATCTATGGAGTAGTTTCCATGGCTTGGGGTAAATTTTAGGTGCATGGTTTGATCTTTGTTTTGTGAGATTCTATGGTTCATCCTAATTTTGTATTTATGATGTTATTATGATTGTTCTTGAATGTTTGAAATCTATGAATTGTACACCACATTAGCACACACTTTGGGCTATATTCATGTATGGTGCAAATATTGATGCCCCATTGGGAAGAGAAACCTGGATGTTAGAATGGGTAAGGGAGTACATTGCGCCTGCATGAGTGTGTGCCTGGGAGACCTGTGTATTGCACTAACTTATTTTTCATCGCACCAGTCTTAGCTTATTACGTCAAGTTTTTCGATAGGTTGAGGGTAGAGATAGTGAAATAGTAGAAAGCTAGGGTTTTAAGAAACCCTAGTATCATAGATAAGGTGCCAACGACCCCTTGGCCTAATTTATAGGACCAGGGGGGAAGTAGTGCATTTGTGGTGGAATCCCAGGATGTAATCGCACGGGAGAGAAATAGACCTACAACAAATGTTGGAGCCGATCCCTAAAAACCTTCATGAACTGTGACGGGAACATATACCAAGACTTGGTTAGTGCCTTTGTTCAAGAATGCATAGCGATGTGAGAGCAGAAGAGTGGGAAAATATCCATGAGAGGCATGATTGGTTTTTTGGTGGATTATCTAGGTTACCAGGCCACACAGAGGGCTTTAGCTAACTTAGGAAGATTGGGTACAAGGTAAAATATTGAGAAGTTAACTAAGGCATCTATGGTGAGACCGACGACATCGGAGGGTAGATATGTATGGCTTTATAGAGGTCTGAACACATGTAGCCTCATGATTCTTCCATAACTGGAGCGCACCGCCATTGACCATAACACATGTTTGGATAACCTACTTATTTTACCGGACATGAAGTTTGAGATTGAAGCCTTTAACGTTATGGCCAACCAAGAGTTAGACCTAGAAGAGACCAAAGGGGAGACATCTTCGAGAGCACTTGTGAGCCGATCTTATTTTTCCACGACCTTTATGGATCAACTATACCTACTTAGGGAGAAACTCTCAATTTCTTCCCAAGTTCTTCAAGGGATAATTCAAGCGATTGGAGGAGTGAAAGCACAAGTGGAGGAGCTCAACACGAGGGTGGATTTCCTTGAAGCCACAATCCAAGCGACAAGGTTCATAGAAAGGTGTTTCACTAACCACGAAGAGGCCGACCCTTTGGGACCTAAAGTGTAGGTATCACTAATCTCCCTTCCTCACTTATGTTTTGACATTATTTTTGTGCATTGGAGACTTTGCATCCAAAAAGTGTGGGGAGGGAGAAGTGAGTACTTTAGAATTCCCATTTTTGAATTTCTTCGTGCATGAATGTTTTGTTTGTTTTTTCTTGATTGTTGGTAGTTTTAGTTCTTGTTTGTTGGGGATGATTTTGGATGAACATATGGTGGAATGACATGCTATGCTAGGTTTCCTAGTTTGCATGGGGTAGGATGATTTAGCTATTGGTGGAGTATTTTTGTTTGTTTGACTATCTCTATAGTGTTGAGCCCACTTTTGTGGCACTTTTTGAAAATTTGAAAAAGTTAAAAAAGATCAAAACCTGAAAAAGTCAAAAACCTGAAAGGGTGACCTGGGTAACATTAGGAAAAATCCGGTTAGGTCGAAAGGCCTAGGTAAAAGTGAGAGGCAGGCCCAGCTAGACTTACGAGTTAAGGCAAAAAAGAGAGGTCGTGTGGAAAAAGGTGAGAGGTGAGCACGTTTTGTGGGATAACGTTAGGTGAAAACCCAAAAAGGTGCCTAATAAAAATGAAAAAAATTGAGAGAAAAAATAAAAAAGAAACAAGAAACTAGGTTGACGATACATTGGACTCCTTGTTTGCAACTAGGTCGAGAATCTAGATTTATCCCTATGTTGCAAGTAAGTTGACGACTTTTGGATTTCCTTGGTGGATTGATTTTACTTAAGGATTTCTCTTTGATTGCTTTTGGGACTTCTTTTGGGGGAAAGTAAGCTTGGTTTTATTCCGATCACTTATCACTTATCTTTTTTCCATACATATTTTACTTGCTTTGGGTGTTTTGGTTGCCTTAGGTACTTTGGGGAGTGTTAGAGTTGTTAGATTTTCATCATCTTGGGGGGAACAAGGTAGCTTGAGAATAAGTTGGATGCATTGGTTATTTTTGCATGCTTTATGTCACTTGAACTTTTTTCACTGATTTTATTTACTCAAGTACGAGTAAAGGTTTGAGTATGGGGAGTCTGATCTGCACCATTATGTATGCTTTAACCAATGTATTTGACGTAGTTTTTATTTACTTTTGGTTAGCGGCTTGGCAACATTAGTTGAGTTTACATGATAAGGAGTTTAGAAAACCATGTTCAGTTTTCTATTCTAAATCTCACATTTTGTACATGAATGTGTGGTAGAAGGAGATTGAAGCCAAGGATAGGCAGCTTCGAAGTTCAAGAAGGCTAAAAGTGGAAACGGTGAATTTTGGTCCGAGGAGTGTTGCCTTAGTCCGAGAAAAATCCATAAATAATTACCCTTTAAGGACTATTTCATTGGATTTTTCTTCTCAAGTACTACAAAATTGACTACTAGAACTCCCAATTCGGACTAACGGTTCACATGTGGCAAGCAAAAGAAGTTTAGCCAACGAATGACCAGTGGCCCATGATAGCCCGCACTACACGAAGCTTCAACAACCCATGAAGATGCACACGAACTGCCCTACACAAAGAAACAGTGCCAGTCCGTGACAATGGAGCCAGGCTATATAGAATGGAAAGGGAGGAGTTGAAGAAATTTGGCTAAGTATGGAGCCGATCCGTGAAAACCTTCATGAGATGTGATGAGAGTTTTGAGCTAACACCCATGCTACTCACATTCTATGAAAAGGAGGCCGGACCGTGAAAACTACTGAATGGTAATCGTGGTGCTGCTTGTGATCAGTGAAAACCTTCACGGACCGTGGTATAAGCCCAGTTTCACGAACCGTAGATTCCCGTGGCTATGAATGTTGACAAACTGTGCCAGATCTTGCAGTCTATGCTTGAAGGCTTCATGGAACATGGCATCCGAGCTGGTCTGTAAAAACTAGGTGGCTGACTTAGGGTTTTGGCACTTTTATACTATTTTGGGCTTATTTTTAGGCCCAATCTCATACTACTATATATAGGACCCTAGTCTACTCATTTTCATATACATTAGCAGAGAGAATTCACATCTTGTAACTTGGAGAGTATTTAGGAGAAGGAAGGAGTTTTGTAGTAGGTTTTGTACTTTTTTCCTTTTCTTTTCTTCCAGTTTCATCCCAACGATGTGGAATTCAAATCTATATTTGGCATATTTGGCACATGTGTAGATTTTAATGCTTTATAAGATTCATTAAATTCCATCTATCTTTGTGTTTATGATATTATTGTGATTATTCTTGAATGTGAAAAATGCATGAGCACTACACTACATATGATCACACACTTTGGGCTATGTTCATGTATGGTGCACTTATTGATGCCTCATTGGGAAGGCAAACCTGGATGTTTGAATGGATGGAGGGGAATGATTCTGTGTGAGTGTGTGCACAGGAGATTCGAGGTAAACCTAATCTACATACAATCTCACCAGTCTTAGCTGATTACTTAACCATTTTCTGATAGGTTACATGTAGACATAGTTGATAGTAACAAGCTAGGTGTTATGTTGAAACCCTAGTATCATATAAAAGGTGCATATGAACCTAAGGCCTCGCATATAGAGGTCCACTGGGAATTAGTGCATTCGTGGTGGAAGCTCGGGACTTAATAGCATGGGGAGAAACAGAACCACAAAAATGGTTGGACCTTGTTATGCTCCTCTAATTATGAGGGCGGTGTCGATGGATTGTTGCGAGTGCACCCACCATGACATAGATGGAAAAGTATATGCCATCAGCCATACCACATGTTGTGAACACACTTATAGGTCTTTTGTATGTCTATATGTGAATGAATCGAGGATTGAAGAATTAAAACAACCATGTTGCTAAATTAGTCCCAAGTGCCTAGTTTAAATAGTTTACTTGTATATTGATTTCATGATTAGTAGTTGTTGGAGAAAATACCAACCCCCCTCCCCGAGTTTTCATGTTTACATTAGTAGAAATTCCTTTCACACGTGTAGATTGACGACCCACACGATGTTGTATTTTTAATTTTACTTAAACCCTAGCATCTCTGTGGACAAACCCATGGCTTGCCGCTTACTACCCTTTGGTAACCCAGTAGCAAGAAAAGAGTGAAGAATATAAATCTTATCTTTGACCATACCACGGGACTAGTTCCTCGACCCGAGCTTGTGCTTGTTACAACTGTATTAACGACCCTAGGTTAGGGCATGTTAGCTATCTTTTTCATTCTTAACCTGTATCGCTCCATGATCATATACCTTTGCCATCTCATATGACGCTTCCCACTTTGATCGTAACTTGCCGGGAGAGAGACGTAGCCTAGATCGGTAAACAAGAAACCTTTGTCTGACAAAGAATTCCTTCTTTACTGTACTGTCATCATGTTGAACCTTAGTTCTTTCCTTATATATCAAAGCATTATCATAGGACTTGCGCCTAATTTCTTCAAGTTCTAGCAATTGCAACTTCCTATGCTTCCCAACTTCACCCAAATCTATGTTCAAATGTTTAATGACTCAATGTAGCTTGAACCCAAGCTCAACCGAAAGGTGGCATCTTTTTCCAAAAAGGATCGTGAAGGGTGGCATGACAATTGGAGTCTTATATGTGGTGCGGTAGGCCTAGAGCACATCATCCAACTGAGTACTCTAATCCTTTATAGAGGTATTCACTGTCTTTTCAAGGATGGCTTTAATTTCCCGGTTGGATATCTCCGCTTGGCCATTTGTTTGTAGGTTGTAAGTAGTAGTGGATGTTATATGATTACTCCGTGTTTTTCTATCAATGTTCCCATGACTCTGTTGCATAAGTAGGTTCCTCTATCACTGACTATGGTTCGGGGTACACCAAGATGTGAGAAAATGTTATATTTGAGGAAGCTTACCACTATTTCTGAGTCATTTTTCTTTGTGAACTTAGCTTCTACCCACTTAGACATTTAGTCCACTAGTACTAGGATGTAGTAATTCCCATTGGAGTTTGGAAATGGGCCAATGAAATCCATTCCCCATAAGCCAAATATCTAAACTAACATTGAAAAGGCTTAGGTCATCTCATTTTTGGATGAGATGTTCCCTATCCTTTTGCTTTGATCACATGATGACACAAAAAGTTTGGCATCTAATAGCATATTGGGTCAGTAAAGGCTGCAATCTGTTACCTTTCTTGCGGTCCTTTCGCACCCAAAGTGTCCCCCGATTTGGGAGGAACGGCACAATCTAAGGACATGACTTACCTCATCATCAGGGATGCATCTCCTAATTTCTTGATTTGAACAATGCTTCCAAAGGTAGGGATCGTCCCAGAAATAGTCCATCGCCTCATTCACCAATCTATCCTTTCTCAATTTTTCAAAATATGGGGGAAACTCTCCATTGGTAAGGAAATTCACTGCATTATCATACTAAGGTTGACTAGTTGTTAAACCGAACAATTGTTCGTCGGGAAAATCTTCTCGAATAGTTTCCAACTTTGCTTTTTCCTAGCTAGTTCTAGACTCTTGAGGGTTGGTAGTCTACTTAGGTGATCTGCCACAACATTTTAAGTGCCATTCTTATCTTTTACCTCAAGGTCAAACTTGCTCAAAAGAAGTATCCACATAATGAGTCTAGGTTTGGCTTCTTTCTTGGCCATTAAATGAAGAAGTGTTGTGTGGTCTGTATACACTATGACCTTGGATACTAAGAGGTATTGCCGAAATGTTTCTAGGGAAAAGACTACGACTAGTAACTTGTTCTTCGTGGTGGACTAGTTGCATTGAGCATCCTTAAGAGTTACTAGTGCATAGTATATAACATGGGGCAGTTTACCTACCCTTTAGCCTAAAATAGCTCCTATAGAGTGGTCACTCGCATCGCACATGATCTCGAATGGGAGTGACCAATTTGGAGTTTGGATGATTGGGGCAGTCACCAACATGTTTTTCAAAGTGTAAAAAGCGATTCTTCCCTTTTCAACTACATCTTTTCGTAGTAGTTTTCACAGAGGTGAGGAAATTTTAGAGTAACATTAATGAAACACCGGTAAAAATGGCATGTCCTAAGAATGACCTAACATCCTTGACATTAGTCGGACAAGTTAGGGATTTACTTTTGTCCACTTTAGCCTTATCGACTTCTAGCCCTTGAGCTGACACATTTCCTAGCACTAGATGTTTTTCCACCATGAAATGGCATTTCTCAGAATTTAGCATGAGGTTCATGTCAATACATCGCTCTATTACCCGTGCCAAATGATGTAGGCATGAATCGAATGAATCCCCATGGATGGTGAAATCATCCATGAAGACCTCGACAAAATTTTTGATAAATTCGGAGAATATGCTAACCATATAACTCTAAAAAGTACCTGGGGGATGGCAGAGACCAAAAGGCATACGCCTATAAGCAAAGGTACCAAAAAGGCAAGTGAAAGTGGTTTTCTCTTGGTTCTCTGGATCGATGTCTATTTGGAAGTATCAGGAATAGCCTTCAAGGAAACAATAATATGCATGGTCGCCCACACTTTCAAGCATTTGGTCAATGAAGGGTAAGGGAAAGTTGTCCCTACAAGTCACCGCATTTATGTGGTGGTAATAATACACACCCGCCACTCCTTTTGAATACGGGTGGGTACCAAGTCCGCGTCCTTGTTCTTAACTAC
Source organism: Rubia yunnanensis (assembly GCA_037428765.1). NCBI lineage: Eukaryota > Viridiplantae > Streptophyta > Magnoliopsida > Gentianales > Rubiaceae > Rubia > Rubia yunnanensis. The sequence continues at coordinate 81,567,395 of CM075064.1, forward strand.
TTAGACCTCACTTTTCTATGCACCACTTGGGTGGGACCCACCCAACTACTATTAGAGATAGAATATATTACCCCATCCTTAAGTGGCTTAAGGACTTCACCATTCACTACTTCCATCATAGGCGGGTTCAATCAGATTGAGGCTGACGTACGGGCCTCGCACCTTTCTCCAATAATATATGGTGCATGTTAGTTGAAAGGCTTATACCTTTATTGTCAGCTAAAGTCCATCCCATTTCTCTTTTTAATTTCCTATGAACCTTGAGCAACCTACCCTCTTGGTCACATGACAGTTTATTAGAGATAATAAGAGGTAGTGTTTCACCCTCACCTAAGAAAATGTACTTCAAGTGTTTGGGTAAAATCTTGAGTTCAACTACAGGTGGTTTCTCTATTGAAGGTTTGGTCTCGGGTAAAACTAGCTCATCTAGGTTCTTGGGTAAGACCTTCACACAATTATCAATATAAGGATCAACCTCCTCCACATTCTCCAATAGGTTAGCTTCTAGGGAATTAAAGCATATATCATTCAAAGAATCATTATCTATGGCTAACCCATTGTTCACATCAAACAAGTCTTGCACAATATTTTCATACATATCAACCAAAGGGGTTTCCTTAAAACATCCAAGTACAAAGGTAATAGGGTCTTCTCATGCACAAGCTTGTGCCTTCCTATCACTTGATTAACCTTGATGATCAATTTGTTTACCTTCTTGCCTGCAGTTTCAATACTGTAAGATATTTGGGCCCTACAACTCCTAATGTAAGTCAATACTTGGTTTTGAATATTTTTACTAGTCTTTGAAAGACTAGTTAGAGCTCCAAGTATCTCCTCACATGCAAACTTGGGGGTTGAGATCAACTCGTGTGAGTAATGGTACGTGCACCATTCTCGCTCCCGTTGATCTTGCTAAACTGCATGTTTTGTTTCCCTCCTATAATTGCTAAACCATGGGCAACACTCTGTAGGGTGATCGAAATAACACACCCTACAAAGTTTCATCTATTGAGTGGTATTACCCCCATATCATCAGGGTTCAATAGAACAAACTACCAAACAAACAAAGAAAAACAAAAACAAAAGTGATACTAACTACACAACTAACGCGTTATGCTAATTTATAATTAAACTGATTAGCATCCTCGACAGATGTGCCAAAATTTGACTTCACCCAAGTGAAGGCTTTGAATCAAAGGAGGTCAAATTTAAAGTTATAATTCTGCATCCAACTCAATACTATGCTACCGAAAAGGTAGTTAGTGGTAAGCTCTGGGTATGTCCACGTAGATGCTAGGGCCTTATAGTCAATTAAACACAACAACATCTGGGTTGTCAATCCATCCATGTTGCTAGGAATGAATAGTATGGTAAACGGGGAAGGGGGGGTTGGATTTTCAACTAACAACTCCAAGCATAAATAAAGAGCAAGTAAACTATATAACTAAACACTTGGGTAATATTTGCATAACATGGTTGATTAAATGATTCGATCCTCGATTCATTCTCATGTAAGATTTAAAAAACCTAATCTAGTGCTCATAACATGTGGTGTTATCGATGTTCATCACTTCCCCATACCTGTCACGTAGGGTGCTCTTGCAATCTTCCATCGGCATCACCTCTGTGATTAGAGGAGTACAAGAAGGTATAACAATGGTTGTAGGTCTGTTTCTCCCCCATACAATTATTTCTCGTGCACTCCACCGCGGATGCTCTACTCAATAGGACTATAAACGAGGCAAAGAGAGGTAGGCACCTTATTTGTGACACTAGGACCTCTTACAACCCTAACTTGTTACATTTTGCTATCTCTACCCCAACCCTTCGGACCAACTCGTCAGCTAAGACCGGTGTGCTATCATCATAAACGTGAAAATTGAAAAGACCTACGTGCATACACTCACGTGGACCTAGACCCTGCTACCCATATCACATCTAGGTGTCTCTTCCCCGTGAGGTATCAATATTTGCACAAATATGAATGTAGACTAGAGTGTGTGCTAATGGTGTGTATCATTCATGAAATTATAACATTCAATAACAAGCCATAATAATATCACAAACACATAAATTAGGATGAACTAAGAATATCATAGAAACATTAATCAACACATGAATACAATCATCCCCAGGCTATAGAAACTACTCCCTAGACATGGAATTCAAGTATTTCATCGAATTCCACATCTTAGGGCTAAAGAAAAATAAAAAGAGAAAGAGAAAGAACCTAGAGATAAAAGACTGTGATATGAAAAGTGTCAAAAGCCTCTAACCTTAGTATGCTTAGGCTCTATATATAGTATTAGGGGATTGGGCCCTAAAATAAGCTAAAATTAGGTTAAAACCCTAGTCAGCCGCCACTAGCATGATCAGGTGCGAATGGCATAGTCTGTGCCGTTGATGTTGCTCGTGCCTGTGTGGTGTGCCAGATCTGGTGCAGCCCATTTTCTTCGTGATGGGATGGGGTGCATGATTTGGTGTAGCCCATTTACGATGCTAGTGTAGGGTATGAGATTCAGTGGGGGTCGTGCTGGGCATGGTTTGCATCATTTGGTGCAGCCTGTCGTCAGGATAGTCATTTGTACACTTCTAATCTGCGGTCCATGCTGTTTGGTACAGGCCATCATCAGAATCCTTGTTTTGCTCAGTCCTTTGACACGGGCCGATCAATTCTTCACATCCCAGTGGCTGGTATTGACATTTTTCACTTGGAATGGTGTGGGCCATCTAAAATGGGACAATCACGCCCATACTTAGCAATTTAGGAGTGAAAAAGAGCACTTGAGCATATAGTCCGTAGAGGTTGGCGTGGCCCGCAAAAGGTTTTGTCACGACTCATTCTGCTTGCCGAGGCATATGCGCTGGCCATATGTTTGGTGCGAGCCACTGGTGCCTTGTTTGGTGCGAGCCACTGGTGCCTTGTTTGGTGCTAACCCTAAGCGGTCCGAGCTTACCCATTGATGCTTCACCCGACTGAACTTCTTTGCTTCGCTACGGATGAACCGTTGGTCCGTTTTGAGAGTTCTTATAGTCAAATATATGGCTATCAAGAAGATGAATCCAATGGAACTAACCCTAAAGGCTGATTCTTCTTGGATCGTTACCAGAATTTTGTGCAACTCTCGGACCACAATTCTTTGTTTCTTCCTTGGACATTTTCAACTTCAATGCCTCCTATCTTTGGCTCCATCCTTCAACTACCATGATGTAATGGTTGTGGCCTTCATCCACTACCATTCTAATGTGAATGGTCTTCGACCCCTTCTACCTTCCTTGCGAACGGCCTTCAACATCTTCTATTGTTCTTTTGAATGACCATCACAAAGAATGTAACAAATATTACCCATGAGCGACCTACAAAGGAGGATCACAAAGGAAGATCTAGGTGCCCATGGATGCAAGGTGTCCTCTAGTACCAAATAAATCTACAAAATATGGGATTTAGACAATAAAACAAAACACGGCCATCTAAACCCCTTATCTCGTAAACTTAACTATTACTAGAAATCCAACATACAGAACGAACCGATTATTCTGCTGAATGCAATGGTTAACGTACACATAATGAAGCACATCACCGTACGATGCCATACGCCTCTCGTTGGGTCAAGAACGCTCCCACACCCCTAGCACGGCCCGAGTGGTCGGGTTTCTCTATAGCTTCACAAAGGATGTCAGTACAAGAAAAATGACCTATTACTTTGCCTTTTTTACCAAAGTATTTTGGCTTAGGTCAAATAGCCGAAGTAAAAAGTTATTTTACCTCGGTTAATTTTTTTCGAATGAAATGATATTTTTACCTTGGTTAAAAAACAACCGAGGTAAATAATATGTTTTTACCTTGGTTATTATACTAACCGAAGTAAAAGATTTAAAAAAATGAAGTAAATAATGTTACCGAATAGCATGCGAGGTCGCATATGATGTTTAAAAAGGCTAGCTAAAATTACATTATATGTTATTTCACCAACATATGATGAGATGGGTGACCGACATCACAAGTATGTAAAACATAGAAATTTTAGAGGTCAAAGTTGAAAAAGATTGACTTAGATCTACAAAAGTATTTGTTCATAAAACAACTGTAGAAAATGGTGTTGAATGGTACAGTTGAAAATGAATTTCAAAATCATCGACATATCAAATCACACATGTGGTTAATTATATATTGTTCAAATAAGGTATTTAAATTATTGGAAAATTAATTGTCATGAGTGTATCCTTACAGTTAGTACAGAAATTCATTTTCCTGGTTCCAACAGAATTAAAATTGCAATAAACTCAATTAGTTTGCATTCTAATGACCTTGACTATAATCGGCCACCTAACTTCTATAACCTTGAAGAACAAGGCGTTCCCAATGTATTGGCGGTTTCTGAAAAGGACCTCGCCAAAACCCTTTTAAGATAGGGCCTTGATATTCCCACCCCCGAGTAGTTCATGCACCAGTTTCTCTTGTAGTACCTCGGCAGAACAGGGGTCTTGTCATTCGGCAGGATTTATAGAATGGCTCTCGGGATGTACTAATCACAAAAAAATTATTATATATAATATATATATATATATATATGCAACTAACAACAATAAAAATTAATTTTAATCAAATATGTACATGCATTTAATTAGCTAGCTTTAGGCCTTACAAACATTGGGTTGTTCCCGAAGTTCTACTGGTTTGGAGTCAAGTGGAAATGTGGGCTATCACCAGCCCCTGTATGTTGTTCAAGGTCAAACACAAGAGGATTTGGGTTGCTCCATTGTGCGGAGAGATGTACTTAACAAAAAAATATTAATTGTGAGAAAGTGTGAAGATGTATCAGTAAATATATGTGTAAAATTGTAAAAGAAGTTGCATGCATCAGAGGCCGCTAAGTTAAAAAACATAGAAACCTGGAAAAATGATGCCTTAATAACAAAAAAGTACACAAATGTCCAAAAACATACCAAAAAAAGTATCTAGGTTTACATTTAAGGAAACTAAACACTCTAACAAATCTGATTAAGAACTAGAAAAACAAGAAACGCAACACATACACACAACACAGATCGAACAATGTAAACTAAAAATTACAAAATTGTAGGTGTTAGAAGAGTTGAACAACCATAAATTTAACAAGAGAGAAGAGAAGATGGGGTGTTAGACTGCTAAAACTCGTGGGAAACTTGGGAACAAAAGCTTGAACTGATTCTGAGAGACCTCATATTTATAGCCTTCTTGGAATGATGTTGTTTTGGGCCCTTGTGATGTCTGCCTTGCATGCAGTAACCTCACACCTACATCGGTTTAGGCGACAAGCAACCGACCTACAACCGACATAGCACGTTTATGTGGGCCTAACAATTTCATTCTGCCACCATAACAAATTAGCTCGCCAAGGACCAAAATAAAATTCACTTTCACACCAGCAAATAGTACATTACCGCAACAAGAATTTTTTTTGGTTGTGTATGAAATGTCATCCACCTAGGGAAATACTCGGTCAAGAAGTCAAATTTATTTTTAAAATGTGGTCAAAAATATATTTGGCTAGTTTTTGAATGATTGAAAAAATAACTCAAGTCTTTTCTAGTTTTGTGAATGATCGTAATATTAAAACTTTGTTTCATAGTGTACGTTAAATATTAAGGATTCAATAAATTTAAAATAACATTCAACAAATAGATTAAAGATAAAAGATTAAATTACATAAAAATCACATTTAACAAATATTCTTAATGTTACAAGTGTTCCAAAAGTTGAATTAATTTGTTTTAATTTGTTCCAAATTCTAAGCAGTAAAACTAAAATAAGGACCCAAGAATGATGACATTGAAAACTATTGGCCTAGAATCATCAAACAGCTTGAAGTAGGGCGCGTCCCCAACCCTTAGTTCCTCTACATCAAGAAACTCGCTAACACCCTTTGGGGTCAGGGTTTTGAGCCTCCTGTTCCCCGAGGAGTTCATGTGATACTCTCTTCCACTGCACCTCAAGACAACATGCGTCATGACATTTGGTAGGAGTGGAACGATTTGGCTTGGGATGTACTAAATTATAAACAAAAAACAAAAATTAGTATATATGAAAGTAATCTGGAGAAATGTTAATTGAAAATAAAATACCTGTGTAATGTGTAGGACTTACTAAAATTGGAATTGAACCAAAATTCGTCTGGGTCAAAGTACTGACGAAATGTGGAATGATATCACTAAATCCTGTTCACGCGTGGTCCCTTACCAAATTGCTACGGATTTGCATTGGTCAATAAAATTATTTATAATTATATAAGAATATAAGTAATCAAATAAAAGGAATTTACATAGCAATCTGAACAAAAAATTTCTAACCTCAAATGGTAAAAGACTACTCGAACATTCATTGTTAGCCATGATTCCTTAAATTCATACTGTCATGAATGAAAAATATAATCATAGATAGAAATTGGTTCAATTAAATAATTTAAGTTGGCTAGGCATCGCACATACATGTCGGTCCAAAATAATGGCATGGTCAACCTGTCTGTAAAACTGATTGGTTAACCGAGAAGGGTGCGACGTCTCATACATGAAAAACTGAATAAATATGAATGAGCAATGTTGCACAACGATAAAAAAATGATGGTGGATAGAAGAGCCAATGATGTCGCATTCAAACCTAGCAGATACAAAAACAACCACAAAAAACCAGAGATAATAAAGGTCCCAAACCAATAAAGGAGACACGAAATCGGGGGTGAACATAGAAACTAAATATGTACACCCTAGAACCCTAATCCGTAAGAACTTAAAAAAAAAGAACACATTCACACACCATATACATAACAATTTTAAGGGAAAAAATAAGTAATCTAAAGAATCTAGAAGCAATACCTTTGAGAAGAGTGTTTGGGGGACTATTTAAATTCGAGGGAAAGTTAAATGTTTGAAGTGATTTTTGATGTCGGCTCCATAAATATAGTCATCTGGAACCCTTGTGAATTCCACCTCGATATGTGCAATGTCGCACGTAAATTGACCTTAATGACATCGGACCGACGTCAACTAACCTGAGTATGGGTCTCACCATTTCAACCCACTAGCATAGCAAATGGGTCCGCATTTGACAAAAATGAATAAAATTTACCATAATCACGGTTACTAGTATATTAGAAACTACTAATTGGAATTTATAAATATCCATGAACTTTATTAACATCCGGTTCGATTGGAATCAGTTTTAGAACAACCGGTGAACTTTTTCATTTTTACACTTAGGTCCCTCCAAGAAGGTGGGAGAGGTCAAAATGAAAAATTGGAGATACTCAATTATCAAAATCACATTGTCACAATCATGTTGTTTTGATTTAGGCATCAACGAACAAGGGTACTCATCCCACATTTTTATTAGTATTACATGAATACCTTTACAATGAGCGTTATTAGAACAATAATATTCACCACATAGAATCATATGGAATTACATTTTTTTATGAATTAAAAATATAATGAAATTCCTTCCATCAATTCTTCAAAAGTGCTAGTAGTGGTCTAAAGTAAATTGTAGATTATAACTTATAAGTATTCAAGGGTTAATTGGAAGATCTTGTGGAAGTCTCTGTGGGATCATGCCAGTTTCTTTGTCACTTTCGGGGATTATAAGCTCAAATAGGGATGGAAAAGGTCCTCTCCAGGACAATCAGAGTCGATTTTAGAAATACCGGTGAACTTTTTAATTTTTTCACTTAGGTCCTTCTAAGAAAGTGGGAGAAGTCAAAATGCAAAATTAGAGATACCCTTATCTAATTCACTTTTTCATGACCATGATGTTCCGATTTGGGAATGAATGGGTCAATGGAACGTGCCCAAATTATTCAAAGACAGTATATAACGAAACTTTGTGAAAATTACACTATGGCCCAAACTTCCTTGCATGCTCACTACGCTTCAGAACCTTGCACCCGAACATAAGGACAAATGTTTGATATGGAGATTATGCATATTGTCTAAGAGGGACGCGAACTGGGATAATCGTCCGTTCTTTTTATTAGTATTCCATTAATTCCCTTACGATAAGCATTATGTGAACGATAATTTCCATCGCATAGGATCACATGAAATTTCATATTCTTGGGTTTCTATGAAATAATAAAATAATAAAATTCCTTCCATCAAATTTTAGAAAGTGCTAGTATGTGGTCTATAGAAAATTGTAGATGATTACTTATAAGTATACGAGGGTCAGTCGGAAGAGCATGTAGAAGTCTATGTGGAATAAGACATGTTTCTTTATTACTCTTGGTTATTATAAGTTTGACTAAGCATGAAAAAGTTTCTTTTCGGGATGATCGGGATCGAGTTTGGGACAACTGGTGAGCTTTTAAATTTTTGCACTTAGGTCCCTCCAAGAAAGTGGGAGAAGTTAAAATGCAAAATTGGAGATAAAATTTTTTTATTCACATTTTCATGACAATGTCATTCCGATTTGGGCATAAACAGGTCAAAAAAAGTGGCCTCAGTCTTAACACGGAATATTTTACGACACTTTTCAAAAAAGTGCCGCAGTCAACAAACCTAAACCGACCCCCAACCGATGTCGGTCGACCTGAAATTTCCAGCAGGAACCCACAATTTGAGCCAAAATTTTGAACTAAAAATTTCCCCCAACCCTATTTCATATCAATAATATTCAGCATCAACACCCATTTCCCATCTCCATTACATAACTTACTCCAAACACAATTCCACACATCCTTTCCATTCACACCATAACAACAATTAAAGAGCTAAATCAAATTGCTTCTCTCAAACATCAACAAGTATCTGAGGATAGAGCATCTCTGGGTTCAAATTAATTGAGGTTAATTTCAATTCATTTCAAGTTCATTTAGAAAATTTATTACCATACCTTCTATATGTTTTTTTTTCTCATTGATCAAATATTGAATATTTTCATGAAGTATAATGATTGTGTTACATTTTATATAGTGTATATTGTTTTTGTTTCCAAGATAATGCCATGTTTTTAAGAAGTGAGAGAAAAGGCTTAGATTAATGCTGATTGTGGACAATAATTACATTATCGTATGAACACACTTAGAATGTGTGCTGTTGGTCATATTTAATCAACCCATACAACATGGTACCAAACAAAGACCGGCATTGCATAGGTTTAGGAAATGATTGAAATATCTATGAATGTCAGATATCGCTTGTCAATCAAAATTTTTGACATCGATCACTCATGCATGCAACATCGCTTGTCAATCAAAATTTTTGACATCGATCACTCATGCATGCAACATCGCTTTAAAGCAGATCAATTACTTTTTCCATGTTGAGATAAATGTCTTCTATGTATGACTATGTTATGTGCATTTCATTTGGCAACTACCTAATTCTAACATAAATTTTATTTCTTGTGTATTAGTTGTAATAGGACAAAGAGAGTTATTGATGAACTTTTACAATGTAGATGGATGAACTTGTTATTTCACTAGTTTTCCTTACGGTGTTAATGTCGTACCACATCGACAATGGAGGTTCAATACAATTAATGTTTCAATTTCATATCAACCTTATGTATTTTAATATATTGTAACATGTATTTATGATATATGTTATAGTTTTGTGGGTTTTAACATGTCATTCTCTCCCACGTTAAGTGAACAACAATTGATTATTGTATCATGTTTAACCATTTGACGAATTATCGAATATTAAATAATATATACAGTTATCAATGGATGATTGTTTGTGTCATCAATTATTAAAAATTATAATATTGTACGAGAAAATATACCTCTACGGTTAATCTGTGGCATTGCACAAATCGGTACAGAGACGACACCTTACCGATGTCACATAAACCGGTATCAATTTCTTTTGGCAATATCAACTATTCAAAAATGATGTTGTTTTGGTCAAAGTTCCACGTCAGCATCCACATAATGTGGGTGCTCCGCAATGCATCATGTCTCTTTCTAGCCTCTGCAATGTCACTATTATTTAGACCGATGTCAGCTATGACGAAGTAGCAGCATTTCCTCTCCCATTGTCTGCCTCCATGCTGTGGCCGACATCGGTCCTTATACATGCCGACGTTGTCCTAAGTGAAGTTGCAACTATGGTCTCCTATTGCCGGCCTTCTTGCTTAGACCGTTGGCCATAATACTTGCTGACGTTGGTCCAAAACCAAGGTAAAAAATATACTTTTTACTACGGGAGTATTTGCCTCGGTTTTTTTGGGGACTCAAAATTGAGGTAAGTCTTGTAGATCTCAAGTAAAAGGCCATGTTTCTTCGTATTGTGTCGTGCTAATCCATTGGAATGAATTTCCCTGGGGTTTTATCATTCTTCAACTTTTCCTAAGTAGATGAAAAGAAGAAATGTATGTGTTTGTTAGTACGTGATCAACAAAAACATGTTCAAAATAATATAATACTATGCTTCAAGCATTACGTACAACTCTTTCCGCAGTTTTTTTCTTCATCTTTGAGAATAAAACCATCTTTGTTTTTTCGGCCTTTCAGGAATATATTGCACCTCTCAATGTCATCCACATTGATCAGTGGGACCGAATCCATAGGCTCTTCTTGGGTTATTAGCCCTCAATTGCAATTTGAACATTTCTTTCAAGACGTTCTTTCATTAGTTCGATTACCACTAAGCAGTAACCCCAATGACTCAATCGGTGAGGAATTTTATTCTCCCCAGCAATGCATTGTTTTTCTTCCCTTGTACCCTAAGTTAGGATGTTTAGAGTTTCATGTCATCACTATAGACATGTAAAGCCAAATAATCTAAAATTATATATTATTTTGTACTAAGGTTAAGGCTAATCCGCAAGGTTCTTCTCTTGTGGATCTCCCAACTTACCGAATCAATGTGAATGTAAGTTATCCATGGAATATCACCACTCTTATCACTAAAAATGTAGACTCTCGACAAAGTGTATTTATGTTCAAGCCAACTCTTGGACATTATGAGCATTGCCTTCATCTGTAGATCACCCATGTCTGGTGCTTTGATGTCACATGGTCTCTATGTGGTACACAACAACATAGAGTCAATATTAGAGAGCTACTTTAAAGATTCAGTTAAAAACAAAAATGGGGGAATAACACCTCACTAATGCTACCTTACACTCCATCCATAAATTGTCCTTGTGGTCTTTTGGGACATCATGCCAACTATCGTAGTAGATGTCTACCCTTGTCCTACCAACTTTTGCAACCCAACTTGACCCTTTAGCACGTTGGGCGGGTAAACACTAGTCGAGTTTTTGGATATCAATGAGGTTAACTCTTTCCTAGTCATTATACGTTTTAATGTTCTACAATGAGTTCTTACTCTTCCTACATCCTTGGATCTTTCATCTTCATCCATACCTTGGTCCGGTATAGGGGTATTTCCGTTTTGGGAAAGTGAAACATCATCAGGGGTCCTTTTCCTAGACATTTTGTATGCTACATTCATAAATAATGTTAACAATTAGTAAACCTAGCTTGATCATCATTCTATTTCATAAAATACCAATTTCATTTCATAAAAAATATTATCGTGAAATCCATGATCATAAAATATTACCAACAAAATTCAAGCAATAATCCAATTAAAAACCAAGCAATATACTTATCAATTAATCACACAATTTCCTAGCCCAAGCAAAAAACAAAGTCTCTAACCTAGGAAGTCCACTAAAAGGAAAACATTTACTCATCCTCAACCACGAAGGAATTGAAATCCTAATATCATACACTAATGGAATGGATAAACAAATTCCACACAACAAAGTACTCAAAAAGATCACAAAACCTATTTAAACCCTTCTACATCCAACTTTTTGTTTCCAACAATGTAAACCCTAACTCATAAACAAGGATAGGACTAACCTTTTCTTCAAACATATGGGATGCAATTCTCATACATACAATGTTCCAAAAAGAACAAAAAATACCATTAGAAATGCACAAAATGTGTATAGAAAATGGAATAAAATAGAGAAATGATGAAATATACGACGACCAAAAAGCCAAAATCAAGCCAGGAATACAAATATAATCCCAAGTTTAATTAACTACTCCCTAAGCATTGAACCCAAATATTTTATTGGATCCAATGCCTTTGGAGAAAGAAAAAATAAAAAGATGTAAATGGGAAATTCTATAGAGAAGGAAGAGATCCTTTCCCTCTCTAGCCTACTTGGAATATCAAAATATGATCTAAAAACATAAACCATGGTATACTAAATCCTATATTTATAGTAGTAGGAAATTTGACATAAAAAAAGGCCCAAATAGGCCAAAACCCCTAGCATCGGCAAACGCACCGGGGGGGTGGCATCTGGCACGGGCTATGCCGTCCGAGGTACCCTCGTGCTAGTGCTGGGCACCGATCTTGGCACAACCCATGGCCTCATGCCGGTGCAGGACATCTGTCATGGAATGGGTTTATCTAGCATGGTCCGTGTCAACCGGCACTTGCCGTCGGCTGGAGCTCTATTTTTTATCTTTTGATTCTCACCCGATGTCATTTGGTGCAAGCCATCCACCAGATCCTTATTTTGCTCAGTATCATGGTATGGGCCAAATCATTCTTCACACCCCGTGGACTAGTCTTGGTATTTTTGAATTAAAACGATGCTGACCTGCCTCCACCTGAGGTCATTAATCGTTGCTAATTAACCCAGGTAGAGGATGGGAGGCCAGAAGATAAGAAATCTATATTATGCACCTTGTTCTCACTTCTACGCTACCCAGAGGCTAGTTAGCGGTAAGCCCTAGGTTTGTTCACAGAGATGATAGGTCTAAGTACCAACCAAAACACAACCTCGTACGGGTCATCAATCCGTACGAGTGAAAGGAATTGCTAGTAAAGAAAACATGCAAGGGGGGTGTTGGTTTTTCAATCTAGCAACTACTAAGATTAAAAGTAAAAAAGCAAAGTACACTATTTAACTAAGCACTTGGGGTCTCATTGAGCAACATGGTCAATCTAAGGTTTCTATCCTCAAATCATTCACATAGATATTTAGGAAAACCTAATAAAGTATTCATAATATGTGGTGTAGCCGATGGCATACACTTCAAAGTCCCTGTCACAATGGGTGCTCTCGCAGTCCTCCATCAACAGTGCCATTGTAATTAGGGGAGTATAACAAGGTTTGACCATTTTTGTACGTTGATTTCTCCCCCTTGCAATTACGTCCTCAGCTTTCACCATAAATGCACTACTCTTCTTGGGTTCTATCAGTTAGGCCCAAGAGTCGTTGGCACCTTATCTATGATCTAAGGCATCTTATAACCCCAATTTGCTACTATTTTCTATCTCAACCCGGAACCTCTCAGACAATTTTTTGAAGTTAGCTAAGATTGGTGTGATGGAAAATAAGTCAGAGCATTCTCGAATCCCCCGTTCACACACACATGCAGACGAGTTATCCCTTACCCATTATAACATCCAGGTTTCTCTTCCCAAGGGGGCATCAATATTTGCACCATACATGAATATAGCCCAAAGTGTGTGCTTACATGTGGTTTACTATTCATGCATTTAAAATAATCAAGCAAAATCATAATAATATCATGAACACAAAATTAGGAAAAACTAAAGAATCTCAAAAAGTGAATAGATTAAGACCATGCTCCTACAATTTATCCCCAAACTATAGAAACTACTCCCTAGACATGGAATTCAAATAAATATTTGAATTCCACATCTTAGGATCAAAGAAAAAGAAAAGAAAAGAAAAGAGAGAGAGAGTTGTCTCCTAACTACTAAGATGAAAACTAAAGATATGATATGTCTTGGTATGAAAAACTAGTTGACTAAGGATATATTTATATTAGTAGGAGATTGGGCCTAAAACTAGGCCCAAAATAAGCCAAATTAGGGTAAACCCTAGCTTAGCCACCGCCGGGCTTGGGCGTCACAGATAGTGCAGCCCGTGGAGTGTCCTTGGCCTGGGGCGCGTGATCTGGCGCCTATCGTGCCTCTTCATGTGGCGCGGGACACCCATTGTGGTGCATGGGATGGATTTTCAATAGCGCACAGGGCGTGGAGCCTAGCGCGGCTCGTGATGATTCTCTGGCGTGGACTGCATCATTTGGCGTAGGCCGCCATCAGGGTCCTAAAATTAGTGCTTCTGATCCATGACTGTGCTCCACTTTGAAATCTAGGAACGGGCCGTGTAATTTTCCATACCCCACCGGCTAGTCTTGGCATCTTAGACATGGAACGGTGCAGGACATAAAAAATGGGAAGTACTGTGCCAATACTTAGCCGTGTGGAGTGGGGCTTAGCTTTGTGGTTGCCGCCCGTGGTGCCTGGCACGAGTCGTGCCACAGCCCTGTGCTAGACTTATTGGTGTGGGGCAGCTCATTTGGCGTAGGCCGTTGGTGCCAACCATGAGCTGCCCGCGCCTACCCGTTTATGCCTCGGCCTCTTGAACTAGTCTCCTTTGCTACAGGTGAACCTTTAGTTCAATTTGAGAGTTTTAGTAGTTTTTTACGTGCTCAAGAAGAAGAGTCCAATGGAACCAACCTTTAAGGCTAACTCTTCTTGGATTGATCTCAGACTTAAGCACAACTCATTAGACCAATATTCCTCGTTTCTTCATTGGTTGCTTTAAACTCCATTGCTTCCTATCTTTGGCTTTAATCTCCTTCTACCACACATTGATGCTTGTGTCCTTCGTCTACTACCATTCTAGTGTGAATGGCTTTTATCTCTTCTACTATTCTTGCGAATGGCTTTCAATATCTTCTACCGCCCTTATGAACAACCTTTACATAGAATGTAAATAAAAAGTAACCACGGGCGACCCACTAAAAATGATCACAAGGGAGATCAAGAAGCCTGTTGATACAAGATGTCAATTTGTATCAATTAAGTCTAGAAAATGCAATATTTAGACAAGAAGACAAAAAATGACCGTCTAAACCCCTTGTCATGTAAACTCAACTAATACTAGCAATCCACCCAATAAAACTAGCTAAAAGTATGCCAAATGCAACGGTTAACACACACATAATGAAGTATATCAGAATCACAACACTTATCCCTTTACTCGTCTTTGAGTAAATAAACGACAAGACAAAGAATCAAGAGAAATGTAGCATGGAGGCATAAGTTAACCAAGGCATTCAACTTATTCCTAGATTACCCTGTTTCCCCCAAAAGAGTAAGAATCTCACAACTCTCACACTCCCCAAAAAACATATGAAATCTAACCACCCAAAAGTAAAATGTGGAAAAGTGTAAGCCAAAAAGGTAAGTGTCAAGCTAGCTTACTTTTCCCAAAATAATGCCAGTGCAATCAAAGTGTCACCTTAAAAAAGAATCCACAATGGAAGCATGCATTCATCCTAGTTTTTTTTTGTTTTCTCTCAGTTTCTCCATTTTGCCTCAGAGCCTTTTCTGGTTATCATCCTAGATTTAACACACCAAGGGTACTCACTTCTAACCTTTTTCCACACGACTTCTCATTTTTTCCTAGGCTCGTAAGCCTAGCCGGGCCTAGCGTCTCAATTTACCTAGGCCTTTTAACCTATCTGGGATTTTCCTAATGTTACCCAAGTTACCTTTTTGAGTTTTTGAGTTGTCCAGGTTTTTGTATTTTTTCCATTTTTTCAAGTTTTCAATCTTTTTTGTTGTAAAACAAAATTATCCCAAAAGTGGGCTTTATGCTAAAAAAGATAAGATCAAACATTAAAAAATACACCACCAATATCCTAAAACATCCTACCCCATGCAAACTAGCAACCTGTGTATAGCATGTCATGCCACCAAATGTCTTCCAAAATCATCCCTTAACAATCAAAAACTAAAATCTTCACCAAACAATAAAAATAACTACCAATGCAAATCATGAAATTCACCGAGGAAATCTAAGAATGAAGACTTCCTAAGTGCTCACTACTCCCTCCACACGCTTAAGCAAGGGATAGTCTCCAATGAACCAAAAAATAAAATCAAAACATGAGTGAGGTAGGGAGAAATGGTGATACTCACACTCGTGGCCCCGAATGGCCTTCATCCTTGTGACTCATGAAGCTCCTCTCGATGTATCTTGTTGCTTAAAGTGTGGCCTCGATGCTATCCTTCCTTGAGCTAAGATCATCCACTTGCAAAAGAATTCCTCCTATTGCTTGGACGACCTCTTGCAAAAATTGGGTAGATTTCAAAAACCTTTCCCCAAGAGATTGCAATGGGTCCATAATATCAATGAATATGCAAGAACAACTAGGAGGTGCTCTCGGAGAGCTCTCACCCTCGGTCTCCTCAACATCTATCTTCAGGGTGGCTAAAACTCTATAAAAATCTCTATCGAATTTGGTCTGGAAAAATAAATAGGTTATCCAAGCATGTGTCATTGTCAATAGTGGTGCGCTGCTGCTGTGGAAGTACCATGAAACTACAAGTGCTCGCTCCACTATAAAGCCATACTGATGTGCCCATTTTATACAGTTATATTAGGACTTTTAGGATTACTTTTGTACACTTTTGTGCTCTAAATGCGACATTTTTCTTTGAAATTCTCTAAGGAGGGTTAAAAGTGACTTTTACGCTTTATTACTTTTTTCAGAGAATTTTGTGTGACAAGGTAATTTGTTTGAAGACTTTGAAGGCTTTGAAGAATACCTTTTAAGATTTGAAGGCTTGTATTTGAGCTTTTGAAGATTTTAATAATTGAAGAAGTGAAGAGAAGAGAAGGATATGAGATAAAAAAGAGAAAGAAGAAATGATGCTAAAATTGATATCCGTCGCGAGCTCGTCGTGAGTTGCGACGGACGAGTGGTCTGAAATTCTTCTTGATTTTTGTGCTATAAATACTGACCTTATCCTCTCCTCTTCAACATCTTTTTTCCATTCCTTCATCCTGTGTTTTTGGGCTTAAAAACCCTAGTTTTTCTCTTCTTTCTTTTCTTAGTTTTTGTAGATTAATTATTTCTTTTAGTTTTCTAGCTTAGTTTTATCTTGGGAGCAAAGGATTGAAGCTTCCATTTCTATGTAGTAAGAACCATTATATCTATCTATTTGGTGCTTTTGCTATTGTGCATTTATTGAGCTTTGAATGTTAATTGTTAATGGCATTGATGTTGTTCGAAGCTTGAGCATATGAATTGCTTGTATGATTGCTTGTTAGGGTTGGGAGAAGGTAGCTAATTCTTCCCTCTTTTAATGTGGAATCCAAGAGCATGAGTTAGGGCTTCATAAATGATGTTGATGAGTTGATAATTGCTAGATGAATGTGATGATGTTGAACTCGTTGTCATGTTTGTTTTAGGTAGAAAATGAGAGAGGTCTATGAATGTCGATCGTTCTTGACTAATCTTGTGTAAATGCATGAATTGGTTAAATGCTTAGACACGGTGTAGTGCTTATAAGTGTTGCTAAGCTTGTTGATTCTTCGTGCTAAATGCCATCAATGGGATACTCTTAGTAATAAGGGAGTCATTGGTGAGGTTTGACAAGAGATGTTGAATTCACTCTTGCAAACTACTACCTAAAAAGGATGGAAGATTTATCTTCACAACAAGTAGTTAAAGTAGTGAATAGATTGTTTCACTCATTCTGGAAGCCTTTGTTATTTAGCATTCATGTGTACTTCATGCTATGTTTTACTTCATTTATGCCATGGGTTGTTTGAGAATAGGAAGTGTTTGCATGATTAAAGTGTTAGGGTGTTAGGAAAGTGACGAATTTCTTAGCTCCTTTGCATGAAATTCTATGAAACATGAACTTAGAACTTCTCGTGCATAATTTTTTGTGATTCTTGCTAGATAAGTATGTTAATGTTAAGTCAAGTAATGAATGTGATAGAATGAGTGAATGGTTCAATGATATACATTAGGTTTGGAAGTGGATATCAATTGCCCCTAAGGCTTTATCTTTTGTAGTTTTAAAACCCTTTTTCTTAGTTTTGTTTGATGATTAGCATAGTTACTTAACCTTGCTAGTTATCTTGTCTTTTAACTTTCATAACTTAGGACCACCAAACAACCAAACCCTCCTTTTTACTCGATTTTATATGTGTACATATATGTATTTCTAGCCTAATATCAACCTTTTGTGCCAAAATTCTTAGGAAGATCCCTCTTCTTCGTGGACGACCCCGACTTGCTGCTATCTACTTAGTTATAGATAGTAAGCATTTAGTGCTTATAAATATTAACTTTGAGAGGTACAACGATGACCTCCCACATACATATCTACCCTATGATGTCGTAGGTCCCACCATGGATGCTTTGGCTAACTTCTTAATGTAATACCTTGTACCCGATCGTCCCAAGTTAGCTAAAGCCCTTTCTGTGACCGGATACCCTAAGTGTTGTGCCAGTAGACCAACTACGTTGCCCATAAATATCTTGCCATTTTTCATGTCCCCCATTGCTAAACATTTCTGTACAAAAGACCCCACCAAGTTTGGGTAAAAGTTACCCTCGGGAGTCATTGCCCAAAGGCAATGAACATCCAAACCTGGGCATTGTGTTAGTCCACCATGGCAGAAAACACCCATATCCAATAGTCGGTGAATATAACGGAATGCCGGGTGAACTAAGGCAGTACTCTTGCATAGGTTCTTCCGATTAGTGTCTGTCAGTTTCACCCAAAAGTATCCAAGAGAAAAAGGTAACCCATGGCGATGCGTTTTCTTGATCTCCTTTCCATACCTCCACCCAAAGACGTGAACTACCTCCCGATGGATCATCTTATACTTCTTATCATCCTGGTTGAATTCAATAGCCTTGTGTCCATCATCGTCCACGACCAACCATAGAGTAGCTAAGAACTATAGGGTCTACCTAATGTATATCTTAGAGTGTTTCTTGAGAAACCCTTCTAGACCTTCTCGCCCCTAAAGGTAAGTGACCGGCTCAAGTAAGCCTAGAGCAGGAAAGGTGTCCTTGCAAGAGAACCCCATCTCCAAAATACTCCTATTCAGCTCTCTCAAGTTCCACTATCTCGGGACATCAATTCTGGAGATGTTGGATAACCCCATAAACTCGTCAGTCACAAACATGGGGTTGCAAAGAATGGAAGTTGTCAGCTAGGGGTTTGCACCCTTCACAGACTTCTTCCTCTTCTCACCCCAAGTGGACTTGCCCTTCTCTGAAGCATTCTTCTTAGGTGGCATCCTAACAAAATGAAGGCAACGGTGGTGATATGATTATAAACAAGGCATGGTTTATATTATCATCTAACAGGATGACATTCTCCCCAAATAGGCTAACCATTCAAAACATGATGATCTATGCATGAAGGCTACTTAAACAAGAACATTCCTCATCAAACAACAAACTCATGTAAGTTCTCACCAATCCATCAATAAGATTATGCAATCAAGATTCACTCTCTCCCAAGTCACCCATCACATGAAAATCACATCATTCAAGCATAATAACACATCAATCCACCCAACACTTTCTTCAACACAAGATCATGTATACAAACCTAAACACGTCTCTCAAAAACACACACTTATTCAAGATTCATACTTTTCACAAGACCACCACATTGTCAATAAAGCATATAAACAAAGAGTTCAATGGGTACCCAAAATTTGAAGCTAGGATTTGTAAGACCCACACGAGAAGCAAAAATTGCTAATTTTTGGAAGAAAGCTTCAATTTTTTAGTTTCGCCAAGAATGTGTGAGAGGGAGTGTTTTTTGAGAAGGAATAATGTGTCAAATGATAAAATTAGGTGGAGAAATGTACCATGGGATTATAATTTCAGCATAGGTGACTAGGGAGGGAGGTACAATTAGGATAAGAATGGAATTTTAAAATGCTCAACTTAGAGGACAATAATACAAAAAAATTAATTCCAAGGGATATTGGAAGTATTTTAAAAAATCCTAAGGAATTGGGGAATTCCAAAATTCAAGAACCAAAAATGCATTTTTGAGTTTGAAATTCAGAATTTTCAAAAAATGGCATTGTTGGAACTAAAAAATTGGAAAAAAATGGGTTTTACGCGCAAAACGTGCTTGGCACAAAACATAGACTCGCGCTAAACATCCTGGCACGAAGTATAGCCTCGCTCCAAACTCCTTAGTATGAAGCTTAACCTCACGCCAAACGTTTTGGCATAAAGCATAGCCTCACGCCGGTGATCTCAGCATGAGGCATAAACCCAAAATTCCCCTAATCCTTAGTTTTTCCTTTTTCCAAAAAACTACGTCACCCATCAAATATAATTCCATTCAAACACAATCACGAGTCTCGAACTCAAAATTTCAATCCAAATAAGAGCTTCATTTAAAAAATCCTCATAGAAAAACAAGAACCATGCAAAAAGTATCTAATTCACCACTCAAAACAAGAAAGCAAAAGAAACACTGTATATTTATTGTCATCCTCACGAATTATTTTCTTTTTTGTGAAATCTAGTTAAAAATACCTACCCGTGGGTCTCCAGAATTGCCATCAGTGACCCCACCCATGATGACATCATTGTGGAGAGGTGAGTCATCCTTACCTTCGAACCTCGTGTCCGTCATAAGATATGAATCCCTGTGTCTCACTAACATTGAGTCCGCAAATGTCACTTTGGGGTTAGGGGAAGGTTGAGGAGGTTTTAAACTCTCGATCAACTCCCTTTTCCGCTGCAAGTTAGTTAGCATAGAAAAAAATCTAGCACGGACATATTACCCATTGCATCATGCAATTATATGAAATCATCATCATTACCATCAACATGGGATTCATTCAAACATTCATGCTCATTGTTAAAAAAATAAGATTCATCATGCTCATCACATAGGGTTACATCTTTGTAAATCAAAGAAGACTTTGTCGAATCATGCCAAGATTTTTAGATATCAAATTCCCCTTTATCCATGTAATCTTCTAGAGATATGGTTTCCAAGTGGACATCGATTTTAGCCCTAGATGTTTTAAGAAAATGTCTCCCCAAAAGAATCAATGGTGCACTTCCATTGTGCGCCACGTCAAGGACATAAAAGTCCGCCGGAAAAACCAACTTCCCAACTCGCACCATCACGTCCTTTACTGGCCCATAAGGACTCGTGATATGCCCATTTTATATGGTTATATTAGGACTTTTAAGATTCACTTTTGTACACTTTTGTGCTCTAGATGTAGCATTTTGCATTGAAATTCTCTAAGGAGAGTTAAAAGCGACTTTTACACTTTTATTACTTTTATAGAGGATTTTGTGTTACAAGGAAAATTTTTTTGAAGACTATGAAGATTAATTTTGAAGATTTTAAGATTTGAAGGCTTTCATTTGAGTTTTTACAGACTTGAAGAATTGAAGATAAGTGAAGTGAAGAGGAGGACTTGAAACAAAAAGAAGTAAGAAATCAAGATGCTGAAACTTGGCTCGATCGCGACTCGCGATGGATGGGTTGAGAGTAGCAGCAGACAGGTGGCCAAAAAATTTCTTACTTTTTTGTACTATAAATACTAAATCCTATCCTCTTCTATTCACACCTCTTCTCCTTCATACGATTTTCTGGGTTCAACCCCTAGTTTTTCCTTTTTTACTTTTCTTAGTTTTTGTAGGTTAATCATGTATTTTAATTATCTAGGCTAGTTTTATCTTGGGAGAAATTGATTGAATCTTCCATATCTATGTAGTAAGAACCTCTATTTCACTCTATCTTGAAGCATTTGTAATTTAGCATTCATGTGTTTTAATGTGATGTTTTACTTCATTTATATCATGGGATGTTGATGAGACGTCAAATGCATGTATTTTCCAAAGCATTTAACATCTCTTTTATCATATTTTTGTTGTAAGATTGCTAGATTTAGTAGGTTTACATGATAGGGGGTTTAGATGACCATTTTCGGTTCTTATATCTAAATCCTTCATTTTGTAACCTATGTTTATTCTAATGGATTTTTCGTCCTCAGGAGCATCTAGATTCCTTTTTGTAAGCTTAATTTATAGATTGCTCGTGAGCACTTAGGAGTGGTTTAGTGAAGGCCATTCAAGAGGATGGTGGAAGATGAAATGCCACTCACAATGTGGTAGAAGATAAAGTGAAGAAAGGAGAGCAAAGCAAAGGGTGAAGAATGATCTATGTTTTGAAGCAGAGTTCTGAGAATTTTCCGAGAGGAATCAGCCTCCAAGAGTGGTACCATTGGATTCCTCTTCTCGATTACTATAAATCGACTATTAGAACTCCCAAAATGGATCAATGGTTCACTCGGAGGAAGCAAAACAAAACGGAACTTTTTTCCACCGCGACTCGCGAAATCTGGACCTGAGAGCTCACAATTTCCTGATCTGGTCGCGACTCGCGACGGAGGCATCGCAACTCGCGATAACTACCCTGTAACTTGCGTTTTACTCCCTTTTTTCTTGCACTATAAATATTTTTTAGCCCCTTTTGTTCCCCAACTCTCTAAGCTCGACTCGGGGGCTCCAAAACCCTAGTTTTTCACCATTTTTCTTCCATTTCTTCTTATTTCTTTGAAGATCTTTGTTCTATGTTATGGGTTTTGATTATCTAGCTTAGTTTTATCTTGGGAGCAATAGATTGAAGCTTCCATATCTATGTAGTAAGAACCATATCTATCTATTTAGTGCTTTTGCTATTGTGCATTTATTAAGCTTTGAATTTGAATTGTTAATCGCATTGATGTTGTTGGAAGCTTAATTATATCAATTTATTGTATGATTACTTGTTAGGGTTGGGAGAAAGTAGCTAATTCTCCCCTCTTTTAATGTGGAATCCAAGAGCATGAGTTAGAGCTTCTTAAATGATGTTGGTGTGTTGATAATTGCTAGATGAATGTGATGATGTCGAACTCATTGTCATGTTTTTTTTAGGTAGCAAATGAGAGAAGTCTATGAATGTCGATCGTTCTTCACTAATCTTGTGTAAATGCATGAATTGGTTAAATGCTTATATACAGTGTATTATTTATATGTGTTGCCAAGCTTGTTGATTCTTCGTGCTAAATGCCATCAATGGGATACTCTTAGTCCTAAGGGAGTCATTGGTGAGGTTTGATAAGAGATGTCGAATTCACTCTTGCAAACTACTATCTAAGAAGGATAGAAGATTTATCTTCACAACAAGTTGTTCAAGTAGTGAATAGATTGTTTTACTCATTCTTGAAGCCTTTGTTATTTAGCATTCATATGTTCTTAATGCTATGTTTTACTTCATTTATGCCATATGTTGTTTGAAAATAGGAAGTGTTTTTATGATTGAAGTGTTAGGGTGTTAGGAAAGTGACGATTTCCTTAGTTCCTTTGCATGAAAATCTACAAGCATGAACTTAGAACTTCTTGAGTATCTTGAGTATAATGTGCGGTAATCCTTGCTATATGAGTATGTTAATGTGGTTTGTTCTCATGCTTATCCTATAGATGCAATGAAAGGTTGAACCTTTAATGTGGTTTGTTCTAGGTTTAGCCTAATGGATGCTACATTTAGTTAAATGGCTATGTCTTTGGTCGAAGGCTTGTTGTTATCAGATCTATGGTCCTTCGTGTCTAATGCCATTGATGAAATACCCCTATGGTCGTTGTTTGTCTAGGGTGATCATCAACAAGGTTTGCAAATGATCGTTGTTTGTCTTTGCAAATTACTATTAATAAGGAATGAATGTTGATCTTCTATTAGCATTCCCTATAGGTAATAAATGTGATAGGATGAGTGAATGGTTCAATGATCTACATTTGGTTTGGAAGTGGATATCAATTTCCCCCAAGGCTTTATCTTTTGTAGTTTTAAAACCTTTTTTTAGTTTTGTTTGATGATTAGCATAGTTACTTAACCTTGCTAGTTATCTTGTCTTTTGACTTTCATAACTTAGGACCACCAAACAACCAAACCCCCCTTTTTACTCATTTTTATATGTGTACATATATCTACTTCTAGTCTAATATCAACCTTTTGTGCCTAAACGCTTGGGAAGATCCCTCTTCTTTGTGGACGACCCCGACTTGCCGCTATCTACTTAGTTTTAGATAGTAACCATTTAGGGCTTATAAATATTAACTTTGAGAGGTACGGCGACGGCCTCCCGGATGTATGAGAATAGGAAATGTTTGTATGATTGAAGTGTTAGGGTGTTAGGAAAGTTGCAAATTTCTTAACTCATTTGGCATTGAAATCCAAGAACATGGACTTAGAACTTCTAGAGTATAATGTGTTGTAATTCTTTCTAGAAGAGTATGTTGATGTGGATTTTTCTCATAATTATCCTATAGATGCAATGAAAGGTTGAATCTTGAATGTGGTTTGTTCTAGGTTTAGCCAAATGAATGCTATCTTTGGTTAAATGGCTATGTCTTTGGTAGAAGGCTTGTTATCAAATCTATGGTTCTTCATGTATAATGTCGTTGATGAAATACCTTTATGGTGTAGTTTGCCTAAAGTGATTATCAATGAGGTTTGCAAATGGTCGTTACTTGTCTTTGCAAATTACTATTAAAAAGGAATTTTTTTAAGTGAAAACACCCGAAGGTGGGGGTTGATATATTGGTACCCCAAGCCAGTAAAGAGCGAGCCAGAGTCATCATAGTAGTTTATACAAAAGGCAACATCATTGCCTCCAAAAGAATGGTCAGAAAATATTATCTATGAGTCTATATATATGCAAGAACTACAGGAAATGTAGTTGTGATTCCAAAGTAATGAACCTCCACACCTAGTGTTAATTCATTACATTGGCCAAGCAACTACCATTCAGGAAGTCAGTCAGTAAAACGGATGGAGGGATTGAGCTAGCCAGTCTTTGAGCAGTCGAGAGTCCCTCGCGCACACGAAAGTCCCCTCGAGCTAATGGTGGTTTCCTCAAAACACGGTTATCCCCTCTAGCCCATGTCCCACAGAGCACATGAAAGTCCCGTTGCGCAGTAGAAAGACTAGTTGAGCACACGAATGTCCCCTTGAGTAGTCGAAATTCCCTTCGAACATTCGAGAGACCCCAGGAAACACACGGATGTCCCCTCGAGCACACAGATGTCCTCTCGAGAACTTGAATATCTTGTCAAGCAGTTGGTAGTCCATTCGAGCACCCGAATGTCACTTTGATCAGTTGAAAGTCCCCTCAAGTACGCGGATGTCCCATCGAGTGCATTCGAGACTTCCCTCCAGCACACTAATGCCCCCTTGAGTACACAGATATCCTCTTGAGCACATGAATGTCCCATCGAGTAGTCGGAAGTCCATTCGAGCACACGAATGTCCCTTCGAGCAGTTGAAAGTCCCCTCGAGTACATGGATGTCCTCTCGAGCACACGAATGTCCCCTCGAGTACACTGATGTCCCTTCGGGTATACGACCGACCCGTCGAGGATTTGAAACTTCCCTCAAGCACACGAATGCCCCCTCGAGCACACGGATGTCCTCTCGACCACACGAATGTCCCGTCGAGTAGTCGGAAGTCCATGCGAGTAATCGGAAGTCCATGCGAGTAATCGGAAGTCCCTTCGAGCAGTTGAAAATCCCCTCGAGCACACGGATGTCCTGTTGAGCACACGAATGTCCCGTTGAGCAGTCAGTAGTACCCTCGTGGATACCAAAATCCCCTTGAGCACACGAAAGTCCCTTCGAGCCCACCATAGTCCCCTCGAGCACCCGGATGTCGTCCGGAGCACACGAAAGTCACATCAAGCAATCGGGAGTCCCTTCGAGCATATAAGTATCTCATCAAGCACATAAAAGTCCCTCTAGTAGTCGGTAGTCCTCTCATGCACACAAAAGTCCCCACGAGCACAGGATGTCCCTACGAGCACAGGATGTCCCCTCGAGCACAGATTGTCCCCTCGTGCATATATTTATCCCCTCGGGTATACGAGATTCCCCTTGAGCACACGGGTGCTCCCTCGAGCACACAGGTGCCCCCTCGAGCACACGAAAGTTTTCTCGACCCATCGGAACTCTCTTCGAGCAGTCGGATGTCCCCTTGAGCACACCGATGTCCCCTCGAGCACACGGATGTCCCTTCGAGCACACAAGTTTCCCCTCGATCACACCTGCGGCAAACAGGAAAGAGGAATCAGTAGTATCAATCATCTTTAGAGGCTTGCCTATGGATTCTAACATACGGTGTATGCATGCTATCCATATAAATTAGCCCTTTAATATGCGCCGGAATGTTATTCAAATTCAGTGAAAGATCCATCCGGGAGGTTGAGTGGTGTTTAACAATAGCATCAGCCACTGCATTGCATTCTCTGTGTATGTGCTTAAGAGAGACCTGGGATAGTAGTGTGTGAACTTGTAAAACCAATGGATATACAGTCCATTTGGAGTATGATGGGTCATTGATCATATGAACTGCCTGTAAAGAATCGGATTTGAGAATTACGTTTGGATATCTACGAATACAGATTTCACAAGCCAGAAGGACCGCCTTTATTTCAGTTTCCAGTGAGGAAGTGGATGATATGGACTCTGACTTGATTAGGTGTGGGAAACCCTGGTTATCACGAGTAATTAGTCCAATAGAAACAGATGTAGTAGACCATGAGGCATCCACATTAACCTTGATGGCATTGGGACCTGGAAATTCCCAGTATACTGTGGAGATGGTTGGCTTTGGTGGTGGTCTGGGTAAGGATATCAGAGAATGGAATTGATTGCATGATTTATGGCGTATATCAGGGAGGCAGGAAGTGGCTAAAATGCAAAGTTTCAGAGTATCTATAACTTCCCTACTTACATGGGTAAACAAAAAGGGGTTGTCCTCGAAAAGGTAGGCATTTCTAGCCTTCCATAAAGCTCAGCAGATCAAAGGGGGCAACAGACGACATATTATTTTCTGAAACCCAGAAAGATCACTACAATTCCAAAAGATGAAGAAAGTGTCAATAACACTGTGGACATTTTGCAGGTTGAAATGAACTAAACGAGCACTTTGAATCCGAACAGATTTAGCAAGCAGGCAGTTAATGAAAAAATGTTCCAGAGAGTCATATTGATTGCACATAGGGCATTTTGAAGCCAAGCTAAAACCACATTTAATGAGGACATCATCAAAAGGTAAGAATGAATTGAGCAATTTCCATGTAAAGATGGAAATCTTCTTAGGTAACCTAGTGTTCCATATGAGCTTAGAAACTGGGAAGTTACCTGGTATAAATGTTAGAATTTTATACGCTGACTTGAAAGAGAATCTACCAGTCTCTTCAGGTTTCCAGATCATCCTGTCCTCTCTATCATGTACAATTTCTGCACCCTGCAAAAATAGAAGAGTATCATTTTCCAGGAAAGGAACGATCTTAGGTAAAATTACCACTTTGTTATTTATGAAATCAGCTACTGAGCAGGGGGAAAACATGGAAGTGATGTGGGATGGGACACAGTTTATCAACGGGCCATTTGGCACCAGTTAGCAGCCCAGACATCACATTTTCCTTGACCATGAATAATCATTGAATTTTTCTCTACAATAGGGTTAACCTCACAGATTATCTTCCATGTTTTGGAGTTCTTGTGGGACTGTGGAAAGGACCACAGTAATTTGGCCCACAAGGTGACCCCTAATTGGCTCTTCCACCATAATTTAAGGGAGAAAGCTTCAATAATTGACCTAATAGATCTAAAGCCCAAACCATAATGAGATTTAGGGATAGCAATGTCATTCCACTTTTTCCACACCCTATTTTTTCTTTCTTCAGTCTCTCCCCAGAAGAAACTAGCCATTCTTTTTTCCATGGATTTTACAATAGACTTAGGTGGCTTACAAACAGTCCAAATATGATGAGGGAGAGAGTATATGCATGATTGGATGAGTGTCATCTTCCGTCCTGTACTTAACCATCTATTCATCTAGTTTTTAAATCTCTTATCGATAATTTCAATAAAGGGATGAAAATATCTAGATAGGGTTCTTCCTTTGAAAATAGGGTAGCCTAGGTACTTAAACGGAAAAATTCCTTTCTTCATTCCTAGGATAGACCTAATTTGATTTTTCTTAGTTACTGTAGCTCTCTTGCTAATGTAAAATTCTAACTTTTCATAGCTGATTTCCTGTCCTGATGTTAACTCAAATATCCGCAGAAAAGATTTAATCTTAGTTAGGCCAGATTTTGAAGCTTTCATAAAAATTATGGTGTCATCAGCATAGCTTAAGTGGGTGACTGGTAGAATAGTAGAGGGAAGGGGGAAATATTGCAAACTGTTATTTTGAAAGATGAAAGAAAGGCTCCTGGAGAAGAATTCTGTGAAGATATTGAACATAAAGGAGAGAGGGGATCACCTTGTTTGATACCTCTAGTTGATCTAAAAAAATCAACAGGATTACCATTAATGAGCATAGAGAAGTAGGCCTGGGAAAGGTTGTTCATGACCGCCTTAAGAAATTTACCTGAGAAACCAAATTTATGCAAAATATTCTACAAAAAAACCCCTGCTAACCTTATCAAAAGCTCTTTTCAGGTCCAGTTTGAGCATACAATTTGGTACCCTATTTTTTTTTGTCAAGGAATCTAACCATCTCCTGGAGATATAGGATATTGTCTGAAATATCTCTATTTTTCATAGAAGCAGTCTGGTTTTGAGAGATTAGTTTGTCCATATATGGTTTCAGTCTTTCCATGAGAACCTTAAAGAAAATTTTATTAGCAACATTAGAAAGGCTAATAGGTCTGAAATCATCAAAAGATGATGTGGTAGGTTTTTTAGGAATAAGAGTTATCCAAGTGCTAGAGATACCTCTCGGTATGTTAGATCCTAGAAGAAAATCATTTATTGAAGATAGGAGGTCATCTTTTATGAAGTCCCAGCATTTGATGTAAAATTTACTGGAGAAGCCATCAGGCCTTGGGCTACTATTCCTATTCAGCCCCATGACCACAGATTTGAGTTTAGTTTCTGTTACAGGCCTAGATAAACTGGCGTTATCTTGCTCAGTGATGATGGAAGGAATCTGGCTAAGGAAATATGGATAGTAGGTGGAATCCACAGGGTTCATAGATTCCGTTAGTAGGTCTGAGAAATATTTGACAGCTTCATTCTGAATGTCTAAAAAATTGTCCAGCCATTGACCAGACAAGTTTTTGATTTTAGATACATGCAATCTACAGTTCTTCTCCTGAACAGATTTATGAAAAAATTGGGTATTGTTATTCCCGCATTTAAACCGGTTCAATCTTGACTTATGTTTCCAGAATTTTTCTTTCTCCTTTAAAGCTCTGAGAAGAAGTGCCCTTTTTTCATTAAGAATGATAAAATCAGTTTCTTTATGGGATAAATCATAGATTACTTCCTGTCTTTTGAGATTATCCTCAGCCATCGTTACATTAGAGTCAATATTACCAAAGCTTTCTTTATTCCATATTTTAATTACTTTCTTAACTCTAATTAGCTTAAGATATAGACCCATCATACCTGTTTGGTGAATAGGAGAGACCCAGTTCATTCTGAGTAAATCCAAGAAATCCGGCCTATTGAACCAAACGTTAAGAAATCTAAAAGGTTTTGGGTATGAGGGAGTCTGAATAGCAATTTGGAACAAGAGGGGTGAATGATCCGAGGATTGCCTATTGAGGATCTGTATGGAGGAAGCTGGGAATTTATTTCTCTATTGGAGTGTACACAGACCTCTATCCAATCTTTTAGATGTTGGGTTTCCCAGTCTACCATTGGTCCATGTGAAAATGTTCCCTACAGTATTAATCTCCTGTATTCCATTGCTGTTAATCCAATTATGAAAATCCCTAATACTTCCTAGATTAGGAGAGCTAGGACCTCTATATTCATCAGGGGTGACAATTGTGTTGAAATCACCTATGAAAATAGTTTCGTTTAGTGGTGAAGACCTAGGTCATGCCATAGTAACTTCCTACCTTCTCTATTCCTAAGGGCATAAATAAAGACTATCTCCATTTGAGAATTAGAGCCAGAGTGAAAGATTTTAACATTCAGGAATTGCTCGTGGTGACATATGAGATTAACATTAAGTGAGTCATTCCACATTAACCAGATCTTACCATTATGGAGAGGAAGTTTATTAGAAAAATTCAATTTCTGCATATAGGATTGGCATTGAGAGTTATCATGCATAGGTTCTATAATACATAAAAGTAGAATTTTCTTTTTCAAAATCAAATATTTCAGTCTAAGCATAGAAGTTTCAATTCCCCTTAGATTCCAAACCAGAGAGTTAATTTTGACAGTGTGCACCATTGATCAACTGGTTTATGGCTTTTAGTGGCCGATCTTAGCATCATCTTATTCAATTGGAAAAGGTAATTTTTTTTGTCTTGATCTTACCTTGGCCATCATTCTTACCCTGTCGATTACTTGAAACTACCACAGGGGTGGCCTGAGAGTGATTATCTGAGGCAGCTACACACCCATCACCAAAAGATTCCATAGAGTCTAGAATTAGGCCTTCGTCAGACAAATCCTCCATATCCTGCAAAACAACAAATCTGTTTTCCATCTTTCCTTGGTGTGAGAGTGGGGGGTTAACGGGGGAGCACTAGAAACGAGTCAAGTTGTGAGAGCCAATCCCTATGTCATCCTTAGCATATATTTTAGGTTTACTTATAGGGATAGTAACCTCTGTTAGGTTTATTAGTTCCCTAAGGGCTGTATGGGATTTATCCAAGGCTTGTGTTGCTGATGGGTGGTTTGGGGGAGGTGGTTAAGGTAACTGAGGTGTGGTAATCTGAGAGATTAGCCCTGTTGTCCCGGTGCCATATGCAAAAGGATCAGAGGCAGGGTTAGTATTAGCTAGATGATGAGATATGATTTCTGAGTTGGGTTTATTGGAGGAGGGCTGATTGTTAGTAAACATAGCAGGGGCTTTTGCAAATTTATGCCCAGTAGCTTACCATTTAGGCATTGGTTCAGCATTATTATGGGCGACAGTTTTACACTGACCAAGTGCATGTCCCAGTTTAGCACAGTGATCACAGTACAGGGGGATATCCTTTTACTCAATATTATATTTCCGATTGTTATTTGTTGATCCTAATCTGATGGAGGTGTTTAGAGGTTTCTGAAGATCTATCTCAACACACAACTTAATGACAGAAGGCTTGGTTAGCATTTCAGTGGCTAAGTCTTTCTTGATGAAATTACCTGTGCTATTTCCAATAGATTCGATAGAAGAAGCATTATAATAGTACAAAGGAACTTCCCTGATTGTGCACCATACCGGAACGATTGGGGATTCCCTGTTTGTTGAAAAATCTGCAGACCATTTAAGGATTTTCATCTGGACTCCGTTGAAAACCCAGCTTCCTTTGATCCAGCATCTCTGATAATCGTTAATTTGGTCAAATCTGATGAGGACGTGCTTGAAGTCCAGTGACCCCAGTTGGTATTTTCCAGCAAACCCCACCGTTTTGAAAGCTGACTCCAGTTGCTCCATTGAGAGCCTGCCTTTAGTAAATTTGGCTACCAGGGAATTGGCGTAGTGGGCAGAGAGTGTTGAGATCTCTTCCTCAGTGTATAGACATGCTGGCTCACCCAAATGTTCCGATTTTGGGATCAATTTGGGATTGTCCGGTAGGGATTGTCGGAGAGGAGGGGATTAAGAAGGAATGAATGTTGATCTTCGAATGGGAAGTTTTAGGATTCCCAATAGGTAACGGATGTGATTGAATGAGTGAAAGGTTCAATGATCTACATTAGGTTTTGAAGTCGATATTAATTTCCCCCAAGGCTTTGGCTTTTGTAGTTTTTACACTTTTTCTTAGTTTGCTTGATGATTAGCATAGTCACTTAACTTTGATAGTTGTTTTGTCTTTTACTTTCATAACTTAGGAAAACCAATTTACCAAACCCCCCACCCCATTTATTTGCTTATATATATATATATATATATATATATATTACTTCTAGCATAATATCAATCTTTTTATGTTTAAATGCTTAAGAAAATCCCTCTTTTTCGTGAATGACACCGATTTGCCACTATCTACTTAGTTGTAGTTAGTAAGAATTTAGGGCTTATAAATTTAACTTTGAGAGGTACGACGACGACCTCCCAAATTTTGGTGCCACTGCCAGGGAAGAGGCATTTATTTATAAGTGTTTGGGTATATTTGGTTGCATATTAACTAGATGTTTTTATTTTCCACTCCTTGGTGGTTATTTTTGTTTGGAGTAGGTATTGCTTTAGTTCTTTGTGATTTTTGATCGAGGATCCTTGCAATATGATTTTGGATGTTTGAAAAAAAAAATGGAACCTCTCACCTTGAGGGAACTCATGATGAGAAGAGAGGCTCAACAAGAAAGGTTTTGTAGGATGTGTCATTCCGATCATACTACCGATTCTTGCTATTTATTGAGTAAGAAGCACTATGAGGATGAAATAACCCTTTATTTCAAAAACCAAGGGTACAGGGTGCTACCAAGAGGTAGGAGATGTTGGTTTTCAAGGGCAAGAAACCCAAGAATGGTATCCATACCATAATTCTGACAATCCGAATGGAGTGGTAATCCGGATTGGTGGTATGAGAATGAACTGGAAAATCAACAATATGAGCAAAGTAGTTGGCCATCACCACCTTATACCATACTCCAAAATCAAGCCCAACAAGGGGGTTCAAGTTTGACACGTGAGGAAGTCATGAATGCAATAACAAACTTGAACAACTTTACTAGTGAGGCTATTGAGAGGCATGCGAGGAGCATATTGGAAGCGTTGACCCAAACGGAAGCTATTGATTTTGAAAATACACTATCCCAAGTTAAACTCGAGGATTTGGTGGAAATGAGCTTGAGTTTGAAGGGGGTGCAGAGTTGGTTATTAAGGATGAAAAATGGAGGAAGAGGTGATTGTGCTACATTCTTTAGTATCGTCACCCATTCCCCCACCTAGTGAACTAACTCCACCATGTTCGGAAGTTTTGAGGGTGATAAGAGAGGAGCCAAAAGACTGTCCCAAGCCTTCTAACCACCTCACTTTCTTTAAACCATCTCCACCTCAACAAGACATTCCTCATGAAAGTTTTGTACCTCTACCTCTCTACTTTTGGATACTCATGGTGAAGGGGTTCAAATCATCACCATATGGATAACATTGGGGTCTCGCCGATGACCTTAAATATACGGAGCTTTATCATGCCAATAACGTAAATAAATTCGGCCTTTATTTTGGTTTTTGTTGTTTAGTTTTTGTTATTTTGTTTTGTTATTTTTACGGTGTGTTTTTCTGTGATTTTGTAGCAAAGTGAAGTGCATTTCATTGGAGGAAATGAAGGAATGAGATCAATGAGAAAGGGAAGAAAGCTTGGAAAGGTGGTAAGAAAAAAATTCTTTCTAAGTGCTGGGAAACCCTGTTGTTACGAGTCGCGACAAATACGTTGTAAGTCACAATGAACAGGGGTGCAAAAATGAACTCCAATCACTAGCTTTTTGCGAGTTACGACATGGCCATCACATGTTGGGAGGTCATCGCCGTACCTCTCAAAGTTAATACATTTAAGCCCTGTTGCTTCCTATCTACAATTAAGTAGATAATGGCAAGTCGGGATCGTCCACGAGAAAAGGGATCTTTTCAAGTGTTTAAACATATATAGGAGAAGACATACAAAACATGTACATACATATATATAAGCATGTAAACACGGGGGCTTTTTGGCTGGTTTGTTCCTAAGTTATCAAATTGAAATACAACAACTAGCAAAGCAAGAGAACGATGCTAATCATGCAATACAACTAAAGATAAGATGAAAATAACAATTGACGGAACCTTGGGCGCAATTGACATCCACTTCCAAACCTCTTATCTATCATTGAACATGCAACCTATTTACTACTTTCACTACTTGTTGTGAAGGCTAAACTTCTATCCTTCTTAGATAGTAGTTTTCAAGAGTAAATTCGACATCTCTTGTCAAGCCTCACCAATGACTCTCGTAGTCGAAACACGACTCAAGGTATCCCATTGATGGCATTTAGCACGAAGAATCAACAAGCTCGGCAACACTTATAAACACTACACCGTGTCTAAGCATTTAACTGATTTATGCATTTACACAAGATTAGTCAAGAACGATCGACATTCGTAGACTTCTCTCATTTTCTACAAGCAACAAACATAACAAAGAGTTCAACATTATCATATTCACCTAGCAATTATCAATCCATTAACACAATCAAAAGCTCTAAATCATACTCTTGGATTCTTATCAAGAAAGGGGGAAATCAACCCATTTCCCCAAACCCTAACAAGCATATCAGACAAGTACTTCATATACTAAAGCTTTCAATAACATTAATAAAATTAACAAACACATTCAATGCTCTATAAATGCACAATAGTAAGAGTAATAAATAGGCTACAAATTGTTCTTAAGACATGGGCTTGGAAGCCTTAGTCAATTGCTTCCAAGAAATAGATTAGCTACAAGAGTTCATGCTAATCAATGCTAAACAACTAATCATAAAACAAGAGAATTCAAAGATGAAAATGGAAAGAAAAGGGTTCCAAACAGTATAGAAAAATGCAGATGATGAAGTGTGTGAATGAGAGGAAAGAGAATGCTATTTATAGTACAAAGAGGATAAGGTGTAATTCTGGCCACCCGTTGGTCGCAACTCGCGACGAGGCCATCGTGATTCGCGATGGGTGCCAGAATTTTGCT
This sequence comes from Rubia yunnanensis, assembly GCA_037428765.1. Taxonomy (NCBI): domain Eukaryota; kingdom Viridiplantae; phylum Streptophyta; class Magnoliopsida; order Gentianales; family Rubiaceae; genus Rubia; species Rubia yunnanensis. The sequence continues at coordinate 81,601,900 of CM075064.1, forward strand.
TTGTTTCCTTTTCTTCTTCTTCTTTTGGTATAAAATCACCTTCATATCAATTCTCTCATTTTTCAAGTCTTCAATGGCTCCAAAAACTTCAATGGCCTCCGGTCTTCATTGTCTCCGTGTTCTTCCCTTCTCACACAAAATCCATTTAGAAGAGGTAAAAGAGCGTAAAGTTGCTCTTACCCCTCTTAAGAGATTTTGAAGGTAAAACACAATCGCTTGATAATAAAAGAGCATAAAAGTGACCCAAAATAGTTCTAAATTATGCACATAAAATGGACACATCATATGTCATGGCATGGGCGTCGCGAGTCGCGACCAAATCAAAACATTTACGGAATAATTGAGCTCACAGACCTAAAATATTGCGAGTTGCGATGGCTTGGTTGGGAGTGGCGATAAGGCATCACGAGTCGCAACCAGTATGTTCTATCGCGGGTCACGATGGAAAAACCAGCTTTTCAACTGTGCTTAAACACTGCATAGTCATTTCTTCTTCTCCACCAAATACTCCCAAGAACCACCACACCTCCACTCTTTCCTCCACCATCTTACATATATTGACATATGAACATTCTTGTGCCTTTATAGTAGCTTTTTTTATTTTAGTATGCCGACTACATCATTGTGACTATAATTGATATATTCTATAATGATGCTTGGATATGTGTTAATATATGTTGGATATTTTTATTGGACAATCTTATAGTGGTGATTGCATGATGGATTGGTTGTTTTTTTAGAATACTATGGTTATTAACTTTTGATGCTAAACCTAGTATTACAAATCCATGTACTTGTGAGTATGATGTTGTTCTCTATGGTGTCAGTCTTGATCAAACGGGGCCAAGGAGACAACGTTTTGCTCAAGGGGTGAGCTCTTCTACAACACTTTTTCTCCCATTTCCTGCTCTGAAACCATTTTTGGGACCAATTCTAAACAAATACATGGGATTGCTCTGTATCACCAGTGACTATGCAGAGAAACCGGTGTCACTCTACCTCTTACCTTGAGTTTTATTGTTCTTGCCTTACATGTTTACATTGAGGGCAATGTAATGTTTTAACTGTAGGGAGGGGTTAGGGAACTTACATGCATGCTAGCCTGATTTGGAATGCTTATGCAACTTTTGATTGGAAAAACATGAGAAAAAGGAAGAAAAAATTGAAAATTTTGAAAAAGAAAAGAAAATGAAAAAAATATTTTAAAATAAAACCTGCTAAGTTGAGAACCCGAGGGGGAAACTTGTCCCGGATAGGTCAAACACCCGAAAGGGTGACCTAGGCAAAAATGAGAGGCTAAATGTGCAAAAAAAGGTGAGATGTGAGCCAAAGAAACATGATGTGTATTAAGGATGAAAACCTGAAAGGGTACCTAAGCAAAATGAGAGAAAGAGAGAAAAAAAAGGAAAATGCTATGATTTCACTCATTTGCCGGCGTTGGATTCATAAGGTTGCGGTTGTCATATGGATGGATTGGGTAACTCAACATCTTGAGACCTCTAGGGATTGGGTAACTTAGCGAGTTGATTGAAGTATGGTTATGAAATTCATGATTCTTTTATACTTTGTTTTGGTTGATATATTGGTATTGGGTGAAGTATGTGTTTGAACCTCCTATATGGTTATAACTTCATTTTGTGTCATTGGACTTTGGGATTATCAATTCGGGACTTTGAAACATTTTTATGGGTAGTGAACTAATAAGTGGCAGGTTTGGTTAGATTTAGGAATTGGGGTTGTATGTGTGAAAATTTTTCATTTGAGCTTTGATTTTGGGATTTATGATATTGAGAGTTTTTGTGAGGTTTTGATAGGGGGAATATTAGTTTAGGATATGGACATATGAATTCCTTTGTGTGCTTGAATCTTTTCTTACTCGAGGGAGAGTGAGGTTTAAGTGCAGAGAGGTTTGATGGGCCCATTTTATATGGTTATATTAGGACTTTTAGGATTCATTTTTGTACACTTTTGTGCTCTAGATGTGGCATTTTGCCTTGAAATTCCCTAAGGAAAGTTAAAAGCAACTTTTATGCTCTTATTACTTTTTTAGAGGATTTTGTGTGACAAGGCAAATTGTTTGAAGATTTTGAGGATTACCTTTGAAGATTTGAATATTTAAAGACTTGCATTTGAGCTTTTGATGACTTGAAGAACTAAAGATAAGTGAAGTGAAGAGGAGGACTTGAAACAAAAAGAAGAAAGAATTCAAGATGCTGAAACATGATTGGTTACGACTCGCGGTGGATTGGTCGACAGTCGCGACGGAGGGGTGGCCGGAAAATTTCTTGCTTTTTTACTATAAACACTAAATCATATCCTCTCCTCTTCATACCTCATTTCCTTCCTGCAATTTTCTGGGTTCAAACCCTAGTTTTTCCTTTCTTTCTTTTCTTAGTTTTTGTAGGTTAATCATGTCTTTTCATTATCTATGTTAGTTTAATCTTAGGAGAAATTGATTGAAGCTTCCATATCTATGTAGTAAGAACCTCTATTCCACTCTATCTTGAAGCATTTGTTATTTACCATTCATGTGTTTTAATGTGATGTTTTCCTTCATTTATATCATGAGGTTGTTTGAGAATGGGAAGTATTTGTATGAATGAAGTGTTAGGAAAGTTGCAAATTTTTAAACTCATTTGGTATCTGAGCAAATGGGACACGAGGCAACAGCTATGACCAACTGAGCCATGAGGCTGGGTCAAACTCATTTGGTATGAAAATCCAAGAACATGGACTTAGAACTTCTATTGTATAATGTGTTGTAACTCTTTCTAGATAAGTATGGTCATGTGGATTGTTCTCATATTTATCCTATAGATACAATGAAAGGTTGAATATTGAATGTGGTTTGTTCTAGGTTTAGCCTAATGAATGCTATGTTTGGTTAAATGGATATGTCTTTGGTAGAAGGTTTGTTGTCATCAAATGTTTGGTTCTTCGTGTATAATGCCGTTGATGAAATACTTTTATGGTGTGGTTTGCCTAAAGTGATTATCAATGATGTTTGCAAATGGTCGTTGTTTGTCTTTTGCAAATTTTTATTATGAAGGAATGAATGTTGACATTTGAATGGGAATTTTTAGCATTCCCCATAGGTAATGAATGCGATACAATGAGTGAATGGTTCAATGATCTAAATTAGGTTTGGAAGTGGATATTAATTGCCCCCAAGGCTTTGTCTTTTGTAGTTTTTACCCTTTTTCTTAGTTCACTTGATGATTAGCACAGTTACTTAACTTTGATAGTTTTTTTGTATAACTTAGGAAAACCAACCAACCAAACTCCCCCATTTACTTGCTTTTATATATCTATATATATTTACTTCTAGCATAATATCAACCTTTTATGTTTGAAAGCTTAAGAAAATCCCTCTTTTTTGTAGACGACCCCGATGGTCCACTATCTACTTAGTTGTAGTTAGTAAGGATTTAGGGCTTATTAATTTAACTTTCAGAGGTATGGTGACGACCTTCTATATTTAGGCACCACCGCTACGGAAGAGGTATTTATTTTTAAGTGTTTGGGTATATTTGGTTGCATATTAGCTACTTGTTTTTATTTTCCACTCCTTGGTGCTTGTATTTGTTTGGAGTAGGTATTGCTTGAGGTCTTCGTGAATTTTTATCAAGAATCCTTGCAATATTATTTTGGACTTTGAAAAACAAAATGGAACGTCTCACCTTGAAGGAACTCATGACGAGAAGAGAAGCTCGACAAGCAAGGTTTTGTAGGATGTGTCATTCCGACCATCCTATCGAGTCTTTCTATTTGTTGAGCGAGGAGCACTATGAGGGGAAAATAATCCTTTGTTTCCAAAACCAAGGGTATTATGAAGAGTGCTACCAAGAGGTAGAAGATGTTGGTTTTCAAGGGAAACAAACCCAAGAATCGTATCCATAACACAATTCTTACAATCCAGAATGGAGTGGTAATCCGGATTGGTTGTATGAGAATGAGCTGGAAAACTAACAATATGAGCAAAATAGTTGGCCATCACCACCTTATACCATACCCCAAAACCAAGCCTAACAAGGCAGTTCAAGTTTGACACATGAGGAATTCATGAATGCAATAGCAAACTTGAACAACTTTACTTATGAGAAACCGGACATTCGGTTCTCCTCTAGTGTTGAGGCTATTGAGGAGCATGCGAGGAGCATATTGGAAGCATTGGCCAAAATGGAACCTCGTGATTTTGAAAATACACCATCCTAAGTCAAACTCGAGGATTCGGTTAGTGAGGTCTCCATGGGAAATGAGCTTGAGTTCGAAGGGGGTGAGGAGTTGGTTGTTGAGGATGAAAAAATTGAGGAAGAGGTGATTGTGCTTCATTCATTAGTATCTTCACCCCTTCCCCCAACTATTGAACCAATTCCACCATTTTTGGAAGTTTTGAGGGGGATAAGAAAGGAGCCAAAAGACTGTCCCAAGCCTTCTAACCACCCAACTCCCTTTAAACCATCTCCACCTCAACAAGACTTTCCTCATGAAAGTTTTGAACCACCACTTCTCTACTTTTGGATACTCATGGTGAAGGGGTTCAAACCTTCACCATATGGATAACATCAGGGTCGTGCCGATGACCTTAAATATACAGAGCTTTATCGTGCTAACGACGTAAATAAATTTGGCCTTTATAATTGTTTTTTTTGTTTAGTTTTTGTTATTTTGTCTTGTTCTTTTTAGGGTGTGTTTTTCTGTGATTTTGTAGCAAAGTGAAGTGTATTGCATTGGACGAGATAAAGGAAAGAGATCAATGAGAAAGGGAAGAAAGCTTGGAAAGTTGGTAAGAAAAAAAATAAAAAATTCTTTCTAAGTGCTGGGAAACCCTATTGTTGCAAGTCGCGATGAATACTTCATGAGTTGCAACGAACATGGGCGCAAAAATGAACTCCCAGCACCAGCTTTTCACTAGTCGCGACATGGCCATCATGAGTCACGACATGACGATCACGAGTCACGTCATGGGCATTGCGAGTCGCGACCGAATCAGAACATTTCTGAAAGAATTGAGCTTACAGACCCAAGATATTGCGAGTCCAGGTGGCTTTGTCGTGAGTCGCAACTAAGCATCGCAAGTCGCGATCAATACTTTCTTGAGTCGCAATGGAGAAAATAGCTTTTCAATTGTGCTTAAACACTGCATAACCATTTCTTCTTCTCCACCAAATACTCCCAATGACCACCACACCTCCACTCATTCCTCTACCATCTTACATCTATTGACATGTGAACATTATTTCACCTTTATAGTACCTTTATTTATTGTAGTATGTTGACTACATCATTGTGACTGTAATTGCTATATTCTATAATGATGCTTGGATATGTGTCGTATATGTTGGATAATTTTATTGGAAAATCTTATAGTAGTGATTTCAATATGGATTAGTTGTTCTTTGAGAATACTATGGTTATTAAATTTTCATGCCAAACATAATATTACAAATCCTTATGTACTTGTGAGTTTGATGTTGTTCTCTATGGGGTTAGTCTTGATCAAACGACGCCAAGGAGACAACATTTTGCTTGAGGGGTGAGATCTTCTACGACACTTTTGCTCCCCCTTCCGGCTCTGAAACAAATTTTGGGACCGATTCTATACAAATACATGAGATAGCACCATATCACTGGTGACTAAGCGGAGAAATGGGCATCACTCTACCTCTTACCTTGAGTTTTATTGCTCTTTCCTTGCATTCTAGCTTGATTTGAAATGCTTTTTGCTACTTTTGATTGGAAAAACATGAGAAAAAAGAAGAAAAGTTGAAATTTTGAAATTTTTGGAAAAAAAAGAAAATGAAAAAGAAAAAAAATTATTTTAAAAGAAAACCCACTAAGTTGAAAACCCGAGAGGGCAACTTAGGTAACATTGGGGTCCCGGATAGGTCAAAAACCTTAAAGGGTGACCTACGCAAAAATGAGAGGATAAATGTGCGGAAAAAGGTGAAAAGAAACATGATGTATAGCTAGGATGAAAACCTGTAAGTGCTCCTAGGAAAAATGATAGAAAGGGAGAAAAAAAGGAAAATGCTATGATTTCACTCATTTACCAGCATTGGAGTCATAAGGTTGCGGTTGTAATATGGATGGATACGGTAGCTCAACATCTTGAGACCTCTTGGGATTGGGTAACTTAGCGGGTTGGAAAATGAAGTATGGTTATGAAATTCTTGATTCTTTTATACTTCTTTTTTTGGTTGATATATTGGTATTGGGTGAAGTATGTGTTTGAACCTCTTATATGGTTTTGACTTCATTTTGTGTCATTGGATTTTGGATGATATATTGGTATGAAGTGAAGTATGTGCTTGAACCTTTCATATGGTTATAACATCATTTCGTGTCATTGGACTTTAGGATTATCAATTTGGGACTTTGAAATATTTTTATGGGTAGTGAATTGATAAGTGGATGGTTTGGTTAGATTTAGGAATAGGGGTTGTGTGTGTGAAAAATTCTTATTTGAGCTTTGATTTTGACATTTATGATATTGAGAGTTTTTGTGAGGTTTTGATTGGGGGAATATTAGTTTAGGATATGGTCATATGAATTCCTTTGTGTGCTTGAATCTTTTCTTACTCGAGGGAGAGTGAGGTTTAAGTGCGGGGAGGTTTGATGTGCCCATTTTATATGGTTATATTAGGACTTTTAGGATTCAATTTTGTACACTTTTGTGCTCCAAATGCGGCATTTTGCCTAGAAATTCCCTAAGGAGAGTTAAAAGTGACTTTTATGCCTTTATTACTTTTCTAGAGGATTTTGTGAATGTTTTTCGTCTCTTCTACCGTCCTTACGAATGACCTTCAATATCTTCTACCGCCCTTACGAATGTTCCTCACATAGAATGTAAATTAAAAGTAACCACAGGTGACCTACTAAAGATGATCACAAGGGAGATCAAGGAGCCAGTGGATACAAGATGTCCATTAGTACCATTTAAGTTTACAAAATGCAGGATTTAGACAAGAAAACAAAACATGGCCGTCTAAACCCCTTGCACGTAAACTCAACTAATACTAGCAATCCACCAAATAAAACTAGCTAAAAAGTATGCCAAATGCAACAGCTAACACACTCACAATGAAGCAGATTAAATGCGGACCATGTGAAACGGAACGGTCTGCACCCATACTTAGCCAAATTTTGGAGTGAAATGAAGACATGTGGTGCACAACCGGATGAATTTGGCATGGTCTGTGCTAGAGCTTGGTACAGCCCATGTTGGTTGAATGGGCTGTGCCAAAGATCCCTGGCCTGGGCCGTGTGGCTTGGTACAAGCCATACTAGGTCTACCCCTCGTGTTGGCCTTGTACGGTCCGTGCTGGACATGGCTGGTTCGGCCGACTGACTTGTTTGCTCTGCTACGGATGAACCATTGGTCCGATTTGAGAGTTCTTATAGTCAAGTTTATATTTCTCGAGAAAATGAATCTAATTGTGCCACCATCAAGGGTTGATTCTTCTCGGATCTTTCCCAAAAATTTGTGCAACTCTCTGACAACAATTCCTTCGCTTCTTCCTTGGTCTCTTTGAACTTCAAATCTGCCTTTGTTAGGCTCAATTCAATCTACTACCATGCTTAAGAGTCAGTGGCCTTCAATCTACCACCATCCTTGCAGATGACCTTTCATATCTTATACCATTCTTGCAAATGGCCTTTTACGAATATGATGAAAAGTACCCACAAGCAACCTTCTAATGAGATCACAAAGGAAGATATAGGTGCCCGTGGACACAAAGTTTCCATTAGTTCCAATTAAGTCTACAAAACTTTGGATTTATACAAGAAAACAAAACATAGTTGTCTAAACTCTTTGTCGTGTAAACCTAACTAAAACTAGCAATACAACATGAAAAATGGTGTACATCAATCCCCCTACACTTAAACGTTTACTCATCCTCGAGTAAATAAAAAAACGAATAGGTCTAATGCATTAAACATATCCCCAAACTACCCTATCTCCCCCAAAGAAGTAAGAATCTCACAACTCTCACACTCCCCAAAGATGCTGAAGTAACCTAACCACCCAAATTATAGTGACAAAAAAGGTAAGCAAGAATGATAAGTGTTGAACTAGCTTACTCTCCCTAATAGTTCCCCAAAAGCAATCCAAGAATCATTGCCAAAAAACACCAAGGAAATCTAAGAGGTTCTTGACTTGGTTGTAACTAAGGATAACTCTAGATTCTCAACTTAGTTACAACCAAGGATGATGCCACAAAATTCTCAACCTAGTTTCCGTTTTCTCTTAATTTCTCTCATTTTGCCAAGGAGCCCTTTTGGGTTTTCATCCTAGCTTTCACACATTTTGAGCTCACCATTATCCACACGGCCTCTCATTTTTGCCAAGGTTCGTAAACCTATGGGCCTAGCCTTTCTTTTTTACCTAGGCCTTTCGACCTATCCCGGATTTTCCTATTGTTGCCTAAGTTGCCGTTTTGGGTTTCCAACTTAGCTGGGTATAAAAAAAATTCATTTTCTTTCAATTTTTTTTGTTGCACAAAATTCTCCAAATATGGGCTTCATATTACAAAACGGTAGGAGAAAAAATTACACCACCAAAAGTTTCCAAAACAACCACCCCAAGACAAACTACCAATGCTAACAAACAAATCACACCACCAAATTTTCATCCAAAGCATCCCCAAGACAAATCAACATTAAAAAAAAGGAATCTCAAGATGAAAACTCCTAAGTGCTCAACTTCTCCCTCCCCATCATGAAAAAAGGAACTCACAAGTGGAGTTGGGAAAATAGAGGCACTTACTTTTGCGGCCCAGAAGGGCCTTCCCTCAATCACCTCGTCTCTTCCCTTTCAATGTACCCTATAGCTTGCATAGTGGCCTTCATAGAATCCAACCTAGTACAAAAATCCTCCATTTGTAATTTCACACTTCCTACCACAAGACGGATCTCTTGCACAACTTGGGGTAGAACTCACTAGTTGTTCCCCAAGAATGCACAATTGGTCAATGAGGTCCACGGGTAGGTGAGTGCGACTAGGTTGTGCTCTAAATGAAGTCTTACCATCCTTCTCATTAGTGTCTATCTCCGGGTTTGTTAAGATCTTGTAAAAATCCTTCTCAAATCATGGGTTAGGTCTAAATAAATTTTCCAATCACATCCCATGGTCGATGGCGGTGCGCTCCGGATATGGAAGAACCATGAAGTTTCAAATTGTTGCACAACCATACAACTATACAAATCAGTCATCCAAGGTGGTGGGGGCAATCATAGAAGCTCGAGCTAGCTTCTCTATGGTATATCGCATCTCCGAACATCCAAAGTTTGCCAATGCAAATGGAGAAGGGACTGAGTGGCCCAAATGTAAAGCCGAGAGCGCTACCATGCCTCCTATTGAGATCTTTCCACTTTTCTTTTCTTCCACTGCAAAACATTCTTGCACAAAAGCGCCCACCATGTTGGGATAGAAGTTCCTCTCCGGAGTCATAGCCCAAAGAACTTGAACATCTAAACTCGTGCATTGCAAAAGTTTCCTTTCACAAAATACTCCCATACATGAAAGGCGTTGAACATAATGGAATGCAGAGTGAACAATGGAAGTGCTCTTGCATAGGTGCTTCCTTTCCGTGCCCGATAGGATTCTCCAAAAGTTTCCAAGTGAAAATGGTTGACCATGTCGGTGAGTCCTCGAAACATCCCTTCCGTACTTCCATCTGAAGGCTTGAGTAACATTCCTATGTGACATCGTGTACTCCTTGTCATTAAAATGGAACTGGATGACCCTTCGTCCCTTCGCATCCGTAGCTAGCTCAAGGGTCACCAAGAATTCCAAGGTTCACCTAATATAAGTCTTCGAATGCTTCTCTAGAAAGCCTTCTAGGCCTCTTCGACCTAACAAGTAGGTGACAGGTTTGAGTAGGCCTGGGGCCTCTAGAGTATCCTTGCAGGCAAAACTAGTCTCCAAAATGCTCATTTTCGGTCCATTCAAGTACTTCCACCTCCGGGATGCACTCCCTAAAATGGTGGTCAACCAGATGGACTTCTCTATCACAAAGGCAGGGTTGCAAGGAAGGGAAGTCTCCGGCTCATTTCTCCCAACTTTAGTGGGCTTCTTCCTTTTATCACCTCGGGAAGGTGTCCCTTTCTCATACCTATTCCTTTTTAAGGAAATCCTATCACAACAAGGAGAAAGTGGTAATGCAATGATACACAAGGGCATGCATATAATATCATTCAAAAAGAACATTCTTCCTAAATATCCTAGTCATTCCAAATCATGCTTTTCTCAACAAATAAGCTATTCAATCAAGAACCATTCTCTTTAAACAATAAACTGATAAAAAATTATATCAACCTACAACAAGATAATGTAATCAAGAATCATTACCCCTAAATCACCACAATAAATTAAGATCATATCATTAATGAAAAATAGCACATCAATCCACCCATACTTACTTCAACACAAGATCATTCACATAACCCAAACAACATCTCACAAACAACTCACTTTCAAGATCCAAGCTTCACATAACATCACCACAATGCTAAACAAAGCAAGTAAACACGATGTTCAAAGGATTACTTGGAATTTTAAGCTAATATTTGAAAGATCCACGTAAGAAGAATAAAAAATACTAACTTTTGAGAGAAGAGCTTCAATTTTTTAGTTTCACCTAGAGATTGTGTGAGTGAGTGTTTTTTGAAAATCTTGAATGTGTTAAATGCCTCAACTAGGTAGGAGAATGAACAAAGACTCTAAAATTTCAGAAAAAAGAGTGATTTGGAGGGTGGTACAATTAGGATAAAGATGACATTTTTTAGAACCGCAAAATTTAGGGGACAAAAGTAACAATCTATTTAATCACAAGGGATGTTTGAAGTACTATTTACATAAAAAATTCTAAGGAATAAGGGAATTTCAAAATTTATAAACCAAAAATGAATTTTTAGCTTAAAATTTGAATTTTTCAAAAATCTGCATTTTTTGTCCATGTGACAGCTTTAATGGGGTGTCGACACATGTACCCTCATGCTGAGAGGACAGGAACGGACCCCCCTCATGCTGAGGGTGTCTAGCACAGACCCCCAATTGTGCTGAGGGCATCTGGCATGAGCACCCCTCGATCGATGCAATATACTCGATCAATTTCCAGTACGAAGACGAGCAAAAACCAATGGCTTCTATAAAAAAGGAAACACCAAAATACCTAATGTGGTTTTGAATACTTTGAATATTTTTTGAAAATAAAATCACAATATATGGTTGCTATTGCTCTTATTTGGCCGGGTCAAACAACACAAGAAAGAATAAAACTTACTCTCAATTGTACAGGAAGATGTACATCTTTGCTTGAGTGCGGCATATGACAGTTGAAACCTCGTCCGCAGTCAATTCGACCCTCTGATTAGCCTTTTAAGCTATTGAATTTGAACCGGCCGGAATAAACTGGACGTGGCCTCGATCAACCACCCCATCACAAAGGTTTCTGGAAAAATAATATTGTAAATGAAACAAATACATCTATAAATAATGTATGCATGCAATTCTTACGATGCCTATTTATCAAGTTGGCTCCCACTGATCCATTCCATTTCATTTTCTACGTCCAAGATGCTCATGAATAGTTTTAGCTTGTCAGTGAATATGGCTGTGTAGACTTCTTCTGAACTGAACACCTCCGCATTGAAATTGATGTGGAAGACTTTGTTAGGTCCACATATTTGTGTAGATAGCCTTCAACATCATTAATCTGTTAAACAACGATGCATTCTTTGTCTTCCATTACCCCCTAAAAGATACATTATATGGTAATTAGATTGAGAATCTAATAATGTTAGTTGAGCTGTATATGTATATAATTCAGTAGTGGATCATATTGTAAAGGCTAAAATGAGTTCTCACAAAAATGTAATGGTCAGACACCGACATGGGAGGATTTGATTGCCCACTCTCCGTCGATGTAGTATTTTCTCTTGCTACTTGCTAATGGGTAAAATGTTAGTCGGACATTGAAAAATATAGGTCAGATTGAAAAAGTATGGGGGTATGTTAGACCTCTCCTTTTACTGATCGAGCGACCACCTCTCCATTCGGAGTATCTTCCTAAGCCAATGCCTCCCATGAGGGAGAGTGTGTTAATATGTATCTGGAAGTCATATTTAGTTAATATAATTATTTTTTTAACCTCTTCTCTCTCCATGGAAGTTTTTGGTGTAAGGTCTATTTCAAGACTTCCATCTTCATCCACTACCAATTGTTTCCGAGGCGATTGGTTTTTGTTCTCCTACATAAGCAAATGAACAAGAAATTATATTTTAGTAATATCTAGAAAGATATTTGATGATAGTATAAGAACAAGAATACAATTATCACACCTTATAATCTTGTTGTCCAATGACACTTATTAGCTTTCCCGGCCATAGAAAGTTATATCCAATGGCCTCTGTTACAGACACAAATTCTTTGCGTTCAATCGGCAAAGGTTCCTTGAGAATGATCATAGGTCCACAAAGCTTTACTCGCTCCCACTTGATGGGTAAGTTTCTTTCCTCATCCTTTGGAAACAAGATACCAAATGTTGTTACATCCCTTTCTCCATTATGGTTCAAAACATATAGGCAGCACTTTTTTCCCTTTTGAGAACAAAATTCACGGAAAGGGGAAAAACATCAGTTGGACAATGAGTTAGTGTTATAAAGTAATCAAAATTAAAAAAATTTATAAATGTAATCAATCTCAAGTGGGACCAAGGTTTTATGAAGATTATAAGGCCTGAAAAGTTGATTATAACAAGAAATGCATTCTATATATAGTTGTTGAAAGATGCAACGCCATACCGCTCTTTTGGTCCAGCTGGGATAAAATAAACACCTTAATTTAGTTTGTTGCGGCTGAAAGCTGTAGCACGCTACAACTTCCAGGGTTTAGCTGAGATAAACTGTCTCTCAATTATCTAATTTTCTCAGTTCAACTGAGCAAAGGACAAGTTGAAGATATATTACTAGGCCCGAACTACCAACATCCAAAATGAACGTGACACCATTAAATATATGGCCAAAACTAATAGCATCCAAAATAAATTGGATGGGAAAGAAAAATCTAGAAACTAACAATCAACATCCGCAAGAAAGCAGCTAAAGATGATGTTCATGGTATAGAAAACCTTGTCATTTGCAACATTTCCTTATGGGTCACTACATGGAGATGTTGAAGGAATGAATACACAGTTGTCTTTATTCGTGGGGTTGGATGATGTAGCAAGGAAATTATGAGCATCCAAGTATGGGGGAATAGGCTTACCCAATTGTCCGGCCAGCCAATTTGTTTGGGCCTCAAATAAGGCAACAAATCTTTTGTTGAACTCGAAGACATCTGTGGGTAGTTGTTTTGAGTCTGAGATTTCTTCAAATGGTTTTGTGTTTATGCTCCCACATCGACTAGATTCATGACGGCTCACAATAATATGTGATAGTGCATTGTTGACCTTGGCCATAGTGGGGCAACCTCTCCAATGACCCCCATGATCCTTCTTACCTGTTGCTTGAATGAGAATATCTTCTTTTCCTTCTATAACCAACTCTCCCTTTTGCTTCTTATCCAAAAGGTATTTCTACTAAATGAAACACATGCCAGCCATTAGTATGCATTGTGTCTAAGAATATTAATAGAGAAAGAATGAATTATGAATTTGGCTCACAATAGTGTGGGCTGCTCTTTTAACGGAGTCGTTGGCGTAGATGGATAATTACTTTTCCCAGTTAGCTTCTAGGAACACCTCTTAGCGGTCTGGTTTGAAATCCATGATTTAAACTAAAGCCTCTGTCTTTTCCATGCTTTGACCTTGATCAATAAGCTCGTCAATTTTAGCCCCTATTTTCCTCTTCTCGAGTTCTATAGCAAGCCTACGATTGCCTCCACTGCCCATTTGATGGATGTAGTCCTTATGTGAGGTGCTTACTTTTGCTCCATCACTTAATGCCTATATATGTTCATCAATTAGTAAAATGCTCACCAAGTAATGACTTTATCTTAAGAATTTTTAAGGAATGACCTTGAATTCAGGGTATGTTTCACAAATAGCTTCCACTCTTTTTTGTCCATCCATCGATAATCAGTCCATGCACAAGAACCTGGTTTTTTTTTACGATGTACTTGTGAGCAACCTTAGCCTTCAATTCCTCCACTTTTCACCTGCATAAATTGTCCACTTATTTCAGAACTTATTCATCTCATTGAATGTCATTTTGGTTTGTATATCCCAGCTAATCTAGAGGACAAAAATATGTGTTGTTAGTGGAAAATGTGATGAACTAGAAATGAATAAATGTTAATCGAGGAAACGCCCCACTTGTATTGGAGGAACTTAATTGAACACACTTATAAGAATGTCTTCCCATGCATCTTTCTTTACATGGTCCGGGATAGCTTTCCAATTATGCCATGTCCCAAAGCGGATTCTTCGTTGGAAGGAATAGACAACATACATCAACCACGAACTGCGCATAACCAAGGGTTCGAAGTCATCGTCGAAGAATATTTTAAGGGGCTTCCTTTGCTTTCCAAGAAATATGGACTTGCACGTGGATGTACCTCTACGCTTGCAATACTCTTTAATTTCAAACTTTTCGAAGTTCCCACTCATGTCTTCCTTTGTTGTAGTTCCTTCTTCCTCCCTCAAGTTTTCAGATCCCGGGCATGATTTGGATGCATCATCCATCATCTCGTTATTCACATCACAATTTTAATCTTTTGTAGGGGTAACACAATTGTCTTCTATGGCTATGGCACCGGAGTTTAACAATTTCTTCTTCTCCTTCATTATTCACTTGCTTGTATGCATAAAAAATGAAATCTTAACATAACACATCCAAAGACGGCAAACAACCAACCGTGAACATATTGACCTATGAAGATAATATGCCAACAAATCGAAATGGGGCAAAAACAAAGTAGAAAAAAAGTCTAAAATTCTAAGCAAACAAATCATCTGTGTACATGAACAACTACCCACACTAATAACCCAACAAATTAAATCACAAACATACAAACTAACAGATCCACCCATATATTTCTATTCATTAAACGTGGAAAAAATGCAAACTACCACCCATATAATGAGTTCTTGTTGACTTTAGCAAAAACCAATCACTCATACCTTATTTGTACACACTCTTGGCAACGTTTTTTGCCACCAGCCGGCATTGCGCGCTGCTCTATTGGACCGAAATTGCAAGCAATGGTGAAGTAGAATCGCGACCAAAATTGCAAGCAATGGTGAAGTAGAATCACAACCAAAATTGCAAGCAATGAGAAGGGGAAGTAGAATCCTGGCAATGGCTCCATTGGGGGGTTCACGAAAGGGTGAAGCTGAGCAAATAATTGGGAAAAATGGTAGAAGGGCATGTGTGTTTGGGAGAGAGGTGTAAAAATTTGGGGATAAGGTTATTGAGAGAAGAGGAAAAATGATGCTCTGTTGGGCCAATTGGGTGTTAAATTTGACCATTTTTGCTACTTTTTTGGGCCACTTGGGAGTTAAATTTTCATGCTCTTTAGTTTCCCTAACCTGCTCACTTTTAATTGTATATATAAAAAATGGCGATAACTAGAAAATATGGGCATGTTTCAAACATATATGTGAGTTACCAAGTAATGGATACATTAAAATAGGAGCATGTTTATGTTGACTAGGGTATGCCAACCCTAGTATTGTACGATTGCTGATAACTAGTGTATATGGATCTCCAATTAAGTGATAGATGAATTACCAGTGTACATGGAACGCTCACAGTACAATGGCGACTTGTGGACACCTGTATGTGTTACCAAGTAATGGATACGTTAAAATGGGTGCATGTTTATGTTTATTAGGGTATGACCAACCCTTGTATTATACGATTCTCGAAGACTAGTGTATATGGATGTCCAATTAATTTATAGTCAAATAACCAGTGTACATGGAACGCTCGCTGACTAAGGGCAGCTTGTAGACAACCGTATGGGTTATCAAGTAATGGATATGGCAAAGTTGGTGCACGTGTATGTTGACTAGGGTTTGACCAACCTTTAGTTGTATAGAATACGATCAGATATAGTTAAGTAGTGTATCTAGAACACTGGTATGTAAATTAATTTCTTAACATATGAATATATTATACATAATATAATTTTTGGAAAATCATAATTTTTACATTATACATAATTTTTATTATAGTCGTTTGAATTTGAGAAGGTACATAGTTTCATATTCTTTATGTTTGTAGCATTCTTTTTTACAATTCATCTCATTGGCCCATATGTTTTCAACTCATTTGTTAGTATTATTGTTTGTAGAATGAACCCATGAGTGTGTAAAATTGGTCACCCAACCCAATACCCTCACACCTTTCCTCCACCAAGCTCCCTTCACCTTCCCCGTTCTCTCATTTATCTCCCGCTCCCTCCACTGGAAAGCTCCATCGACGCTCCCACCACCGTCTTCACTTTCTCTACCATCCCCGCTCCATTCCACCTCCGTCAAGATCCTTCCATTCCACCTCTTCCAAGCTCCGCCGACCCACACTCCCCCCACCTTCCGTCCTCCTTCAATCTACTGTGCACTGTGCACCGTCCATCCACCATCCACCAAGCTACCATCCGCCAAGCTCTTTCCGTAGTCCTCTGTCCGCCATGCTCCATCTGTCGTCCAAACGCCTTTCATCAACAAACCCTTCTCTAAACTAGGTAAGCGCATACCCTTTTGTTTTGGGTTTCCCAGGGATTGTCTACACTATTGGTATAATGATTGTTTGATTTCATGAAATTACCTAATTGTGAAAATACCTAATTGTGATTTTTTTTGAGATGCGGGAGATTTTTTCAGTGTGTGTGTTGGGGAATACAGTTCTATGCATATGTTTTATGCAAATACAGCTCTATGCCTATGTTCTAGATATGGTGGACACCTATGTTCAAGATACAGTTCTATGCCTATGCTATATGCCTAAAGTTCTATGCCTATGTTATATGCCTAAAGTTCTATGCATATGTTCCATGAAAATACTGGTTTGCTTATGAGAATACAGTTCCATCCCTATGTTATGTTAGTCATAGCCACTGTTTTGTTCTACCTTTATTATAAGGTTTCGATATGGTTTCGTTATTCTGCTGGTGCAGTAAAGGGTGATCACAACCACGGTGTGAAGTTTATGCCATTTTTCCTATCTTTTTTTCATGTGCTGACATTCTGGATGGAGAATATTTTTCTTCTTGTATTATTATTCTGTCCACCAAAGTTATTCTTTTTCTCATGGGCTGACATTTATTTCCCATGTGCTGACATTCTGGATGCTAATTTTACTTGTGTTAACATTTTACTGGCCCATTTCATACCATACAACATGATTGTCAGTTGAGGAGCTGAAGTTGCTTGGGTTGAAGTCTCATGATTGTCACAATATTATGTAGGAATTGAATGTCATTGCAATTCTATCGTCGTTGCCATCCCATGTAAGATTGTGCTTTACCCGGCTTCTCTTATTTTTCAAGTCCATTTGTAGAAAATATATTAGTGTGTCAAAGTTGGACCATTTATAGAAAATGATTGTTGAATTTTTTTTTCCAGATGGAAATGTATTTTTCCCCTTAGTTCTTTGACATTATGGTCCACTTGTGTGTTCATCTTGTGAAGGAGATAATGCTTTTGATCCTGTGTTTTTGAGATGGATGTACCCATTTGAGAGGTACATTAAAATATTCAAACATTTTGTGAAGACTCGGTATAGGCCTGATGCAAGTATTTTACAAAGGTATGTGGTGGAGGAGGTCATAGAGTTATAAACTGATTATTTGAAGCAGGTTGATTCGATCGAGGTTCCAACACATAGACATGATGGAGAGTTGTAAGGTCAAGCGCTCCAGTAGGGGAAACCGTTCAGCCCTAGCGCAGATGAATTAAATAAAGCACACCTTTATGTTCTTCGTAATCATGAAGATCTTGTACCATATATAGAGGTTCACATGGATGCCATTAGAATCATCAAGGCACAAGTTCTACAATTACATAGTGCAACTTTTGCGTCATGGTTGCGTGATCACGTTTCAGAGTGCAATCATCCAATGATAGTTAAGTGGTTGGCTCGTAGACCAATGAGTACAGTGCTTTCATATGGTGGTTTTGAAATTAACGGTTTTACATTTGGCACTAAATAAATGGATGAAAAGGGTGTGTCTAAGAATAGTGCAGTGTCTCTTGTTTGTGAAGCTTTGCATGTTGGTAATGGAAGTGAAAATAATCCAATGTACGCTCACAAATGTTACTTTGGAACAATCCTAGATGTATGGGAGCTTGATTATATGACTACGAAAGTCCCAGTTTTTAGATGTCAGTGTGTGGATTTCAACAATGGGCAGCGAACGAGGATTTCGGTATCACCCTCACCAATAGGAGTCAGATAGGTTGGCAGGAGAATCCTTTCATTCTAACCTTCCAGGCTCACTAGGTTTTCTATCTAAGGGATACTTCCAATCCAAGGTGGGAGATTGTTGTTTAAGGAAAACGGGTGTTTTTCGAAGAATTTGAAGCCAAAGAAATTGTTGTATTCAGTCATAATACAACATGTGTTGGTCTAGATGATGCTTTTTTTCTTGAGGAGGACAATCTTGCGTTGCACTGCTCAATTGGCCGCGATGATCATGGAGATAAAATTTGGGTGGATGTCTGTGGAAAGGTGAGTTGTAAAAGGCAAATAACCAAAAAGGATACTAAGAAGCGAATACTTAAGAAGTATTTCAAGCTTGTGTAATACTTCTTGGCATGTTATTTATGTGTGTAACTGTTAGTTTTCCTTTAATTTGTAATTAACTGCGCCAATTTCCGATCTATCGCAAAAGACGTATACACTAAAAATGAATTTCAAACATAAAATGAAACACCTACTCTAAAATAAAATACTAATCCATGAAAAAAGTACTAACATGGCGTAGCATCCGAAATCCAAATAGAATCCACACAAACATAGCACCCAACATCAACTAGAATAAAAAAAAGTACTGATACACCATCTCAGGAAAACATAACAAGTTTAGTCAAACAATATCACTTAAACAATTCAAGATCTACGGAATGTCCGACTCCAAGTCACCCTCAAGATCACCCGTTGATGTTGATCGGTCAAGACGAGGATGATGGCTAGATGTGAGGTGACATACGTACGCCCTTTGTCTTTTCTCGACTCTCTAAATCCTCACCTTCGTGGCAGCCAACTCCTTCTGCACCCACCGATAGGTATCACAGACAGCTCTAAAGTATGCCTTCTCCAAATTTAAATAAAGTAATGCATACACATAATCTATAATAATGGAAAATAATTTGTCAACTAAAATACCATTAAACTAACAATATGAATTATCTTCATCAACTCGAGGTCTTTTGCTTGGATTGCCACATCGCAAATCCTTGGGATGGAATCATTTCCCATCAACTAAGATCCACCTTTTATTTTCACAGTGCATCTTGTCATTGTACTTTGGCAATTTCTCCTCCCCATTTAATTCCAACCCCTCAACAGACCTCAACAATAACGTGATGAAGTTCCCGTATGGGAGACTCTTAACTACCCTTGTTGAGGTCCCAATATAAAGCATATGTCTTAATATAGATGCCCTGAGGTTAATATTTCTACCCTCCATAATTAAATAAAATAACATCAAACTAGTGTAGGTAGGCTCGGTGACGTAGCCGGAGGTGGGAATTATGGTTCTAGCAATTATCTCAAAAACAATACGATCATCTATCCCTAACTTCTTTAGTTTAAAAGTCTCCAGAATACCCAAATCATTATGATCACAACCAAAATACCTAACACTACATTCAATCGGGTCAACATAAGGGGGTCGCAAACAAGTGGAAATTTCCCCCCATCATAACAATCATCCAAGGGACCATTAATGTCTTCCAGATAAATTTTTTTGGGGTTCATATAGGGGAAATCTAGGGCTTTATTTATAATCCAAGGATTAATAGGAATATCAATACCTCCGACCCTCTTTGAATAATAATCATTCTCAAGGTCCCTTAGATTACTATAAAGTTGAAAATTCAAGTGAAATAACGAGGGTTCAGCACAACCAAGTAAAGTTTCCACATATTGATGTTTATATTTGTGTGGGGATCCATTAATCCTATCTGTATGTACTCATTGAAATCAACGATATAACGGTCTAGCAATTTCCCGGAAGAACGTACTACATTGTACCTAGATTGCGTGGACAAAGACACAAATTTAACTTTATCATACCCGGGATTGTTCCCAATGGATTTCAAACAAGGGTTTCAAGAAGATCCACCTCTTTCCATCTTCAATTATTGCTCTTTGATGAACTTAGTTGTGCCGATCGCCAAGGAAGATTCTATTCCCAAATGAACTCTGATTTGGGTTTTTTATGCTACTTAGCTTCCGAGTTTGGAAACTGGTCGGCGCTTTATTTTGAAAGGCTAAATTACACATTCCAAGTTTGGAATATGTAATTCAGCTCTTTATAAATAGGACCCGAATAAGTTTCACACTCAGAATTGATTAATTGTAGGAAAAAGAAAGGCGCTAGTTAGGAGCCATCTAGGTCCGGACAATGCATCTGAATCAGGAAGTCTATCGACGCTTCGTACTAAATGGCCGAATTACCCATTCCGAGTTTGGAATCTGTAGTTCGGCTCTTTGAAAATAGGGCCTAATTCAGTTCCGCGCTTGGAACTGATTATTTGTAGGAAAAAAATGATGGCCTTGTAGGAGCTGTGCCACTCCGGAAATAATCAGGAAGTTGGTCAACATATGGTTCTAAAGGGCCGAATTACCCATTCCGAGTTCGGAATGTGTAATTTGGCTCCTTGTAAATAAGGCCCGATTCAGTTCCGCACTCGTAACTGATTATTTGTAGGAAACAAAGATGGCATGTAAAAGTCGTGCCACTCTAGAAAATGCATCCAAATCAAGAACCAACATATTCCGAGTTCGGAACTGAATCAGCCCCTGACTGCCAATCTCTCCAAATTAGTTCCAAACTCAGAAGAATGTCTATTCCAATGGTCAAAATGAAACATACATTTTCAAAGATGATTGGTCATCTAGCCTATGACAATGGTTCACATTGAACGTCATAGTCTTTGGATATTAAATGATGTGTCTTGTTTTTCGAAAATGACATGTGGCGTATTTAGTAAGGGTAACGACAGACTCCAAGAGTCTTAGAAATCATTTTTTTAAAACCATTCTTAACCGCCAAACATAACACAAGTTTTAAAATTCTTTTCCGTAATATCACAAGTCACAAACTCCAAAACATAATACAAGTCTAAATATCCTTAACATAAGTCACAAGTCTTGACATCTATACCACAATTTTTGAACTCCACGTAGTACACAACTCAAAAACAAATTCCAAATCTCCTAATTATCATCGTCGATGTCCACCATATTGACCACCATCCGGCCCCGTATCGTCCTACTCCTCGCTATCGGTGAACTCTGGCTCAAAATTTGGAAACTCCTCATCATCTCTTAGTACTAAATTGAGTCCCTGAGATTCCATGAAATGTTCATGCTGGGCATCAGCTCTAGCCAACATTTGTGATGTCTTCTCGATGTCTCCACGAAGGCAATTTAGGTACCTCTCAAGGGTAGTCTTCCACGAGCTCCGTGAACCTAAAAAAATGAAATACAATGTCACAAATACAAGTGATAAGTTAAAAATGTATTAAAAAAATTAAATTGTTGATACATACGAGATCCCGATGCTCCAGCCCTATCTATTCTTGACTCCCTGGCCCTTTTTGTATTTTTGGCCAACTGCCCCAGAACGATGCACTACTCCCATTTCCTATCCTCGCCGACCTTCAAATGCTTATGCTGAAACCAACCCTAGTCATAATACTCTATGGGCATTGGTCTAACATTCTGCTGGATGTGGGCCTTCTTTATCGTAGCCATGATCAAGCCACCATAAAAGAGCTCATTCTTTTTTGTGTTGGCAGCCTTAAGCATGCTCATTAGGATTGTGAACCCGGGGTTTATCTTCTTTCCCTCCATAACATAGTAGAATAGCATTAGGTTACCAATATTCAGCTCACACGTGTTGCCACCCGTCGGGAGCACATTCAAACAAACCCATTCATAAATAAGTCTCTGCTCAACTGTTAATTGCTCTATGTCATAGATTGGAGCTTTGGTAAGTGAAGGCCAGCTCTATTGGTGATAAATGTTGTTGGGGACATGGGGATCGTCAGCTACTACAATTTTTTCAAGGGTGGTGTAAGAGCTTCCCAGGGCTTCAAAAATTGTGTACTTATTAACAAAAATTTCCCTCCTATTCACTAAAGTCACATCACGGTTTTTAAACAAATATCCTAAATTTTCATAAAACTGAATAACCTCATCTACATATACGAGTTCTTCCAAACACATCCAACCATAAAGATATTGTTCTTTGAAACGAGTCAACAAATAGCCTAAACATAAATCTTCAATTGAGGATTCACAAATAACTTTAGCATTGATGACTTTGCATTTGGAGAATTCGACATACCTCTCCTCCACTTTCGCATTGGAAAACCACCCTGATGCCCCAACTTCAGTGTACGGGGTGTGACTCCGGTCGTTGGTTGAACCGGTATTCTTCTTAGTGTATCCTTGCTTCGACGTGGTGCTAGGAAGTATAATTTGGTTGTTTTTGGGTGAGCCTTAGGGTTTTGGTGCTGAGAGGGAATTTGGGGGTTTGAAAACTGTGTGTGATAGTGGCTGGTTGATATTTACTTTTTTATATATATTTACAGAGGTTCCGATCTCAGAAGGATCCTACGAAGGGTTTTTAAAAAGAGCCAACTTTCTTATGAGTTTGGAAGAATAATCTGACGGGAAAAAAATAGACATTAAGGCGGGTTTTCTAAGGGTATTTAATACCCTACGAAGATCCGCTATTTCCCTCCCACACTCCCCTCCAAAAATCATCTTCTCCTTATTCACTTCCATCCTACATATTCATCTAATATCCATGATTTCTTCACATTTTACTTCAAGGTTGGTGTCAATGCCTAACACTAACCTCAAAATTGTTCTCATTTTTCTCATCTAACTTATTTATCTCATTTTAGAGGGGGTGATGATCATGGTGGAAGAAGGCTTGAAGGAGAGCTAGATTTCATCAAGTTGATCCTCCCATTACTTTGCTTTGGAGGATAGTGTTGAAAAACTCTAAAAAATCTTGTTCAATGTTATTCTAGGGCTATAATGTTATTATTTGTGTTCAATGTTTTTTTTGGATAATCTAGGGCTATGATGCTATTATTTGTTTTAAATATTATTGTTATTTGATATTTTATTGAGTGTGACTATTTTTTTATGCCACTATGTGAAAACCAAATGAAAAATTGTATAACATAGTAAGAATTTGAGTATGGAGGGGATCCCTATGATATAAGGCATTATTCATGGTCTATAATATATATTATGAAGTAAGTGTAGTTTATAAATATGGCATGTATTTTTTTGTAGCAAGAAACGTGTCTAAGAAACGGCCTCGTGATAATGCGTCATGTTCCAAACATAGCGATGGTAAAACTATGGGATTTGGTTATGATGACGATGACAGATCCTATGAGATGGGAATAGCCAAGACCCATTGCAGAACTTTAGAACGTAGGATGGCTAGGAAGGAGTTAACTCCGCTAGTTTTTAACAAGTCCGGCAAGTGTTTGTCAAAAGACTGTCCAAAATGTTCTAGTTAGGTCGCAAAGATTGGTAGAACAAGGGTTGGCATTTGTTTTAATAGTGGGCATGACATACAAAAAGACTATAAGGAGACCCTATGGATGGAGTGCAAGGTAATGTTAATGGTCCTAGTGCGTTCAAAATTTTTTTTACTAATCAAATATTCTAAACTTACCATCGTCTCTAAATCCTCATAGAGACCCTTTGAAATAGAAGCCCTGGATATAACATAAATTAGGAAGAAGGCAATGACCATGATGTGGAAATATTGGAAGGAACACAAATATACTTTGTCGAGGGAGTACATATTTTCTTCAGATAAAGGTGATCGCCCATGGATGACGTACACACACATACAGTCGGAGAGTTGGGAGATCCACAAGAAAAATGCATTGGAGAATGATTCTAACGTTAGTAAAGTTTCATAATACTTACGCAAAAATTTTAATTGAATTAGTTTTTTAGTGTTAAAACGTTCCTAACAACTTAACATAGGGTACGGGGGCAGAAAAATGGTGCCTTTCCGATTTGAATAAAATGCCTCACCATTTAAGCCGTGGAGGGTATGGATTGGTGGCAATGTAGTTAGTAGAAGAACACCTTGAGAAAGATGTTCAGATTGCAATCGAAGGTGAGATGACCAAAGAAGATGCCCGCACAAAGGTACAACCAATGGATGGGGAGAACATTGATAGGTGGGATACTTTCCTCAAGGGCCGACAAAACAAGGAGGGTGAATACAAGGAGGAGGATATAAAAGAAATTATGAAACGAGTGGTATACCATCTATTCGGGCGTTAAAAATTTACATTTACATTACTTGTACGTTCACTTGAGCTAATATTTTTTCCCAAATATTATCAATTAGGAAAAATTAAAGAATGATCAATTAGAAGGGAAACCCATAACCACCTTCAAGCATGATATTCGTTGTGTGGCAACCAATAAATCGGACCATGCGGGGCATGTTAGGGGAGTGGGTTGATCCTTGACAAAATGAGAGACATTTACAATTATCCGGTACTATGGTCTTGCTCAACCATCGCGGATCCACACATTGCAAACCACATGCCATTCAACAAGAAAAAAAAATTAGCAACAAGACACTCTAATTCGAAAGTTGATCCAACATATGGGCTTACCTCTTCCTAAAAAATTGGATGATTTAACACCGAATTGGACTCCCCCATCAAGAGGATCACACCACTCTCCCAAATAAGTTGAGGTTAATCGGGAGGCAATTATCCTAAGTCCTAGAGATGAAGGCAACAACCTCGACAAGGCCTTAATTGCAAGTGATAAATAGGTACACGTTTAGCTATACCAACTCCTTCATATGAACTTTGTGTATGACATAACATTCATGATTGGTGTGATGTAGGGTTCACATATTTGTGAGTTATACATTGATCAAGACATAGGTGGTAAACCACTACATCTTGCCGATGGTTTTTTATATGAGTTGATGAGGCATCATCACACCATACCGATTTTGGAAGAATCGTCAAGAATATCTCTAGAGAAGACGTTGGTAAGGGGTGCCACGTTGCCATGTCCAGACAAAGATTACATGACCGTCGGTGCCGCTCGTGGAATGTTTCTACTGTGGCCTCGTCGACTAATATATGCCAATCCCATTAAAGACAACCATTTGAAACTCAAAAAACCAACAACAGCTGAAGACCTCGTAGCTACAAGAAAACCGAAGCAAGCTACACCAAAATGGGTCGAAAGAGCACTTAAACCTGTCCAAACAGCACTGGACAAGATTCATCAACCGATACCAACTGCAGAAGAACTCCTGAAAGACTCACCTCCCTACATGAGAGTGCTATTCAATTGGCTTAAACCACATGATCACAACTCAACTTACAGATTTCATTGAAACGATTGCGTGTTTGGTGTAAAACGGGATATCATCACCGTATGGAGTGGCTTGGAGGACCTTTGGAAATGTGAGTAAGTAATACATTTAATTCATGTTTTCATATCCTTCCTTATCATTCTTTAAGACTAATGTTCTACTGTATTTTAAATTTTATGGTACATGTATTATTTGTGTAATCTGAAGAAGGCTTGGATTGGACACATGTGCCCGGTGTTAAGTCATGAAATTGGTTGTACAAACCAATAGAGAGTCGACTACATTCACAAAAACATTGGGAGGAAGGAAAAGAAATTATTCAGTATGCCCTACATTGAAAGGATGACATCAACAACGTCCGGAATTGCTTGGCTAGGCATCTCATTCTCAACAGCTCACAAATCTTCACAAACCCTAATGTGGTAGAGTAATACATATTTCTTAATTTAGTATGACACTTTTTTTTGGAATAGAAATGTGTTTATTTCTATTCCTATCTATAGATTATTGCTTAGTTAGAATTTTCTATAGATTATTGATAGCTTGTAGAAAGATTTTATTTATTGTGTTAGCAATATTGGCTTTTGAATGAGGCTTATTTTTTAGCCGGGAAAATGAATATAAATTGTGTTTTGACCATTGGAGTTGTAGGCTAATTTGAACTTGGAGGCCATTTCGTCCCTTCAATCAGTTTTGATCTGAATTCACTTCTAAACTCGCAAACATTATATAACCCAAACAAATACATGCTTTCTACAATTACAGTGCTTGTCCGAATTTAACATCTGATTAGGGAAGCAACATTCGCAATTAAGGCGATTTTAGATCCAGCATTGCTTCCGAACTAAACTTAGCTGAGTTACAAAATCGAAATATGCCTCCCACACTAGGCGGAGGAATGATGAATTCCAAACTCGTAAGCTATTTAAGGCAGTTTTATTGACTTTTCCATAGTGGTTTTGAACCACCTTGGTCTGTGTTCCGATCTTGGAAAGGTACTCACAAAGTGACCGACGGACCGCATGTTTCAAGTTCGGAAGCTATTTAAGGCCGTTCCTCCCCCTTTTCTAAGGCGGTTTAAAACTGCCTTTACTAGCAATTTTTAAGGCGGTTCTCGGAACCACCTTTAATCGGAGGCGATCAAAGGCACAGCCAGAGAAGGGACTTTAAAAATGTCTTCTCTGGTTTAATTAAACCGCCTTAAAAGGACTATTCCCCCACTATTGTCGAATAATGGTTCAATGCAAACTGAACCTGTTGAGTGCCGGTGACAAGCAAGCTTGCAAGAACAAGATGATACCAAATCTAGACAGTCGAAATGCCCAAAATCTCTTAGATTGTATGGGGTATTTTTCGTTTGGACAAAAACACCAATAGGATCTATTGAGCAAAAAAATTGATCCTAGCAAGAAACGTAACTGGGTAAAATGACCAATGTTGGTAACTAACAAGGAACCTCGTAGCAGCTTCAAATGGCATTTTCCTGTTATAACAATATAAGAAGTGAGTGATCTGAAAAACGTAGGGGACACCGCAAAAAATGGTATGTGTTGGAGATCAGGGTCAAACTCGAGGCTGTTGCAAGCTATATGGTGAGCATTTTGGATCCATTTCTTCCAAGCAACGATGATTCCTTCGAGACAGTTCCCTGTTAGAAAAATCATCCACCTCGTAATTTTATTAGTGGGAATCATCCCGTTATTATGCCCCGAATCATGTACCATCCATCCGTTATAAATCAAGAAGAAACCCATGAACCCACCAGAAGCAAATGAATGAACACACTTTCATAACACAAAACACCACAAACACTCAAGCTGAACAGCATTGCCATGAAGCATAAAGAATTTTTTTTAAAAAAAATTGTTTTTGCTCATACAATCCCATTTCATTGAATTCATAAACAAGCTTTCTGTAGTCCTTAGATACCTTGGAAACAGTGTAATCTTCGAGATAGAACCCATTAAAGAACCTTTCAAGGTAATTGAAAGAAATTCTCGGATGAAATGAAACAAAGATGTCTGTAACATCCTGGCCAGTAAGATTCAAAAAGGGGAACTTGCCGCCTAGATGGCCATTGATCCACTCAGAAACATCATACCCCTTGCTCTTAACTGAGATCCACATATTCCCGTGTTTTTTGTGGGATTTGAGTTGAATGGAGCTAACGTAACTCATGCTCATGCTCGTGAGTTCAGCCATAGATTTATCTATGGTTTCAAAAGAGCTAACTTTCTTGCAACAAGAAAAAATTTCTTGAATGAAGAAATTAAATTAGCAGACAGATACTCGGATCTCTGAAACACTCCTCCTCTGAAATGCTCCATGATACTCGGATCTCCTCCTTCTCTCATATGCTCCCACCATCACTTCTTGGTGCCGCCGTCATGGCGGAGCCACTGCCAACCTACGCCTATATCTTAGGCAAGCCTAATCCCAGTACGATTCAATCTGAACCTTCACCCATTAGAACTTTCTTCAATCCAAAGCCTCGATTAGATCATCTTGGCAAGCCCAGTTACTCCTTCTTCATTGAAGAGTGCAAAAAGTTAGAGGACCCTCTGAAATTTACGCTGGTCAGAAAGTTCTAGCGAAGTAGGCCACAATAGGACAAACTTCGCCGGGATTTTCGAACGGCTGGTTTCAAGGGCAACACAAAGATCCATCTATTAGATAATCGCCAAGTTTTAATCCCTTTTTATTTATTTGATGATCAATATAGATGTTGGATTCACAAAGTATGGAATTTTAGGGCTTATTCTCTGAGAATCTCTAAATGGACACCCAATTTTAATCCCAATGTTGATTCCCCGATAGTACCTGTTTGGTTAGCTTTATATGGTTTGCCTCAGCAATTTTTTGATCTTGATGTGATGACATCTATTGGCAACATTATAGGACATCCTGTGAGAGTTTATAAAGCTACACTTAATAGGACTGGGCCTCATGTAGCAAAAGTGTGTGTTGTACTTGATATAACTTTGCCTAGGACTAACAGGATATGTTAGATTATAGAGGGGTTGGTTTATGGAAATATATTGAGTATGAAGGTGTCCCTGATTATTGTTCAAAATGTCTTAAATTAGGCCATATGGATACTAGTTGTAAATCTGATACTTTGCAGGGTTTCACTGCCTGGAGGCCAGCTGAGAAAGATTCCAAAGCAAAACAAAAAGGAGAAAAAGCCTCATCGTTAGGTATTCATTCTTCTGATAAAACACATATCCCTACTCACAATGTTGCTCATTTGACACAGGATATATTGAGACCAAAAGCCACAGGTTTAAACCAAAAGCAAGCTCGGTCTCAGATGGGAAAAAGTTATGAAGAGTTTGTCTCTAGAACAGAGGCTCAGGTCCCCTCTAATCCAACTGGCAATGCTAATGTTCAGATTACCTCCAATCTAATCATTCACCTTTACTCCAGAATTGTTCGATTAGTCACCCAACCTTTAACCAACTGATTCAAAACTCTTGGCAGATTACATCAAACTTTTCAGTAATGGAAAATTTTTCATTGAAGTTAAAAAATGTTATACAAGCTTTGAAATCCTGGAAAAAAAATTAACTTTGGCATTATCTTTGATAAGGTCAAGACCTGTAAAGTTATTTTCTTAAAGGCTGAACTGGATTTGCAAAATTTGGAAAATGATGCTAATCTCATTGCCTACAATAAGTCTAAAGCTGAACTAACTTTAGCCCTCTCCCAATAAGAAACTTTCTGGAGATAGAAATCAAGAATAAAATGGTTAAAGGAAGGGGACTCAAACACCGAATTCTTCCATAATTCAGTAAAGGCTAAACATCAAGACAATTAATACCATCAATTAAAGATTCTAATTGAGTTTTGCTAAGGAGGTCGTAGACTTCTATTCATAACTCTTATCATAGGAAAACACTGATGCTTCTGGTATTCATACTGTCTGGCTGATAGAAAATGTTCCAAGTCTCATGACTGATGAAATTAACAGCAAATAACAAATAACTCAATCAGTCACAATGGAAGAAGTTTCAGAAGTTCTTTCATCCACTACCATAGAGACCCCCCTCAAGAACCGATTTTTTAGCACCGATTTATAAAACCCATGCTAAAAATCAAATAGCACCGATTTTTTTAATTTTAATACCGGTTTTTTAAAAATCAGTGCTCAAAATTTGAAATTTTAATTTTTCCGCCAAAGAAAGATCCAAAAATATTTAAATAGCACCGGTTTTTAAAAACCGGTGCTAAAAACATGTAAAATTCTATGTTCCCACCAAAAAAATCAAAATAGCACCGGTTTTCTTTAAAATAGCACCGGATTAAAAATCGGTGCTGAAAATTTAAAAATAGCACCGGTTTTTGTAAACAATAGCACTGATTTTTGTAATAAATAGCACCGATTTTTAAAACCGGTGCTCAAAACTAAAACTTAGCAACAATTTTTGTGATAAATAGCACCGGTTTTACCTAAAATTATAGCTCGGTTTTTTTTAAAAATAGCACCGGTTCTTCAAAACCGGTGCTAAAAATTTTCAAAATTCATTTTCCTACCAAAGAAATACCCAAAATTTTTAAAATAGCACCAGTTTTGGAAATTTAAGCACCGATTTTAAAAACCGGTGCTAAAAATTTTTAAATAGCACCGGTTTAAACCGGTGCTAAAAAATTTTAAAATTTAAAATTTTTCCCACCAAAGAAATCGCCAAAAGATTTTAAAATTCAATCTTCCAAAAAATTCTAAATATTTGTCAAAATTTTTTAAAGTTCAATTTTTCCACCAATGAATTCAAAAAATTTGCCGAAAATTTCAAATATTATTCCCAGAAATTTCATGAGCTAGGAGCAGCTGCGCAGCCGCTATAAGCTTTTTTTTAACATTCAAAATCGTTCACTTCCTTTGTTGACATTAACTAATAACTAAGTTTAGTTAAATTAATCAACGATCAACCTTTACTGACTTAATACATACAAATAAGAATAAAATTGTTTTACATTAACTAATTAACGTTCAACCCTTATTGATTAGTATACATAAATACAAGACTAAATATTTTTTTTAGTCCCCTACAAAGTATGGTATACCATGTTTTTGTCCCCATTTTCAAATCAACCCTTAGACGGTACCCAACAAATTCAAAACAATTTGTTTGGTCCCCAAAGGTGGTTTCAAGTATGACTGGTTTTCTAGTATAGTCAGTGGTATGATGGTAATTTTACTAATGAGCAAATATTTTCAATTAAAAAATCCTAATTTAATTTTTTTTGGATTTTCGACAACTTCACGCTTGAGCCCTCGAACCTCCTGCCTCGATCCCTCGAGCCTCCTGCCTCCTTCAGCGAGCCTCGAGCCCTCGAACCTCCTACCTCCTGCCGCGAGCCTTGTGACCTCGAATCTCCTGTCTCGAGCCCTCGAACCTTCTGCCTCCTGCCGCGAACCTCAAGCCCTCGAACCTCCTACCTCGAGCCTCAATCCCGAATGTGGGGATTTTCGACCACTTCACACTCGAGCCCTCAAACCCTCGAGCCCTCAAACCTCCTACCTCGAGCCAGCAAACCTCGAGCCCTTGAACCCTCGAACCTCCTGCCTCGAGGACTCGAACCTCCTTATTTGACTCTATATATAAATACTAGTGACTAAGCTAACTTTAACTAATCAACGGCCAACTTTACTTGACTTTCAATATTTAAACACTAATAACTAGGTTGACTTTGTCTAATCAACATTCAAGCTTTAGTTGGCTTTCAATAAATAAACACTAATAACAAAGTTGACTTTAACTAATTAACGGTCAAACTTATTTGAATTAGTATATAATAAATACTAACAAAAAAACTGGCGCTAAAAGTAGGAATTTAGCACCAGTATTTTTCCAAGCGGTGAAACCGTATCATCGGTTACTTAGGCACCGGTTTTGTTTTAGAAAAAAATCGGTGCTAGAACAAAAAAAACCAGTGCTAGAGGGGGGTCTTTGTGGTAGTAATTTATGGGTGTGATTTTGTCCCACATCCCGACGTTTTTTAGGAAATTTCTTTAAAAACTGTTGGGACATAATAAAGTCTCATTTACTCCTTGCAGTAAATGGCTTTATCGATGGAAATTCATCCCTAAGGAAATATCATCTGCTCTTATAACCATGATTCCAAAAAAGGTAGTTACAGCCTCCTTCAAAGATTTTAGGCCTACAAGCCTATGTAACTTTGTAAATAAAATATTTTCAAAGTTACTCAGCCACAGACTAAAGCCAATCATGTCATCCCTTATTTCACCTAAACAATCAGCCTTTTAGAAGGTAGGGAGCTGGCAGATAATGTACTATTAATGCAAGAATTAACTAATTTCTTGAACTCTAAAAATAGAAGCTTCAATGTCATATTCAAATTGGATATGATAAAGGCATTTGATATAGTTTCCTGGCATTTTTTTAAAATTGTCTTCTCTTGAAAATGTGGTTTACTGCCAAGCAGGTAAATTTAATTTTGGGAAACATTAAGGCATCTCACTTCTCCATTTTGGTTAATGGCATCTCAAATGGTTTCTTTAAACCCTCAAGAGGACTTAAGCAAGGAGATCCACTTTCTCTTTACTTATTTATCCTCTTAGCAAAAGCTTTAACAAGAAATATCAATTTTTTATTTCAATATGAAAATATTGAATACTTCAAATTTCCAAGCTCTATGAAGAGTGTTACTCATCTTGCCTTTGCTGATGACACAACAGTCTTCATCAAATGCACAATGAAGGGTTTGGAAACATTTTTGTTGTTTTTAAACTCCTTTGAACTAGCCACTGGTAAAAAAATCAACTTTGAGAAATCAAATTTCTAGCTCTCAAAGTGTGTTACTCCCAAAGTTAAAATGAAACCTTGTCTCAAACATGGATGATTGAAGGGTCTTTCCCCTTCAAATACTTAGGTTGTCCTATCTATCTGGGTAGGAAAAAAAATATCTACTACCAAGGTTTAGTGGACACTATCTCTTCCAAAAATTTTAAATGGCAGAATAGATCACTGAATCATGCTGGGAGACTTATCTTGATCAAACATGTTCTATCTGCAGTACCAATTCACTTGCTAACAGTTGTCAAGCCCACAAATAGTTGTTTTGATAAAATTCATATCATGTTTGCTATGTTTTTCTAGAAGATTACAGATTCTGAATTAGGGAATAAAAAAGTATGGAGGTCTTTTCCTAAACCGTGTTTTCCTAAATCTGAGAATGGCTTAGGTCTCAAAAATCTTCATACACTTTTAAAAAGCTTTTCTTTAAAACTTTGGTGGAAATTGCAACAAGGCAATTCCCGATGGTCTAAATTCATGTGGTCTTATCCAGATTATTTTAAAAACTCAAAAACATGGAGAAGAATCATAGAGGTTTCTGATTTAGCCACTCACAACTCCCTGGTTCAAGTTGGGACTGGAGAAGTGTCTTTCTGGGATGCTAACTGGACAGATTTGGGCCCTCTATCATATCTTTGGAACTATGATTCCCTTGCCAATGCCAGATGTTTCAATTAAGGACATTACTGATAATCAAGATGATTTCCTGGAAATTATTGAACGAGGTTTACTTGTTCATGTAATTCTCTTTCTGGAGAAAAAAGTGCTTCATTTTCCTGATTATAATGATACCCTAATCTAGAAACAATCTGAAAATGGCCTTTTTTTCTGTCAAATCATCTTATGATCTACTCAGAGATAAAAAAAAAAGTTATTCCATCTTTTAAATTTCTTTGGTCTCATCTGCTTCCCTAACATATTAGTATTTTCAACTGGAAGCTACTAAATTGCCTTTTAGCATAACCAAAAATTTCGGAAGATTTTAATCATCTCCCCTCAAAGTGCTGTTTTTGTGATAATGACTTAGAGGATATACACCATATTCTTAAATTTTTCACTTTCACCACTAGGTTATGGTGCATGGTAAACCAGATTTTTGGAATTAAAAACTCAGGTTTTAACACACTCTGGGAAACATTTTCCCTCTACTTTAATGGTAAACACTCTTTAAGTGAGATATTGAAATTGATTCGGAGCATTCCATGCATTGTTGTATAGTTTATATGGTGTTCAAGTTATAAGTTTTTCTTTGATAGCATTAAACCAGATACAAAACTCATGCTAAAAAGGATTCTAGATCTATTTCAGGATATCTTTCATGCTCATAAGTTGAAATACAAGTGGTCTTTGAATTCAGACTTCCCTGTTCTTCTTTTTTCAAAGACTGCAGGCAGAAAAAACAAAAAAAAGGGAAATGGTGGAAGCATCCTTTATATTATAACTGAACATTGGTGGCTCTGTTCTTGGTAATGGAAGCTCTAGTGCAAGGGCTATAATAAGAGATTCTTAGGGCAACCTCATCAGTGCAAGTGGAAAATCTTTAGAAGACTGCTCCTGTTTGCAGGCTAAAATGGAAGGCCTAAAGCTTGGTCTAAAACTGGCTTCCAAGCAGGTTTATCCCCTATCCGAGTATAGATATCACTAAAAAAAATAGCACCTATTATTTTGGCATTTTTACCTCAGATTTTTTCCTTAGCCCAAAAAACCGAGGTAAAAAGTTCTTTTACCTCGGTTTTTTTTCTTGAAGTAAAAAATATTGATTACCTCGGTTATAAAAATAATTGAGGTAAATAATAGCTTTTTTACCTCGGTTGTAAGGTAGCCGAGGTATCATGCAAAAATTGTGTAAATAGATTAACTGACGTCGGTGTGAAGTCGGCAGCATTTGTCTATCACTCAGTGGCAGTCATTATGCGAATGCGGACATTGCATTGTATTTCATCGATTATGTAGCAATTAGATAATGCGAAGTCCCAGTTGTCAGGATTCTATCAGTAACTTTGGTCCTTTGACCATTTCCAATCAAAAATCCCTAAATTTTCTTCCACAATTCTACAAATTCCATTTCCTCGTTATTAAAGGAGGACTATATGGTTGTGGTTGTCATTTAGTTAACTCCACGCTGTAGAAGTAAGTATTCCATTCCGCAATTTTTTTTCTCATCTCCAAATTTGGTTCTAGGTTAAATAGTTCAATTAGTATGATGTGTTTAACTATGGGTTGATTGAATTTATGCATTACATATATATTTGGTTGATGTTATATTTATATGTGTTTAGGACAATGACATGCGAAGGATTACATATCGACACACTATATATGAGTGTGTGTGTTTGTGTATGTGTATGTTCATGTATTAATGAATGCTAGTCTTTGTATTAATTTGCTGCTAATATCTAGGATGTTGAATAATGTTGTGTGCTTATTATTGTAACATGTACGAATGTCTATGTATAAAACCCATTGTTTTGATGAAGATCGAATGAGTGGGGAGTATCAATCTTTTGCAGCTAACTTAATTAAATATACATTCGTGAATGCTTCAAGGGAGAATTTTTCATATGTGTATTTTCCTCGCAAGAAGTGTCGGAACACTGCAATTCATGAAGATGTAATTGGTTCGTATGATCATTTATTTATATATGGTTTTGATCCCACGTATAAAATTTGGTTGTCATCAGAAGAACGTCGATGATCATACCGTAGATAAAGTAAGGCCCGAGATGGATGAAAGGATGGATGAGTTGGTTGAGGAGATTGTGAAGAACTATAGTGGCAATCCTTAGAGGCTTTCAGAATTGCAAGGACATAATGAAACACTTCTATATGATAGATGTTCTGAAGGAATGACTGTACTGAAGGCTACATTGCATTTGAGGAATGTGAAGGCCAATTATTCCTATAGTGATGTTGGGTTCTTTGGTTTGTTGAAAGTGATGAAATTAATGCTTCTGGATGGGAATAGAATACCGAAAATGGTATATGAGGCGAAGAAGGTACGATGTCTGATGGGAATTTATTAAAAAAAAAGATACATGCTTGTTGAAACGATTGTATGCTCGAAATACAATTCTCTAAGGTTGAAATTGAAGGAGGTGGTCATTGATGGAGATAGTGGTAATCGGCGAGAGAAGATAGATGCATCGTTTCCAAAATTGGGAATGTACCACGTAACTTGAGGTTTGGTTTGTGCACAGACGGAATAAACCCATTCGGTAATATGACCATAAATCATAGTTTGTGGCTAGTGATGGTAATAATTTAAACTTGCCCCCATAGTTGTGCATGAAAAGGAAGTACATCATGTTGGCCTAAATGATCTCCGGTCCTAAGCGACTGGGGAACAATATCGATGTGTATTTATCCCCCTTGGTGGATGATCTGAAAAAGTTGTAGAATCCTGAATGACAATGTATGATGGGTTTTGGAAGGAGGATTTTGAATTTCAAGCCATGTTGGTTTCCACTGTTAATGGCTTCCCCGCATATGGAAACTTGTCTGGATATTCAGTTAAAGGTCACAAAACATTCCCTATTTGTTTGGAAGGAATAGATTATTATCACTTGAGGTATGGAAGTAAGATAGTATATCTTGGCCTCTAGAGATGGTTTCCAACGAATCATCTATGGAGGAAACTTAGGGTTGAGTTTGAAAGGAAGGTAGAGTTGGCGACCCCTCCTCTCATTCTAACATGTGTATCTACTCTAGCATGTTGCATAGTTTTCAAAATGACTTTGGAAAGAGGAAGAGGAAACCTAAGGTTACTGGTAGTTGGAAGAAGCGTTCCATTTTTGAGCTACCGTATTGGGAGAGTCTAGACGTCCAACACTGTTTGGCCGTGATGCATATTGAAAAGAACAAATGTGATAGTTTGGTTGGTACTTTGTTGAATATCAACGGTAAGACAAAGGATGGTTTATGTCTAGGAAAGACATGGTTGAAATGGGAAATGGACCTGAATTGGCCCCCGAGGCCCGGGGATCTAGACTTACTTTCTTGTTTTTTGTTACAGGTTTCAAAGCTTGAGAATGATTTTTTATGTTCCATCCTATGGGGCATGGTTGTCCCGATGGACTACTCTTTGAGGTTTAGTAATCTAGTATCCGATGAGGGTTTGATATTGGGAAAGATGAAATTGTACGATTCACATTGTTTGATTCAAGAATTTCTACCTGTTGCGATTAGATCCACCTTGCCAATTCACGTAAGAAATGGCATCACCCGATTGTGTCATTTCTTCAAGGAAATTTTTGTAAGAAGATTAGGCATAAAAAAATTGGTAGAACTTAAAGAGGAAATAGTAATCATGTTGTGTTAGTTAGAGATGTATTTCCCTCCCTCTTTATTTGACATCATAGTGCACTTGTTGGTTCACGTTGTGCAGGAGATATTGATATGTGGTCCTGTTTATCTTTGATGGATGTATCCCTTTTAGAGGTATATGAAAATATTCAAGGGTTATTTGAAAAATAAATATCACCCGGATGCTAGTATTGTGCAACAGTATGTGATTGACGAGGCTGTAGAATATTGTACTGAATTCATGAAGGTTGAGAATTCGGTTGGTGTGCAGAAATCGTGGCATGCAGATAGAGTGGGTTGCAAGGGTTTGCAAAAAGGAACTACTAGGTCATTAACCCCCGACGAGTTGATGAAAGCACATTTATATGTCTTACAAAACTCAGATGTGGTTCGCTCATTTGTAGATACGCACATGACCAATATCAAAGAGCGGCACCCTGGTTTGCCGAGGAAGCAAATACTTAGTGAACATAATCACACTTTCATTGATTGGTTATGCGTTACAATGGTCGAAGGTAGATATGGTGACACCTTGAATTGTTTAGCTTTCATGCCCTCTCGTAAATCCCAAAATCAAAGCTCAAATGAGAATTTTCCACACACACAACCCCAATTCCTAAATCTAACCAAACCTACCACTTATCAATTCACTACCCATACAAACGTTTCAACGTCCCGAATTGATATTCCCAAAGTCCAATGACACCAAATGAAGTTAAACCATAGGAAATGTTCAAGCACATACTTCACTTTATACCAATACA
Source organism: Rubia yunnanensis (assembly GCA_037428765.1). Classification (NCBI taxonomy): domain Eukaryota; kingdom Viridiplantae; phylum Streptophyta; class Magnoliopsida; order Gentianales; family Rubiaceae; genus Rubia; species Rubia yunnanensis. The sequence goes on from CM075064.1 coordinate 81,639,354, forward strand.
TCAACCAAAATCCAATGACACAAAATGAAGTCAAAACCATCTAGGAGGTTAAAGCACATACTTCACCGAATGCCAATATATCAACCAAAATGAAGTATAAAAGAATGAAGAATTTCATAACCATACTTCGTTTTTAGACCCGCTAAGTTACCCAATCCCAAGAGGTCTCAAGATGTTGAGCTACCCAATCCATCCATATGAAAACTCCAACCTTATGACTCCAACACCGACAAATGAGTGAAATCATAGCATTTTCATTTTTTCTCTCTTATTCACATTTTTCCTAGGAACCCTTTTGGGTTTTCATCCTAACCACACGTCATGTTTCTTTCGCTCACATCTCACCTTTTTTCGCACATTTAGCCTCTCATTTTTTCCTAGGTCGCCCTTTTGGGTTTTCGATATATCCGGGCCCCCAGTATTTCCTAAGTTGCCCTCTCAGGTTTTCAACTTAGCGGGTTTTCTTTTCTTTCATTTTTTTCCATTTTCTATTTTTATTTTTTTTAAATCAATTTTTTTCTTCCTTTTTCTCATTTTTTTTTCTAATCAATAGTAGCAAAAAGCATTCCAAATCAAGCTAGCATGCATGTGAATCCTCTAACCCCTCCCCGCACTTAATACATTACATTACTCTCAATGTAAATATGTAAGGCAAGACCAATAAAATTCTCAAGGTAAGAGGTAGAGTGACACCCGTTTCTCCACATAGTCGCCGGTGATACGGCGCAATCCCATGTATTTGTATAGAATTGGTCCCAAAATTGGTTTTGGAGCCGGAAGGGGGAGAAAAAATACCATAGAAGAACTCACCCCTCGAGCAAAATTGTCTCCTTGGTTCCGTTTGATCAAGACTAACACCACAAAGAACAACATCAAACTCACAAGTACATAAGGATTTGTAATACTAAGTTTAGCATCAAGAGTTAATAACCATAGTATTCTCAGAGAACAACCAATCCATCATGCAATCACCACTATAAAATTGTCCAGTAAAAATATCCAACATATATCGACCCATATCCAAGCATCATTATAGAATATAGAAATTATAGTCACAATGATGTAGTCAGCATACTACAACCAACAAAGATACTATAAAGATGCAAGAATCTTCATATGTCAATATATGTAAGATGGTGGAGGAATGAGTGAAGGTGTGGTGGTTCTTGGGAGTATTTGGTGGAGAAGAAGGAAGGATTATGCAGTGTTTAACCACAGTTGAAAAGTTGGTTTTTCCATCGTGACTCGTGACAGCACTGGTCGCAACTTGCGATGCATCGTCGTGACTTGCAACCAAGACAACGCGAATCGCGATGTCTTTGGTCTGTAAGCTCAAATCTTTCAGAAATTTTGTGATTTGGTCGCGACACGCGATGGATGTGTCTCAACTCGTAATGACCATATCGTGACTCGTGGAAAGCTGGTGGTAGGATGCTTGGGATAGTCTTTTGGCTCTTCTCTTGTCTCCCTCAAAACTTCCGAAAATGGTGGAGTTGGTTCACTAGGTGGGAGAAGGGGTGATGATGCTAACGAATGTAGCACAATCACCTCTTCCTCCATTTTTTTATCTTCAACAACCAACTCCTCATCCCCTTCAAACTCAAGCTCATTTCCCATGGTGATCTCACTCACGTAATCCTTGAGTTCGTTTTAGGATGGTGTATTTTCATAATCACGAGCTTCCATTTGGGCCAACGCTTCTAATATACTCCTCGCATGCCCCTCAATAGCCTCAACACTAGAGGAGAGCCAAGTGTCCGGCTCCTCACTTGTAAACTTGTTCAAGTTTGCTATTGTATTCATGACTTCCTCACGTGTCAAACTTGAACTTCCTTGTTGGGCTTAGTTTTGGGGTATGGTATAAAGTGGTGATGGCCAACTATTTTGCTCGTATTATTGGTTTTCTGACTCATTCTCATACCACCAATCCGGATTGCCACTCCATTCCGGATTGTAAGAATTGTGGTATGGATACCATTCCTGAGCTTCTTGCCCTTGAAAACCAACATCTCCTACCTCTTGATAGCACTCTTCATAATACCCTTGGTTTTGTAAACCAATGGTTCTTTCCCCCTCATAGTGCTCTTTCCACAACAAATAGCAAGATTTGGTAGGATGGTCGGAATGACACATCCTACAAAACCTTGCTTGTTGAGCCTCTCTTCTCATCATGAGTTCCCTCAAGGTCAGACGCTCCATTTTTTTTCAAAAGTCCGAAATCATATTGGAAGGATTCTCGATAAAACATTCACCAAGAACTCAAGCAATACCTACTCTGAACAAAAACAACCACCAAGGAGTGGAAAAATAAAAAAAAACAACTAGCTAATATGCAACCAAATAAGCCTAAACACTTAAAATAAATGCCTTTTCCCCAGCAGCGGCACCAAAATTTGGGAGGTCGTCATCGTACCTCTCAAAGTTAATATTTATAAGCCCTACTTTCTTAGTAACTACAACTAAGTAGATATTCGCAAATCGGGGCCGTCTATGAAGAAGAGGGATATTCTTAAGCGTTAGAAGTAAATATATATATACATATAAAAGCATGGAGGAAGAGGTGATTGTGCTAAGCATGGAGGAAGAGGTTGATATTATGTTAGAAGTAAATATATATATACATATAAAAGCATGTAAAAAGGGGGGGTTTGATTGGTAGGTTTTCCTAAGTTTTTAAAATAAGAGACAAACTAACTAGCAAAGTCAAGTAACTATGCTAATCATCAAACAAACTAAGAAAAGGGTTAAAAACTACAAAAGACAAAGCCTTGGGGGAAATTGACGTTCACTTCCAAACCAAATTTAAATCATTTGAACCATTAACTCAATTTATCACATTTGTTACCAATGGGGAATGCCAATTGAAGATCAATATTCATTCCTTCTTAATAGTAATTTGCAAAGACAACCTCGTTGACAATCACTCTTGGAAAACCACACCATAGAGGTATTTCATCAATGGAATTATACACGAAGGACCATAAATTTGATAACAACAAGCCTTCTACCAAAGACATAGCCATTTAACCAAACATAGCATTCATTAGGCTAAATCTAGAACAAACTACATTCAAGGTTCAACCTTTCATTGCATCTATAGGATAAATATGAGAACAATCCACATTAACATACTTATCTAGCAAGAGTCACAACACATTATGCACAAGAAGTTCTAAGTTCATGTTCTTAGATTTTCATGCAAAGGAGCTAAAGAATTCGTCACTTTCCTAACTCCCTAACACTTAAATCATACATACACTTATTTTCAAACAACACATGGCATAAATGAAGTCAAACACAGCATTAAGAACACATGAATGCTAAATATTAAAGGCTTCAAGAATGAGTTAAACAATCTATTCACTACTTTCACTACTTCTTGTGAGATGAATCTTCCATCCTTCTTAGATAGTAGTTTACAAGAATGAATTCGACATCTCTTATCAAACCTCACCGATGAATCCCTTAGTCAAAACACGACTAAGAGTATCCCATTGGTGGCATTGAGCACAAAGAATCAACAAGCTTGGCAACACTTACAGCATGTCTAAGCATTTAACCAATTCATGCTAGATTAGCCAAGAACGATCGACATTCATTGACCCCTCTCATTTGCTACCTAAAACAAACATGACAATGAATTCAACATCATCACATTCATCTAGCAATTATCAACACATCAACATCATTAAGAAGCTCTAACTCATGTTATTAGATTCCACATTAAAAGAGGGGAGAATTAGCTACTTCCTCCAAACCCTAACAAGTAATCATACAAGAAAATCATATACTCAAGCTTCCAACAACATAAATGCCATTAACAATTCACATTCAAAGCTCAATAAATGCACAATAGCAAAAGAATTAAATTGATAGATATGATTCTCAAGACATAGATATGGAAGCTTCAACCAATTGCTCCCAAGATTAAACTAAGCTAGATAATTATAAGATATGATTAACCTACAAAAACTAAGAAAAGAAAGAAGAGAAAAACTAGGGTTTGAACCCAGAAAAGTGCAGGAAGAAAAAGGGTGTGAAGAGGAGAGGATAAGGTGAATATTTATAGTACAAAAAAGTAAGAAGGCTTTCTAGCTATACGTTTGTCGCGACCGAGCCCAATTTCAGCATCTTGATTTCTTTCTTCTTTTTGTTTCAAGGCTTCCTCTTCACTTCACTTATCTTCAATTCTTCAAGTCTTCAAAAGCTCAAATACAAGTCTTCAAATCTTCAAAGGTATTCTTTAAAGTCTTCAAAGTCTTCAAACAAATTGCCTTGTCACACAAAATTCTCTAGAAAAGTAATAAGAGCATAAAAGTCACTTTTAACTCTTCTTAGAGAATGTCAAGGCAAAATGCTACATTTAGAGCACAAAAGTGTACAATAGTGAATCCTAAAAGACCTAATATAACCATATAAAATGGGCACATCACCCTCTCCAACTGAAATTTCATTCATGGGCTATGACATGAATGGGTTTACCTTCTCAACCCTAGAGTGGGACACACACACTGCTACACAAAATAGTGGTGTCAGTGTAGTTATGGAAGCTTTACATGTAAGCAGCGCAAATAATAAGAATCACGTGTATGGGAAAATGTCTTATTATGGTGTGATTGAGGAAATATGGGAGCTTGTCTACACAAGTTTCAGGGTACCACTTTTCAAATGTAAGTGGGTTGATAGCCATACTGGTGTATCGGTGGACAACCTAGGATTTACAGTCGTCGATTTGAGCAAGACACGTTCTACTGGTGCTCCTTACATTCTTGCTTCACAGGCTGCGCATGTGTTCTATGTTGTAGATCCCATTAATTGTAGCAAATTAGTGGTCATTCTTGGGAAAAGTTAATATGTTGGAGATTCTTGTCCATCTGCGCTGTGTTCTCTGAGTTCACACAGTTCCTCAAGCACCACTAATGTTGGGAAGGACAAAACATTTGGGGTGAAGCTATCTTTAAGAAGATACCATGAAGAAGGTGTGTGTATTCAAAGACACCCCAAATCAAATAAACGAAAGAAGAAGACATAGTTTGTGCTCCCACGTCATTTTAGATAATCTAGATGGTCGTTTATGTTCTTGTTCATGTTTGTATGGAACTAATAAAATCAATTTCCTATCCAATTTTTGACATCGCATTCTAGTTGATTTCAATTTGGCGAACACAACACGTTGGTCCAAAGTTGCAATTGTAATATAATGACTGTGACTATGGGAATGCAACTTCGCACTACTTATTGGTGATTACTAATTTTAGAGACAATTTGTCATGTCGATCTTGTACCTATTCATCGATCAGAATCAGTGCTTAAAATAGCTTAATTTAATTGTTACATATGATTTTTCACTACTTGTTGGCGATTACTAAACTTAGAGACAATTTTTCATGTTGACCTCTTACCCACTCATTGGTCTGAATTAGTGCTTAAAATATCTTAAATTAATTGTTATATACAAATTAACCTACTAGTCGATATCCTATCATCCTGATCGATACAGATATGTGCGATTATAGTGTGATATTGCAAGGGTGCATTTGAGCTTTGAAAACATCACTTCTAATCCAATTGAACCAGAACAAGGAATGATTCAACTATGGGAACCATTCCAAGTTCACAACATCCGACCACATATACATAAATCCAATCCGAAACATATAACATGAAATCAATAAAACAGTTAAAATTGATGCAAAAGAACAACTTATACATGGAAGCCAAATTGCTACATAAAACAAACATTTGCTGCAAATGTAGAAACTTTCATGAAATGCAACAAAACAGTTCAAATCCTACACAACCCAACATGTTCCACAAACAGTACAAATCCAACATAACAGTTCATCATAATAGTTTTATGGATAAAGAGGAACATGAAAATCTTCTTCGGATGAGTTATTCCCATAGTACGACTACGGTTTCGAATGACCGAACTAATTGCTTGAGCTACTGTCCTTGCTACCGCTGGATGTTTTTCCATCATCATCGTCCACAAAAATGTGCTTACCATTCTGCTTCCTTGCCTCATCACATGCGCAACCTCCCTGGCGTCATCATTCTCTGTCTCAATGCTATCCTCCACCGTCGCATTGCCACCTCTCTCCCAACATGGTGCACTGATTGCACCAGCCAGCATCACCTTCACCCCAATCATAATGGTTACCAACTGTTGGATGAGGCCCATCATTACCTCAATCAACGCCTTAACCTCAGGTATATCCTTCGCAAGCATCACTCATGCATTGCTTTTAAGGCCTATTCATACGAAAATAAATTGTTAATTTAATATGTAGATCATAATTTCATTACAAATGACTGGGGAAAAAATTAGAATTGTACCTGAGGTTGGGATAGTAGTGTTGGTTTGGCCTTGTGCGGGTGCGGATGTTGATGGAGTATCGTAAGGGCCGGCCTGTGGAGGAACTTCCTTGGTGAATTTACGCAAGACCCAAGTGCCCCCCACCCAATGCTAGTGGTTCTTGTTGAAGTAATTTTTATTATAATACTTTGTCTGAATATTCACTTTTGATTTGATCATAATACCTTGCTTCTCCAATAGGGCAGTGAACACGTTGTCGTATGGGTGAGTCCGGCTCTTTGGAGCAAGGGAGACCGTGTTCATCTCATTGATGATGGTAAATCCAGAGATGATTTTTTTCTTCTCCGGAATGTGATAAAATAATACAGTCCCATTGATAGTGCACTCGGACGGATATCCAGCAGGGATCAACGCTTGTACTATCATATTGTACATCATCTTTTCCACCACATCTAGCACATAAATCTTCACCTAGCTGGGCTCTGGTGTCCCACCAGCCACATTCTTCGTGATGTACTTCTACACCATAAGGTTGGGGTCGAGAGCTCCCGTCATATCCTCCTTGTCTGGCCTAGGAGAATAAGCATCCGTGGAGTAGATTTTCATTGGCACTACCTGGTGCCCTTGATCACATTCTCCAAATGTAGCTCTAACTTCCTCGTTGATCGATGGTGATGTTAGGAAGACTTCAGTCCCGTTCACCTTTGTAGAATAGTTCATGGTGGTATGACGAGTGAAGTTGGCATGGTATGACAAGTGAAGTTGGCGTAGAACTCTCTCACCTCCGTTTCCTAGGCAGGCTTGTCAAGACAAATCAACCTCACCATCCCAGATGGTTTGAATGCCTCTAAGAAAATGTCCAAGTGGAGCTTCTCCACATCCTCCGCCTTCATGACCCTAACCTTTTTCAGCATTATTTCCAACAACATTTTGAAATGCTTCTTGTTCTCCTCTTCAAAGAAACTATTTTTATCAAAAATTGGTGAGGGAGGGGTTTCCATAGTCCTTGCCTTTTCGGGTAGGATGAACCGGCTTCACTGCTCTTACCCTTTCCCCGTTTCGTTGTTTGCTTTAATGGAGCCATTTGTTAATCCAAAGAATTTCAAAATCTCAGTAAATGAGTGTACAATGTGCAGGGGCATTCAACTTCATACCGAGTTTTCACATTCATCACAGACACTTTGCTATAACTAAGAGCTCGTATGCAAACTCGCACATTCATAACTATGAAGGTGAAAAACTGAAAACACAATCGACCAAAATGATATGTGTAATACTTGTACAGAACCGACCAACACAATCATGGAATAGAGCATCAAGAGCACTGTAAAATAGAAATGAAACCAACCAAACTTTACATGAAAGACATGAACACATATATAACATGCAAGAACTGAGATTTGCACAACCAGTAGAAGTGATTGACCAGCTCCTAAACAAATAAAAGACACCCAAAACAACTTCGAATCACTTGGCATTGAAGTACACATAGGACATTCTGAACACATTAACCATGACAAAGAATTTAAACAAGCCAGCAAATATGTAAAACAAATTGTTACCTTTGCTAGGGTTTGATTGGCGGTGATTGTTGAACTTAGTGTGGCTACGATTCCATGAAATAGGACCTAGCGGGCTATTCTTGACAATTTATATGTCAATATCGATGGTTTTATGATGGATTCTGATGGTTTTCAAGTTGTTTTTTAATGGGGATAATATGTTATTGCAGGTTCAACGTTGAAAATGAGGTTAGGGTTGGGGGTGAGCAGGTTATATACACAGGTTAAACGATGTCGTTTGTTGATGGCCTGCAATATTGCGTATGACCTCATTGACGACGACAATAATGGTGAATAGAAACCTATACCACACATTGCACATAATGGTGCTAATGTAGAAAGCTCGGTCTAATAAATACTTGGCAGGCTACTAGTTAGGGGATATGAATCGTCATATAGCGAAGTCGCATTTGAATTTGAATAGCCCAATAGGGTATCAGCGTAGTTAAAATTTGTGAAAGCTATGAAACTAGGCCAAATTTAACAACCGGCCCAAACGCAACAATAAGTGGGCTTTGCCAGTGCTTGGGAAAAACTAAAGCTTTTCCGAATTCGCATAGATTTTTGCATGACCGATTACCTACCGACTAACCATCGAGATCACATTCAAAGGATGGGTTTTCAACCCATCCTCATGATAGTCAAGTCCATTTGGTAGGGCTAACAAGAAATGGTATGGAAATGGTGTAAAATAATACTATCATTAGGAAAAATTGAAAATTGTTGATTTCCCGGCCTCAAAGTTCTTCATCGGCAAAAACTGTACTAACTGATTACATATACAAGTGCAATTATTTGTTTGATCATTGATAGAACTCCTATTTTGATAGTGATTCGTGTCATAGCGATGACTTATCAATCTCGTGATATAAAATCACACATAATAGCCTGGAATGAAAATATTAATCCAGTTGTTTGATCCATTGACATATTCTAGAACAGTAGAACCCAGAATTCTACTAGTGTCAAACGTTTGATGTAGCTTGTTACCTGTGTGGTTTACATTAAGACATCGTGCAATCAACAATGGTGGTACATACATATATGCCATGGATATATGTGAATGGCTATGTCTTTCCTTAAACCACCGTGTATCAAGAAACAACTATATTGTGAAAGCATTAATCTTGTAATGTGGTTCAATATCACATGGTTTAATGGAATAAATATTTGTAACTAAAAGAGGTATTAACAATCTGGCTACAAGAAGATGTAATATGCGGTTGGCTAATTAATATGCATACAGTAGAATTTTACGATCACCAGGGTTAAACTAATTCTACATTTCAAACCCTCACCCAGCTTCACGACTCACGTAATTAGTTTGATTTTCATGGGCTTGTATTAAAATCCCCTTCACAATTTCCACATCATTAACCTACATCATCATTTTCCATGGGTTAGTAAGTTACCAGTCTATAAAACATTTTGTACGAAAAAAGGGATATTGTGGAAGCATTAGTTGTGACTTATGGCTAATATCGTAAACTTAAACAGAATATCTTTTTCTAATTGAAAAATGCGATTAATCCTAGGATACTTATGCATTTTAAGTAGTGTCCTTGAAAAATGGAGGATGAATGTACTAGTTAATATAAACAGATACGCTCTCAAAAACCTATATATAAAACAATTTTTGTCATATTGGTTTCCAAAAATACTTGTCTTACAATAGGAACACTGGTAAGGAATTTCTTCTCCCTGCACATAAAATAGATAAAAAAAATTTAGGGTTCAAACCTTAACTTGAGAAGTCGCTAAGGTATTCTTCCCTACCGGCTAAGGTACGAATGGAGAGCAAGGTTGCGGAATTAGGGGAAATGGTTCAATTGGTCCATCAATTTGCCCCATACTTTGCATTAAACAGTGGATATTGTCAAAATTACGAATTCCTGTTATAGACCGATACTCAACCAATATATTAGCGACATTGCAAAGTCAACAAGGATCGGTCTACTGGGCCGATTATGGCCTAAATACGGAATTAAGGTGATAACAAAGAATAGGTTGCAAAAAATGTGCAAGATCGCAACTGAGTGGGAGCGTACATTTATGAGCCTTGCTTGGTAAAAAAACCCTAAAACACTTTGAATAGGCGTTTATTGCCAAAATTGGCGCCCTCCACCTCTCAAATACCCCAACATTCATCCTATCCATTTCCTTCCACCACCAAATAATCAACCTTCAAACACACCCAAATCCACCACAACCCTATCATTCCCAAATGGAGAAACATATAGAGAAAGGTGAGGTCATCTTGGAGAGGGATTCTATGAATGAAAAAAGTGGTAAGTTTTCAACTTTATCATTACTTCATTCTTCTTCATTTCATTAACTTTGACTTTGAGAACAATAACCTTGTAGGGTATTCATGTTTTCATTCAAGATTTTTTTTTCATATGAATATGGTTTACATAAATGTAAGACCATGCTAATAAATGTTAATTAGATATGGAGTTAACATCAAATGTTTCATTTACATCATTTTGTTGCAGGAGGGAAATAATACATATGTATTACCATGCGAGGGACTGACATGTATGGTTAAGATAGCTATTTTTTTATATTTCATCCATACATATTAAAGGTTGTGCATGAAATATTATATTTCCTTCATCGATTAATTTAGATTTTATTGAACTATACATTTAGGTCTTTTAGTTGTTAACCATGATAAAAGGAAATGTCCCCAAGAAGGGGAAGATTTGAATCGATCAAAGAGACATAGACAAGGTCGGGGTAGGGAAATTCGCAAGAAATCGATAAACATGGTAGAGAAGGGTACAAAATGTTCTATGAAGTTCGATGACATTGGGAATGCCATAGGGGAGCAAAGTAATTGGTGGTCTAGTTACATATGTTTGATTGCTAGGACAAAGGTAGACATCTTGTTGTAAGAGTCATGGCCTCGTGTCGATGATGCTCACAAGGATAAACTATGGAGGGTCATGCAATATGCCTTTGACATAGAGTGCAATAATATGGAAAAATTGAAGAAGAGTACTATACGGTGCTTTGGTGATTGATGGAGAGATTTCAAAGCCAAATCGACTCGGGATTATGGGTTTGGTAAGAAGAAGAATTTCAACCCCAGAATTAAACATCCATTCATAAATAAATTGAGTTGGAAGGGTTTTGTTGCAAGAAAGTTGGCAGATGAAAAATCATTAAGGAATTTACATTGACATGGTCACAAGTATATACATAATGTGCACATATTTACAAATTTACTCATGAATTATATTGTTGGATAAACTTCATTATGCTTGGGTAGAGATATTTTGTTAGCGTCAATATGTGTATGATGTGATTGATTGCGATATTCTAGAATGGTAGTGGTGTACGTTTTGTCCACAAAAATGTAGCATATGGTTAACATGTGACGTCGCATGCTACTAATTGTGCTTTTGGTCGATATAGTCGACACATTTGTGACATCCCGAATTAGTTTAGTTTGGTCACTACTTATGACCGAGAAGTTGTGCAAAGTGGAACTGTTACCTACCGCATAATGCGATGTACTGACCGACGGGTGCCTGAAGTCTGTCAGAGCAGGGGAACTGTGTTACCAAGCACGTTAACATCAGACGGATGTTAATATGAACAATTTGTTCTAATGATCTTAAAAGGTGTTCGGGATAAAAAAAGTGAACTAGCTGGGAGGAACAAGATGCACTACACTATGAGTCGCGGAGGATCCGCACTAGCTACAAGAATAATCATGAAAGAAATGTTCGAGTCTAGAGTGTTTGAGAAGGAACTAGGAATGACGGATGAGGAAGCAAGGACTTCAACTGATTATCCCACGCTCGACGAGGTTTCCCAATTTAAAAAATGGCTAAAGGGTTACAAAGTACGTGGGAAAAGTATGGAGGGTAAGTTCCACACCACAGATCCGGAGGTGGTTGCCAAACAAATTGTAAGTTTTGCTAATGTTTTAGATCATATGATAAGAATGAAAAAGTTCAAGCAGAAATTTATAGGAGATTTATTATTGGTTGACTTAAAGAGGAAGCAATAAATCAGTGATGTTATCAGTGTTGGAAAGAAGGACATACTATGGGTTGAGCTTAACAAGAAAGAACATCTAGGTCGGGTCCAGGGTGTTTGAACGCTCACAACACATAGAGGTATCTTTGTCAAACCCCAAATGCCTAAGGTTGATATTGCATCAATTAGTCAACAAAGAGAGATTGATGCATTGAAATCCACATTGACCCAACTAGTGGCTTATGTCTCTCAAGAATCGAAAGGGAGGAAAATTCCACTTGACTTAGAGTGAATAATTGCATATTCTAAACCAACAAGCTAAACTCCACCTAGCCCTTCTTCTCCAACAACATCAAAACATGAAATCTTGGAGACTTTTAGTAGATGCGTCCCCCCATCACTGACCTCTACAACACCTCAATAGTTTGATCGACAAAGAACGAAGTTAGTAGAGGCACCCAACGTAACGTGAAGGTATGACTAAATATATTACACTAATCATATTCCAAATTATTTTTACACTAATTATCGACTATTCATTTATAGGATGATTCATTGTGCATTTTACTTGCCGAACGTGTTAATGGAGAGAGCCACATTGTGGCGGAAGATAAAGTGTACACATGGGAGGTCATCGTCGTACCTCTCAAAGTTAATATTTATAAGCCCTAAATTCTTACTATCTACAACTAAGTAGATAGCGGCAAGTCGGGGTCGTCCACAAAGAAGAGGGATCTTCCTAAGCATTTAGGCACAAAAGGTTGATATTAGGCTAGGAGTAGACATATATACATACATATAAAAGCATGTAAATGGGGGGGTTTGGTTGTATGGTGGTCCTATGTTATGAAATTAAAAAGACAAGATAACTAGCAAAGCCAAGTAACTAGGCTAATCATCAAACAAAACTAAGAAAAAGGGGTTTAAAACTACAAAGATAAAGCCTTGGGGGCAACTGATATCCACTTCCAAACCTAATGTAGATCATTGAACCATTCACTCATTCTATCACATTCATTACTTGACTTAACATTAGCATACTTATCTAGCAAGAGTCACAACACATTATGCACAAGAAGTTCTAAGTTCATGTTCATGGATTTTCATGCAAAGGATCTAAGGAATTCATCACTTTCCTAACACCCGAACACTTCAATCATAAAAACACTTCCTATTCTCAAACAACCCATGACATAAATGAAGTGAAACATAGCATCAAGAATACATAAATGCTAAATAATGAAGGCTTCAAGAACGAGTGAAACAGTCTATTCACTGCTTCAACTACTTGTTGTGAAGATAAACTTCTATCCTTCTTAGGTAGTAGTTTGCACGAGTGAATTCGACATCTCTTGTCAAACCTCACCAATGACTCCCTTAGGACTAAGAGTATCCCGTTGATAGCATTTAGCACGAAGAATCAACAAGCTTGGAAACACTTATAAATACTACACCGTATCTAAGCATTTAACCAATTCATGCATTTACACAAGATTAGTCAAGAACGATCGACATTCATAGATCTCTCTCATTTGCTACCTAAAATAAACATGACAACAAGTTCGACATCATCACATTCATCTAGCAATTATCAACACACCAACATCATTTAAGAAGCTCTAACTCATGCTCTTGGATACCACATTAAAAGAGGGGAGAATTAGCTACTTTCTCCCAATCCTAACAAGTAATCATACAAGCAATTCATATAATCAAGCTTCCAACAACATCAATGCAATTAACAATTCACATTCAAAGCTCAATCAATGCACAATAGCAAAAACACCAAATAGATAGATATAATGGTTCTTACTAAATAGAAATGGAAGCTTTAATCCTTTGCTCCCAAGATAAAACTAAGCTAGAGAACTAAAATAAATAATTAATCTACAAAAACTAAGAAAAGAAAGAAGAGAAAACCTAGGGTTTTAACACCCAAGAACGCATAAGAAAGAACTGGGCAAAAGCTGTTGAAGAGGAGAGGATAAGGGGAGTATTTATAGCACAAAAATTAAGAAGAAATTCAGACCACTAGTCTGTCGCGAGTCGCGATGTTCTCGTGACGAACTATTGCGTGTCGCGACGGTCTCGCGACAGACACAAATTCCAACATTATTTCTTCTTTCTCTTTTATATCTCATATTCTTCTCTTCTCTTCACTTCTTCAATTCTTCATATCTTCAAAAAGCTCAAATCCAAGTCTTCAAATCTTCAAAGATACTCTTCAAAGTCTTCAAAGTTTTCAAAGTCTTCAAACAAATTACCTTGTCACAGAAAATTCTCTAAAAAGTGATAAAAACGTAAAAGTCTCTTTTAATCCTCTTTAGATAATCTCAAGGAAAATTGTCACATTTAGAGCACAAAAGTGTACAAAAGTTAATCCCAAAAGTCCTAATATAACCGTATAGAATGGGCATATCAACACGTCATTACGAGAGCACCATCATAAGTCAGTCGCAAATGATAATGTCGTTGTAAGTGTCACAAAGAGCCTTGTATATGGTATTTCTCTTCCAATCCTAGAACCCGAGGCCACGACAGTAGACACGACGTTAGGATTGTTTGTTGAATAGCCACTTTATTAGGTTGATATTTTGGAGAACATGCCAACTAAGAAGGTATAACATCTAAAATCTATATACTATATCTTTTGAGTTGAGATAATTGTTTAGAAACTAACATTTATGGTTAATTTCATGTAGATCGAGACAGGGGGTATAAGTACCCCTGCAAAATGGCCAAATACATGTGGGGATCCAAAGCTAACAAATTCCTATGTCCCTAGAATCAGGCCACCCCCGTTCAATTTCAAAAAGGATGGTTCCCTAAAGAACATCCACACGATTGTGACACCACACCCCAATCACATGTTCATACAAAATCCCCATGGAAGAAGTGAGTGTTTTAGGATACAAGGAAGATGCGATTATCGGAAAGAAGAATTTGGTATCATTGTTCAATTTCCATAATCTTCCACCTCCAGTGATGTAACTAAATTGCGTGTAAGTGTCAATGCAGCACCCTAACCTAAGCCAACATTATACTTAGTTGAGTGGTGTAGTTAGATTCAATCTGATAGGGCGTTTGCTACCTGGTATTCTATTTGTGAAATATTTATTTCTATTATTTATATTAGGTCCGACTTCACACGCTTAAATAGACAATTCAGTACAGCAGAACTAAATACTACAATGTCACATGTAGTTATCGTTGGTTTACCGACACAACAAGTCAGCTAGCGACATTGCACCTTGAAGCACGAAGCGTTCTCAGATATTGCAGGCATATCGACTTTGTAATCGTTCAATGCAACATTGCGGATACGTCATTCCTCCCATGGTTTATAACTGTGGATATTATTCCCAAAAACCAAAGCAAAAACATTTCATTAACAACGATTCATGACCGTAGTTAAAAATCAAAGTCTCCGAAGTCGGTTACCAAAATATGCAATTTTGGCGATGGTCAATGACATCGCATATTAGAATCATACAACATCGATTTTTGCAACTTTGCAATCCTGTCGACCATCAACATTCCCAACTCTTGAATTAACTACGATTATTTTGGAGAAAAACCGACGTCAAAAAATATTATTTATAGCAGTTGAAAACCGCTGTAAATAAATCTTGGTCTACGAACTCGAAACATCATGATGCAATCTTGAATATGATAAATAAAGACGTGGCAAAAAATATGAACGACGTCAGGCTATGCAACTTTGCAGTTGAATGTGAGGTTGACAATTCTCAAATGTGAAGCAATTGTGCACTGACCTCATTGCTGTCGTTGGCTATGTATCATTTACCTCGGTTATTTTGATGAAAAACTGAGGTAAAAAATGACTTTTTACCTCAATTTTGAACCAAGCTAAAAACTAACCTTTTTACTAAAGCCACATTTACTTTGGTTTTTCAACGGCAAAAAACCGAGGTAAAAAGTCCTAAAAAACCAAGGTAATAGGTACCATTTGTTGTAGTGTATACCTCATTAGTTAGAGAAATCTGTAACCTGTTTTATCTTCTCTGTGCTTCAATATCTCACATCTATAGAGGAGGGAATATTGTAGCAGATTCCATTATTAAAGAGGCAATTTCTAATAGGGAGATCTCTTCTTTCTCTTTTAACAATTTACCTAAGCATATTCAGGGTCTCATTCACTTGGATGCAATATGTTTTCCATACATCCGGGTTTCATCATTGTTACTACTCTCTCTATTTTTTATAGAACCAGATATTGTTGTAGTTCATTGTTTTATGTATGTATTGCAGATTGGAGAGCTTGTGGATTTATCCTGGACCCCAGCTCAAGCTATTTACATAAGAGGAAGCATTCCATATAGATACTGATGAGCCAGAAGTTAATTTCAATTGAAAGCTTATTCTCAGACTGCACTTACAGAGTTTTCTTATCCATTTCTAAGGATTATACAGTGAATCGCTATAGGGGTAGGGGTTCGCAAGGGATTGTTATGGGAGGCCATTTTTTTTGTTGACACTAGGGTGTGGAGGAAAAAAAGTGATATGCCATAGTAGATCTCAAAAAGGGTTTAGGGTCAGATCTTTTGTCATCAAGGGGTTTGGAGACAAAGGATTTGGTAAAGTACTTATTGTGCCTAGCTTTTCCATGATTTTATATGTTGGTGCACATAGTTTGTATATGAACCTCTGTTTGTTTATTTTTATAGGTTCAAGGAACCTAATATATATCCCCTCACTTTGGTGAGTTTTAATTAAAAAAAGTTAGCAGATAGATTTTAGGTCATGCCTGGAGAGAGATTGTGGTGAATGAAAGCTACCATTTGAGGGTTTTATAGATAGTAATGAAGATGCTTGGGTTATGGACAGCAAACTGCGTCTTTCAATTGAGTATAGGGTACCACATCACCGTATCCCAAGAATATTTTTGTGTTTCCATATTATGTGAGTGTACATTCTTCTATATGTTATTGAACATTTTTTTATTTAATGGTGATTGCTGTATAAATATTATAATACACAAATAATAATATTATATGGTACGGAGTAAAGTACCACATCACTGTATCTTCAAGGATATTTTGAGTATTCTATATTATATGAGTGTGCATTCTTCTCTGTGTTATTGTACATTAATGTTTTTTTTTGAAAAATTAATCATTCACTCCAATATGCTGGGAAAATGCTCAGCGAAGATTACAATGAGTGGAATTGACATCCAACCTAACTAGCCTCTAACAATAACTAATATATTGCAAGGATATCTAAATTACATGTCCACCAGACTGATCGTCAGACTGATCATCTATACTATTACATATCAGATATCCAATAAAAATGTAACATTGCCATCGGGGATATTAATGATTTGCACCATTTTGCAAGCTTTAACCAATGCATTTGACATAATGTTTAGTTACTTTTTGTTGGTGGTTTGGTGAAATTGGTTGAGTTTACATAACAAGGGGTTTAGACAGCCATGTTTGGTTTACTATTCTAAACCCTGCGTTTTGTATACTTAATTAGTGATTCTTAATATATTGTGTTCACAACCTCCTTGGTCCTCATTATTTGTACATTTAGTAGGTCGCCCGTGTATGCTATTTGTTACATTACATTCTTGCGAAGGCCGTATGCTTTTAATGGTAGAATATTTGAAGGCCATTTGCATTGAATGGTAGTAGAAGAAGGCCAAAAACATCAATGTGTGGTAGAAGAATATTGAAGCCAAAGGTAGGCAGCTTTGGAGTTTAAGACGGTCAAAGGAGAAAATAATGAATCGTGGTCCGAGGAGTGTTGCCTTAACCCGAGAATGATCCAGGAAGAATTAGCCTTCAAGGATTGTTCCATTGGATTCATCTTCTTGAGTACTACGAGATCAACTACTAGAACTCCCAATTCCGACTAACGGTTCACCCGTGACAAGCAAACGAAGTTCAGCCAACGAAGCACCAGCGGCCAGTCACGGACCGCGCATGGTCAAGCACCAGCGGCCCGTGACAATCTTCACGGCCCGCACTACACAAGAATCTAGAGGTTCGATGAATACCTGCACAAGACCAGCACAAGACCTTCACGAGGTAAGGCGTCGGGCCGTGACAAAAGCACTGGGCCGTGAAGCTTAGGGATGAAGCACTACCAATGCAACCCACCTCTAGCACCATTTTTTTATGTTCTAGCACCAGTTTTTTTGTAAAAAAAATTCGGTGCCTAAGTAACCGATGCTAAATTAGCACCGGTTGTGTTTTTTTCAACCGGTGCTAAACTAGCGCCGATTTTGTTGTTAGCACCGGTTTTTTTTGTTGGCACCGATTTTCAACCGGTGCTAAGGTTTTTCAACCGGTGCTAATTTATTTACGACGTTGAAAAAAAATCCCTTCATCTGAAAGCTGCAGTGCGCTGCCGCTTTCAAAGAAAGGGAAAAACACTCAAAATTAAAAATTTTATTCCACATTAATTTAATAATAAAATCAACTTCACAAAATTAATAATTTGTTTCCACATTAATGATGTATACAAAGACCTTGTAATAGTTCTAATTATATAATAATAAAACTACCGCAACACAATTCATGGTGCACTGCCTTCAATTACAGCTCTAGAATCTCAGTTTCTTCTCTACTCTTGCAAAGATGAAATGAGTACATAGTTGGGAGAACCGAACCTATCAGCAGTAATTATAATTCCCAGATTCCGAATTGGAGGTAAAGAAAGTTACAAGTGGTTAGTGAAACAATCTAATGATTCTGGAAAAATGATCAACAAGAACAAGATAGACAATAAGAATGATTACTCATTGTGGTTAAAGAGATATTCGTTTGAAGAAGAATTGTTGCCAGGAAGTGGCTAAAATCCTTGGAATGAGAATGAAAGAATCTTGAACAATCCATTGGGGTTGCATGTACCTGCACGTTGCAAAAGTATCAGTGTATTCAATGTCTCCGCCATGGATAACCTATCATATTCATGGTTGAATTCACCCTTAATAAATAAAATATTACTTCATCCATCCTTATAAAAAGGGTGTATTGGTTCTGCAATAGTACGAGAACTATGATTCATTTTATTTTAGGCTAAGGTGATGCTACTAGTACCTCCAAGAAAGAGTTGGAACCCAACAATCCTAGCCTAGAAAATAAACATTTCTCATCTTTCCATTTGTTGCATCCTAACATCAGTATCAATTCTCCCATTTTCTTCTATGCAGACACTATATTTCGTAAAATACATAAACGAGTCCAGATCCATATACCACTGAAATAGATGAAAATCATTTTTATAATTGTATGTTACATGCTCGCTCACTCTATATTTTACCAGACACCATTTTGTCACTGGATACTGAAAACTACGTTAAGAAACAATCACCTTCAAATGTGAAACCATGTTACTATGAAAACAAAATGATGAAGCAAGGATATATTCCCTTTTTACTATATCCAACACGGAAGCAAGAACTTGTGATGGATAGTAAATTTATTCTGACAAAAAAACATAACCTTGAAACTGGATGTAGCTAGACGGGCGAGAATTCGGTAAAGAGAGAATAGCCTAACTTTAACTAATATCCTAAAAGAAAAAAGTTTGCTGGAAGCATGTAGTACTGGATTCTGGACATTTTGTTCAGAGAGAGAACAGGATAGTCAACCACCATTACCACAGCTTGAGTCAATTATACAATTGGCATACAAAACAGAACTCACCACTAGAAAACATCATCTAAGATACCAAGCATATATCGCAGGCAGAGTTGATCTCATTGAATATTCTATCTCATGGAAGACATCATTGAAAATACCAAGCATATACCAAGCATATATCCCAAGGGTACATGCAAATCCAGAAAAGTTATTGTAGACGGGAAGATTCTATCTACACTCTGAAGAATAAGAAAGCTTGAGAGAAGAATGAATCTTTCTAAAAGATCAATCATTGCTGACTATGATCATTCCATGAAGGATGGCAATTGTCAAGAAAATACACATCATGAGCCAAACAGAGTTATAGTCGTATAAGCATTACCTGCACTACAATAAAAATAGCGCTCAAAAGCAGTCGGGAGACAGGCTTCTAAGGTTATCTCAAGCGAGGAACCTCCCCCTGTCAGAAAATGTATCAATAACTGATATAAATAAACCCTCCCCATCCATATACTCGAACTAGTTATAATTTAAAGTAAAGAACTAAAGATTAAAATTTTATGACATATTTTGTGGCAGATTATAATACAACAATATTTTCTTTCCACCTAACTTGAAGGGAAGAAGGATTATGCTGGAAAGTAACTTATGATACTTACCATCATCATCAACCATCCTTTCACCTTGAACATCTGAGGCAACGAGAACAGGAAGCCACTCAGAAACTGCTACCTTGAAAGCAGCTTTCATATCAGCAATAAGTGTATCACGATACATTCTCAACACTACAGGGAGTCTTGCCTAAAAAGAAGTTTTATAGTGATTTAGTAATAATGTGTGACTAATTCTACTATTGAAGCATTATCAAAGATAAGCAATGGCTGAGATTTCTTGAGTAAATATTATATGAAATTAAGCTTAACAGATCTTCAACAAATGGAACAAATGAGATGAAAATATTTGCGTAATAGCACCAAATACTCGCTTCTTTTTTTATAATAGAACAATAGAAGAGCATATACTTAGTAAAATCAGCCGGAAGTCACATTCAAACACTTATCAGTTCAATCACTGATTATTCCAATTTTTTTAATCATCATACTCCCTCTATCCAAACTTAAGTTACACAATTTAACTTTTCACGATTGATTTAAAATGCAAACACAGCAAAAACTATACTTATAGAATAGAAAACAGTACTTAAAACAATAAACTAACAGAAATATATAGAATTTATCTACTATAGCCCAGTAACATCAAACACTTAAACATCACAAATGCAATTGAAGTCGGCAGACATCAAACTGAAAACGGAGAAATGAAGAAGTAAATTACAGTGAGCTTTAGAGACTCACCAATGCTAGATTTAAAGGCTCCGGCAGCGGAGGGTGGTAGCGCCAATGGTAGAGGATCCTCCTCAACCCGTTCAGCTCGACAACGAGCAAGGACCTGCTAATAACAATAAAAAATCAATTAAACGGTGAAAAGATGACGGAATCACCACGTCGAGACCGAAAATCAAAGATTAAAACGAGAAAAAATATGCAAAGTGACAAACCTAGGATTTCATAGCATAGTGAAGCAACAGAGCGTAGCAAATTGGAGCAGAGGGGAGCAACATAGCGGAGCATATCTGAACAGGTCGGAGCATATCTGAACTCGTTCAGTTCGAGAACGAGCAAGGACCTGCAAGTAACAATAAAAAATCAATTAAACAGTGAAAATATGTCGGAATCACCACGTTGAGACCGCAAATAAAATATTAAAATTAGAAAATGAGAAAAAAAATAGTAAAGAGACGAACCTTGGGTTTCATAGAAGAGTGAAGCAACGGATGGAGCAAATCGGAGCACAGAAGAGCATATCTGAGCAGATTGGAGTGCGGTGGACCGTGGAAGAGAAAACGAAGGAGGAGCGGAGCTGCGAAGCAGAAGCGGCGTGTGAAAAATGGAGGAAGAGCAGAGGAAGAATAGAGAACAATTGGTGAATTGGGGAAGAAAGACGTATTATTATTCTATATAATTAAATAGAAGTCCCTACCCCTTTTCTTATTTTAATATAGACCTCAGTCTCACCATAATTTTGGGTGAGACCGTTTCACCCAAGTCTTTGTATTTTATTATATACTAGTTAAAGTAAGGCTTGACCATTGATTAGTTAAGGTCAACTTTGTTATTAGTGTTTATATATTGAAAGTCAAGAAAAAGTTTGACCGTTGATTAGTTAAAGTCAGCTTAGTCACTAGTGTTTATATATAGAAAGTCAAGTAAGGTTTGACCGTTGATTAGACAAAGTCAAACATTTTTATTAGTATTTATTATATACTAATTCAAATAAAGTTTGACCGTCAATTAGTTAAAGTTAACTTTACTATTAGTGTTTATATATTGAAAGTCAAGTAAAGTTTGACCGTTGATTAGTTAAAGTCAGCTTAGTGACTAGTTTTTATATATAGAAAGTCAAGTAAGGTTTAACCGTTAATTAGAAAAAGTCAAACATTTTTATTAGTATTTATTATATACTAAATCAAACAAAGTTTGATCATTAATTAGTTAAAGTCAATTTTGTTATTAGTGTTTATACATTGAAAGTCAAGTACAATTTGACCATTGATTAGTTAAAGTCAGCTTAGTCACTAGTATTTATATATAGAAAGTCAAGTAAGGCTTGACCATTGATTAGACAAAGTCAAAGATTTTTATTAGTATTTATTATTTACTAATTCAAATAAAATTTGACCTTTAATTAGTTAAAGTCAACTTTATTATTAGTGTTTATATATTGAGAGTCAAGTAAAGTTTGACCGTTGATTAGTTAAAGTCAGCTTAGTCACTAGTTTTTATATATAGAAAGTCAAGTAAGGTTTGACCGTTGATTAGACAAAATCAAACATTTTTATTAGTTTTTATTATATACTAATTCAAATAAAGTTTGACCATTAATTAGTTAAAGTCAACTTTGTTATTAGTGTTTATATATTGAAAGTCAAGTAAAGTTTGACCGTTGATTAGTTAAAGTCAGCTTAGTGACTAGTGTTTATATATAGAAAGTCAAGTAAGGTTTGGCCGTTGATTAGACAAAGTCAAACATTTTTATTAGTATTTATTATATACTAATTCAAATAAAGTTTGACCGTTAATTAGTTAGAGTCAACTTTATTATTAGTGTTTATATATTGAAAGTCAAGTAAAAATTGACCGTTGATTAGTTAAACTCAACTTAGTCACTAGTTTTATATACAAAAAGTCAAGTAAGGTTTGACCGTTGATTAGACAAAGTCAAACATTGTTATTAGTATTTATTATATACTAATTCAAATAAAGTTTGACCATTAATTAGTTAAAATCAACTTTGTTATTAGTGTTTATATATAGAAAGTCAAGTAAGGTTTGGTCGTTGATTAGACAAAGTAAAACATTTTTATTAGTATTTATTATATACTAATTCAAATAAATTTTGACCGTTAATTAGTTAAAGTCAACTTTGTTATTGGTGTTTATGTATTGAAAGTCGAGTATAGTTTGACCGTTGATTAGTCAAGTAAAGTTTGACCGTTGATTTGTCAAAGTTAGCCTAGTTATTAGTGTTTATATATTGAAAGTCAAGCATAGTTTGATCGTTGATTAGTCAAAGTTAGCCTAGTTATTAGTGTTGGGAAAGTCTCAGGAAAGACGGCCTTTCCATGAGCTTATGGATAGTTCTCAGAGATACTTGCCTAAAATATTGTAAATTTTTTATAAAATTTAAATATTGCATTTTATAAGTTAAAAAAAGTAATAATATGTATTTGAAGGTGAAAATATAAAAATATATAATCTAAAAAAATTTCAAAATTTTTAAATTTTGTATGTAATTTTAGAAATGCAGTGTATAAGGTAAGAAATAAGTGGCAAGTGGCCTGTCCATAAGCTTATGGACAGGCCGCCTGTAGGAGACCCACTTATTAGTGTTTATATATTGAAAGTCAAGTAAAGTTTTCACGATTGTTTATATATTTATTCAAATATGTAGTTAAAGTTTTTTTGTTTGACTGAATCTTTGATCTTGTGCAATTTAATCCGGGACGGAGGGAGTATACTAAATCAATTAAGGGTTGAATGTTAATTATTTAATGCAAACAAATTTTATTCTTATTTGTATATATGAGGTCAGTGAAGGTTGATCGTTGATTAATTTAACTTAACTTAGTCATTAGTTAAAGTCAACAAAAAAAGTGAACGATTTTAAAAGTTGAAAAAAAATAGCTTAGAGCGGCTGCGCAGCTGCTCCCTGCTCATGAAATTTCTGGGAAGATTATTCGAAATTATTAGCGAATTTTTTAAATTCTTTGGGCAGAAATAATGAAATTTAAAAAATTTAGAAAAATATTTAGAAGTTTTTGGCATTTCTTTGGGGGGGAAATTTTTTTGGCGGGAAAAATTTAAAAACTTTTAGCACCGATTTAAACCGGTGCTATTTTCTTCCAAAACCGATGCTATTTTAAAAATATTTGGCAATTTCTTTGGCAGGAAATTTTTTTTGGCGATTTCTTTGGCGGGAAAATTTTAAACCGGTGTTATTTTTATAAATACACCGGTTTCAGATCAATAACCACCATAATGGTCTAGGTTTCAGATCAATAACCACAATAATAAATACATGCTCAGTTAAGCTATGGTGGAAGTATCAAAAGGCTGAGGCTTTATGGACTCATCTAGTTGCATCACTGCCAACCTCTTCCAGATCTTCTCCTAATTGGAAGAGGATTATTTCTATAAATGCTTGGGCAGAATCTAACTCCAGGGTGATAGTGGGTAGAGGAGATTGCAATTTCTGGACATCAAACTGGTTAGATATAGGTCCCATTGAGGATCTATGTGATCAAAACCTTGTTAATATCTCTGATTCCTGCACAGTTTCAGAGTTCATTTCTAACAAATCGGTTTTGCTTCAAAAAATTTCCCCAGTTCTACCCCCTCATGCTATTTCTTTGTTACAGGAAGCTAATCTATTTACACACAGATAGACTCATATGGAAACCGGGTATCAAGGGTGAGTTTTCATTTAAATCCACTTACCTCCTGCTCAGAACTCAGAGAGGTACTGTCACTTCTACTCAATATCTTTGGAGTTCAAGAATTGAAAAAAAAAGTTTCTGTCTTCATGTGGAAAGTGATGAATTCAGTTCTTCCCTTTGACAATGTCCTGCGCAATTTGAGATTTTCATTGCCTTCTAAGTGTTGTATGTGCAATAAACATGAGGACTCTTTGGATCACTTTTTTAATTCGTGCTCATTTGTTGTGCAAGTTTGGAAAGCAGTCCATACATTCATGGGAATTACAGGAAGGGATTACCCATCTATATGGGATAGACTTTCTTGTTACTTGACCTATAATGGTTTGAGCTCTTTACATTCAGTAATCATTAGATCTGCTGCTGTAATAACATGTTGGAACTTGTGGAAAATGAGAAACAAATTAATATTTGATTCTGCCATTCCACTATCAGGTTTAGTTTTAACTCACATAAGGACCAAATTTTTTATATGTTCACTGCTAAACCTGTTTTCATAGTATCTAAGGTAGACTTAGACAATGCAGATCATTCTTTTCTCCCTCTGATCAAGCAACCTCCAAAGCCTAATATCTTCAAAATTGCTTGGACTAAACCATGTATGGGTTATAAAATTAATGTGGATGCCGCATGGTGTTGTCAATCTAAGATGAGTGGAATAGGCATGATTATAAGAGATAGTAGAGGTGGTTTTTTTGCTGCTCATACTAAATTTACAGCTGCCAATTCCCCTCTGGAAGCTGAAATAAAAGCAATTTTCTTTGCCCGTGAGAAAATTGTTGGTTTCTCTCCTCTTGTTTGCTTGGAATCGGATTGTCTGAATGCGGTTAAATTTGTTACTGGTCCACTAAAAGCTCCCTGGCCATTGTTTCAATTAGCTGATGATACAAAACAATATTTGGGAGATATCAATCTAGTGCATATTCAGAGACAAGCTAACTTGGTAGCTGAGGCTCTTGCTAAGGCATGTCTTAAGGCTGAGACCATCACATCTATGTTTAGGTTTAAAATGCTATCCAATAATATCCAGGGTCTAATTAGGCTAGATCAGATAGGTACACCTTCTTTAAGGATTGTTGTATGAATGGATGCTACTGATTTTCACTGTCACTTGTAGGTGGATTCTGTACCAAATTGCAGGCTCAATGGCAATGAATTCATACGGATTGAGTGGACTCCTGTTTTGCTGGCTACCTTCTTGTTCAATCCTCTATTCTATTGTTACTTTCTTTATGTAGAGGATAGGCCCCTTAGTGAATTTTGGGGTGTGTCCGACTGACTTGTGTTTCGATGCTTCGATTCACTAATAAGTTCGACAATCCTACTAAATTTACTAAGTGTCTTTGTAATCCTCTAACTATTAGCTATATATCTTACTTCATTTTGGAACAACAAATGTTGCTTCAAGAGCTTATAGCTCCCTCATGTATATATCAACTAAGCCAAGGCTTCAACTTTTATTTCTGATTAAGTTCTTGTCTTTTACAGGGCTTGGGAGGGCCTAATATAATTTTCCCCATCTCCGGATGGTTTCCATGGAAAATAAATAAATAAACCGGTGTTATTTTCTTCCAAAACCTGTGCTATTTTAAAATTTTGGGCTATTTCATTGGCGGGAATACAATTATAGAAAATTTTTAGCACCTGTTTATAAAAACTGGTGCTATTTTTTAAAAAAACAGGTGCTAAATTTTACAAAAAACCGGTGCTAAGTTTTAATTTTTAGCACCGGTTTTTAAACTGGTGCTATTGTTTTGCAAAAATCGGTGTTATTCCTTATTTTTAGCACTGGTTTTTTAAACCGGTGCTATTTTTTACTAAAACCGGTGCTATTTTTTACTAAAACCGGTGCTATTTTGAATTTGTTGGCGGGAAGATAGAATTTTACAAATATTTAGTACCGGTTTTTAGAAACCAGTGCAAAACAGGTGCTATTTTAAATTATTTTGCTATTTCTTTAGCGGGAAAATGAGTCGAAAATTTTTAGCGCCAGTATTTAAAAACCGGTGCTATTGTTTTACAAAAACCGGTGCAAAGTTTTAATTTTTAGCACCGGTTTTAAAAACCGGTGTATTTGTTTTGCAAAAACTGGTGCTATTATTTAATTTTTAGCACCAGTTTTTAAAACCGGTGCTTTTTTTACTACAACCGGTGCTATTTTGAATTTTTTGGCGGGAAGATAGAATTTTACAAATATTTAGCACCGGTTTTGAAAAACCGGGCCTAATATTTTCAAAACTGGTGCTATTTAAATTTTTTTGGCTATTTCTTTGGTGGGAAAAATAAAATTTTCTAATGTTTAGCACTGATTTTTAAAAACCAGTGCTAATTGTTTCCAAAATCGGTGCTATTGTAAAATTTAGCACCGGTTTTTTAAAAACTGGTGTTAAAATTAAAAAATCAGTGCTATTAAATTTTTAGCACCGGTTTTAAAAACCGATGCTAAAAAACCGGTGCTAGAGGTGGGTCTCTGTGGTAGTGAAGAGTTGAAGAATTTGGCTAAGTGTGGAGCCGGTCCATGAAAACCTTCACGGACCATGACAAGAATTCTAACCAAAAGCCACAAGTCGTTCGCGTTCCGTGAAAACCTTCACGGGCTGCAGGAAAACTCTGAGCAAAAACTGCATGCTGCTTGCGGTCTATGAAAACCTTCGCAGATCGTAGCATGATCCCAACTTCACGAAATGCGCCGAATTCCACGGACCAAAACTATGAACATTCACGGACTGTGGCAGATCTGGAGTTCCGTGGCTATGCATACTTCACGAACCGTGGCATCCGTGTCGGTCTGTTAAACCTTGGCGGCTAACTTTGGGTTTTGCTACTTTTGGCCCATTTTGGGCCTATTTTTAAGCCCAATCTCCTACTACTATATATAGGACCCTATTCTTGGAAGATATTTGGAAACACATTTGAAGAGGAGAGAGCTTGGAGAGAATGAATGAGTTCCTTTTATAGGTTTGGTAATCATTTCTTTTCTTTTCTTCTTGCTTTTTCCCAAAGATGTGGAATTCAAATTTATATTTGAATTCCATGTCTAAGAAGTAGTTAGATTAGCTTGGGATTCATTTTGGCACTTGGTATGTTCTAAATTCTTTACGAGATTCATTAGATTCATCATATCTTTGTGTTTATGATATTATTGTGATTGTTCTTTAATGTTATAAATGCATGAATATTACACCACATATAAGCACATACACTTTAGGTTGTATTCATGTATGGTGCAATTATTGATGCCCACTTGGGAAAAGAAACCTGGATGTTAGAATGGGTAGGGGAGAACGCGTCCACGTGAGTGTGTGCAAGGGGAATTTTAGAATGCTCTTACCTATTTTCCGTTGCACCAGTCTTAGCTGACTTCGTAACTATTGTCCGAGAGGTTGCAGGTACATATATATAATAATATCAAGCTAGGTGTTGTGTTGAAATCCTAGTATCACAAATAAGGTACCTACGATCCTCGGGTCTAGCGTATATAGGACTCGGGAGGAGTAGTTGCATTCGTGGTGGAAGCCCGGGACGTAATAACATGGGGGATAAACTGACCTACAACGATGGTCGGATTTCATTGTACTCCCTTAATTACAAAGGCGATGCCGATGAAGGGTTGCGAGCACACCCACCGTGCAGGGTTGGAAAGTGTATGCCATCGGCCATACCACGTCTTGTGAACACAGTGATTGGTCTTTTGTTTGTCCATATATGAATGAATCGAGGATTAAAGCATTAGAACTACCATGTTGCTAAATGATTCCCAAGTGCCTAGTATAAATAGGTTACTCATTTGTTAATTGCATGTTTTGTAGTTGTTAGTTGAAATTACCAACCCCCCTAGTTGCATGTCTACACTACTAGTTGTTCCTTTCACTCGTGCGGGTAGACGACCCTCATGAGGTTGTGTTTTAATTAATACTTGAGCCCTGGCATCCTTGTGAACAAACCCAGGACTTTCCGCTTACTACCCTTTGGTAGCTTAGCAGTAAGAACATGTGCAGAATATAAATCTCTTATCTTTGACTAGACTAATAAGCACCTCAATTCATGTTTTAAATGACGATCGGGTTGAGGGTGGGTCAATTGACTTGCTTCCCGCAAAAATCATGACCACTTGGCAGAGACGAGCGTATCACGCATCAATATCACTGCGCTAAAAAGGGATCTTCTACAACTGTAACACTACGTGATCCAACCATGATCTATGTTGTCCAAACTGTGAACACTTTGAAAAACACAGATCTGACGAATCCAAACTGATGGAAACTCTAAAATAAAACCTCAAACATAATTACGAATATACAATCTGAACAAGCAGATCAAGAATAATACATCAACATGAACAACTAAATCGAGTTATCATCATGAACACAATGATCCAATCGATCAGATCGAAGAACAAAAGTAATCTGTGCAGATAGATCTCAAACTTATTCAATAGCTAAAACATGAATTAAAATAATTTGTTGTTCCCCATCTCCCTTAATGGGAAGATGGGAAAATTTGAAGAAGAATGCTTGGGTAAGAGAGGGCTACGGCGAGGGTTTGCGACACAAAGCGGAGTAAAACTTAAAACGAGGCTCTAATTGATCGCGTGTTTATGTGTACGATTTGGTACATTAATGTTATTATTGTGATTACTGTATAAATGTTATAATACACAAATAGTAATATTAAAATACATATTTATTAGACATAAAATACACATATGTGGTACTATGTGGTACGCCAAGGATATCTTATAACAATTGTCATTTGAAAACATAAACAAATTAGGATGAAAATACTTTTTTTAAAAAAATCCGCCTAAGTTTTGTTTTAGTTTTGCATAAAAAATTTAATACCTTTTGTTTAAATTTACGACTAAATATTTGTTTTTTGTTTGACGTGGAGGTTTTTATTGACCTTAATTTTCATCTCTTTCTAGATACAGTCTCCTATAGTATCATTTTTTAAAAAGATAAACCCATTTAATGAGGGGTGTTTTATTGGGATTGCTAAGCCCATAATGACCTTTAGAGGATGAATGAGGTTCAATGTATTTAAACCTTACAAGTTTTGTAGTTCTCAAAAGGCAAGCTTGCCCTTTTGTACAAAAAGAGTATTCAGGAAAGTTTTGGTAGTGATTCTAATTGTACCACCTTCACCCTTGTGTTAATGTGTACCAATCGGTTAGACTATCAATAAATTTTTAAATGTCATAAAATTATAATCCAAAAATTCATGAGGAAAAAGGTACAAAATTGCTTCTGAGCGCAGGTACCTGATGCTTCGACATGTTATGGAGTTCTTTGGCTAGAATTTGAAAATCAAAACTTCAGGTGCTAGAGTTTGACCTGCGGTGTAGTTCTTCTGGTTTTCCGTATCTTCAGCTTCAAGTAATCGGTCGGCCATTTGCTTTATCTGTTTGAGACCTTTGTTGTTTCCATACTTGTCCTTCAACTTGCATTAAACATTAGAACCAGTAGCAACTGAACTTTTCATCACTTCTAATATTAGGCAGAGAAATTCTATCCAGGTGCAGCAAACCCCTAGCTGTCTTAACTAGTTATGAAGGTTTTTGAATTTAGTTTTACCACTTTTTCTAGTCCTTACTAGTATGTTCCATCATGACTAAATTAACCAAGTGCATAATAACGTAAAACGTAAAAGACACACGACTTGGTTACGCAGTTC
The DNA here is from genome assembly GCA_037428765.1 of Rubia yunnanensis. NCBI lineage: Eukaryota > Viridiplantae > Streptophyta > Magnoliopsida > Gentianales > Rubiaceae > Rubia > Rubia yunnanensis. Next base: position 81,669,570 of record CM075064.1, read on the forward strand.
GGTGTAATTCACCTACATCTGCGGGGCCTGACCCAGTTCAGAATGAATCCACTAATTAAAAAGATACAGTACAGAGTACAAGTTACAAAATACTTATCTTTACTAACTATAATGTGTGAATTCTGCTAGCTCCCCTAGCTACCGATCCGCCTTGATCAGACTCCATCTGATCTCGAACTTCGTCGACGCAGGATCTCCTCCTCCCGAGGAATTAAGGTTTATGATTCTGAACTTTGTGCAGCAGGTCAGGTATGTTGGAACACAGTAATCTGACTCTTTGCAATTCTCGAAAGTCTTAAAAATCTGTATGCAGATTTTTGCTCTATTAAATCCGTGAGTATGCAGCCGTGTTTGTCCTAATTTATATCCACGAACAGATTGGAATACTCCTTGATTATCTCCACAATATTCCTATTCCAAATTTGCTTCTTGAAGCATATCCAAATCCCATAAATAAAGGGATTTACCATATATCAATCTATCCCATATATTCGAATATATCATCTCCTTATGAGTAAGGATTTTCCATAAATCAATTATGCTTCACACGCCTGATATACATAGCCAAATATACGACTTCCATAAGTTATAAAATACTCCAATATTTCGGCTTTGATTTCCATAAAACCTTGGCGTGAATATTCTGCATCAGCATGTTCCAACATGGAAATGTTTTCTTGTTCAAAATAAGTTCACACAAAATTGCTAATCAAATATTCACTTGCAAATCCCTTGACTTTACAATCTCCCCCTTTGGCATTTTTGTGGACCCATAATATTTTGGACATGTAATTCCAACGAAAACTTCCAGCATCAATATCATAAGCTTGCATCAAAATAGCAGAATAATAATCAACATAATACCAAAATTCTCTTAAGCATGAAAGCCGAAAACCAAAAACCAGAAATCCAGGACATCCAAAACATACACCCAAAATTACAGCCATATTGAATAAAACATTCAAATTTAAAACCAACATCCAAAATCATCCAAAATCACTCCCCCTGGGACCACACATAGGCCAAAGACACTATCAAAATCATCAAAAACAACAGCAACCAGCAGCAACCAGTAATGCTCCCCCTGCATTAGTCATAAGAATCAATCTTCCAATCGGGATTTCTCTGCCTCCAGGCTTGTTTTTTCCACCTCCAAAGCAGCCATTTGTATACCTATAGCACCAAGTCGGGCATTCAGAACCATCAGCCTAGCCTCCTTTTCTGCTGCTGATGAAGAAGTCGACCCAGATGGTTTCCACGGAAGATCATGCACATGCCTTAGCCCGAACGTCTTCTTGTTGGGCCTCAGAAACTCTGTATCAATCACAACATCTGAGGCCTTCCCTTTTACTTTTGCACTCTTGGCTAGTGCAGACATCATAGCAGGGTAAATGATGGCATCATTGACCTTGGGAGCAGTAGCTTGTCTGACTAAATGCTGCTGAATAAGTAGTCCAAGGTTAACATCCTTCTGTGTTCCAACACAGTACAACAGTTTAGCCATTTCCCTTGTCAAGGCTGTGGTATTAGTAGAGGGCAACCAACAATGTACAACCACCTGATATAATCCAAAGAATCTTGAAGACAAACAGGATGCTTGTGAATATTCAGTCGCTGGCCATTCAACCTTATACCCACCAGAGATAACTGCTAGTATTTCATTATCAGAAACTCCCAGGTCTTCAGGAAAAACTCTCCCTGTCTCAGATTCTCTTTCATACATCTCATCTTGATCCATGTCCTTCTATTCATTCATATCCTCATCAGGTTTCTCATCACATTCATACATATCATTCTGGTCTTGACCTCCCAGATCAGCACCAGAATCCATATCCATAGAATTTGCATGTCCACTCTGTTGTGTTGGAACACTGTCTTCCTCATCACTGTCTGACAGTTCGATGATCACAGGTTCCCTGAGTTCTTCCATCCTTTTTGCAGCAGTTGAATCATAAAAACTAACCTGTAACCTATCTCCATATTTCACAACCTCCCTTCCAGCAGCTTCTTCCTCACTAATCTCCCTTAACCATACAAAGCTTCGTTGGGACATGTGATAGAAAATATGGAATTTATCCTTTCCCTTTCCCCTAAGCCTACCATACATCCCTCTCAGATATCTAATTTTCTTGGTTTCTACGTCCCAAACATCTTCAAAGTGATCAGAGACAATTTCTTCAATTTTAACATGCAAGAATTCCATGTCCTTCTTTATACTTCTGATTTTGGTCAGGTCTACAGAATAACGATTTGCTTCTAACCATTCAAATATCTCATTAACAGTTCTGAACTCTATACCTATAAGTTTAAAGAACGAGGATCAGGACCAGTTACCTTTCCATATCGACCTTTCCTTTTGGCTCTGGGGTGTTCTTCCTGAATGTCGCTATTGTCACCTGAATCCAGAGTCTTTGCATTCTTCACACCATCATCAGTCACCTCTGTCTCGACATTCTCCTTAGGCAAGAGTTCGTCATCAACTTCTTCTGCACTGGTTTCGCCTTTGTCAGACAGATTTGACTCCACATTGTCCATCCTCTATTCCTCTACCATGACTTCTGAGGGTTGATTAACTTCTGGAACCTCTTCTTCTCGTGTGGGGATGATCGGGCTTGAAGCCATTTTTCGTCAGGGATTCGAAGAGTAAGGATTTCGAAGATGATTTCCGAGATAAATTCGAGAGGAAGTTGAGACTAACCGAGAGAGAGATTTTGGAATGTGTTTAGATAACATAGAAACCCAACCAACTCTTCAACTCACCTCTTCTTTTCCCACAAAACTCTATTTTTTATTTCCAAGGCTTATAATGATTACCCCTTTTCACTTGTCAACTCGAGATGTCATATCCAAAATAAGTTCCAACATACCATACAAAACATCTCCTAATTTTTGTACACCTTTTCTTCCTTCCATTTTTTTTGTTCTTTTCCAATTTTGCTAAATGAAAATAACCAAAAGAAATACTTACAAGAAAGAATAATTACGGTAAGAATTACCTCAGATTTGACAAACACCTAAGTGTTGTCGAAGGCTCTCAAACGTGGTGGCATCCAACGGCTTTGTAAATATATCAGCAAATTACTCATGTGTTGGAACATAGACTACTTCCACTTCTTTTCTTTCAACCAGATCTCTTATAAAGTGATGCCGTATGTCAATATGTTTGGTTCTTGAGTGATGAACTGGATTCTTCGAAATATCAATAGCATTTGTGTTGTCACATAGAATCTTCAAGGAGCTTTGATGAATTCCGTAATCTTTCAACATTTGTTTCATCCATAATAATTGTGCGCAACAACTCCCTGCTGCAAGATACTCCGCTTCTGCAGTAGATAGGGAAATCGAGTTCTGTTTCTTACTATACCAGGACACCAGATTTGTTCCAATAAAGAAACATCAACTTGTGGTACTTTTCGATCATCAGCATTACCAGCCCAATCAGAATCACTGTACCCAATCAACTCTGAATCTTGATTCTTAGAATACCAAACACCATACTCAGAAGTCCCACTTACATATCGAATAACTCTTTTAACTGTAGTAAGATGAGATTCCTTAGGACAGCTTGAAATCTTGCACATATTCCAACACTGAAACATATATCTGGTCTGCTTACGGTTAAATACAATAAGCTTCCAATCATGCCTCTATATAACTTCTGATCGACCAAAACTCCTTTTTTGTCCTTTACCAGTTTATCAGAAACTCCCATTGGAGTTCAAACTGCTCGAGCACTATTGAGACCAAATTTTTTAATCAAATTCAAGGCATACTTACTTTGATTTATGAATAGACCATTCCATCCTTGTTTGACTTGCAATCCCAGAAAGTAAGTCAACTCTCCAACCATGCTCATTTCGAATTCAGCTTGCATAATGGTAACAAAATCATGTACCATTGATGGTGAAGTAGAACCAAAAACTATATCATCCACATAAATTTGAGCAATTAAAAACGTTGAAGCCTTGTCAAGCACGAACAACGTACGATCTACTCCCCCTCGACGATAACCTTTCTGAAGAAGAAAGTTAGTAAGTCGTTCATACTATGCCCTAAGTGCTTGCTTTAGACCATTTAACGCCTTTTTAAGACGATATACATGATGTGGATAATGAGGATCTTCAAATCCTTTAGGTTGTTCCACATATACTTCTTCATTCACCACTCCATTTAGAAAAGCACTCTTGATATCCATTTGATACAAAGTAAAGTTCATAGAGCATGCAATAGCTAGTAAAATCCGGATAGATTCTAACCTGGCAACAGGCGCAAATGTTTCATCGAAGTCGACACCTTCTACTTGTGTATAACCCTGAGCGACAAGTCTGGCTTCGTTTCGAGTGATTAAGCCATCAGCATCTAATTTATTCTTGAAGATCCACTTCGTACCAATGACATTAATGCCTTTAGGGCGAGGAGTAAGGTACCAAACATCATTCCGTGTAAACTGACCAAGTTCATCTTGCATTGCAGAAATCCAATACTCATCAAGTAAGGCTTCTTTGTAGTTCTTGGGTTCAATAAGGGAGACAAAACAGTGCAATCCAGCTAGCCTACCATAATCTGCTCGAGGAACTGATCGAGTACTTCTCATTGTGGATTCCGATTGGTCCTGTGTTGGAACAGGGGGGTTAGTAGCGGGAGACAGTGTTCCAACATGGTTAGCTTCGACAGAGTTAGGATTATTATGCTCAGTTGTTCCACCACGTTGGTGAAGGTCAGATTCGACTGATGGATCTGCCTTGTCTGAGTTTCGAGACTGTGTTGGAACATGAGTATTGCTAGGTTCTTCCTCTACACCTTCTGGTTGTTGGTTCTTCTCTGAATCATCCACAATAAAATTTATGGATTCTATGAGAGTGTTGATTCGATGATTAAAAACTCTATAGGCACGGCTGTTGATGGAATACCCGAGAAAAATTCCTGAATCACTCCGATTGTCAAATTTTGCCAACTGTTCTCTATCTTTGAGAATATAGCATGTGCTCCCGAACACATGAAAATATGAAACATTTGCTTTTCTGCCCTTCCAAATCTCGTAGGATGTCTTGTTGGTGAATGGTCGAAGATACACTCTATTGATTGTATAACATGCTGTATTGATTGCTTCTGCCCACCATTTCTTGTGAATATCTTTTTCTTCCAACATAACTCGAGCCATCTCCTGCAAGGTTCTGTTCTTACGTTCTACAATACCTTTCTGCTGAGGAGTGATGCGAGCTAAAAATTCATGCTGGATTCCAAGCTCATCACAGAAGTCACTGAATTGTACATTCTCAAATTCTCTACCATGATCACTTCGAATTCGAATTATCTTCCCTACTGGACTCCCCTTTTCAGTTTGTAACTTTACTACAAGACTTCTAAATACTTCTAACGTATCAGATTTTTCTTTCAAAAAAGCTACCCATGTAAATCTGGAGAAATCATCAACACATACAAAAATATACTTCTTCCCACCTATACTAGGTGTATTGACTGGACCCATATGCAATAATTCCAGATTTCTAGATGTAGTAATATACTGAACTGAAGAGTGAAGAGATCAAATTTGTTTACCTTGTTGACATGGCCCACATACAATTCCTTCCTTGCTGGTTAAGGTAGGCATTCCTCGTACAGCTTTCACATTTGCGATTTTCACCAATGTTTTGTAATTGATATGACCGAGCTTCCCGTGCCACAAAACTCCTTCATCTTGCTTCCAAATCATGCACCATACTCCTTGTTCCAGTAGATAGCAATTGTCTGTGGGTCTTATTCCTGAAAGAACCGTGTTTTCTCCATGCTTTACTACACATTTATCCTTTTGAAATTCCACCACCATGTTATCATCACACAGCTGGCTTATACTTAACAAGTTTGCCTTTAGATCTTCAACAAACATTACACTTGTGAATACTGGAAACCCTTCAATTTTCAATTCGCCTTTTCCAATTACTCTGCTTTTCTTTCCATCACCAAAGGTTACGTATCCACCATCATATGGAGTAATGTTCATGAGATATTCTGGAGTGCCAGTCATGTGGCGAGAACAGCCGCTATCGAAGTACCACGAATCTCTGGAATAAGCTATGAGAGAAGTGTGTGCAACCAGACATGAGTTACATTGTTTAACAATCAATACTTTTTTGATCAATTTTACTATATGAATATTGCCTATGTTGGAACATGGCAGAGATTGTCGTCCTGTCATTTGATCTCGGATCAGTCTTCTGCACTATTTTTCAGCATATCCTTGATACGTACAGTATCTACAAATGAGTGGCTTTCTTTGATGAGGCATCCCATACTTCCATTTCACTTCTTGAATCTTAGCCCTGAGGGTTATGGAATTTTCATCCGGTTCAGTCTTGGGTTCTTTCCCGTATCCAATTCCGTGTCGATCACCAAAGTTTCTTTCCATATCCAGAATATCATCAAGCTTTGCCTTTCCGGAATTTAATTTAAAGATAGTTTCTTCAGACATCTCGGCCCTCTTGACTGCTGCTGTCAGTTTGTTATTCAGTTCTTCATTACTCTTTTCAAGTTCTGCAATCGTGAATTGTAATTCTCTTTCACTTTCCATTAACTTCCTTTTTTCTTCGTTCAACTCTTTGTTCGCGTCGGCTACTTGAACCCACATAGCATACATTTTTTCATAGGTGCTGTAGATTTCTTCATCACTTACGGACAAATCATCATCTTTGTTGCTGTGTGCATAGTTCAGATCTATTTTGGAACTTAGATCCTCTGATGCATTATGAACCTTTGCTCCAAAAGCTACGTAGTTACTGGTAAGTTCCTCTTTGTCCTTCTCATCATCTTCATCTTCACTCCAAGAGGTGACATATGATTTTCCTTGTTTCTTGCGAGTGTTAGCACATTCAGTCTGAATATGACCATATCCTTCACATTCTCTGAATTGAATTCATCCAGCCTGTTTTGGTTCGTTGTTCTGATTTCTCCCAAATTGCGGATTCCCTTGTTCAAATCTCATTCCGAGATTATTACTCGAGTCTTGTTGTCTTTGTCTGTTTCCGCCAAACTTTTCTTGAGATTTCTTGTTGACCACCTTCTTTAGCATTCTCGAGAAATTCTTTGTGATAAGTGCAAGTTTTTCAATCTCATCATCGCTCTCAGACTCGCGATTTTCCTTAGCTGGAGACACTTTATATGCCAATTCCTTAGAGACTCTTTTTGTAGATTGCTGGAATGTCATCTCATATGTCTGTAATGAACCCATTAGTTCATCTAGGCTCATGGTGGCTACGTCTCTTGCTTCCTCTATTGCTGCTACTTTCACTGCAAACCTTTTGGGAAGAGATCTCAAGGTCTTTTTCACCAGCTTAGTTTCTTTGTATACCTTTCCCAGTTGATAAGCCATGTTGGCGATATCCCTGAGTTTTCCATTGAATGTAGCAATAGTGTCATCCTCCTCCATTTTAAGTTCTTCAAACTTAGTAGCCAGCATCTGTAGTTTCGATTCACGCACTCGACTAGTTCCTTCGTGAACAGTCTGTAGAATATCCCATGCTTTCTTTGCTTGGTGACATGTAGATATAAGTTTGAACTGATTTTCATCAACTGCAGTGAAGATTGCATTGAGTGCCTTCGAATTTGCCAGAGATTCTTTGAGGTCATCTGGAGTCCATCTAGCTTTGTCTTTGGGTTTCTGCTTCCTTTGACTTGACTCTCCTTCTACTGCCTAAGAACTTGTATTAGCATCTTCTGTAGGATGATTCCATTCATTCTCAACATAAAACCATGCCAGTTCATCCAGCGGATTGATAAAGACCCTTATACGTGCCTTCTAATAGTTGTAGTTGTTGCCTTCTAGCAGGGGTGGTCGAGAGACTGAAGCTCCTTCTCTTATCGCCATGGTAAAACTGGATCTCACTTTCCTTGAAACAACCAAGGGAATAATAAGTGACCACACTCTGATACCAATTGAATTTCGTTTTACCACTTTTTCTAGTCCTTACTAGTGTGTTCCAACATGACTAAATTAACCAAGTGCATAATAACGTAAAACGTAAAAGACACATGACTTGGTTACGCAGTTCGGTGTAATCAACCTACATCTGCGGGACCTGGCCTAGTTCAGAATGAATCCACTAATTAGAATGATACAATACAGAGTACAGGTTACAAAATACTTATCTTTACTAACCATACTGTGTGAATTCTGCTAGCTCCCCTAGCTACCGATCCGCCTTGATCAGACTCCATCTGATCTCGAACTTTGTCGATGCATGATCTCCTCCTCCCGAGGAATTAAGGTTTACGATTCTGAACTTTGTGCAGCAGGTCAGGTATGTTGGAACACAGTAATCTTACTCTTTGCAATTCTCGAAAGTCTCAAAAATCTGTATGCAGATTTTTGCTCTATTAAATCCGTAAGTATGCAGCCGTGTTTTTCCCAATTTATATCCACGAACAGATTGGAATACTCCTTGATTATCTCCACAATATTCCTATTCCAAATCTGCTTCTTAAAGCATATCCAAATCCCATAAATAAAGGGATTTACCTTATATCAATCTATCCCATATATTCGAATATATCATCTTCATAGCCAAATATCGACTTCCATAAGTTATAAAATACTCCAATATTTCGGTTTTGATTTCCATAAAACCTTTGCATGAATATTCTGCATCAGCATGTTCCAACATGGAATTTTTCTTGTTCAAAATAAGTTCACACAAAATTGCTAATCAAATATTCATTTGCAAATTCCTTGACTTTACAGTTTTGAAACTAGTGAAAGGTTTTATCCAAGATACGACAGTAATGCTCAGTTTAGGGATTGGCTTAATAAAATGTGTAAAACCAATTTGAAACCATGCGGTTTTAATGCTGAAAACTGGCTTAACACAGAAGACTTGGAAAATATCCTTTTTGACAGACTTAATGATTGAGAGAGCCTAGGATTTTGGTTTTCAAAATTTTGATTATTTTTCCATTTCCATAAGTTCCAGGAAATAAACGCAGGTGCCAAAGTGATAAATGTAAGTGTGCATGTGCGTTTCACCCATTGTAGACCAGAAAAAAGCTAGTATATCAAAAATATTTTCAAAACTAGGTGTAGTAAGAGCTAAAATATGTTGGGTGATTCGGTTAGAGCATTGACACTTTTTATCCAAAGCCAAGTGTTCGATTTCCTTTTGTTTTCAGGAAGGGACCATATAAATTGTGAGCAAGGTGTTGTGCCTAAATTGAATTTCCACCACATTTTTAAGGAGAAAGTCTGAATTATGTCTCTGAAATACCTTAGGTCTAAACCATTTTGATTGGTTGGACAAGATAGGCCGGAATTTTCCATACATTTTTCACTACAAGAAACATTACTTTTTACCTTGTTTCTACGAGACCTTCGATTTTTAGTCAATAAAAAATTGAGGTAAATATAGCCAAAGTAAAAAAAAAAGAATATTTTTTACCTCGGTTCAAAACCGAGGTAAATGGTATCTTTTACCTAGGTTTTGGACCAACATCGGCAGATATTGCAACCGACGTTTCTCCATGCAAGAAGGTTGACAATAGGAGACCACATCTGCAAAATCGTTAAGAACGACATCGACATCCAAAAGCATTCGATGTCGACCATCGTGACCCGCCTCCACCCGGGGTCGTTAATTGTAGTTAATTAACCGGGTCGGAGGCTGAGGAGGTCAAAGATATAGTTTATATTCTGCACCCGTTCTCACTTCTACGCTACCTAGAAGGTAGTTAGCGCAAACCCTTTGTTTGTCCACAGAGATGCTAGGGCCGAAGTATCAACAAAAGACACAACCTCGTACGGGTCCTCAATTCGTACGAGTGAAAAGAATAACTAGTAAATGCAAACAAGTGGGGTGGATTTTAAGAACTACAAGGCATAAGTAAAAAGACAAGTAAGCTAATTAAACTAAGCACTTAGGGAGTCATTTCACAACATGATTAATCTAAGGTTTCGACCCTCAATTCATTCACATGCAAGATTTACTGTGCAACCTAATATTAAGTTCACAACACATGCTGTGGCCGATAGCATACACTTCCTTGTCACGCCAGGTGCACTCGCAACCATCCCTCGACGTTGCCATCGTAATTAGGGGAGTACAACAAGGTCCAAACTTTGTTGTAGGTCTATTTCTCCCCCGTGCGATTACGTCTCAAGTTTCCACCATGACTGCCCAACTTCCCCCGGGTCCTATCAACTACGCCCAAGGGTCATTGGAACCTTATCTATGATCTAGGGTCTCCCAGACCCAAGTTTGCTACTTTACAGCTATCTCTACCCGCAACCTATCAAAAAACTTTTGGTAATCAGCTAAGACTGGTGTAATGGAAAATAAGTCAGAGTGTGGCTCAGGTCTCCTGCGCACACACTCACGTAGATGCAATGTACTCCCTTACCCATTCTAACATCCAGGTTTTTCTTTCCAAGGGTGCACCAATAAGTGCACCATACATGAACACAACCTAAAGTGTGTGCCAGTATGTGGTGTAATATTCATGCATTTATAATATTCAAGAACAATAATAATAATATCATGAACACATATAATAGGATGAATCTAATAAATCTAACAAAAATAATTAAATTAAAACATGTACTACAATTATCCTCAAGGTATGGTAACTACTCCATATACATGGAATTCAAACATAGATATGAATTCCACACAAAAATAAAAGAAAATAAAGGAAAAGGAATGAGTGTTTCTCTCTCTAAAAGTTCTCTCCTAATGATCTAATCTACTTTGTACATGTTTAACCTAGTAAACTAAGGTCATATGCATCAGAGAAGGGGATGGGGCCTAAAAATAGGCCCAAAATAGGCAAAAAAATGCTAAAACCCTAGTTCAACCGCCGCCTGGCACAGTCCGTGCCATGTACTTATCGCGGGACACGATCGTGCGCAGGCCGTGGTTCTTCATAGGCTCGGGCCGCTAGATCTGGCGTGGGGCCTTGGTAGGAGGCTCTGACACGGACCGTGTGTTGTGGTCCAGGTCATGGTCAAGAAGTATAGTTTGCTCATAGTTTGATGCGGGCCGTGGTCCATAAGGTGCGGGTTTGTCCCCATCACCTTAGACAACCAAAACTTGAGAGGTGGGGGTAAGAATTTTCCAAGAGGAAGATATAGCAGTGGATGAGTCAATTTTAGAGGGAATAGGTTGTTTGGAAGCTTATCATATTATATTCGCTTCCCTATGGTTTCCTCTAAGGTTTCCGAAAATGTGGGAATTGGTTATATAGGTGGAGGTGGGGGTGAAATTAAGTAATGTGGAAAATTAAGTATAATTACCCCTTCATCGAATTCTTTACTCTCAACAAACCATTCCCCATCCCCTTTAGATTCATCTATCAAAACATCACATTCAACTAGGGATGGTTCATTTTCGAAATATTGGGTTTCAAGTTGGCTCACCCTTTCCATCAAATTAAGCACTTGCCCCTTAACTTTCTCAGTACTTGAGAATAGTTAAGTTCCCAAATCTCTAATCTCGCTAAGCATTTGTGATTGAAGTAAATCACTACTCTTGGTCACATTAGCTATAGCTTGCAAAATTTCTACATAATCTGATTTGGGAACCAATCCTAGAGATTGGTTTGGGGGAATTGGGTTAGTTGGTGAAATCCAACTATCTATCCCAAAGTGTTGGTTTCCCGATGCAACTCCATACCACAAATTTGTGTTACCACTAAACCTCAAATTTGGAGATTCGTGATATGGGTAACAATCTCGATCCCCTTGGCCTTGGGAACCAATGACTCCTACCTCTCTCTTATATTCACTCATGAAAGAGCAAAACTTCGTAGGGTAGCCACAATGACATATCCTACAAAATCTCACACGGTTAGCCCCTCTTCTCCCAAAGTCACTCAACCTTGGGCAACACTCCGTAGGATGCTCATAATGACACATCCTAAAAAGTGTCATCCGTTGACTACTTTCCCACATTTTTTTTCAAGTATACACAAACAGAGAAAATACACAAAATCTGGGATCGTAATGCAAGGGTCCTCGGTTTGAACCAAGAACTTAAGCGATACCTACACTGGAAAATAACAAACAAAACAAAAGCAAATACTAACAACTCTACTAACACGTTGTGCTAATTAATACTTGAGCTACATACCCGCCACTACCCGGGGTCGTTAATTGTAGCTAATTAACCCGAGTGGAGGCTGGGGAGGTCAAAGATACAATTTATATTCTGCACCCGTTCTCACTACTACGTTACTAAGAGGGTAGTTAGCAGCAAATCCTGGGTTTGTCCACAGAGATGCTAGGGCTCAAGTATCAACCAAAAACACAACCTCGTATGGGTCATCAATCCGTACGAGTGAAATGAATAGCTAGTAAATGCAAATAGGGGGTTTAGATTTTCAAATTAAGAACTACATGGCATAAATATAAAAAGACAAGTAAGCTAAATAAACTAAGCACTTGAGGAGTCATTTTGCAACATTATAAATCTAATGTTTCGATCCTCGATTCATTCACATGAAAGATTTACTAAGGAACCTAATATTGTGTTCACAACACGTGGTGTGGCTGATAACATACACTTCCTTGTACCTGTCACATCGGGTGCACTTGCAATCGTCCATCAACTCTGCCATTGTAAATAGAGGAGTAAAAAAATGTCCAACCATTATTGTAGGTCTATTTCTCTCCCATGCAATCACGTCGTGGGCTTCCACCACAAATGCAAAACTTCCCCCGGGTCCTATCAACTAGGCCCAAAGGTCGTTGGCACCTTATCTATGATCTAGGGTCTCTCACACCCTAGTTTTCTACTTTTCAACTATCTCTACTTGCAACTTACTGGAAAACTTTACATAATCAGTTAAGACTGGTGCGATAGAAAATGAGTCAGAGTATTACTCAGGTTTCACGTGCACACACTCATGCAGATGCAACGTACTCCCTTACCTATTCTAACGTCCAGGTTTCTCTTCCCAGTGAGGCATCAATAAGTGCACCATACATGAATACAACCCAAAGTGTGTGCTGGTATATGGTGTAATATTCATGCATTTAGAACATTCAAGAACAATCATAATAATATCAGGAACACATATAATAGGATGAATCTAATGAATCTCACAAAAACACATAAATTAAAACATGGGCTACAATTATCCCCGGGCTATGGAAACTACTCCATAGACATGGAATACAAATATAGATTTGAATTCCATATCTAGGATGAACACAAAAATAAAATAAAAGAAAGGAAAATGAGGGAGTGTTTCTCTCTCTGAAAGTTCTCTCTTAATGATCTAATATATTTTTTATATGTTTTAACCAGTAGACTAAGGCCATATTTATAGAAGAGAGGGATTGGGCCTAAAAATAGGCAAAAAATAAAAAGCTAAAATGGTTGTTCAGCAGCCGCCTTGCACGGACCGTCGCAGATGGTGCTGTCTGCGCCAACTACTTGTCCCAGGATACACGATCATACACGGGGTTGTGGTTCTTTATAGGTGTGGGGTGATTGATCTGGTGTGAGGCCATGGCGCGAGGCTTTGGTGCGGACCGTGTGTTGTGGCGCATGCCGTGGTCAGGAAGCACAGTTCACTTAGAAGTTTGGCGTGGACAATGGGCTATGACATGGGCCATGATCAGGAAGCACAGTTTTCTCAGTAGTTTGTCACATGGAAAAGACTTTGGCGTGGGCCAATGGCTGGTCTTGGCATCTTGATCTTGGAACGGTGCAAGTCGTCGTAAATGGGACGGTCCACGCCCATACTTTACCATTTTTGAGCAAATCCTTGAACTCGAACTGCACGGACCATGGCGTATGGTGTAGGTCGTGACATTTCCTCATGCTGGAACTATTGGCATGGGGCGTCTCTTCTGGCGCAGGCTATTGGTGCTTGGCCATGAACGACGCACGCTGACCCGTGGTACGCTGGCCGGCTGAACTTGTTTCCTTTGCTACAGGTGAACCGTTAGTCCAATTTTTGAGTTCTAGTAGTTGATTTTGTAGTGCTCAAGAAGAAAAATCTAATGGAATTAGTATGGAAGGCTGATTCTTCTTAGATTGTTCTCAGACTTTGGCACAACTCATCGGACCATGATTCCTCATTTCTTCATTGGCCCCTTTGATGTGCATTGCCACCTATCTTTGACTCCAATATCCTTTTACCACGCATTGATGTTCGTGGCCTTTGTCTACTACCATTCCAGAGGTGAATGGCCTTTGATCTCTTCTACCGTCCTTGCGAACGGCCTTCAATATCTTCTAACGATCTTACGAATGGCCTTCACATAGAATGTAAACAAAAAAGTACCCACGAGTGACCCACTAAAGATGATAAAATGGAAGATCTAGGAGCTTGTGGATATAAGATGTCCATTAGTACTAATTACGTCTACACAATGCAGGATTTAGGCAATAAAACCAAACATGGCCGTCTAAATCCTTTGTCACTTAAACTCAACTAATACTAGCAATCCGTAAAAAAAATGCTAAAAACTATGCCAAATGTAACTGTTAACGCACGTAAAATGAAGCATATCATAAAGCATGATGGAAACCGATGACAAAGTATAAATTGCAGTGATGTCAGTCCTAATAGGGGCAATGTCACGAGCGATGATAAGAAAAATCATACGTAGTGGGGAACCCACTTTGTCTGCCAGCTGACGTGGAAGATTGAAAAATACAACGTCATTTTGTATGACGGAGATCGTTAAAAATAACGTCAGTGCATGCAACGTCGGTAAGTTGTCATTTTGGAACCGGTTTATGCTATGTTGCGGTTTAATTGGCTAGATCTCATTTCCTGTAAAATATTATAATATTAAATATTCGATGACACAAACAATCAGTCGTCGATAGTCATTACATGGTATTTAAAATGTGATAAATCATAAAATGGTTTAACATCATACAACACTCAATTACTGTAGGAATGATTGACATGTTAATTAAAAATCAACTAAATTATCACATATATTACAAATAAATGTAACAATATATAAAAATGCAACATTAAGACAACTCCGTCTATCTAAATGCTAGAAGTCAATGGATAAAGTTTATGTTACAATTGGGCGGCAGCCAGAAACACACATAATATAGTCATACATAGGCAACATTAGTCTCAATATGGAAATAGTAACTGATCTGAATAACAAAGAAGTTTCACACACAAATACCAATGTCCCAAAGACCGAGTTAAGAGTGACTTTGGATATTCATAGATATTGGTAATTTCAACACTTCCTTGACCTTTGCAATGTCTGTCCTTGTTTGTTATCATATTGTATGGAGCGATTAACATTGAGTGATTTCGCACATTCATATTGTGTTCATCCAAATCTAAGCCTTTTTTCTCACTCTTTACAAACATGGTATCATATTGGAAACAAAAACAACATAAAGTATATAACATGTAACACAAGCATAATACTTTTGAAAATCTTCGATCTTTGATGAATGAGGAAAAAAATATAGAATGTATATGGTAGCATAATTGCTAAATGAACATTGAAAAGAAGGAAAAGTACCTCAATTAACTTGAACCTAGAAATGCCCCATCCTTGGATACTTGTTGATGGTTGAGGGAAGCAAATTGATTGAGCCCTTTCATTGTTGTAATGGTGTGCATGGATCAGGAGGGTTTGTAGGATTTGTACTGGAGATGGAAATGGGTGTTAGTGTTGATTGTTAGTGAAATAGGGTTGGGGGTAATTTTTATTTCAAATTTTCATTTGAAATTTCGTTTCCCGCTAGAAATTTTAGATTGAGCGACGGCGCTCAATGTTCAGTACAAGTTTTGTTAAATGTGACACGTGTGCGACGACGCACATGATGGCCATAGTCTAATATTAAAAACTTATCGTAAAATTCTACGTTTAAAGGCTGCAGGCCCTTTTGTCCACTTATTGATGGCCATATCAAAACAACATTGTCGTCAAAATTTGAATTAGAAATGTTATCTCTAGTTTTTCATTACGACATCTCCCACTTTCTTTGAGGGGCCAAAGTACAAAAATAAAAAAGACAATTGGTTGTCCCAAACTTGATTCCGATCATCCCAAAAAGAATCTTTGTCATCCCTAGTCGAACTTATAATAACCGAGAATAGTAAAGAAATTGGTCTTATTCCACATTGACTACCACAAGTTCTTACGACTGACACTTTTATACTTTTAAGTAATAGTCAACAATTTACTCTAGACCACGTACTCGCTTTCTTAAATTTGATGGATGGATTTTATTACTTTTATATTTAATAAAAAACTAAGAATATGATCTTTCATGTGATTTTATGTGGTAGAAATTATCACTCTCGTAACACTTATCGTAAGTGATTGAATGGAATACTATAAAAAACCAGGCAATTACCCAGATTCGCGTCCCTATAACATGGTATGATTAATTTTTGTATGAAACATTTGTCGTTATGTTCAGGTGCATGTCTCTTAAGCATAGTGATCATGCAAGGAAGTTTGTGCCATACAGTAATTTCCCCAAAGTTTCGTTAAGTACTGTCCGTAAATATTTTGTGCCCATTTCGTTGACATGTTCATGGCCAAATTGGGACATCGTGGTCGTGACAATGTAAATTATATAAGGGTATCTCTAATTTGCATTTCAACATCTTCCACTTTATTGGAGGGACCTAAGTGCAAACTTCAAAAAGAGAACTGGTTGTCTCAAACTCGATTACGATCATCACAAAAAGAAGCTTTCGCATACCTCGTCAAACTTATAATAATCGAGAGTAATAAAAAAAACCGTTCTTATTCCACATAGACTTCTACAAGTTTTTATGTCTCGTATACTTTTAAGTAATCAACCACAATTTACTCTAGACTACGTACTAGCACTTTCTAAAATTTGATGGATGAAATTTTATTACTTTTATATTTCATAAAAAACCTAAAATATGAAATTTCATGTGAATTCATGTGGCGAAAATTATCGTTCACATAACGCTTATCGTAAGTGTATTAATGGAATAAAAAAATGGATGATTACTAGGTTTGCATCCCTATAAGACAGTACGCATAATTTCCATATGAAACATTTGTCGTTATGTTTGGGTGCATGTCTTCTAAGCGTAATTACTTGCAAGGAACTTTAGGCCACATGAGTGGTACGTGAGGTAGGGCTCCATCCCTATCTGAATCGCTGACCGAAAGTAGTAGTAGTGAAAGTATTAGGTTTCCGGTGAGTTTGCGCATCTTCGTCTTCCGGCAAATTTGTGCGCATATGGCCAGCCTGCTCGGAGAAGAAGGCCGCTTCATGACCTTATTTTTTTGGTCCATGAACTACTAAAATGACGTCGTTTTTATGTAAGTGAAACGACATCATTTCACTAGTACTGAAGGAAAACAAAATCAGGTTTTAAGGATTAAAATTAGATTGGGCCATTTTTCCCAATCCAATTTCAGAAAATGGCCCAATTCACATTATCCCCAATCTAATCTCAGCCCCGCCTCCTGTTAGATGTTGCCGCTGTCCTGCCGCCACTGTCGACGCCGATGCCATGGCCTACCACCATTCAGTCTCCCCTAACAAAATTTTCTGATTTCGCCACTGAGTTCTAGCCAGCGTCGGAGTAGAGATGAGTCAGTGACTGCGGTGCGGCAACAGCTAATGGAAGATTATATCTACACTTTCTTCAATTATATAGAGTTATATATGCATTTTTCTTCTCTTAATATAATAATAATAGTATTAGTATCTCCTTCCTTTTCCCTTCGTTCTCTTCTTCTTTTCCTTCCAAACTTTACCTGGACCACATTATAAATATTTTGGTTCACTCGTCTTAAATTCAATTCCATTTGCCTCAAATTTTAATTTCGTTCGTTTCTTCTGATTCGATCTTGCTCCGTATTTTTCTTCAATTCATCTAGCCGCCGGATGGAGGCGCAGGAGCTGACGTCCGGCGCCAGTGGCCGCATAATTCCTGTGTTTCGGAACCTCCGCATGTCGGTTTTCTCGCACCAAGCTGTTATGCGATGTGTCCTTTCCATCAAGTCCCTTTTTTTGTGGATGCTTCTCCTCCTCCTCCCCCACCGCCATCGAGCCGGCGCTCCTCCGCCGTCCCCGCCGTTGGATTCAGCGTTCGGGACGTCTCTCAAGAAGAAGAAGTTTAGGAAAGACGAGGAGGATACTCTCCGGCGCAGAGCCCTCGCGGAGGCCTTGCATATGGTCGGTAAGGCGACGACAGAGGAGAAGGAGGTGATCGGGAATGGCAGTGATGTGTGCCGTCGGAGCACGTCTCTGTTCTTCGGAGTTCGGCATAATGCTCTGTTTTGCCGGTCCTGGCTTCCGGATTTCGGAGAATTGAAGTATGATATCATCCTCTACTTTCCAGTTTTTTATTTTGGTTAAGTTTTATTGAAATAGTATTTGTATTGCATCTTCTATTTAGGATCATCATGTCGACAATTTCGGGGTGTGTGTGGGGAGGGGGGGTGGGGGGGGGGGGGGGGGGGGGGGGGGGGGTGTGTGGGGTGGGGGGGGGGGGGGACGGGTACAATTGGGGTGGGTTGCCTAAGATAATTTGAGAAAAAGCAAGCAAGTTTTCCTTGTCCAGGCACTGCAACCCGATGACAAAATGTGAGGGACATTGAGGGAATATTTCTTCCACTCATGTTTTTCTATGATCATCTTGATATAAAAGTGTGGTTCGAGCATTGATCACTGATCAGTAGTGATTGTAATAGTTCTGGAAATGCCATGTTTTCATATTGCAGGAGCTTACTTCTCTCGTCAAATTTGCATGTCATATAACCCTGATGTTAAAACTAGGACCATTTCTGGATTATTGTAGAGTTTTAACATCTGGACTATTGCATGGTCCAAGTTTTAACAACAGGTTTCGTGTTGTAGGTTTCAGTTTTCCTTCTCCTATGGTTTTTTGGTGCAGTGCACTCTTTTCTTCTACTTATTAAGTTATGAAAAATCAGGATTTTGACCAAGGAGTCTTGTGCTGCTCGTCTTTGGGACCTGCTGTTTACCTTAACCTGATCAGGAACATGTTGTTGATCTAAAATTTACCTGCTAGCTCTCTTAAACTTTTCTGGTGGTTGACGTTCATAAATTTACTTTCTTTTTCTTTTTCTTTCAGAGGTATTCTAATTATCATCCACGGCCTAAATGAGCACAGGTACTGAATTGTACTAACACGAAGTTTGCCATGTCCTTGGGGGAAGAGTGGCTGCTTGTCTCCCTCTCTGATACCGAGGCCGTGACTCACGTATTTTCTCATGTTGTGGCATTATTTTTCTATGATGAGAATTGCGGTGCTAATAGGATATGCACATTTTTCATGTGCAGTGGAAGATATGCTGATTTTGCTAGACAGCTTAACTCGTGTAACTTTGGGGTGTATGCAATGGACTGGATAGGTAAGCTGTTTCACGTCATCTACTTATCTGAATTTACTTTTTATAAAGATACCTGACAAGCTGTTTGCTTAATGATATTAAACTTTTTTCAAAATATTGATGCTTGCTGATTAGCGATTTATGGAATTTTATTGCCACTAGGCTCTCTCTCTCTCCCTCTCTTAGCATTTTAAGATGTATATATCCCTTCAAAGATATAGTTTTGCCAAAAAACCTTACAAATTAATTATTCAAGTTTTAAATTTTTGGGTTAACAGAATTGTGATTATGATGGTGAAATTCAAAGTTGGAACTTGCCAGTAATCCCAAAGAAAATAATGCCCACTTTTTGTTTAACGTTAGCAAAAGCATCTTATTTTTTCACATTATGAAGGTGCCATGATGACTTCTTACATGGTGTTCTTGTTAAGTACTTTTACCATATGTGTATTCATTTGCCTCTTTGTGTTTTGATTTATCCACCTGAGAGGAGGGATTGATTCCTGTTCATTACAACTGTTGGTAAACTGTATGTACTCTTATTGTATAAGATGCACATCATACATTTCCATTTGTCGCTTTCCAGCTATTGCCAATAATAGTGGTTGCTATAATTTCATAAGTATCATAAGTCCTTCAGTAATAGATTCATCCATGGTTGACTGAGATGCCCTTCTTCATGTTGTAGGTCATGGGGGAAGTGATGGTTTGCACGGTTATGTACCCTCTCTGGATCATGTCGTTGCAGACACTGTAAGTTTGTTTTACCTGTTCCTTTCCATTGCTTTATCTACACTTTCTCGGGTAGCCTTGCCATCTACAAACATTTCTCTTGAATAAGCTTGATTTAGTGAAAAACTCCTAATAATATTAGGAGTTTTTCACTAAATCAAGCTTATTACTTCCTGCTGTATCTTACAAAAATATTTTATCAGATGACAATTTATATTCGTTGACATCCTTTATGACTGACACTGTGTCTGGCTTCCTTGCATTGGCATAAGCCCTCTTCATGTAATTATTGTTGATTTTAAAATGTCGATTTGATCCTGAAATGAGTTTAAACCTTCTCTTCTGCTGTCCACAGGGAGCTTTCTTGGAAAAGATCAAAATGGATAACTCTGGCATCCCATGCTTCCTATTTGGCCATTCAACTGGAGGAGCTGTGGTTTTGAAGGTATGGCTCAATGCAGTTTCACAATTTTTAACTTACAGATTTCTGACAACAATCTGGTTAAATTGGCATCGGTTGTTCTCTTTAGGCAGCATCATATCCCAGTATAGAGAAGATGTTGGAGGGGATCATATTGACTTCACCTGCTCTGCGTGTGAAGCCTTCACACCCCATTGTCAGCGTAAGTTGCTCAAAAGAAATGATTGGAAAGGATAAGATTTAACTGGACGACCTGATTTTTGAGATTACAGTGTGAACAGTTAAATGAAAAATGTTTGCTGGTCCTATTTTTAAATAGATCCTATGGGTCTCTTTTTTGGTCTTTCTGCAGGCTGTAGCCCCTCTGTTTTCGCTCGTCGCTCCAAGATACCAGTTCAAAGGCTCTCACAAAAGAGGCATTCCTGTTTCTAGAGACCCTGCAGCACTAGTAGCCAAGTACTCAGATCCATTAGTCTATACTGGACCAATGAGAGTGCGAACTGGCCATGAGATTCTGCGCATCTCTTCTTACTTGATGCGTAATTTCAGGTTTGTCACAGTCCCATTTTTTGTCCTTCATGGAACTGCTGACAGAGTGACAGATCCACTGGCTTCAGAAGATCTGTACAACGAGGCTGCTTCTGAATTCAAGGACATTAAGCTTTATGATGGCTTTCTGCATGACCTCCTTTTTGAGCCTGAGCGCGAAGAAATTGCTCAGCATATCATTGACTGGATGGACAAGAAGTTGAAATTTGGGAAAGTCTGAACATGGTTTTTGTTTGAAGAATCGTCCAAGTTTACAAGGGTTTCCATGGGTGCAATGAAGTGTCTCCTCTCCGATGATCCATGTGTGCCAGAGTTTGGCGCTTCAAGTTTTTTTTTGCTTAAATGGTGCTTACTTCTGTAGCACTCGTGTACAGTAGATTTGTTTGCCCAAGTCATTTGTGTGTGTTTCTCACATGAAGGCTGTGTAGAACTTACTACAGTCGATCTTCATGTCTAATAGAGTACTGTTATCTGTTTGTCAAAAGCCGGATCCTCTAGAACTATTTATTTCTGGCAACTGTAACATAAATGTTCTTTAGCATTATAAATAACTTAGGGCAAGTGCAGTGGGTTGCCACAAAATTAAAAAACAGCTCTAAAAATCGAAAACATCCACAGTAGTGATTTTTAAGCCGATTTCTTGTTAAAAATCCGGTCCCTAGTTTCCAACTAGGGAACCGGTTAAAAAATCGGTTCCGTCAGAAGCGTCAGAAGAGGCACATGGGCGCCTGATGCGGATTCCATTCTTTTGGGTGAGTGGGACACGTGTCACCCATACATTGGGCCACGTGTCCCACTCAAAATGCTGATTATTTTTTTGTAAATAGAGGGACACGTGGCACCCTCTGGTTGGGCCACGTGTCCCTATCTTTGTTTTTTTATTTTTTTTAAATAAAAAAAGCTGATTTTTTTATTTTTAAAATTTAATTTAAAAATGTTTTTAAATTAAAAATATTGAATGATTTTTTATTAAAATTTGGAATGATTTGGAATAAAAATTTGGAATAATTTTTTGAGAAAATTATTGAAGAAAAAATATTGAAAAAATCTGGAATAATTATTGAAAAAAATCAAATTAAATTTTAAAAATTATAATGTATTATTAAATTTTACATTCAACTCATTTTGGGTAGACAAATTTATTTAAATTAAATGTAAAACATAAAATTAATGAGTAGGATAGAGAAAATCAAGTGGGGTACATAAATAGTAAAAAGTGGTTTCTTACCATTGTGGAGGAGAAAATGTGTGGTTTCTTAAGTGGTTTTTTAAAGTGAGGTGGAAGAGAGAGAATGAGAAAAATAATATATTTAATTGGTAAGAAACCGATAGCGGTTTCTACCATTGCATGTGCTCTTAGGCTCTGTTTTATATAGCTTTTAACCTATTGTGGTTATAAACAAATCACTTTTTAATGTTTGGTAAATTGCTAAAAAATAGCTTATTTTGAAAGCAAAATATATTTTTGGAGGAAAGCATAAGCTGGTCTTCCTATGTTTTTAAAATAAGCCTATTTTGCTTATGAGCACAGTTCTGCTAAACAGAGCCTTAGTTGGCTGCTGGGAATGAAAAGCATATCTAACCTCAAGGTTGCAACTCTAGTTTGGTTGAGTACACAACTATGCTTCATAATGTTCGTATTGCCAGGAATCGAATGTGTGTTCACATGAAGGAATTACCAGCAAGTACAGTACACCATCAGATCCAGACAATTTCTACATCTGGATATCCTTACTTGCAGCTATGGAACTTGAGGACTATCTTTGTGCTGCTGTTTTGTATTTTATAATATGGTGGTAAGTATAACTACTTTTTTTAAAAAAAAACAAAGAGTCAGCTCCTTTTCATTAAGATATAAAATGGGTTACATATTTTAGTCGATTGTATGCACAATCACTAATGCTAGTCTATCTACCTTTCGCTGATAAACTAGTGCTATGCTAGTCTATCTTTTATTACAACTGATGAACTGATAAACTATAGAACATCATAGCTAAAATGAGAAAAAGACCTACCTGTTACAAG
Organism: Rubia yunnanensis; assembly: GCA_037428765.1. Lineage (NCBI taxonomy): Eukaryota > Viridiplantae > Streptophyta > Magnoliopsida > Gentianales > Rubiaceae > Rubia > Rubia yunnanensis. The sequence continues at coordinate 81,692,630 of CM075064.1, forward strand.
GTGGGATGAAAATCCCACCTCACTAGCTCACTGGATTGAGTGGGGTGAGCCTCCCATTTGAGATCCACACCAACATAGTGTATCGGAGCTTGCTCCACACCAACCTGCCATATAGAGACTTGAAAACCATCATTTATTAGGGGGGAAGAACTCAAGTTGCATCTGGTCCATAACACAATGCCCTGTTTGCCTGTAGTCTATTGATATACTCTTTAGCCTTAGAGGGTATCGCCAAAAGTATGTTGTCTAAACAACTTTGACTCGGATTTCTTCTTACCAAACTCTTTGGAGAGTAGATCCAAAGCCAACATGAAATTTTTGTTTGAAAGGTCATCGGAAAATCATTGTTGGTAGAGACTTCTTAATCTAATGTTCTAGACAAAAGACCCATTTTGAGTTCGCCTCCCTTATTAGCTAGACTAAAGTTAAACATAAAACTGAAGCATAAGCAAAGGGACCAAAGCATCTGAACCCAATGACCTTAACCCTAAATAAAGTAAGAGAAAAATCGCCCATGTGTTCAGTCCAATTTGATGACCCGGTTCGGTCAGACTAAACCTGCCTCCGCCTCTTTTAGGCGGATCTGACCCACGGTTAGTTAATGTTGTTTGCAACGTTTCCGCCAGTCACCACTAAAAAAACAGACACCAAAATTTCCACCTTACTATTGCTGAGATCTGAGAAGACTCCTTGGCCTCGTCGGCCGCAATCCACCATTGTACACCGACCTTACATCACTGATCCCCGTCATAGATACCTTACTCAGACCCTATCGTGATCCATCTCTACGGGAGGACGAGCATTTGAGCTTTATTAGCACTTTCTTGTCTCGTCCGCTCCACTCCACCGAAGGTTTCTTCGAGCAACGACCGATGCAAGTGTGGGTACTCTTTCTTGGTTGAAGATTAGGTGAAAAGACCCCTCGCCTACCAGCTTCATATCTCATACATTACAAACTAAAAGGGACAAAAATAAAAAAACCAAAAACAGAGAGGGGGAACCTATAGCCGCCATACACCATTGACCATATTAGACTCGCTGAGGTATCACTGGTTGCCGGAGCTTCAGATTCGCCGGAACCAGAACTCGCTGGATGATGTGGTAGATCGTCCACGCATGTTGGTTGTCCTCTCCAAGAATCTCCTTACTTGCAAAATTATCTCCAAAACCATTCCAAGGCTCCGACAATCAAGTCAGTCTTTAGTTGCTAGAACTGAAATTTCTAGAGATTGTTGCACTTACCTTAACTCTTTCAGAGCTTATTGTATTTATAGGCTAACATAGTTTCAGTTCTTTGCTTTTATGGATTAAGATCGTGGGCATACCATGATCACCACGTTCCGCGTTCGAGGCCTTCATGTTTGTTGCTTATTCCGTTTATCTTAGCCCACGAATTCTGCCACGAACAGAAGCTCCGCATCTAGCTGATCATTGCCTTTGGCTGAAACATGTTCGTTTTGTTGTGGGATATCCTTGGGCTTGTCCTAGCAGCCATCAACCTCTTGATCGATGGGCCATATATACTCCATAAGCCCCTAGCCTTGAAGACTAAAAGAAACAGAGTAATGTCATGGCTTTGTGGTTAAAATGCGAACATACATTGCTCGTCCACAGGCTGTTCGACTTAATACTGCGTTTGTCGTCATTGCGAAGTGACATTAGCTTTATGGCTTTATCTTTATCTTCAATCTTTTCTTCGAATTTGAATATTTGAACTTTGAACTCCTTATGGAAAGACTATTTCTACGATGATTTTGTTTCTAAAACCTGAGATTTTCTCTATTCTTCGGTATTCCAGTCTGTGTTTTCATGACGTTCATTTTTGTTTTACCTCTTAAATGAGGAATATGAAACAAATAATTAAATGTTGTCCTCAATCAGTGTGCTGTCTTTTCTATCGCCGTCGTCTTGATATAAGCAAAAGGTACTTTCCTTTTTGTGTCAGATTATCATCATTGCATTTATCTTAACTGGTTGTCTTCCTCGATCTTGGCATTTATTGTTGATATTTAAGCACCTTTTCTTACTTTCATTTCAGTTCCTCTTCTTTGTTGCCCAAGCTTTCATTCTCTCTGAGCATCCCTAGGTTTTGTGCGTATCACCTTCTGTCATCCTCTTAAAGAGTAAGTTCTGTTCAGAATAAATTCCAATTCATTTGTATTATATTCTGGATTTGATATGTTGGAGTTGTTCCCTTTTTTGTAGTAATTTCGTTGGTTGCATCTAACTATTTTCCGGTCATCTTCTCCGGCCTATTTTCTGTGAAACTTTGTTCAATAATTGTGTCCGCGGTGTTTGACCCTAATTAAGGTTGTTGCTTCCAACTCTAGAACTATATGTATTTCTCTAACCGTATTAAGTTCTTCGTAGAAGATGCTCCTTCTGAAGGGGATTTTCTGACTGGGATTTCGGTCATGCTGCCGAATTCTCCACCATGTACAGTATTCTGACTGGTTCGTATGTGAATGATCTAAAGAATTATTTTCCTTTCCTCACTTCTTTTAAGCTTCGTTCAACTGCAAATTCTGAGTGCGTTCGCACTCCTCCACTTGGCTACATTTCTTGTTATTTAGCCTACCTGTACTTTGGCCTTTATTTTCCGCTCCCCACACATGTGATTAAACTCCTCCGTTCGTATAAGGTTGTGTTGTCCAAATTTTATCCCAAGGGCATCGCTACCATAATAGTGTTTCTTTGGGTGTGTGAAAAAATGAACTTTCCTTTTACTCTTGAGTTGTTTTGTGGTGTATATGTAGCCCAACGGTTAAAGAGCTGATGGCCACTAGGCCCAGCCCAATATTATTCCCTAAACAAGCGAAGCCATTTCAGGCAAAAAGCACAGATCAGCTGCGTATGGGACTTCTAGTCGTGCCAGAGAACGTGGACCGAGAAACAAGGAACGAACGACGAACACAAACCTATGAACCTGGAGCGTGATGTTCGTGGTATGATCCACGATCTCCATTATTGAAAGCACGGAATCACAACCATATCAGTAGCCTATGAATACGACAAGCTTCAGAGGAGCTAAGGTAAGCGCAACTATCTCTAAAAATTCCAGTTCTAGCAAGAGAAAACTGACCTGATCGCCAAAGCCCTTCTCCTGGAATCATTTTCGGGATAGGTTTGTAGTTAAGAAGATTCTTGGAGAGGACAACAACCTTGCCTGAGCGGTCTATCACATCATTTGGCGCCGACAGTGGGGACTCAAAATTTTTTCATTTCAAGAACATTCTGGTAGATAATGGTGTTCACCAGGAGCGAGAGAAGCCATAACCACCAATCACACGAACAAACGCTATGACGCGATAGAGAAGTACATCATCAGCAAGAACACACCCCAAATAGGGAAAAAGAGCACAACAAGGAGGAAACAGAGGAGGAAGTAGAGTCTCTGAACAATAACTATGACAAGGAAAAAAAAGCATTCGCGGCATTCTTGGAAGAGAACATAGAAAGTCTTTATGACCAATTTTTGAAACGCTCAAGCAAAAACCCCTAAAACGAGAAAAAGGGTAAACCAAGAGAGTGGAATCCATAAATTATGAAGAAGATTTATGTGATATCTTTGCAAAAGACGATGCAGATAAATCACCCATTGCTCCACATTTGTGTGATTTTAAAATGCCAAAGGACTTCAAGCTTCCTTTGCATGTCAAAATCTACGATGGGACCACAGATCCAAAAGAGTTTTTACACTCATACAGAAACAACATGAGATTTTGCTGTTGCATGGCATTTCCCATCTTTTTGACAGGAACAACGACCGCTTGGTATAAAGACCTTCCAAACGGGAATATCAAATCTTGGGCATAGTTGTCGGACCTATTCCTAGTTCTCTTCTACTTGAAACAAAAGTTTACTAAGATGATCACAGATCTCAATAACGTAGCCCATCGAAGTGATGAAAGCCTAGTAGAATATCATAATCGGTTTGTTACGGAAATTTTGCAGGTTTACGACTTGTCCTTCCAATCCTCATTAGGATCGTTCACATGAGACATGCGACCAGGAGAGTTCTATAAAGAAATAATGAAGAACATGCCTGAAAACCCACATGAGTTGCAAAATATGACTGAGCAGCTTGTGCGAGCGGAAGAAGCAAACAATCGGAAGATAGAGCGGGAAAGTGGAAAAAAGCGAACGATGGAAGCAGAATATTCGCAGAAGGGATTCATGAAAAAGGTAAAGGGAAGCATCCCTTTCAATGAAAGAGAACTAGGTTCGCAGACTACAACATTTCAAGATACATCTTTGACAAGGCCAAGGAAAGAAATATGGCAGGCACACAAGGATTTATTCCAAGAACTAGCACCCATGCTAGCTACCACCAGAAAAAAGATCCAAGGAATTTTACTGTGCTTTCCACAAGGACCATGGCTATGACATCGAGTATTGCAGAGACCTAAGAAGAAAAATTGAAGAACATTTGAGGAATGGCCTCTTAGGTCAATATAGAAGAGAAAGGGGAAGCCAGTATGACAAAAATATCAAAACAACGAACACCTTATCAAGAAATGAGGGGACAATGTCCACATTGCCAAAGAATCAAAAGATGACCATGACGATTCACTGCAAGGAGGATGAAGGCAACTAATTACCAGAATCAGTCATCTTGTCTATATATTGATCTATAGAGTCGTTGTCCAATAATGCCTAGAAAGCTAGAGCACGATACTCTCCCCTACAAGAACCTATTGATAAAATATTTTGATCGGATAAGGCGATAACCTTCAGCGAAGAGGATGCAGTGCCAAGCGCTTTGCCGGTCATTATAGCAAACATTTGAAATGCTACTGTACGTAGAGTGTTGGTTGATAATGAAAGTGCAGTCAAAATACTATTTGTCGACTGCTTTGACAGGATAGGTTTCAAACAAATGGGCCTAAAAAAATTCATGTCCTCGCTAGTTGGATTCACAAGGCGATAAAAAATGCCTTTGGGCAATATACAACTACCTATCACTATTGGGGAAGCGGAAGAAATTGCACCATCATGTGTGATTTCGTAGTCATGGATGCTCCAAGAATGTTTAATGCTATTATAGGAAGACCATAGGTGAATAGAGCAAAGGCCATATGGCCCCCTTACCACCTGGTCATGAAATTCCTAACTCCAGTCGGGATTGCAACTATAAGAGGAAACCAGCAAACTACGAGGCAATACATGGTCATCACAATAAAGGCAGGAATATTGGGAGATAAAGGAAGATGGTTAGCATGATCTCAAATAGAGAATTGCTAAATCATCCAGAATCGGCAGCGAACCTGGAGAAAGAAACATAACTAGTTAACCTGGATAGTGAAGACAACTCAAAGTGTGTGAGGGTAGGGAAATACGTTCACAATGAAGAGAAGAAGAGAATCATAGAAACCCTACAAAGACACAAAGAAACTTTCACATGAAGTGTTCATAACATGAGAGGAGTAGACCCACACATCGCTACAAACTCTTTGAATATCAGTGATGCGATTAAGCTAGTTAAATAAAAAGCAGTGCAGCTTCGCCAACGACAGGCAAAAAGAAATCAAAGAAGAGGTTACAACACTGCTTCAAGAGGGCATAGTAAAAGAGGTCATATGCCCAAAATGGCTTGAAAACCCGGTTATGGTGAAGAAGTCAGACACATGATGGAGGATGTGCATTGATTTTACGTACTTGAATAAAGCATGCCCCAATGATTGTTATCCTCTACAAAATATTGATCATCTAGTTGAGGTGATTTTAGGGTTCAGGTGCTAGCATTTTTGGATGCGTACAAGGGATATCATCAAATATTAATGAATCAGGAAGATGCAGAGAAAATGACTTTTATAACAAGCTTTGGGATGTTCTGTTGCATAAAGATGCCGTTTAGGCTGAAAAACATAGGGGCAACATACCAGCGAGTAGTGGATAACACATTTCGTAATAAAATAGGGCAAAATTTCAAAGTATATGTCGATGATATGGTTATCAAAAGCAGGAGGGTGATAGCTTCACTGCGGATTTGCAAGAGACGTTGGACACACTAAGTGCTATAGAGATGAAACTCAACCCAAAGTGTGTATTCAAGGTAGGCGCAGGAAAATTCTTAGGATACAAGGCATTCTAAAAGGGAATCGAGGCCAACCCAGAGAAAGTTCAAGCCATAATTAATCTTCCTCAACAGTGAAATGTCAAACTGGTACAAGTTCTGATGGGGTCATTGGCAGCACTCAGCAAGTTTGTCTAAAAAGTGGCGGAGAGGCATTTTCCACTATTCAAATTTCTAAGATAGGCCAAGAAGTTCAACTAGAGTCTAGAATTCCAAATAGCATATGATGGTTTAGAACAACAACTTCTAACACTGCCAACGCTGAAATCACCCACTCCTGGAGAAACATTATACTTATATTTAGCGATTTCGCAGAACGCGGCCAACTCTGTCTTGGTTCATCTTGAAAAATAGAAATAAGTACCAGTTTATTACATTACAAGAACATTACAGAGTGCAGAGAAAGTGTGCATGCCAGCGGAAAAACTAACCCTAGCATTGGTGTACTCAGCATGAAGATTGCGAACATATTTCCATGCTTATCACATCATGGTTTACATTGTCTTTAAAATCAAGAATGTCCTCAACAAGCCAGAATCATCAGGTAGATTGACAAAGTGGGCCATGAAAATAGGCCAATTTGTGACTCAATTCCAACCACGAACAGCGATCAAAGCATGGTCAATAGTAGACTTTATTGCAGAAATGACCAGTGAAGAAGCAAAAAAAGTGAGCATATATCAGAGCCTGAGGGTCGATAAAGGCAAGACAAAATGGGAAGAAGTGGCATGGACATTGTTCGTTGATGGTGCATCCAGCAGAGAAGGATGAGGGCAGGATTGCTATTCGTAAACCCAAATGCAGGTGAACACAAATACTCACTACACTTCGATTTCTCACTTATCAATAACGAAGCAGAATATAAGGCCTTGATCTGGACTAGAACTTACAATCAGATTGAAAGTTAAAAGTGTTCGAGTGTCTAGTGATTTGCTAATTGTGGTCCACCAAGTACGAGGAGACTATGAAGTACGAGAAGAACAGTTGGTGAATACTTAAGGAAAGCTCAACAAATTATATCCCAACTCGATTACTTTAACATACAGCGTGTACCACAAAGAAAAAATACAAAGGTGGATGCACTAAAAAAGCTAGCGACAGCAGGGTTTGACTCTCTCAGCGAACATAGATATGTGGTGGTAGAAGTCATTCCAGCCAGAAGCACGGTGTAAACTATTGTGTTGGTAGCTCAAACAGATGAAGTGAACTGGATAACTCCAATAATAGATTTCTTCGCCAAGGGAACACTGCCTGAGGATAATGTGTAGGCTAGGAAGTTGGAGTTACGTTCTAGCAATTACACCTACGAAGATGAGACCTTGTACAAGAAGGGCTTTCTGTCTCCATGGATAAAATGTGTTTGACCAACTTAAACGGTAGAAATTTTAAAAGAGGTTCATGAAGGGATGTACGAAACGCATTAGGGAGCAAGAACGATAGCAAAAAAAATCATTCGAGCTGGATATTACTGGCTGACTATGTTTAATAGCACGCACAACTTTGTACTTGAATGTAGAAGTTGCCAAATCAATGCTTCAATGTTGCATAAGCCACAAGCGCCTTTGACATGAGTATATTGATTATGGATGTTTGATAAATTTGGGATTGACTTAGTTGGACCATTCCCAAGAGGCGAAAGCAATGCCAAATTCCTAGTTGTAGCAATAGACTTCTTTACGAAGTGGGTGGAGGCGAAACCATTGGGGCGAGTCACAGCTGAAGCCACTAGGAAATTTGTGTGGTAAAACATAGTATGGAATTTTGGGGTGTCACATACCATTTTAATGGATAATGGTACAAAGTTCACAAGCGGCGTATTCACGGTTGGTGTTCCAAGATTGGAATTCTCTAGAAGTTCACCTTTGTAGTGCACCCTCAAGCCAATAGCCAAGTGGAGGTAACGAACATGACTATCGTTCAAGGAATCCAGAAGCGGCTCGAAGGAAAGCAAACTGGATAGGTGGATAAATTATCAAATACCTTATGCAACTGTTCAAGAACCAACATGGAAAACACCCTATAGTCTGGTTTACGGCCATGAAGCAGTTATATCAATGGAAATTGGCAATGAAAGCCTCCGGGAATGCGATTACAAGGAGAAAGATAACCAGGACCTGAGAAGGTTGAGACTGGACGAATTGAAGAAGAAAAAGGATATGGAAATGATTGCAAAAGCTAAGTACACGGAAAGGATGATGAGAGCTTATAATCAGAAAGTGAAGGAAGCACGATTTTAGATGGGTAATCTAGTGCTAAGAAAGAATGAAGCTAGTCTAGCAGAGGAGCGAGAAAAGCTGTGCCTAATGTGGGAAGGCCCCTACAAAGTCACAAAAGCTCACAAGTCCAACAACTGCGAGTTAGAAAGGATGAATGGTACTAGTATTCCGAACACGTGGCATGTGATCAACTTAAGAAAGTTTTATGTCTAGATTTGAAGGAGAAGGTAGCGAACATCCACCTGTACAGATGCCAGGATATTATCCTTGGTTGCTTTCTTTCAATTGTTTCAGATGCGACATTATTGCAGAAATATATTATCAATACAAAAAAGCACATTGCTGGATCACAATCATATTTCTCATTCTTTAGTTATACATGATAGAATATATTTTGTCGTGCCATATTTTTCAAGTCAAGCAGTTTGGCCAACACCAAGCTACAAATTTTACACAATTACCGATGTTTGCAAGCTTTGGCTCTTGCAACTTTGCTAATCAAACAATTGCAAGCCATAGATCTTGCACAGCTAGTGATCATTGCAAGCTTTCAATCTTGCAATGTCACAAATCAAACGATTGCAAGCTATAGATCTTGCAAAAATCGCGATCTTTGCAAGCTTTAGATCTTATAACTTTTCCAAATACATAATCGCAGGCTATAGATCTTGCTATTTGGCTAATATGCCTCTAATACAGTGACAAGAGCAAGAAATAGATCTTGCAGCTTTGCACACTACATAATAAAAATAAAGCAAGTAATAAACTTTGCTACAAAAAATATATGCCTACAAAACTGCGATTAAAGCAAGTCACAGATCTGCTATCCTCACAACTTTATACTTCCTCGTCAAAAATCACATAATTAACAAGGACATATGATAGCTAATTCAACAACATTGAAGATATGATTCGCAGAGTCATGAGAAAATTTATCAAAAAATTACAAAAAAGGTTAAGTGGTTCAACATAACGGATCTATCTATACCTTGAGGCTCACGAAGATTCAGAAGATGACGATTCTACGCAACGGTGGCCACGCTCAACTTTGCGATCATAATGCCCAGACCTACGTCATTTCTCTTCAGCGGCTTCTTTTTCACTAACCAAATGCTCGTAACACCACTTCATGTGCAATTAAGTGGGATGCCGTGTAAAACCACATCGCTCCATGTGTTCAAGATGTTTATCATAGTACGCCTTGAAGTCACAGATGGGGTCACACTCCTCGCGATCAAATTGCATACTCATAACGTTGACAGTTTCTTCATAACTTTTCATTTCAGCTCTCAAGTCTAGTATCTCCTTTTCTATGGACTGGATGTGCATCCGAACAGACTTAGACAAGTTAATCCTCTGACCAACAAATTCCATCGTATCATCTCCACGACAAGTAGCCCTACGAGATGACAAAGGGAAAGCCTAGAGTTTAACTTTATATTCAACACAATCTTGCTCAAGTTGATGCACATATTTATCAAGTCAGGTGCACTCAGTACGAAGCTCCTCATTCTCACTTTGTAGATGTGAATTTATAGCAAACTGCTCATCAAACTTTGCCAACCAACCAAGAGCAGAGGTTTATAAGTGATCACACTCATCCTGCTTTTTCTCCAACTTACCCAACATATCATCAATACGTACACATTGTTTATAAATGATTAACATCTTCGGATGGCCTCGCGGGTATTACTCACGCTGTAATCTCCAGCTTCTACTTGTTGGCGGAGCATCTTCACCATGTTCAATGAGAGGCTGTCTTTGTACCACTCAAATTTAATATTTATAAGCCCTAAATGCTTACTATCTACAATTAAGTAGATAGTGGCAAGTCGGGGTCATCCACAGAGAAGATGGATTTTCTCAAGCGTTTACACATAGAAAGTTGATATTAGGCTAGGATTAGATATACATATACATATAAAAGCATGTAAAGGGGGGGGGGTTGGTATGTTGGTTGTCCTAAGTCAAGAAAATTAAAAGACAAGATAACTAGCAAAGTCAAGTAACTATGCTAATCATCAAACAAACTAAGAACAAGGGTTTTAAAACTACAAAAACAAAGCATTGGGAGCAATTGATATCCATTTCCGAACCTAATGTAGATCATTGAACCATTCACTCATCCTATCACAATTGTTACCTATGGACAAATGACCATAGATTTGACAACAACTAGCCTTCTACCAAAGACAACCATTTAACCAAACATAGCACTCATTAGACTTAACCTAGAACAAACCAGATTAAAGGTTCAACCTTTCATTACATATATAGGATAAATATGGGAACAATCCACATTAGCATACTTATCTAGCAAGAGTCACAACACATTATGCACAAGAAGTTCTGAGTTCATGTTCTTGGATTTTCATGCAAAGGAGCTATGGAATTCGTCACTTTCCTAACTCTCTAACACTTAATTCATACAAACACTTCCTATTCTCAAACAACCCATGGCATAAATGAAGTAAAACATAGCATTAAGAACACATGAATGCTAAATAAAAAAGGCTTCAAGAATGAGTGAAACAATCTATTCACGACTTCGACTACTTGTGAAGATAAATCTTCCATCCTTCTTAGATAGTAGTTTGCAAGAGTGAATTCAACATCTCTTGTCAAATCTCACCAATGACTCCCTTAGCCGAAACACGACTAAAAGTATCCCATTGATGGCATTGAGCACGAAGAACCAACAAGCTTGGCAACACTTATAAACACTACACCGTGTCTAAGCATTTAACCAATTCATGCATTTACACAAGATTAGTCAAGAACGATTGACATTCATAGACCTCTCTCATTTGATACCTAAAACAAACATGACAATGATTTCGACATCATCACATTCATCTAGCAATTATCAACACACCAACATCATTAATAAGCTGTAACTTATGATCTTGGATTCCACATTAAAAGAGGGGAGAATTAGCTACTTTCTCCCAACCCTAACAAGTAATCATACAAACAGTTCATATACTCAAGCTTCCAAAAACAATAATGACATTAACAATTCACATTCAAAGCTCAATAAATGTACAATAGCAAAAACACTAAATAGATAGATATGGTTCTTACTACATAGATATAGAAGCTTCAATACATTGCTCCCAAGATAAAACTAAGCTAGATAGTTAAAAGACATGATTAACCTACAAAAACTAAGAAAAGAAAGAAAGAAAAACTAGGGTTTGAACCCAGAAAAATACAGGAAGAAGAAGCTGGACCCGTCTTCTTTTCAAGAGGAGAGGATACACTGCATATTTATAGGACAAAAAGCAAGAAGAATTTATGGCCATTTGTCAGTCGCGAGTCGCGACGGGCTCGCGACGGACTCCAGTTCCAGCACCATTTTTTCTTTCTTCTTTTTGTTTCATATCCTCTTCTTCTCTTTATTTCTTCAATTCTTCAAATCTTCAAATCTTCAAAAGCTCAAATATATGTCTTCAAATCTTCAAATCTTCAAAGGTATTCTTCAAAGTCTTCAAAAAAATTGCCTTGTCACACAAAATCATCTAGAAAAGTAATAAAAGCTTAAAAGTCTCTTTTAACTCTCCTAAGAGAATTTCAAGGCAAAATGCCACATTTAGAGCACAAAAGTGTACAAAAGTGAATTCTACAAGTCCTAATATAACTGTATAAAATGGGCACATCAAACCAACTGCACTTAAACCTTACTCGCCCTCGAGTATGAAAAGATTTAAGCACACGAAAGAATTCATATGTCCACATCCTAACTAATGTTCTCCCAATAAACACCTCACAAAAAATCTCAATATCATAAATCCCAAAATCAAAGCTCAAATGAGCATTTTTCACACACACAACCCTACCACTTATCGATTCACTACCCATAAAAATGTTTCAAAGTCCCGAATTGATAATCCCAAAGTCGAATGACACAAAATGAAGTTAAAACCATATAGGAGGTTCAAGCACACACTTCACTTCATACCAATATATCAACCAAAATCCAATGACACAAAATGAAGTCAAAACCATAGAGGAGGTTTAAACACATACTTCACCCAATGCGAATATATCAACCAAAACGAAGTATAAAATATTCAAGAATATCATACCCATACTTCATTTTTCAACCCACTCAGTTATCCAATCCCAAGAGGTCTAAATATGTTGAGCTACCCAATCCATCCATATGACAACCGCAACTTTATGACTCCAACGTCGGCAAATGAGTGAAATCATAGCATTTTTTTCTTTTTCTCTCTTTCTCTCATTTTGCCTAGGAGCCCTTTCGGGTTTTCATCCTAGCCACACATCATGTTTCTTAGGCTCACATCTCACCTTTTTACACATGTTTTGCCTCTCATTTTTGCCTAGGTCGCCTTTTTGGGTTTTCAATCTATCCGAGCCCCCAATGTTGCCTAAGTTGCCCTCTCAGATTTTCAACTTAGCGGGTTTTCTTTTCTTTCTATTTGTTTTTTCATTTTATTTTTTTTTCAAAATTTTCAAAATTTCAATTTTTCCTTTCTTTTTCTCATGTTTTTCCAATAAAAAAGTAGCAAAAAACATTCCAAATGAAGCTAGAATGCATGTGAGTTCTCTAACCCCTCCCCACACTTAAAACATTACTTTGCCCTCAATGTAAACATGTAAGGCAAGACTAATTGGAATAAGAGGGAAACCGCATATGGAATCGCTACTCCAGTCCTTCAAATCAATAGGTTTTAAATCTAAATTTCAAATTGGTTCTATTGATTATCGTCATGTTTTGATTCGATTTCAGGAAAATGAAGACTACCAAAGGTGTTGGATGAAGGGACAGTGGTCAATTCAAGGTTATTCAATGAAGATGCAAAAATGGACACCAGATTTTTCCCCATCAGTGGAATCCTCGATAGTACCAGTTTGGGTAACATTTCACAAACTACCACTCCATTTCTATAATAGCTCTGCTATAATTGGAATAAGTAGTCAGGTAGGACGGTTTCTTAAGATGGATGCAGCAACAATGGCTCTAACAAGACCTTCAGCAATAAAAGTTTGTGTCGAAATAGACTTGTTAGCTCAGCTCCCTAAATCAATTATGGTAGGGATAGGAAACAAGATAGCTGAATATCCTATAGAATATGAGGATTTGCCAACATATTGTACTCACTGCAGAATAATTGGCCATAGCAACTCAAGCTGTAATTTTCTGCATCCTAACCTGAGGAAAACTGCTAATAAGAAGTTAGAAAATGCTGTTACTTTTAAGCAGAAAACTGGCCCTCACCCAACAGAGGAAGCTAACTTGGGAGGGACTTCAGCTCTAACAGTTTCTCAAAAGGAAAAGGATGTGCAAAATCAAACAATAAACACAGGAATCTTAACTGACAGCAATATAAACTTCTTTAAGGTTAGCCATAGAAAACGTAATGGTCCATTTTACTCACTAGATGACATATCCAAGCCAATAACCACTTCCATTTGGAGAAAAAAGACCCATTCCCCTACCCACTCCCCCACAAAGGAAAAGGAAACAAATATCAGCATAGTTTCAATTTCTAATGCTTTTCAATCCTTGGAGGATGAACAGGTAGAGAAGGAAGGGGAGATTGTAGAGATCTTCCATGAAACAGTTGAGTCACAGGAAGTTACTCTACCACTTGATATTAATACTAACCAAAATATTTCCTCTGTGTTACTTAAAGAACAAGTACAAATGGAGTTAGAAGAGCAAGTTCATAAACATTCAGCAAAGGAAAGCTCCAGGACAGAGGATGAACTGAAAGAGAAAACATCAGATTGCTCTGAAATGGTAAGTTTGGAGAATGAAAGTGAGCAGCCACAGGCCCAGGTAAGACCCTCAGAGCAGAATCTTACATCTGTGATCATTAATAACAATAGTAAATCAGGAGAAAAAGGTAAAAACTCTGCTAAGACCAGTAGAAATCTCAGATCCACACAAAAAGCCAACCCCAAAATTTTTAAATGATAACACACACCATAATTGGGAATGTGTTAGTTTGGAATGTAAGGGGAGTTGGTACCTCAGTAGAGAGACTTAAGATTCTGAAACAAAAACATAAGTTAGACATAATGTGCCTAATTGAACCATGGCAAGAAAATCAGAAGATCATAAAGTTTAAATATGACCTAGGATATCAGAATGCTTACCCTGCTCAGAGATCTAAAATCTGGTTATTTTGGAACCAGTCTTATAGTATCTCAGTTTTAAGTGAGACAGATCAGTATGTACAAGTTAATATAATTGATTCATCATCTTCTTTGAGCTGGAATTGTGTATTTATTTATGCAAGTGTACATAGATCACTCAGGGAATCATTATGGCAGGACCTAAAAGCAACCAATATTCCTCATTCTATTTTCATTGGTGATTTTAACACAGTAGCTTCAGTATCTGAGTATAGAGGGAGGAAGTCAACCCCTAAAAAAAGCATGAAACAATTTAATAATCTTCTAAGTGATCTGGATTTGCATGATATTCCCACTGTAGGTAACTCCTTTACATGGTGCAATAACAGGTTTAAGGAAAGAGGTAAAGAGTTAATATTCCAAAGGTTAGATAGGGGACTTTGCTCATTAGACTGGTTCGATAACTTTCCTAACAGCTCTATACAGGTTTTAAATAGACTTTCATCAGATCATGCTCCTCTTTTATTATCTATACAATCATCTGAGGAACAAGCCCCTAGACCATTTAGATTTCAGGAGATGTGGATAAGTAGACAGGACTTTATTAATTTAGTGAAATCGAATTGGAGCCTGGACACCCCTTATAGAGGAATGTTTAGGATGGTTTACAAATTAAAAAGGCTTAAAAAGGAAATAAAGCAGTGGAATATTACACACTTTGGCAATGTTGATCAGAATCTGATGCAATATGAGAATAAGGTAAATGATTTGGAAATCTCTTTTCAACAAACACCAACTGAATCCATTCTGACAGACCTGAATAACACAAAACAGTTGCTGATGAGGGCTCAAAAGGAGAAAGTAATCTACCTTAGGCAAAAGGCTAGACTGAATTGGTTTAAATATGGTGATGCCAATACTAGTTATTTTCATCACTCAATTAGGGAAAGAAGAACTAAAGTCAGAATCAGTAAAATTAGAGATGAAAATGGAATTTGGATAACTGATCCAACAAAGATTAAAGAGGAAGCAGTGGGATTTTATAGAGCTCTATTTAATGAAGAAGAACCACAGAAACAAGGAACTTATATGAATCATTTTCTTGCTGAAATACCTGGAATAATAAATGAACAAGATAATGATCAACTTTTATCTCCCTTTCAAATCCATGAGCTTAAGTTTGCAGTCTTTGATCTTAATAAACACAGCTCACCTGGCCCTGATGGATACCCTGGTTTTTTCTATACAACCTTTTGGGACTATGTTAAAACAGATTTACTGGAGGCTGCAAATGATTTTCTGATGCATGGTAAAATTCCTAATGCTATTTCTAGTACATGGCTAGCTTTAATCCCTAAAAGAACAGTTCCAGTCACATTCTCAGATTTCAGACCAATAAGCCTTTCAAATTTTGTGAATAAGGTTCTTTCTAAGATGATGATGGAAAGGATTAGGCCTTTCATGTCTCAACTAATATCTCTTGAGCAAAGTGCTTTCATGAAAGGGAGGGATATCACAGATAATATAATATTGATGCAAGAAATGACCAGAATGTTAAAAAGGAAATCAAGGAATCAGAACCTAATCATCAAATTAGATATGCAGAAAGCTTTTGATAGGGTATCTTGGTCTTTTCTTAATTCAATTCTCCTTAAATTTGGTTTCCATGGAGTTTTTGTGAACCGGATATTGCAGAATATAGCCTCAGCCCATTTTTCAGTGATTATTAATGGTGTAGCCTCAGGATACTTTGCATCTAATAGAGGAATAAAACAGGGAGATCCCCTCTCCCCATTTCTGTATAATATACTATCCGAGGCCTTTTCCAGAGGAATTAAAAAACTGTTCAACATTGGCTTTCTGAAAAATTTTGATTTACCAAACAGATGTCCACAGATAACTCACCTAATGTATGCAGATGATACAGCTGTTTTTCTCAGTGGAAAAAAGAAAAATCTTAACAGATTTAAAAGATTTCTAATTGCATATGAGCAAACAACAGGTCAGAAAGTTAATTTCTCTAAATCCAACTTCTATGTTGATCATGCCACCCCAGCTGATAGAATTCAGATCATAAGAAGGTCTTTAGGAATGACAATGGGAGAGTTTCCTTTTAAATACCTAGGTATTCCCATATTCACAGGAAGGAACACTCAGAGATATTACTATCCTATACTGGAGAGACTTGAAAAAAGCATTAAAAACTGGAAAAATAGGTGGCTTAGCACTGGAGGGAAGATCATATTAATAAACCACTGCTTTCTTTCAATCCCAACCCACTTGTTTGCTGTACTAAAACCTCCTAAGGTAATTTTGAGGAAGATGGAAAGAATGGCATCAGGTCTGTTCTGGGGTGCAACTGAAAGTTCAGAGTCTAGGAAAAAATGGAGAGCTTGGAGTAAAATGAGTTTGCCTATACAAGAGAATGGGATAGGGTTTAGAGACCTCCAAGCAACAGTTGATTCATTCTCCTGCAAGTTATGGTGGAAGCTCCAAATGAACACCACTCAATGGTCTCACCATCTGTGGTCCATTCCTGACTCCTACAAGACATCTCAGGTATGGAAAAGAATTTGTTCCATTACTGAAAAAACAAACAGTTTGACAAGAGTAATTCATGGAAAAGGGGGTTGTTCCTTTTGGAATGCAAATTGGTCAGGTGAAGGTGCTTTATTTTATAAATGGCCTGTGGATGTGGAACTTCCCTTCCCTGATATCACCTTAAGCACCTTCATCCTGAACAAAGACTCTAATATTATTTCTCTGGAGCCACATTTGGCTACCAATATAGTTTCAATATTGCAGGAGGTAGCAATCAAGAATTCTCATGAGGATAGACTGATCTGGGAGCCTTCTAAGGATGGGAATTTTTCAGTCAGCTCAGCTTACAAGATACTGAGGCAGAGGGGTACAAGCATCAGAAGTTTACACAAGGTATGGTCAAATTTCATTCCAGTTAAAATGTCTATTTTAATGTGGAGAGCTTTGAATGGAATTTTGCCTTTTGATAATGTTCTATGTAAGCTTGGTTTCTCACTAGCTTCTAAATGCCCCTTTTGCTTTAACCACTCGGATTCAATCAACCATTTTTTTAACTCATGTCCCCAGACAACTGCAGTGTGGAAAAAAGTTAATTGCATTCTGAATTTACATCCACCTGCATTTAGGAGCTTCTGTCATTTGGTTGATCATTACCTCTCCATTCAGATAGGGACTAACAGTCTGCATAATGTATACATAGCTGCTCTTATTATAACAACATGGTCTCTTTGGACACACAGGAATAAACTACTTTTTGAAAACCAGGTTTTTTCAGTAGAAGCATGTTTTCAGAATATAAAGGACCCGCTGCTCATAATTTTTACTGCTCATCCTTTGAAAGGGAACCCTGATAAACATAAGAAGCTAATCCAGGTAGGAATCATTCCTAGCATAACTCTACAAAGGAACAAAGGAATCTCAATCTCAGCAGTTAAATGGGAAAAACCAAAAAATGGTCTTAAGTTGAACATTGATGCTTCATGGATAAAGGGGGGTGACTCTTCTTGTGCTGTAATAATTAGAGACTGGAGGGGAGATGTAAAACTAATGAGAGTTAAAATATTTAAATCAGAATCCCCTCTTCATGCAGAACTGGAAGGAATTTTATTTGCATATCAAATCTGCTTAGAAAAGGAAATTAGAGGTAGTGTACTAGAGTCAGATTGTCAGCAAGCAATAAGAGCTATACATGATCCTTACTCTGCCTCATGGAGACTTTTCTCTCTTCACTATCATTTACATGAGATGCACACAGAAAACCAAATCCAATATGTCTCTAGGGAAGCAAACACAGTGGCTGATTTTTTGGCAAAATATGCTAGAGAGAATTTTTTAACTGGTGATCTAGACTCAAGCAACACTCCACCTTTTCTTAAAGGACTGATTTGGCTAGATAAAAATGGTGTTCATGGGGTCAGAATAGGAACAGCAAGTGGAACATAATCTATACATAATATGTTATCTTGGGCACATGTTGTATACAGGACCAGATACTGCTTCCTTCTTGTTTGTTTCATTGCAGATTAAAAGTCCGAGGAGGATACCCAGCGTATGATCAGAGGAAGAATGGCAAAAGGCAAGATTTCATCATGAAGATTACTGGCAAATGGCAGGACTTCACTCAGAGTATGACAAATGGTTCTTCACTCAGGAAGAGTATGGCCAGCATACCATCAAAGATTTAACGTAGCTAATGTATAGCTTTGGCAAAGTTTCCAAGAAGATTTCGAGGATAGGCTTCTGGTTTCGGTTAAGGTCGTCTCTGACTGACTTGTGTCTCTTCGGATTCACTAACAAGTTCGAGCGTCATTTACCAAGCCATTAGTGTTTTGTAATCCTCTAGTTTTACTTATGGTTTTTTCTCAACTATTTTGGAGGCAACATGGTGTTGCTTCAAGAGCAATATGCTCTCATTTTGTAAACAAACTAAGCTTCGGCTTCTTTATTTTTCGTTACAGGTCTGGGAAGCCTAATATAACTCTCCTCCATCTTAGGATGGTTTTCAACCAAAAAAAAAAAATGTAAGGCAAGACTAATAAAGCTCAAGGTAAGAGGTAGAGTGACAACCATTTCTCCGCATAGGCGCCGGTGATATGGCACAATCCAATGTAATTGTATAGAATCGGTCCCGAAATTGGTTTCAGAGCCGAAAGGGGGAGCAAAAGGGTCGTAGAAGAACTCACCCCTCTAGCAAAATGTTGTCTCCTTGGCACCGTTTGATCAAGACTAACACTACAAAGAACAACATCAAACTCACAAGTACATAAGGATTTGTAATACTAGGTTTAGCATCAAGAGTTAATAACCATAGTATTATCAAAGAAAAACCAATCTATCATGCATTCACCACTATAAGATTATCCAATAAAAACATCCAACATATATCGACACATATCTAAGCATCATTATAGAATCAACAAAGATACTATAAAGATGCAAGAATTTTTCATATGTCAATATATGTGAGATGGTGGAGGAATGAGTGGATGTGTGGTGGTTCTTGGGATTATTTGGTGGAGAAAAAGGAAGGATTATGCAGTGTTTAAGTTCAGTTGAAAAGTTGGATTTTTCATCGCGACTCGCGATAACTCTGGTCGCGACTATATAAAAGTGACAGCACTGGTCGCGACAGCACTGCGTTGTCGCGAGTCACGATAGGTATTGAGGACTCAGGTCTGGCTGGGATCGAGGATGAAAGATAACGTCTTAAGGGGTGTTGGTTTCGCTGGGATAAAGGCTTCACTGGTCTCGAGGGCTTCTAGCATCAAGGATCCGAGGTATCAAGAGCTTCAGCTTGAGTTGAGGCTTGCGGCCTCGAGGACCCAAGGTCTTGAGGGCCTCAGCTTGAGTTGAGGGATTGCAGCCTCGAGGGCCTAATGCACTTTTGGGTTCAGCACGAATCGAGAGCTTGTGGCCTCGAGGACCCTAGGTCTCTAGAGCTTGATGCACTTTATGGGTCAGCTCAAATCGAGGGCTTGTGGCCTCGAGGACCCGAGATCTCGAGTACTTCAGCTCGAGTCGAGGGATTGCAGCCTCAAGGACCCGAAGTCTCGAGGGCTTCAGCTCGAGTCGAGGGTTTGTGGCCTTGAGAACCTGAGGTCTCGAGGGGCTGATGTATCGAGGGCTTCGGCTCAACTCTAGGAATAATGATCTCGAGAGATGATGGTCTTTCAGGTTCGGCTCAAGACAAGGGCTTGCAGCCTCGAGGACCTGAGGTCTCGAGGGCTGACTAGTCTCCAGGGACTGGTCGCAAGGGATGATGGTCTTGAGGACTCATGGCTTTTCGAAGGGCTGGTCTTGTGGCCTCGAGAACCTGAGATCTCGAGGGTCTTCAACTCGAGTCGACGGATTGTAGTCTCGAGGACCTGGGGTCTCGAGGGCTGATGGACTTTCAAGTTCTGCTCTAGTCGAGGGCTTGCTGCCTCGAGGTCTTGAGGGGATGATGTCTCTAGGGTTTGTCTCGAGAACTGGCCTTGAGAGGGTGATGGACTTTCAAGTTCTGTTCGACTCGAGGTCTTGAGGGGATGGTGTCTTGGGACCCGTTGGCCGCGACTCGTGACGGCTCATCGCGACTCATGGAAAGTGGAGGCTGGGAGTTGAATTTAAGCACAAAAATTCTGATCACATCACGAATCGCGATTCGTCATCACGAGGTCGTCGCGACTCGCGATGACAAGACCTCCCAAAACTTAGAAAGAATTCAATATTTTCTTACCAACATTCCAAGCTTTCTTTCCTTTCTCATGGATCTCATTCCTTCATCTCCTCTAATGCAATGCACTTCAGTTTGCTACAAAATCACAGAAAAACACACCGTAAAAAGAACAAGACAAAATAATAAAAACTAAACAAAAAAACCAACATAAAAGGCCGAGTTTATTTACGTCACTGGCATGACAAAGTTCTATATATTTAAGGTCATCGGCATGACCCTAATGTTATCCAAATGGTGAAGGCTTGAACCCCTTCACCATGAGTATCCAAAAGTAGAGAGGTGGGGGTACAAAATTTTCAAGAGGAAATTCTTGTTGAGGTGGAGATGGTTTAAAGGGAGGTGGGTGGTTAGGAGGCTTGTGATGGTCTTTTGGCTCCTCTCTTATCTCCCTCAAAACTTTCAAAAATGGTGGAGTTGGTTCAATAGGTAGGGGTAGGGGTGACGATGCTAATGAATGTAGCACAATCACCTCTTCCTCCTTTTTATCATCCTCAACAACCAACTCCTCATCCCTTTCAAACTCAACATCATTTCCCATTGTGACCTCACTCACCGAATCCTCGAGCTAGATTTGGGATGGTGTATTTTCAGAATCACAAGCTTCCATTTGGGCCAACGATTCTAATATACTCCTCGCAGGCCCCTCAATAGCCTCAACACTGGAATAGAGCCGAGTGTCCGGTTCTTCACTAGCAAAGTTGTTCTTGCTATTGTATTCATGACTTCCTCACGTGTCAAACTTTAACTTCCTTGTTGGGCTTGGTTTTTGGGTATGGTATAAGTTAGTGATGGCCAACTATTTTGCTTGTATTGTTGGTTTTCCGGTTCATTCTCATATCACCAATCCGGATTACCACTCCATTCTGGATTGTAAGAATTGTGGTATGGATACCATTCTTGAGCTTCTTGCCCTTGAAAACCAACATCTCCTACCTCTTGGTAGGACTCTTCATAATACCCTTGGTTTTGGAAACCAAGGGTTCTTTCCCCTTCATAGTGCTCTTCCCACAACAAATAGCAAGACTCGGTAGGATGGTCGGAATGACACATCCTACAAAATCTTTCTTGTTGAGCCTCTCTTCTCGTCATGAGTTCCCTTAAGGTGAGATGCTCCATTATTATGTTTTAATTATTATTTTTAAATTTTCAAAGGTCCAAAATCATATTGTAAGGATTCTCAATAAAAATTTACCAAGAACTCAAGCAATACCTACTCCGAACAAAAACAACCACCAATGAGTGGAAAATAAAAACAACTAGCTACTATGAAACCAAATATACCCAAACACTTAAAAATAAATGCCTCTTCCCCGGTAGCAGAGCCAAAATTTGGGAGGCTATCGCCAAACCTCTCAAAGTTAATATTTATAAGCCCTAAATGCTTACTATCTACAACTAAGTAGATAGCGGCAAGTTGGGGTCGTCCACGGAGAAGAGGGATTTTCTCAAGCGTTAAACATAGAAGGTTCATATTAGGTCTAGGAGTAGATATATATATATATATATATACATATAAAAGCATGTAAATGGGGGGTTTGGTTGGTTGGTTGCCCTAAGTTATGAAAATTAAAAGACAAGATAACTAGCAAAGTAAAGTAACTATGCTAATCATCAAACAAACTAAGAAAAGGGGTTTTAAAACTACAAAAACAAAACCTTGCGGTCAATTGATATCCACTTCCAAACCTAATGTAGATCATTGAACCATTCACTCATCCTATCACAATTGTTACCTATGGACAAATGACCATAGATTTGACAACAACTAGCCTTCTACCAAAGACATAACAATTTAACCAAACATAGCAATCATTAGGCTAAACCTAGAACAAACCACCTTAAAGGTTCAACCTTTCATTGCATTTATAGGATGAATATGAGAACAATCCACATTATCATACTTATCTAGCAAGAGTTAGAACACACTATGCCCAAGAAGTTCTAAGTTCATGTTCTTAGATTTTCATGCAAAGGAGCTAAGGAATTCATCACTTTCCTAACTCCCAAACACTTAATTCATACAAACACTTCCTATTCTCAAACAACCCATGGCATAAATGAAGTAAAACATAGCATTAAGAACAAATGAATGCTAAATAACAAAGGCTTCAAGAACGAGTGAAACAATCTATTCACTACTTTGACTACTTGGTGTGAAGAGAAATCTTCCATCCTTCTTAGATAGTAGTTTGCAAGAGTGAATTCAACATTTATTGTCAAATCTCACCAATGACTCCCTTAGCCGAAACACGACTAAAAGTATCCCATTGATGGCATTGAGCACGAAGAACCAACAAGCTTGGCAACACTTACAAACCCTACACCGTGTCTAAGCATTTAAATAATTCATGCATTTACACAAGATTAGTCAAGAACGATCGACATTCATAGACCTCTCTCATTTGATACCTAAAACAAACATGACAAAAAGTTCGAAACCATCACATTCATCTAGCAATTATCAACACACCAACATCATTAATAAGCTGTAACTTATGATCTTGGATTCCACATTAAAAGAGGGGAGAACTAGCTACTTTCTCCCAACCCTAACAAGTAATCATATAAGCAATTCATATACTCAAGCTTCCAACAACATCAATGACATTAACAATTCATATTCAAAGCTCAATAAATGCACAATAGAAAAAGCACTAAATAGATAGATATGGTTCTTATTGTATAGATATTGAAGCTTCAATCCATTGTCCTAACATAAAACTAAGCTAGATAACTAAAAGACATGATTAACCTACAACAACTAAGAAAAGAAAGAAAGAAAAACTAGGGTTTGAACCCAGAAAAATATAGGAAGAAGAAGCTGGATCCATCTTCTTTTCAAGAGGAGAGGATAAGGTGAGTATTTATAGGACAAAAAGAAAGAAGAATTTCTGGCCATTCGTCTGTCGCGAGTCACGATGGGCTCGCGACGACCTCGCGACAAACTCTAGTTCGAGCAACATTTTTTCTTTCTTCTTTTTGTTTCATATCTTCCTATTCTCTTCACTTCTTTAATTCTTCAAATATTGAAAAGCTCAAATATAAGTCTTCAAATCTTCAAAGGTATTCTTCAAAGTCTTCAAACAAATTGCCTTGTCACATAAAATCCTCTAGAAAAGTAATAAAAGCGTAAAAGTCGCTTTTAACTGTCCTTAGAGATTTTCAAGGCAAAATGCCACATTTAGAGCACAAAAGTGTACAAAAGTTAATTCTACAAGTCTTAATATAACCGTATAAAATGGGCACATCATTCAACCGTTGTCGATGAATAAGACAATTTTGCTCGCTTAAAATCCTACGTAAATTACGCAAAGCATTCTGGCTATCCTTCACAGTCGTATTCCACTTCTTTTCAAGTTCACTCATACCTAGAAGCATATAATTCAAACGTATACCTAGACATAATGCCCACTCTTGAACACAGATAAGGAGGTTAAGCGATCGTAAGTACTTGCCAGCAGATTCAAGATAAACCAAACCACGAAAATGTCCTTGCCAAGTGATTCAATATTATACCCATGAGTAATGAGCTTATTTCAAAGATAACTGGTAGACAAAGAAGAAGATGAAGACGACATAGAAAGCGATTCCGTACGCAAAAGACAATGATAGTAGTAGTTTTCTAGCTTGGCTGCTGAGAGGGATTCTCTTCGCTCGACTGCTGAACATAGGTTTGAGTGCTTGCAACAACCTCATTAGCCACACAAGCATCAACATTAGGATTTTCAGAATCAATGCTAGGTTTAAATGGCAGATCTTTCAGATAATCCACCTCGCACTCTTTCAGCTCAACTACAGAAGGAAGATTAGCAAGATGCGACAACAAAGTATAGGGATGTCCCCCATCAACAATTTTTTAAATAAAATCCTTGTTCAACTTTGCCTTATTCATCTCCAGAGTCTCATCACACTTCTTCTTGGCAGGCAAGCTCTTCAAGTCTAAAGTGGGATTCCACTTGCGTTGATCCTTTATAGCTTTGCAGTAACTGATCTGCTTCATATGCATGCGTTAACCGATGCATTTGACATAATTTTTAATTACTTTTACTTGGTGGATTGCTAGTATTAGTTGAGTTTACTTGACAAAGAGTTTAGACGACCATGTTTGGGGAATCGTGGTCTGATAAGTTATGCTTCAGTCCGAGAATGGTCCAAGAAGAATTTAATTTCATTGGATTTGTCTTCTCAAATACTATAAAATTGTCTAATTAAACCCCCAAATCAAACTAAAGGTTCTCCTGTAGTGAAGGAAACTAGTTCAGCCGGCTAAGGCACTAACGGGTCGGCACGGGTCATGTATCGTTTGACACTAACAACCCGCACCAAAGGAGACACCCCATACCAAGAAGACCAGTGTGAGACAATGGCGTGATGGATGACATATACGACGATCTTCCAAGCACAAATTGAAGACCCTTATGTGCGGCAAAGTATGGGTGCAGAACATCCCATTTTAGACGTCCCGCACCATTTCAAGCCAATTATGCCAACACCATCAGGCGAGGTGTGGGAAATCACATGGTCCGCACCAAAGTTTCTGAGAAAGGCACCCATCCTGACCACGGCCCGTGCTAACGGTCACGGGCACAGATTAGGACTTCAAGTTTTAGTGCCGTGACAGTGCCTTGCAGAGACTGACGTGATCCACGCCAGGAGGCGACGCGACCCGCACCAACCTTTGCTTCCCGTACATAGATAATGATCCACTTCATGTTCAAGAGCAGGAGCCCCGTGTCCATGAAGCGATGTGACCCACTCCTGGCCCTGTGCCTCGCGCTAAGTATGTACCACAGGCCGCGTCATCCGTGACTCCTCGCGTGGGGCGGCGGCTGAGCTAGGGTTTACCTTTTTTTGGCCTATTTTGGGCCTATTTTTAGGCTCAATCTCCTACTACTAAATATAGAACCTTTGTCTACCAGGTTTTAAATACCTTACACTTTAGATTTCATTTTTAGAAGAGTAGATAGGAGCTTTTCTCCTTTTTTTGAATGAAACCATTCGTAGATGGGGGAAATTATATTAGGCCTTCCCAAGCCGTAAAATAGACAAAACTAAAAGGAACATAATAGGAATCCGAAGATAAGTTGCGTTATACAATGTTGAGCACTAGCTCTTGAAGCAACACTTGTTGCTTCCAAAAGAATGATGAAAACTACTGACAGTTCGTGAGAGGTTTCCAAAAGCTCTTTGTCTAAGTGGGAGAATGTCAGAACTTATTAGTGAATCTAAAAGAAACACAAGGCAGTTCCAGTCCTCCCACCAAGATAGTAAGCGTATCCTCCACTAATAGTGAATGATGACACAAAAAAAAACCTATCTATTGCAAATGACAATCCATCCTAGGTAGGATTATGTACATGTTAGAGGCTCGAAATATGAGTGAGACCTGGTGTAAAGACCTTAATGCATCACCATGGCAAGCAAAAGTCTTTGTCTAAAATATCTTCGGGTGCACCCATTCCGAGCAAAGCAGCCTGAAAGGATCAACAAGGCTTTTATGATTCAGCCTTTGAGTATGCCTTTTCCTTCTCGTACTCCTACGGTTGTGCCAATTTTATACAAGCTGCTCCACGTCGCCGTAACCTGTAGTCAAGAATGTAGAATGAGTAGCATCTGAACTAATTTGCAAACCGCAGAGAAGGAGTTCCCAACTGATCAAGTCTAACTAATCCCTGTAAAGTATTGGAAAGCTCAGAAATGTTAAGAAAGGATGAATCACATTGAAGTTGCAAACAATTTCTAGCAAGCGTATGAGCAACAAGGTTTGCCTGTCTATATACATGACCAAGTTTTATATCACTCAATGATTGATGAATCTCATCCGCTAAGCAGAAATAGTTCCAATGACAACGCGGTGGATCATTAGCAAAGAGGACTGCTGAAAGGCAGTCAGATTCTATGTGCAGGGGGGAAGGCAAATCATATGTCAACTGTATAGCAAACTTAATGGCCTTCAATTCAGCTTCTAAAGGGGAGGAAGCGTTAGAAAATAGAGTGGAAGCTCCCATGAAAGCACCCCTACTATCCCTAATAATCACTCCAATCCCACACATATTAGTATTTCCAGACCAAGAAGCATCAACATTAAGCTTGAAACCCGATGTAGGCCTTTTCCAAGCAATCTTCCATATTTTAGGCTTTGGTGGAAGTTTCAGGAGGGGTAGAAAGGAGAGATTCGATATGCTAACATCCAAAGGAGATTCAATATAAACCGGTTTTGCACTAAAGGAGGTAAAAATCTGGTCTCTAATCAATTGAAGCACTAGAGTAGAGGAAGGCTTAATAGAATCAAATAAATATCTATTCCTCATCTTCCAAAGATTCCAGAAAGTAAATATGGCAGCGGACCGGATCATGATTGAATGTAAAGCAGATAAAGTTGGCATAGTTAAGTAATATGAGATTCTCTCCCAAACTGAGGGGAAAGCCCTATCACAAATACCCATGAATTGGTGGATAATTTTCCATACAGATATTGAGAAATCACATGAGTTAAAGAAATGCTCTAAGGAATCATCATGTTTGTTGCACATACAACATTTAGAGGCCAAACAAAACCTCAGTTTCCTAAGGATGTTATCAAAAGGCAACAGAGAGTTTGTCACTTTCCACATAAATACAGATATCTTTTTTTCCATTCTGGAATTCCAAAGATGTTTGGAAGAGGATATGGTACCTGACTGGTTGCAGAGCAGATTATATGTATGTTTAAAAGAGAAGCTCCCAGAGATACCTGGTTTCCAGATTAATCTGTCAGCTCTGTGTGGAAATAGTTTGGATTCCTGCAATAAAGTAAGAATATGAGTTGGCATGAATGGTTCTATTTTTGTGATGTAAAGATCTTTGTTAGCAATAAATTCAGAGACAGTACATTCTTTGGCTATGTCCACACTATTCTGATCACATATATCTATAAGTAAGCCTACATCAAGCCAGTTTGAAGTCCAGAAATTACAATCACCCCTCCCTATAATTACTTTAGAATTGTTCTCAGCCCAAAGATTTACTGAGCATATTCTCTTCCAGTTTGGAGAGGTCCTGTGAGATTGAGGTAAGGCTGCCATTAAATGAGTCCAGAGAGCCTCACCCACTTGATATTTCCACCACAATTTAACCGAGCATGTTTTTATTATGGTATGTATAGATCTAAAACCTAATCCATTTTGATCAGTGGGGAGGCACAGATCAGACCACTTTTTCCATGATCTTTTTGGTTTTAAATCCTCTCCTCAGAAAAACCTACTCAATTTTTTTTCAATGATAAGTATGATCAGTTTTTTGGTTTGATAACCTGCCAAATGTGTTGTGGGATAGCATATATACAAGAATTAATCAGAGTAATTTTCCCCCCCATAGATATCCATCTATTTTTCCAATTCCCAATCCTATTGTCAATTAGTTCAAAGAGTGGCTGGAAATAAATTTTTTTTGCAGCACCAGTGAAGATTGGAACTCCTAAGTAGGAGAAAGGAAAGGAACCAAGTTTCATTCCTAAAATCCTTTTGATATGCATCACTCTTTGTTCTGTAGCATGCTTACCTATGAAGATATCACACTTGTTATAATTAATAGACTGGCCAGTGACTTCCTCAAAGATGGACAAAAAAGCCTTTAATCTAATTAAGGTTAGTTTTTTTGCTTTGAAGAAAATAACAGTATCATCCGCATAAGATAAATGAGAAATTCTTGGAGGATTACCTGGGAGATCAAAGTAGGCTAACTTACCATTGTCAAAGATGAAAGTCAGACTTCTTGAAAAAGATTCAGAGAAAATATTGAACAAGAAAGGAGATAAGGGGTCACCCTGTTTAATGCCCCTAGAGGATTGAAAAAATTCCACTGGCTTACCATTAATGAGAATAGAGAACCAAGCCTGGGACAAGTTTTTCATAACAGTATAGATAAATTTAGCATGGAATCCAAATTTTGCTAAGACTTTGTATAGAAAAGACCATCTAACCCTATCAAAAGCTTTTTTGAGATCTAGTTTAACTATGCAATTTGGAACTCTTCTCTTCCTGTTAAGAAATCTAAACATTTCCTGTAAGTAAATGACATTATCAGAGATATCTCTACCATGTAGGAATGCAGTCTGGTTAGGAGAGATAATTTTAGGCATAATAGACTTAAGTCTTTCCATTAGTACTTTAGAACAGATCTTGTTTATCACATTGGAGAGACTTATAGGTCTATAGTCATCAAATGAAGTTGGGGTTTTCTTCTTTGGAATTATGGTGATCCATGTACTACTAATACCCCTAGGCAGATTAGATGAAGATTGAAAATCATGAACAGCTAGAAGGAGATCATTTGCTATGATATCCCAGGATTTAATGTAGAATTTAGCAGTAAAACCATCTGGACCTGGAGTGCTTGATTTATTAAGACTGTAGACTATCAACTTAAGCTCATCAAGTGTTACTGGTTTCAAAAGATTTTCATTATCTTCCTGAGTAACCAAATTTGGGATATGATTAAGAAAGTGAGATTGAAATGGAGAGCTATCATTGGAAACATCCTCAGTTAGTAGATCCTGATAATATTGGATAGCTTCCATTTCCACATCCTGAGTGTTTTCCAACCACTGTCCATTCCTGCCCTTAATTTTTGTGATCCTCAATCTATTGTTTTTATCCTGAACAGATTTATGGAAGAAAGATGTGTTGTTATCACCTTCTTGGATCCATTTTATCTTAGCTTTGTGTTTCCAGAAATTTTTTTGTTCAGACATGGCTCTTACTAGCCTAGCTCTAGCCTCCCTAAGATTAACCTGATTAGTAACAGAATCATTCTGATCCGTTATGGCTTCCTGAGCCTGCAGGGCTAATTCAGCTTGTGTGACATTATCATGGATGTTTCCAAATTGTTCTTTGTTCCAGATTTTTAAAGCTTTCTTAAGTCTAACCAGTTTTAAGTAAAAAGCCAGCATTCCTGAGTTATGCATAGGGGTGTCCCAATCTTTCTTAATTACATCATTAAAATCCTTTCTCTTGTACCATGTATTGAGGAACCTAAAAGGTCTAGGATTGGATGATATTTCACTACCTACAGTCAACAGCAAGGGGTTGTGATCTGAGCTTACTCTATTCAGAATCTGAATTGAGGAAGAAGGGAAAGAAAGAGACCATGATGCAGTACACAGTCCTCTATCAAGTCTCTTAACTGTAGGAGATCTTAACCGATTATTAGTCCAAGTAAACAGGTTCCCAACAGTGTTAATTTCTTCCAGAGCCATTCCATTAATGAAGTCATTGAAATCCCTCATACTTCCTAAGTTTGGAGTGGATGGTCCTCTATATTCAGTTATTGATGTAATGCAATTAAAATCTCCAATAAACAAAGAATCTGAATGGCTGAATGACCTGAGATCAGACCAGAGATCATGTCTCTCTAATCTGGTTCTTAGACCATAAATAAAAAAGGCATCCATAGGCTTGATTAAGACTGAACTAATCAGGTGAACACCAAGAAACTGAAGATTATCACTTTTAACTATCAGAGTAATATGTGAAGACCAAAAAATCCAAATCTGACCATTAGTTGCAGAGAAACAATTATCAAACTTCAGCTTTTGTCTATATAAATCACATTGTGAATTGTCATGTTTAGGCTCAATTAAACAAATGAGTTCAAATCTGTGTCTGTTGATGAGATTAGATAGTCTTAACAAAGATGTATCCATCCCTCTGATGTTCCAAACCAGCATTTTAATATTAACAGATGTACTATTCATAGTGAAACATTAGAGGAGCTTTTTGATCTAGTCATTATGGTGTTTTTCTGTGAGAAGAAAGTATCATTAGGTGATTTGCTATTTTTAGCAACAGATTTACCTTTCTTCAACTTACTAGGATCAGAAGATGAGATACTGTCTACCTGCACTTGATCATCACCATCTTCAGGGAGGATGACCCCTACTTCAGTAGCAGGATCTTCAATTTGAGTGACCTCATCACCAGATGTTTCTTCAACAGCAAGGGGTAAAAATCTGTTTGACCTATTTTTCTGTTGAGAAAAAATGAAATTTTTTGCTGCAATAATAGAGCTTAAAGGAGAAAAAGACTTCCCTCGTTTACTGGGTAGGTCACCTTTAGCCAATATTGTCCTAAGGATAGGTGGGGCAGATTGAAATTGCCTATCCTGTGTTCCAGATGACCTAGGTGCTGGGGAAAACACTAGAGGGGAGGGAGTAAGATTTAGGCTTTCAGGTTCAGGTGACAAAGATATAAATTCCTTCTCTGTAACAACATCACCTTTACTACTGACCTCAGTACTGGGCTCAACTACAGTGCTAGGAGGAATTTGTTGTAACTCCGCAGGGCTAGGATCAGCTACCAGGGGGGCATTTTCAATTAAGGTGGACTTAGTAGGTTCCTGTGCTTGATCTTGTATCAGTTGTTTCTTTGGAACGTATATAAATTTATGAGCCTGATAAGTTTTTTGTTTTTCTATAATTGATACCCCAGAGCTCTCAGCAACTAAGTTCCCATTCTTGTTTATGTTTGATTTGCCATTTACCTGTCCTAAAGAGTTTTCCAATTGTGAGTCAGTTTCAGTTTTCTTAGGCCAGGTCCTTTTAAGCTCCGGATGCAGGTAAATGCAGTAACTATCCTCATGCCCTATGCATTTGCAATGGAAACAGTATGGAGGAATGTCCTCAAATTCTAAGGGGAGTTTGACAACATTGAATTCATTTCCATCCTCTTCGATTCCAACTCTAATGTAGGATGGTAGTTTCTTTTTTAAGTCGATTTCAACACACAATTTCACACAAGAAGGCCTAGACAGGGCCTCAGTGGCAGCATCAACTTTAATAAAGTTTCCAATTTGGTTTCCCATGATTTCTAGCATTGCAGAGTTATAGGAATAGACTGGGACATGAGGAATTGATACCCATACCGGAACTATGGACGATTCTGCGTCTGGAGAAAAATCGGATGTCCATTTCAGCACCTTCATTTGGGCGTTATTGAAACTCCAAGAACCTTTGAGCCAGAACCTCTGGTAGTCTTCCTTCTCTTGGAACCGTATGAGGATATGCCGGTAGTCTATCGATCCGATTTGAAATTTGCTCTTGAAGCCTACAGAATTAAATGAATCATTTAGTTGAGCCATAGATGGCTTACCCCTTGCAAACTTACCAATTAGGGCATTCCGATAATGGGAGGATAGGGTTTCGGCATCTTTGCGACTGACAAGGTAGGCAATTTCCCCTTTGTACTGAGTTTTGGGGATGATCTCCAGGTTCGACGGAAGGGAATCTTGGAGAGGCGGAGGACGGTTTGCGAGAGCTTGGAGGAAGGATTTGGATCCCCCTTGGCTTCTGTTGGCCGGCGGGAGAGCCGCCATGGCGGCGGCGGGAGGTACAACGGTAAAATGGAAGACCGTTATCAGATAGCAAGCTGAAGGAGGAAGAGGAGAAAGAGGAAAACGACACTAAAAATTCTCGTTTTGGTTAAATCGCACCAAAAAACACACGTAGTAACAGTAATTGGGAGCTTTTCTCCTTAGGAAACTTTATATTTTCTTCGTTTATTTTCCTTTGATCCTAACATGTGGAATTCAAATATTTATTCTAATCCTAAGATGTGGAATTCAAATATTTATTCAAATCATCATTTTGCCAGGTACCTTTTTGCGAACTACACCAAAATTTCAATTTTCTTCGTTCCAATAATACAAATTTTTGAAAATTCTGATTCTCAAATTCAAGAATGCATTTTTGGTTCAAGAATTTTGGAATTCCCTAATTCCTTAGGAATTTTGAAAATACTTCCAAATCCCTTGGAATTAATTGGCTTGTACTATTGTCCCCTAAATTGAACATTTTAAAATTTCATTCTTATCCTAATTGTACCTCTCACCCTAGTCACCTTGGCTGAAATTCTATTTCCATAGTACATTTCTCCACCTAATTTTTTCATTTGACACATTATTTCTTCTCAAGAAACACTCACTCTCACACAATCTTGGTGAACTCAAAAAAATTGAATCTTTTCTTCCAAAAGTTGGCAATATTTGCTTCTTCTTTTATGATTTTTGCAAATCCTATCTCCAAATTTTGGGTAACCATTGAACTCTATGTTTATGTGTGTTACTTGACATTGCGGTGGTGGTTTTTGAAGCATGAATATTGAATGAGTGTGTTGTGAGATATGTGTTTGAGTTTGTGTTTGTATGCATGCTCTTGTGTTGAAGAGGATGTTAGGAGAATTGATGTGCTTCTATGATTAAGATACGATCTTTGGTGTCGGGTCATTTGGGAGAGAGTGAATCCTTGTTGCATGATTTAATTGATGGGTTGTTGATAACTTACATGAGATTGATGTTTGATGAGGAATGTTCTAGTTTGAATAGTCCACATGTTTAGATTTTCATGTTATGAATGTTTGGGTTATTTGGGAGAATGTTGTCTTATTGAATTGTAGGCCATTCTTTGATTATGATCATATCACCACTCTTGTCCTCATTTGGTTAGGATGCCTCCTAAGAAGAATGCCTCGGAGAAGGGAAAGTCCACTAGGGGTGAGAAGAAGAAGAAGTCAATGAAGGGTGCAAACCCAGAGCCAAAAAATTCCATTCTTCATAACCCCACATTTGTGACCGAGGAGTTTATGGGTTTATCCAACATTTTTGGGACTGCATCCCAAAGGTGGAGGAACATGAGAGAGCTAAAGAGGAGTATTTTGGAGATGAGGTTCGCTTGCAAGAACACCTTGGTGGCTCTAGGTTTATTCATGTCACTTACGTGTTGAGCTGAATAGGTCTAGAGGGGTTTCTCGAGAAACACTCCAAGGCGTACATTAGGTGGACCCTAGAATTCCTAGCTACTCTATGTTCGGTTGTAGTTAACGATGGACACAAGGTGATTAAATTCCACTTGGACAACAAAGAGAACAAGATGACCTACCGGGAGGTAGCGCGAGCCTTTGGGTGGAGGTATGACAAGGAGATCTAGAAAACACACCGACAAGGGTTACCTTTATTTCTTGGGCGCTTTTGGGTGCAATTGACTGGCACAGATCGGAAGAACCTGTGCAAGAGTAGCACCATAGTTTATCCAGCATTCTGTTATGTTCACCATTTGTTGGCTATGTGAGTCTTTTGCCACGGTGAACTAATGTAATGCCCCGGTTCGGATATTGATTGCCTTTGGGTAAAGACTCCCGAATGTAACTTTTTCCTGAACTTGTTAGGGTATTTTTTGCAGGAATTCTTTGCAATGTGAGACAGGTTGAGTGGAAAAATCTCCATGGGAGGCATGGTTGGTCTTTTGGCAGAGTATCTAGGTCATCCGGTCACATAAAGGGCTCTAGCTAACTTAGGGAGATCAGGCACAAGGTACAACATAGAGAAGTTAGTGAAGACATCCACAGTGGGACCGATGACATCGGAGGGTAGAAATGTATGGCTCTATGGCCAAGAGAGCACGTTTAGCTTTATAATCCTTCCAAAACTGGAGCACATTGCCATTGACCATGAGCTTGGGTGACCTATTAATTTTTCCGGACCGGAAGTTTGAGAGAGAGTTCTATAGAGTTATGTCCAACCCTGAGATAGATATTAAGGAAGCCGAGGGGCGAGTCCACTCCGAGAGCACCTCTTAGTCGCTCTTGCTTATCTACAAACATCATTGACCACTTGCATTCACTTGGGCACAAGATTTCGAGCTCTACACAAGTGTTGCAAAAGGGGATCTAAGCGATAGGAGGAATGCACTCGCAAATGGAAGATCTTAGCCTGAGGATGGATAGCATTAAGGCCACACTTCAAGCAACCAGTTAAATGGATAGGTGCTTCATGAATCACGAGGATGAAGGCCTTTCGGGGCCGCGAGAGTAAGTATCACTCTTCTCCCTCTCTCACTTATGTTTTGATATGATTTTTGTGCATTGGACACTTTGCATGGGCAAAGTACGGAGAGAGAGTAGTGAGCACTTAGGGAGTTTTCATTCTTGGATTTCCTCGGTGCATTTCATGATTTCCTTTGGTAGTTGTTTTTCTTGTTAGTTTTTGATGTTGGTTTTTGTTTGTTGCAGTATGATTTTTGATTAATATTTGGTGGCATGACAAGCTATTCTAGGGATTTCTTGTTTGCATGGGGTAGGACGTGTTAGGAAATTGGTGGTGTATTTTTATGTTTTGACTATCTTTTGTAGTATGAAACCCACTTTTGGGGCATTTTTGTGCTACACAAAAAAAATTGGAAACATTGAAAAAATGAAAAAAATTTAAAAACCTGGACAAGTAAAAAACCCAAAAGGGCGACTTGGGTAACATGCGGAAAAGCTCGGATAGGTTGAAAGACCTAGGAAAAATTTAGAGGCTAGGCCTAGCTAGGCTTACGAGCCTAGGTAAAAATAAGAGGCCGTCTTGAAAAAGGCGAGAAGTTAGTACCCTTTGCATGTTAAAGCTAGGATGAAAACCCAAAAGGGCTCCTAGGAAAAATGAGAGAAATTGAGAGAAAAAAAAAACTAGGTTGAATGCATGCTTCCATGATGGATTGTTTTTGAAGACTACTCTTTGATTGCTTTTGGGATCATTTCGGGAAAAGTAAACTAGCTTGACACTTATCTTTCTGGCCTACCTTTTTCCACACTTTACGTTTTGGTAGTTTCATTACTCATGTTTTTCAGTAAGTGCGAGAGTTGTGAGATTTTTACTTTCTTGGGGGAATAGGGTAATCTTGGAATAAGTTGAATGCCTCACTTAAATTATGCTTGCACTCTACATTTCGCTTGATTCTTTTTCTTATCTTCTATTTACTCGAGAACGAGTAAAGGGTTAAGTGTGGAGAGTCTGATCTGCTTCATTATGTGTGCATTAACCAATGCATTTCACAGACATTTTAGTTACTTTCACTTGGTGGATTGCTAGTATTAGTTGAGTTACGTGATAAGGGGTTTAAACGACCATGTTTGGTTTTCTAGTCTAAATCCCGTGTTTTGTAAACTTAATTGGTACTAATGGACACTTGTATCCAAGAGCTCCTTGATCTTCCTTATGATTTTCTTTAGTAGGTCGCCCATGGGTACTTTTTGTTTACATTATATATGAAGGCCGTTCGTAAGGGTGGTAGAAGATATTGAAGGTCGTTCGCAAGAACGTTCATAGAGACGAAGGCTATTCATATTAGAATGATAGTAAAAAAACCATAATATTCAATGCGTGGTTGAACGAGATTGAAACCAAAGATAGGTGGCTACAGAGTTCAAAGCGGCCAATGAAGAAACGAGGAATCATGGTCCGATGAGATGTGCTTCAATCCGAGAATGGTCCATGAAGTATTATCATTCAAGGCTAATTCCATTGGATTCATCTTCTTGAGTACTATAAAATCGACAACTGAAACTCTCAGATCGGACTAACGATTCTCCCGTAGCAAAGGAAACTAGTTCAGCAGGCCGAGGCACTAACGATTCGGTGCGGGCCATGCATTGTCTGCCACCAATGACCCGCGCAAAGGAGACTAGTGTGAGGCAATGGTATGATCCGTGCCATACATGATGGGACGCCAATTAAAAATTGAAGAACCCTCAGCGCGACTAAATTTTGGCGCTAGAAGTTCCGTTTTAGGTATCCTGCACCGTTCCAAGTCCATTTTGCTAGGACCAGCTGGCGAGGTGTGAGAAATCACACGGCCCACACCAAAGTTTCTGAGCAAGGCACCCATCCTGACCACGGCCGGTACCAATGGCCACGGCACAGATTAGGACTTCAAGTTTCAGCATACTGCAGTGACCGATGCGGCCCGCGCTAACCCTTGCGCCCCGTGCTAAGCTGATGATCTGTGCCACACTCAAGAATAGGTGCCCCACACCCATAAAGCAATGCGACCCGCACCAAGCCTCATGTCCTATGCCAAGCACATACCACGGGCCGCGTCATCCGTGACACCCTACTCCGGGTGGCGGCTGAGCTAGGGTTACCCTATTTTGGCCCATTTTTGGCCTAGTTTTAGGCCCAATCTCCTACTACTATATATAGAACCTTTTTTCTACTAGGTTTTAAATACCTTAGACTTTATATTTCACTTTTAGAAGAGTAGTTGGGAGCTTCTCTCCTTAGGAGACTTTATCTTTTCTTCTTTTATTTTGCTTTGATCCTAAGATGTGGAATTCAAATATTTATTTGAATTCCATGTCAAGGGATTACTTTCCCTAGCATGGGGATAATTGTAGTGACTTGGTTTGATTTTTATGCATTTTGAGATTCTCTAGTTCATCCTAATTTTGTGTTCATAATATTATTGTGATTTGCTTTTCAGTTTGAATGCATGAATATTACACCACATATATAGCACACACTTTGGGATATAATCAGGTTAGGTGCAAATATCGATGCCCCATTGGGAAGAGAAATTTGGTTGTTTGAATGGGTGTAGGAGAATGCATCTGTGTGAGTGTGCACACTAGAGATTCGAGGCCACTCTGATACACTTACCATCACACCAGTCTTAGCTGACTTCGTAAAGTTATCCAAGAGGTTCTGGGTAGAGATAGCTAAATAGTACCAAGATAGGGTTATAAGAAACTGTAGTATCATAGACAAGGTGCCTACGATCCTTGGGCCTAATTGATAGAACCAGAGGGGAGTAGTGCATTCATGGTAGAAGTGCATTATATAATTGCATGGTGGAGAATCTGACCTACAACAGTGGTCGGACCTTGTTGCACTCTCCTATTTACGATGGCGGTGTCAATGGAGGGTTGTGAGAGAACCTGCCGTGATAGGGACGGGGAAGTTTATGCCATCATCTACACCACGTGTTATGGACATTCTATTAGGATTGTTTAGATCTCCATGTGAAAGAATTGAGGATAAAAGCATTAGATTGACCAAGTTTCTCAATGATTTCCCCAAGTGCTTAGCTAATATTGTAGTTGTGCTTTTACTTTTCATGTTTTGCAATTGTTAGTTTAAAAAACCAAACCCCCCCATACTTGCATGTTTGCTTTACTAGCTATTCCTTTCACTCTTACGGATTATTGACTTGTACGAGGTTGTGTTTTGAGTTGATACATTAGACCTAGAATCTTTATGGATAAACCTAGGGCTTATCGCTGACTACCCTATAGGTAGCGTAGCAGCAGGAGCATGTGCAGAATTATAAATTTCTATCTTCTGACCGCACCACCTTGGACTGGGTTTAGACCTCTAAGCTATATTTTTTAGCGACCTCGGGGGGAGGCAGGTCAATAACCAACAGTGCAAGCTTCCTTGGAAATGTCCTCGAAAAATTTATGGAAAGTCTTAGTCTTACAGAGTCGATCTACAAGAATTTGAGGGTATTTGGGAGAAGCAGGTCCATTAGTATGCATCTTCTTTAACTCAACATGAAGCTGAGTTGCCCTCTCTTCAGCGAGCCTGCCGTGCTTCTCATCCGCGCTCATCTTTTCCTCAGCAGTATTCACTTTCTCCTCAGCAGTCTTTGATCTCTACTCAGTGGTTTTAAGAGAAGCTTCTAGACTTAGACATTTGATTTCCTGGGCCTTATACTTCTCCGAAAGAGACTCATCAATGGGATAAAATTTTGAAAGGTGCTCGCGCGCAAGCTCAAGCCCTTCGCCAATCTTACTAAAGTAGGACACACAAAATGAAGTAAGGTGGCAACTCACATACCAAGTACCAAATATGCAGGTAAGATAACTACAATTCAACAACGAACTTAATCATAGCCAGTGTATCATGTAAATAGAGTTTAGATAGGATATAAGTTATTATTCCCTCCGCTAGAAATTTCTCTGTTCGCACCAAGGTTTACGAACCTGATTGGTCGTTACATCCCTTTTCAAAAGGAGGAAGTGAATGTCTTGAGGACCCTTCACCTCTACCTCTCTTTACTTTCTTCTGCTTTTTTCCCACCAGTAGAGCGATGCCTAATTCTTTCTCTGCCCTCATGGGACTTGTCCTTATCAGTAGAGCTCATTTCATTACCACCTAGTGGATGGGTGGCACCCTTGGCAACATTATTAGGCAGAACGATATCTTCAGCCCCCTTCTCATTATTGCTCTCAAACAACGATTTCTCGATATCACCTTTACCCTAGATCCATGTCTGAAACAAAATAAACATCATACATTAAATGAACACTTCAAAAATAGTGAACATTTGCCAATATAAGAGACACTACATATGATGCACATCAAAACAGTAACAAACAAAACACCTTAAGTTTCAGAATTGGCATGGCGAAGATGTTGTGTATGAGCACGAAGCCTGACCACGATCTTTGACTCAACAGTAAAGAAGACTTGGAGTCCAGGAAGTTTAGACTCAGGAACCTTATAGTGCCAAGAAGGTAGAATAGGTTTGGAAGCTTGTTTTAATTTTATGAAAAAAATACTTTGACCGCCAATTACCAACATTACTAGAGAAACCGCTCACGAGCTCAACCCCAAAAACAACAAGGTAAAAGGTAAACTCATCCTCAGTGTTTTTAACTTTTCGAAGATGATAGAAGTGGCAAAACAATTCAAGAGTGAAAGAGATATTTGCTTATCAGAACTTGGAGAAACCCCATTATAATAGCAAAGCCCTTAGGGTGAAATTTGGACAACACAACTTTGTACGAATGCAGAATATCAATTACATGTCGAGGAAGAGGAAAATAGAGACCAAAGTTTAATTGCCTAAATTACAGGATGTATAGCCAGACGGTGGAGTGTGAACACATTAATGCTTTGCTAGAGCATGAAGTGCAAAAGAAATTGAAAAAGGGAAGTAGTTTTTTAGTTCTTCTACATACGTCCCAGTCAACATACTACCTATGGTTGAGGATTTGGAAACAAGGCCGGAATCCTCAGCGGGATGACCATATTTTTCCGAAGACTCGATGTGGTTAGATGAAGTCATGAGGTTGAATGGGAAGCCTAGATAGAGATATAACAGAGTTAATGAAAGGAAGTACTACAAATAAAAGTCCATCGAAACAAAATTCAAGACAAAGTATGTTGGAGAAGATGACCAAAATTCTATACAAGAAAACAACAACAAATATATTGCCAGAAAATATAAGAAAAGGTATATATTATCAACCTCATAGTGCACAGAAAATAGATGGGAGAGTGGAAAACAAACCTTACTCTTAAAAAAAGAGGGAAATGATGCATAAAACCTAGATTTGGCTGGAGAAGATGAAGCTTATAGAAAACATAAGGTAGCACTGACACATTCAAAAAGCCTAAGTACTTAAAATACAAAGAAAAGAAATGATAGAATCAAGGAGAGCAGTAAGTTCAAAAGCACAATGATGAAGTACTGACACAAAAGTGATTTACCTTTTACGTATATCAAGGTGGTAGAAGTAGTTGAATAGACAAAGAACTGAATGAAGCCACTCCTTTGACATTCCCAATTTAAGATATAGAATAAACACCAAACGTCTGGATAACACAAAAAACAAAGAACAAAAAATGCGGATAAAATTCCAACTCTTTCGAACGTAATCCTCGATATCATTCACATCAATAGTGATAAAGGATTCAAAATTCTATTTTGAATGTTGAAAATTTTGTAAAGGAAGAATTGTATCATCCGTGATGCCACCAACACTTTTCACTTCCTACGAAGGTAAGACCAAATGCCAACCGGCTGGTACAACTTTGGTTTACATTTTGTCATTTCAAAAAATATTGTGTTCATGGTTGTTGGGGGGAGGGGGGACTTATAATGTATATGTAGCCCAGTGGTTAAAGAGGTGATGGCCACTATGCCGTGCCCAATATCATTCCATAAACAAGCAATGGCCTTTCAGCCAAAAAGCACAGATCAGTTGCGCATGGGACTTCTAGTCATGCCAGAGAACATGGACCGAGAAACAAGGAACGAACCTATGAATCTGGAGCATGGTGATCATTGTATGAACCACAATCTCATTTCCTGAAAACACATAATCACAACCATATCAGCAGCCTATAAATACTACAAGCTTCAGAGCAGCTAAGGTAAGCACAACTATCTCTAGAAATTCCAGTTATGGCAAGAGAAGACTGACTTGATTGTCACAGCCCTTCTCCCAGAATCATTCCGGGATAATTTTTCTGGTAATAAGATTCTTGGAGAGGAAAACAAACTTGCCTAAGCGGTCTACCACATCATTTTGCAACTTCTATCACCTCCGAAAAGTGAAAAACAATGTAGACGAATTTACTTTTTATCCTATGATCCCTGGTGTTGAGCTTGTAAGCGGTTTCCCTAGTAATGTTAGTAATCGGCGTACAAGATACTTTTCTATAAAAGTAAAACAAGCTCGTGAAGCTGCTGTACCTTCTTGGAACTAGAAGGTTCCTAGGTCTAAAGTTCATGGTTTGAGTGTCCATTTTACAGAAGAGACGGATATTGTGGCCATGCTTCGTGTGCCTACACAACATCTTTGCCACACTGACTATGATACTAAAGTTTTTTTGTTTTCTTTTGTTTTCATGTGTTCGATCTGTACTCTTTCATATTTCAATAAACTGTTATTCTCTTCATTTTCGCGTGTGTTCATTTTGATCTATGCTTTTTTTGTTTTAGATATGGATCTATCTAAAGGTGAGGTTGACCCATCGCTCTTTGCAAGTGAAGATGAGGAGGTAGAGTTGGCTTTTCTACAGGCTGGTGATGCTGCTGGGAGCAACACCGCGCCCAAGGGTGTGAACACTACAGGCACAATTGGTAAGGGTAAAGGTATTCAGGGAGGGGAGACAAGTGTTCATCACTCCGATAATGTTGAAGGAGAAGAAGAATAAGAGGGGTATGGGTGGTGGGCCTTCAGGCCATTTTGTTCCTCCCTTGAAAAAAGGGACGTGTTAACTAAACCGGTTTACAGATTGTGCCGTAGAGTGAGAATCCATTATCGGAGGGGATGATCTCTGATTTCCTTTCTAATATTTCTTTACCTCACACACTAGTTGTGGTAAGTAAGCAACCACACTTTAACAGCCTTCCTTATATCTTGATCTCTTGTTTGTAAAATGCTGAATAGCTTAGTTCCATGTGTTGTTGGCTTATAAGGTGGATGAAGGCCTTCAAATTTTGAGTGAGCGGCTGTCCAAGTGTTCTCCTGAAGATGAGTTATTATTGGAGAAGTACAAAAAATACGAAACCAAATGTACAACATTGGAGAGCTCGGTTAAGGCCACTGAGGAGAAGGCGAAGGCTGTTGAGGAAAAAGTGAGCGCCGCTAAGGAGTGTGCTAGGCTCACAAGGTTGGAGGCAACTCAGCTTCGTTCCGAGTTAAAGGAAATGCGCACCAATGGGCCGTTATCACCTTAATACCCCCAAGTGTGGTAGATCGACTCTACAAGATCAAGTCGTTCTATAAATATTTTGAGGATATTTCCAAAGATGCTTGCACTGTTGGATACTGTAAGGCTGTAAGGAATCAACACGAGTAGAATCCCACTTGTGATTTTAAGAGTTTTCCCTCTCTTAAGAAGTGTACCAATACCCTGGAAAAGAAGTGTGAGATACTTAACAAAGTCTTTATCCGAAAGATTGCTGACGGGGGACATCTATATGCCTTGCTCTCGCATATTGCTACCCTTCCAATTTTTCCTTCTGTGGCTGAGCTAAAGGAGTGTGAGGAGGATTACTTCAAAGATCTTCCATTCAAGCCTAATGCTGATGTTCCCCCTCCTAACCCGAATGCTAGTGTGGCTAGTGAATTTAATGCAATCACTGAGACTCCCATCCAGCAGCCAAGCTAGGGGAATGCTACTCAGCAGCCAAGCCAAGATGCCGTTGCAATGGTTGTTCAGCCTACACTTAACCCAAGCTCCAAAGTTAGTTGATTCTTAGCGTATTTTACATTTTGGATTGTAAACCTAAAACAATATTTTGATGTGTGTCTATACTATTTGTGCGACTTAAGTATGAAAGTTGATCTATTTGTCCTGGTCTACTCTTTCTCATCGCCCTTACTTATGTGTAGGGCTTCAATAATTTGGTTGATCATAAATTCTTGAAAAGATTTGGATTTATGGGACATAATGATCCTCATCATGAGCCTATTAGCTTGCTTTGTGCTACCCGATCCTTAACCAAAGAGTGTGAAGGGGTTGTTTCTTCAGAACTATTTTCGCGTATGAAATGGCTTCCCATGTATTAGGTGGCAACTTCCTCTTTCATCTTCATCTCCCTTATCGTCTACAATTTATCCTTACAGTAAGCTCATCCCCGATTATATAATGTTGAATCGCTTGATGAGGACATGGTCCAGGGTTTAGTTGATCTTGAATCTGCTGGTAAGTACTTACGATCGCTTAATCTCCCTGTTCATATTCAAGAGTTGGCA
Source organism: Rubia yunnanensis (assembly GCA_037428765.1). Taxonomy (NCBI): domain Eukaryota; kingdom Viridiplantae; phylum Streptophyta; class Magnoliopsida; order Gentianales; family Rubiaceae; genus Rubia; species Rubia yunnanensis. The sequence continues at coordinate 81,735,566 of CM075064.1, forward strand.
TTATGTTTAGGTAAACATTTGAAGTATATGCTACTAGGGATCAGCAAACTTGAAAAGAAGTTGAATACGACTGTGAAGGATAACTAGGATACTTTATGTGATTTACATAGGACTTTAGGCGAGCATAACCGTTTTATTCATCGATAACAATTGAACTTGACAAAGATGCTCCGCCAACAAGTAGAAGCTAGAGATTATAGCATGAGTAAGACTCGTGAGGCCCATCAGAAGACGTTAATCATTTATAAAAAATGTGCACCTATTGATGATCTTCTGGGTAAGCTAGGGGAAAACCAGGATGAGTGTGATCACTTATCAACTTTTGCTCTAGGTTGGCAGACAAATTTCGATGAGCAGTACGCTATAAACACACAGCTGCGAAGTAACAATGAAGAGCTTCACAATGAGTGCAACCGAATTGATAAATATGTGCATCAACATGAGCAAGCTTGTGTTAAGTATAAAGACAAACTCTAGTCTCTCTCTTCGTCATCTCGAAGGGCTACTGGTCATAGGGATGTTACAATCGAAGTTGGTGGTTAGAGGATTAACTTGTTTGAGTCTGCTTGGTTGCTCATCTAATCCTAGAAAAGGAAATACATGACTTGAGACCTGAGATGAAAAGGTATGAAGAAACTGCCAATGTTTTGAGTATGCAATTGAATCGCATGGAGTTTTGCCATATCACTGACTTCAAGGCGTACTATGCTAAAAATCTCAAGCACATGGAGCAATGAGGTTTCATACGTCATCTTTCCTATTTGCACATGAAATTTTGTTACAAGAACATGGTTAGTGAAGAAGAGGCCGCTGAGGAGAATCATCGTAGGGCCGATCATTCCCATCGCAAAGTTGAGCATGACCGTCACTATGGTGAATCGTTATCTTCTAGATCTTTGTGAGCCTCGAGGCGTAGATTTTTTTTGAACCATTTACCCTTCCTTGTAATGTTTTAATAAACTTGTTTATGACATGGTGAATTTTGCATCTTCATTGTTGCTGAATTAGTTATCGTTCGTCCTCTTTACTTATGTGGGTTTTCGTTAGAGGACTCAAAAGTTGCCAAGCTACCAGATCTATGGCTTGCTTTAGTCACGGTTTTGTAAGCATATCTATTTTTTGGCAAAGTTTATTTCTTTTTTTTGGAGTATGTAATGTGCAAAGATGCAAGATCTATTGCTTGCTTTTGTCACTATATTAGAGACATGTTTTCCTAACAGAAATATCTATAGCTTGCGATAATGTATATGGAAAAGTTACAAGATCTAAACCTTGCAGGGATCACGAGTTGAGCATGATCTGTAGCTTGCAGTTGTTTGATTTGAAAAGTTTCTAGATCCAAAGCTTGCAAGGAACGCTAGCTGTGCAAGATCTATGGCTTGCAATTGTTCGATTTCCAAAGTTCCAAGATCCAAGGCTTGTAAGCATCTTTAATTGTGTAAAACCTGTAACTTGATATTTGCCAAACTGCTTGACTTGAAAAATCTGGGTGTTTTGATCGTAACATGTTACGAAGATATTTTTTCTATCGTGTAAATTGAGAACTGTGATCGTTGTCCAGAAAGGTAGTATTTTGGATTAATAATATATTTCTGCGATAATGTTGCACAAGAAACAATGGAAGAAAAGCAACTAAGGGTGATATCCCAGCATCTATCTATGTCTATGTTCGCTGCCCTCTTAAAATCTAGACATAAAACTTCTTTAAGTTTATCACATGGCACGTGTTCGAAATAGTAGTACCATCCGGCCTTTCTAGCTTGTAGTTGTTAGACTTGTGAGTTGTTGTGACTTTGTAGGGTCCTTCCCACATTGGGCATAGCTTTCATCGCTTCTCTGCTAGACTAGCTTCATTCTTGCTTAGCACTAGGTCGCACATCTGAAATTGTGTTTTGATTTTCTTCATTTTGCATGCATTAACTGATGCATTTGAATAACTTTTTAGTTACTTTTACTTGGTGGATTGCTAGTAGTAGTTGAGTTTATGTGACAAGGGGTTTAGATGGCTATTTTGGTTTTCTTGCCTAAATCCAATGTTTTGTTGATATAATTAGTAATAATGGACATCTTGTATCCACAGGCTCCTTGATATTCGTTGTGATTATCTGTAGTAGGTCACCTAAGGGTAATTTTTGTTTACATTCTATGTGAAGCCCGTTCGTAAGGGCGGTAGAAGATATTGAAGTCCGTTCGCAAGGATGATAGTAGAGATGAAGGCCACGATCATCAATGCGTGGTAGAAAAAGATTGAAACCAATGATAGGCGGCTACAGAGTTCGTAGTAGCCAACAGAGATAGGGAATCGTGGTCCGATGTTTTGTGCCTCAGTTCGATAATGATCCAAGAAGAATTAGCCTACAAAACTTGTTCTATTGGATTTTTCTTGTCGAGTACTATAAAATCGACTACTAAAACTCTCAAATCGAACTAACAGTTCTCCCGCAGTGAAGGAAACTACTTCAGACGCCTGAAGCACCAACAGGGACAACGCATGCTATGCATGGTTTGGCACCAATGGCCCGCACCATAGAAGATGCCCCACGCCAAGGAAGCTGATGTGAGGCATTGACGAGACTCTCGCCAGACATGATGCACCGGAGAACTGAGCAACAGACCCCTTCACGCGGCTAAGTATAGGTGCGGACGTCCTATTTAAGGCATCATGCGCTGTTCCAAGTCCATTTTGTCAAGATCAACCCGTGGTGTGTGGGAATCTACATGGCTCATGCCAACTTTTCAGATCAAAGCACCAAGTTTGACTACGGCCCGCGCAAATGGCCACGGGCGCGGTTCAGGACCTCAAATTTCATCACTCCGATGGTGCTCCACAGGAAACAACGCAGCTAGCGCCAGTACCAGACACGATCCGCACCAACCTCTGTGCCCCGCGCAATGTTGTAGATCTGTGCCATGCTTAAGAACAGGTGCCCCATTCCCATGAAGCGGTGCGTCCTATGCTAGGCCTTGTGTTCCATGCCAAGTACATCCACGGGTCGCATCATCTGTGACACCCCGCATCGGGCGGTGGCTGAGCTAGGGTTTACCCTATTTTGGGTCTATTTTTAGGCCCAATCTCCTACTACTATATATAGAACCTTAGTCTACTAGGTTTGGGAGACTTTTCATACTTTAGATCTCATTTTCAATTTCCAGAGTAGAAGAGATTCTCTCCTTAGGAAACTTTTTCTTCTATTCATTTTGCTTTGATCCTAAGATGTGGTATTCAAATCTTTATGTGAATTCCATGTCAAGGGAGTAGTTTCTGTAGCTTGGGATAATTATAGTGACTTGGTTATATCTTTATATTTTTGGAGATTCTATAGTTCATACTAATATTGTGTTCATAATATTATTGCGATTTTCTTTTGAGTTTGAATGCATGAGTATTACACCACATATAAGCACACACTTTGGGATGTATTCATGCTAGGTGCAAATATTGATGACCCTTGGGAAGGGAAACCTGGTTGTTTATTAAGGTGGAGGGGAACGAGTCTGCGTGGGTGTGCACACGAGAGATTCAAGGTCACCCCGATCCACTTACCATCGCACCAGTCTTATTCGACTTAGTAAAGCTATTCGAGAGGTTTTAAGTAGAGATTTCTTAAATAGTAGCAAGCTAGGGTTATAAGAAACCGTAGTATCACAGATAAGGTGGTTACGATCCTTGGGCCTAAATGATAGGACCCGAGGGGAGTAGTTGCATTCATGGTGGAAGCCTGGGACGTAATCGGGTGGTTGAGAATCAAAAATAAAAAATTGGTCGGACCTTGTTGTACTCCCCTAATTACGATGGCAGTGTTGATGAAGGGTTGTGAGAGCACCCACCATGACAGGGACAAGGAAGTGTATGGCATCGGCCACACCACGTGTTATGAACACACTATTAGGTTTGTTTAGATCTCTATGTGAAAGAAATGAGATAGAAGCATTAGATTGACCAAGTCACTCAATGATTTCCCCAAGTGCTCGCTTTATATCCTAGTTGTGTTATTTACTTTGCATGTTTTGTAGTTGCTAGATTGAAAATCCAACCCCCCTGCATGATTTCTTTACTAGCTTTTACTTTCACTCGTATAGATTGACGACTCGTACAATTGTGTTTCTAGTTGATACATTAGACCTAACATCTCTACGGACAAACCCAGGGCTTGCTTCTAACTACCCTTTAGGTAGTGTAGCAGTGAGATCGTGATGCAGAATATAAATTTCTATCATTGCCCTCTGTCCTCGACTCCAATTAATTAGCTACAATTAACAACCTCGGGTCAAGGCTGATCAAATTTTAGAATTGTTTTCGGGGATGCTATTGGTCTAGTTATCAACTTAGGTACAACACGTTAGTAGAGTAGTTAGTTTAGCTTTTATTTGTTTGTTTTTTTATGTTGTTGAATCTTCGTTGGGGTTGTTGTTATAGTTTTTTTGTTACCTTTTGATCCATTTTCTAGAGTTTTATTAAGAAGGGTATTGTTGGCCCTAGTTTATGGTACACACCTGTGCCACTAATTTAGGCATCTTACACTACCCGACTGAGAAAATAGGTGGTTAGAGGAGAAAGAGGTGAAGAACTAGGACACAAGTTTAACAGAGGCAAGAAGTGTTAGCAGAGGGTCCGTTAGCAATGACGAAAGACAACCGCACCCCACGGGATCTCATGGAACCCAACTTAGAGAATCAACCTCTATGCTTCACCTTCACGCCATTACCTGACAATGTGAGCTGTGATCTTAAGAGTGGTATGATCTATTGCCTTCCTACTTTCCACGGATTAACGGGGGAGGATCCGAACAAGCATCATTCAAAATTACATTTGGTGTGTAAGAACATGAAGCCTTCGGGAGTGTCCGAAGATGATTACAGCCTAAGAGCTTTCCCATTCTCCCTTCAAAGTGGTGCCAAGGATTGGTTCTATTATCTACCACCAGGGTGTATTGGACCGTGGATGGACACAAAGAGGAGATTCCTCTAAAAATACTTTTCAGCATCCAAGTCAGATGGGTTAAAGAATCAGTTGTCAAGCATCCAAGGTGCCACTGAGAGTATATACGACTATTGGGAGTGCTTCAAGTGAATTTTGGAAAGTTGGCCTTACCACCCATTTGAAGAAAGAGACTTGGTGTATTACTTCTTTGAAGGATTCTGTGACAAAGACATGCAGATAGTAAATGCCAATGATTTAATAGCTAACAAAATCCCCAAGGATGCAATGACACTTTTTGAGGAAATGGTAAATGGTATGCGGCAATTTGGCACTAGATCGAGAGTGAAGGCCTTGGATGATCCCACACAATCACCTAAGTTGGAGGAGAAAATCCAAGCTCTTGCTTCCAAGATGAAGGAGCTTTTGGGAGGAAAAGTGCATCAAGTTCAAGTGTGGAGTTTGCAATCTCAACCACAATTCCGAAGTGTTCCCCAAAGTCGTAGATGATCTACAATAGATGATGGAAATTGACTACAACAAATGGGAAAGACCACAACTGGAAAGACCAAGGAGTCCAGAAAACTACCTTTCCAACCGGAGGTGAATCCGAGGAATGTGAGTGCACTTAAATTATAAAGTGGGAAGGAAGTTTGCTAGACCGAGAAGAAAAAAATGCAAGAAGATGACAAGATAGTGGAAGCTACCAAATGACACTTTGAAGAGGAGGAGATTATGATCAAGAAAGCACCCTCCAAGGAACTTCCACCGCCCAAGGCACAAATCGCTATTCCACCTCCATTTCCAAATGCTTTGAGAGGATGGCCAAAGGTCGTGATCGATGATGCAAAAATTCAAAATGTGTTAAAAAAGGTCGAGGTAACCATCCCTATATTGGAATTAATAGAACCCATGCCATCTTATGCTAAATTTCTTAGAGTTGCATGCACAAAGAAAAGGCGTAGGCCAACTAAGAAATTAGGACATTTGAAAATGGGAGGCGTCACCAATTTGAATCATAAGAACTTGCCTAAGAAATGTGATGATCCTAGAATATTTTATATCAATATCTCTTTAGGTGGTAAACTTGTGGAACATGCCATGATAGATTTAGGTCCATCCATGAATGTTATCCCGTTTAGTCTATATGAATACCTAAAAATAGATGAGCTTAGGGATACAAGAGTAACTGTCCAACTTGCCGATCATTCACAAGCTAGTCCCCATCGACTAGTAAAGGATGTGATGGGAAAGTAGGCAAGTTCATTTTTCCAGCGGACTTTTATGTCTTTGACGTAGCACACGGCGGAAATGCACCACCAACACCTTTGGGGAGACCTTTTCTTAAAATGTCTAGGACTAAAATTGATGTTCACTTGGGAACCTTAACTCTAGAAGATGACATGTATAAAGAGGAATTTGATATCTATAAGTCTAGCCATGATTCAACAAAGTCATCTTTGATGTGAAAAGGTGTAACCTTGTGTGATGGGCATGACGAATCTTCTTGTGTGACAAACGAGCTTGAAGTTTTGAATGAGTCTTATAATGATGATGATTATGATGAATTGAATGATGTAATGGATAGTATGTCAGTGCTAGATTGTTTTTCTATGCTAACCAAGTTGCAGCAGGAAAGGGAGATGGTTGAGATTTTAAAACCTCCTCGACCTCCCTTAATCTCCAAAATGACATTCAGAGGGTCAATGATGTCAAGACATGGATATTCATTCCTATTTGCGGACAAAAGGACCAAAGGTATAGATGGCTCATTGTGGAGACCTCTCCACGACGATGTCATCGTGGGTGGTGTTGCCGATGGAAATTCTGTAGACCCACTGGTAAGTGTTTCTAACTAGGATGCATGAAAAAAGAAAATAAGTTGTGAGGACGACAATAAATATATGGTGTTTGTTTTGCTCTCCTTTTTTTTATTAGTGAGTAGGTAGTTTTTGCATGAATCTATGTTTTGCTATGTGGATTTTTGAAATGATATCTTGATGTTTTGGAAATTTGAGCTCAAGACTCATGATTGTGTTTTGAATGGAATTAAATTTGATGGATGACATAGTCTTTTAAAAAAGAGGGAAAAAACCTAGGATTAGGGAAATAGTTGTTGCATGCCTCGTGTCAGGTAGGCCAGCGTGAGGCTATCCTTCATGCCATAACTAGAACAGGCCAGGTGGTTTGGCCCGAGGCTATGCTTTGCGTCGGGCCCCTTGTGCACTTAAAATCAATTTTTCAATTTTCTTTGCTTCGATAATGATTTTTTGTTGAAAATTGTGATTCTCAAATTCAAAAATGCATTTTCGGTTAAGATTTTTGGAATTCCCTAATTCCTTATGATTTTTGAAAATACTTCCAAATGTCTTGTAATTAATTGGCTTGTACTATTGTCCCCTAAATTGAGCATTTTAAGTTCCATTCTTATCCTAATTGTATCTCTCACCCTAGTCTCCTAGGCTGAAATTCCATTTCCATAGTACACTTCTCCACCTAATTCTCTCATTTGCCACATTATTTCTTCTCAAGAAACACTCATTCTCACACTCTTGGTGAACTCGAATAATTGAAGCTTTTCTTCCAAAAGTTGGCAAATTTTGCTTCTTTTTTTGTGGGTCTTGCAAATCTCACCTTCAAATTTTGGGCAACCCATTGAACTCTATGCTTATGTGCGTTAGTTGACATTGTGGTGTTGTTATTTGAAGCATGAATGTGAATAAGTGTGTTGTGAGATATATGTTTGTATTTGAGTTTGTATGCATGATCTTGTGTTGAAGAGGATGTTGGGAGGATCGATGTGCTATTATGCTTGAAAGATATGATCTTTGGTGTTGGGTGATTTGGGAGAGAGTAAATCTTGGTTGCATGATTTAATTGAATGGGTTGGTGATAACTTATATAAGATTGATGTTTGATGAGGAATGTTCTTGTTTAAATAGCTACCATGCTTAGAATATCATGTTATGAATGTTTGGGCTGTTTGGGAGAATGTTATCTCATTGGATTGTAGGCCATGCTTTGTTTATGATCATATCACCACTATTGTCCTCATTTTGTTAGGATTCCACGTATGAATAATGCCTCGGAGAAGTGCAAGTCCACTAGGGGTGAGAAGCGGAAAAAGTTGACAAAGGGTGCAAACCTCGAGTCGACAATTTCCATTCTTCCTAACCCCGCATTTGTGATAGAGGAGTTTATGGGTTTATCCAACATTTCCATGACTACAGCCCAGAGGTGGAGGAACTTGGGGGAGCTGAAGTGGAGCATTTTAGAGATAGGGTTTGCTTGCACGGACACCTTGGCGGTTCTGGATTCACTCGAGGTGGTCACTTACATGTTGAGCTGAGTAGGTCTAGAGGGATTCTTGAGAAATGCTCCAAGCCGTACATTAGGTGGACCCTAGAGTTCCTAGGTACTCCATGGCCGGTCATAGATGATGATGGATACAAGGCGATCAAACTCAACCTGGGTAACAAGGAGTACAAGATGACCCACCGGGAGGTTGCATGAGCCTTTGGGTGGAGGTATGGCAAGGAGATCAATAAGACACATTGACAAGGTTTACCTTTCTCTCTTGGGCACTTTTGGGTGCAGTTGACGGGTACAGATCGGAAGAACCAATGCAAGAGTACCACCATAGTTCATCCAACGTTCTGTTATGTTCACTGAATGTTGGCTATAGGAGTCTTTTGCCACAATAAACATATGCAATGCCTGGGTTTGAATGTTTATTGCCTTTGTAAATGACTCCCGAAGGTAACCTTTACCCAAACTTGGTGGGGGTAATTTGTGCAGGAATGTTTAGCGATGGGAGACAGGAAGAGTGAAAAAAATTCCAGGGGAGGCATGTATGGTCTTTTGACGGAGTATTTAGGTCATCTGGTTACACAAAGGGCTCTAGATAACTTGGGGAGATCAGGAAAAAGGTACAACATTGAGAAGTTAAAAATGGTATCAATGGTGGGACTGACGACATCGGAAGGTAGATATGTATGTCTCTATGGCAGAGCGAGCACGTGTAGCTTCGTGATTCTTCCACAACTGGAGCGCACCACCATTGACCATGATACTAGCTTAGATGATCTATTCATTTTGTCGGATCGGAAGTTTGAGAAGGAGTTCTATAGAGTTATGTCCAACCCTGAGATAGATGTTGAGGAGGCCGAGGGTGAGTCCACTCTCAGAGCACCTCCTAGTAGCTCTTCCTTATCTATGGCCATGATTGACCACTTACATTCACTTGGGGACAAACCTTTAAGCTCTACTCATGTGTTGTAAGAGGTATTCCAAGCGATAGGGGGAATGCACTTGCAAGTTGAAGATCTTATCTCTTGGATGGATAGCAAGAAGCCACACTACAAGAAACCAGGCACATGGATAAGAGCTTCATGAGTCATGAGAACGAAGGCCGTTCAGGGCCGCGAGAGTGAGTATCACTATTCTCCCTACCTCACCAACATTTTAACATGATTTTTGTGCATTGGACAATTTGCATGTGCAAAGTGTGGGGAGGGAGTAGTGAGCACTTTGGAATGATTTTTTTATTTGTTAATTATGTGGGTTTTCGTTGAGGGATGATTTTGGATGAACATTTGGTGGTATGACATGCTATGCTAGGACTTCTAGTTTTCATGGGGTAGGATGTTTTAGAAATTGGTGGTGTATTTTTATGTTTTGACTATCTTTAGTAGTATGAAGCTCACTTTTGGAGCATTTTTGTGCTACACCTAAAAGAATGGAAAAACATGAAAAAATGAAAAAAAATACAAAAACCTGGACAATTCAAAACCCCAAAAGGGCGACTTGGTAACATGAGGAAAAGCCCAGATAGGTTGAAAGAACTAGGTAAAAATGAGAGGCTAGGCTTGGCTAGGTTTACGAGCCTAGGAAAACAATGAGAGACCACGAGGTAAAAGGTGAGAAGTGAGTACCCTTTGTCCGTTATAGCTAGGATGAAAACCCAAAAGGGCTCCTAGGCAAAATGAGAGAAAACAAAAAACTAGGTTGAATGCATGCTTTCGTGTTGGATTGTTTTTGAAGACTACTCTTTGATTGCTTTTGGAATCATTTCGGGAAAAGTAAGAGAGCTTGACACTTATCTTTTTGGCTCACCTTTTTCCACTCTTTACTTTTGGGTGGTTTGATTACTATGTTTTTCGGGGAGTGTGAGAGTTGTGAGATTCTTACTTTCTTGGGGAAACAGGGTAATCTTGGAATAAGTTGAATGCTTCAGTTACCTTACTCTTGCATGCTAAATTTCGTTGATTCTTTTTCTTGTCTTCTATTTACTCTAGGACAAGTAAAGGGTTAATTGTGGGGAGTCTTATCAGCTTCATTTTGCATGCGTTAACCGATGCATTTGATATAATTTTTATTTACTTTTACTTGGTGGATTGCTAGTATTAGTTAAGTTTACATGACAAGATGTTTAGATGGCCATATTTTGGTTTCTTGTCTAAATCCCGCATTTTGTAGACTTAATTGGTACTAATGGACATCTTGTATCCACGGGCTCCTTGATCTTCACTATGATAATCTTTAGTAGGTCACCCATGGGTACTTTTTGTATTCATTCTATGTGAAGGCCGTTCGTAAGGGAAATAGAAGATATTGAAGGCCGTTCGCAAGGAAGGTAGTAGAGACAAAGGCCATTCACATTAGAATGGTAGGAGATGAAGGCCACGATCATTAATGCATGGTAGAAGGAGATTGAAGCCAAAGATAGGCGGCTAGAAAGTTCATAGCGGCTAATGGAGAAATGGGGAATCATAGTTTGATGAGTTGTTTCTCAGTCCGAGAAAGATCCAAGAAAAATTTGCCTTGAAGACTGGTTCCATTGGATTCTTCATCTTGAGTACTATAAAATCAACTACTAAAACTCTCAAATTGGACAAACGATTCACCCGTAGCAAAGGAAACTAGTTCAGCTGGCTGAAGCACAAATGGGACGGCGCAAGACATGCATGGTGTGGCACTAACGGCCCACGCTAAAGGAGATGCCCCACACCAAAGAGACCAACGCAAGGAATTGATACAACCCGTGCCACATAGGATGGTCCGCAACACTGAGAAACAAACCCCTCTACGCGACTAAGTAACGGCTAGGAACGTCCCATTTTAGGCTTCCCGCACTGTTCCAAGTCCATTTTGTCAAGGCCAGACAATAGGGCATGGGAATCTACACAACTCGCACCAAGTATTTTAAGCAAAACACCAAGTCTGACCACGGCCCGCGCCAATGACCACGGGGGTAGATTAGAACCTCAAATTTTAACATTTTGATAGCGCTCCGTAGGAGACGATGTGGCCCGTGCTAGTGCCAAACGTGACCCATGCCAACCCCCACTTCCCATGCCACGTTGAAGATTTGCGCCACACTCAAGAACAGGCGCCCCGTGGTAGGCCTCACGTCTCGCGTCAAGTACATCCATAGGTCGCATCATCCGTGATGCCCCATGCCGGGCGGCGGCTGAGCTAGGGTTTACCCTATTTTGGGAATATTTTTAGGATGAATCTCCTACTACTATATATAGAACCTTAGTCTACTAGGTTAGGAGACTTTTCATACTTTAGATCTCATTTTCACTTCAAGAGTAGAGGAGATTCTTTCCTTAGGAAAATATTTCTTCTTTTCATTTTTCTTTGATCCTAAGATGTGGAATTCAAATCTTTATTTGAATTCCATGTCAAGGGAGTAGTTTCTATAACCTAGGGATAATTTTAGGGACTTGGTTATATCTTTATGCATTTTGAGATTATATAGTTCATTCTAGTTTTGTACTCATAATATTTTTGTCATTTGCTTTTGTGTTTGAGTGCATGAGTATTACACCACATATTAGCAAACACTTTGGGTTGTATTCATGCTAGGCACAATTATCGATGCCCCATCGGGAAGGGAAACTTAGATGTTTGTATGGGTTGAGGGGAACAAGTTTGCGTGGGTGTGTGCATGGGAGATTCAAGGTCACCCTGATCCACTTACCATAGCACTGGTCTTAGCCGACTTTTTAAAGTTGTATGAGAGGTTCTGGGTAGAGATAGCTTAAATAGTAGCAAGCTAGGGTTACCAGAAACCCTAGTATTATAGATAAGGTAGCTGCGATCCTTGGGCCCAAATTGATAGGACCCAAGAGGAGTAGTTGCATTCGTGGTGGAAGATCGGGACGTAATTGAACAGGGGAGAATCAGACCTACAACAATGGTTGGACTTTTTTGTACTTCCATAATTATGATAGCAGTGTCAATGAAAGGTTGCGAGACCACCCGTCATGACAGGTACGGGAAAGTGTATGCCATCGGCCACACCACATGTTATGGACACACTATTAGGTTTGTTTAGATCTCTATGTGAAAGAATCGAGGATAGAAAATCCTATGTGATTAGATTGACCAAGTCACTCAATGATTTCCCCAAGTGCTAGCTTTATATCATAGTTGTTTTATTTACTTTGCATGTTTTGTAGTTATTAGATTAAAAATTCAAACCTCCCCTCCTGCATGTTTGCATTACTAGATATTCCTTTCACTCGTACAGATTGATGACCCGTACAAGGTTGTATTTCTAGTTGATTAATTAGACCTATCATATTTGTGGATGAATCCAGGGCTTGCCACTAACTACCCTCTAGGTAGTGTAGTAGTGAGATTGAGGTTCATAATATACATTTCTATCTTTGACCTCTGTCCTCAGTTCGGGTTAATTAGCTACAATTAACGACCCTGGGGCGAGGTGGGTCATGTTTCCTTTACTTTCTGATTGTAAGCTCTCATCATTCTTTCCTTGCACTTAGCTTCTGTGATCATTTCCAGATCCCCTTTCTCTTCCAATTCGTTAAGTTCCAACCTTATCAGGTTCAGGTTGTCTTTCCCCTTCTAATCGCACACTCAAAGGCTTGCAATGCCAATTTCCATTAGTATAACTGCTTCGCAGCCATAAATCAGACTATACGGTGTTTTTCCTGTTGGTTCTCGAGCAGTTGTTCTATACAACCATAAGGTATTTGATAATTCATCTACCCATCCAGTTTATTTTCCTTCCAGCCACTTCTGGATTCCTTGAACGATAGTCCTGTTTGTTCCCTCTAATTGGCCATTGGATTGAGGGTGCGCTATAGAGGTGAACTTCTGGAGAATTCCAAACATAGAACACCAATCCATGAATAAGATGCTTGTGAACTGCATACCATTATATGTTACAATGGTATGTGGTAACCCGAAGTGACATACTATCTTTTTCCATACGAATTTCCTTGTGGCTTCAGCTTTGATTGACCCTAATTGCTATAACTAGGATTTTAGCATTACTTTTTTACCTCTTGGGAATGGTTCAAATAAGTCAATCCACCATTTATCAAATGGCCATGCTCTATATATTCCTGTCAAAGGTGCTTGTGGCTCATGTGACAGTGAAGTATTGATTCGGAAACTTCTACATTTAAGTACAAAGTTGTGCACGTAACTGAACATAGTCGGCCAATAGTATCCAGCTCCAATGATCTTCTTTGCTATCATTCTTGATCCTTGATGCGTTCCACAAAGCCCTTCATGAACCTGTTGTAAATGTTTTTCGATTGGGCTGATCCTACACATTTAATCCTCGGAGACAGAAAGCCCTTCTTGTACAAGGTCCTATCTTCGTAGGAGTAATTGGTAGAACGTAACTCTAACTTCCTAGCCCGCATCTTATCTTCAGATAGTGTTCCCTTGTTGAAGCAATTTATTAGTGATGTCATCTAGTTTACTTCATCTATTTCAACTATCGACACAATAGTTGACACTGTGCTTCTAACTGGAATGACTTCTACCACTACATCTCCATGCTCTCTGAGAGGGTCAAACCATGTTGTCGCTAGCTTGATTAGTGCATCTGCCTAAGTATTTTTGCTTCATTGTACATGATGTATTTTGAAGTATTCGAGCTGTGCTATTAGTTGTTGATCTTTCCTTAAGTATTTCACCATCTGTGCTTCTCGTACTTCATAGTCTTCTCGTACTTGCTGGACCACAATTGGAAAATCACTAGACACTCGAACCTGATTGTAAGGTCTAGTCCACTGATCAAGGCCTCAAATTCTACTTTGTTATTGGTAAGTGGGAAATTGAAGCGTAGTGAGAATCTGTGTTCGCCTCCATTTGGTTCATGAATAAAAATCTTGCCCCACATCCTTCTCTGTTGGACGCACCATCAATGAACAATGTTCATGCCACTTATTCCCATTTGGTATTGTCTTTATCGATCCTTAGGCTCTGATACATGCTCACTTTTTTTGCTTCTTCACTGGTAATTTCTGCAATGAAGTATGCTAGTGCCTGTGCTTTGGTTGCTGTTCGTGGTTAGAATTGAATCTCGAATTAGCCTAATTCTAGGGCCCACTTTGTCAGTCTTCCTAATGATTCGGGCTTGTTGAGGACATTCTTGATTTGAAAACCAGTGTAAACCACGATGTGATGAGTATGGAAATACGTTCGCAGTCTTTGTGTTGAGTATACCAAGGCTAGGGTTAGTTTCTCCACTAGAAAGTACATTTTCTATGCACTCTGTAATTTTCTGCTAATATAATAGATTGGTACTTGTTTTTGGTCTTCAAGATGAACCAAAACAGAGCTGACCGCATTCTGTGAAATTGCTAAATATAAATATACGTTTCTTCAAGGGTGGGAGATTTCAGCGTTGGTAGTGTTAGAAGCTGTTTTTTTAAAACCATCATATGCTATTTGGAATTCTTAACTCCAGCTAAACTTCTTGGCCTTTATTAGAACTTTGAATCGTGGGAAATGTTTTTCTGCCACTTTGGAGATGAACCTGCTGAGTGCTGCTAGTGACACCCTTGAACTTGTACCTATTTGACAGTTTGCGGCTGAGGAAGATTAACTATGGCTTAAATTTTCTCTGGGTTGACCTCAATTCCCTTTGAGGACACCTTGTATCCTAAGAAATTTCCTATGCCAACCCCAAATACACACTTCTTGGGGTTGAGCTTTATCCCTATGGCACTTAGTGTGTCTGACATTTCTTGCAAATTCGCAGCGAAGCTATCCACCTTCCTGCTTTTGATAACCATGTTATCGACATATACTTTAACATTTTTCTCTAATCGATTACGAATTGTGTTATCCACTGCTCGCTAGTATGTTACCCATGCATTTTTTAGCACGAACGACATTTTTACGTAACAGATTGTCTTAAAGCTTGTTATAAAAATCATTTTCTATGCGTCTTGTTGATTCATTAATATTTGATATCCCGTGTACGTGTTTAAAAGCGCTAGCACCTGATACCCTGAAATTGCCTTAACTAGCTGATCAATTTTTTATAGAGGATAACAATCCTTGGGGGACGCTTTATTCAAATCTATGAAATCAAAGCACATCCTCCATCATGCGTCTGACTTCTTTACCCTAATAGGGTTTGCGAGCCATTTTGGGTTTATGACCTCCTTTATTATGCCAGCTTGAAGCAGTGCTATAACCTCTTCTTTGATTGCTTTTTGCCTATCGCTGGCGAAGCTACACTACTTTTGTTTAACTGGTTTAACAGGTTTAACCACATCACTGGTATTCAAAGATTGTGTAGTGATGTGCGGGTCTACATCTTCCATGTTATGAAGACTCCATGCAAAAGTTTCTCTGTGACTTCACAGGATTTCTATGATTCTCTTCCTTTCTTCATTGGGAAGGTATTTCCCTACCCTTACCCACTTTGAGTTGTTTTTGCTATCCAGGCTAACCAGATCTGTTTCTTCTTCTAGGTCTGCTGCCGATTCTGGCCAATGTAGTAATTCTCAATTGAGATCGTGTTAACCATCTTCACTTTATCTCCCAATCGTCCTGCCTTCATTGCGATGACCATGCATTGCCTCGCAGTTTGCTGGTTTCCTCTTATAGTTTCAATTCTAGCCGGAGTTGGGAATTTCATGACTAGGTGATAAGAGGACCATAAGGACTTTGTTCTGTTCATCTGTGGTCTTCCTATGATAGCATTAAATGTGCTTGGAGTGTCCATGACTACGAAGTCACACATGATAGTGCAATTTATCCTGCTTTCCCCAATAGTGATCGGTAGTTGTATATTGCCCAAAGGCGTTTCTGATCTCCCTGTGAATCCAACTAGTGAGAACGTGAATTTTCTGAGGTCCATTTGCTCGAAATCCAGCCTGTCAAAGCAGTCGACAAATAGTATTTTGACTGTACTTCCATCGTCTATGAATACTATGTGTACAGTAGCATTTCTAATTTTTGCTATAATGACCATGGTGTCATTCTGAGGCAAAGCATTTGGCACTTCATCCTCTTCGTTGAAGTTGATCGCCTCATCTGATCGGAATGTTTTGTAAATAGGTTCTTACGGGGGAGAACATCGTGCTCTAGCTTTCTAAGCATTGTTGGACAATGACTATGTAGATCCATGTATCGACAAGATAACTGTTTCTGGTATTTCATCGCCTTCATCCTCATTACAGTCAATCCCCACGGTTATCTTTTGATTCTTTGGCAATGTGGACACTGTCCACTGATTCCTTGCTAAGGTGTTTGTTGTTTTGGTATTTTTGCCATACTGGCTTCCCCTTTCTTTTCTATATTAACCTATGAAGCCATTCCTCAAATTTTCTTCAATTTGTCTTCTTAGGTCTATGAAATACTCGATGTTATAGTCATGGTCCTTGTGGAAAGCACAGTAATATTCCCTGGTTGTTTTTATGGTGGTTCTAGCCTGGGTGCTGGTTCTTAGAATAAATCCGTGTGTGCTTGCCATATTTATTTCATTGGCCTTGTCAAAGGTGCATCTTGAAATGTTGTAGTCTGCAAAACTGGTTCTCTTCCTTTGAAAGGGATGCTTCCCTTTCCCTTTTTCATGAATCCCTTCTGTGAAGAATCTGCTTCCATCATTTTCTTTTTTCCTCTTTCCCCCTCTATCTTTGATTGTTTGCTTTGTCCATTCGCACATGCTGCTCAATCATCTTTCGTAGCTCCCTTGGGGTTTTAGGCATGTTCTTTGTTAGCTCTATATAGAACTCTTCTGATTGCATTCCTCCTGTGAATGCACCTAATGAAGATTGGAATGACAAGTCACAAAACCGCAAGCTTTCTGTAACAAACCGATTATGTTATTCTGCTAGGCTTTCATCATTTCGATGGGCTATGTTTTTGAGATCTACGATCGTCTTAGTGAACTTTTGTTTCAGGTAGAAGCGTCCCAGGAATAGGTCAGACAACAGTGAAGGTTTTCATGACAAGTGATCGATGTTCTTGTCAAAAATACGGGTAATGCTTGCAAACAAATTCGATGTCCGCATCACAAAATCTCATGATGTTTCTGTATGTGATGAGACGTTAAATGCATGTATTTTTCAAAGCATTTAACATCTCTTTTGTCATATTTTTGTTGTAAGATTGCTAGATTTAGATAGGTTTACATGATAAGGGGTTTAGATAGTCATTTTTGGTTTTTATATCTAAATCTTTCATTTTGTAACCTATGTTTAGTCTAATGGATTTTTGGTCCTTACGAGCATCTAGATTCCATTTTGTAAGCTTAATTTGTAGATTTCTTGTGAGTACTTAGGAGTGGTTTAGTAAAATCCATTCAAAAGGATGGTAGAAGATGGAAGGCCACTCACAAAGTGGTAGAAGATAAAGTGAAGAAAGAAGAGCAAAGCAAAGGGTGAAGAATGATCTATGTTTTGAAGCAGAGTTCTGGGAATTTTCTAAGAAGAATCAGCCTCCAAGAGTGGTACCATTGGATTCCTCTTCTCGATTACTATAAATTGACTACAAGAACTCCCAAAATGGATCAACAGTTCACCCGGAGGAAGAAAAATAAAACGGGAATTTTTTTTCTGCCGCGACTCGCAACAAATGTGTCACAACTCACGAAATGTTGATCTGGAAGCTCACAATTTTCCTGATATGGCCGCGACTCGTGACGGAGGCATCACGACTCGCAACAATTACCCTGCAACTTGCTTTTTTACTTTACTAATAGCTTTTCACCTCTTCTTCCCCAACTCTCTAAGCCCAACTTGGGAGCTCCAAAACCCTAATTTTTCACCATTTTCTTCCATTTCTTCTTCTTTATTTGTAGTTCTTTGTTCTATGTTATGGGTTTTGATTATCTAGCTTAGTTTTGTACTTGAGAGCAATTGATTGAGACTTCCTTTTTAATGTCTAGAGAATCATTTCTATCTATTTATTGCTTTCTCTATTGTGAATTTATTGAGCTATGAATGTAGATTGTTAATGGAATTAATGTTGTTGGAATTTAGATATGCATTACATTTAAACAATGGCGAACATCCAAGTCTTCCCAGTATGGTAAATCGAAGAAAATGGACCGTTTCTTCCACGGTCCGTCTATAGCCCCACGACCATTTGATAACTTCTACAATTGTACCTCAATCACCATCAAATGATCAAACACAAAATGTAAATATCTCTACGAACCAAAACCATACATGAAATCCTTAATATCCATAAATTTAATTAAAGAAAAAGATACCTTCAAGGGGCTCCATTGTGGAAAATTCAAATCCTTCATTAACTAAAAACAACATTAATGAACCTCTTGTTCCAAAAATCCCATTTTTAACCTGCTAAAAAGGGGTAGGTGAGCATTTAATGCTATTTTCTACACCAGTATTTAGACTTTACCGGTGTATCTTAAGCATTTTACACCAATAAAATCCGATACCGATGTACATTTACAACAAAATTGAGCATATTTTCCGGTCCTGCACCGGTACAATCACAATACCAGTGCGAAAACTAATAGTTTCGGCACTAAATTTCAGAATAAAAATTTATTTTTGCACTGTCATTAAAAAAATACTGGGGCATGATCAAGTCCTACGCCGATGCTAATTGTAATCGGTGTACAGATGCTAATTTTTCCCACTATTTTTCATTCTGCACCGGTAATTTTCCATTAGCGATTTAAAAATTTGACCTATTCGCGCCAAATTAATAAAAGGTAAATAAGTACGCACCAGTAATCATGTACCGGTGCACATGCTAACATGTGCACCTATAAAATTAACTATTTGAATAATACCGGTGCAATATATTTCAAATTGGTACATCGGTAGTACCAACAATGGTGCAAAAATAGGTGAACTTTTCACTGGTTGACAGGATACCGGTGCGTATGTACTTATTTGGATCGGTACCAATGGTAAAATGATAATTACCGGTGCAATTAGTTGTATACGCACCGGTATACCAGTACTCATGAATTTATACCGGTGCGTATGTACCTATTTTCCAGTAGTTCCGCAAGCGTGGTAGTAGATAGTAGAAGGACATTCGCAAGGATGATAGTAGACAGAAGGCCACAAGTCAGATCGTGGTGGTAGATGGAACCAAGCATGAAGAAGAAGTCGAAGTCCAACATTGAAAAGCTGGGAAGGCCGTGTAAATAAACATACACTACAAGAGACAACACCTTTTACCTCAGTTTTTTGTCCAAACAAAACCGAGGTAAATATTACTGGAGTAAAAAGTGGGTTTTTTACTGCAGTTCAGAGCCGAGGTAAAAAGGTGCATGTTACCCCGATTTTTAACCGACATCGGTTGAAACTTTTAGCGACGTCGAATATAGATACAAGACCGACAACTAAAGAACGTACGTGCAACTTCGTTCAAGGCGACATTAGTTTCTGGAAGCTGCGAGTTCATTGAATGCCTGGTGCAGTCAAAGGTGAATGAAATGTGGAAACATCGTATAAATCAATGATAGTCCACACAGAGTACGAGATCGCATGATTTTGACCACGCACGTCTAGTGCTAGCTACTAAAAGCTACTAACTACATAGAAGCAACATAAGTTTTATCTAATTCACCTCCCCTACACTTAAAGCTTACATTGTCCTCAATGCATATACACAATTTGGGACATATGTCAAAGGAAGGAAATTGAAGAGCACTTTAAACAATGAACACTAAAACCTACAATCATGGATCTAGTGAACAAAATACCATCACCACAATATACTACCCGTAACCTCTAATCAAGCAAGTGCATTCACAACCACTATCATACACCATAAAATGATTAAAGAATTAGTTCACAATGGAGAGTTACCTCATAGGTTTTGAGTTGTGTGTTTCAAGGGTTTTGAGGGAAAATGGGGTTCGGTGGTATTTTGGGGCTAGCAGGTAAGAAATGGTGATTTAGATGTAGGAGGGTATGTGAGTTTCACGGGTCTTGCACATCTACACACCCCGTGAATTTTGGGGGGTTTTGTTCTCCTCATTGTCTACCATTTTGAGCATCACAAACCATGTACATCCACATAATCAATGAGTAAGACTCCTCCTAACCTCGTTTGCTTGCCTTCTTTAAAAAACCATATGCTTCCTACAAAACAAACATGCACACCAAGTGTAATAGTGTTCCAAAACCAAAAGCTAAAAATAGGAAAACACACCAAAAATACTAAATATCTACAACACAATGCAAAGGGACATCTTATCCTCTCACACATATTCCTCAAATAAGAAACATGACATGAAAAGAGAGGGAGGTAAACAAATTGATAGGCAATCATAACTTCCCAATGCATTATTCCCACATAAATATCCTCAAATGTGCCCCAACATGAAATTCTAATAAAGCCACACTAAATAAGTATCAATAAATATCCACACAAAGAAACAACTAGTGTGCATGTAATTGGTGGTAGTTTAGGTGGTGGAGTGTAGTGGTGTCTAATGGTTTGGGGGTAAGAATGAGAGGATAAAATTTAGGATTTGTTTTCAAAGAAAAACTAACTAAAATATTTTTTTGAAAGCTTGGGTTTCCACCCGAGAAACTCGGTATATTTAAGATCGTCGGCACAACCCTAATGTTATCCATATGGTGCAGGTTTGTACCCCATCACTATAGGCAACCAAAAATGGAGAGGTGGGGGTAAGAATCTTCCAAGAGTAATATTTAGTGGAGGAGGAGTCAACCTTAGAGGAAATAGGTTGTTTGGAAGCTTAGCATATTCAACGAGCTTCTATGTGGTTTCCTCTAAGGGTTCCGAAAATGGGGGAGTGAGTTATATATGGTGAATTAAGTATATTAGCCCATTCCTCAACTTCTTCACTCTCAACAAATCACTACCTATATTCTTTGGATTCATCTACCAAAACCTCAAGTTCAACTAGGGATGGTTCATTTTTGGAATATTTGAGTTTTTAGTTGGCTCACCCTTTCCATCAAATAACTCACTTGCCTTTCAACTCCCTCAATGCTTAGGGATAGTTGAGTTCCCAAATCTCTAATGTTTCTATGCAATTGTGATTGGAGTAACTCATTACTCTTGGTCACATTAGCTATAGCTTACAAAATTTCTCCATAGTCAGATTTGGGAATCAATCATAGGGATTGGTTTTGGGGCATTGTATAGGTTGGTGAAGTCCAACTATCTAGCCCAAAGTGTTGCTTTTCCATTGTATTTCCATACCACAAGTTTGAGTTACCACGAAACCCCAAATTGGGAAAATAATGGTACGGTTACCAATCTCGATCCCATCGACCGTCGGAACCAACAACTACAACCTCTCTCTTATATTCGCTCATCCAAGAGCAAAACTCCGTAGGGTGGTCGCAATGACATATCCTAAAAAATTACACTATTCGAGCCTCTCTTCTTCTTTTTAAAATAAAAATAAAAACAAAGAAAACACATAAACTTTAGAATTGAAATGCAAGGGTCCTCAGTTTGCACCAAGAACTCAAGCAATAGCTATTCCAGAAAACAACAAACAAACAAAAGAACGACACTAACTACTCTAATAACAAGCTATGCAAGTTAACAATAAATCTTTTGACTAGCATCCCTGGCAGTGGCACCAAAAATTTATCCACCTCCCTGTGGGTTCGTTAATAAACAACCTTTTTACGAGAGATCTATTAACCCATGGAGAAGATGAAGATTAAAGATAGAAGATTTGTTTGTTGCTCTTGTTCCTACTACCAAGTTACCTAGAGGGTAGATAGTGGCAAGACCAAGGTTGTCCACAGAGATGCTAGGAATCTAAAATTTAACTACACATAGTTGTAATCGGGTCATCAATCCGATCATGTGTTACGAATAGCTAATGTTGATAGACAGGTTTAGGAGGGGTTTTTATCAAACAACTACAAGCATGCAAGAACACAATAGAGTCAAACAATATATCACTAGCACTTGAATATTTATGTAACATGACCGGTAGTATATTTCAATCCTAGATTCAATCACATTGAAGACATACAAACTTATCCTAATGCTTATGCCACATAGTTCGGTCGATGGTCAACACTTCCTCCTATTGTCACATGAGGATGCTATTGTAATATTCCATCGGCACCGCCTCCGTAATTAGGGGAGTGCAACAACGACCCTGCCTGCTGTGCAGGTATGATTCTCCCCTGGAAAATTACGTGTAGGGCACTCCACTATGAATGCTTCTCCATAGGCTTACATAGGAAAAGTGATAGGCACCTTATCGTAGACTCTAAGGTTGCAAATTATGCTAACCCTAGTTTTGTACTATGTTATTTCTATCCTTAACCATTCGTGCTTAAAGTTCATCTAATACTATTGTACGGTTGATCGTAACGTTGACTCAGCGACCGACATGCATACACCCATACAGTCCAGGACAATCGTTAACCCTATTACATCTAGGTTTCACTCCCTGGGGGATATCAATAAATGTGCTAACATGAAAGTATCCTAGGGGTATGCCAACATAGTGTAACAATCATGCAATTAAAAAGAATGTAAAGAACAAGCCAACATAATGTTCATAAGCATGTAAAGATAGGTTGATCTTAGAATCTCACTAAATAACAACCAAATCATGAACACAAATATAAATCCTAAAGATTAATAACTACTCTACTACAAATAAATCCATAGCATTCATTAGATTAAATGCCATTGATGTAAGAAAAAGAAAAGAAAACAGAGGGGAAAGAGAAGAAGAACTCTAGAAAGAAATCTCCTCTTCCTTCTACCTACTAAGAAAATAATATCTACAATGTGCCTACTTTTTAAACCCTAGTAGACATAGGCTCTTAAAAACCAAGAATGCTCTACCCTTAGGCCTATAAAGTGGAAAAGGGTGATAGGCACCTTATCGATGGCACTAGGTTCGCTAAACTGTAGTTTTGATAATAAATGTTATCTCTACCCGTAACCCTTTGGACAAACTCGCCAGCTAAGACTGTTGTGCCGTCATCGTAATGGTAAAATTAAAAAAAGACCTACGCGCACACACCCATGTGGACCCGAACTCTGCTACCCATATCCCATTCATGTTTCTCTTCCCCGGGGAGTATCAATATGTGCACCAACATGAATGTAGACTAGAGTGTGTGCTAATAGAGTGTATCATTCATGAAATTATAAAACTTCAAGAACAAGTCAACATAATATCACAAGCACATAGAATTAGGAAGACCTAATGAATGTCACAAATCATAAATCAACACATGATTACAAATACTATCCCCAAGCTATAAAACTACTTCTTAAACATGGAATTCAAGTGTTTTATTGAATTCCACATTTTTGGCCAAAACCAAAATAAAGAAAAGAAAGAGAAAGAACCTAGAGAGAAGAGAGAATGTTTTTTCTCTCTAAGCTACTCTTGAATCCTAAAATATGATCTATGAGATGATAAAACTGCTAACCCTAGTAGAATAAGTCTATATTTATAGTAGTAGGGGATTAGGCCTAAAAATACGCCCAAAATAGGACAAAAAATATGAGGCGTCGTGCTAGCATGGCTTGTTGGTCTAAGTACGGACTGCGTTGCTTGTGCTGGCGTGGGGTGCTAGTTTTGGCAAGGTCATGCTGGTGCGGTCCATGTCAACCAGCGCGGGTCGTTGTCTGGAGCTCTTTGTTTGCACTTTTGATCCATACCCCGTGTCTTTTAGTGCGGGCCACCAATCAGATATTTATTTAGCCCTGTTTCTTAGCACGGGCCACACTATTCTTCACACCCTGGGGCTGGTCTTGAAAATTTTGAATTGAAACCATGCGACCGTGTGAATCGGAATGGTCAGCGCCTATACTTAGTCAAATTTGGAGTAAAAAGAGCACCTGGGGACATGACCATCCAAACTTGGCATGACCCGTGCTGGGATTTAGCACGGTCCGTGTTGCTTGGCATGACTCATGCCAAAGGCCCCTGACGTGGGCTATGTCTCACGGTATGGGCCGTGAATGGCTTAGGCTTGTGCTGGCCATGCATGATCCATGCTGACCCGTGGCTGGTTCGGCCGGCTGACTTTTTTATAATGTTGTGAATGAGTCGTTGGTCCAATTTTAGAGTTCTTGTTGTCTATTTCATAGCTCTCGAGAAGAAGAATCCAATGGTGCCACCCTCAAGGGATGATTCTTATCGGATCTTTCCCAAAATATTGTGCAACTCACAGACAAGAATCATCTACTTCTTCGTTGGCCTCTTTGAACTTCAAATCCACCTATCTTTAGCTCAATCATTCTGCTACCATGATTTAGATTTTGTGGCCTTCTTCTGCTACCATTCTTGCAAATGGCCTTCAAAATCTTCTACCGTCCTTGCAAACTGCCTTCTATATAAATGTGATGAAAAGTACCCACGACCCAACTACTAGTGATGATGAAAAAGAAGACCTAGGTGGCCTTGGATACAAGGTAGCCATTAATATAAATTAATTCTACAAAATGCGGGATTTAAAAAGAAAACCAAGCATGGACGTCTAAACCCTTGTCGTGTAAACATAGTACTAGCAATCCATCAAGTAAAACAAGCTAATTATTATAACGAATGCATTGGATAACACATACATAATGATGCACATCAATGACAAAGACCATTTTAATAAAAATGGCCTGCATCCATACTTAGCCATTTTAGGATGTTGGGCGACACGCGTCATGCTGAGACCAGTGGCTCATGCCAAGGGAGGCTGGCATGGGCCGTATTGATCAGGAGCCTCGTGCTAAGGCATGTTAGCACAGGCCGTGCTAGACCAGGCACCTTACGCTGGTGCCTTCTGGCATGCCCGTGTTGGCTGGCGTGGACCGTGTGAGATGATGCGACCTTCCTTCATTTTGAGAACTTGAACTTCGTCTCTACCCTTTTTCTGGCTTCTTTCCATCTACTACCACACTTTAGCTCATAGGCTTCTTGTCTACTACCTCCCTTGTGGAAGGCCTTCTAATATCCACTACCACTCTTGTGAGTGACCTTTTACTAAATGATAAAACTAGGAGCCCTTTTGGGTTTTCAGCCTAGCTTATCACACAAATGGTATTCACTTCTCACCCTTTACCACACATGGCCTCTCATTATTTCTTAGGTTTTTAAACCTAGCTAGGCCTTGACCTCTCATTTTTACATAGGTTTTTCAACCTATCTGGGCATTTCCCATTGTTGTCTAAGTCGCCCTTTCGGGTTTTTTACTTAGCCGGGTATATGTCTTTTTTCATTTTTTTAAAAATGTTCAGATTTTTTCGGTGTAGCAAAAAATGCCCCAAAGGTGGGATTCATACTACATGATGATAGGCAAAAACAAAAAAAATAACATCGCCAAAGTGTTCCCAAAAGCATCCCCAAATACAAACTACCAAAAACTAGCAAACAAAACACACCACCAAAGTGTTTTCAAAACATTCCCCAAACATAAAAACACAAAAGTTTTCCCTCACACCCAAAAGAAAAAAAAACCCAAGATTTTGAAAATCCAAATGAGGGGAAAAGAAAACAAGGGAAAACAAAAGTCAATGTCTCAAACATGCAACACAAAAGGAATCAGCAGATAAAGGGAAATGCCACCATGATGGTGTTCCAACCCCTTCCACACACTTAGTTCATACACTGTCCCCAATGTATAAGACCAAGGCGAAAGGGATGGTTGGATGCACCAAAGAGTAATCTGTGTCGTCTGCAATGTCTGGCCCCATGCCCATGCTCGTACCCATCTCCAATACCTGTTGTCCTTAACCTTTCAGTGATCTCAATCATACCATCAAACAAAAACACCATATTGGCCCTCATGTACTAGAGTTAATCATCCACTCAGTCGAATCTGTCGGCACTTTCCTCCTGGTAGTAGTCAAGCTGAGCTCCCAGCCAGTGCACATTTGATCAGAAGAAGTCGACTGGTAACCTTGTGAACTATGCTCCCAGAATGGGCTGAACTATGGGTGCTACCATGGCTGACCCTCATGCTATTAAGGAATCAAGACAGTGCATATGTATTTCTTGTGACTAGGACTAAGTGGAGGCCCACTGCTACCGGCCTTCTTGACTTTGCAAAATTGTCATAATGGGAGGAGATGTTGCACCTGCGAGAACCACTAGCACCATGGCCTGTAGAATGATAAGTTTCCTCATGCATACTAATCGGCCCCTGAAATTGGGGTGGTCTTCCAAATACCTGCTCAAATGGGTGCGGTGGCATTATTGGATGCTCGTAAACTGGTGGTGGTACAATTTGGGGGAATGCTGGCGGTGGCTGAATAAGCTGATGATCGGTGGGAACAAGCTGTGTGGGTTGCTCCAGCATTAGCTCCTCATGCATCGACTACTCATGAATTGGTTTTTGGCCACCCTTCTCCTGGTACTCGTCATCCTCATCATGATAAGGGGCTCCCAATTTTTATCATTTTTGAATCTGCATCAAGCTCTAGGATAAGATCTTACATTAAGAAAGTATTGGTTTGGTCCTTTCATTCTAGAGCATTCTCATGAATTTCTTGCCTTTGTACATCCAGTGGACAATTCCAGCATGCAGCTGTATCAGTACCGCTTCTGTCATAATGGAATGAGTGAGAGTGTAAGGAGTGTGCAGGTTCTCCCTCAGCTCCGCACACATCGGGAGGTGATAATGATCCACCACGAGTGAAATCATGCTCCCAATCGCTATCTTTCTAGAGTGTTTCCTTGAGAGGTCCATACAATGGCCAACAAAAATTGAACATTCCAAACTTTATGTGGTTCTGCAATATCTCTCAGAAGAAGTGGGGGCCTCCCCATGGAAATTGACCACCACATTAAACAGCTTGGCCACATACCTCAGTGATGGACGTACTATGTCACAAATCTTTCTCTCCTTTTCCCGTGGTCATCGAGTGATGATGGTCCAGAATGTGGCAAATCAAAACCTACATCGAACTTATTGTACCCCTTCACCTGTTTGTAGAATTCAATATGAAAACTCCATCAAGCTCAGAATGTGTCATAGAACGAGACACATCCCCCAAATGAAATTTCACAGATTTCCCCATGTGTCTGTTGATATCTCTAATGACAGTAGATAGAAACTCCAGAGTGTATACCTGGTGTGGGTGGGGGTCGACACTTTCGTAAACTCCTTCGTAGAGTTTAAAGTCCTTAAGGGTCCTGTCACCTTCAAACAGATGGGTCTTGGTGCCCAAATAGATGTCCCCACCTCTCTTGATGGGTCTTGGTGAGTGTACTCAACCCCATAAAGGGTACACTAGGTTCCCCTCTTTGTGTGTGAGGTATGATGGCAAATAGAGCACTAAAACAACACTAACAAAAAGAATATTCTAGCAATCCTCAACCAACTACCCCAACCTCAAAAGAGCTCTCTCAGAAGTTTCGAATAATCATAACAAGGCCCCCAATATCAAGATGTACTAAATATACAGATAGCAAAAATTCCAAAAAAATAGAACATTCCAAACTTTCCAAGAATAGTTCGGCCGAGATACCTTGGTGAAGATTGGGGCTAAAATTTTGCAAAATTGTGCTTGATTATCATGCAAGACTTCTCCTAGACCAATTTGCAGCAATCCTCAACACTTGGAATGGACCAAAAATTGAGTTCTTAGGGGAAAACCCGAGAGATGGAAGAATTGAATTTTGGAAATTCTAGGCTTAGTATTAATGTTTTTGGAAGCAATAATCAATGGGTTTTATTGGGCTAAAAAAACGAAGATTTTGGGACAATTTTGAGGCAAATTGGGCAAGAATTGAAGAAGTTATGGCCAAAATCTAGTTTGGGGAGGAGAAAAGGTGTTGGGCCGGGCTTGCCAGAAAATAGGAAGGGATGAAGAAGATGATGATGAACCCGAGGCCTTTACAAGGGACGAGGGATTTTCTGATTGGGTGGTTTGGGTGGCATGGTGATGTGCCCGAGGGAGCCTCGTGTTGGCGCGGGTTTTCTTGTACTGGCACACGACAGCCTCTTACTGGCACAAGTTTACTGTGCCACTGTCCCATACCAAGGCCTCGTGCTGTGCCTAGAGCTTTGTTACTGATGTGGCCTAGCATGGCACGTGCCATGGCACGCCTGTGTTGGCCTGCTCTGGCATAAGGCTGACCGGGTTTTTCTCCCTCCAACTTTTGTCGCAAAATCTCTCCATCCAAAAACACTCAAATCGAGAGTAGCATTGTTCCAGATAAAAATTGATGACTACTAATCCCTAAAAACACCACCAAAAATCAAACACATTCCCAAAGATTCATTAAATGTTTTAAAAAAAATTTTGAAAGACAACTAACTCAAAATAAAAACACAGCTTCTTTATTGTCATTCTCACAACTTATTATCTCATGCTATTTTTAAAAAACTAACAAGAGTGGATTGATGGGTCGCAGGAATCACCATCCTTGACACCACCAATGACCACGTCCCTATGGATGGGCGTAACATCATTCTTAGTTTGCCCTTTACCTTGGAATAAACAAACCAAATCCATCCATATTTTAAAATAGTAGATACTTTCTTGTTGAGTTTGGGGATAGGAAGGGGCTTAAAAGTTTATAATTTCTTAGTTCACTTCTTTCTCCATAGCATGTTAGTGATGAAAATTGGAGGCAAAATATCCTCACTTAAACAAGGAGAAACATGCTCAACACAATTGTATCATAACAATTATCATTCAAATATGACATGTAATGTTTCAATATTGGGAAATACCTCATCAAAATCATTTTCATAGAATTCACCTTGGCATCCTTTTTCATTCCTCGTGCAAGAGTTGTCTAGTTGAACATTTTCATCACATAAGGTTATGGCATTACACACAAAAGAGGAAACAGACGAATCATGCTTAGACTTGTTAATATCGAACTCCACATTATCAATGCCATCCTCTAGGGTTACTATTCCAAAGTGAACATCGATTTTTGTTCTTGAAGTTCTTAGAAATGGCCTCCCCAATAAAATCTTGGGTGCACTACCATCGTGCACTACATCATGGACATAGAAGTACGCTGGAAACACTAACTTTTCCACTCTAACCATTACGTCCTTCACTAAACCTCGAGGGATAGCTTGGAAATGATTGGCTAGTTGAACAATCACCCTAGTGTCCCTAAGTTCACCTATGGCTAGGATTTCATAAAGATTATATGGGATCACATGAATAGATACACCTAAGTTAATCATGGCATTCTCCACTAGCTTCCCACCTAAGGAAATGGGTATTGAAAACATCCCAGGGTCATCACATTTCTTAGGCCAATTCTTATGATTTTGAGTGGTGACTCCCCCTATTCACAATTTCTCGACTTTTCTAATTGGTTTGTTTATCTTTTTATTGCATGCATTTTTCAAGAATTTAGCATAAGAGGGAACATTCTTATTAAACTCCAAGATAGGAATCATTACCTCAAGCTTTTCAAAGATCTTCCAAATGTTTGCATCATTTGATACCACCTTTGGCCTTCCTCTAAGTGCATTTGGGAAAGGCGGTGGAAGGGTCACTCTCACTTTGGTGGTTAGGAGGCTCCTTCTTAACAATTATGTCTCAGTCTTCAAAGTTGGTCCTTCCGGTTTCCACCATCAAATCATCCTCCTGCACAATGTCTTTCTCGTCCTCTCGTATCTTCTTCTGGCTCCTAAGCTTTAATGTGCTCACATTCCTTGGGTTTACCTTGGGTTGGGATGGTAGCTTGCAGGATTCCTTAGCCTCAAGTTGGCTCACCAAGGTGGCAAGTTGCCCAACTTGGATTTTGAGATTCATGTTGCTTGAGAATGCTCTAATGCCAAGCTTCTCAATTTCCCTCCTTGTCTGCTTTGTAAAATCCACATGTTCCTTTGTCAATCACCCAATAGCATCAAGGATCTCTTCCCTATCTGACTTGTATAAGGCGGAATTGTTTTTGGAAGAATCCTCTTCCCAAGGATATGGTTAAGGTTTTAGAGCTCGGTTGTACCCTTGGCTTGATTCTCCTCGTGCCAACGAAGGTTGGGGTGATCGCGATACCTGGGGTTGAAGGTATTTTCATAGGTATCTTGCCTCTCATTTCCTTAGTTCCCCTAGAACCCTTTTTGCTGTTGTCCCCTTACAAATTGACTATTTCCTCCGTTGAAATCCAACACCTTTACCTCTTCAATATTTTTGACCACTTATGGACATATGTTGGTGGGATGGTATAAAATGCATAATCTGCACACCTTGACTTGTTGGATTCTCCCCTTCATGAATTCCTTCATCATAGAGGCAAGTGCTTACACTTGCTCTTCTAACTTTGAAGATTGAGTCTTGTCATGAAACGTTTTCACTCTCAATCTTGTGTCAAATTGTCTCGTTCCATTCGCCATTTCTTCGAACAAAGTCATTGCATCCCTCAGACTATTGTTGGTAATGGAACCATTGCAAGCCGCACTAACCATCCTCATATCATTATCACAGAGCCCATCAAATAAGTAATACACCAAGTCACTTTCCTTGAACGGGTGATAAGGATAACTAGCTAATAGGGATTCATTTGCTATCTTAGATATGTTAGATAGCTAATTATTCAACCCTACAGAATTTGAAGCTAGAAAATACTTTTCAAGGAAGCGTTGCTTCATATCCATCCATGATGTAATGCACCCCGGCATAAGATAACATAACCAATCCTTTTCCAAATCTTGCAACAATAAAAGGAAATGATCGAAAGTTGTAATCCTCTTCCAATCCTCCGGGCAGTTTCATGTTGGTGCATACAATATGGAACTTTGAAAGATACTAATTCGGATCCTGCTCCGCCAACCCATAGAGAGTTGGAAAGTATGGATCATCCAGCTCTTTAGCTTGCATGTTACATTGGGTGGTACCAGGGGAAAAGTGATGCACTGGGGTTGATCCTCCAAATTCTGAGTCATCAACTCCGTCAAGGTGTGATTGTACACCACCATGATTACTTGATCATCAACTATAATCAGTTCTTGTAGAATCCATGCTCTAGTTCTCCTTCTTTTTCTTCTCCGAATACCTATGCCTTTCACTAGTTCTTGTAAAGTTCCAAAGTTTGTGGTACGGGTATGTACAATAAACTAGAAACCAACCAAAAACCAACCCTAAAAGCATTACTAGCAAACAGGGTAAAAGCAAATAGAACAACTATAACACATGCCCAACACTAAAAACCGACTAAAGCAACAAAAACAAACTTTTAAAAAAACAATACAAACTACTCAACTAACGTGCTATGCAAGTTAACAGTTAAACTTTTAGACTAGCACCCCTGACAACGCCGCCAAAATTTATCTGCCTCCACTCGGGGTCGTCAAATAATAGTAGTTTAAAAATTATATTCTGCTCTAGTTCCACTGCTAAGCTACTTAGAGGGTAGATAGTGGCAAGACCGGGTTTGTCTATAGAGATGCAAGGTGTCTAAAATCCAACTACGCACAGCCACGTCTGGATTGTCAATTCATCAGTGTGTTAGGAATAACTAATATTGAAAAACAGGCATTGGGGGTTTTTAATTAACAACTACAAGCATGTGGGAGATCGTCGTCGTACATCTCAAAGTTAAATTTATAAGCCCTAAATGCTTCCTATCTACAACTAAGTAGATAATTGCAAGTCGGGGTCGTCCATGGAGAAGAGGGATTTTCTTAAGCATTTAAACAAATAAGGTTGATATTATGCTAGAATCTAGAAGTACATATATATAAGCAAGTAAAGGGGAAGGGGGCGGGGTTGGTTGGTTGGTTTTCCTAAGTTATGAAATTAAAAGACAAGATAACTAAGAAAGTAAAAATAACTATGCTAATCATCAAACAAACTAAGAAAAGGGGTTTAAAATTACAAAAAGACATAGCCTTAGGGGTAATTCACATCCATTTCCAAACAAAATGTAGATCATTGAACCATTCACTCATTCTATCACATTTGTACCTATGGGGAATGTTATCACTTCCCATTCGAAGATCAAAATTCATTCCTTCGTAATATTAATTTTCAAAGAAACACAAAGACCATTTGCAAACCTCGTTAACAATCACTCTAGGCAAACCACACCATAGAGGTATTTCATCAACGACATTTCACACGAAGGACCATATATAGATTTTATAACAACAAGACTTCTACCAAAGACATAGCCATTTAACCAAACACAACATTCATTTGGCTAAACCTAGAACAAACCACATTCAAGATTCAACCTTTCATTGCATATATAGGATAAAATATGAGAACAATCCACATTAACATACTTATCTAACAAGAATCACAACACATTATACACAAGAAGTTCTAACACCCTAACACTTTAATCATACAAACACTTCCTATTCTCAAACACCCCATGGCTTAAATGAAGTAAAACATAGCATTAAGAACACATGATTGCTAAATAACAAAAGCTTCAAGAATGAATGAAACAATCTATTCATTACTTTAACTACTTGTTGTGAAGATAAATCTTCTATCCTTCTTAGATAAGAGTTTGCAAAAGTGAATTCAACATCTCTTGTCAAACCTCACCAATGATTCCCTTAGTCGAAACACGACTAAAAGTATCCCATTGATGGCATTAAGCACGAAGAATCATCAAGCTTGGCAACACTCATAAACACTACACTGTGTCTAAGCATTTAACCAATTCGTTCATTTATATAAGATTAGTCAAGAATATTCAATGCTCATAGACCTCTCCTATTTGCTTCAATAAGCAAACATGAAAAAGAGTTCGACACTATCACATTCATCTAGCAATTATCAACACATCAACATCATTAAGAAGCTCTAACTCATTGAGAGGTCGTTGCCGTACCTCTCAAAGTTAATATTTATAAGCCCTAAATACTTACTATTTACAACTTAGTAGATATCGGCAAGTCGGGGCCGTCCACGAAGAAGAGGGATTTTCCTAAGAATTTAAACATAAAAGGTTGCTATTATGATAGAAGTAGATATATATATATACACACACACATTAAAAATATGTAAAAAGGGGGGGGGTATGGTTGGTTGGCTGTCCTAAGTTATAAAAATTAAAAGACAAGATAACTAGCAAAGTCAAGTAACTATGCTAATCATCAAACAAACTAAGAAAAAGGGGTTTTAAAACCACAAAAACAAAGCCTTGGGGGCAATTGATATCCACTTCCAAACATAATGTAGATCATTGAACCATTCACTTATCCTATCACATTTATTACCTATGGGGAATGCCGATAGAAGATCAACATTCATTCCCTCTTAATAGTAATTTACAAAGACAAAAAATGACCATTTACAAACCTCATTGATGATCACCCTAGACAAACAACGACCATAGAGGTATTTCATCAATGGCATTTTACACAAAGGACCATAGATTTGACAACAACAAGCCTTCTTCCAAAGACATAGCCATTTAACCAAACATAGCATTTATTAGGCTAAACCTAGAACATACCACATTCAAGGTTTAACCTTTCATTTCATCTATAGGATAAATATGAGAACAATCCACATTAACATACTTATCTAGCAAAAATCACAACACATTATGCACAAGACGTTCTAAGTTCATGTTTCTAGATTTTCATGCAAAGGAGCTAAGGAATTCATCACTTTCCTAATACTCTAACACTTTAATCATACAAACACTTCATATTTTCAAACAACACATGACATAAATGAAGTAAAACATAGCATTAAGAACACATGAATGCTAGATAACAAAGGCTTCAAGAACGAGTGAAACAATCTATTCACTACTTCCACTACTTGTTGTGAAGATAAATCTTCTACTTCCACATTTCTCCCAAGATAAAACTACGCTAGATAATTAAAAGAAATTATTAACCTACAAAAACTAATAAAAGAAAGAAGAGAAAAACTAGGGTTTGAACCCAGAAAAATCGCAGGAAGAAGTGTGTGTGAAGAGGGAAGGATAAGGTGAGTATTTATTGTAAAAAAAACCAAGAAGGATTTCAGATCATACGTTCGTTGCGAGTCGTGACTGTGCCCATTTCCTGCATCTTGATTTCTTTCTTCTTTTTGTCTCATGTCCTCCTCTTCACTTCACTTTTCTTCAATTCTTCAAGTAATGAAAAGCTCAAATACAAGTCTTCAAATCTTCAAAGGTATTCTTCAAAGTCTTCAAACTAATTGCCTTGTCACACAAAATCCTCCAGAAAAGTAATAAAAGCGTAAAGCTGCTTTTAACTCTCCTTAGAGAATTTCAAGGAAAAATGGGCACATCATTTTAACTCTCCTTGCATTTAAAGCACAAAAGTATACAAAAGTGAATCTTAATAATCCTAATATAACTGTATAAAATGGCCACATCAAACCTCCCCGAACTTAAACCTTACTCGCCCTCAAGTAAGAAAAGATTCAAGCACACGAAGGAATTTATATGTCCATATCCCAAACTAATATCCCCCCAACAAGAACCTCACAAAACTCTAAATATCGTAAATCCTGAAATCAAAGTTCAAATGAGAATTTTTCACACACACAACCCAAATTCCTAAATCTAACCAAACCTACCACTTATTAATTCACTACCCATAAAAGCCTTTCAAAGTCCCAAATTAATAATCCCAAAGTCCAATGACACAAAATGATGTTAAAACCATTTAGCAGGTTCAAGCACATACTTCACTTCATGCCAATATATCAACCAAAACGAAGTACAAAATAATCATGAATTTCATAAACATACATTTTTCAACCCACTAAGTTACCCAATCCTAAGAGATCTCAAGATGTTGAGCTAACCAATCCATCCATATGACAACCGCAACCTTATAACTCCAGTGCCGTCAAATGAGTGAAATTATAACATTTTCCTTATTTCTCTCATTTTGCCTAGAATCCCTTTCGGGTTTTCATCCTAGGCACACATAATGTTTCTTTGGCTCACATCTCATATTTTTCCACACATTTAGCCTCTCATTTTTTCATAGGTCACACTTTTGGGTTTTTGACCTATCCAGGCCCCCAATGTTGCCTAACTTGCCCTCGCGGGTTTTCTTTTCTTTCCCATTTTTTCTATTTTTTTCACTTGTTTTTCCAATCAAAAGTAGCAAAAAGCATTCTAAATGAATCTAGCATGCATGTGAGTCCTCTAACCCCTCCCCACACTTAAAACATTACATTGCCCTCAATGTAAACATGTAAGGCAAGAATAATAAAACTCAAGGTAAGAGGTAGAGTGACACTCGTTTCTCCGTATAGTTGCTGGTGATACGACGCAATCCCTTGTATTTCTATAGAATTGGTCCCAAAATTGGTTTTGGATCCAGAAGGGGGAGCAAAAGTTCTGTAGAAGAACTCACTCCTTGAGCAAAACGTTGTATCCTTGGCGCTGTTTGATCAAGAATAACACCACGAAGAACAACATCAAACTCACAAGTACATAAGGATTTGTAATACTAGGTTTAGAATCAAGAGTTAATAACCATAATATTCTCAAAGAACACTCAATCCATCATGCAATCACCACTATAAGATTATCCAATAAAAATATCCAACATATATCGACACATATCCAAGCATCATTAGAGAATATAGCAATTATAGTCACAATGATGTAGTCGGCATACTACAATCAACAAAGATACTATAAAGATGCAAGAATCTTCACATGTCAACATATGTAAGATGGTGAAGGAATAAATGGAGGTGTGGTGGTTCTTTGGAGTATTTGGTGGAAAAGAATGAAGGATTATGCATTGTTTAAGCATAGTTGAAAAGTTGGTTTTTTCCATCCTGACTCTCAACAACACTGGTTGCGACTCGTGATGCATCGTCTCGAGTCACGACAGGTAGGGAGGGCTCGGGTCTGACTAGTCTCTATGTGGAATGATTTGGTCCTAAGAGGCTCGGGTCTCGGAGGGCTCGAGGATGAAATATAAAGTCTTGAGGGGAGTTGATCTCAAGGGGCTGGTCTCAAGGGGATCGAGAGGCAAGTGGTTCTCGAGGGCTTAAAAGACTTCACTGGTCTCGAGGGCTTCTGGCCTAGAGGACTCGAGGTCTCGATAGATGATAGACTTTCAGGTTCAGCTCGTGTCGAGGGCTTGTGGTCTTGGGGACTTCAGCTCGAGTCGAGGAATGTAACCTCGAGAACTTCAGCTGGAGTTAAGGGCTTGCGGCCTCGAGGACTTCAGCTCAAGTTGAGGGCTTAAGGCCTCAAGGGCTTCAGCTCGAGTCGAGGGCTTGCGGCCTCGAGGACTTCAGCTCTAGTCTAGGGCTTGTGGCCTCAAGGACTTCAGCTTGAGTTGAGCGTTTGTAGCCTCGAGGACTTCAGCTCGAGTTGAGAGCTTGCGGCCTTGAGAAATTCAGCTCGAGTCGAGGCCTTGAGGCCTCGGTGAATTTAGCTCGAGTCGAGGGCTTGTGGCCTTGAGGACTTCTACTCGAGTTGAGGGCTTGCAACCTCTAGGACTTTAGCTCGAGTCGAGGGCTTGTAGCCTCGAGGACTCGATGTCTCAAGGGGATGATGTCTCGAGGGCTTCAGCTCAAGTCGAGGGATTGCAGCCTCGAGGAGCTGGTGGCTTGATGGATGATAGGCTCATATGTTTGTGCCCTTGAGAGGGTGATGGGCTCACAAATTTGTGCCCTCCAGAGGGTAATGGGCCCATGGGTTTGTGCCCTCGAGAGGGTGATAAACTTTCAGGTTTAGCTCGAGTCGAGGTCTTGAGGGGATGATATCTCGAGGTGCTGGTCTCGAAGGGCTGGTCTTGAAGGTCTCTGGAAATGAGAACCTGTTTCCTATAGGAACCGATGTCTCGAGGGGATGATGTCTCGAGGGGATGGTCTCAAAGGGCAAGTATCGAGGGTCTTTGGACACGAGGACCTATTGCCTCAAGGACCCGATGTCTCAAGGGGATGATGTCTCGAGGACCTGTTGGTCGCAACTTGCGACGGGCTCCTCGTGACTCACAAAAAGTGGAGGCCCAGAGCTGAATTTTAACACAAAATTTCTAATCACGTAGTGACTCGCTACCATGCCATCGCGACTCTTGATGGTCCATCGCGACTCACGACGACAGGATTCCCTAGCACTTAGAAAGATTTCAATCTTTTCTTACCAACATTCCAAGCTTTCTTCCATTTCTCATGGATCTCATTCCTTCATCTCTTCCAATGCAATGCACTTCATATTGCTACA
This sequence comes from Rubia yunnanensis, assembly GCA_037428765.1. Lineage (NCBI taxonomy): Eukaryota > Viridiplantae > Streptophyta > Magnoliopsida > Gentianales > Rubiaceae > Rubia > Rubia yunnanensis. Next base: position 81,772,813 of record CM075064.1, read on the forward strand.
AAATCACAGAAAAACACACCGTAAAAAGTACAAGACAAAATAACAAAAACTAATTACAAAACCCAAAATAAAGGCCAAATTTATTTACATCGGCAGCATGACAAAGCTCTGTATATTTAAGGTCGTCGACATGACCCCAATGTTATCCATATGGTGAAGGCTTGAACCACTTCACTATGAGTATCCAACAGTAGAGAGGTGGGGGTACAAAACTTACAAGAGGAAAGTCTTCTTGAGGTGGGGATGGTTTAAAGGGAGTTGGGATGTTAGGAGGCCTGGGTAGTCTTTTGGCTCCTCTCTTGTCTCCCTCAAAACTTCCAAAAATGGAGGAGTTGGTTCAATAGGTAGGGGTAGGGATGAGGATGCTGATGAATGTAGCACAATCACCTTTTCCTCCTTTTTATCATCCTCAACAACCAACTCCTCATCCCCTTCAAACTCAAGATCATTTCCCACGGTAACCTCACTCACCGAATCTTCGAGTTCGATTTGGGATGGTGTATTTTCAGTATCACGAGCTTCCATTTGGGCCAACGCTTCTAATATACTCCTCGCATGCCCCTCGATAGCCTTAACACTAGAGGAGAGCCGGGTGTTTGATTATTCGTTAGTAAAGTTTTTCAAGTTTGCTATCGTATTCATGACTTCCTCACCTATCAAACTTGAACTTCCTTGGGTATGGTATAAGGTGGTGGTGGCCAACTATTTTTCTCGTATTGTTGGTTCTCTAGCTCATTGTCATACCACCAATCCGGATTACCACTCCATTCCGAATTGTAAGGATTGTGGTATGGATACCATTCTTGAGTTTCTTGCTCTTGAAAACCAACATCTCCTACCTCTTGGTAGCACTCTTCATAATACCCTTGGTATTGGAAACCAAGGGTTCTTTCTCTCTCATAGTGCTCTTCCCACAATGAATAGTAAAACCTTACTTGTTGAGCCTCTGTCCTCATCATGAGTTCCCTCAAAGTGAGACGCTTCATTATATTTATTTTTAATTTTTAATTTTTAATATTCAAAAGTCCGAAATCATATTGTAAGGATTCTCGATAAAAATTTACCAAGAACTCAAGAAGTACCTACTCCGAACAAAAACAACCACCAAGGAGTGGAAAATAAAAAACAACTAGCTAATATGCAACCAAATACACCTAAACACCTAAAAATAAATGCCTCTTCCCCTGCAACAGCGCTAAAATTTGGGAGGTCCTCGCCGTACCTCTCGAAGTTAAAATTTATATGCCCTAAATGCTTACTATCTACAACTAAGTAGATAGAGGCAAGTCGGAGTCATCCACGAAGACGAGGGATTTTTCTAAGCATTTAAATATAAAATGTTGCTATTATGCTAGAAAAAAAAATATATATATATATATATATACACACATATTAAAAACATGTAAAAGGGGGGGTTTGGTTGGTTGGTTGTCCTAAGTTATGAAAATTAAAAGACAAGATAACTAGCAAAGTCAAATAACTATGCTAATCATCAAACAAACTAAGAAAAAGGGGTTTTAAAACTACAAAAACAAAGTCTTGGGGGAAATTTATATCCACTTCCAAACTTAATGTAGATCATTAAACCATTCACTCATCCTATCACATTTATTACCTATGGGGAATGCCGATGGAAGATCAACATTCATTGCATCTTAATAATAATTTGCAAAGACAAACAACGACCATTTGCAAACCTCATTGATGATCACCCCAGACAAAAAATGACCATAGGGGTATTTCATCAATGGCATTATACACGAAGTACCACAGATTTGACAATGGCAAGCCTTCTACCAAAGACATAGCCATTTAACCAAACATAGCATTCATTAGGCTTAACCTAGAACAAACCACATTCAAGGTTCAACCTTTCATTGCCTCTATAGGATAAATATGAGAAATATCCATATTAACATGCTTATTTGGAAAGAATAGTAACACATTATGCACAAGAAGTTCTAAGTTCATGTTTCTAGATTTTCATTCAAAGGAGCTAAGGAATTCGTCACTTTCCTAACACCCTAACACTTCAATCATACAAACACTTCCTATTCTCAAACAACACATGACATAAATGAATTAAATTAAACATAGCATTAAGAACACATGAGTGCTAAATAACAAAGGCTTCAAGAATGAGGGAAAAAATCAATTCACTACTTCCACTACTTTTTGTGAAGATAAATCTTCTATTCTTCTTAGTTAGTAGTTTGCAAAAGTGAATTCAACATCTCTTGTCAAAGCTCACCAATGACTCCCTCAGTCGAAAAATGACTAAGGGTATCCAATTGGTGGCATTGAGCACGAAGAATCAACAAGCTTGGAAACACTTATAAACACTACCCATGCCTAAGCATAAAACCAATTCATAAATTTACACAAGATAAGTCAAGAATGATCGACATTCATAGACCTATCTCATTTGCTACCTAAAAAAAACAGGACAACGAACATCATCACATTCATCTAGCAATTATCAACACATCAACATCATTAAGAAGCTCTAACTCATGCTCTTGGATTCCGCATTAAAAGATGGTAGCATTAGCTAGTTTCTCCCAACCCTAACAAGTAATCATACAAGCAATTCATATACTCAAGCTTCCAACAACACCAATGCCATTAACGATTTACATTCAAAGCTCAATAAATGCACAATAAAAAAGCGCTAAATAGATAGATATGGTTCTTACTACCTAGATATAGAAGCTTCAATCCACTACTCCCAAGATAAAACTATGCTAGATAATTAAAAGACATGATTAACCTACAAAAACTACAAAAAGAAAGAAGAGAAAAACTAGGGTTTGACCCCCAAAAAATCGCAGGAAGAAGTGTGTGTGAAGAGGAGAGGATAAAGTGCGTATTTATAGTACAAAAAAGCTAGAAAGATTTTTGGCCTTACGTTCATCGCGAGTCGCGATGGGTTTGTTGCGAGTCACGATAGTGCCCAGTTCCAGCATCTTGATTTCTTTCTTCTTTCTATCTTATGTCCTCCTCTTCACTTCATTTTTCTTCAATTCTTCATGTCTTCAAAATCTCAAATAAAAGTCTTCAAATCTTCAAATCTTCAAAGGTATTCTTCAAAGTCTTCAAACAAATTTCTCTGTCACACAAAATCCTCTAGAAAAGTAATAAAAGCGTGAAAGCCTCTTTTAACTCTCCTTAGAGAATTTCAAGGAAAAATGCCACATTTAGAGCACAAAAGTATACAAAAGTGAATCCTAATAATCCTAATATAACCTTATAAAATGGGCACATCACTCATGCTCTTGGATTCCATATTAAAAGTGGGGAGAATTAGCTACTTTCTCCCAACTCTAACAAGTAATCATACAAGCAATTCATATACTCAAACTTCAAACAACAATAACGCCATTAACAATTCACATTCAAAGCTCAATAAATGCACAAAATCAAAAGTAATAAATAGATAATAATGATTCTCAAGACATTAGCAAGGAGATCTCAATCAATTGCTCCCAAGATTAAACTAATCTAGATAATAAAAATACATGATTAACCTACAAAAACTAAGAAAAGAAAGAAAAGAAAAACTAAGGTTTCTGAAAAGGTGAACTTCAATGGTCTTCGGTCTTCAAGTCTCGATGTTCTTCCTTTGTAACACAAAATCCACTTAGAAAAACGTAAAAGAGCGTAAAGTCACCCTTACCTCTCCTAAGAGAATTTCAAGGAAAAACACAAGATCTTGATAACAAAAGAGCACAAAAGTGATCCCAAAAAGTACTAAAATATGCACATAAAATGGACACATCAAATCTCCCCTCACTAAAACCTTACTCGCCCTCGAGTAAGAAAAGATCCAAGCGCACGAAGGAATTGACGTTTCCACATCCTAACTACCATTCCCCAAAGTCAATACCTCACAAAACTCTCAATATTACACATCCCAATGTTAAGATCAAATGAGAAGTTTCCCACAACCCCCATTCCTAAATCTACCCAAACCATATCCACCTATCAATTCATTGATATCCCTAAAATATCTCCAAATCCCGAATTGACAATCCCAAATCCAATGGTACAAGGTGAATCTAAAAGCATACATAAAGTTCAAACACATACTCCACTTCATACCAATATATCATCCTAAAAACGAAGTATATCAACAATCAAGAATTTCATAACTTACTTCATTTCCCCTGCTAAATTTCCCAATCCCAAGAGGTCTTAAGATGTCAAGCTAACAAATCCATCCATATGGCCACCGTAACCTTATGTCTCCAACGCCGAAAAATGAGTTAACACCTAATATTTTTCCTTTTTCTCTCTTTTTCTCATTTTGCCCAGGAGCCCTTTCGGATTTTCATCCTAGCCACACATCATGTTTCTTTGGCTCATATCTCACCTTTTTCCGCACATTAGCCTCTTATTTTTACCTAAGTCATCCTTCCGGGTTTTGACCTATCCAGGCCCCCAATGTTGCCTAAGATGCCCTCTCGAGTTTTCAACTTAGCGGGATTTTTTTATTTTTGTTCTTTTTCATTTTCTATTTATTTCAAAATTTTCAATATTTTTTCTCATATTTTTCCAATCAAAAGTAGCTAATTATATACATGTCAATCATTAAACCCCCCCTTCCTACACTTAAAATTAAACATTGCCCTCAATGTAAACACTTAAGGAAACACGTTTCAAGTATAGGGGAGAAGGAAAAATGACTTACAAACTCTCGATGCAACGATTACCCCAAGCTCCAAGAACAAACTAGCTCCAAGAGTCCAATGAACAATTGAAAATATAGCACATCACCACAAAAATTCCCGCACCTCAAATCAACTAAGCACAAACACCTGTGATTCAACCCAAGTGACAAATTCAACCCAAGAACAAAAATCTCAAAAAGTTAGGGTTCTTGGATAAATATTTTTGATTTAAGGATTAAATGGGTTGAAGGATGAATTTCATGAGTGGAAAGGATTGAATGTTGGCTAGGAATGGTGAAATTTGGAAGATGGAGATGGTTTATTTGGGGGATTTCTTGAGGAGACGGGAAAAAATATTAGTGCCCTCGCGGGGCTTGGCTGCCCCGAGTAGGAATGCTCCTAGCATCCGCGGCCAGCTCCCTAACTCAGCTTCTGAATTTTTTTAATTTTTTTAAAGGAAAATTCTTCCATTCCAAAATTATTGCCAATTCTCTGATGCTTGACCTATGTTGCTAAAAATAATGGAAAACACAACTGTGATAGCAAGAAAATAAATTAAAATAAACGAAAATAACAATAGAAATTAAATTGAGATGACCTCAAGAAAAGTCACGAATGACGATCCAGATGATCAAAACCAAGTTTATTTAACGTCTTCGGCATGACTTACTCCCCTTATTGGAGCTTACTCACAAAATGAACCGAGATGATCAGTCCCCTTTCCTCAATCCAGGTCAAAACAATTGGGATTCACATCATCCCCTAACAAAACCTTCTTCAAATGGCTAAGAGTTTCTTCATGTTCCCTCAACATTTCCAAAAACTCACCTTTTTGTTCCACGGTGATCTCAAGCACGTGAGCATTTAGTGGTTTCTCTCCTTCTCCAAGGAGTGAACAATTAAGAGCTTTCGGTTGAGGTTTCTCTCCTTCTCCAAGTAGTGAACAATTAAGAGCTTTCGGTTGTTGTTTGCACTCTTCCACCAATCTCTTCTCAAGAGACGGAGGGATAACCACCCTACTGGCTTACCTGTGGACGTACGAAAAAGTGTTAGATGTTGCTTTACCAAGAGTGTATTCACCATTTTTGTTTTCCTTCAAGTTAATACTAACAACATTTGAAATCAAGGTGATGTGTCCATTTTATATGCATATCTTAGTACTATTTTGGGTCACTTTTGTGCTCTTTTATTATCGAGAGCTTGTGTTTTACCTTGAAATTCTATTGGGGGAGGTAAGAGCAAGTTTATGCTCTTTTACCTCTTCTAAGCAGATTTTGTGTGACAAGGGAAGAACACGGAGGCAATGAAGATCGAAGGCCATTGAAGACCATTTTTATAGCCATTGAAGACTTGGAGATTGAGAGGAATGAATATGAAGATGACTACATGCCACAAGAAGAAGAAAAAGACATGATGCAAAATTCTAGCACCCGTCGCGAGTAGCGATGAACCGTCACGAGTCGTGACCAACGGGTGGCTAGAATTTCACCTTATATTCTTTGTACTATAAATAACACTCTCTTTCCTCTCATTCAAAACCTTCTGCATCTGCGATTTAAGTACTGTTCCAAACCCTTTTTCTTCCATTTTTCATCTTTGAATTCTCTTGTTTTTATAAACAGTTGTTTAGCATTGATTAGCATGAACTCTTGTAGCTAATCTATCTCTTGGGGGCAATTGACTAAGGCTTCCAAGCCCATGTCTTAAGAACAATTTGTAGTTTATTTATTGCTCTTACTATTGTACACTTATGGAGCATTGAATGTGTTTTTTGATATCATTAATTTTGTTGAAAACTTGAGTATATGAAATACTTGTATGAATTACTTGCTAGGGTTTGGGGGAAGTGGGTTGATTTCCCCCCTTTCTTGATAGGAATTTATGAGTATGATTTTGAGCTTTTGATTATGCTGATGGGTTGATAATTGCTAGGTGAATATGATAATGTTTAACTCTTTGTCATGTTTGTCGCTTGTAGCAAATGAGAGAAGTCTATGAATGTTGATCATTCTCGACCAATCTTGTGTAAATGCATAAATCGATTAAATTCTTAGACACGGTGTAGTGTTTATAAGTGTTGCCGAGCTTGTTGATTCTTCTTGTTAAATGCCATCAATGGGATACCTTGAGTTGTGTTTCGACTACGGGAGTCATTGGTGAGGTTTGGCAAGAGATGTCGAATTTAGTCCTGCAAACTACTATCTAAGAAGGATAGAAGTTTAGCCTTCACAACAAGTAGTGAAAGTAGTAAATAAGTTGCATGTTCAATGATGGATAAGTGGTTTTGAAGTGGAAGTCAATTGCGCCCAAGGTTCCGTAAATTGTTATTTTCATCCTATCTTTACTTGTATTGCATGATTAGCATCGTTCTCTTGCTTTGCTAGTTGTTGTACTTTAATTTATTAACTTAGGATCAAACCAACCAAAACCCCCCTTGTTTACATGCTTTTATATGTATCTATGTATGCAAGTGCTTAGTATGTTTTCTCCTATATATGTTTAAAACACTTGAAAAGACCCCTCTTCTCGTGGACGACCCCGACTTGCCATTATCTACTTAATTGTAGATAGGAAGTATTTAGGGCTTAAAAGTATTAACTTTGAGAGGTACAGCGACGACCTCCCAAATTTTGGCGCCGCTGTAGGGGAAGAGGCGTTTATTTTTAAGTGGTTGGGCATATTATGTGTGATTATATGCTATTTGTAAATATTTGTTTGTTTGGTTTTTATTTTGATTTCTTAGGATTTGACATTTTCACTTGGCTTGGAGACGTATTGTTCGAGTTCTTGGTGTATGGTTCGCACGCGATCCTCTTCACAAAAACCCCTATACTACGACCCCGAGTTGGAGTTGAATTTGAGATGGGCTAGGAGGCTTTCTTTGGAAAGTGTGAATAACACCCCTCCTAGTGACCATTTTGCGGATACATCTTCATCAATGGAACATTGAATCGAGCATGAAGATGAGCATCCAAGAGAGGAACCTCACCATCCTCCTCTCCACCAAAGAGAGGTCCACTTGGGTCAACCCTTGTTGAGAGACGTCATGGTTCCCAACCTTGATCAACAACCGATGTGTATCGAGTACCCCATGGTTGAACCAAATAGGCATTTTGAGCTAAAGACCGGGTTCATTAACATGCTACCCGCCTTCCTTGGTAGGCAAGGGAAGAATGCTAACAAACACCTCACCGAGTTTCACTTCTTGTGTGGTGGTACGGTCCCCCATGGAGTGGATGGAGATTTTTATAAATTGAAGGCATTCCCGTTCACACTGAGGGATGGTGCAAGAGATTGGCTCCACTACCTACCACCCAAGAGCATCAAGAGTTGGCTTGATATGAAAACAATGTTTCTAGCCAAGTACTTCCCGGCCTCGAGGTCCGCCGCCTTGAAGAAGGACATAAGCAACATCCTTCAGTGGTATGAAGAGTCTCTCTTCGACTATTGGGAGAGGCTCAAGAAGCTTCTTGCAAGTTTCCCCTACCATGGTTACTCGGAGGGGGATTTGGTGTATTACTTCTATAATGGCCTTCTTGATGAGGACCAAAGGTTGGTTATAAGTTCTTGTGGTGGCACCCTCGGTAACAAAACTTCCTCCGAGGCTATGCAATTGTATGAAGAGCTAGCGGAAGAGTCGAGAAACTTTAGCTCAAGGGCCGATTTGAGAAGGAGAAGTACAATGCCCGCAAGTGACTCTTTAAATAGCGAAAAGCTCGAGGATCAAGTCTCGGCCCTCACATCCATGGTGAAAAATTTGATGACAAAGCCCAGAGGAAATGCGCCACATGTTAAATCATGTGAAATTTGCTACTTGGCGCATCCTACAAACACTTGCCCCACTTTGCAAGAAGACTACGTCGAAGAGGTGAGTGCCATGGGGTATCACGGGAACCAAGGATACCAAGGCAACCAAGGGTATCAAGGTGGTCAAGGCTACCAAGGTCACCAAGGCTACCAAGGGTATCAAGGGTACCAAAATCGGCCATACAATTCGGGAAATTGTGATAACCCAAACCTCCAGTATGGAAACCCTCAAGGAAGCCAAAACCCTCAACCATACCGGCCTCTTCAACAACAATATAGGCCACCTCAACAACAATTCCAAAGGCTCCAAGATAAACCCCGAGACTAAGGGGAGGGCTCCGGGCTATCCAAGGATGAGGTGTTACAAGCCATTCACCGGTTGGGCATGAGCGCGGAAAAGAGCGAGAAATTCCAAGATGAGGCCAAGGCAAGCATTAAGAACTTGGAAACCCAAGTGAGCCAAATAGCCCAAATGGTGAATCGGATGGAAGCCCGGGAAAAGGTAAACTACCCTCCCAACCGGAAATCAATCCTAGGAAAAATGCAAGTGCTATCGCTTTGAGAAGTGGTAGAGAGGTTGGTGCTTCACTGGATAATGAAATTTTTGAAGAGAAGCCCAAGAGGATTGAGGTGTTTGAAAAAGGATTTGTGAAGGAAGAAGTCTAACAGAAGAAGACCGAAAAAGGGCAAGGAATAAGAAATTGAGTTGGTGACATTGCCACCAAGACCGAAGTCAACCTCCATCCTGGAACCCTCATCTCCTCCACACAAAAGAGAAAAGATGGTGGAGATCCCTCCATATGTGCTGGAACCCCCATTTTCGGAAGCCTTGAAAGACAAAAGGAGGAAGGAGGACAACAAGGACATCTACGAAGTCTTTCGTGGATGTGAGGTAAACATTCCACTCTTGAATGCCATTGAACAAATTTCTAGATATGCTAAATTTCTTAAGGAATTGTGTGTTGTGAATAGAAAACAAAGGGCCAAGAATAAGTTGAAAAATGGAAAAGGTGATCATGTTTCCGCCTTGTGTCAAAAAGAGCTACCTCCTAAATGTAGTGATCCCGACATGTTCATGATCCCGTGCATAATAGGAAATACACATTTTGAAAATCTCAACTTGGGCACATTGCACAAAATTGAGGTGGTAATCCAATTGGCCAATCGTTTTAGTGCATACCCTAAGGGTATTGTCGAGGATGTGTTGGTTAAGGTGGATTCCTTAGTTTTCCCCACAGATTTTTATGTCCTTGACATGGAGCATGATAAACATACTGCCCCGATTTTGTTGGGGAGGCCATTTTTGAAAACATCTAGGACAATGATTGATGTGCATAAAGGTACCCTCACCATGGAATTTGATGGAATAAAAGTAGAGTTTAACATAAATGACTCTATGAAGTATCCTAGTGAAGAACATGCTTTCCATGCCCTAGATGTTGTTGAAGAGGTTGTGCAAGATTTTTTTGAACTAAGTGGTGAAGATTCTTTGTTAGCTGCTTTTCAATGTGATGTTAATGATGCCCACAATGTATACTCTATGAGCACTAACTTGAAGGAAAGCTTTGAGGACTTGAACCTGCTTGAAGAAATGAGACCAGTGTCTCGAAACCTCCTCCTCTACTCTTAGAGGAACCTGAGGAACCAGAATTTCTCCCCTCACTTGTGAAAGCCCCGGTGCTTGACCTTAAACCTTTGCCAAATGACCTCATGTATGCATTTCTTGGGGAAGGGGAGACACTTTCGGTTATCATTTCGAACAAGCTCACCAAGGAGCAAAAAGAAAAGTTGATGGTGGTGTTGTGGGAGAACAAGGAACCAATTGGATGGACTATTGCCGACATCAAAGGCATAAGTCCATCCACTTGTATGCACAGAATCTTGTTGGAAGAAGATGCGAGACCCGTCCGACAACCCCAACACCGTTTGAACCCCCCTATGATGGATGTGGTGAAGGTGGAAATCCTCAAGTTGCTTCAAGCGGGCATGATCTATCCAATCTCGGATAGCAAGTGGGTGAGCCCAACTCAGGTGGTACCCAAGAAGAGTGGGATGACAGTAGTAAAAAATGAGATGGGTGAAATGGTGCCCACCCAAATTCAAAACGGGTGGCACGTTTGCATTGACTACTGGAGATTGAATGCGGAAACCCAGAAGGATCACTTCTCGTTGCCATTCATTGATCAAATGCTTGAGAGGTTAGCAAGTCATCCCTTCTATTGCTTTTTGGATGGGTACTCGGGGTATTTTCAAGTGGCTATCACCCCGGAAGACCAAGAAAAGACCACCTTCACGTGCCCCTTTGGTACGTTTTCTTACCGACGCATGCCTTTTGGGTTATGTAACGCCCCTGCAACTTTCCAAAGGTGTATGGTAAGCATTTTCTCAGAATTTGTTGCAAATTTTCTCGAGGTTTTCATGGATTATTTCACCATTCATGGTAATTCTTTTGACAATTTTTTAGCAAATTTGGCACAAGTTCTTAAATGTTACATTGATACCAATCTTGTGTTAAATTCTGAGAAGTGTCATTTTATGGTAGAAAGAGGCATTGTCTTAGGCCATGTTGTCTCCTCTAAGGGTATTGAGGTTGACAAGGGAAAGATAGACACAATTCAAACTTTTCCTTATCCTACTAATGTGCGCGAAGTGCGCTTTTTTCTTGGCCATACAGGATTCTATCGCCAGTTCATCAAGGACTTCTCGAAGATAGCATCTCCTCTATGCAAATTGTTGCAAAAGGAAGTGGAATTTGTGATGGATGAGGGGTGTAAAGGGGCCTTCGATACATTGAAGGGAAGGTTAGTCTCGGCCCCTATCATATTACCCTTTGAGATTATGTGTTATGCTAGTGATTACGCCGTTAGAGCGGTTCTTGGTCAAAGGGTGGGGAGAGCGCCGCACGCCATTTACTATGCATCGATGTCACTCAATGAGGCCCAGAGAAATTATTCCACCACCGAAAAGGAGTTGCTCGCAGTGGTATTTTCTTTAGAAAAATTTTGATCTTACTTTCTTGGTACAAATGTTATTGTGTACACTGACCATGCACTGCTTCGTCATCTGATGATGAAGAAAGATGCCAAGCCGAGATTGATTAGGTGGATCCTGCTTTTAAGCGAATTTGAGTTGGAGGTGCGAGACAAGAAGGGTGCGGAAAACCTTGTGGCCGATCATTTGAGACGGTTGACTCCAGGCGAAGACATTGAGGTAAACCCCGCAATGAAGGAGCAACTACGGGAGGAGTTCCTTGATGAACAATTGTTCACCATTAGGGATCTTCAACTGTGGTATGCCGACATTGTAAATTTTCTTGTTGCCGGTAAGTTCCCTCCTCATTTCTCTAAGGCCCAAAAGGATAAATTAAAGAGTGATGCTAAGTATTATGTGTGGGTTGATCCCTTTTTGTGGAGAAATTGTGCGGATCAAGTTGTTAGGAGATGTATCCCTGATAGTGAAATACACTTAATTCTTGAATTTTGTCATTCTCATGCATGTGGCGGTCATTTTGGAGCAAAGAGGACCGCTAGGAAAGTTTTAGAGAGTGGGTTTTATTGGCCTACGTTGAATAATCATGCATACACCTTTTGAAAATCTTGTGATGAATGCCAGAGAGTAGGAAATATCTCCACTCGGAATGAAAGGCCCCAAAGACCCATTCTATATTGTGAAATCTTTGATGTTTGGGGTATTGACTTTATGGACCTTTCCCTAGTTCTTTTGGCTTTACGTACATTCTTCTTGCTGTTGATTATGTGTCGAAGTGGGTTGAAGTAGAACCCACTAGGACTGACGATTCTAATGTGGTTGCATAATTCTTGAAAGATAACATCTTTTCAAGGTTTGGGGTACCCCGAGCCTTGATTAGTGACTGTGGCACCCATTTTTGCAATCGGACCATAGCTGCACTCTTGAAGAAGTATGACGTCACTCACAAGACATCCACCGCCTATCACCCACAATCCAACGGGTAAGCCGAAGTTTCCAATCGGGAAATCAAGTCCATCCTTCAAAAAATGGTTAACCCTAACCGGAAGGATTGGAGTTCTCAGTTAAATGATGCCTTGTGGGCATATAGGATGGCTTACAAGACACCAATCGGTATGTCCCCATACCGGTTAGTGTTTGGTAAGCCCTGTCATCTACCGGTGGAAATTCAGCACAAGGCTTACTGGGCGGTCAAAGAATTTAATCTTAATGTAGATGAGGCCGGCTTGCATAGGAAGTTACAATTGGATGAACTGTATGAGATCCGGAGGGAGTCCTATGAGAATGTCGAGATCTACAAAGAGAAGACAAAGGCGTGGCATGACAAGATGATCATCAGGAAGGACTTTGACGTTGGTCAAAAGGTCCTCCTATTTCAATCTCGACTTCGCCTATTCCCAGGTAAGTTAAGGTCCCGATGGATTGGTCCTTTTGAGGTGGTTAAGGTATTCCCGCACGGTGCGGTGGAGATTCTAGATCGAGCTAAGTCCAACACTTTCAAGGTTAATGGACAATGTTTGAAACCTTACCACGAGAATTTTGTGCCAGAAAAAGGAGAGGACATTGACCTCCTTGATTCGGTTTGTGAGTAAGCTCCAAGGAGGGGAGTAAGTCGTGCTGACGACGTTAAATAAACTTGGTTTTGATCATCTAGATCATCATTCATGACTTTCTGTTGATGTTGTTTAGTTTTGAGCTTTTATCGTTAAGCTTCATTGTTTTGCTTTATGTTTTTCACGGGTTGCTTTCTCCATGATTTCGTAGAAATTTTGAAGCCAAGGAATTGGACTTTGGAAGGGGGAAATACTTGGATTCGAGAAGGAAGAACTTGGACAAGAGAAGGAAGCAGAAATATTTTCTAAGTATCAGTCGCAAGTTGCGACGAACACGTCGCGAGTCGCGACGGGCTCAGAAAATTTTTGTCAAATTTTGGGGTTTCAGCACCAACTTTCCACGAGTCGCGATGACATTGAGAGGCCTCATTATGAGTCACGACCATACCATTACAAGTGGCGATGGGCTCAGAAATTTTGGGCAAATTTTAGGGTTTCAGCCCCAACTTTCCACGAGTTGCGATGACATCGCGAGGCCTCATCACGAGCCATGACGAACACATCGTGAGTCGCGATGGGCTCAGAAATTTTGAAAAAGATTCACCCCTCGGATCTAACTTTTTACGAGTCGCGATGACATCGCGAGGCCTCATCGCGAGTCGCGATGGGCTCAGAAATTTTGAAAAAGATTCAGCCCTCGGATCCCACTTTCCACGAGTCGCGATGACCCAGAGGACCTATCGCGAGTCACGACGAACACATCACGGGTCGCAACGGTCATGCAAATCATTTTTAAAAAGTGGACTGAATCCATTTTTGCCACACACTGCCCCTTCATTTTTTATTCCCATCCTCTCTTCCATCTTCTTCTACAAACCGCCACCATCGCCGCCGCCGCCGCTATGCAACTCGCTACCGCCACCTATACCCCTTTCATTTCTTTCCAATCTCCACCCACGAAATTGCCATCACCATTTTGAAGAACACAAACCCTAGAATTTGGGGGTTTTGTGGCTTTGGGCAATTCGAATCCGAATTGATTGTTGGCTTCCATTTTTCTTCATCCTAAGCATCTTAGTGTATACTTCTTCAGTCTATTGAGCCTTAATTGTGATTATGAATGTATATTCTACTTATTGGATATTGTGTAGATTGTGTGTTATGCCTTAGGAAATTAATCATTGGATCTTGGTTAATTGTGGTGAATATGTTGTGCTTGCAGTTTTATTTGATGGGTATTGTGTGCATATTTTGCAATTGCGGTGTAGACTGTATATTTTCTAGTGCGGTTTTAACTGTATTATGTCTGCTTGGTTTTGGAATGTGTGCATTCGTGTTACTTTAGCTGAGAGTAGATGGTGACTTATACTAAATTTGAGGCATGTTGGCCCTTGATTAAACATAGTTGTTATTGGGATAAAGTGTTATTATGCTTTGCAATGTTATATTATTTAGGGTAGTTTGGCCATGGACATAGATGTTGACATGGTGAATGTACTAATGATGGCTAAACTAGTTGAGCATAAGTGTGATTTTAAAATAAAGCATATTAATTTGAACTATGTGAGAACTTCATGGATTTGATGATATGGGCTTGTTGGACATAATGTGGATTGTATATGCAATTGCGATTAGGACTTGAACTAGTTGAGTTGATTTTGATTTGGCCTGTGATGATGAACTAGTTTAAGATTGGTTATAGATTTGCCATATTGCATATAGATATATTCCTTTGCGTTTGACTTGTTTGCTATGATTGATAGATATGGCTCCCAAGAAGAGATCTAGGACTCCCCCACGAGACGAGCGTACCGCCACTCCACCTCCACCTCCTTCACCAGCTTTGGAATCGAGCCCTATACCTCTCCCTATAGATAGGTACATGGGTTTGGCCCGGATCACCGGGTCCTATGCGGAGAGATGGGAGGCCCTAGAGAAGCGCCAACTTAAAGAGACTAGTTTTGTCGATATGCCTACACTGGATGTCCTCGGACTCACTCAGCCTGTGAGATGCCTCCTCACCAAAGAGGGAACGGAAAGATTTATGAGTAAGAGTGCGCCCTCTTACCGGAGGTACACATTGGATTTCTTGTCCACAGTCCGTATGAGCAGCATGCGGGGTGATCAACCCTGCGAGAGGTACATTGCCTTTCACTTAGATGACATATCTTGGCAACTGACCATCTCACAGATTGAGGAGGCCTTTGGTTTTGACACCGCCAAGATACGGACTAGACTGGACCCACATGCCCAAGAGCGGTCAATTAAGGATGATATGCAGTTTGGAATGTCATCAATATGAGGCCAAAGAACTCCCACGACAAGAGTAGCGCCATTATCCACCCTGCACTCCATTATGTGCACCGACTCTTGGCTGGCACAGTACTTTGCTCCACGGAGCCGACGAATGTGCCACACAATGACATTCACTTTCTATGGCACTTAACGAGTGAGGGGCCAGGATATGGACTGTGGGCAGAGCTATGGATGAAGAGAATTGTACAGGTGGCAGGAAAGCCCAAGGGGAAGATCATGGTTGGAGTGATGATAGGCCTTTTAGAAGAGTACTTGGGATTAGTCCCTCCGACCGACTTTCCACGCTTAGGGAGGCGGACGTCTTATGTGATCACTGTTGAGGGGCTAGTTCGATTTGAGATGCTCAGTGTCACATGGACCACGAGGCTCTTCCATTGGTTATACGGTGTGAGGAAGGTCACATTCATGGCACTTCCTCAGTAGAGCAAGACGAAGCTGGGGTTCGACACACCTCTGGGAGATTTGGCAATCTCACTAGACTCCTCATGTACAGGTGAGTTCCAGCGCAAGCTCCGCGACCTCGGGCCAGCTCCTGTCCAGCGTGATGATAGCACCCCACCTTCCTCTGAGCAGCAGCAGCAGCAACACTCTACACAGCCTCCACCAGAGACGGAGCCCATGCAAGAGGATGATGCTCCACCTCACTATTCCCAGCCTCTGCCGGACTTCTATGAGCGTATGATGCAGGCCATGTATGATGGTTTCCACCAACAGGACAGCATGATTTTGGAGCACAATGTATTTGTCTCCCAGGCTTTGATTGATATGGACGAGGAGATTGACCACTTGTCAGCTCACATCCATGAATTGCAGTCCCAGTCAGGTGGTGTTTTAGGCCCTGATCTGAGAGAAGAGAGGCAGAGAGCAAGGAGGCAGAGGAGCACAGAGTGGCTAGCACAGTGCCAGCAGTGCTACTTTGGCGGTGGCCCTTCTTCCTCACAACATTGATTATGTGAGCACCACATCTTTACCCTTCCCATACTTCGCTTTGTACATTTTTCCCCTATTGTCTACATTGAGGGCAATGTATTTTACTAAGTATGGGGAGGGGTATCTATTATTTTAAGGTGATTAGGGTTGGAGATACTTTTGCACAAACTCTTTTTTTATGGATATTGTTTTTCTTTTGATTTACTTGGATAATGTTGGTTTTGATACTTTTCTTAACCTTCACATTTGGAAAGAAATTTGCTATTTTTTGAATTGGAGACACGTGAAAAATAATTTTTAAAAAAAAAGAAAAAAAGAAAAAGAGAAAAAAAGAAAAAAAAGAAAAAAAGAGAAAAAAGGAAAAAAATTGTGATGTGTGATATTGAGAGTTTTGTGAGGTTTTGATTTGGGGGATTAGTAGTTAGGATGTGGATATATCATTTCCTTCGTATGCTTGGATCTTTTCTTACTCGAGGGCAAGTAAGGTTCAAGTGTGGGGAGGCTTGATGTGTCCATTTTACATGCATATCTTAGTACTATTTTTGGTCACTTTTGTGCTATTTTATTATCGAGAGCTTGTGTTTTACCTTGAAATTCTCTTGGGGGGGGGGGTAAGAGAAACTTTATGCTCTTTTACCTCTTCTAAATGGATTTTGTGTGACAAAGGAAGAACACGGAGGCAATAAAGACCGGAGGCCATTGAAGACCACACTTTCGAAGACTTTTAAAGACTTGCTTCGAAGACATGAAGACCGGAGGCCATTAGAGACCATTTTTGGAGCCATTGAAGACTTGGAGATTGAGAGGAATGACTATGAAGATGACTACATGCCACAAGAAGAAGAAAAAGACATGATGCAAAATTCTGGCACCCGTCGCGAGTCGCGATGGCCTCGACGCGAGACCGTCGTGAGTCGCGACGAACCGTCGCGAGTCGCGACCAACGGGTGGCCAGAATTTCACCTTATCTTCTATGTACTATAAATAACACTCTTTTTCCTCTCATTCACAACCTTCTGCATCTGCGATTTCAGTACTGTTCCAAACCATTTTTCTTCCATTTTTCATCTTTGAATTCTCTTGTTTTTATGATTAGTTGTTTAGCATTGATTAGCATGAACTCTTGTAGGTAATCTATCTCTTGGAAGCAATTGACTAAGGCTTCCAAGGCAGTGTTTAAGAACAATTTGTAGCTTTTTTATTTCTCTTACTATTGTGCACTTATGGAGCATTGAATATGTTTGTTGATATCATTAATGTTGTTGAAAGCTTGAGTATATGAAATACTTGTATGAATTGCTTGCTAGGGTTTGAGGGAAGTGGGTTGATTTCCCCCCTTTCTTGATAGGAATTTATGAGTATGATTTAGAGCTTTTGATTGTGTTGATGGATTGATAATTGCTAGGTGAATATGATAATATTGAACTCTTTGTCATGTTTGTCGCTTGTAGAAAATGAGAGAAGTTTATGAATGTTGATCGTTCTCGACCAATCTTGTGTAAATGCATAAATCGGTTAAATGCTTAGACACATTGTAGTGTTTATAAGTGCTGCCAAGCTTGTTGATTCTTTGTGCTAAATGCCATCAATGGGATACCTTGAGTCATGTTTCGACTACGGGAGTCATTGGTGAGGTTTGGCAAGAGATGTCGAATTTAGTCCTGCAAACTACTATCTAAGAAGGATAGAAGTTTAGCCTTCACAACAAGTAGTGAAAGTAGTAAATAAGTTGCATGTCCAATGATGGATAAGAGGTTTGGAAGTGGAAGTCAATTGCGCCCAAGGTTCCGTAAATTGTTATTTTCATCCTATCTTTAGTTATATTGCATGATTAGCATAGTTCTCTTGTTTTGCTAGTTGTTGTACTTTAATTTGTTAACTTGGGATCAAACCAACCAAAACCCCCCTTGTTTACATGCTTTTATATATATCTATGTATGTAAGTGCTTAGTATGTTTTCTCCTATATATGTTTAAAATACTTGAAAAGATCTCTCTTCTCGTGGACAACCCCAACTTGCCATTATCTACTTAATTGTAGATAGGAAGCATTTAGGGCTTAAAGTATTAACTTTGAGAGGTACGACAACGACCTCTCACAAGGCATCACTCAAAACATCATCTATGGCAACATTTAAGGAACTACCATCTTTGGACTCAATTACATCTTGCTCTCTATCATCAATAACATGAATAACTTGGCAAGAATGGTATCTACTAGGATGATCAATAGAATTATTAGTGTCAAATTCTACCTTCCGCCCATTAAATTCCATGGTCAATGTTTCTCTATGCATGCCAGTTATAGTCCTTGAAGTCTTTAAAAATGGCATTCCAAAAAGAATAGGTTTAGAACTATTGTCACCTCCCATTTCACGAACATAAAAGTCTACAAGGAATGTCAAAGAATCCACTTTCACCAACACATCCTTCACCATACCTTTTGGGTATGTGCTAGAGTGCTTGGCTAGTTGGATAGCAACCCTGGTTTCATGCAAAATGCCTAGATATGGACATTCATACAAGGAATATGGGATCACATTTATTGAAGCACCCAAGTCTAACATGTCCTTGTTAACACATTTGCCTCCTATCTAACAAGGGATTGTAAACATTCCTGGATCATCACATTTAGGTGGCATTTCATCATCAAAAATGGCGGAGACATATTCACTCTTCACACTCTTTTTCTTACTTTTCAATTGTTGTTGCCTATTAACGGTACACAATTCTTTAAGAAATTTAGCATGCCTAGGAACTTGATTTAGAGCATTTAAGAGTGAAATATTTACCTTACATCTACGAAAGACTTCGTCGATGTCCTTGGTGTCCTTCTTAGTCCCCCGGTCCTTTAATGCCTCCATAAATGGTGGTTCCGGTGCATAGATAGGGATCTCCGCCCCTCTTAACTTCTTGTTTGGCGGGGATGAGGTTTCAAGATTTGATCCCGGTCTTGGCACAAATATTTCCACCTCAATTTCTTCTTATTTTCTTTCTTTGGCCGAGTCCTCGGCCTTCCTTTCATAGTCTTCTTCGTTCTCAACCATCTGTTCAACCACAACCCTTTCTTAGGGCTTCTTCACTTCCCTTCCACTTCTTAATGAGATTGTAATCATATTTTGTTGAGGGTTGATCTCTAGTTGGGAGGGAAATATGCCTTTTTCTCAGGCCTCCATTCGATTCACCACTTGAGCTATTTGGTCCACTTGAGTTTCCAAGTTCTTGATGTTTTCCTTGGCTTCATCTTAGAATTGTTCATCTTTTTCCGCGCACATGCTCAATCGGTGAATGGCTTGCATCACCTCATCTTTTGTTTACCCTGAGCTCTCCCCCTGGTCTCGCGATTTGTCTTGGAGCCTTTGAATTTTTTCTTTAGGTGGCCTATGTTGTTGTCGACAAGGCCGATACGGTTGATGGTTTTAACTTCCTTGAGAGTTCCCATACCGGAGATGTGGGTTATCACTATTACCCGAATAGTACAGCCAATTTTGGTAGCCTTTGCCACCTTGGTACCCTTTATTCCTTTGATATCCTTGGTAGTTTTGGTTGCCTTGGATTCCTTGGTTTCCTTGATATCCCATGGCACTCACCTACTAAACATAGTCCTCTTGCAAAGTAGGGCAAGTGTCCGCAGGATGCGCCATGTAACAAATTTCACACGATGTGACATGCGGTGCATTTTCAGGCTTTGTCATCAATGATTTCACCATAGAGGCACGTGCCGAGAATTGTTCCTCAAACTTTCCACTATTAGAGAGGTCAATTGCAGGCATTGGATTTCTCCTTCTCAAGTTGGCTCTTGAGCTAAAGTTTCTCGACTCCTCTCCTAGCTCCTCATATAATTGCATAGCCTCGGATGAAATCTTGTTTCCAAGGGTACCACCATAAGAAATTCTCACTAATATTTGGTCCTCATTAAGAAGACCATTGTAGAAGTAATAGACCATATCCCCCCTTCGAATAACCATGGTAAGGAAAACTTGCAAGAAGCTTCTTGAACCTCTCCCGATAGTCGAAGAGAGATTATTTGTGCCATTGGAGGATGTTACTTATGTCCTTCTTCAAGGTGGCAGATTTTGAGGCCGGGAAGTATTTGGTTAGAAACTTCGTCTTTATGTCAAGCCAACTCTTGATGCTTTTTGGGTGGTAGGTAGTGGAGCCAATCTCTTGCAGCACCTTTTAGTGTAAATGAGAATGCCTTTAACTTATAAAACTCCCCATCTACGCCATGAGGAACCGTAACACCACATAAAAAGTGAAACTCGGTGAGGTGCTTGTTGGCATTTTCCCCATGCCTACCAAGAAAAATGGGTAGCATGTTTATGAACCTGTTCTTTAGCTCGAACTGCCCATTTGGTCCAACTAAGGGATACTCAATGCACATTGGTTTTTTATTAAGGTTGGGGGCCATAATGTCTCTTAACAGTTCTTGCCCCAAAGGAATATCTATCCCGTGGAGTGGAGGAGCTCTCCCTTGGAGAGGAGGATGTTGAGGTCCTCCTACTGGATGCTCATCGTCATGCTCTTGTTGATGCTCCATAGAAGTAGAGGTATCCACAAAATGGTCACTAGGAGGGGTGTTATTCACACTTTCCAAAGAAATCCTCCTAGCCCATCTCAAATACAACTCTAACTCAAGGTAGTAGTTTATTGTGAAGAGGATCGCATACGTACATACACCAAGAACTCGAACAATACATTTCCAAGCCAAGAGAATATGGAAATTCAACTAAGAAATGAAAATAAAAACAAACTAGCAAATATTTACAACTAGCACATAATCATACATAATATGCCAAAACACTTAAAAATAAATGCCTCTTCCACGGCAGCGGTGCCAAAATTTGGGAGGTCGTCAGCGTACCTCTCAAAGTTAATACTTTTAATCCCTAATGCTTCCTATCTACAATTAAGTAGATAATGGCAAGTCAGTGTCATCCATGAGAAGAGGGATCTTTTCAAGTGTTTAAACATATAGCGGAGAAAACATACTAGGCATATACATACATAGATACATATAAAAGCATGTAAATGGGGGGGGGGGGGTTGGTTGGTTTTTTATCCTAAGTTATCAAATTGAAGAACTATGATAATCATCCAATACAACTAAAGAGATGATTAAATTGATAATTAATGGAGCCTTGGGGGCAATCGACTTCAACTTCCAAACTTCCTATAGCTTGTTGATTCATTCACTCATTCAATTACATTTATTGTCTATGGGGAATGCTATCACTTCTCATGCAAAGATCAACATTCAATCCTCCTTAATAGTAGTTTGCAAAGACAAACAATGACCATTTGCAAACCTCATTGATGATCACCCTTGACAAACAACATCATAGGGGTATTTCATCAATGGCATTTCACCCAAAGGACCACAGGTTTGATAACAACAAGCCTTCTACCAAATATATAGTCATTTAACCAAACAAAGAATTTGTTAGGTTAAACCTAGAACAAACAACATTCAAGGTTCAACCTTTGTTTCCATCTATGGGATAAATATGAGAACAATCCACATTAACATACTCATCTAGCAAGAATTACCACACATTATACACAAGAATTTTTAAAGGAATAATTTTGGATTTCTTGTCAAATGAGCTAAGAAATTTGCAACTTTACTAACAACCTAACACTTCAATCATACAAAAATTTCATATACTCAAAACAACCCATGGTATAAATGAGGTAAAATAAGACATTATTGGCAAAATAAGACATTATTGGCATAATAAATGCTCTCCAATAAATGTTCATAAATGAGCAAATATAGAATATTACTACATAATTTTGGAATCTTCAATATATTGCTCCAAAGAACTAGTTTAGCTAATACAAATCATACTAATGCAAAGTAGGGAAAGTGTCTGTAGGATGCGCCAAGAAAAACATTTCGCACGATTTGACATGCGGCGCATTTTTGGGCTTCATCACCAATGATTTCACCATTGAGGCAGTGGTCGAGACTTGGTCATCGAGCCTTTCACTATTAGAGAGGTCACTTGTGGGCATTGGATTTCTCCTTCTCAAATCAGCCCTTGAGCTAAAGTTTCTCGACTCCTCCGCTAGCTCCTCATATAATTGCATAGCCTCGGATGAAGTCTTGTTTTCAAGGGTACCACTACAAGAAATCCCTACTAATATTTGGTCCCAATCAAGAAGACCATTGTAGAAGTAATAGACCAAATCCCCCTTTGAATAACCATGGTAAGGACAACTTGCAAGAAGCTTCTTGAACCTCTCCCAATAGTCAAGAGAGATTCTTTGGGCCATTAGAGTTTGTTACTTATGTCCTTCTTCAAGGTGGAGGATTTCAAGGCTGGGAAGTATTTGGCTAGAAACTTCGTCTTCATGTCAAGCCAACTCTTGGTGCTTTTTGGGTCGTAGGTAGTGGAGCCAATCTCTTGCACCATCTTTTAGTGTGAATGGTAATGCCTTTAACTTATAAAAATCTTCATCTACTCCATGAGGAACCGTACCACCACATTAAAAGTGAAACTTGGTGAGGTGCTTGTTGGCATTTTCTCCTTGCCTACCAAGAAAGATGGGTAACATGTTTATGAACCCGGTCTTTAGCTTGAAGTGCCCATTTGGTCAAACCAAGGGATACTCAATGCACATCGGTTGTTGATTGAGGTTGAGGGCCATAATGTCTAACAATTCTTGCCTCAAAAGAATATCTCTTCCATGGAGTGGTGGAGCTCTTCCTTGGAGAGGAGGATGTTGAGGTCCTCCTACTAGATGCTCATCGAAATGCTCTTTTATTTGCTCCATAGAAGTAGAGGTGTCCATAAAATGGTCACTATGAGGGGTGTTAGTCACACTTTCCAAAGAAGTCCTCCTAGCCCGTCTCAAATTCAACTCTAACTCAGGGTCATAGTGTAGGGGTTCTTGTGAAGAGGATCACGAACGTACCGTACACGAAGAACTTGAACAATACGTCTCTAAGCCAAGAAAAGATGGAAGTCACTAAGAAATAAAAACAAAAACCAACTAACAAATATTTATAACTAGCACATAATCATACATAATATGCCTAAACACTTAAAAATAAATGCCTCTTCCCCGGCAGCGGCGCCAAAATTTGGGAGGTCATCGACGTACCTCTCAAAGTTAATACTTTCAATCCCTAATGCTTCCTATCTACAATTGAGTAGATAATGACAAGTTGGGGTCATCCCCGAGAAGAGGGATCTTTTCAAGCAATTAAACATATAGCGGAGAAAACATACTAGGCATATACATATATAGATACATATAAAAGCATGTAAATGGGGGGGGGTTGGTTGGTTTTTGATCCTAAGTTATCAAATTGAAAGACAACAATTAACAAATCCAGAGAACTATGATAGTCATGCAATAAAACTAAAGAGATGATTAAAATGATAATTAACGGAACCTTGGGGGCAATCGACTTCCACTTCAAAACTTCCTATTGCTCATTGATTCATTGATTCATTCAATTACATTTATTGTCTATGGGGAATGCTATCACTTCTCATTTGAAGATCAATATTTGTTCCTCCTTAATAGTAGTTTACAAAGACAAACAACGACCACTTGAAAACCTCATTGATGATAACCCTAGACAAACAACATCATAAGGGTATTTAATCAAAGGCATTTCACCCAAAGAACCATAGGTTTGATATCAACAAGCCCCCTACCAAAGACATATTTATTTAACCAAACAAAGAATTTATTAGGTTAAACCTAGAACAAACAACATTCAAGGTTCAACCTTTCTTTGCATCTATGGGATAAACATGAGAACAATCCAATTTAACATACTCATCTAGCAATAATTACCACACATTATACACATAAATCCATGCTTTTGGATTTCTTGTCAAATGAGCTAAGAAATTTGCAACTTTCCTAACACCCTAACACTTCAGTCATACAAACATTTCATATACTCAAACAAACCATGGTATAAATGAGGCAAACTACAACATTAATGGCATAATAAATGTTCTCCAATAAATGTTTATAAATGAGAAAATATAGAATATTACTACATAAGTTTGGAAGCTTCAATCAATTGCTCCCAAGAACTAGCTTAGCTAATACAAATCATACTAACCCTTATGGATGAATTCATATAAAATCAAAGAGGAAGAAGATGAAAGAAAATGGAGAACTAGGGTTCTTTGAGGAGGAAATTCGGCCAAGATGATAAGGATATGAAGGGAGTCACCAAAAATTCCTTTTATAGTATAAGAGGGAGGAAAAGAAAAAGAAAAAAGCAAAAGTGTAGCAGGCTTCCGCCTCGGGCGAGAATGGGCTCGCTTTGGCGGGCTGCCCATTTTCACCCTTGTGTTGCCTTGCCTTCCAATCCTCGATTCCTTTTGTCTTCAACCTTCAAAGCTAGTCTTCAAATCTTCAAAGTCTTCAAAAGGTGATCTTAATTGGTCTCTGGTCTTAAATTCTCGCTGTTCTTCCTTTGTCACACAAAATTCACTTAGAAAAAGGTAAAAGAGCGTAAAATCGCTCTTACCTCTCCTAAGAGAATTTCAAGGTAAAACACAAGCTCTTGATAACAAAAGAGCACAGAAGTGATCCCAAAAAGTATTAAAATATGCACATAAAATGGACACATCAAGCTCCCTTTCACCGAGGCGAGGGTTATCCCTCCACCACCTTTTCCTAGTGCACTAAGAGGAAGGTCGAAGATGGCAACCAAGGAGGCACACATTCACAAAATCTTCAAGAAGGTTGAGGTTAGCATTCCCATTTTGGATGTGATTGATCATGTTACTTCTTATGCTAGGTTCTTGAAAACTACATGTACTAAAAAGATGAATAACCCAACTAAAAAAGTAGGCCATTTGAAAATAGGGGGAGCGGCTACTCTAAACATAATAGTTTTCCTAAGAAATGCAATGGCCCTTGGATGTTTTCAATACCTATTTCCCTAGGTGGAAATTAAGTGAATAATATCATGATAGGCCTAGTTGCATCTATTAATGTGATCCCTTCTAACTTTTATGAAAACCTAGACATAGGTGGGTTTAAGGAAACTAGGGTAATTGTCCAACTAGCTGATCATTCCCAAGCTAACCCTAACAGTTTAGTTAAGTGTGTACTGGTTAGAGTAGGAAATTTAGTGTTTTCGATATACTTCTATAACCTTAACGTATTGCACGATGGTGGTGCACCCAAAATTTTATTGGGGAGACATTTTCATAAAATGTCAAGGACCAAGATAGACGTTCATTTGGAGACACTAACCCTAGAGAATGACATTGATAAGGTGGGATTCGAGATTTACAAGTCTAAGCCTAATTCAACTATTTCCTCTTTTATGTGCAATGGCATATATTTGTGTGATGAACTTGTTCAATGTGATAACCCTTGCATGATTAATAACAATGATTGCCTAGATGAGATCCTTAATGAGATTAATGAGCGAGATCATAATTTGAGCTTCAATTGTGATGATCATGTTGATGATACCTATGCTATGCATGAATTTAGTGATGAATTTCAATCATGAATTTTTTTTCTATGCTCACTAACTTGCATTGGTTAGTGGAGAGTGTCGAGGATGTAAAACCTTCTCGACCACCTCCTAAGCCTGAGGACATAGCTAGGGATTCAACATTAGCTAATGATAGACATACACTATCTGTGGCGAAGGTAAGGATGATACTTTGTGGATACCTCTCCACAAAGATGTCATCGTGGGTGAGTCCCGGATGGTAGCTCCGGAGATCCAACAGTAGGTTCATTTTAGTTGAAATGCATAAAAAATGTCGTAAGAACGACAATAAAAATATGCTGCTTTTTCTTGCTTTACTTTGATATTTTCCAGTAGTTAGATTTTGCATGTTTTTGTGTGTCAAATGATCTTTGTGTGAAAATTATTCATGATTTTTGAATCCAAGATCAATTCTCTTGTTTTATGGTTAGGAGGAAATATGACTTTTTGGGTAAAAAAAGTGTTAGAAAAGGGAAGGGGGGAAGCAAGGTCATGTAGCTACACGACTCCTGTAAGATCGAGTCTGCACAAGGCCATCATGTGGCATGGATCATGCCATTGCCTCATTCCATGTTGTAGATGGGAAAAAATGTAGATTATTGAAATATTAAATTTTCAGCCAAAACATACATTTTTGGCCCATTAATTCAGCAGATCTTTTATTCCCCAAGATTGTTAAAGTAAATAGTACAATACTAAACATTACCACCTTCCTTGGGAATTAATTAAGTAAAACTTTTTTCCCATAAAGTTTCTATTTTTCCTAAACCATCACTATCTCCTTTGTACCTCCCTCCTAAATAACCCACTTTTAGATGAGCTTGGATTTTCTGAAATTAAAACTCACAGTACATTCCCTTATCCATAAGAGTCCTTTTACACATTGCAAGTACTTCAAAAATGCTCACCCTCAATTCACAACTCAAAATTTTGATGTTTTTTCTCTCAAATGAGAGCATTATTTGCTTCTTCTTGTGTAGATCTTCAACTTTTAGCTTCAAAGTCAGGGTAACTATTTGAACCTTGTGTTTACTTGCTTTCTTTAGCATGAATGTGTTGTGATGGGAAGCTTAAATTTTGAAATTTTGAGGTGTTTTAGGAAAGTATGTGGGTTATATTAATGATTTTGTGTTGATTTAAGTGTGGGGGAAGTATACAATTTTTGTGTTGAGATGATATGATTTTCCAAGTTGTGGTTGCTTAGGAAGAAGGATTTTTGATTGAATGATCTTTTTGAGGAGGTGATATGATTTTCCATGTGTTGGTTTTTTAGAATGATTCTGGATTGAATAGCCTTTGTGTTGAAATGGCATTATTTGAAATGTGTTGGCTATTTAGGAAGAATGTTCTTGTTGAATTATACTTGATGCATATCCTTGTATATTCTTTCCATTACCATCTTCTTCTTATTGTGATAGAATGGCTCCAAAAACAAGTAATCCGAACAAGAAAACAACCTCCTTGGGTGAGAAAAGGAAGAATTTGGTGAAAGTTGGGAGACAAGAGTCGACAACTTCCCTTCCTCCCAACCCTGCCTTTGTGGTGGATGAATTTATGGGTTTGACCACCATTTCCAGGAATGCGGCCCAAAGATTTAAGTACCTAAATAGCTTAAAGAGGACCATCTTGGAGACGAAGTTTACATGCAAGGAGACTCCAAGAGCACTAGGCCTACTTGAGCCTAGTGCTTCTAGAGAATTCAGTGACAGTTGGGAGACAAAAGTCCACAACTTCCCTTCCTCCCAATCTCGCCTTTCTGGTTGATGAATTCATGGGTTTGTCCACCATTTCCAGGAGTGTAGCCTGAAGATGAAAGTACCTAAATAGCCTAAAGAGGGTCATCTTAGAGACGAAGTTTGCATGCAAGGAGATTCTAGGAGCACTAGGCCTACTTGAGCCCGTCACCCACTTGCTAGGTCAGATAGGCCTAGAGGGCTTCCTAGAGATGCACTCCTAAACCTATATAAGATGGACCTTGAAGTTTTTGGAAACCTTGGAGCAATAAACTGACAATGATGGGAGAAGGATTATCAATTTCTATTTGAACGACAAAGAGTACACCATAACCCATGGGGAGATTGCTCGAGCATTTGGGTGGAAATATGGGAAAGAAGTTGCAAGGACTCACTGGAAAGGTCTTCTATTCTCATTGAGAAGTTTTAGAAGGAATCTTGTGGGCAAAGAGGTGAGCCACTGGTGCAAGAGTACCGCAATAGTCCACCCGGCTTTGCAATACGTGCACTGGCTCTTATCCGTGGGAGAGTTTTGCCACAGATAAATCTGACAATGCCCTAACTAGGATATCCAAATACTTTAGACGATGACCTGGGAAGGAAATTTCTACCCCAATTTTGTGGGGAGCTTCGTGGAGGAATGCTTAACCGCGGGAAAGAAGAAGGGTGGCAATATACCGATGGGAGACATGGTCGGACTTTTAGCCCTACACTTGGGACAATCAGTTCCTTCTCCATTTGTCATGTAAAACATAGGATGCTTGGGAACAAGTTACACAATGGATAAGCTAGCGAGGGCATTAATGGTTTCCCCCACTACATCTGAAGATCGTTTCATTAGGTTGTACGATAGTGCTACGGTATGCAATTTCATTATATTTCCACAACCCAAATGCACATCTATCAACCAAGATGCCGCATCAGAAGCCCTTTTTATTGCCCCCAATCAGAGATTCAAGAGGGTATTCTACAACACCCTTTTGGCTCCGAACATGGATATAGAGGAGGATGGAGAAATTCCACTTAGAGTGTTACCTACTCAAGGTTCCCTGCCAATGGAGTTACTTGACTAATTCTGCACTTTAGGGGAACAACTTATGTTGTCAACCCAAATAGTGAAAGAATCTGGTCAAGTGGTAGGGAGAATAAGCTTACAAATGGAATAATTTGGGAGTAGGATTTGATGCTATAGATGACATCATGAGATCTTGGGGGGTTATATTGAAGTTCATTGAGCAGAAGGTGGAGGAAGAGTTTGTTATCATGGATGGGAGAGCTGATATGCAAGATAAAGATATTGAGCTATTGATTAAAATATTTCATGCTTCGAAGCTTAATGGATTTGGAGACCTAGTTCCCATTGAGATACAAGAGATGAGGAAAGAAGAAAGGAGGAGAAGACATGAGGTGAGACGTTTGAGGGAGGGCCCTTTGGGGTCCCTAGATTAAGTGCCACTAATTTTCCCTATGCAAGGTTTAAGTGTGGGGGAGGGAGTTGTTGGGCACTTATGAATTTCAACAAGACTCCTTTGTGCTTTTTGGTAGTTTTCTTTGTGCTTGGTGGCATCATTTTTTTTAGTATTATCTTCATTTAGTATGAAACCCATCTCTGCGTCATTTTTTTGCTACACAAATTTTTTTAAAAAAAATTAAAAAATGAAATAAAATATATACCCAGCTAAGTCAAAACCCGAAAGGGTGACTTAGGTAACAATGGAAAAGGCCTGGATATGTTGAAAATCCTAGGAAAACAATGAGAGGCCATGCTGTGGAAAAATGTGAGAAGTGAGCTCAATTGGTTTGTGAAGCTAAGATGAAAACCCGAAGGGCTCCCAGGAAAAATGAGAGAAATTGAGAGAAATTTGAACTATGCTAAGAATCTCTTGGATTGTCTTGGGTGTAGAGTTAGTTTTACACATATTATGTATACCTTGCCTTTTTCTTGGTATGATCGGTTGGCTAGATTACTTTATCTTTTTTGGGGAGAGTGAGAGTTGTGATATTCTTACATCTTTGGGGGAACTAGGGTAGTCTAGGAATAAACCAGTAATCAACCAACTTATCCTTGCATGCTACTTTCCTTTTAGATATTTTCTAATTTTTGTCTACTCGAGAACAAGTAAAGGTTTAATTGTGGGGAACTGATCTGCACCTTAAATCATGTGTTAACTAATGCATTTGACACATTTGTTATTATATTTTGGTTGGTTGATTACTAGTTTATGTTAGGTTTACATTACAAAGGGTTTACATGACCGTTTTTGGTTTTCTTATCTAAATTTCTAGTATTGTAGACTTAATTGGATCTAATGGACACTTTGTCCCCGCGAGCGCCTGGATCTTCTTTTGTGAGCTTATTAGTAGGTTGCTCGTGAGCTTTTCAGTGTAATTTTATACAAGGCCATCCGCAAGGGTGGAAGTAGATAGTAGAATGCCATTCGCAAGGATGGTAGTAGACAGGAGGCCACGAGCCAAAATATAGTATTAGATGGAATCAAGGCGGATGAAGAAGGGAGTCGAAGCCCAAAATTGAAGACTTGGCATGGCTCTGTGAATCAACAAAGGTTGTGCTAGCCAGTACAATTGTGCCAGAGGCCTTTGGCACAAGCCACTTTGTTCTACATGACCCTTGCTAGACAAATCCCTTGTGCATCTAAGTATGTGCACGAATAATGCCATTTTACACGGCCCGTGTCGCTCAAAGTTCAACACTCAAAAACCATCCCAATGGGTGTTAATATTGACGTGCCCATGCCATTTTTGTGCTCAGAAATTGACTTCCAGCTGAGATCCCACAAGGATATACATGCCCCCCACTGTTCAAAAGAGAAAATCATGCATTTGGCTGGTGGGCCATGAAGATTTACACGACATGTACCGTTCAACTGATCGAGAAGAAGCTCCCAGTCAGTAGCCTATGATGAACTAAATGGTTGCACGCTCAGAATGGCCGAGACCAGTGCGCAACTGGTGGCCATAACCGAACAACACGGGTCGTGCCAAGCCAAGCCAACACGTGTCGTGTGCTATAGCATGGCCCTTGCGAATGACGGCCGCTAGGGTTTTTGGCCTCTTTTTGGGCTTTTTTCAAGGCCAATCTCTGTACTACTATATATAGGAGCCTATGTCTACTAGTGTTTAAGTTTGTTTTTCATTATTTTCATTCTCCTAAGAGTAGGTAGAGAGAGAAAGGGATTAACCCTTCTCTCTAATTTATTTCTCCTTATTTTTGCCCAAGGGAATTGAATTCAATGAAATGTTTGGGTTCAATGCTTAGGGAGTTGTGATTTAGCTTAGGGATATGTATTTGTATTCATGAATAGATGTTAACCTTTTGAGATTCTTAGATTCCCCTATCTTTATGTCTTATGAATATTTGTGCTTGATTTATGTTTTCTATTTTTGTGAGATATATGCTAATGCCATGTTTTATAATGCATCCATACATCCATGTGCAGTGTAATATCGCGCTATGCTTAATTTCTATCTCTTGAGTGTTAGATTATGGTTGTTGTTCATTTGAGAGTACCAGAGAGATGAGTGCATTCATGCTACCTTGAGAGTACTGTCTCGATCGTTAGACTATAATTCTAACTGGCTAGTTGTGTAAGTGATTATATGTTAGGGGCTCTAGACCAATCCTTAACGAGGGTAAGCCAAGTAGATGAGCGTAATAGTTTGTAACGAGTAGGGTTGTTGTGTAGCAACTAGGGTCGTGTCAACTCTAGAGCAATCACAAGATGTAAACTCCTTTGCCCTTCCTGACCTAGGGGTTAGTGTTAATATTGGAGTGCCCGGGGACGTATTGTCCTCACTTTCATTTCTAACGGTGGCTACCTATGCAAGGCATGTTCCTTTAAGCGGTGGTGCACTAGCATTGGGAGTGAGATTGACAGGAAAGGAAAGCGGTATCAAAAAGGCGATGGCCATACCTTCCCTAATTACAGAGGCTGGGAGGTCGTCGCCATACCTCTCAAAGTTAATACTTTTAAGCCCTAATGCTTCCTATCTACAATTAACTAGATAATAACAAGTCGGGGACGACCATGAGAAGAGGAATGTTTTCAAGTGTTTAAACATATATAGGAGAAAACATACTAAACATATACATACATAGATACATATAAAAGCATGTAAACAAAGGGAGGGGGTTGGTTGGGTTTTGATCCAAAGTTATCAAATTGAAATACAACAACTAGGAAAGCAAGAGAACTATGCTAATCGTGCAATACAACTAAAGATATGATGTAAATGATAATTAACAGAGCCTTGGAAGCAATCGACTTCCACTTCCAAACATCATATAACTCATTGATTCATTCACTCATTCAATTACATTTATTGTCTATAGGGAATGTTATCACTTCTCATTCAAAGATCAACATTCATTCCACCTTAAGAGTAGTTTGCAAAGACAAACAACGACCATTTTCAAACCTCGTTAATGATCACCCTAGGAAAAAAACATCATAGGGGTATTTCATCAATGGCATTTCACCCAAAGGACCATAGGTTTGATAACAACAAGCCTTCTTCCGAAGACATAGTCATTTAACCAAACAAAGCATTTATTAGGTTAAACTTAGAACAAAAAACATTCAAGGTTCAAACTTTCTTTGCATCTATGTGACAAATATGAAAACAAACCACATTAACATATTCATCATGCAAGAATTACCACACATTATACACAAGAAATTCTAAATCCATGCTTTTAGATTTCCATATCAAATGAGTTAAGAAATTTGTGACTTTCCTAACACTCTAACATTTCATATACTCAAATAACCCATGGTATAAATGAGGTAAAACACAACATTAATGGCATAATAAATGCTCTCCAATAAATTTTCATAGATGAGCAAACATAGAATCTTAATACATAAGCTTGGAAGCTTCAATCAATTGCTCCCAAGAACTAGATTTAGCTACAAGAGTTCACACTAATTAATTCTAAACAACCAAACATAATACAATTGAATTCAAAGATGAAAATGGAAGAAAATAGGGTTTGGAACAGTACCAAAAATGCAGAAGAAGAAGATTATAAATGGGAGGAAAGTGAGTGCTATTTATAGTACAAAATGGATAAGGTTATATTCTAGCCAGCCGTTGGTCGCGACTCGAGATGGGTTCGTCGTAACTCACGACGGGCTTGCGGCGAGGCCATCACGACTCACGAAGAGTGCCAGAATTTAACCCTGTTTTCTTTTCTTCTTCTTGTGGTAAACATTTATCTTCATAGTGATTCCTCTCATTTTTCAAGTCTTCAAGGTCTTCAAAAATGGTCTTCGATGGCCTCCGGTCTTCATGTCTTCGAAGCAAGTCTTCAAAAGTCTTTGAAAATGTGATCTTTAATGGCCTCTGGTCTTCGTGCCTCTGTGTTCTTCCCTTGTCATGCAAAATCAACTTAGAAGAGGTAAAAGAGTGTAAAGTTGCTCTTACCCCTCCTAAGAAAATTTCAACGTAAAACACAAGCTCTTGATAATAAAAGAGCACAAAAGTGACCCAAAAGAGTACTAAATTATGCACATAAAATGGACATATCAAACCTCCCCACACTTAAACCATACTCGCCCTCGAGTAAGAAAAGATCCAAGCATACGAAGGAAATAACGTATCCACATCCTAACTAATATTCCCACAAGTCAATACCTCACAAAACTCTCAATATCACACATCCCAATGTTAAGGTCAAATGAGATGTTTCCCACAACCCCCATTCCTAAATATTCCCAAACCATATCAACCTATCAGTTCATTGATATCCCTAAAATATCTCCAAATCCCGAATTGACAATCCCAAATCCAATAATACAAGGTTAAGCTAAAGACATGTATAAGGTTCAAAACACATACTCCACTTTATATCAATGTATCAACCTAAAAACGAAGCATATTAACGATCAAGAGTTTCATAAATTACTTCATCTTATCCAGCTAAATTTTCTACTCCCAAGAGGTCCTCAAGATGTCAAGCTACCCGATCCATCTGTAGGGCCACCGCAACCTTATGACTCCAACGCCGACAAATGAGTGAATACTTAACATTTTCAATTTCTCTCATTTTCTCTCATTTTTCCTAGGAGTCCTTTTGGATTTTCATCCTAGCCACACGTCATGTTTTTTTTGGCTTACATCTTACCTTTTTCCACACATTTAACCTCTCATTTTGCCTAGGTCTCCCTCTTGGGTTTTCGGCCTATCTGGGCCCCCAATGTTTCCTAAGATACCCTCTCGAGTTTTCAAATTAGCGGGTTCTTTTTATTTAATTATTATTATTTTTTTCATTTTCTATTTTTTTATCAAATTGTTTTAAAAAAATTTCACGTTTCTTCAATCCAGAAAGTAGCAAAGTGCTTTCCAAATGTTAAGACTAAGAAAAGTATCAAAGCCAACATTATCCAAGTACATCAAAGGAAAAGCATCCCAAAACTAAAGGGAAAATATCCAAAACAAAATAAAAGAGTTATCCAAAAGTATCTCCAACCTCAATCACCTCAAAGTAGATACCCTTCCCCACACTTAGAACCCTAAATTGCCGTGAATGTAGACAATAGGGCAAAAATGTACAAAGCAAAGTATGGAAAGGGTAAGGATATGGTGCTCATAAATCACTGACGTGAGGAAGAAGGGCTACCGCCAAAATAGCACTGCTGATAATGAGCCAGCAACTCCGTGCTCCTTTGCCTCCTAGCTCTCCACCTATCTGCTTCGGATCAGGGCCTGAGATACCGCCTGCCTGGGACTGCATCTCATGGATACAAACTGACAGGTGATCAATCTCCTCATCCATGTCAATCAAGGTTTGGGAGACAAACACATTGTGCTCATACATAGTCTTCAACATCCGCTCATAGAAATCTGGTGGAGGCAGGGAGTAGTGAGGTGGCACATCATCCCCCTCCATCGGCTCGGTCTCTGGTGGAGGCTGCAGAGTGTGATGCTGCTGATATCGCTCAGAGAAAGGTAGGGTGCTATCATCGCGCTGGACAGGAGCTGGGCCAAGGTCACAGAGCTCGCGCTGGAAGTCATCTCTGCATGAGGAGTCTGGTGAAATCACCAAGTCTCATAGAGGTGTACCAAATTCCATCTTCGTCTTGTTCGGCTGAGGAAGTGTCATGAATGTGACCTTCCTGGCGCCATACAACCAAGGGAATAGCCCCGTGGTTTGGGTGGCACTAAGAATCTCCATTCTAACATATCTCTCAGTAGTGATGAGGTTGGAAGTGTGCCTCCCTTAGAGCGGAAAGTCAGCCGGAGGAACCAATCCTAAGTGCTCCACTAAGATGCCTATCATACCTCCGACCATAATCTTCCCCTTTGGCTTTACTGCCACCTCCATGATCCTCTTTATCCACAACTCAGCCTACAACCCGTGTTCTAGTTCCTCACTCATTAAGTGCCATAGAAAGTGAATGTCGTTGCCTGGCATATTTGTCAGCTCCGCCGAGCAAAACACTGTGCCAGCCAACAGTCGGTGCACATAACGAAGTGCAAGGTGGATGATGACCCTGCTCTTGTCATGGCTCTTTGGCCTCAAGTTGATGACATTCCAAAATTGCATGTCATTCTCGATCGATCGCTCCTGGGCCTGTGGGTCCAGCTTGGCCCGTATCTCCGCAGTGTCAAATCCAAACACCTCCTCAATCTGCAAGACTGTCATTTGCCTAGATATATCATCCAAGTCGAAAGAAATGTACCTCTCACATTCTTGATCATCCCTCATGATGTAGATCCTGACCGTGGACTTGAACTCTACATGTATCTCCGGTAAGAAGGTGTGCTCCTACTCAGGAACCCTTCCATTCCCCCCTTGGCGAGGAGGCATCTAACAGGCTGGGTGAGCTCAAGAGCATCTAGTGTGGGTACATCTACAAAGCTCGTCTCCTTGAGTTGATAACTCGCCAAGGCTTCCCACTTTTTAGCATAGGACCGGGTGATTCGGGTCAAACCCATGTACCTATCCGGCAGGGGAGGTAAAGGGGGCTCGATTTTGGAGCTGGTGGTAGAGGCGGAGGTGAAGCGGCAGTGGGCCCCCCTCCGGGAGGAGCCCTGGGCCTCTTTGTAGGGGCCATATTTAACAACAATAGCAAACAATGCACAGGAATATATGTATATGCAATATTGAAAATTCATACTCAACCTTAAACTAGTTCATCATCACAAGCCAAATCAAGTTCAAGCCTACGAGTTCAAGTTCTACTCAAAATTGCATATACAATCTATATTATATCCCACATGCTCATATTCTCAAGTCAATGAAGTCCTCACATAGTTGAAATCAAATATGCTTTATCTCAAAATCACAGTCATGCCTAGTTACTTTAGCCACCACTAGTACATTCACAATTTCCACATTTAAGTCCCATGGCTAAACTACCTTAAGCAAAATACCATTGGGACAAAAAGGAATTTTTCCAGTTTTTTAAAACAGGGATGAACGCCTGTTGCGACTCGCGACGTGTTGATCGTGAATCGCAACGTGTTGATCGCAACTTGTGACGTGTTGATCACGACTCGCGACGTGTTGATCGCGACTCACAACGTGTTGATCGCGACTCACGGCGTGTTGATCGCAACTCGCGACGTGTTTATCACGACTCGCGATGGTCCATCATGACTATCAATGAGGCTATCACGACTCGCAAAAAGTGGAGACTAAGAGCTCTATTTTCACACAAAACTTCTGATTTGGTCGCAACTCGTGACCACTTCGTCGCGACTCACGATTGTCCGTCGAGACTTGCGATGAGGTCATCGCTACTCGCAAAAAGTGGAGGCCGAGAGCTCTATATTCACACAAAACTTCAAATTTGGTTGTGACTCATGACCACACCGTCGTGACTTGCAACAAGGCCATCACGACTCGCGACAGACTATTAACCTTGTACTTAAAAAAATTTTCTAACCCTCCTCTTGTCCAAGTCTTTCCTCCTTGACTTCAAGCATTTCTACCTTCAAAAGTCCAATATTAGCTTCAAAATTGCTACAAAATCATGGAAAAACAACCCGTGAAAACCACAAAGAAAAAACAATGAACTAATGACAAATTCCAAAACCAAGCAACATCAACGGAAAGTCAAGAATGATGATCCAGATAATCAAAACCAAGTTTATTTAATGTCACCGGCATGACGTACTCCCTTTTCTTGGAGTTTACTCATAAACTGGATTGAGGAGATCAACGTCCTCTCCTTTTTTTGGCACAAAATTCTTGTGGTAGGGTTTCAAACATTTTCCATTAACCTTGAATGTATTGGACTTAGCTCGATCTAGAATCTCTACTATGCCATGCGGGAAAACCTTAACCACCACAAAAGAACCAATCCGTCGGGACCTCAAGTTACCTGGGAATAAGCGAAGGCAGAATTGGAATAGGAGGACCTTTTGACCAAAGTCAAATTCCTCCCTAATGATCATCTTGTCGTGCCACACCTTTATCTTCTCTTTATAGATTTTGGCATTCTCATCGGACTCCCTCCAGATCTCATCCAGTTCATCCAATTGTAACCTCCTATGCAAGCCGACCTCATCTATATCAAGATTGGATTCTTTGACCACCCAGTAAGCCTTATGATGAAATTTCACCGGTAGTTGATAGAGATTATAGAACACTAACCGGTATAGTGACATACCGATTGGTGTCTTGTAAGCCATCCTATACGCCCACGAGGCATCATTCAACCGAGAACTCCAATCCTTCCAGTTATGATTAACTATTTTTTGAAGAATGGACTTGATTTCTCAATTGGAAACTTCAGCTTGCCCGTTGTTTTGCGGGTGATAGGCGGTGGATGTCTTATGAGTGACGCCATACTTCTTCAAGAGTGCCTCTATTGCCCGATTGCAAAAATGGGTGCCACGGTCACTAATCAAGGCTCGGGGTACCCTAAACCTAGAGAAGATATTATCTTTCAAGAATTCTGCAACAACTTTAGAATCGTCAGTCCTAGTGGGTTTTGCTTCAACCTACTTCGACACATAATCAACGGCAAGAAGAATATATGTAAAGCCATAAGAACTAGGTAAAGGTCTCATGAATTCAATACCCTACACATCAAAGATTTCACAATATAGCATGGCATTTTGGGGCATCTCATTTCTAGATGAGATATTTCCTACTCTTTGGCACTTGTCACAAGCCTTACAAAATATGTATGCATGCTTATTCAAAGTAGGCCAATAAAAACCACTTTCCAAGAATTTCCTAGCGATCTTTTTAGCTCCAAAATGACCGCCGCATGCATGGGAATGACAAAAAGTGATTATTGAATGCACTTCATTATCGGGGATGCATATCCTAACAACTTGGTCTACACAATGTTTCCACAAAAAGGGATCATCCAACACATAATATTTAGCATCGCTCTTTAGCTTATCTTTTTGTGCTTTAGAAAAGTGAGGAGGAAATTTAACAGAGACAAGAAAGTTCACAATGTCGGCATACCACAGTTGGAGGTCCCTGATAGCGAACAATTGTTCATCGGGGAACTCCTCCCGTAGTTGCTCCTTCATTAATAGATTTACCTCACTATCTTGGCAGGGTGCCAACTGGCTAAGGTGATTAGCATGAGGTTCTCCGCGCTCTTCTTGTCTCGCACCTCTAACTCAAATTCACTTAGGAGCAGGATCCACCAAATCAATCTTAGCTTGGCTTCTTTCTTTGTCATCAAATGACGAAGCGCTGCATGGTCAGTGTACACAATAACTTTTGTACCAAGAAAGTAAGATAAAAAATTTTCCAAAGAAAATACCACTACTAACAACTCCTTTTCGGTGGTGGAATAGTTTCTTTGGGCTTCATTAAGAGACGTGGATGTGTAGTAGATGGCGTGAGGCACTCTCCCCACCCTTTGACTAAACACTGCTCCAATGGGGTAATCACTAGCATCGCACATAATCTCAAAAGGCAACGACCAATCCAGGGGATGTATAATAGGGGCCAAAACTAACCTTCCTTTCAATATATCGAAGGCCCCTTTACAACCCTCGTCCATCACAAATTCCACCTCTTTTTTCAACAACTTACATAAAGGAGATGTTATCTTCGAGAAGTCCTTGATGAACCGGCAATAGAATCCTGCATGGCCAAGAAAAGAGCGCACTTCGCGCACATTAGTAGATTAAGGAAAAGTTTGAACTATGTCTATCTTTTCCTTGTCAACCTCAATACCCTTAGAGGAGACAAAATGAACTAAGATAATGCCTTTCTCTACCATAAAATTACACTTTTCAAATTTAACACAAGATTCGTATCAACGCAACGTTTAAGAACTTGTGCCAAATTTGCTAAACAGTTGTCAAAAGAATTACCATGAATGGGGAAATCATCCATGAATACCTTAACAAAACTTTCAACAAATTCGGAGAAAATGCTTACCATACACATTTGGAAAGTTGCGGGGGCGTTACATAACCCAAAAGGCATACGCCGGTAAGCAAATGTACCAAAGGGGCACGTGAAGGTGGTCTTTTCTTGGTCTTCCAAGGTGATAGCCACTTGAAAATACCCCGAGTACCCATCCAAAAATCAATATAAGAGGTGGATTGAAAACCCTCAAGTATTTGATCATTGAATGGCAACGGGAAGTGAACCTTCTGGGTTTCCGCATTTAGCCTCTGGTAGTCAACGCAAATGTGCCACCCATTCTGAACTCGGGTGGGCACCATTTCACCCTTCTCATTTTCCACTACCGGCACCCCACTCTTCTTGGGTACCACTTGAGTTGGATTCACCAACTTGCTATTCGAGATTGGATAGATCATGCCTGCTTGGAGTAACTTGAGGATTTCCGCCTTCACCACCTCTATCATAGGAGGTTTCAATGGCATTAGAGTTTCCGGACGAGTCTTGCATCTTCTTCCAACAAGATTCTATGCATGCAAGTGGATGGACTTATGCCTTTGATATTAGCAATAGTCCATTCAATTGCTTCCTTATTCTCCCCCAACACCACCATCAACTTTCATTCTTGCTCTTTGGTCAGCTTGCTTGAAATAATAACCAAAAGTGTTTCCCCTTCCCCAAGAAATGCATACTTGAGGTCACTTGCCAATAGTTTAAGCTTAATCACCATATCTTTCACAAATTATGGGAGGAATTATGGTTCTTTCGGTTCCTCTAAGACTAGAGGGTCAGGACTTTGCACCACTTCCTCAAGAATGCTTAACTCCTCAATGCTTTCCTTCAAGTTAGTACTCATGGAATACACAAGACATGCATTTTCAACATCATTTTCCAATGCAACTAACAAGGAATCATCACCACTCAATTCAAAAACATCTTACACAACATTGTCAACAAAATCAATAGCATAGAAAGAATACTCTTCAAGAGGATACTTCATAGAGTCATTTATGCTAAACTCTACTTTAATCCCATCCAATTCCATGGTGAGGGTATCGTTATGCACATAAATGATGGTCCTAAAGGTCTTCAAAAATGGCCTCCCCAACAAGATTGGGGCAACATGTTTATCATGCTCCATGTCTAGGACATAAAAATCCGTGGGAAATATTAAGGAATCCACCCTAACCAAAACATCCTTTACAATACCCTTCGGGTACACACTAGAACGATCGGCTAGTTGGATCACCACCCCAGTTTTGTGCAAAGTACCAAGATTGAGGATTTCATACAAAGAATGAGGATTTCATACAAAGAATAAGGAATCACATTTACTGATGCACCTATGTCAAGCATTTCTTTTTTAAAATGTGTATTTCCTATCATACAAGGGATCGTGAACATGCTGGGATCGCTACATTTAGGGGGTAATTCCCTTAGGCACAAAGCGGAGACATGTTCACTTCTCCCATTTTTAAGCTTGTTCTTCATTCTTTGTTTCCTATTTACTACACATAATTCCTTCAAAAATTTGGCATAGCTAGGAATTTGTTCAATCGTATTCAAAAGAGGAATGTTTACCTCATACCTACGAAAGACTTCGTAGATGTCCTTGTTGGATTCCTTCAACCATTTATCTTTTAGAGCTTCCGGGAACAGTGGCTCCGGCACATATGGAGGAATCACCACTACTCTTGCCTTCTTGTGAGGGGGGATGAAGGTTCAGAAATGGAGGTTAATTTCTCAACGGTGATCTCCCCTTCCTTCTCCTTTCCTTTCCTTACATACTCCTTGGCCTCCTCCCCATTCTCTTCTTTAACTTCTTTCTCAAACATTTCAAGCTTCTTAGGTTTGTTCTCAACAACTTCACCAATCGTGGGAGAGGCAACCTCTTTACCACTTCTGAAAGTGATAGCACTTGCATTTTGCCGAGGGTTGATCTCCGGTTGGGAGGGTAGCTTACCCTTTTCCAGGGCTTCCATCTAATTCACCACTTGAGCTATTTGGCTCACTTGAGTTTCCAAGTTCTTTACACTTGCATTGGTATCATCTTGGAATTTCTCACTTTTCTCTGCACACATGCCCAACCGGTGAATGGCCTGTATCACCTCATCCTTTATTAGCCCCGAGCTCTCCCCTTGGTCTCGAGATTTGTCTTGGAGCCTTTGAAATTGTTGTTGAGGTGCCTATATTGTTTTTTAGGAGGCCAATATGGTTGAGGTTTTTGACTTCCTTGAGGGTTTCCATACCGGAGGTTCAGGTTATCATGATTTCCCAAAATGTACGACTGGTTTTGGCACCCTTGATAACCTTGGTAGCCTTGGTGACCTTGGTGGCCTTGCCCACCTAGATATCCTTGTTTACCTTGGTGGTTTTAATTTCCTTGATATCCCATGTCACTTACCTCCTCAACATAGTCTTCTTCCAAAGTAGGGCAAGTGTCTGTAGGATGCACCAAGTAAAAAATTTCACATGATTTAACATGTGGCACATTTCTGGGCTTTGTCATCAAAGATTTCACCATGGATGAAAGGACCGGAACTTGATCCTCAAACTTCCCACTATTTAAATAGTCACTTGCGGGCATTGGATTTCTCCTTCTCAAATCGGCCCTTGAGATAAATTTTCTCGAATATTCTGCTAACTCCTCATACAATTGCATAGCCTCGGAGGATGTTTTGTTCCTGGGGTGCCACTAAAAGAACTTATTACCAACCTTTAATCTTCATCAAGAAGGCCATTGTAGAAGTAATAAACCAAATCCCCCTCTGAATAACTGTGATAAAGACAACTTGTAAGAAGCTTCTTGAACCTCTCCCAATAGTGAAAAACATATTCTTAATGTCATTGGAGGATGTTGCTTATGTCCTTCTTCAAGGCGGTGGATCTAGAGACTGGGAAGTATTTGGCTAGAAACATCGATTTCATATCGAGCCAACACTTAATGCTCTTGGGCGGTAGGTAGTGGAGCCAATCTCTTGCACCATCCCTTATTGTGAACGGGAATGCCTTCAACTTATAGAAATCTTCATCCACTCCATGGGGAACCATACCACTACATAAGAAGTGAAATTTGGTGAGGTGAGTGTTGGCATTCTCCCCTTGCCTACCAAGGAAGATAGGTAGCATGTTGATGAACCCGACCTTTAGCTCAAAGTGGCCGTTCGGTCCAACCACAGGATACTGAATGCATATTGGTTGTTGATCGAGGATGGGGGTCATGATGTCCCCTAACAAAGCTTGCCCCAAAGGAATCTCCCTTTGGTGGAGAGAAGGAGCTCGCCCCTGGAGAGAAGGATATTGAGGTCCCCCTCCTGGATGCTCATCTTCGTGCTTAAGTTGATGTTCCATAGAGGAAGTTGCATCCACAAAATGGTTACTAGGAGGGGTGTTATTCACACTTTCATAAGAAAGCCTCCTAGCCTATCTCAAATTCAACTCTAACTCGGGGTCGTAGTGTAGAGGTTCTTGTGAAGAAGATCGCGCACGAACCATACACCAAGAACTCGAACAATACGTCTCCAAGACAAGTGAAAATGGAAAAATCAACTAAGAAGTCAAAATAAAAGCAAACTAACAAATATTTACAATTAGCATATAATCACACATAATATGCCCAAAAACTTAAAAATAAATGCCTCTTTCCCGGTAGCGGCGCCAAAATTTGGAAGGTCGTCGGTGTACCTCTCAAAGTTGATAATTTTAATCCCTAATGCTTCCTATCTACAATTAAGTAGATAATGGCAAGTTGGGGTCGTCCACGAGAAGAGGGATCTTTTCAAGTTTTTAA
Source organism: Rubia yunnanensis (assembly GCA_037428765.1). Classification (NCBI taxonomy): domain Eukaryota; kingdom Viridiplantae; phylum Streptophyta; class Magnoliopsida; order Gentianales; family Rubiaceae; genus Rubia; species Rubia yunnanensis. The sequence goes on from CM075064.1 coordinate 81,815,439, forward strand.
ACATATATGGGAGAAAACATACAAAGCATATACATACATAGATACATATAAAAACATGTAAACAAGGGGAGGTTTGGTTGGTTTTTTTATCCTAAGTTACCAAATTGAAACACAACAACTAGTAAAGCAATAGAATTATGCTAATCATGCAATACAACTAAAGATACGATGTAAATAATAATTAACGGAGCCTTGGTGGCAATCGACTTCCACTTCCACACCTTATATAGCTCATTAATTCATTCACACATTCAATTATATTTATTGTCTATGGGGAATGTTATCACTTCTCATTCAAAGATCAAGATTCATTTCTCCTTAAGAGTAGTTTGCAAAGACAAACAACGACCATGTGCAAACCTCATTGATGATCACCCTAGACAAACAACATCATAGGGGTATTTCATCAATGGCATTTCACCCAAAGGACCATAGGTTTAATAACAACAAGCCTTATACCAAAGACATAGTCATTTAACCAAACAAAGCATATATCAGGTTAAACTTAGAACAAACAACATTCAAGGTTCAACCTTTCTTTGCATCTATGTGACAAATATGAAAACAAACCACATTAACATACCCATCTAGCAAGAATTACCACACATTATACACAAGAAGTTCTAAATCCATGCTTTTGGATTTCCATATCGAATGAGTTAAGAAATTTGCAACTTTCCTAACACTCTAACATTTCAATCTTAAAAAAATTTCATATATTCAAACAACCATGGTATAAATGAGGTAAAACACAACATTAATGGCATAATAAATGCTCTCCAATATATTTTCATAAATGAGCAAACATAAAATCTTATTACATAAGCTTGGAAGCTTCAATCAATTGATCCCAAGAACTAGATTTAGCTACAAGAGTTCATACTAATTAATGCTAAACAATCAAACATAATACAAAAGAATTCAAAGATGAAAATGGAAGAAAATAGGGTTTGGAACAGTACCAAAAATGCAGAAGAAGAAGATTATAAATGAGAGGAAAAAGAGTGCTACTTATAGAACAAAAAGAATAAGGTTAGATTCTGGCCACCCGTTGGTCGCGACTCGCGATAGGTTTGTCGCGACTCATGGTGGACTCACAATGAGGCCATCACGACTCGCGACGAGTGCCAGTATTTAACCCCTTTTTTTCTTTTCTTTTTCTTGTGGTAAGCATTTATCTTCATACTGATTCCTCTCATTTTTCAAGTCTTCAAGGTCTTCAAAAATGGTCTTCGATGGCTTCCAGTCTTCATGTCTTGGAAGAAAGTCTTCAAAAGTCTTTGAAAATGTGATCTTTAATGGCATCTAGTCTTCATGCCTCCGTATTCTTCCCTTGTCACGCAAAATACACTTAGAAGATGTAAAAGAGCGTAAAGTTGCTCTTACCCTTCCTAAGAGAATTTCAAGGCAAAACACAAGCTCTTGATAATAAAATAGCACAAAAGTGACCCAAAATAGTACTAAATTATGCACACAAAATGGACATATCGGAGGTGGTGTGTTAAATTCATCAAGTGGCGATGAACCTTTGTCTTACAGACATTAAGAATGTCCGACTATCTCCACACTATGTGACATAGGCATAGCATTGGTTTATATATCTTGCATGTGATAGAATCTAGGATTTAAGTCATTCATCGGTCATGTAACACAAATATTACCAAAGTGCTTGCGATATATAGTTTTACTCTCTTGTTCTTGCATGCTTGTAGTTGTTAGATGTTTTTCAACATTAGCTATTCCTAACACGTGATTGGATTGACAACCCATGTGGTTAGCATTTAAATTCCTAGCATCTCTGTGGACGACCCTGGTCTTGCCACTATCTACCCCTTAGGTAGCTTTGTAGTAAGAATGGGAGCAACAAACAAATATTTATCTTTGTGAAGCATATTTGCAGGTTCATTAACGACTCCACGGAGAGGCGGATCAAGGATCTACTACATTATTAAAAAAATTTATTCCCAGGGATTTAGCTTTTTTGTACATAGACCAATAAATTCATGCTCCAACCTAACCTTTTAAACACACCTTCATCATAAAACCTCACTATGGGAGGGCAACCGCAAATATTATCTGGAACAAATTGAGGTCATATGGTTTCGTAAGGGAAGTTTATGTCGTGTTAATAGATGCTTCACACATTATGCTGTGCTTTTTTTATGAAAACACCCGAGGGTGGGGGTTGGTATATTGGTACCCCAAGCCAATATGAAGCGAGCTAGAGAAAGGTCATAGTAGTTTTTACAAAAGGCAACATCATTGCCTACAAAAGAATGGTTAGCTACTATTTACTATGGGTCGAAATTTATGCAAGATCGACGGTTAAGGAGGAAGAAGAAAAAAGAAAAAATGACCAAGGAAGGTAGTTGCGATTCCAAAGTAATGAATCTCCACTCCCAGTGTTAATTCATAACTTTGGCCAGGCAACTACCAGTCAAATCCTGTCAGAAAGTTAAGATGATGGAGGGATTGAGCTAGTGAGTCTGTCTTTGGTGCTATTCTGAGCTGATTTCCAATGGAAAGTTGCAAGCCATGGTGGATCAGCCTGAGGGATATCTGAAGAAACTGGGATGTGGGCAGCAAATGAAGACCAAAAACACAAGCAGGGAGAAGTAGAACAATTCCAGAGCCGTGGTAGAGTATCATCCATGTCCTGAGACAAATAAAACAAAAGATTAGCAGTATCAATCTTCTTTGGAAGCATGCCTATGGATCCTAATATAGGGAGTATGTATACTATCCATATAGATAAGGCCTTTAATGTGTGCATGAATGTTAGACAAATCTAGAGAAACTTCCATCGAGTAGGATGAGTGGTATTTAGCAATAGCATCGGCTACTGAGTTACATTCTCTGTAGGTGTTCTTAAGAGTAGCATCAGATAGGAGGGTGTGAACTTTGAAAACTAGAGGGCATAGAGACCATTTGGAACAGGTTGGATCATTAATCATATTAACTGCCTGTAACAAGTCAGATTCGAATATGAGGTTAGGATATCTAGGGATACAAATCTGACAAGCCAATAGGACTGCCTTTATTTCAGCTTCTAGAGCTGATTTGGCTGTTATGAATTCTGACCTGATAAGGATTGGAAAACCATGATTATCTCTAGAAATCAAGCCAATAGAAACAGAGTTAGTAGACCATGAGGCATCTACATTAATTTTGATGACATTAGGACCTGGAAATTCCCAGTATTCAGTGGATATGGATGGTTTTGGAGGTGGTCTGGGAAGGGGTATCAGTGAGGGAAATAGAAGGTGTGAACTAGGGTGTATACTTAGAGAGCAGGGAGAAGCTGTAATGGATAGGTAAAGTGTGTCTCTAACTTCTTTACTTATATGGATAGAGGAAAAATGTTTGTCATCAAAATAGTAGGCATTCCTAGCCTTCCATAATGTCCAGCAGATCAGTGGAGGTAACAAACGACATACCATTCTCTGTAGACCTGAGAGGTCATTACAGTTCCAAAAAATAAAGAAAGTATCCACAACATTATGCACATTCTGCAGATTAAAATTAACTAAAGCAGCACTCTGAGTCCAGATAGATTTAGCAAGATGGTAATCCATAAAGAAATGTTCCAGGGAGTCAGATTGATTACACACAGGGTATTTTGAAGCCAAACTAATACCACATTTTATGAGGATATCATCAAATGGTAGAAAGGAGTTTTAGCCATTTCCAGGTAAAGATAGAGATCTTCTTTGGTAACCTAGGGTTTCATATCAGTTTTGTAACTGGGAACGTACCTGATAAGTATGTAAGAGTTTTGTAGGCTGATTTGAAGGTAAATCTTCCAGTCTCCTTAGGTTTCCAGATCAGTTTGTCATCTCTACCATGAGTAATTTCTGCATCCTGCAAAAATATGAGAGTATCATTTTCCAGGAAAGGAGAGATCTGAGATAAAATGGAAGCTTTGTTGTTTATAAAATCAGCTACTGAGCAGGAGGAGAATATGGAAATGATGTGTGGTGGAATACAGTCTATCAAAGGACCGTTCGGACACCAGTTAACAGACCAGAAATCACATTTTCCTTGGCCATGAATAATTAGAGTATTTTTTTCTGCAAAAGAGTTTATATTACAGATTCTCTTCCATGTTTTGGAGTTTTTGTGAGACTGCGGAAGTGACCACAGTAATTTGGCCCACAGGGTGTTACCCAGTTGGCTTTTCCACCATAATTTAAGTGAGCATGATTCAATAATTACCTGAATAGATCTAAAACCCAGTCCACAGTGAGATTTGGGAATAGCAATGTCAGTCCACCTTTTCCATACCTTATTTTTCCCACCCTCAGTTTCCCCCCAAAAGAATCTAGCCATTCTTTTTTCAATGGATTTAACAGTAGTTCTAGGAGGTTTAAGGATAGTCCAAATATGCTGAGGGAGAGAGTATACACATGATTGGATCAATGGCATTTTCCCTCCTGGACTTAACCATCTGTTCTTCCAGATTTTCATTATTTTGTCCATGATTTCTAGCATGGGATGGAAATATCTAGTTAGAGTTCTGCCTTTAATGATAGGACAACCTAGGTATTTAAAGGGGAGAGTGCCTTTATTCATCCCTAGGATAGTTCTAATCTGATGATTCTTTGCAACTGTGGCTCTATTGCTAATATAAAATTTAGATTTCTCATAATTGATTTGCTGGCCTGATGTTAATTAAAAAATATGCAGAAATGCTTTAATCTTAATCAGTCTAGGTTTTGAAGCTTGCATAAAAATTATAGTATCATCCGCATAGCTTAAGTGAGTGACTGGTGTAATGTTAGAGGGCAATGAGAAATATTGCAAGCTGTTATTCTGAAAAATATAGGAAAGACTCCTGGAGAAAGATTCAGTGAAAATATTAAACAGGAATGGGGAAAGGGGATGACCTTGTTTGATACCTCTAGTGGCTTTAAAAAAGCCCACAGGGTTACCATTGATAAGAACACAGAAGTAGGCCTGAGAAAGGTTGTTCATGACAGCCTTGAGGAAGTGACCTAAAAAACCAAATCTACACAATATACTATGTAAAAAACCCCAGCTAACCCTATCAAAATCTTTTTTTCAGGTCAAGTTTAAGAATACAATTGGGGATCCTATTTTTTCTGTCTATGAACCTAATCATCTCCTGAAGATATAGGATATTATCAGAGATATCTCTGTTCTTCATAAAAGCAGCTTGGTTATGTGAAATTAGTTTCTCCATATAGGGTTTCAGTCTTTCCATAAGGACCTTAGAGCGAATTTTGTTAGCCACATTAGAAAGGCTAATAGGCCTGAAATTATCAAAAGAAGAGGGTGTAGGTTTTTTAGGAATTAGAGTTATCCAAGTACTAGTGATACCTCTTGGCATGTTAGATCCTGAGATAAAATCATTGACTGCAGTGACTAAGTCTTGTTTTATAAATTCCCAGCATTTAGTGTAAAATTTTCTAGAGAAACCATCAGGTCCTGGGCTACTATTTTTGTTTAGACACATGACCACTAGTTTAAGTTCAGCTTCAGTCACAGGCTTAGATAAGCTAGAATTATCTTGCTCTGTAATAATGGTAGGTATTTGGCTAAGGAAATGGGGGTAGTAGGTAGAGTCAACAAAGTGGCTAGGTTCAGTCAGCAGGTCAGTGAAATAGTTTACAGCTTCCTTTTGGATGTCTACAAAATTATCAAGCCATTAACCATAACAATTTTTATTTTGGATATATGCAATCTATAGTTTTTTTCCTGAACTGTTTTGTGAAAAAATTGGGTATTATTATCACCACTCTTAAACCAGTTCAGCCTTGACTTATGTTTCCAGTATTTTTCTTTCTCTTTTAAAGCACTAAGGAGTAATGCCTTTTTTTTCATTAAGATTGATGAGGTCAGTTTCTGAGTGGGATAAATCATAGAATGCTTCTTGCATTCTCAGGTTATCTTCTGCAGTAATGACATTGGAGTCAATGTTACCAAAACACTCTTTGTTCCATATCTTAATCACTTTCTTAACTCTAATTAGCTTAAGGTAGAGTCTCATTATTCCTGTCTGATGAACAGGAATGCTCCAGTTATGTCTAATTAAATCCATGAAATCAGGCCTATTAAACCAGCAGTTGATAAACCTAAAAGGTTTTGGGTGAGAGGGGAACTGGGATGAAATTTGTAGGAGAAGGGGTGAATGATCTGATGATTGCCTATTGAGGATCTGGATAGAGGAAGCTGGGAATTTATTGCTCCACTGATGTGTGCATAATCCTCTATCTAGTCTTTTAGAAGTAGGGTTTCTAAGTCTAGAATTAGTCCATGCAAAAATATTCCCTACAGTATTAATTTCCTATAAACCTTTGGTGTTAATCCAGTTATGAAAGTCCCTAATGCTGCCTAGATTAGGAGAGCTAGGGCCCTTATATTCCGCAGGTGTGATGATTGTATTAAAATCACCTATAAAAATAGTTTCATCAGATGGGGGGAGGTTTAGGTCGTGCCATAGTACCTTTCTACCCTCTCTAGTTCTAAGAGCATAAACAAAAACCATTTCCATTTGTGAGTTAGAGCCTGTGTGGGTGATTTTGACATTTAGGAATTGGTCATGGTGGCATATAAGATTAACAATTTTTGAGTCATTCCACATTAGCCATATTTTGCCATTATGAAGAGGGAGGTTGTGGGAGTAATTTAGCTTCTCCATGTAGACTTGGCACTGAGAATTATCATGCATGGTTCTATTATACATAGAAGCTGAATTTTCTTGTGGAAAATCAAGTGTTTTAATCTAAGCATAGAAGTTTCAATTCCCCTCAGATTCTAAATAAAAAAAATTAAATTTGAAGATGTGTATCATTGTTCACCTGATCTGTGGCTTTTCGTGGAAGACCTTAACATCATCTTATTCAGTTGACTAAGGTAATTTTTTTATATTTAGCCTTACCTTGGCCATCATTCTTACCTGATAGTTTGGTTGAATCTGTCAGAGGATCAGGCTGAGGGTGGGGGTCTTCAGCAAGGTCTTTTCCATCAATCATAAAGTCTCGAGGGTCCTGAACAGCACATTCATCAGTGATGGAGTAATCATCCAAATCTGCAAAACAGAAAATCTATTTTCCATCTTTCCTTGGTGTGAAAGTGGGGGGTTAGTGGGGGATAGCTGGAAAAGAGTAAGATTATGGAACCAATCTAGATGTCATCCTTTGCATATGTTCTGATGGTCTTAAAAGGAGAAGTGACTCCTGTTTCGTTCAAAAGGTTTCTGAGAGATGTTTGGGATTTGTCAGAGGATTGTATAGCAAGGGATTGATTTGGGGAGGGTAGTTGAGGTAACTGGGGTGTGATGATCTGAGGGACTACTACTGGTACCACAACCACAGGGGCATATGATAATGGATCAGAGGCGGGATTAGTATTGGCTAACTGATGAGTAATATTTTTAGAGTTGGGTATATTAGAAGAAGGCTGATTGTTAGTAAACCTAGCTGGAGCTTTGTCAAATTTGTTCCCTGTGGCATACCATTTAGGCATTGGTTCAGCATTGTTTTTGGAGATAGTTCTACATTGACTAAGTGAATGTTCCAGTTTGGCACAGTGATCACAATACAGGGGAATATCTTCATACTCAATATTGTATTTCCGATTGTTATTTATTGAGCCTAATCTGATGAAGGTGTTAAGAGGCTTCTGTAAATCAATTTCAACACACAATTTTATAGCTGAAGGTCTGGTTAGCATTTCAGTGGCTAGGTCTTTTTTAATGAAATTACCTAAACTATTACCAATAGCCTCAATTTATGAAGTATTATAGTAATACAAAGGAACTTCCCTGATTGTGCACCATATAGGAACAATTGGGGATTCCTTGTGTGTTGAGAAGTCTGGCGACCACTTTAGGACTTTCATCTGAACACCATTGAAACTCCAGCTTCCTTTGATCCAACATCTTTGGTAATCGTTTACCTGTTCGAACCTGATGAGGACGTGTTTGAAATCCAGTGATCCCAATTGGTATTTTCCGGTGAACCCGGCCGTTTTGAAGGATGACTCCAGTTGTTCCATTGTAAGTCTTCCTTTGGTGAATTTGCTGACCAGAGCGTTAGCGCAGTGGGCTGAGAGTTTTGAAATCTCTTCTTCGGAGTATAGACATGCCGGTTCTCCGAGGTGCTCTAATTTTGGGATCAGTTCAGGGTTATTCGGGAGTGATTGGCAGAGGGGGGGGTGATTTGGATTGAAGGGCAGAGAGGAAGGATTTTTGGTTGTGATTGGTGTTGCTATTCTCTGCCATGATGGCCGGCCGTGGGAGAGCCATAGCCAGCGGCGTCGCTGTCGACAAGAAAGGACCGTTAGCGGTGTGTGGAGCATTTACCGGCGAGGAAAGAAAGTCGTTGGGAATTCAGAGTCAGAGAGGGAAGAGAGAGAAGAGAGTAGAAATAAAAACAATATGCTGCGCTTCTCAAATGTTGATGACTTCCACTCCATTTGGTTGATAACATTGTTCAATGGCGGAAGTACCCTATGAGAATCCTACAGTGAACCTCCAATTTTCCTCCCGATAAAGAAGCCTCGATGACACCAGTTTCTGGATTATAATATTTTCCGCTATTACCTAAATATTATTACAATCATCAGGCCACCTACCAGGTCTGCTCGCAATTTCGCAAACCCACGAAGGAGGAAAAAACTAAGAAATCCATTACAGACCAGATTCTTTGTGCACCTAGATCTTTCAAAGTATAGAGCTGATAAAATAAGACTTGGATCCTAGAAACTAAACCATTGGGACAATGTGGAACACGAAGCAATTTCTCACTTTTGTAACGTATGCTTGCACCGTAGAAGGACAAATCCATCAGACAATATAAAAGCTCCTCACACAAGGAAAACTCGTCTTAACACAAAGAGGAAAATGAAGTGGGTTCCAAAGCTACGGAAATTTAGGCAAAACGAAATTAGGGTGGCATCCAAATCAGGCCTATCTAGTACACAGAAGGGTGCAAAGGCAAAGTCAGAATGGTCATGGATTGAAATGACAAAATATTTCAAACCTTAGGTAGAGACTTGGTACTTTACAGAAAGGAAATGGAAAAGTTCTTACCAGTGTGTCGAAGAAGAACCACTGCTGAAATCACTTAACTAGCAATGTGATTCATTTTTTAGCAGCATATATGAGCTTCCCAACACTGTCCAGGGTTTAGTTAGATTAGATCAAATTGGCACCCCTCTCTACGGGTTGTTAATTAGTTCGGATGCTACTTACTTCCACTCTTGATTGCAGGTTATGGAGATGCTGCTTGCCCTTTGAATTCCTGCCTGCTCACTATACAAGTCCTCTGAATTTCCTAGAGTATTAAGCATAATGCTCTTTCTGCTTTATGCCTTAGGGATGCTACTAAATGACTGATGGATGCTCTTGTCTATATTGATGAGTTTCTAGATTTGATCTTGAAGCTTTGTTCTTGATTGTTTAGCTCTGTAGGGGATGAGCTTCTTAGTTTAGTTGGGGTGATTTTGACTGACCTGTGTTTCGTCTTTTCGATCCACAAATAAGTTCGATGATCTCCATTTAAACTAAGAGTTCTTGTAATCCTCTAACACTTAGCCTACTCTTTTTCATTTTTGGATGCAACAAATGTTGCTTTAATGAGCCTATGTTTCACAAATGTACATATCAACTAAGCCAATGGCTTCCCCCTTTTCTTTACTCTTTAGTTTTGTAATTTTATGGCTTGGGAAGGCCTAATATAATCTTCCCCCATCTTAGGATGGTTTAATTAAAAAAAAAATAACTAGCAAGAGATCGTCACCGTACCTCTCAAAAGTATATTTTAAAAACCTAAATATTCTAAATACAATTAAGTAGATAAGAGTAAGTAGAATCGTATCAACATGGAAAACGAACTAGTTTAAATATTTCAATGTAGATTATAAAACTTAAGATTTAATACATATAATTGGAGGGGGTTGTTTGTAAATTATAAATTGACTACTAAAACTAAGAAGAAAAAATAAAAGATATATAATTCGAAATATGCAATAAATTGTAAGTGACTTAGGTTCAACTGATTTACGCTTTCAACCTATCCATTAATCATTGATATGTTATTCAATCTCTATGACATTTAACCACGTATTGTGCCTAGTTGTCTCCTATTTACCTTGAAGATACCTATTCCCTTCCCTCAAATATAGTTAAAACGAGCGATCATCGCTTTTAATAACCCTTATTCTCGGGTAACCAAGACGAACACTATAGATTTAACTGGAACTAGAAAGACACATAGGAAAGCGTTACACCAACCTTTGTCTTATATAAAAGTGAGAAACATGAAAATAGCACAACTGGACCTTCCAAGAATGAGTATGATAATAAGTATACAATAAACGCTCCTAGTTGGGTACAAACACAAAGAGAGGGAAAGAATCGTATGCCACCTATAGCAAGTCGTTAACATGCAAATAAGAACTAGTTGTATAACTAGTCAATTAATGCATCAAATGGACAACAAAATCAAAGAACCCAACTGATAATTATTGTCCAAAGTAAAACAATCAAGATCTCACAATATCAACTTAGAAGCACTAATCAGTTGTTCCCAAGGGTGGATTAGCCTACCATTACAAAACCCATAAACATACACATAAACATAGAAAGAAAAATATAAAGAAAAGACGAAGAAATTAAGAACCTGGTGATTTTGTAGTGAAAAGTCTGGCTTACCCACACAAAGAGGATAAGAAGAGTATTTATAGTCCAAGAGATAGAAATAAAAATGTTGAAAATTAACTGTCATGGGCGGTTTTTGTGGACCGTGATATATTTGTCGGTCCACAAAATAGGTACTGGCTTCTACTTTGTTCCACCGCTACAAGTGAACCATTGATCTGTTTTGGGACTTCTTGTAGTCATTTTTATAGTGAAGACAGTCCAAAGATGTTACCGATGGATTCCAAGTTATATAGGATCATGCACCAAAATGGACTTTAAAAATAAGCCACATCTTTTGTTTTTCAAAACATAAATGTTAGGATATAAAATAGGTAATTAATTTATATACCTTTTAAGACAAATTCATCCAATAAGCTCAACATAGTATGGAGATTAAGCTCACGAATAAGATGTTATCATCTGCATACATCAGGTGTGAGATCCTAGAAACCCTTTTTTCATGGTTTGTAACCTTATTGCCTCATGTTCACTATACTATGTTGTAGAAGCTAGATAGATATTGATGACATGTTATAAATATATATGACACTACCACAGAGACCCCCCTCTGGAACCGGTTTTTTAACACCGGTTATGAAAATCAGTGCAAATCATGTTTTAGCAACAGTTTTTTTTGTGTTAGCACCGATTGTAAAACCGGTGTTATTGTGGCACCAGTTAAAAATATTTTTGCACCGGTAATTTAAATAAAAACCGGTGATATTTTTACACCGGTCGGAAAACTGCTGCTAGAGTTTGTGGAAACCATTGAGAGTTTAGCACCGGTCAAGAAACCGGTGCTAAAAACAACAATAACCGGTGTTATATTCGCACCGATTTGAAGACCGGTGCAAAGAATCCTAGAAAACTGGCGTGATGTATGCTTTTGGCACCGGTTATAGGAACCGGTGTTATGGGATGTAGAAACCGGTGCTGAATGCATTCGTCGAAAAAGGCGGGAAAACTGGCACCGGTTTTATGTACTATTGAAAACTGGTGCTAAATCGAGCATTTAATGCTCCGAACTTACCCTCTTAAATTAGTTCTAAACTTGAACCTTATCCATTATTAGATGGTAGATCTCTTGGGAAGGTGTGTAATAACTCAAACAAATGAAGACACATGGAAGTAAGTATTAATTAATTTTTTGAAATTTCGATCAACTAGAACCATAAATGCATGATTGGAGGTAGTTTTTTCATATTTATTGTTGGTTTCTCTATGCCTAACTTATGTTGGTTGAGTATCGATCATGTTGTGAGAGTGTAAATTAATGAGTGCTGATGTGAACATTTTTGTGTTTCTTTTGGTAGATGGTATATATATTTATATGTTTCTCGAGAACATGCAGTTGATCGATTCGCATACTTATACACGGACATGACACGTTTAGTATTGTGTAGCAAAATGATCGTGTTCATTTTTCATATTTTTTACCAATGAAAATATGTGTAATGGTGTGTTTTGACTTGTTTAGATCGAACGGACCGAGAATCAATGTTTGCGTGGAGGGGGAAAATGGTTAACTGTCCAAGTGTAGCTAGAGGGAGTGGTGAACATATTGCATTTACTGATTTGTTTCTAGATTATGCCTTTGGTTGGGAGGAGAGGATACTTTGTCCATGCAAAAGATGCTTGTGTCGTGAACGGTTTGATGATCGTGGGGCTGTTAGATTTCACTTGTTGAAGAACGGATTTGACGGAGGTTACATTGTATGGACATTTCATGGAGAGGTTGAGCAAGGACATGACGGTGGGTTTGACAAGGTAGATGGAGACAAATGTACAGTTGATGGTATGTTCGATGACATTGTGAGAGATTTTGAGGAGAAGCCTACAATGTTGACTGCTTTGCTTGGCGAGAAAGAGAAGCCATTGTATCTTGGATGTAAAAGTAAGGATACCGTAATCTCTTTTTTTATGGACGTTTTCAATTTGAAAGCTACAAGTTCTTGGAGTGATGAAAGTGTGAATTCACTACTAAAGATTCTGAAGGATAAGTTTCTGGATGGGAATGGAATTCCAAAAAACTATTACGAGGCGAAGAAAATATTGTGTCCACTTTGTTTGGAATACAAGAAAATACACTCATGTCCAAATGATTGTGTATTGTATGACGGTGATTTGATAGATGCTGTTGAATGTCCCGTGTGCCAAAATGCAAGATATAAGGTGTGACGAATGATGATGATGGGTGTTTGGCTAAGAAGAAGAAGAAGGTCCCCCATTGAAGTGTATGTGGTATCTTCCTATAATTCCTAGGCTGAAGAGGTTATTCGCGAATTCAGAATATGCGAAGAACTTGCAATGGCATGGAGAGCGTGAAAGACTACATGACAAGAAGATAAGACATTCGGCGGACGGTGAACAATGGAGAAATTTTGACAAGCGATATCCTTCCTTTTCTTCGAAGGTTAGAAATCTTTGTCTTGCATTGTGTACTGATGGGATGAATCCATTTGGTAATATGTCATCGAAGCATAGTTTGTGGCCCGTGATGTTGGTTATATACAATTTGCCCCCATATTTGTGCATGAAACGTAAATATGTTATGATGCCTATGTTAATCTCAGGTCCTAGACAACCTGGGAATGAGGTTGATGTGTATTTGAGACCATTGATCGATGATTTGAAGATACTGTGGGAAGATAAAAGGGTGTTGGTATTTGATGGCCATATGAATGAGGAGTTTCAACTTCGTGCCATGCTTTTTTGCACGATCAATGATTTTCCAGCCAATGGGGCACATTGTGAAGGGGCACAAAGCATGTCCCATTTGTGAGGAGAAGACTGAATTCAAACAGCTAAGACATGGAAAGAAGACAGTGTATCTTGGCCATAGAAAATAGCTCCACAGAAACCATAAATACCGGGATGATGTCGTCAATTTTGTTGGCGGGAAAGAACGAAGGAAATCCCCTACACCACTAACTGGTGTGCAGATTCACAGTAAGGTTAAGAAATTTAGAGTGGTGTTGGGAAAGTACAAAGGCAAGGACAAAATACACTGTGGTGGGCCTTGGAAGAAAAGGTCAATATTTTTTTATCTACCATATTGGGAGCATCTTGAGTTTAGCCATTGCCTAGACGTGATGCATATTAAGAAAAATATTTGTGAAAGTTTGATAGGCACCCTCTTGAATATTCCTTGGAAGACTAAAGATTGTTTGAATGCCCGATTGGACTTGGTTGATTTGGGAATCATAAATGACCTCGCCCCAGAAGTGAAGGGTAAGAGTACGTACTTGCCCCCTGCACCTTGTACCTTATCTAAGGAGGAGAGAATCTCAGTTTGTGATAGCTTGAAATCAGTCAAGGTCCCTATTGGTTATTCATCGAACATGAGTCGGGTAGTTACGAAGGATTGTTGGATGACGGGATTGAAATCTCATGATTGTCATGTTTTGATGCAACAACTTTTACCTATTGCTATTCGAGGGGTAATGGAGGCCGACGTAAGGCACTCAATCACTAGACTTTGTATATTTTTTTCTCCATATGCCGAAAGTCTATTGACTGGGACCATCTAGATGTCCTACAAAAAGATGTTGTTTTTGTGCTCTACAAGTTGGAAATGTATTTCCCTCCATCCTTTTTTGATATAATGGTTCACTTGGTCGTTCATCTGATGCGGGAGGTAAAGATATGCGGTCCAGTTGGCATGCGTTGGCTGTATCCATTCGAGCGTCACATGAAAGTCTTTAAGGGGTACGTGAAATGTATGAGTCGGCTGGAAGCTAGTATCGTTGAGAGGTATGTTACCGAAGAAGTGATTGAATTTGTCTCTTGCTATTTGCAGGGACACAGAAAATTTGGGGTGCCCCTGAATCGACATGTTGGGAGGAAGGGGGGTAAGCCAAGGTCGAGGGGAACGTTATTTACTCCATTGAATAGTGATCTGATGTCAGTTCATTTGTATGTGTTGAGGAATTGTTTGGAGACTACTGCTTATATGACCGAGCACCTTAATTCGATAACAGAGTGTCATCCCACGTGGCCCCCTAATAAAGTTCAGTTGGAGCACAATGATAAGTTTGTGAATTGGTTATATGATCGATGCAATGTTGCTGATTACGACCCAAAAATTAGGGCATTTGCGAGGAAGCCTAACTGCACGATTTTGAGGTATTTTGGATATGACATCAACGGATTTTCTTTCGCTACTAGGGACCAAGATTTGAAGAGCACAACACAAAATAGTGGGGTATACATTGAGTCGGAGACTATGTGGCAAGCAAGTAAAAAAGACAAAAAACCAGTCCTAGCTGTGATGTCGTTCTATGGTGTTATTGATGAGATTTGGGAGCTTGACTATGGAGAATTCAAGATTTCGGTATTCAAGTGCCAATGGTTTGATAACACGACTGGGGTTCGGAATGATGATCCAATGGGATTTACCCTTATTGACCCGACTCGTGTGGCATATGAAAATGATCAGTTTATTTTGGCCGAACAAGCAAGACAAGTTTTCTACGTAAATGACCTGTGCAATGTAGGTTGGTCTGTTGTGGTACAAGGTAGGAAATTCTCTTTCCGAGATGAAATTGATTTTGAGGTTACAAGTGGAAGGTTAGAGTTCCCCTCTATTTCCCCTCTGCCCATTGACAACGGGATTGAGGCGGGAGCCATACGGAGGAAACACAAAGATGATATTTGGATAGATGACGATGGCTGAGAACTTCGAGACAGTCAATCTAAGAAGATGAAGTTGGTTGTAGACTAGGGGGGTCGAACAATGATGTCGAAGTTAAAATTTATTTACTGTTTATACTTTGTTGTTAGTCGTTGCCCCTGGCAACTAATGTAAGAAAATATCCCAATTTGTTGCCAGTTCGAGCAGTACTGTCCACTGCAGCGTACTCCAGCACTTTTGGTAAATGCTGGTAAAAAAATTGGCTTTCTATGCCTATGGTAGGTTCTGGCTGCTGCAGCGCGCTGCAACTCTACTGGTTCAGCGTGCTGCAGCAATTTTACACACACATGAACCTGAAACGAATTACTCATGCAGTACGTTTAAGACAACAGCACAAATACATTATGTGGCTTGAAAGCTAACATTCCAAAATCACATTCAAACAGTACCAACAAAGGAGCAATGTATGTTTCAAAAGCAATCAATGTACGAGGACAGATCAGCAAAATTAAACTAGCAAATGAAACAACCTGATAATACGAAGATGTGAGCTCAATATGGACAGTCATTTCCTCCGTGCCCTCTTCTCCACCGTGTTGGGCCTTGGCGAATCAAAGGTAGGGATTGGACCCAATTCATTGATTCTCTCGCCACACATGGCTGTGAGGATCTTCCCAACCTTCAGTTGCAATGCAGCCAAGTCCCCATCCGAGTTCTCATTCGATGATTTACTTGTTGCGGCCCTAGATGACTCAGCAACGTTCTTCTTCTTCGAGAATATGAGAGGGTTTATGGGGAGCTTTGGCATCATTGTGACATCATCATCTATGTATCTTCAACCTGCTTCCACGCATATTGCAGTGATGAGTGAGGACAAGCCTATGCAGTTATGGGCATTGACACAATCCCAGATGTATGCCATTATTGTACTCCCAACATTGATGCTCATGTTTTTCTTTATCTTGTAGAGCAGCAGCATACGGGACCGATGAACCTCGCTATTCAATTTCACGGGGAGTAGCCAGGTAACTATGAAACTGTACCACACGTTCATGTCGTCATTCAAGTACTTTTTCTCTATGCTTGACCATTCTTGTGGTAGATTCCAAATTACTGTGTCGCTGTCATCACAGAGTTCTGTGATGATATCCTCCTATAAATCTTGTTCAACGGCGGTGTCAGCGGCTTCGTACAAGCTCGAGGGCTTTGGTGGGATCCTGTAGAACGTGTTGATCAAATCTGAAGACAATTCGACCAAATGACCCCAGAGGAAAACAGTTGCAGAATTCTTGTACTTCATGAGCGACAGGAATTCACACGCCATGGTCTGGTTTGCATGCGTCGGTTGTGCGATGAAGCCTTCCCAGCCATGCTCCTTCACATAGTTCCTGAAGGGCTTTTCCAGCCTCAACCCTCTCTCAAGGATGAGGCCCCTCGAGATGAAGTCCTTGTACACAGTAATTTGCTCAGTACAGTCCGCTTCTGTGGCTGGTATGGGCTCAGTCGACGGAACAATCTGAGTCCTATGCTCAACATCCTCCCCCTCTACCACTCTAGCCTTTTTGGCTGGGTTATGGGTGTTCTTCTTTTGCTTGGTTGCAAATTTTTTGGGGGCCATTTCGGTTAAAATAAATGTGTCAACAGAACCCAGAATGTAGAACGGTAAATAATACACAATCAGAAAGGTAAATAATATGAAATCAACTTATTCTAAATGAAACAATTTTTCTCGTAGGCTGAATATGGAATAATGTTTATTCACAGTGAATCCCAATTTCAGATAATATTAACAGAAGCAAAATAATGAAACTAGATGGACATTCTATAAATCCTGGGACGAATCAATGGGCCACCCAGAATCGCATGTCATGAACAATCAGGGTATGCACAAAATTATTAACCAATGCTGAAAACTATAGCACAGTGGGGGCATCGACACGATGAGGCATTATCATGAAATCAACCCTTGAGCAAGAGCAAACTTCATGAACAATCAGGTTATGCACAAAATTATCATATCATATCGGAGCACGGGTTATGCCATCCAGAATCACATATCATGAACAATCGGGTTGGGCACAATATTTTTCACCAATGCCGAAAATAAGAGCACAATGAGGGCATTGACACAATGAGGCATTATCATGAAATCTACCCGTGAGGAAGAAAAAATATAGTTGTTCAAACCTTAGGAGAATAATCCCCTTACCTAATTCAGAGTACGGGTTGTTGACGAGTGGTGTTCGGTGTAGAGTCGACGATGGTCGGACAGAGCTTGGCCGATGAAGGGGCGCAGCTGGAAAAGTGGACGGTGGAGGGAGCCGGGACGGTGGAGAGAGAAGGGCGCGGTGGAGGTGACCGGGGACGGCGCCGTGAGAGTAGAGGACGGCGGAGAGAGCAGGGGGAGATGGAGGGAGCATGGCACGTCGGAGGTGGCAGGGAACGGTGCCGTGAGAGTTGAGGACGGCGGAGCGAGCAGGGGGAGGCGGAGGGCTTGGGAACGGCAGAGGAAGGGTCTTGGGGACAGCGGAGGATGGGGCTTGGGAATAGCTGAGGAATGGCCTTGGGAACGGCGGGAATATAGTTGATGGAAGAGCAGAGGTTGTGGGCCAAAAACTAACACACTAACACCTTATACTAATTGGGCTAAAGTTTACATTTGATTTTTGGGCTGAATGTTAGACCAATTGAATATTAAGTTTTAGACTCGAGGGGTTAATGGTCAAGTGCTTGATGGCTCGAATGTTCGAGGGCTCGAGTGATTGTGTGTTCGATGGTTCGAGTGCCTGATGGCTCGAGAGCGGGATGGCTCGAGAGCTTGAGTGCTCGAGGGATCCAGGGATCGAGGCCTCCTCGGCTCGAGGGCTCGAGTGCTTGAGTGTTCGAGGTATCCAGTGCTCGAGTGCTCCAAGGCTAAAATGAGACAGTGAAAATGCAAATGAGACTATGAAAAATAGTAGCCATCGCGAAAGAGGAGGGAAAAAATCCAATTCCATGAAGG
Source organism: Rubia yunnanensis (assembly GCA_037428765.1). Classification (NCBI taxonomy): domain Eukaryota; kingdom Viridiplantae; phylum Streptophyta; class Magnoliopsida; order Gentianales; family Rubiaceae; genus Rubia; species Rubia yunnanensis. The sequence goes on from CM075064.1 coordinate 81,833,739, forward strand.
GAAGTAGTCCATAACCTGAGACAGAATAGAGGACAGATCAGCAGTATCAATCTTATTTAAAGGCTTGCCCATGGATTCTAATATAAGGTGTATGAATAATATCCATATAGATTAAGCCTTTAATATGTGCCGGAATGTTGGTCACATACAAAGGAGAAACCATTGCAGAGGATGCTTGATATCTGCAATGGCAACCGCAACTAAATTACATTATCTGTATGTGTGCTTGAGAGTAGCATGGGATAAAAGAGTGTGAACTCAAAAAAATAGAGGGTATAGGGTCCATTCCATATTAATGAAGGATCATTAATCATATTTACTGCCTGTAGTGAGTCAGATTCAATAATGAGGTTGGGAAATCTGTCCAGACAGATCTGACAGGCCATAAGAATTGCCTTAACTTCAGCTTCCAGTGGAGATGTGGCTGTTATGGTCTCTGATCAACGTCGGATTGGTAAACCTTGGTGATTGCGAACAATTAAGCCAATCAAAACAGAGGAAGAAATCTAGGATGCATCCACGTGCACCTCGATCAAACTGTGATCTGGAGATTCCCAGTATACTGTGGAAGTATTTGGCTTTGGTGGTGGCCTGGGGGGAAACATCAGCAGAAGGGAACTGAAAACTTAGGCTAGGAAATATAGTTGGGAAGCAGGGAGGGAGGTAATGGAAAGGTAGAGAGTATCTGTAACTTCCTTGCCAGATGGTTTCAACGCATTAGCGGTTAGACAGGTTTCTTTATGAACGTGGAAGTCTCTCGCACACCATTTATTTTTGGACGGAGGGAATATAATATTTTAAAGATTTTACAATCTTTTCTAGGTCCTGGGGAATATAATACGTATCCCTCACATTCGTATGGATTAATTTTTTTAATTAAAGCATTTGAAATTATAGACACCAAAATGTGCCAACAAAGCTTCATTTTCATTCCCTCCAAATGTTTCCCTTTTCCCTCCATACCCTTCACCCTCGGTTTCCGTACCCTTCCCTCCCCACCACATTGAACCGAGTTCTTTCCACCCACCACATCCCTAATCCCAAGTTCCCCCTCTTCGCACCGTAACCCCGTCCAGATTTCCCCCAAAAATAGTGTCCCTCCCTTCACCATTTATGTCGGGCTTCAACCTCACAATCCTGGTTGCAAACCAAATACACCAATTTTGTCGACATTCAACTCCACAAATTTCGTACCCAGGTCGGAATCTTCACAGTGGAGGGGGTAACTAAGACGGCCGGCAGTTGACGGAATAAGGTAACACCCATTGGTAGTTTCCATCTTTCCAGGGTTTAATGAGTAGCTATATGTTGGTTGGTCTCTTTGAATGTGAGTTTGTGTTGACGTTTCTTGTTATACTATTGTGGGTGTTGTTTCATGCTCATACATGATATGTGTGCTTATTATGTCATAATGTTTGCCTACCCACATGCCCCCTATACGAAATTGTTAAACTCGGTTGGATTTTCGTGGAAATCTGCAAAGGGCTGTGTTGGATTAATGTTTTGCTTGTGTTTGATTTACTCCTAGAAGAGATTCAATGGCGCCGCCGAGGAAGAAATTGTTTGACTCCAGTGGTAGACAAACTGTTGTCGATAAATGTTTTACCCCTCCAAAGGATGCCAACTGTGACGACAATAGCGAGAAAGGGGCTGATGCACCGATATATTGCTCGGGATCAGAGAAGTCGGGAGAAGAAGAAGAAACTATGGTAAAAGAAGAAATGAGTGGGAGCTTCGACAAGTTTGAGATTGGAGAGTATTACAAGCGCAGAGGAACAGCCACGTGCAAGTCCGTGTTGCTTTCGAAATAAAAGAAGCCTCTGAAAATATTCTTCGATGATGACTTCGAACCCCTAGTTATGCGCAGCCGATGGTCGATGTATGTTGGCTATGCCTTCCAGCGCAGAATTCGCTTCGGGACTTGGCATAATTGGAGATCAGTCCCAGACCATGTGAAGAAGAACGCATGGGAAGACATTCTCGTAAGTGTCTGCTAATCCTCCATTGTTTATGTCAACTTCGTTACATGTCGCACTAACAACATGTCTCCTTATCCTCCAGATTAGCTGGGATATACAAACAAAAATGACTTTCAATGAGATGAATAAGTTTCGAAATAAATGGAAAATTTATGTAGGAGAAAAGTGGAGGAATTGGAAGACTAAGGTGGCGTACAAATACATTGTGCAAAAAAACTGGGCTGTTGTGCATGGAGAGACTATCGCTGGATGGACAAAAATGAGTGGGAGCTGTTTGTGAAATACGGGTCAACCCCTGAATTCAAGGTACTTCCTTCAATATAATTTTTCTCTAGTCTTTACGATGAGAGCAGTTTACAAACTGATGTCCAAACAGGCGGTAAGTGAAGCAGCAAAATTAAGCGCCTCACAGAAAAACTACATCAATCACACGGGGAGTGGAGGGAACCGTAGGGTTGCAGTAGAACTCGAGAAGAGGAAAAGAAATGCTAAAATTGAGGCACTTCTGGATGAAGGTCAGAGTGTAGAAGCAGAGGCTTTAGTTCAAAGCATGGATTTCAAACCGGACCGCTCGAAAGTGTTCCTTGCCGCTAACTGGGACAATAAATTATCAACCTACACTAACGACTCCGTCCGAAGAGCAGCTCCCACTATTGTGAGCATAATTCATAATTTAATCTATCTCTATTGATATTCTTTGATGTTATCCCGATCAAAGGGCTTCTATTTGCTTTGTTTCTTAGAAAAACCTTTTGGATAAGAAGCAAAAGGGAGAATTGGTTATACATGGAAAAGAAGATATTCTAGTTCAAGCAACGGGTAGGAAGGATCACTGGGGTCATTGGAGAGGTTGCTCTGCAACCTCTAAGGTGAACGAGGCCCTACCACATATGACTATCACCCGTTACACATCTAGTTGATGTAGGAGCACAAACACGAAGCCATCGTAGGAAATTTCAAATTCAAACGAACAGCCAACAGATGTCATCGAGCTCAGGGAAACATTTGTTGCTTTACTTGAGGCCCAAACAAATTGGCTAGCTGGGAAATTGGGTAAAGCTATTCCCCCACACTTGGATGCCCATAATTTCCTTGCTGCATCTTCCACCCCCACGAACAAGGACAACCGGGTATTCATTCCTTCAGCATCAGGATGTAGTGACCCACAAGGAACTGCAGCGGGTGACAAGGTAGTCCAAACCATGAACTGTAATCGTATTTGTTCCTTTCTTGCTATGTGATTTGTAGTACATGGATTTCCATTTCCTGATTTGGATTGATGTTGTGTGGATACAGTTCGTTGCTGATGAACGCTGGAAGCTACAGCGCGCTGTAGCTCTTAGTCTCAGCTGGGCACTGAAAGCTGCAGCGCGCTGCAGCCTTCAGCAGCTACATGTACAATTCATTACTTCTTATCATCTATCGCTTGCACTTCCGACTTTATCTGTTTTCCTTCAATAGAGAATACTTAGTTATTGCCCGACCGATGTATTTACCCAATCTCTAAGTTCATCTCTCAGAGAGGAAAAATGCTACCTATATGTTTTGAACCATCATGGAGAAAGGGAGGTAGGTGCATTCGGTATATTATTTCCAAAGGAAGCGGAAGCGGACTTACCCATCAAGTGGGATCGGGTAAATCTAAAAGGACCTGTGATCATACCAAAGACACCTTTGCCGATTGAACACGAAGAATTTGAGTTTGTCACTCAGGGCATTGGATATAACATTCTATGGCCGGGGAAGCTGATAAGTGTCATAGAGCAACAGGATGATGAGGTGTGATAATTGTATTCTTCTTCTCATCGGTTCTCATGCATATCTTTCTTGCTAATACAATGACATGATATGTTACTCATTTACAAACGTAGGAGAACGAGCAGCAACCGACTCCGCAGGAAATGGTGAGCGACGAAATTGGAAGTCCTCAAACAAACCTCACACCAGCGGCTAAGGAAGATACTCCTCGTGGAGAGGTGGCCGCTCGACCGGTAAAAGGAGAGGTACATACCCCCATACTATTTCATTCCGACTGATTTTCCCCTACGCATCACTAACATTTTACCCATTAGTTACTACCAAAAGAAAAAAACTACATCACTGGAGAATGGGCAACCAAATCCTCCCTCGTCGATTTCTCCACAGTACATATTCGTGAGAACTCATTTCAGCCTTTACATTATCTTCATCCACTACTGAATTACATAGAAATACTGTTCAACTAACATTATTAGATTCTGAATGTAATGATTAGGGAGCCACGGAAAACCAAGAATGCATCGCTGCTGTTCACCAGATTAATGATGCTTTATGGCTATCTTCACAAATATGTGGACCAGACAAAATATTCCGCATCAATTTCAGCGCAAAGGTATACGGATCCGAAGAAGTATACGCAGCCATATTTACTGACAAGATACGACTGTACATGAACAGCTTGGACGCAGATGATGAAATGGAGTGGATCAGTGGATGCCAACTTGATATATGGGCATCGTAAGAAGTGCATGCTTTCATTATTCATAGATACAAGTATCATTATATTTTCTCCACTAACCATATTATTTTGCAAGATACCTCTTCGATGGGGTGGTACGTGGAGGCCACGTCCAGTTTATTCCTGCCTCTTCGAACTCAATGACTCAGAAGGCAAATCAAAGGGTGGAATTGACTACGGACAAGGTTTCGGCTAATATGTGCCACACTGAAGCGAGAATGTACATCTTCCCATACAATCGAGAGTAAGTTCCATTTGTTTTTCAAGTAGCTAGACCCGGCCACATGGAAGCGAAAGCAACCGTGTGCTGTGATTTTATTTTAAGAATCTTAAGTACTTTTGTTTTTCCCTTTTTCCCATAGGGACCATTGGTTTTTGCTTGTCTTCGTACCAGAAATCGATCGAGTATATTGCATCGACTCAATGACCGGGGAATTTCCAAACGAAATAGATCATGCCTTAAAAAGATTCATTTGTAAGTGGAACACATTCGTTTCATTCCTTCAGCTTCGATGTTATTCAAAAATGTTTGTTCCCGTAATTGTGTTCTTGTACATTTCACACTCTCTTGGCTCAATTATTTACAATTACTGTTACTCAGTATGTTATCATATATTGTGTGAACCCCAATTTCTGAAAATAATATTCCTCATGTTGACAAAAATAGGTTTCCATCGATTGTAGGATTGCAACAAAATATCAACGGTCCAATTCCAAACAAAATGGGTCCTACCCTTCAACTACACTTGGGATGTCATAAACATCAGTGCACGTATCATCTCATACCTTCATATTTCACGTGTCATTTTCATCTTCGTAATCGGTTCAACAAATTATCTTTTCCATCATCAGCACAAGATACAAAGTAGTATTTGGGAGTGCGGATACCATTGCATGTATTACATGGAAAAAAATGTTAGGCACGTCCATGACATTGACATTATTCCGGTACGTTTTCCTACAATTCTTCAATGTATTTGTTATCCTCACATATACATCGTTCTCTTAACATGTCATTTAATGCATTGTTTCAACAATTCCTGGAAGATTACACTTCACTAGGGAGCGATGAACTGCGGAGTATTGCTTTCAAATGGCCAAAATGCATAGCTCAATTGAATATCATACAAGGACTTGTACAATCGTCGGACAGTGGTTAGTAGTATCTGTTATGAGAAAGGTAATTGACCATCTCTTCCTATACTCGTCAAATTCGACGATGAGGGGGGTTTCAGTATCTTAGGACACTACGAAACACACCATGCTCTTCTTTTGCTAGTCATAAATTATACTTCATCGGATTCAATGCTTTCTTTAACCTACTTTCTTGTCTATGCTCGGAATTTGTTCAATTTGTCTCCGTGCACCATTATGTTACTACGCACAACAAATAATGGGTACCATGCCTAAAAAAAAGGAACTGGCTGTGAGAAGATGAACGCTGGAAGCTGCAGCACACCGTGGCTTACAATGACCACAATAGTTACTCACGCTTTTAACACCGGTTTCTTTTGATTAAATGGTGCAAAATTAACGCTTGTAGCACCACTTTCAAAACCGCTACTAAAAAAAAGTGCGATCATAACCGGTGCTATATTTACTTCATTGCACCGATTTTCAAACGGGTGCAAAATTTAACCGGTGCAACAAATAAACAACTCTAGCACCGATTTTTTTTACCGGTGCTAACATATAACCGGTGCAATAAAACTATTTTTTATCACCGGTTCCCAAACCGTTGCTAAACTATAACCGGTGCAATTTATTTTTCTGTCACCGGTTTAAAAACCGGTGCTACCTACAAACCGGTGTTAGATATAAAGATTTAACACCGGTTCCATAACCGGTGCTAACAAATCCGGTGCGACAAAATTGTATTTATCACCGGTGTTATAACAGGTACAAGAATGACAAAATTTACACCGGTTTTTTCTAGCACCGGTTACAAAAAACTGGTGCTAATATGGTACATTATAGCACCGGTAACTTAAACCAGTGCAAAATATAACCGGTGCTAATAAAAGAAATTTAGAACCGATTTTGCTTCAACCGGTGATAATGTAGAATCGGCTAAAAAACCGGTGCTAGAGGTGTATTCGCGTGGTAGTGTGAAAACAGTGGTAAAGCTTGTGTAAGTCCACATATAGGACAGAAAAAATAAGAAGCTCTCGAAAGTAGTGAGCTGCAATTGGCAAAAGAGCGAAGCCTGTATCGTAAAGAAAGTGAGATAAAGAAAGTATAGAAAGCTGAGCTGCAGATGTTGAGGAATTATGGTCCTACTCATGTGTTGATGAACCATATTGTGAAGACAAGTGGGTTCTTAAAAAAAATTCAAGGATGTGTACTCCAACGCTGTGGGCATGGGGTGGTGTAATGTGATGCTGGATTTACGGCAGAAAAATACAAATCTTAAGGTTGAGGGCCTCCCTTTCTAGGATGCTATTTTAGGTGTGCTAGAGAAATCTAAAGAAAAATCTAACTTCGTGTATGCGGAGAATATTTAGGTTAATGGTTATCCATTTCCTTTACTTCAGTACTTTGGGAGGCAAAACTTGTTGCCTCCAGTGATGGAGCTTCGGTTGTGAATAAAGGATCACCAGTCAGTCCATGATGGTAAAGAGGGAGAGGGAGTTGAAGCATCAAATGTTGGGCAGAAGGTTGCTATTTCTAGCAAAACGGTTACATTCGGGACAACTAGAAAGCTTATTATGCGTAGGGATGGAAGAGGCAAGCCACCTACTGGAGGTTTGGGTGGTGTATGGACATCTAATAGTAAGGTTGATTATATGTAGTTTTGTATGTTAACCTTTGATTAACTATGAAGATGTACTAATAACGTATTATGGAATTTTGTTGAAACACATGACCTTCCTTTTCATTCTATATATATATTGTGATTCGTAGAAATATATCCGTGATTCTTTTTAGCATGTGATTGTTGGATGTTTGTTAAAAAAATTTGAACTAAGTTGCATATCTTTTATGCTTAGAGGATCGCATGCGATTAATATTTCCATGGATGAATTTGGAGGGTGGAAATTTTGTAGTGGAGTGGTGACTCACGTAAATCGGATCTATGTTTACTTAGAACATGGATATGCTTATGGAAAAGCAAAGAATAACGATGAGGTGTGTTGTAGAGTATCAGAGTTGAGTACCATTACTGACATTGGAGATAACTGTAGATCTGAAAGGTTTATGAATTGATAAGCGCACGTCAATAGCATGCTTAGGGAAGGAGATAACTGGGGTAAGAGTTTTTATGTGGCGGGATATGACACTATGTCTCATGCTTCTTTCATGGAGGGCTTTGGAGATGATGTGCGGGAAAGCACACTCGATTTGGAAGTTTTGTACATGTATCTTCTAGCCCATAACATTTATTTCTAGCCCAAGTAGTGTACGACTAAGCTCGAGCACCGAATAAGCGGATTGTTGCTCAAGTTTAGAGAGCTGGAAGTTGAATGGAAGAAGAAGTCTGAGGAATGCGTGGATCAATTGAACGAGTATGAGAAAGGTTACGTTAATATAATGTTGTGGTTAACAACTGTAAAGTCCTCCGGAGTTGGACTTATGTATGACATATTGTGAATACTGGTGATCTGGTGTTTTAACACCACTGAGTGAATTCTGGTGATATGGTGTTTTAACACCACTGCTATCCAGCAGTATTCCAACAGCATTATGGTTGATGTCCACGAATTATGGAGTGTATTATAGGATATAATTGTGCGATCTGATCAGAATATTGTGAAGATAAATGATTGATTTCGTGGTCATCTAATTCTGGTAAATGAATATTCCTGTAATAGTTAGGAATTGGTTAAGTAGTTTATTTATGGAACAAGTCCTATTGATAACAGGATTGTTCAATTAAATACCAGATTAGCATTAGATCTTTCCTTAGTCTAGAAGTCTATTTGTGGTAGAGTTAGACAAGGAAAGAAGTTGATTCAAGGCAGGATTGCGATGGGATAAAAAGAAGACGAAGACAACGCAATCATTGACGCGACCAAGATCTATTCTCTACGTGAGAACTTTGGAGCGATCTGCCTGTGGTGTTTTGAAGGAGTGTTTATTCATCCGACCAAGTTCGTGAAGATCAGAAACAAGGAAGTCTTAATTCCTCGGGAGGAGGAGATCCAGGGAGACGTGTTGATCGTGAGGGTTCAACGACGTAGGATCGACAGTGAGGGGAGCTCACAACATTCACTCTGTAGGTTAGCAATGGATTAGTATTTAAGTTAAGCTTCTTGTACTAAAGACTGCTTTCTAGTGAATGGTTTCTGATCTGGGCAAGGCCCCGCAGACGTAGGTGTATTTGCACCGAACTGCGTAACCAAGTTGTGTGTGCACTGCGTATTTCGTTTTGTTTTTAACACCAAACTGATCTTGGTGTTCCAACACCAAACTGTTAAACAACTTGGTATAAAGGTTTAGAATTCAGGTGAAACGGAATTTCAATTGGTATCAGAGCCTTGGCACTTGCTAACCCCTATACAGGGAGAGTGAGATCAGGTTTCACCATGGCGCCAAAGGAGGGGGCCTCTGTCACGCGACCACCGTAGCTGGAACAAGGCAATTACGCCTACTGGAAGGCACGTATGAAAGTATTCATTGGAGCATTAGATGATCAAGCATGGAACTATGTAGTGAATCAGTACACTCCACCTCCAAGTGACAAAACTAAAGAATCGAGCTCATCAACGATCAAACCATATTCTGAATATTCTACTGAGGAGCATAGAGCTTACATGTCCAACTCAAAGGCATTGAATGCCATCTTCACAGCAGTAGATGAAGATCAATTTAAGATGATTTCAAATTGTGAGACTGCAAAGGAAGCATGGGATGTGTTACAGACGTATCATGAGGGAACAAGCTCAGTCAGAGATTCAAAGTTGCAATACTATACATCGAAATTTGAGGAATTGAAGATGCGGGAAGATGAGACTATCTCCGAGTTTAATGGACGAGTCCGAGATATTGCAAACAAGGCTTTTCAGTTTGGTAAAAAGTACAAAGATCAAAAACTTGTAAGGAAGGTGTTGAGGGCATTACCTCCACGGTTCAATATGAAGGTCACAGCAATCAATGAAAATGGAAGGATTGGGATGATGACACTTGATGAGCTCATGGGGTCTCTGGAATCTTATGAGATGGAGATGCTGCAAAATAAAATCGGAAAGAAGGAGATGGCTTTTACAAGCACAACCTCTGGGAAGGCAGATGAAAATACAGATAATGAAGATTCCGATGAAATTGCTAACATAACCAGAAACTTCTCCAGATTCATGAAGAAAATGGGCAGGAAGCCACAGGACAAGTCAAGCGGGAGCAAAAATCCGAATGCCAACTTCACTCCCAGGTTCGGTCAGACAACTGGTGTTGAAACACCGAAGATCAAATCGGTAAATCTGAATCTGAACAGAAAAATCCAATGCAGAGAATGTGAAGGCTTTGGACACATACAAGCTGAGTGTGCCAATACACTTAAAAAGCAAGGGAAATCATATGCCATAACCTGGAGTGATGATGACGGAGGAGACGATATTAAGGATGAAGAAGAGTATACAAATCATGTTGCTTTCGGCGTGTCATTGGAAGAGTCTTTTGAGATAAATCGCAGTGTGTTGAATGAATAAGAAAGTGATAGCTCAGATGAAGAGACTAGAAGCATTAGTGATGATGACATTCGCAAAGAAAGTATGGAGATGTATAAAATGTGGTTAAAAGTGGCGGATGAAAACAAAGAGCTCAAGGTTGAGAACAAGAGGTTATGTGAAAAAGTAAGAGTGAATGAACTTGGAAAGAAAGATGCAATTGAAGAACTTGAAAAACTTAAAAAGGAATTTGCTGAAGTAGTTCAACGAGCAGAGGCAGCAGAACAGGCTATTAGACGTCTCAATACAGGGAAAGCTAAGCTTGAAGATTGTTTGAAAATGGGACAAACTACCAAATTTGGAATTGGGTATGAAAGATCAGTTGATGCATTGAAAAATAAGGCAGATCAAGGTGCACATGCTCCAAGAATAATTGAGGAGAATTGCCCCATCAAGAGAATCAGGAGATGCGGATACTGTGGAGTTCAAGGTCATGTGAGAAACAGGTGCTTCAAATTACTTAGGACACTGTCTGTCAACCCAGCATATCGGTATTTCAACACCATTCCAGGATACAATACCGTGCACCAATTCAACATTGGAAGATACAGGAACGGATCCTTGAACACACATGCAACTCAAAGATCACATCGCATCACTCGACCAGTAAGCCAGGTATGGGTTCGAAAGTCTCAAGATATTTGTCTTTCAAGTTTTGTATGTTTTGGAGCACATACAGGAACCTCGTGGTACTTCGACAGTGCATGCTCAAGGCACATGACAGGAGTTCCAGAATTTCTGTGAAAATTCAAACCTGGATTTGGTGGACATGTTAAATTCGGTGATGGAAAACGAAGCAGAATAATTGGCAAAGGGGAGTTAGAAATCAAAGGGCTTCCAGTGTTCCAAGATGTGTTGCTAGTGGGAGGTCTGAAGGCTAACCTATTGAGCATCAGTCATTTATGTGATAATGATATGACAGTGTACTTTGACAAAGATAAGTGTATTGTAAATCATGGGTCTGGAGTATTCACTGGATCCAGATCAATGGATAAGTGTTATCTACTCGATCAAGATGTCACCTGCTTGAGCTCGAAAAAGGAAGTCAGTGCACTGTGGCACAGAAAATTGGGGCACATAAATTATAAATCCTTGGCTCGTATTTCCAGACTAAATGCAGTCAGAGGTATTCCCGAAATCAGTGAAATCAAGGAGACTGTTTGTGGATCTTGTAAGGAAGGAAAGCAAATTCGTATTCCTCACCATGCTGTACATGATGTTTCAACATCAAGACTTTTGGAGCTTCTACATATGGACCTAATGGGGCCAGTGAGTACACCAAGTGTGGCAGGGAAGAAGTATATTTTTGTTTGCGTGGATGACTTCTCGAGGTATACGTGGGTATCATTCCTCAAAGAAAAATCAGAGGCCGCTGATGTATTCAAGACCTTGGCGCACAAGCTTCATGTAGAAAAAGGAACAGTTCAAATTGCACGCATCAGGAGTGATCATGGAAAGGAATTCGAAAACTCTAAATTTCGAGACATCTGTGAAACGCTTGGTATACATCATGAGTTCTCTGCCCCCATAACCCCTCAGCAGAATGGTATAGTAGAAAGAAAGAATCGGACACTGCAGGAAATGGCACGAGCAATGTTGGCCGAGAAAAAAATTCATTCTAGATATTGGGCTGAGGCAGTACACACTGCATGCTACACCATCAACCGAGTATATCTGCGTCCGTTTACCGAGAAGACACCGTATGAGATCTGGAAAGGAAAGAAACCAGATGTGTCGTATTTCCATGTCTTTGGCAGTAAGTGTTACATTCTGAAGGATAGAGAACCCTTAGCTAAATTTGAATCTAGAAGCGACATTGGAATATTCTTGGGCTATTCTCCTACCAGCCGAGCATACCGAGTACTGAATCAACGTTCTGGGGTAGTCATGGAGTCCATTAATGTGGTGATAGATGATTCAGAGGACGACAATGCTGGAGAAGGTGATGCGCTTGATTCAGCCGTTCCTACTGGTGTTGGAACACCAGCACCATCAACCGGTGTTGAAACTCCAGAATCTGGAATTCTTGATTCTGACCAGAATCCAACGAGACATATGCAGTTAAGGGATCAACCCCGTGTCAATTACAGAGAATTAGCAGGATTATCATGTTTCATCTCACTCACTGAGCCAAGAAATTACAAAGAGGCTTTGCTAGATAAATATTGGATCTCGACGATGCAAGAAGAATTGCAGCAATTCGAGAGAAACAATGTTTGGTTTCTTACCCCACGACCTGTTAATGTAAATGTGATCGGTACCAAGTGGATTTTCAAAAACAAATCTGATGCAGATGGTAATGTCACCAGAAATAAAGCACGCCTTGTTGCTCAAGGGTACACACAAGTAGAAGGGGTTGACTTCGATGAAAATTTTGCCCCTGTAGCTAGATTGGAGTCCATCAGACTAATTTTGGCCGTGTCCTGCATACTAGACTTTACTCTTTATCAAATGGATGTCAAGAGTGCATTCCTGAATGGCATAGTAAAAGAGGAAGTTTACGTGGAGCAACCTAAGGGGTTTGAAGACCCTCGGTTTCCTGATCATGTTTATAGGTTGAATAAGGCGTTGTATGGACTCAAGCAGGCACCTCGTGCTTGGTATGAGCGACTGACAACCTTTCTGATTCAAAAGGGCTATCGTCGAGGGGGAGTAGACCGTACACTGTTCGTGCTGCACAAGGGGTCAAAAATTCTAATTGCACAGATCTATGTGGATGACATTGTGTTTGGATCTACCGATTCAGCCTTGGTGAAGGAGTTCGTTGACTTAATGACTCAAGAGTTCGAAATGAGCATGGTGGGAAAATTGTCATATTTTTTGGGATTGCAGGTTACTCAGGAGAAGAATGGTCTGTTTATCAATCAACAGAAATATGCTAAAAACTTGATCAAGAGATTCGGACTTACAAGTGCAAAGGCAGTACGCACCCCAATGGCAACCACCGATAAGCTTACAAAGGATGAACAGGGGCAAAGTGTTGATCAGAAATTGTACAGGAGTATGATTGGCAGCCTGTTGTACTTGACTGCAAGCAGACCAGACATCTGTTTAAGTGTTGGTATTTGTGCTCGCTACCAAGCTGATCCAAAGGAATCACATATGTCAGCAGTGAAAAGGATTATTCGGTATATAAGTGGAACAGCGGAGTATGGAGTATGGTTTTCTCGAAACAAGGATTCACAATTAGAAGGTTTTAGTGATTCGGACTGGGCTGGGAATGCTGATGATCGTAAGAGTACCACTGGAGGGTGCTTCTTTGCTGGATCTAATCTGGTCAGCTGGTACAGTAAAAAGCAGAATTCTATATCTTTGTCCACAGCTGAAGCAGAGTATTTAGCTGCCGGGAGTTGTTGTGCGCAGTTATTGTGGATGAAGCAGATGATGAGAGATTATGGGTTCAATGATGTGAGTTTGACAGTCCTGTGTGATAATAAAAGCGCCATTGATATTTCCAGGAATCCTGTGCAACACTCTAGAACAAAGCATATCGATATCCGACATCATTTTATCAGAGACTTGGTTGAAAAAGGAGAAGTCGCAGTCCAGTATGTACCAACAGCAGAACAACTGGCTGATATATTTACAAAACCACTGGATGGTGAGACGTTTGAAGGCCTCAGACAGCACTTGGGTGTCTGTCGAATGTAAGGTACTCTGATCTGTACTTTCTATTGTATTATTTACTGGTGTGTTGTTTCCTTTATAATATGGTGAAAAAGAAAAAAAATAGAAAAATCAAAAGTATCAAAAATATGTGAAGTGGTGTTTAAACCCCAAGGGAAATCAGGCCTCAGACAGCACTTGGGTGTCTGTCGAATGTAAGGTACTCTGATCTGTACTTTCTATTGTATTATTTACTGGTGTGTTGTTTCTTTTATAATATGGTGAAAAAGAAAAAAAATAGAAAAATCAAAAGTATCAAAAATATGTGAAGTGGTGTTTAAACACCAAGGGAAATCGGAGAAAAGTAAATCAGACGGGCTGAAAATTTGGGCCAGAAAAGTGTGTTTATGGGCCTAAGGGTTCGTATGTGGTAGTCTGAAAAGAAGAGAAAGTAGATGGTCTTTTGGGTTTCTGAAAAAGGAGGGAAAAGAGAAAGTTGATTCCCACAAAAACTCAAACTCTCGACGGTTCATCTTCCTACACAGTTCGCAACTCCCTGTTCATCAGAAATTTTTTTTCCAAAAATCCTCGATTCGTGTAGCTCACTCAAAACTCTGTAAAGATGGTAAGTTCCAAATTCCATAAGATGGTCGGAGACTTCGTCAAGGTTCGGGTGCCGGAGAATCCTCGAATCGAAGTACTCGACCCCGATACAGAAGTGGCAGATTCTGGAGAAGGCCGAGAACGGACGATAGTTCAGTGGGATGGCAAAAACCGACGCCGCCCAAAACCCAGGTTTGACCACTCGTTTGTTCATGATGGTGTGTATTTTCCCTCTGTTTTGGAGTTCATTACCTGGATGGTCCAAAATAGGGATTACATTGATCTGAGAAAATATAAAAGTTTACATGGCAAGATTAACGGGTTTAAACTTAAGGAGTTATTAACTGATGGCATAGGAGAGATTAGGGAAATCAGTGAGTATAATGTCAAGCTGGTTGGAGTTGGTTTCGGAGAATGTTACAGAGTAGGAGAAGAAGAGGGTCAGTTCTTCACAATCTACACACGGATAGCCTCCCTGCACAGGCCGATTATCAGGAATTTGGGGGATAATGTAGTTGTGCAGCCCTGGATAAAAGTGGTTAAATCCACTGATTTTACTGTGGCTGGTGACACAGAGATAGTGTGTTTTGATGAGTCTCTGTTAAAGACTCAAGAATCACTGAGAAGGTTGCCTATTCCTGTTGTGGACATTAGTGATAGTGAAGAGGAGGCAGGGTGTGCAGGTGGCACTGATGAGGCTGAGATAATTTCGAGGGTGAATGAACCAGAGAGTGCCTCGGTACTGAGTGAATCTGCGTTGAATGAAGCCATATCAGAGTTGTTTTGGTCTGAGTCTGCCCTATCAGAGTTTGTGAGGTCTGATTCTGAGAAGGAAGATGGTGAAAGAATTGCTGCGGAGAGAGCAGGTGGGGCTGATGTGCCAAGTGCTGGTTTGGTTGATACTGATGATCAAACACCAGATGAGAGCCATGCTGAGAAGGAGCAGAGTCCAGCTGATCTGGGTATTGGTGTTGAAACACCACTGGAGACAAGTCCAGCCCAGGGATTCAAGAGGAAAAGGAAGGAGGCTGGTGTTGAAACACCATCTTAATTTGGAGACAGATCTGAACCTCAGATGTCTGAGACAGGTGAAGAAAGGTTGGCCTCTACCTCCAAGAGAGTTCGAAGATCTAAAAGATGCAGAGTCAAAAGTACAGCCACTAGTGAGGACAGTGATGAGCCGATTGGGCTGAAACTGAAGAAGTTACGTGCTGCCAGACAGCAAAGACAAGCTGAGACAATTGAGTCGAGTGCACAACCTATACCTGAAGCGAGTGAAGCCATTAGCCCTGAATTCTTTGATGATGCAAGTCAAGAAAAGTGGAAGTTTGTCTGTGACAGGAAGATATTGGCGGAAAGGCCAGCTGATGCTGTAAAATATAAGGAATGTGGATTCACAGACTATTTGCATCATCTCAAGGTGTTTAAGGCAGCTACCTGTTTCTGTGACTATAACAAGCAACTTGTGATGGAATTTTACTCGAATTTGAAGGAGGAGTGTGAAGACGAAGACTCTCCGTGGTTTCACAGAGTATATGTGAGAGGAACAGTGGTGGTATTTTCCCCGGAGGCAGTAAATGTTTGTCTGCAGCGTGGAACATCGAGGAATGTTCAGGCGGTGTTCCAACACCAAATGCCAGAGAATTTCGATGCAGTGGCAGTAGAGTTGACCGGTGGTGTGGAAAGTTCGTGGCCACTGACTGGGAGACAACAAATACCAGCATCAAACCTGACCTCCAGGTATTACTGTCTGTATATGGTGGCTGTTCATAACTGGATTCCTTCGGTAAACAACACGATTGTTACCAAAGAAATGGCGACTCTTCTTTACAGCCTGGGAACGAGGCATAGGGTCAATCTGGGCAGGTTGATATTTAATGATATTTTGGACTGTGCTCGCAAGACGAGGAAGGAAGCTTTAGTCCATCCCTGTGTGATATCGATGGTACTGCAAAAAGGGGGAGCAGTTGCAAGCAAGACCGATGAAGTACTGGCAACCCAAGCATTACGGCCAACTCTCAGAACCCTGAGTGGTCGTATAGTGAAGGATCTACCTTGGACGCCTCCAGTAAAGACAAATGAGGATGAAGGTGCAGCTCGGCTGAAGGCCATTGAGGCGAGAGCTACGGTATGTCAAGAGATTCTTGGGCGTCATCAGGATGCGATAGTCAAGATTCAGGGGGAGCTGGCAGCTTTGGAGGCTGAGAGAGAAGCATTGCTGGCAGCGAATCAAAATGAAAATGGATCAGATGCTGGTGATTCAGACAATGCTACATCAGAGGAGCCCGAGTGATAGTTTGGAATGATTGGAATTCTGGGTTTTCTTGGTTTTTCTTGTCATATTACTGAATTCAGGGGGAGATATTAGAGATTTTGTATGATTTGAATGATTTTGTGTTCTGGATAATTGGATATTTGTGCTAGCTGGTATTCTGGTGTTCTATATTGTTTATGCTAGTTGGTTTTCTGGTATTCTATGGTGTTTGTGCTGATGTTCTATGAATTCACCAATATGTCAAGGGGGAGATTGTAAAGTCCTCCGGGGTTGGACTTATGTATGGCATATTGTGAATACTGGTGATCTGGTGTTTTAACACCACTGAGTGAATTCTGGTGATATGGTGTTTTAACACCACTGCTATCCAGCAGTATTCCAGCAGCATTATGGTTGATGTCCACGAATTATGGAGTGTATTATAGGATATAATTGTGCGATCTGATCAGAATATTGTGAAGATAAATGATTGATTTCGTGGTCATCTAATTCTGGTAAACGAATATTCCTGTAATAGTTAGGAATTGGTTAAGTAGTTTATTTATGGAACAAGTCCTATTGATAACAGGATTGTTCAATTAAATACCAGATTAGCATTAGATCTTTCCTTAGTCTAGAAGTCTATTTGTGGTAGAGTTAGACAAGGAAAGAAGTTGATTCAAGGCAGGATTGCGATGGGATAAAAAGAAGATGAAGACAACGCAATCATTGACGCGACCAAGATCTATTCTCTACATGAGAACTTTGGAGCGATCTGCCTGTGGTGTTTTGAAGGAGTGTTTATTCATCCGACCAAGTTCGTGAAGATCAGAAACAAGGAAGTCTTAATTCCTCGGGAGGAGGAGATCCAGGGAGACGTGTTGATCGTGAGGGTTCAACGACGTAGGATCGACAGTGAGGGGAGCTCACAACATTCACTCTGTAGGTTAGCAATGGATTAGTATTTAAGTTAAGCTTCTTGTACTAAAGAATGCTTTCTAGTGAATGGTTTCTGATCTGGGCAAGGCCCCGCAGACGTAGGTGTATTTGCACCGAACTGCGTAACCAAGTTGTGTGTGCACTACGTATTTCGTTTTGTTTTTAACACCAAACTGATCTTGGTGTTCCAACACCAAACTGTTAAACAACTTGGTATAAAGGTTTAGAATTCAGGTGAAACGGAATTTCAACAATGTTAAACAAGATTTAATGAATATTGTATGGTAGGAGAAGGAGTGGAGAATATTTTTTGTGGAGAAGACCCGTGAAGCTTCTCAAAAAACACATATTATAGCGAAGAAAGCTAATCATATAGATGATTTGTTTGATCATATTGAGGTGCTCTGGGACGATTTCCTCCACTTGGAAATAATGTCTACTAAGTGGCAAAACCGATATGAGGAAGAATGGGAGTTCAATGCTCAATTACTGCCTAAATATGAAGATATGGAGCGAGGAAGTGAGGAAGTGAGAGAAGGAAAATCTATTGTCGTAAACTGGAAGAACGTTGTAGTACTCTTGAAGCTACCCTCAAAGCGTAACATAGGTTAAGTTCCACCCTTCGCGAGGAGATAGCTAATGACATGAGGGAATAACTTATGGATTCTATGTAGTGTTAGCATCTCGTTGTTGTTTTATGGAGCCACAGATTAATAAATTTCAATGGATTCTAGAATCTTCCTCATATACTCATATTTGATGAGTGTACAACTTGAACTTGCAGAGTCCAAATACGAGGGGTTCCTTCCAAATAGTGACAGCTCTGAAGATCATATGTAACAAATCCAGCCTCTTCGAGCATTTATAGAGGTCTTCGGGGTGGCCCCCGGGAGGAAGCTTTGACGCTCTAGTCAGTATCTCTTTATTGTTCTTTACTTTCTAGAGTAGAGATCAGTAACCTTTGTCTTAAGGTCTCCAAATTTATTTATAGAACCTTGGTTGATGACTGTGACTTGCGTATTGTGCTCCCTTTTTATAGATTGTGGCTTAACAGAGGGTATCATGTTCAGTGATGGTTCTCAACCATTTTTGGGATTGGTTACTTTTCGGTGAAGTGATGTGGTTGTCCTTTGTGCGTTTAGAGAGCTACTTTAATGGGGTGACTTCTGTGTTAGGGTTATGTAGGTCGTATATATACCATAAACTCCCAGTCGGGGAGTAATAATGAGTTAAATGCGTGGAGGCAATTTTAGGTGAATTGAGAAATGTAATTTTAGGATTAAGAGAAAGTTTTTTGAGCAAAAAAACATGTATTTCTTAGTTTTAAAAAATAGCATAGTGGGTGTGAACTAAGATTGACTTCATGGTTAGAAGAGACTATCTATCCAAGAACAGAAATTAATTCAAGAGTAATTTATTAGTAATCAATTACCATTCCTTTAGTTTCGGGAAGTGGGTAGTGATGTCCCAAAAATTGAGTGAAAAGTTAACGTGTAAATGTAATAACATGTGGAGTAATAACTTTGAAGTGCATTTTATGAGTGACAGCACTTATTCCTATTCGACGGAAGTTATGGAATGCGTCTAAAATGTGCATTTTAAAAAAATAGCTTTATCAGTTTAAGTTGCAAAGGTTTTCCATTAGTTCTTGAGTGAGTAAGAAGAGCTTTCCTTGGTTATAATCTTTTCAAAAGAACTTTCAGAGTTTAGCTGGCTGCACTACTAGAATTACCCCCATTTATACAACCAAACTTTAAAAGGGATAAAAAATGATTGTAAAAAATATGGATTTATAATCAAACCCAATAAGTCGTAGTAATAGCTCTCATTCTATTTACAAGAAATAAAATATGTAGTTGTAATTGATTATAAAATCATTGTAAAAGGTCTTTCCTATTCTTATTATTTATATCAGACTTTTAACACCACATTATATTCGTCGCAAAAGGTTTAATTTTTACAATTAATTATTAGCTCTCTTTTTCCAACATTTCCCGCATTTAGAGCTCCAATTTTTTAATCCTTTAGAAAAATTTAGTTCCCGCTCGTATTTAGAGCTGAAACTTTTTAATCCCTTAGAAACATTTTAGTTCCCGCGTTCAGAGCTCTAATTTTTATTATGTTGGAAAAAATTTAAAACCCCAAAACTAACTTAACTCTTTTTTAACCTTAAAACAAATTATTAAAAAAGTTAAAATTTGGGTTAACCTCCTTTGCTCTGCGACTGCTTGTTCTCCTCCTCTCTTGGCATACCTTGTTGCATCTCATCGTCGAGCAATTAAAGTTCTCCTCCTCTCTTGGCATACCTTGTTGCATCTCATCGTCGAGCAATTTACGTTCTCCTCTCCTTGAATAAATTAAACACTCCGGCTCAATTGGTTTCACTCCCTTACTTGAAAACCCATCATTTGGATTTTCCCTTGCTCATAAACCTAGTGCATGTAATCTATAATTGAATAATTCTTATTGTGGTGTGTTCTGATTGATGAGGCTTGTTTGAATTTCATTGTTTTAATTTTGGTTGTTTTTATTTTTCAACCCCCAAGCCTTAAGCTTCTGTAATTGTTGCGATTATGGTATAGGACCCTTTTGTGCTTTGTTGTATTCATGATATGTCCATTTTATATGCATAATTTAATACTGTTTTGGGTCACTTTTGTGCTCTTTTATTAACAAGAGCTAGTGTTTTACCTTGAAGAGAAACTTTACGCTCTTTTACCTCTTATAAGTTGATTTTGCGTGACAAGGGAAGAACACGGAGGCATGAAGACTAGAGAAACTTTAAAGATCACATTTTCGATGACTTTTGAAGACTTGCTTCGAAGACATGAAGACCGGAGACATTGAAGACAATTTTTGGACACATTGAAGACTTGAAAAATGAGAGGAATTGCTATGAAGATGAATGTGTACCACAAGAAGAAGAAAAGGAAACAAGATAAAATTCTGGCACCCATCGCGAGTTGCGATGGCCTCGTCGTGAGACCATCGCGAGTTGCAATGAGCCCGTCGCGAGTCGCGAGTCGCGACCAATGGGTGGCCAGAATTTAACCTTATCTTTTTTGTACTCTAAATAGCACCCTCTTTCCTCTCATTCACATCTTCTTCATCTGCGTTTTTGGTACTGTTTAGAACCCTATTTTCTTCCATTTTTATTTTTGAATTCTCTTGTTGTATTTAGTTGTTTAACATTAATTAGTGTGAACTCTTGTAGCTAAATCTAGTTCTTGGGAGCAATTGACTAAGGCTTCCAAGCTCATGTCTTAAGAACAATTTGTAGCCTATTTAATACTCTTACTATTATGCATTTATGGAGCATTCAATGTGTTTGTTAATATCATCAATGTTATTGAAAGCTTGAGTATATGAAGTACTTGTATGATGTGCTTGTTAGGGTTTGGGGAAATGGGTTGATTTCCCCTTTTCTTGATAGGAATCCAAGAGTATGATTTAGAGCTTTTAATTGTGTTGATGGATTGATAATTGCTAGATGAATATGATAATGTTGAACTCTTTGTTGTGTTTGTTGCTTGGAGCAAATGAGAGAAGTCTATGAATGTCGATCGTTCTTGATAATCTTGTGTAAATGCCTGAATTGGTTAGATTCTTGGACACGATGTAGTGTTTATAAGTGTTACCGAGCTTGTTGATTCTTCATACTAAATCTAATCAGTGGGATACTTTTATCGTGTTTCGACTACGGGAGTCATTGGTGAGGTTTGACAAGAGATGCCGAATTCACTCTTGCAAACTACTATCTAAGAAGGATAGAAGTTTAGTCTTCACAACAAGTAGTGAAAGTAGTAAATAGGTTGCTTGTTCAATGATGGATAAGAGGTTTGGAAGAGGAAGTCAATTGCGCCCAAGGTTCCATTAATTGTTATTTTCATCTTATCTTCAGTTTTATTTCATGATTAGCATAGTTCTCTTGCTTTTCTAGTTGTTGTATTTCAATTTGATAACTTAGGATCAAACCAACCAAAAACCCTCCTTGTTTACATGCTTTTATATATATCTATGTATGTATATGCCTAGTATGTCTTCTCCTATATATGTTTAAACACTTGAAAAGATCCCTCTTCTCGTGGATGACCTCCACTTGCCATTATCTACTTAATTTTAGATAGGAAGCATTAGGGCTTAAAAGTAATAACTTTGAGAAGTACGGTGATGACCTTTCAAATTTTGGCGCCGCTGCCGGGGAAGAGGCTTTTATTATTAAGTGTTTGGGCATATTATGTGTGATTATATGCTATTTGTAAATATTTGTTAGTTTTCTTTTACTTTGATTTCTTAGTTGATTTGTCATTTTCACTTGGCTTGGAGACGTATTATTCGAGTTCTTGGTGTATGGTTCGTACACAATCCTCTTCACAAGAGCCCCTACACTACGACCCCAAGTTAGAGTTGAATTTGAGACGGGCTAGGAGGCTTTCTTTGGAAAGTGTGAATAACACCCCCTCCTAGTGACCATTTTGTGGATACATTTTCCTCTATGGAACATCCACTTGAGCACGAAGATGAGCATCCGGGAGGAAGACCTTATCTTCTTCCTCTCCAAGGGTAACCTCCTCCACTCCACCAAAGAGACATTCCTTTGGGGAAAGCTCGATCAACAACTGATGTGCATCGAGTATCCCGTGGTTGGACTGAGCGGGCACTTTGAGCTAAAACTGGGTTCATCAACATGCTACCCATATTTCTTGGTAGGCAAGGGGAGAATGCCCACAAACACCTCACCAAGTTTCACTTCTTGTGTGGTGGTACGGTCCCCCATTGAGTGACGAAGGTTTCTATAAGTTGAAGGTATTCCCGTTCACACTGTGGGATGGTGCAAGAGATTGGCTCAACTACCTACCGCCCAAGAGCATTAAGAGTTGGCTTGATATGAAAATGAAGTTTCTATCCGAATACTTTCTGGCCTCTAGATCCTCCACCTTGAAGAAGGACATAAGAAACATCCTCCAATGGCATGAAGAATCTCTCTTCGACTATTGGGAGAGGTTCAAGAAGCTTCTTGCGAGTTACCCTTATCACGGTTATTCGGAGGGGGATTTAGTTTATTACTTCTACAATAGCCTTCTTGATGAAGATCAAAGGTTGGTAAGAAGTTCTTGTGGTGGCACCCTTGGAAACAAAACATCCTCCGAAGCTATGCAATTGTATGAAGAGCTAGCGGAAGAATCGAGAAACTTTAGCTCAAGGGCCGATTTGAGAAGGAGAAATCCAATGCCCACAAGTGATTCTTCAAATAGTATAAAGCTCAAGGATCAAGTCTCGGCCCTTGCATCCATGGTTAAATTGTTGATAACGAAGCCCGAGAATGCGCCACATGTTAAATTATGTGAAATTTGTTACTTGGCGCATCCTACGGACACTTGCCCCACTTTGCAAGAGGATTATGTTGAAGAGGTAAGTGTCATGGGCTATCAAGGTAATCAAGGCTACCAAGGCAACCAAGGATATCAAGGTGGACAAGGCTACAAAGGTCACCAAGGTTACCAAGGTTATCAAGGGTACCAAAACCGGCCGTACAATTCAGGAAATCATGATAATCAAAACCTACGGTATGGAAACTCTCAAGGAATCCAAAACCCTCAATCATATCGACCTCCTCAACAATAATATAGGCCACCTCAACAATAATTTTAAAGGCTCTAAGACAAACCCCGAGACCAATGGGTGAGCTCAGGGCTAACAAAGGATGAGGCAATGCAAGCCATTCACTGGTTGGGCATGTGTGCCGGAAAAAGTGAGAAATTCCAAGATGAATCCAAGGCGAGAATCAAAAACTTGGAAACTCAAGTCAGCCAAATAGCTCAAGTGGTGAACCGGATGAAAGCCCGGGAAATGGGTAAGCTACCCTCCCAACCGAAGATCAGCCCTCGATTAAATGCAAGTGTTATCGCTTTGAGAAGTTGTAGAGAGATTGGCACTTCACCAGATGATAAAATTGTTGAAGAGGAGCCTAAGAGGATTGAGGTGTTTGAAAAAGGAGTCGAGAAGGAAGAAGCCCATGAGAAGAAGACCGAAGAGTTAGCCAAAAAGGGCAAGGAAGAAGTAAGCGAGGTGGAGACATTGGTTCCAAGACCGAAGTCAACCTCCATTCCAGAACCTTCATCTCCCTCTCACAAAAGAGCAAAGATGGTGGAGATCCCTTCATGTGTACCGGAATCTCCATTTCCGGAAGCCTTGAAAGACAAAAGGAGGAAGGAGGACAACAAGGAGATCTACGAAGTCTTTCGTAGATGTGAGGTAAATATCCCACTCTTGAATGCCATTGAAAACATTCCTAGATATGCTAAATTTCTCAAGGAGTTATGTGTTGTGAAGAGAAAACAAAAGGCCAAAAATAAGTTGAAAAATGGAAAAAGTGAGCATGTTTCTGCCTTGTGTCAAAAAGAGCTACCCCTAAATGTAGCGATCCCGGCATGTTCACAATCCCGTGCATAATAGGAAATACACATTTTGAAAAATCTATGCTTGATTTAGGTGCATCAATAAATGTGATTCCTTACACTTTATATGAAATCCTCAACTTAGGTACATTGCAGAAAACCAGGGTGGTAATCCAATTGGCCGATCATTCTAGTGCATACCCTAAAGGTGTTGTTGAGGACGTGTTGGTTAAGGTGGATTCCTTAGTTTTCCCCACAGATTTTTATGTCCTTAACATGGAGCATGATAATTATACCGCCCAGATTTTGTTGGGGGCCTCTAGGACAATGATTGATGTGTATAAAGGTACCCTCACCATGGAATTTGATGGAATAAAAGTAGAGTTTAACATAAATGACTCTGTGAAGTATCCTAGTGAAGAACATACTTGACATGCCCTAGATGTTGTTGAAGAAGTTGTGCAAGATGTTTTTGAACTAAGTGGTGATGATTCTTTGTTAGTTGCTTTGCAATGTGATAGTAATGATACCCACAATGTATACTCTATGAGCACTAACTTGAAGGAAAGCTTTGAAGATTTGAACCTGCTTGAAGAAATGAAACTGAGTCTCTCAAAACCTCATCCTCTACTCTAAGAGGAGCCTGAGGAACCAGAATTCCTCTCGTCACTTATGAAAGCACCGGTGATTGAACTTAAACCTTTGCCAAATGACCTCAAGTACACTTTTCTTGGGGAAGGGGAGACGCTTCTGGTTATCATTTCAAGCAAGCTCACCAAACAGCAAGAAGAAAAGTTGATGGTGGTGTTACGGTAAAACAAGGAAGCAATTGGGTGGACTATTGCCGATATCAGAGGCATAAGTTTGTCCACTTGTATGCATAGAATCTTGTTCGAAGAAGATACGAGACCCGTCTGACAACCCCAATGCCATTTAAACCCACATATGATGGATGTTGTGAAGGCGGAAATCCTCAAGTTACTCCAAGCGGGCATGATCTATCCAATCTTGGATAGCAAGTGGGTAAGTCAAAATCAAGTGGTACCCAAGAAGAGTGGGGTAATGGTGGTCGAAAATGAGATGGGTGAAATGGTGCCCACCCGAGTTCAAAACGGGTGGCTCGTTTGCATTGACTATTGGAGGCTAAATGTGAAAACCCAGAAGGATCACTTCGCGTTGCCATTCATTGATCAAATGCTTGAGAGGTTAGCAAGCCACCCCTTCTATTACTTTTTGGATGGGTACTCGGGGTACTTTCAAGTGGCTATCGCCCTGGAAGACCAAGAAAAGACCACCTTCACGTGCCCCTTTGGTACGTTTGCTTACCGGCGTATGCCTTTTGGGTTATGTAACACCCCCACAAATTTTCAAAGGTGTATGGTAAGAATTTTCTCATAATCTGTTGAAAATTTTGTCGAGGTGTTCATGGATGATTTCACCATTCATGGTAATTCATTGGACAAATGTTTAGCAAATTTGGCACAAGTTCTTAAATGTTGCATTGATACTAATCTTGTGTTAAATTATGAGAATGTCATTTTATGGCAGAGCAAGGTATTCTCTTAGGCCGTGTTGTATCCTCTAATGGTATTGAGGTTGACAAAGCAAAGATAGACACAGTTCAAACTTTGCCTTATCCTACTAATGTGCGCAAAGTGCGCTATTTTCTTGGCCATGTAGGATTCTATAGCCGGTTCATCAAGGACTTCTAAAAGATAGCATCTCCTTTATGCATGTTGTTGCAAAAAGAGGTGGAATTTGTGATGGAAGAGGGTTGTAAAGGGGTCTTGTATACATTGAAAGAAAGGTTAGTTTCGGCCCCTATTATACAGCCCCGGGATTGGTCGTTGCCTTTTGAGATTACGTGCGATGCGAGTGATTACACCGTTGGAGCGGTGCTTGGTAAAAGGGTGGGGAGAGCACCTCACGACATCTACTACGCATCCATGTCTCATAATGAAGCCCAAAGAAACTATTCCACTACCTAAAAGGAGTTGCTAGCATTGCTATTTTCTTGGGAAATGTTTTTATCTTGCGTGCTTGGTACAAAGGTTATTGTGTACACTGACCATGTAGTGCTTCGTCATTTAATGATGAAGAGAGAGGCCAAGCCAAGATTGATTAGGTGGATCATACTTTTGAGCGAATTTGAGTTGGAGGTGTGAGACAAGAAGGGCGCGGAAAATCTTGTGGCTGATCATTTGAGCCGATTGACTCCATGCGAAGACATTGAGGTAAAACTCACAGTGAAGGAGAAACTATGGGAGGAATTCCCTCATGAACAATATTTCACCATTAGGGATTTCCAACCGTGGTATGCCGACATTGTAAATTTTCTTGTCGCCGGTAAATTCCCTCCTCATTTTTCTAAGGCCCAAAAGGATAAATTAAAGAGTGATTTTAAGTATTATTTGTGGGATGATCCCTTTTTGTGGAGACATTGTGGGGATCAAGTTGTTAGGAGTTGTATCCCTGATAATGAAGTACACTCAATTCTTGAATTTTGTCATTTTCATGCATGTGGCGGTCATTTTGGATCAAAGAGGACCGCTGAGAAAGTTTTAGAAAGTGGGTTTTATTGGCCTATATTGAATAAGCTTGCATACACCTTTTGCAAATCTTGTGATGAATGCCAGAGAGTAGGAAATATCTCCACTAGGAATGAAATGCCCTGAAGGCCTATTCTGTATTGTGAAATCATTGATGTTTGGGGTATTGACTTTATGGAACCTTTCCCTAGTTCTTATGGCTTTACATATATTCTTCTTTATGTTGATTATGTGTCAGAGTGGGTTGAATCAAAGCCCACCAGGATTGACGATTCTAAAGTGGTTGCAGAATTCCTGAAAGATAACATCTTTTCTAGGTTTGGGGTACCCCGAGCCTTGATTAGTGACCGTGACACCCATTTTTGCAATCATACCATATCGTCACTCTTAAAGAAGTATGGCATTACTCACAAGATATTCACCGCCTATCACTCGCAGACCAACGGGCAAGCCAAAGTTTCGGATCGGAAATCAAGTCTATCCTTCAAGAAACGGTTAACCCTAACCAGAAGGATTTGAGTTCTCGGTTGAATGATGCCCTGTGGGTGTATAGGACGACTTACGAAACATCAATTGGTATGTCACCATACCGGTTAGTGTTTGGTAAGCCATGTCATCTACCGGTGGAAATTCAACATAAGGCTTACTGGAAGGTTAAAGAATTCAATCTTGATATAGATGAGGCCATCTTGCATAGGAAGTTACAATTAGATGAACTGGATGAGATCCAGAGGGAGTCCTATGAGAACACTAAAATCTATAAAAAGAAGACAAAGGTGTGGCACGACAAGATGATCATTTGGAAGGATTTTGACGTTGGTCAATAGGTCCTCCTATTCCAATCTTGCCTTTCCCTATTCCCATGTAAGTTGAGGTCCCGATGGATTGGTTCTTTTGAGGTGGCTAAGATATTCCCGCATGGCATGGTGGAGATTCTAGATCGAGCTAAGTCCAATACATTCAAGGTTAATGGGCAACATTTGAAACCTTACCACGAGAATTTTGTGCTGGAAAAAGGAGAGGACGTTGATCTCCTCGATCCGGTTTGTGAGTAAAACCCAAGAAAAGGGAGTAAGTCATGTCGACAACATTAAATAAACTTGGTTTTGATCATCCGGATCATCATTCGTGACTTTCCATTAATGTTGTTTGGTTTTGGATTTTGTCATTAAGTTTTATTGTTTTGATTTATGCTTTTCACAGGTTGTTTTTCCATGATTTTGTAGCAATTTTGAAGCCAAGGCATTGGACTTTTGAAGGGAGAAATGTTTGGAGTCAAGAAGGAATGACTTGGACAAGAAAAAGAATTAGAAAAATTTTCTAAGTACCAGGTTAGAAGTGGTTGTGAGTCGTGATGGCCTCGTCGCGAGTCGCGACGGAGTGGTCGTGAGTCGCAATGTAATTAGAAATCTTGTGTTAAAATGGAGCTCTCGGCCTCCACTTTTTGCAAGTCGTGATGGCCTCATGAGGGCCTCATCGTGAGTCACGGCGGATTGTTAGCGAGTCACGATGTAATCAGAATCTTGTGTTAAAATTCAGCTCCCAGCCTCCACTATTCGCGAGTCGCGTTAGCCTCGCAAGGGCCTCGTCGCGTGCTCTCGAGACATCATCCCCTCGAGACCAGTCAAACCCATAATCCCATCAGCCCTTCGAGACATCATGCCCTCAACACCTCGAAGCCCCAAACCTTAGACTTGAATCGATCCATAAAGTCCATCACCCTCTCGAGGCCAGTCCTCGAGACCAGCCCTCGAGACATAACCCCCTCAAGACCTCGAGGCCGCAAGCCCACGACTTGGGTAGCAAGCCAAACCTCTCGAGACCTGGGGGTCACAATCCAAACCTCTCGAGACCTCGAAGCCTCGAGCTCTCAAGGTGTCATCTTTCATCCTCAAGAATAGCCTCTCGAGACCTTGAAGCCACGAACCCTCGAGGTATCATCTTTCATCCTTGAGCCTAGCCTCTCATAACCTCAAAGTCGCAAGCCCTCAAAGGGTCATCTTTCATCCTCGAGCCTAGCTAGACCCAAACCCCTCGAGACCACCCATCGCGAGTCGCGACAAACACATCGTAAGTTGCGACGAACACGTTGCGAGTTATCACGGTTGTACAGGTCTGCTTCAAATCACGAGTAAAACCCTTTTTGCCACAAACACATCCACAATTTGCAGCTGCTCTTCGTCTTCTCCCGCTGCTCTTCCACCAAACCACCGCCACTAATAGCTGCCCCCCGCCGCTCACAACCACCACTCCATACCCTATCCTTTCTTCCTAATCTCCACCCACAAATTGCCAAAAAAAATCTTTGAAGAACCCAAACCCTAGAATTTGGGGGTTTTGTGACATTGGGCAATTCGATATCAAATTGATTGTGGGCTTCCTCTTTTCTTTGTCCTAAGCATCTAAATGGTACATTTCTTCACTTTATTGAGTTTCAATTGTGATTATGAATGTATACTCTATTTATTGGATATTGTGTAGAATATGTGTGATGCCTTAGGAAATTAAATTGTTGGACATTGGTTGATTTTGGTGAATATATTGTGCTTGCAAATTAATTTAATCGGTATCGTGTGCTTATTTTATGGTTGCGGTGTGGATTGTATATTTTGTGGTTGAGGTTTGGATTGTATTGTGGTTGCGGTTTGGATTGTGTGCATTTGTGTTGCTTTGGATGAGAATAAATTGTGACTTATGCTAGATGTGAGGCATGTTGGCCCTTGATTAAACATAGTTGATATTTGGATAAAATTTTATTGTGCTTTGCAATATTATTTTTCTTAGGGTAGTTTAGCCATGGGATGTGGATGTTGACATTGTGAATGTACTAATGGTGGCTAAACTAGTTGAGCACAGATGTGATTTTGAAATATAGCATATTGATTTCAACTATGTGAGAACTTCATGGACTTGAGAATATGGCTTGGTGAACATAATATGGATTGTATATGCAATTGTGATTAGGACATTGACTTGATTTTGAATTGGATTGTGATGATGAACTAGTTTAAGGTTGAGTATGAATTTGCATTATTGCATACACATATTCATATGCGTTTGAATTGTTTGCTGTGGTTATTAGATATGGCCCCTACGAAGAGACCCAGGGCTCCCCCCCCCCCCGAGGCGGGCACGCCGCTGCTCTACCTCCGCCTCCTCCACCAACTCTGGAATTGAGCCTTGTACCTCCCCCTCCGGATAGGTATATGGGTTTGAACCGAATCACCAGGTCCTATGCGGAAAGGTGAGAGGCCCTGGAGAGGTGTCAACTCAAGGACACAAGCTTTGTTAATGTGCCCACATTAGATGCTCTTGGGCTCACTCAGTCTGTCAGATGACTCCTTGCCTAGGAGGGAATGGAAGGGTTTATAAGTAGGAGCATACCCTCTTACTTGAGGTACACGCTGGAGTTCTTGTCCACGGTCCGTATAAGCAGCATGAGAGGTGATCAACCATGCAAGAGGTGCATTTCTTTTCACTTAGATGATATATCTAGGCAAATGATCGTCTCGTGGATTGAGGAGGCCTTTGGATTTGACACCGCGGAGATACGAGCCAGGCTGGACCCAAAGGCCCAGAAGTGATCGATTGAGGATGACATGCACTTTTTGAATGTCATTAGCATGAGGCCGAAGAACTCCCATGATAAGAGTAACGCCATTATCCACCTTGCACTTCGTTATGTGCACCGTCTGTTGGCTGGCACAATACTTTGCTCTACGGAGCTGACGAATGTGCCAGACAATGACATTCACTTTCTGTGGCACTTAACGAGTGAGGGACTAGGATATAGGCTGTGGGATGAGTTATGGATGAAAAGAATCATGGAGGTGGCAGGAAAGCCCAAGGGGAAGATCATGGTCAGAGGCATGATAGGTCTTTTAGCAGAGTACTTGGGATTGGTTCCTCCAGCTAACTTTCCACACTTAGGGAGGCACACTTCCTATCTTATCACTGCTGAGAGGTTAGGTAGATTTGAGATGCTCAGTGCCACACGGACCACGGGGCTATTCCATTGGTTGTATGGCACGAGGAAGGTCACATTCATGGCACTTCCTCAGCCTAACAAGACAAAGCTGGAATTTGACACACCTCTAGGAGACTTGGCGATTTCACCTGACTCCTCATGTAGAGATGATTTCCAGCACGAGCTCTACAACCCTGGCCTAGTTCTCGTCCAGCGTGATGATAGCAGTCTACCTTCTTTTAAGCGGCAGTACCAGCAGCAGCACTCCACGCAGCCTCCACCAGAGACAGAGCCGATGCTTGAGGAAAATGTGCCACCTCACTATTCCCAACCTACACCAGAATTCTATGAGTGGTTGATGCAGACTATGTATAATGAATTCCACCACAAGGACAACATGATATTGGAGCATAATGTATTTGTCTCCCAGACCTTGATCGACATGGATGAAGAGATTGGCCACCTGTCAGCTCGCAATCCATAAGATGCAGCCCCAGGCAGGTGATGTCTCAGGCCCCGATCTGGGAGTAGAGATGCTGAGAGCTAGGAGATAGAAGAGCACGAAGTGGCTAGCACAGTATCAGCAGCGCTATTTTGGAGGTAGCCTTTCTTCATCACAGTAGTGATTTTGTGAGCACCATATATTTACCCTTTCCATACTTCGCTTTGTACATTTTTTCCCTATTGTCTACATTGAGGGCAATGTAGTGCTCTAAGTATGGGGAGAGGTATCTACTTTGAGGTGATTGGGATTGAAGACACTTTTGGAGACACTTTTGCATAACTCTTTTGTTTTGTTTTGAATATTTTATCCCTTTTGTTTTTGGATGTTTTCTTTTAATGTACTTGGATAATGTTGGCTTTGATAATTTTATTAGCCTTAACATTTGGAAAGCACTTTGTTACTTTTTGGATGGGAGACACGTGAAAAATGATGAAAAAATTGAAAAAAATTTTTTTAAAAAATTAATAAATAAATATAAAGAATACCGCAAAGTTGAAAACCCAAGAGGGAAATTTAGGCAACATTGGGGGCCCAGATAGGCCAAAAACCCAAAAGGGCGATCTAGGAAAAAATGAAAGGCTAAATGTAAGGAAAAAGGTGAGATGTGAGCCAAAGAAACATGATGTGTGACTAGGATGAAAACTCGAAAGGACTCCTAGGCAAAATGAGAGAAAACAAGAGGAATTCAAAAACGTTAAGTGTTCACTCATTTGCCGACATTGGAGCCATAAGGTTGCGGTGACCATACGGATGGATCGGGTAGCTTGACATCTTGAGGACCTTTTGGGGGTGGAAAATTTAGTGGGAGAAGACGAAGTAAGTTATGAAATTCTTGATCGTTAATATGCTTCGTTTTTAGGGTGATATATTGATATAAAGTGGAGCATGTGTTTTGAACCTTATACATGTCTTTAGCTTCACCTTGTATCGTTTGATTTGGGATTATCAATTCGGGATTTGGAGATGTTTTAGGGATATCAATGATTTGATGGGTTGATATGGTTTGGGTAGATTTAGGAATAGGGGTTGTGGGAAACTTCTCATTTGACCTTAACATTGAGATGTGTGATATTGAGAGTTTTGTGAGGTATTGATTTGGGGGAATAGTAGTAAGGATGTGGATACGTCATTTCCTTTGTATGATTGGATCTTTTATTACTCGAGGGCGAGTAAGGTTTAAGTGTGGGAAGGTTTGATATGTCCATTTTATATGCATAATTTAATACTGTTTTAGGTCACTTTTGTGCCCTTTTATTATCAGGAGCTTGTGTTTTACCTTGAAATTCCCTTTGGAGGGGTAAGAGCAACTTTACATTTTTTTTACCTCTTCTAAGTGGACTTGCTTCGGAGGCATGAAAATCGGAGGCCATTAAAGATCACATTTTTGAAGACTTTTGTAGACTTGCTTCGAATACATGAAGACCAGAGGCCATTGAAGACCATTTTGGAGACATTGAAAACTTGAAAAATGAGAGGAATTGCTATGAAGATAAATGTGTACCACAAAAAGAAGAAAAGGAAACAAGATAAAATTCTGGCACCCATCACGAGTTGCGATGGCCTCGTCGCAAGACTATCGCGAGTCGCGACGAGCCCGTCGCAAGTCGCGGCCAACGGGTGGCCAGAACTTCACCTTATCCTTTTTGTACTATAAATAGCACTCTCTTTCCTCTCATTCACATCTTCTTCATCTGCATTTTTGGTACTTTTTAGAACCCTATTTTCTTCCATTTTCATCTTTGAATTGTCTTGTTTTATGTTTGGTTGTTTAGCATTAATTAGTGTGAACTCTTGTAGCTAAATCTAGTTCTTGGGAGCAATTGACTAAGGCTTCCAAGCTCATGTCTTAAGAACAATTTGTACCCTATTAAATACTCTTACTATTAAGCATTTATGGAGCATTGAATATGTTTGTTAATATCATCAATGTTATTGAAAGCTTGAGTATATGAAGTACTTGTATGATATGCTTGTTAGGGTTTGGGGAAATGGGTTGATTTCCCCTTTTCTTGATAGGAATTCAAGAGTATGATTTAGAGCTTTTGATTGTGTTGATGGATTGATAATTGCTAGAAGAATATGTTAATGGTGAACTCTTTGTAATGTTTGTTGCTTGTAGCAAATGAGAGAAGTCTATGAATGTCGATCGTTCTTGACTAACCTTGTGTAAATGCATGAATTGGTTAAATGCTTAGACACGGTGTAGTGTTTATAAGTGTTGCCGAGCTTGTTGATTTTTCGTACTAAATGTCATCAACGGGATACTTTTAGTCGTGTTTCGACTGCGGGAGTCATTGGTGAGGTTGGACAAGAGATATCGAATTCACTCTTGCAAACTACTATCTAAGAAGGATAGAATTTTAGTCTTCACAATAAGTAGTGAAACTAGTAAATAGGTTGCATGTTCAATGATGGATAAGAGGTTTCGAAGTGGAAGTCAATTGCGCCCAAGGTTCTTTTAATTGTTGTTTTCATCTTATCTTTAGTTGTATTGCATGATTAGCATAGTTCTCTTGCTTTGTTAGTTGTTGTATTTCAATTTGATAACTTAGGATCAAACCAACCAAAACCCCCCTTGTTTACATGATTATATATATATATCTATGTATGTATATGCCTAGTATGTCTTCTCCGATATATGTTTAAACACTTGAAAAGATCCCTCTTCTCGTGGACAACCTCGACTTGCCATTATATACTTAATTGTAGATATGAAGCATTAAGGCTTAAAAGTATTAACTTTGAGAGGTACGGCGACGACCTCCCAATTCACCTCTAGCAGACAAATAGCAGACAATTTCATAACTTAGGATCAAACCAACCAAAAACCCCTCCTGTTTACACGCTTTTATATATATGTGTGTGTGTGTGTGTGTGTATGTGTGTGTGTTCCTAGTATGTCTTCTCCTATATATGTTTAAACACTTGAAAAGATCCCTTTTCTCGTGGACGACCTCGACTTGCCATTATCTACTTAATTGTAGGTAGGAAGCATCAGGACTTAAAATTATTAACTTTGAGAGGTAAGGCGACGACTCCCAATTCACCTCTAGCAGACAAATTGCATTTGTTTTTGGGAAAATCCTCTTCGCGCAAATAAAAAAGTCAGATTTCTAGTACTTATTTTTACTGATGTCTTGGATCTGAAGATAGGAACTAAGCTATTGTTGGTTAAGATCAAGGTTGTTAGAGAAGTGCATCTAACTGCACATATTCCTGAATAGTCATTGCTCACTTTTGTTAGAGTAATTGTCTTATGAGACATTAGATACTAGTTATTGTGTCCTTTCATATTGTATCAATATATGAAGTCTATAAACTAGACTTATGGAGCATCTGAGATGTATACTCTTGCAACTTGCTATCAAAATCTATCATTCTACTATCTATTTCCTTTTAGTTGTGAAGTATAAGTAGTGACACTTCTCATGATGAATGTATATTATACCATTTGATTTTCAGTTTAAAATTTGCAAGCCTCGCCTTCTTGGCATTCCACTATGAGTTTTTTAGTTACTTCATATGTCTGACCTTTTTATGTTCTTGAATTGATATCTTTCCATTTGGATTGTCATGGGATGTACTGAGAAGGATAAAGTGTTTCACATACAAAGATTTATCAAAAGCAACAGATTACTTTCACCATTGAAATAAGGTAAGACGAGGAGGTTGTGGCACAGTTTACAGGTGTAGAAAATTTTCAAAGCTTCACTTATGAAATTAGTTGAAAGAAATTTATTCTTTTTTTAAATGATCTTACTCTACCTTAAGCTCGTCTTTTAGTATTATTAATCATTTTTATATATTTTGTGTTGTGACAGTTTTTCGAGAGCCTTTGAATATGCTGCTACACTTTTTTTCCAAGCTTTCGTTCTTAGCAATTTCATTTGTGTGTTTCTTTTGACATGATCCTCATAGGAATAATGAATTATGTTCCTATTGGGTATTAAAGTACTACATTTGGTTGGTCAGTAAGTATTTAAGTCTGAGTTGGATTTAAGCTTTTGAAACACTTTTTTTGTTATTTGTCTTAAAGCTAGTTGCGTTGGTGGTGTTCTTATATGCCCGTACTGTCCTAAACTAAAGCTAAATTAATCACTTGGGTCTTTTGAAACAGTTCCGATGTGCTCGTACTTTTCTTAGAAACAAAGGTTTGGTGAATCTATTCTGTTTTGACATAGTTGGAGTCCACAAATATAAGTGATAAGTCATTTGGTCTTTGATGTTTTTTGGAGAACTCTATAAGAACTTGTTCGTGGTAGTAGTGGTTTTCTAAATCTAGACAACTTCTAGGGTCATGAGGTTGTTATATTTTGTTTACATGTTATATATGTTGCTCTAAAAAATTGCTTGTCCTGTCCAGAGCTAGTTACTTAGGCCATTATGTTATGTACTGTGTTGGTTTTAAAATTTTTATAGAAATAAATTTAAGTTAATCACTATCTCAATTATGGTAAAAAAAAATACATGCTCTTGTGCAGTTTAGTTGAATTGTATCACAAAGTACTGAATATTTGTCATATACCCATTTGTTCTAGTAGAAGTTAGGGCGGTAAACAAACTGATTTGTCACGAAAATATTGCTAACATCTCGGTCAAAGCTCGACTGGAACTCATATTTAATCGAACTCGAGCCGAGCTTGTACAATATTCGACCTCGAGTTCGATCTCAACTAATAGTGCTCGTTAAACTTGTTGAGCTTATCGAGCCAACATAATATAGTTAATATAATTTTATTAAATACAATGTATTATTTTAGCCATAAGTCGAGTTTGAGCTCAAACACAAACTCAAGCAAAATTAATTTCACTCGAGCTCGAGCTCAATCCAAGATTTTATAGGCTGGATCAAACATGAGCTCGAGCTCGAGGCAAACAAGCTGAACTTTAACTATGAATTGTTTGAGCTGGATTTAAGCCCTAGTAGAATTTACTGCTGATTTCCAATTTATTTTTCTATATTTGATGCTTAATGTTTGCATATGTTTGTCACTAGTGTACAACAATTACGTTGTGTGTTTTTTTTTTTAATGAAAACACCCGTAGGTGGGGGATATATATTAGGTTCCCCAGACCCAGTCAACCAAATAAAATTTGAACAAACCAGAGTTGAGTTTCAGTAATACAACTGTAGGTGAGGCAACCCAGTTGCCTCCAAAAGTACTAAAACTATCTAATCTAGATATAGACAGCTATACAACAGTGACTTGATCTGTAATGGAGTTGCGATCCACAAGCGAGAACCTCCACCCCTCGTGTTAGTTCTCCCTTGTGGCCAGGCAGCTCCAAAACCAAATAGTCTATAGTATTCCTGCAACAAACTTGCAGAGGCAGGAAGTATCTAGTAATGATCCATAATGATAGAACAGCAAGGGAAATGGTCTGAGGATTTATAACTGAGCGCAGCAGCAGGAGTGCTACATCAGGGAGGAAGTAACCATCTCGAGACACTCAAAGTATTATTGAGTTGCAATCCGTAGTCCATCTTTATCCTGCAAAAAAAATAGCAGTATCAATTCGAAGGTAAAAGATGTACTCTAATATGTGGAGTTTGAACTTTATCCAATAAGATCAGCCCCTTAATGTGCGGAGTAATGTTCTGCAGATTTAGACTCAGGACCGAGTTATAATGTGATTTTGCAATAGTATGTGCCACTGCATTGCATTCTCTAACCACATATTGTAAATGGGATGATCCAAGTAATATTTTAACTCTATAGGTCAGATCAAAGAGCTTCCAATTTGCCACATATGGATCATTTATCATCTGAACAGCCAGCTTACAATCAGTTTCAAAGACATAATTATGGTCCTGATCATGGAACTTACTGCAGGCCAGTAGAAGTGCCTTAATTTCTACTTCAAGAGGTGAAGCAGCAGTAATATCAGCAGATAAAACAAGTAATGGATCCCCTAGACTGTCTCTAGCAATTAAACCAACTGAGGCCTTATCTGGATACCATGATGCATCTGTATTAATTTAATTGTTCCTACAGGAGGCTTCTCCCACCTAACAATGGAAATATTAGGCTTAGGAGGTGGTCGAGTAAAAGGTGTCCATAGGCTTAGAGGAGAATCCATTACAGAATGAGAGAAAAATGTTCTAGGTGAGGAGAAGAGAGTCAGTTTTATAAGCTCCTGTACTTCCTTGGTAATAGCCAGTGTGGAGAAGGGTTTAGAATAAAAAATAAACCTATTCCTAGCTTTCCACAGAGACCAGCATGTTATGGACGGAAAAATTTTACATATGAACTGCTTCCAGCCCAGTAGGTCATGACAATCCCAGAAAAGAAAAAACCTCTCTGAGAGGGAGTGCTCCTGAGTGATGTGAAAGCCAACTATTGATGCAATGTTACTCCAAACAGATCTAGCAATGTGACATGATATAAAAAAGTGCTGAATAGAGTCAGAGTTACAGCAAGCAGGACATTTAGATGCCAAACTGAAACCACATTTAATAAGAATCTCATCAAAGGGAAGAAAAGATTGTAACAGCTTCCAAGTGAAAATTGATACCTTCTTCTGAATTGCATTATTCCAGATGAACTTAGGGGCAAGTGAGTTACCTGTTGGCAGAGTTAGTGCTCTGTATGTAGATTTAGATGTAAAATTACCAGAGGGTTCAGGCATCCAAATTAGTCTGTCATCTCTATCCTCCATTAGTTGTGCATCCTGAAGAAAGGTCAGAGTATCATGTTCTAGGAGAGAGTTAATTTGAGATAGAACAGTAAGTTTATCATTATTGAAGTCAGCAACAGACAGGTATGGCAATCTAGAAACAATGCTCTGAGGGATAATGTTAATGAGGG
This sequence comes from Rubia yunnanensis, assembly GCA_037428765.1. Classification (NCBI taxonomy): domain Eukaryota; kingdom Viridiplantae; phylum Streptophyta; class Magnoliopsida; order Gentianales; family Rubiaceae; genus Rubia; species Rubia yunnanensis. The sequence goes on from CM075064.1 coordinate 81,871,508, forward strand.
GGCCAGATGGGCACCAATTAGCCAGCCAGAAGCTACAAATTCCCTTACCATGAATAATTTTGGTATTCCTTTCAGCAAAAGAGTTTACAGCTAAGATTCTTTTCCACGTTACTGAGTTTCTATAGGACATAGGCAAAGCCCAAAGCAATTTTGCCCACAAAGTTGTTCCTAGCTTACTTTTCCACCAAAGCTTAGCAGAGCAGGTATCAAGAATAGCATTCATAGACCTAAAACCAAGACCATTCATATCAGTGGGAACTGAAATTGTAGACCATTTCCTCCAAATTTTATTGCTTTTTCCCTCAGATTCACCCCAGAAAAACCTGGCTAGTATTTTCTCAAAGGTTCTAATGATTGACTTTGGGGGATTAGTGACTGCCCACAGGTGCTGAGGTAAAGAATATAAGCAATGTTTGATTAAGATCATTTTTCCCCCCGCACTAAGCCACTTATTTTTCCAACTCTGAAGTTTAGTGTCAAGATTAGCCATCAATGGTTGGAAATATCTCTTTAGGGTTTTACCCTTGAAAATGGGACAGCCTAGGTAAGTAAATGGGAAGGTGTCTTTTTTCATTTTCAGTATGGCTCTTACTTGGTTGAATCTTAAAACTGAAGCTCTCTTGCTAAGATAAAATTCTGACTTATCAAAGTTAAATTTCTGTCCCGAAGTGATTTCAAAGATGTCTAAAAAAGCTTTGATCCTAACCAGGTTAGATTTAGATGCTTGCAAAAATATGATAGTGTCATCTGCATACATTAAGTGTGAAACAACAGAGATAGAAGCAGGAACTTGGAAACTAGTAATCCTATTGTTTGAGAAAATGAATGATAAACTTCTAGAGAATGCTTCAGAGAAAATATTGAAAAGAAAAGGAGAAAGGGGATCACCTTGTTTAATACCTCTAGTAGCTTTGAAAAAACCTGATGGATTCCCATTTACCAAGACAGAGAAATATGCTTGAGATAAATTATTAATAATTGCATTTAAAAATTTCCCACTGAAACCAAATTTAATTAAAATCTGACTAAGGAAATACCAATTCACTCTATCAAATGCTTTCATGAGGTCCAGTTTCACTATACAGTTTGGAATTCTGTTTTTCTTATCCAGAAACCTGATCATTTCCTGAAGATACAAAATATTATCAGAAATATTTCGTTTCTTCAAGAAAGAAGATTGGTTAGGAGAGATTAAAGCCTCTATGTGAGGCTTTAGTCTTTCCATCAAGACCTTAGAACAGATTTTGTTTATGACATTTGATAAACTTATTGGTCTGAAATCCCCAAAAGAGCATGGTGTGGATTTTTTTGGGATGAGGACTATCCAAGTACTGGATATACCCTTAGGGATTTGAGAACCAGAAATGAAATCATTGACAGCATCAATCAGATCTTGCTTAATAACAGACCAGCATTTTTTGTAAAATTTTGGTGTGAACCCATCTGGCCCTGGACTGCTATTACTATCTAAGCTATTTACCACTGCATGAAGTTCAGTATCAGTAACTAAGGCTCCTAAAAATTGATTATCCCTATCAGTCATAATTGTGGGGATTTGGGACAGGAAATGAGAGCAATAGGTATCTGAGGTATTCTGGTTAGGTTCATTTAGCAAATCAGTAAAATGGAGAACAGCTTCTTTTTGAATTTCTGATTGTGTGTTTAGCCATTGACCCTCATGATTCTTGATTTTACTGATCTGTAATTTACATTGCTTTTCCTGTACCACAATATGGTAAAACTGAGTATTATTATCCCCCATTTTATGCCATTTAAGCCTAGCTTTTTGTTTCCAGAATTTCTCTTTCTCTTTTAAAGTCTTTAGTAGCATAGCTTTTTTCTGGTTAAGACTGACTCTCTCAGACAGTGTTGGGTTCAGGTCATAGGACAGTTCCTGTACCCTTAGAGCCTCCTCAGCTAGAGTGACATTTGAATCTATGTTCCCAAAACATTCCTTGTTCCATACTTTTAGCATCTTTTTAAGCCTGATTAATTTCAGATAAAACCTGACCATACCTGTCTCCTTAATTGGCCTTTCCCAATTTTCCTGAACTAATGCTAAAAATTCTAACCTCTGGAACCAAGCATTAATAAATCTGAATGGCTTTGGAAATGAGAGAACCAAATTGTTTAGCTGGAGGAGTAGTGGGGAGTGATCTGACGTATTTCTATTAAGGATCTGGATTGTTGATGAAGGGAATTTAGTATACCATGATAAAGTGCAAAGTCCCCTATCTAATCTCTTAGATGTAGGATTTCTAAGCCTAGAGTTACACCAAGTAAACAAGTTACCTACTGTGTTTATCTCTTGAATTCCATTAGAGTTAATCCATGTATTAAAATCTCTGATACTACCAAGGTCAGGGTTAGAGGGACCTCTATATTCAGCCACAGAAGATATAGTATTAAAGTCACCTATAAAAATAGTGTCCCCCTTAGATAACAGCTTTAAATATCTCCAAAGGTCTTGTCTACCCTCCCTACTTCTTAAAGCATAAACAAAAACAGCCTCCATACAAAGATTAATGGTGAGGTGGGAAATATTCACATGGATAAATTGTTCATGATAGGAAAGCAGTATCACAGATACAGGATTTGAGTAGAAGAGCCAAATCTTCCCATTAGGAAGTACCAGATTATTAGAGAAATTAAGTAAATTCATGTAGTACTGGGCTTTAGAATTATCATGCATAGGCTCGATTATACATAACAACTGAATTTTCTTTAGTTTGATCAGACTAAGAAGTCTAATCATTGAAGTTTCCATGCCTCGAAGATTCCAGATCAGAAAATTAATATTGGTCTTCATTATCATATTTCATTAGAATTATTACCTTTAGTAGCTGATCTTAAAAGCATTTTGTTGAGCTGACTCAAATAGGTGACCTTCTTGTTTTTTGCCTTACCTTGTTGTACATACTTACCTGGGAACTCTGATGAGGAAGCCACTTGTAATTGTTGCTGACCAGAGGAATCCAGATCCAGAGCCAGTTGCAGGTCCTCAGGTGTTCCCTCATTCTTGTCTTCATGATACTGGGAGGAACAGCCTTCATCCTGTAAAACAGAAAATCTGTTTGACATCTTTCCAGGTAAGGAAAGTGTAGGGTTGTTAGTAGTACTTCTCAGTGGCACCAGCAGTGAACTAACATGGAGATCATCTTTGGCATAAGGTATCCGGGCAGGTTTAGCATTTTCAGTCTCCTTAATTAATCTAGTAATTGAATGCTCAGGGATCACCAGATTTCGAGTTCCTGATTGCAGAGGAGTGCCTGACTGCAGTGGATTACTCCTAGCAGGAGTACTAAGGATCATACTCGGAGGATTATTTTCCAGGTTTATGGCAGCCATATCATCATCAGTGGTTGGGAGATCATTAGTTAAATCATTAATCAGAGGAGGGGTGGTGAGCTTTTTACCTGTTGCCTGCCACTGAGGAGGAGGTTGGATCGGATTTAAGCTAACTTCCTCAGGTCTATCCTTGGTGGTTTGTGAAATAACTCTACATTAGCTCAGGGAATGGCCAAGTTTAGCACAATGGTTATAGTAGAGAGGGATATCCTCATACTCAATCTTATACTTAGTGTTGTTTGAAACAGAACCAAGCCTAATATAAGGGCTCAGTGGTTTCTGTAAATCAACTTCCACACAGAATTTGATGGCCGAGGGTCTAGTGAGCATATCAGTAGCTAGGTCATTTTTTATGAAATTCCCTATGCTATTACCAATTGACTCAATAGAAGCAGAGTTATAATAGTACAAAGGAACCTCTCTAATAGTACACCAAATAGGAACAATGGGGGATTCCTTATGGGTTGAGAATTCTGGAGTCCACTTAAGCATCTTAAGCAAAACACCGTTAAAGTTCCAGATACCCTTCATCCAACACCTCTGATAATCGTTAACGTGCTCAAAACGGAGTAAGACATGCTTATAATCTAATGAACCTAATTGGTACTTACCTTCAAAACCGATTGTTTTGAGAGCTGTCTCTATCTGCTCCATTGACAGCCTACCTTTTGTGAACTTACCGACCAAGGCGTTGGAGTAATGGGCCGACAGTGTAGCGATTTGTTCATCCGAGTAGAGACAGGTGGGATCACCGAGATGGGTAGATTTAGGAACCAGTTCGGGATTACTTGGGAGATTCTTGGAAAGAGGGGGAGCTTTGGTTTGAAGAGCGGCGGTGAAGGTTTTGGGAGGAGGTGGCTGGTTGATTACGTTATCGGCCATCATTCACGGCGATGGCCGATAATGAGGCCCGATGCCGAGGAATCAGAGAAGCCAATTCCGGCAGTTAACGGATAGAAATGGAGGTTACAGACCGTTGGTAGGAAGAAATGGAGGTTTCAGACCGTTGGTAGGGGAGAACACACAGTATCGCACCAAATATCGCAAAATTCGCACACACTTTAAAAACATCCGGGATTCCAATTACGTTGTGTGTAACTCAGATGTCATAGTCTAGCTTATTGAAGAAGTTTTAAATCCCAAATGCCTCATTATACATATTGAAGTAAATTTTTATCCAAGATTCCTTTGTTTCATGTATGTTTACTTGTGCAATGGTCACATCTATGAATGGATTTTTCTGAATCACTAGTAATATCATATCCTAGTCATCAGTTTTTTTCACATTGATTTTTTATAAAATATTTTAGGTTGATTTTGTATATGTTACATGAAGTTTTTATGGAATAGAAGTATCAAAATGAACTTTCTACATTTATGGGTTTTAATGATGTGTGGTTCTTTGCATTTGGTATCTTAGAAATGATTGTTTTTATTTTGCTTTTTCAAAAAAAATTTAGTGTTATCCCTTTCAGATTGTTATTATTCCATTTTGCAGGACATTGGATTCTTCTAAGAAGTCAACTGAGTCTCAATTTTTGGCTTCGGGGATCCTAAGTAAATGTAAAAATAAATCAAAGTATGGTATTGTGAATTTTTTCCCGGATTTCCTTCTATATGTGTAAAGGGAGAAATTGGTAGATCAAATTCTACTCCATCAGTGATTAATGGTGTGGAAAATAAGTCAAGGCCAGTTCAAGGAGTTTCTAGCACTTCTGATGTTGAGTTGGAGTCCATTCATAATGATGCGGGAAACAAATCAAGACAAGTTCAAGGAATTTTGATCACTTTAAATGTATATTTTAAGTCATTAATTAATGTTCTAGGGAACAAGTCAAGGCTAGTCCAGGAACATCGTTAACTTTTGATTTTGATTTTGAGTTATTACTCAATGATGTGGGAAACAAGTCCAGATCAAATCAGGGGAATATGGTAAGTTCTGATGTTGATTTTCAATTATTCTTACTCAATAGTGTGGGAAGCAAGTCAAGACCAGTTCAGGGAACGTCAATCACTTCCAATGTTGAATTTGAGCTATTACTCAATTGTGTGGAAACAAGTCAACACCAGCTCATGGAAATTCTATCACTTCCAATGATGAGGATGATGAGACAGGTTTTCTTAATTTTCAACTTTTAGTCTTATAGCTTTCTGTAACTTTCTTACACTAACTAGGAAACAGGCTGACTCCTTAATATTATGAATTTTTGAAATTTAACATATTTCATTCATGGTTTATTGTAGATTTGGGTATTACATGTAATAAAATGTGGAGAGTTGTAGACTTGGCAATGAAAGACATGGACAAACCCAAATCAAGAAGCCATGAGATTGAAGATACTTCAAGGGGCACTGAATGGAACAGGTTTGCCTCTTAATTTCTTATCCATAAAATCTGACCTTAAACATAATGTTGATAATTGTTGTAACTCAAAAGAAATTTTATGATTAAGAGGACTCTTAATTGTCTCTTTGCCTATTAAACTAAGCAATTAAGAACATGTTACGTACTCCAAGCTTCTTCTTGATGCATACATTAATTATTATATTGCAAAAGCCTTATGTTAGATTATACATACACACATATATATGTGTATGTGTGTATTTAGATATATTTTCTTTTTTTATTTTTAGTTAATAACTTTCTTCCTCGTAGTTTCATAGCTGAAGAAAGGTAAAACTTTCTTTTTTATTTGGTGGCGTGACCATGTTTCGTAATACCCAAATAGAGTTCTTCCTATTATTTCCTTGTTCATGGCTTGGTGTGTAAATATAGTGAGTGTTTGAATTTTAACTTTTAAGATACAAAATTTGTTGATTGAAAAGAGGACAAAGCATCTTTCTATGAATTCTTAACATTACTGAACAAAAATAATGTTTGTGCATATACTAGATTACTAAGCTTGGTTTTTAAATTAGCTTGGAAATAGATATGTAAGTGATAGTAGGAAATTATCATTCAGGTTAGTTGAACTATAAAAGTTGCACATATTGTTTGGTAAATCAACATTGGTTAATAGCTATTAATTTTAACTTAAAGTTGCAGACTTGGCATTTAAACTTACGGACGAATCTGAATCAAGAAACCTTGAGAATGAAGATTTTTTAAAGCACTACATGAAACAGGTTTGCCTCTATATCATTGAAGCTTGGTTTTTCTTGGTATATAGATGCTTTTTTCTTTTTTCTTTTTTTTAGAAACTCGTTATAAAGTGATAGTATATATTTTATGAAGACTAGTCTATTAATCTAAACATTAGCCTAATATATTTAACCATGGATATTAATAAGCTTGCTTAATTGTTCATCATTGTTTGCTGGTTTACTTATATTTAATGATATTATGGTTGATTTTACATGTCTGGTTCATTTGGAAAAAAAAATTTCATAGATTTGGACATTGCAATTAGAAGGACGAAAAGAGATGCAAATGCAAAGAATTGAGGTGTGAACAAGTGCACCCTTGTTGCTAACTTAAAAGAAGGTCAGAAGCTGCAAGTTGATTTCATTAATAATGGTCCAGCCGGAGCTAATAAAAAAGAATTGGTAAGACATATGGGTAAACTTATTTGCGATCAAAGTATTATGCCAATTTGGTTAAACAAATGGGATGAGCTTGGTGAAAGTGTAATGGAACATTTGTGGTTGTCAATCACGATACGTAAAATCTTAGAATACTACTTTTAGAAACTACAAGTTGGTTTGTTTATTGAATAAATGAAAATGTCAAATTTCCCCCCTTTTATACTTTATACATACTCCACTATACTTTTGTCCAGAATCAGAAACTAGTTCATTGATTTGCTTTTTTCTTGTACTAACATTTTGTTTCACTTTCATAGTTTGACCTTCAGATTATGCTTGATGCTGTCGTGAAATGTATTTGATTTTTTAATTATGATCAATGTCACACGACTGATTTTCTAAGGTTACTATGTCTGTTTTAGAACAAATTTCATGTTGATCATATGGATATACAACGTGATGCAATTTTAGATCACATGAAAAGGTTATGGAAAAATTGGCGAGGGTTGATGAAACATGATAATATCAATCAAAGAAAAAGCCTTCAAAATGCACTCAAGAATGTGCTGACTTACTCAACAAGAGAAGATTGGGAATGGCTACTTAAAGAGGACTACATGAATGATAATTTTTAGGTACCTTGCTAAAAAATAATTTGTTAAGTTATACTATGATTTATCCTTCTCTATTCCAAAAATTCTAAATTATATATCCTTGAAGAAAATGAGTAAACGAATTTTGGAGAATAGAGGTAACAAGAATATGCCATATTGTCCCAGTAGCATGCCAAATAAAGAAGTTGTTTGGAGTGAAATGGTATGTTTTAATATTTTTTACGAAATAATATGTTTGAGTTTCATTCGGTTTGCTAAGAACATATATTTAATTAGATTTTATTTTATAGGGAGGAAAGGATGGAAATGTTCCATCAGTATCTGAGATTTTTAAGAAGACTATAACGTGAAAATATGGGACTCTAGATGATGAAACGGCTAACAAACATGTATGTTACTCCTATATGTGCACATATTTTAGTGATCAATATATTTAGCTACATATTTTAGTGATCACGTATTTTAGTGATCATGGTAATTCAGAATTTTTGGTTCCTCATTACTTCCTAGTTTACTTAATCTATCAGCAACCATATTTCCTTCTCTTAGAGTGTGTGTAATTTTGATATCCTCAGCCCTTTGTTTGATTTCAGATGTTAAATGGTACAGTTTCCATGGGGCTTTGGTAGGGTCTTTCATTACTTCAAGAATATTGGCACAATCAGTTTCAAGGGAAAAAGCATTTAGGCCAAGATCAACTGTAAAAATTAGGCCTTCTTTTAGACTTAGGAGTTCATCTTGGAAACTGGTTTTTGCTCTAACTGATTTATAGCATGCCTTAAGAAAAGTTCCATATTTATTCCTGATAACTATCCCAATACCACAGTCTACCCCCTGCTTCCATAATGCATCAAAATTAATTTTGTATTCCAGTTTTGGTTTGGACCATGTGATGCATTTAATTTTGGATACTGTTGGTTTTTTCATGGGTGGGATTAGACCAATTTGAACCCAGTGATGATCATTTATCTTTATACTAATCTCTGGGTTGGTATAGAAGATGAGGAACATGTCTCTTTTGATGTTCTGGATCATTTTATCCCTATTTGGTCTAATATTTTCAAAAATGAAACTGTTTCTAGCTTTCCAGATTTGCCAACAGATAAGAGAGGGAAAGATGGTGATTAATGTGGAGTGTATTTTTGTCTCTCCATTATAAGACCAGTAATGTGAAAGTCTGTCAAAAATAGAGTTGAAATGTTGGTGCCTCCGTCCTAACATCTGGTCAAAAAATATCCACAGGTCTATGGCTAGAGAACAATCATTGAAGTAATGGCTAAGTGTGTTTGTGTTGTTGCAATATGTGCATTTAGATGCAAGTGAAAATTTGTTGAAATTGAGGATGTCATCAAAAGGTAAAATTGCATTTGAAAGTTTCCACATAAACATAGAAAATTTCTTTGGCAGTTTTGAGCACCATACCTTCTTCAGAGTTCTAATTTCTATTTTTTGTGAAGCAATTATCTTGTATGCAGACTTGAAACTGAACTCTCCATTGTTTGATGGCTTCCATATTAATCTATCCTGCCTGAACGGGTGTACCTGCAAGTCCCTCATCATGTGGAATATGTGATTAGGTAATGTATTAAAAGCATCTAGGAAGCTTGACTTCATGTTTACAAAATATTGGATTGTAGTGTATGGTGGAACCACTGTGTATATAGATTATATAGTCTTGCAATGATCCCATACCAGTCCAGTTTGCAGTGAACAGATTGGCTAAACCATTTCCATGTATTATCCTTGTTTGGCTTTCAGCCAATAGGATTATTTTCTGAATCCTTTTCCAGATTTGGGGTTTTCTTTGATTTTCAGGGATGGACTATAAGAATTTAGCCCATAGTGTCTCTCCCTTTTGTAGTTTCCACCACAATTTAAGGGAGAAAGTCCTGATTATGTCTTTAATGTTCCTAATCCCAATACCATTTTGGTTTACTGGACAACTCATGTTTGTAATGCTTCTCCACACTTTTTAGGACTACATTCATTCTCTCCCCAGAAGAAATTGGAGATTTTCCTATTTAGTTTCTTAATTACTACTTGTGTTGGGGACATGACAGCCCATAGATGCTGTGGGAGATCAAAAAGGACAGATCTTATGAGAGTGAGTCTATCAGCAGTACTAAGCCATTTGTTTTTCCATGATTTCAGTTTTGTCTCATATTTTTCCATTAGCGGCTGAAAATGTATCTCTTTTGTGATGCCAGTGTAGATAGGGCACCCTAGATATGTAAATGGAAAAACACCTCTGGACATTCCTAATGAATTCCTGATCAATCTTAGATGTGTTAAAGAGATATGTTTACTTGTGAAAAAATTGCTTTTTCCATAGTTAATATGTTGGCCACTGCATTCCTCAAAAACATGTAAGAAAGCTTTGATTCTTTTTATGGAAGTCTTAGTGGCCTGGAAAAAGATGATTGTGTCATCTGCATAGCATAGGTGTGATTCAGTGTTTTCATATGCTGAATTTTTAAAAAGACTTATCTTCTTATTTTGGAAACAAAAAGTCAAGCTTCTAGAGAAGTATTCTGAAAAAATATTGAAAAATAAGGAGGATAAAGGGTCTCCCTATTTGATTCCCCTTGAAGCTTGGAAAAAACCTGCAGGTTTGGAATTGATAATAATAGAGAACCATGCACTAGATAAGTTATTTAAGATCAAATTGATGAACTGGTCCTGAAATCCAAATTTCCTCAAAATTTGGCTAAGAAAGAACCATTTAACCCTATCAAAAGCCTTTGTTAGATCTAATTTTAGGATACAGTTAGGGGCTCCATGTTTATTATTTATGTATCTTACCATTTCTTTGACATAGATGACATTGTCAGCTATTTCTCTACCTTTTAGAAAGGCTGATTGATTTTGTGAGATCAGTTTTGGAAAGATATCATTTATTCTCTGAACTAAAAGTTCAGAGAAAATTTTGTTAGTGAAGTTAGAAAGTGATATGAGTGTGAAATCTGCAAAGGATATAGGGATATCCTTTTTTGGTATCAGGCATATCCAGGTACTTGAAATTCAAGCTGGAATTTTTGTGCCTGACATGAAATCAAAGACTTCTGATAGCATATTAGGCCCTATTATGTCCCAGAAGGTTCTAAAAAAGTTAGGTAAGAATCCATCAGGTCCAGGGGCTCCATTCTGATTCAAGGAGAAAACTATTTCCCTGATTTCTTCCAAACTTAGCTTTCTGAGCATCTGTGAATTGTCACTATTATCCAGGATCTGAGGGATCAGGTTTAAAAAGCGTCCTTGAAATTTGTCATCTCTAGGGTTAGAGTCATCAGACAGTAGGTTTTGGTAAAACTGAATTGCCTTTTTTTCAATCTCCAATGGACTGTCTGTCCATACTCATTCTGAGTTTTTTTATCGTTGAGATCTTTTGTTTCTATCTTCTCTCATTTACAGTTGAGTGAAAATACTTAGTATTTTCATATCCTTCTTTAAGCCACTTTATGTTAGCTTTCTGTTTCCAAAACATTTTTTCCTCAGTTAGTGCTCTCAGTAGCAGTGCATTTTTATGATTAAGCTCTATGAGGTCAGACTCATAGTTAGTTTTCTCATAGTTAATTTCCTATATTCTGAGTTCCTCTTCAGCCTTTTTTACATTATCATTTATGTTACCAAAAACTTCCTTATTCCATGTTCTTAGAACCAGCTTCAGTCTTTTTAATTTCAGAAAGAATTTTAGCATGTGAGTTGCTAATATGGTTTATGACCAGTTAGATTCAATGATCTGTTTCGGTTGAGGCCAATTTATCCAAGCATCTAGGAATCTAAATGGCTTAGGTGATGAAGCAATTTTACTCCCTATGGTTAGTAGTAATGGGCAGTGATTAGAGGTATGTTTGTTGGTGAGCTGTTTGGAAATTTTTCATTCAAGTCATGGTCAATTAGATCCATGTCAAGTCTTTCTAATGTGGGAGTTCTTCTCTTGTTTGACCAAGTGAAGGTATTTCCCACTGTATAAAGATGTGATAGTTTTTGGCTTACTATAAAATTAGAGAAGTCTCTAATGCTTTTAACATTAGGCTTATTGGGACCCTTATATTCTGTTATGGAATTTATGGCATTAAAATCACCAATTAAAAGTTTATTACTATCTAAATGTGAGGTGATCTGTTGCCATATTTTTTTCCTGTCTGTTCTTAAGGTTGATGCATGATTGAAATATGCACACATTTCAGCACTAAGCAGGGGGGATGAAATGGCAGTTTTTTTGTATTGATCTATCTCAGATAAGATGTTAACATTACAACATGAGTTCCACATTAGCCAAATGTTATTTCTATCTGAACTATGGTGACACTGAAAATTTAATTTAATCATGTATGTGTCACATTGCTGATAGTGGAGCTTAGGTTCAAATATACAGAGTAACTGTATATTATGAGTCCTAATTATTTTCTTTAACCTATCCAGAGATGTTCCGATTCCTCTAAGGCTCCAGACAAGTGCCCTAATATTAAGGTGTATATCTATCATTTAGACTTTCCAGAGTTTCTTTTTGAATTAGACCTTAAATTAATCCTATTTAACCTGTTAAAGAATGTCCTCTTCTTGGGTGTCCTACCAGCCAACATACTAGAGAATTTTTGGGTACTTACCTGGTCCAGCCGAAGCTCTTCAGTACTTGAGCTACAGTCTACTGTGTCAGACAGAGGTTCCTCTCCTAGTAGCTGGAAACTGTTTGAGTTTTTGGGGCTGGATCTGCATGATGGTGAGTGAAAAAGATCAGTATCTCGTTCATTTAAAGGAGAGTTTGGGATGATACCTGATAGGTCATCTTTGGCATACTCCTTGTGTTTGCCTGTTTCTTCTGTAAGATCAATTAATTGATGGGTTTCCCCTTTTTGCAGTTCAGCCTCATTGTTGTTGCTTTTGGAGACAGCATTTTGATGTTGTTGGGTCTCATCCTGTTGCTTCTCCCCAACATTGTGAGCATATAAAGACTCTTGGTTGATAATTTATTCTCCTTGGAGTTCCAGTTGTAGTACCCCAATGCCTATATGAGGGCTTTCTATTCTATCTGGTGTTTTTTGTGGAGGATGATGTTGAGCTTCTCTTTGTTTCTGGCTTACTGTTACCCCTGAAGTGTGTGCATCAATGTTTTTATGTACTGGCTGCCATTTAGCCAGAACTTCCGTATGGGCAATTGTTATTGGTTCTTTGCTGTGTTTGTTGCCAGGCTTTGGTTTCTTTGTTGCATTTGTTTGCTGGGGTTTGTTTCTATTGGTCTATTTAGTAGATATCTGTTTGGGGACTCTATTCAGTGTGGTGGTAGATTTGGGAATTCTCAGCTCAGGGTTAACTATTCTACACATATCCACATGATGACCAATCTTGTTACAGCCACTACAGTACATAGGTAAATCCACATATTCTATGGCATATTTTTCATTTTCTAGAGAGGTGCCTAACCTGATGTGGCTCAACAGTTGGGATTGGAGGTCAATTTCCACACAAATCTTGAGGGCAGATGGCCTTGTTAGCCTTTCTATTACTTGATCCATCTTGATGAATTTTCTAATCTGGTTTCCAATTGCTTCTATGGCCGAGACATTGTAGTAGTAGAGATGCACTTGACTGATGGTGACCCAAGCCAGGACAATCGAGGATTCTGCATTTGGTTTGAAGTCGGGCGTCTATCTGAGGATCCTCATGGTGGTGCCATTAAGCGACTAAACCCCCTTGATCCAGCACCGTTGGAAATCTTCCTTTGTTTTGAACCTAATTAGGATGTTTTTGAAGTCAATTGCTCCTAGTTGGTAGCTTCCCCAGAAACCCATAGTCTTGAAATTGGCTTCTAGCTTATCCATTGTCGGCCTTCCTCTTGGAAAATTTCCAATTAGAGCATTTGCGTAATGCGTGGATAGCTCTGATACTTTGCTCAGGAGAGAAGAGCACAACCGATTCTCCCTTGTATTGAAGGAGTGGTTTCAGATTTTGAGTGGAAGGGAGATTTGTGGAGATTGGAGGGTTCCGAGTTTGGAGTGTTTGAGCAAAGCTTTTGACGGTGGTAGCCGCCATAGCGGCGCCTTGTTGACTCGACAAGGCTAAAGCGTGGTTGCGTGAGTGAGGGTTCCGGTGAGGGATCTGTGGTTTAGCAGTTTGGATGTAACGGTAGGGATGATGAATAGTAGCGGGGAGGAGAGAAGCGAGGGAGATTACCCTTTTGTACAAAGTATTCAAAATAATTTTTTGACTTAATAGTTAAAACTATTTAATACTAAAATCAATTTATTTACTTAAATTATTTACTAAATTAATTTACTAAAATCAATTTACTAAAATCAATTTATTTACTAAAATTATTTAAATTAATTTACTAAAGTTATTTAAATTAATTTACTAAAATTATTTAAATTATTTACTAAAATCAATTTTAAAACTATTTTTTCTACATGAAAAAATATTAAGTAATAGTTATTAGTAATGATGATAATTACTAATTGGAAATTAATACTTGAGAATTTTAATACTGTGAGTGATTTATGTAATTATTAGAAACTAAGAATTTTCGAACATTACTAATAAACTATTATTTAAAGTAGTCCTACTTGTAGTTTAATCTTGCGATTTTTTGGTAAAATGTTAGAAAGTGCTATTTTCCCACCATAATTTTACTCGCTAAAATTCCTATTATTGTCATAGGCTCCGGTATTAGCACCGATATATGTCATTCAGCAAAATCAGTGCTGAAAAATATTAAATTCAGACATTTTTTCTTCAAATGCACTTGTATCTAACACCTATATTCAGTGGACCAGTACTGCATTTGTTCGTAGTCACTGATATTTTGGTTCATTTGCCAGATTGTCGATACCTATGAAATTCCTAACATCGGTATTACTCTCCCAGCCTGACATACCAGTGCCTATATACTTTTTTTCCAGTAGCGTAACCTAATCCGACTTGACCCGAGGAACATTACAGATTCGTCATAACCTGACTTGACATTTACACGATCTCATCGGACAATCTGACTTCAACACTTTTCAACCCAACCACATTTTGACCCGATCCAACAAACAGACTTCGACACGTTTCAACCCTAACATGACCCGACCCAATCCGACCCGCAAACAAACATCGACCCGTTTCAACCCAAACTCATTTCAACCCGACCCGCCCAACAAACAGACTTTGACTCGTTTCAACCCTAACCCATTTCAACCCGATCAACCCTGACCCAACCCTACAAACAAACTTCGAACCCGTTTCAATCCAAACCCATTTCAACGTGACCCGACCTGACCCGAAAATATATTTAGACCGGTTTCAACTTGACCCATTTCAACACGAACCTGTTTGACCCGAACTAGCTTCCAACCCCGAATAAGCGAAAGTAGTAAGACATTACACAAATGACACTAGTGAAATTCAAGAAACAGTCTGGCGTTACTCATAGCCTTAATTTCTATATCTTTCATTTCTCCCATCTATAAATCATCTCTTTGCTCTGTTCCAGTTGCTTCTTCATCCCCCTTTTCCTGCCATTATTCTAGCCTTAATTTCTATATCTTTCATTTATATTGCTTCTTTCCATGTTTTATGTTAAGTATCTGAATGATGCAATACACTCGCTGCTCATTTGAATAATATGTTGGAAATCTATATTCGTAAGGACAACAGCTGGCTCAAAGCTTCCATGGTAGGTATGATTTCTTTTTCATTCTCTTCACCTTCATAATGTCAAGTTTCTTCAAGCTATTGCGTTAGGCTTTGTCATTGTTGTTAGTCTCTAGAGGCTACCTTGGATTATTTTTTGTTGTTTGAAGTGTTAGTTTCTACATTCAGATTGCATGCTTACGGAGTTCAATTTCCAGAGAATTAGACCAAATTGATGTCTGTTTTTTTAAAATACACCCTAAGGTGGGGGATTGTATATAAGGTTCCCCAAACCTTTGAAAAAAAAAGAAGATAATTACAGAGAGTAGTTTTGCGGATTTTCTATTGACGCAACCTCGTTGCCTCCAAAAGAATAGCTAACTTCTATAGCCTATTGTTTGTACTACGAACTATTGGTGCAAGAAAGAGAAGTGATGAAAGTTGCGTTTCCAAAGTAGGTAATCTCCACCCCATGTGTTAATTACTTACTTTGGCCAGACAACTATCATTCCAACATATTTAAGTAGTCTCAAAATGTAGGAGAAGCAGGAGCAAGTCTGATAGATAAAAACTGCGTGAGGATTGAGCATCAGGTTGTGGACCAAGTTGATGTCTTAATTGATGATTTTTAAAGTTAGATTTGTTGGACATATATTGATTATATCATGCGAATAATCAAATAACAAAAATTGAATGAGCAATTAACATATGCAAGAATAATACAATTTTATTAATTATTCAAGCATACAATCGAAAAGCTTAAATTACAAATAATCAAAGCATGAATCACGTTTCAAGTAATCACAAATTGATGGAGTCACGAGTAACACTCGCTGCCCTTGAAACGAATGAGTCCCGTCGTGGACATCGTTCCCTAGGATAAAACCATCGCAGGCAACAATTAACATTTAAGAGTTACCTGTGATTTACACAAGGCCCGAAGGACTATAACCGACAGAGACAGAAAGAAGTGAGACTCAAGTTTAGAATAAATGAGGAACTTGAGAATGGTGCGAGTTTTATGACTGACTTAGAGGCTCTATTTATACTACTCTAAGAGACCCTAATCATGGAAACATGATATTATGATTTTCTGTAATTAGAGAAGAATATTCTCCAATCACCAACTCACCAAATCCGAGACATTCCATGAATACTCGAATCAAATCTGCTGGAAAAGGAAGAAATACTTGTACAAATATTCTTCATCATATACTATGCGGTTGGGCCTTCCAGAGACTTTCATGCGGTCCATACGCATTTTGGACAGTCTAGAGAAAATTACCTGGGCCAATTTTCGCCCATTTTTTCCTCTTTCAAGAGTGATATTTAAAACATTCATATCTCATTCACCCTTGATCCGTTTTGAAAGTTTAAATAGTCGATTTTATAGTACTCGCGGAGGAGAACCCAAAAATGACATCCATTGACCCAAAATCCGTTTGGGTCCCACTCTAAACGAAGCCCAAAAAGTTGACGAATTTCAAACTTTTAACCATCATTTTCCAACAAGATTTTGTGGACTATGGAGCTAGGTTATTTTGTCATGTTTACACTGCTGGTATGCTAGATATTTTATTGAGTTGTATCATGCATAACTGTAACAGGTTTTACTTATGAACTGGTGGTAGTATTTCTCTAATAGTGCCTTTTCAACAGCTTAGAGATCCTATTCACGTGGCAATCAACTTATCAGTTGCTTAAGTCACAAATCTTTCATTCATAAGTCTTTAACATTTTAATTTGTCTTTCTTTTCTACATTTTGCGCAGCTCTCTTTATCTGTTGTTTATATTGAGGCAGAGGTTGCTGTAGAAGAACTGATTAGAAACTTTGATTGATTTGGGGATCACAGTATTGAAATTGTTATCAGATATTGAGGAGATTATTGAGCTTCCAATCAAGCACCGTGAGTTATTTGAGCCTTGGAATAGCTCAACCCAAGAGAGTTCTGCTTTATGGGCCACCAAGATTCGGGAAAACACTGTTGGCAAGGGCTGTTGGCATATCATACTGAATGTACTTTCATCAGGGTATCATTGGGGAAGGTTCTGGGCAGTGGCGGAACCACCGTAAGGCGAGGGCAGGCGCGCGCCTGCCCTGAGCTCCGTCGGCTAGGCGGGAGCTACTGTTCCTGGCCGACGGAGCGGTGGTTCCGCCTACGGCGGCGTAGGCGCACCGTGCGCAGCGATGGATCTCGCCGGAGAAGGAAGCGTCAGCTTCCTTCTTTTTTTTTTCCAAATAACGACGTCAAACGACGTCGTTTAACTAATAGAAATTTTTTTTTTTAAATGTTACAGACCTGGGCCGAATTTGGGCCGAATTTTAAGAAAAAAATTTTTATTAGTTGGGCCGAAAGCCCAACTCCTTCAGCTTTCTCTTTTCCCGCACTTCCTCTTCTTCACTTCCTCAGCTGCTCAGCTCAAGCTCTTAAACTAAAATCCATCTCTTCTCCAGCAGCGCCGCCGCGCTCAGTAGCTCCGCCGCGCCGCCGCCTCCAGTCGTCCGCCACCGGCCACCCGCCACCGTTTTCCCGCACTTATCTTATTATATTATGTTAATCGATCATTTGTTTTTCAGTTGTACAAAAATTTTTTTTACGTACAGTGCGATTTCAGCCTACCCTCATATTCTTTCCTGGTTCCGCCACTGGTTCTGGGATGGTGAGGGACCTATTTGTTGTGGCAAGGAAGTATGCTCAATCTACATGGGTGAGATTGACAGTATTGGATTTGCTAGAATGCAATCTGGAAGTGGCAACGGGTGATTTGAGCTTCTCAACCAACTTCATGGGTTTGAGGCGTCGAATGAGATCAATGTTTTGATGGCCACAAATCGTATTGATATTTTGGAGCAAGTCCTCTCTTAGAATAAAGCAAGTAGAGGATTAGATAATATTTTATTCCATGTTGACTAGGCATAGAGTTATATTTAGACTAGTGTTCTTTGTACTCTATATGTAATCTTTATCATTAATCAGAATCATTATGGAAAATTATTTTATCATGGTATTAGAGCAAACCTGGTTCTAAACCCTTTTTTTTCCTATCAGCTCCCTCCTTTCCCCCTTGCCGCCGCCACCTTGCTCCCCTCCCCTCTCCTTCTTTGCAATTTTTTTTCTCTTCTCTCATCATGTCTAAAGAGAAATTATTCTATAATACCTTGCTCCAGATGATGACAATGACTATCAAACTGTCATCATCCAATTATCTGTTGTGGAAGTGTCAACCTGGCTATGTTCTCAAGCCCAAGAAACTGTATGGATTTCTTAATAGTTCCAAGCCTTGCTCGACTGTTCCTCCTCTCCCTCCGGCCGGCACCTCTTCCACCACCTACGCTCAGGCCACTGGCGCCACTCTCAATCGCAGCGCCACCACCAAGCCTGATCTCATGGAGGCCTACTTGAAGGCCAAGTTTGATTACAATCTCTGGGTTGATGATTAACGTGTGTGCAATCTTATTTTTTTCTTCTCTCACACCAGAGGCTTTGGCGATTTTACCTAAATGTGCCACTTCCAAAGAAATATGGGACAATCTTCAGTCCATTAATCACGATAGCAGTGCATCAACCATCATTCGTCTTCGTGCTGCTTCCCACAGTATACGTAAGACTGGTACAGTTCATGAGCTCCATCTTAAATTTAAATAAATTTTTGAGCAGTTGTCTATGATGGGTTCTCCTGTATCGAATGATGATCAGATTATTTGGTTTTTTACTGCCCTTGGAACGGAGTTTAAGGATTTTTCTGCACCTTTAATTAATTCTTCGTCTACTCCATTTTTTGCCAATATTTTATCTCGTGCCAAAAACCACAAAGCTTTTCTGATACAGGACCATTCAGCCCTAGCCACTGGGCATGCCGCATTCACAGCTGGCGAAAACCCCTCAGACGGTCGCGCGTGGAATCACGCATCGGCGAGGGGCGGCGGTGGGTACGGCTCACGCACTGCCAATGATGGCCGTTTCGGAGGACGGCAAGGCGGCAGGTCCAGCGGTCAGTTCTCGGCTGGGCTGGTCTTGGTCGGTCGCAATGCACTTGGTGTGGTCGTCCTGGTCACTATACTGCGACTTGTTACAAGATGCTTGCTCAGACTGGTTCTCAGGGTCCAACTTGTCGTACAGACTCCCCTCATCTGGCTAAAAGTTTTCAGTCATCTCTGCAGTTAGAGTCTATAACACGATCTTCTGATTGGTGTATTGACTCTGGAGCTACCAGTCATATGGCATCCTCCACCACTGGCTTAGAGTGTGTCACTCAATATTGTGGTAATTCTCTTATCTCTATTGGTAATGGTGCTTCTATTCTAATCTCTCATGTTGGTGATACTAAGGTTTATGATGATTTATGCATGTATGATGTTCTGGTTGTTCCTGCTATTACTAAGAATCTGTTGTCTATTAGTATACTGACCAGAGATTTAAATGCTTCTGTCACCTTTGATGATCGGAACTTCGTCATTCAGAACGGCAGTCGTGGCCAGGGGCCAGAGTGAGAGTGGTCTCTATGTTTTGGATAGAGGCGATTCAACATTTTTCTCGCATTTACAGAAGAATAAAGGACGGGCATCTTATGAGCTTTGGCATGCTCACTTGGGTCATGCATCGACGACAGTTATTTCAAGTTTGCAGAAGTCTGATCTCGTTTCTTGTCTTCTTTGTTGCCCAAATCTATTACCTGCGCCCCCTGTGTCATGTTGAAAGGTCAACGGTTGGCTTTTGTTGAGAACCATGAACGTGTTACGCATGTACTGGATTTGATTCATTGTAACTTCTGGGGACCATTCCCCTATTTTATCGTCGAATGGTTTTTCGTACTATGCTTTAATTTTTGGATGATTATTCTCGTTTCACCTGGCTTTATCCACTTCGTTGCAAGTTAGATTTTTTTATGCTTACTTACAATTTGAGGCATTTGTGGAGAATCAGTTCTCATCCAAAATTAAGGTTTTTCAGAGTGATGGTGGTACGGAGTTTCTAAACACTCGTCTACGGGCCTATTTTGCCACTAAAGGCATTCATCATCAGATATTGTGTCCTTACACTCCAGAACAGAATAGTCGTGCGAAGCGCAAACATAGGCATGTTGCTGAGATGGGTCTTACTATGCTTTTTCATTTGCATCTACCTATTTCTTACTGGGATGATGCATTTGCTGCAGCTGCATACACGATCAACCGATAACCTACTCATGTACTGCATGGTTCTTCTCCTTATAGGTTTCTATATGGTCGTGGCCCTAGTTACTCAAATTTTCATCGTTTCGGGTGTCGGGTCTTTCCATTTGTTTGACCCTATATGGATCACAAATTATCTCCCTACAACATTCCTTATGTTTTCATTGGCTACAGTTCACAGTACAAAGGTTTTCGATGTTTAGATTCTTCTACAGGCAGAGTCTACATCACTCGTCATGCTCGATTTGATGAGTCATACTTTCCATTTGCTACTTCTTCGACCTCGGGCTGTCCAGCATCCACTCTTAATGTCTATTCTTTTATTGATTTTGAAAGTGACTACGGCCCCTATGCTCGTTCCGGCATCGTTTCCTTGCTTCCATGCACCATTTGCGTGATGGATCCAGAACTGGCTTCTCCATCGTCGGTCCTTCCTTCTCAGCCGCCAGTTACGGTGCCTTAGCAAATCTCGGCCGCCTCTTCTCTAGCCACTGTCGGTCGCTACTCGGCCAGCTCAGCCGGGTCTTCTCCGACATCATCCGCTAGACCAACTCATCCAACCTTGCTGTCTTTGCCTCGCACTCATCGAATGGCCACTCGGTCAGCCACTGGTGTCATTCAGCGATGAGATTATTCGGACATTATTGTGCATGGTCTTATTTTCACTTCTTTCTTAGATAGAGCCCACTGATTATCGCTCGGCCCTTCAGGATATAGTCTGGGTTTCAGATATGAACGATGAGATTGCTACTCTTCATAGTCATCACACTTGGGACTTGGTGCATCGGTCTTTGGATGCCAACATCGTTGGCTCCAAATGGATCTATCAGCTCAAGTATCGCTCAGATGGTATTATGGAGTGCCACAAAGCTAGACTTATGGCACAGGGTTTTTCACAGATTCTGGGCTTTGACGTTGACCATACTTTCAGTCCCGTGGTCAAAGTCTCAACTGTTCGAACAATTCTTGTGATTTCCACCATGTGTTCTTGGCCACTTCATCAGCTGGATGTCAAGAGTGCCTTTCTTAATGGTGTTCTGGACACTCCAGTCTATATGAAGCAGCCCGTTGGATATCAGGAATTTTCTCATCTGGATTTTGTTTGTCGCCTGCGGAAGACCATTTATAGTCTTAAGAAGGCTCCCCGAGCTTGGTTCCAGCGGTTTAGCAGCTATCTTACATAACTTGATTTTAGTGCAGCTCAGCTGATACTTCTTTATTTGTCCTGTAAAGAGGGTCGTCGTTAATGTATCTCCTTGTGTATGTGGACGAAAATATTCTTACAGGGAACGACTCAACTCTGCTTCGTTAGTTTATTTCTCTGACACACATAGAGTTTTCGATCAAGGATCTTGGTGTTCTTCATTACTTTCTTGGTCTTGAAGTTTCTCCTACCCCCTCAGGATTACTTTTTGGCCAAGTAAAGTTTGCTCGGGATATTCTGACTCGAGCTAGTATGACTGATGTTGCACCAGTTTATACACCATTTGTTGCTGGTTCTCAGCTGCACAGTTCCACTAGTCTGCCGTTCCGGGATCCTACCCTTTATTGCTCTCTTGTTGGGGCACTTCAGTATCTCACCATCACTTGTTCTAATTTGGCTTTCTCGATCAACACAGTGAGTCGGTACCTTCAGGATCCTAGAGATGATCATTTTGTTGCAGTTACATGGATTTTGTGTTATGTTCTTGGCACTCTTCATTTTGGTCTGGTATTTCATTCCGCCAACTCTCCGTAAGTGTTAGGATATTCTGATGTGACTGGGCTCGATGTCGGGAGGCTCGTCAGTCCACTTATGGTTATGCGATTTATTTAGGTGGGACTCTTGTTTCTTGGAGTTCCAAGAAACAACCCACTACTTCTCTCTCTAGTACCGAGTCTGAGTATAGTGCTCTTGCCAACACTTTTTTTGAGGTTGTTTGGCTCACTCATTTGCTTTATGATGTTTAGGTTCCACTTTCTAGTTCGCCTTTGCTGTTATGCAACAACAGCAGTGCAATCTTCCTGGCTCAGAATCCGGTGGCGTACAAGCGGGCAAAGCATATATGCATGGATTACCATTTTGTTCGTGAGCTGGTGACATCTGGCAAGCTGCGCGTTGCTCATGTTTCGACATCTCTACAGATTGCAGACATCTTCACCAAGGGGATCTCTCGTCTGTTATTTGAGTTCTTCATATCCAAACTGTGCGTCGGCGAGCATCCGATGCTTCGCTTGAGGGGGTGGGGGATTAGAATAAAACAATTATAAGATTAGATAATATATTATTCCATGTTGACTAGACCTAGAGTTATATTTAGACTAGTTTTCTTTGGACAGTTCACAGTACAAAGGTTTTCGGTGTCTAGATTCTTCTACAGGCTAGATCACTCGTCATGCTCGATTTGATGAGACATACTTTCCATTTGCTTCTTCGACCTCGGGCTCTCCAACATCCGCTCTTGATGTCAATGATTTATTGATCCTAAAGTGACTGCTGTCACTGTGCCCGTTTCGGCATCATTTCCTTGCCGCCATGCACTATTTGCGCGATGGATCCAGAACTGGCTTCTCTGTAGCCTGTCCTTCCTTCTCAGCTGCCAACCACGGTGCCTCAGCCAGTCTTAACCGCCCCTTCTCTAGCCTTCTCTATTGGTCGCCACTCGGCCAGCTCAGTCGGGTCTTCTCCGGTGCCATCCGCTGGACCAACTCCTCCAACCTCGTCGTCTTTGCCTCGTACTCTTCAGATGGCCACTCGGTCAGCCACTGGTGTCATTCAGTGACGAGATTATTCGGACATTATTGTGAATGGTCTTATTTGCACTTCTTTCTTAGACAGAACCCACTGATTATCACTCGGCTCTTCAGGAACTAGCCTGGGTTTCAGCTATGGACAATGAGATGGCTGCTCTTCGTAGTCAGCACACTTGGGACTATTGTTGGCTCCAAATGGGTCTATCGGCTCAAGTATCGTCCTGATTGTACTATTGAGTGCCACAAAGCTAGACTTGTGGCACAAGGTTTTTTGCATATTCCAAGCTTTGACTTTGACCATACTTTCAGTCCCGTGGTCAAAGTCTCCACTGTTCAGACAATTCTTGCGATTTCCACCATGCGTTCTTGGCCACTTCATCAGCTGGATGTCAAGAATGCCTTTCTTAATGGTGCTCTGGACACTCTAGTCTATATGAAGCAGCCCGTTGGATATCATGATTTTTCTCATCCGAATTTTGTTTGTCGCCTACGGAAGGCCATTTATGGTCTTAAGCAGGCTCTTCGAGCTTGGTTTCAGCGGTTTACCAGCTATCTTACACAACTTGATTTTCAGTGCAGCTCAGCTTATACTTCCTTATTTTTCCCGTCAAGAGGGTCGACGTTACTGTATCTCCTTGTGTATATAGATGACATTATTCTTATAGGGAACGACTCGACTCTGCTTCGTCAGTTTATTTCTCGGACACACGGAGAGTTTACGATCAAGGATCTTGGTGTTCTTCATTACTTTCTTGGTCTTGAAGTTTCTCCTACCCCCTCAGGATTACTTTTTGGCCAAGTAAAGTTTGCTCGGGATATTCTGACTCGAGCTAGTATGACTGATGTTGCACCAGTTTATACACCATTTGTTGCTGGTTCTCAGCTGCACAGTTCCACTAGTCTGCCGTTCCGGGATCCTACCCTTTATTGCTCTCTTGTTGGGGCACTTCAGTATCTCACCATCACTTGTTCTAATTTGGCTTTCTCGATCAACACAGTGAGTCGGTACCTTCAGGATCCTAGAGATGATCATTTTGTTGCAGTTACATGGATTTTGTGTTATGTTCTTGGCACTCTTCATTTTGGTCTGGTATTTCATTCCGCCAACTCTCCGTAAGTGTTAGGATATTCTGATGTGACTGGGCTCGATGTCGGGAGGCTCGTCAGTCCACTTATGGTTATGCGATTTATTTAGGTGGGACTCTTGTTTCTTGGAGTTCCAAGAAACAACCCACTACTTCTCTCTCTAGTACCGAGTCTGAGTATAGTGCTCTTGCCAACACTTTTTTTGAGGTTGTTTGGCTCACTCATTTGCTTTATGATGTTTAGGTTCCACTTTCTAGTTCGCCTTTGCTGTTATGCAACAACAGCAGTGCAATCTTCCTGGCTCAGAATCCGGTGGCGTACAAGCGGGCAAAGCATATATGCATGGATTACCATTTTGTTCGTGAGCTGGTGACATCTGGCAAGCTGCGCGTTGCTCATGTTTCGACATCTCTACAGATTGCAGACATCTTCACCAAGGGGATCTCTCGTCTGTTATTTGAGTTCTTCATATCCAAACTGTGCGTCGGCGAGCATCCGATGCTTCGCTTGAGGGGGTGGGGGATTAGAATAAAACAATTATAAGATTAGATAATATATTATTCCATGTTGACTAGACCTAGAGTTATATTTAGACTAGTTTTCTTTGGACAGTTCACAGTACAAAGGTTTTCGGTGTCTAGATTCTTCTACAGGCTAGATCACTCGTCATGCTCGATTTGATGAGACATACTTTCCATTTGCTTCTTCGACCTCGGGCTCTCCAACATCCGCTCTTGATGTCAATGATTTATTGATCCTAAAGTGACTGCTGTCACTGTGCCCGTTTCGGCATCATTTCCTTGCCGCCATGCACTATTTGCGCGATGGATCCAGAAATGGCTTCTCTGTAGCCTGTCCTTCCTTCTCAGCTGCCAACCACGGTGCCTCAGCCAGTCTTAACCGCCCCTTCTCTAGCCTTCTCTATTGGTCGCCACTCGGCCAGCTCAGTCGGGTCTTCTCCGGTGCCATCCGCTGGACCAACTCCTCCAACCTCGTCGTCTTTGCCTCGTACTCTTCAGATGGCCACTCGGTCAGCCACTGGTGTCATTCAGTGACGAGATTATTCGGACATTATTGTGAATGGTCTTATTTGCACTTCTTTCTTAGACAGAACCCACTGATTATCGCTCGGCTCTTCAGGAACTAGCCTGGGTTTCAGCTATGGACAATGAGATGGCTGCTCTTCGTAGTCAGTACACTTGGGACTATTGTTGGCTCCAAATGGGTCTATCGGCTCAAGTATCGTCCTGATTGTACTATTGAGTGCCACAAAGCTAGACTTGTGGCACAAGGTTTTTTGCATATTCCAAGCTTTGACTTTGACCATACTTTCAGTCCCGTGGTCAAAGTCTCCACTGTTCAGACAATTCTTGCGATTTCCACCATGCGTTCTTGGCCACTTCATCAGCTGGATGTCAAGAATGCCTTTCTTAATGGTGCTCTGGACACTCTAGTCTATATGAAGCAGCCCGTTGGATATCATGATTTTTCTCATCCGAATTTTGTTTGTCGCCTACGGAAGGCCATTTATGGTCTTAAGCAGGCTCTTCGAGCTTGGTTTCAGCGGTTTACCAGCTATCTTACACAACTTGATTTTCAGTGCAGCTCAGCTTATACTTCCTTATTTTTCCCGTCAAGAGGGTCGACGTTACTGTATCTCCTTGTGTATATAGATGACATTATTCTTATAGGGAACGACTCGACTCTGCTTCGTCAGTTTATTTCTCGGACACACGGAGAGTTTACGATCAAGGATCTTGGTGTTCTTCATTACTTTCTTGGTCTTGAAGTTTCTCCTACCTCCTCAGGATTACTTCTTGGCCAAGTAAAGTATGCTCGGGATATTCTGACTCGAGTTGGTATGACTGATGTTGCACCAGTTTCTACACCATTTGTTGCTGGTTCTCAGCTGCACAGTTCCACTAATCTGTTATTCCGGGATCCTTCCCTTTATCACTCTCTTGTTGGGGCACTTTGGTATCTCACCATCACTTGTTCGGATTTGGCTTTCTCGGTCAACACAGTGATTCGGTACCTTCAGGATCCTAGAGATGATCATTTTGTTGCAGTTACTCAGATTTTGCGTTTAGTTCATGGCACTCTTCATTTTGGTCTGGTTTTTCATTTTGCCAGCACTCTAGAAGTTTTAGGATATTCTCATGCTGACTGGGCTTGCTGTCGGGAGACTCGTCGGTCCACTTATGGTTATGCGGTTTATCTAGGTGGGAATCTGGTTTCTTGGAGTGCCAAGAAATAGCCCACGGTTTCTCTCTCTAGTACCGAGTATGAGTATAGTGCTCGTGCCAACACTGCTTCGGAGGTTGTTTGGCTCACTCATTTGCTTTATGATCTTTGGGTTCCGCTTTCTAGTTCACCTTTGCTGTTATGCGACAACAGCAGTGCAATCTTCCTGGCTTAGAATCCGGTGGCGCATAAGCGGGCAAAGCATATATACATTGATTACCATTTTGTTCATGAGTTGGTGACATCTGGCAAGCTGTGTGTTGCTCATGTTCCGACTTCTCTACAGATTGCGGACATCTTCACCAAGGGGATCTCTCGTTCGTTGTTCGAGTTCTTCAGATCCAAGCTGTGCGTCGGTGAGCATCCGACGCTTTGCTTGAGGAGGGGGGAGGGGGGAGGTTAGAATAAAACAAGTAGAAGATTAGATACTATTTTATTCCATGTTGAGTAGACCTAGAGTTATATTTAGGTTAGTTTTCTTTGTACTCTGTATATACTCTTCATCATTAATCATAATCATTATGAAAATTACATCATCACCCTCCTTAGACTTGGAAGAATTCATAGGAAGATTGAGTTTACAAAATTCATTCAAGGGTAATTTCTAACACGTTGGCAGACATGACTTGAAAATTATGAAACACCCTTTTGTCTTTCCCCTTTAAGAGTTGCAGAGGATTTGCCTGTTGCTTGGATTTGAAATGTCAAATGCAACTCATACATATGCACCAACTGTTAAATTTTGCTCGGAATTTTATGAGTTTGAAGTTTTCTTTAGTAATTTATGCGTAATTTCTTAACTGAAAAAAAGAAGAAGAAGAGTTAAACTATTGTGATGCTTCAACTCAATAAGACCTCTTTTTTTTTAATTAAAACCATCCGTAGATGGGGGAAATTCTATTAGGCCTTCCCGAGCCAAAAAATAGACAATAAAGAAAAGCCGAAGCAATAGTAGGATATACATGAATGATCACTGGCTATCAGAGCAACGCTTGTTGCTCCCAAAAGAATGAAAGATACATATTAGCATCAAGTCGGAGGAGAGGCCTCTTTATCTATGGTGGAAAGGATCGAAACTTATTAGTGAATCCAAGAAGAAAACACAAGGCAGTCGAAACCCTCTCCACATAAATAAAGAGCAAACCTCCATCACTGGCCTGAAGTATAAGTCAAAACCTAATCTAGCTATTTGCAGATGACTATCCATCCTAGCTAAAAGATATATACCAAAAAGAGAGCTGGGCAGTAGAAAAAATTCAAAATGAAGATATCCACCCTGAGCAACAAGAGTAACCAAACCATCCAGGTCCGAATCAACCGAAGGCAGCAACAGTCCATGATGGACAGAACCATCTTCAAAACAAACTGGAGGCAGCAGGGGTCCATCTTAGCATGAAGCCTGATATCAACATATGATCTGCAAGAAAAATTTTAACTGAGTAGCATCCGAACTAGGAGGCAATCCGCAGAGAAGGAGTATTCATTTGGTCCAGCCTAACTAAGCCCTGGACTAGGTTAGGAAGCAAAGAAAAATTAGGAAAAGCCAAATTACATTTTTGTAACAAGCAAGTTTTTGCCAGCAAATGAGCAACCTGATTGGCTTCCCTAAATATATGCATAATGTGTATATCACCCAACGAAAAATGAATCTCATCTGCTAAACCAAACAATTCCCAAGGAGATCTTAATGGAGCAGTAGCATATAGCACAACATTAAGGCAGTCTGATTCCATGCAAACAGTGGACAGAGGAGTGGAAAATTGGATAGCAAACAAAATAGCTTTTAACTCAGCTTCTATGGGAGATTTTGCATTAGTAAATGAGGTATAAGCTTCCTTAAAACTCCCTCTACAGTCTCTAATGATCATACTAAGGCCACACTTATTCGTCTTACAACACCAAGCAGCATCCACATTTACTTTAAAACCAAGTTTTGGTCTGACCCATGCAATTTTCCAGATTTTAGGCTTTGGGGGTCTTTTAATGAGAGGCAAGTAGGAGTGGTTTGCAATACTGAGATCAAGAGGAGAGACTATATATACTGGTTTAGCAGAGAATGAATAGAAAATTTGATCTCTAATCTGCTGAAGCACTATGGAAGATGAGGGCTTAACTGAATCAAAAATAAATCTATTCCTCATCTTCCATAAATTCCAAAAGGTATAAATTGCTGCAGTTCTCACAATAATGGAATGTAATTTAGATAGGGTGGGGAAGGATAAGTAACCAGATAATCTGTCCCACACAGAATGAAATTCCCTATCCCTAATTCCCATAAACTGATGTATAGATTTCCAAACATTCAAGGAAAACTCACAGGAGTTAAAGAAATGGTCTAGGTCATCCTCATGTAAATTACACATACAGCATTTAGAGGCCAAACTGATTCTGAGATTTTTAAGGGTATTATCAAAAGGAAGATAAGAGTTTGTCACTTTCCACATAAACACAGATACTTTTTTCTCAAATCTGGAGTTCCAGAAATGAAGTGGAGATGCATACTGACCTGAGTTGTTACAAAGTAACAAATAAGTAGCTTTGAAAGAGAAATTACCATCAGCACCTGGCTTCCAGATTAATCTATCAGGTCTATGAGGTAATGTTTTTGAGTCCTGCAAAAGAGTAGTAATGTCAGGGGGCAGAAATGGTTGAATTAAAGGTATAAGGCTAGATTTATTGGCTATAAATTCAGCAACAGAACAGTTCTCATCAATTCCTATACTGTTTTGATCACACAAATCAGATAAAATCCCAATCCCTAGCCAATTTGCAGTCCAGAAATTGCATTCACCATTTCCAATTATTACCCTGGAGTTAGCTTCTGCCCAAGAATTAACTGAGCAAATTCTTTTCCAATTAGGGGAGGTTCTGTAAGATGGTGGAAGGTTAGCCAACAAGTGAGACCATAAAGTATCTGCCAACTGAAATTTCCACCACAACTTTACAGAACAAGTTTTAACAATTGTCTTTATACTTCTAAAACCCAAGCCATTTTGATCAGTTGATGCACAGAGAGCAGTCCATTTTCTCCATGCTCTTTTTGGTTTATGCTCATTCTCCCCCCAAAAAAATCTACTCAATTTTTTTTCAATGGTGGAAACAATCAAACTTGTTGGCTTAATTACTTGCCAGATATGCTGGGGAATGGAATAAATACAGGATTCAATCAATATAATTTTACCACCAGTAGTTATCCACCTATTTTTCCAATTACCAATCCTACTATCAATCTGCTCAAAAAGGGGTTGAAAGTAAATCTTCTTTGCAACACCAGTAAAAATTGGAACACCTAGATACATGAATGGAAAAACACCAATTTTCATTCCCATAATTCTCTTAATGTGATTTACCCTTTGAACAGTAGCATGCTTACCTATGAAAATGTCACTCTTACTATAGTTGATTGATTGTCCAGTGACTTCTTCAAAGGTAGATAGAAAGGCTTTTAATCTAACCAGAGTTAAGTTATTTGCTTTAAAGAAAATGACAGTGTCATCAGCATATGATAAGTGTGAAATTCTTGGAGGATTACCTGGCAGGTCATAGGGTGAAAGCTTACCACTTTGAAATATATAATCCAGACTCCTGGAAAATGACTCAGAGAAAATATTAAACAAAAATGGGGATAGAGGATCCCCTTGCTTAATACCCCTAGAAGATTGGAAAAAACCACAAGGCTTGCCATTAATAAGAACAGAGAACCAAGCTTGTGAAAGGTTTTTCATAATTGAGAAAATGAATTTTGGATGAAAACCAAGTTTAGCAAGTACTTTATATAGAAAAGACCATCTAACCCTATCAAAAGCCTTTTTGAGATCTAATTTTATTATGCAATTAGGTTCCCTTATCTTCCTATTAAGCAGCCTTACCATTTCCTGTAAATAAATGACATTGTCTGAAATGTCCCTGCCATGTAGGAATGCTGTTTGGTTAGGGGAGATTAATTTAGGCATAATAGCTTTAAGTCTCTCCATAAGCACTTTAGAGCAAATCTTATTAATCACATTAGAGAGACTTATAGGCCTGTAATCATCAAAGGAAGTTGGTGTTTTCTTTTTTGGGATAATGGTAATCCATGTGCTTCCTATACCCCTAGGCATAATAGATGAAGATAAAAAATCCTGAACAGCACTTAGCAGATCTGTAGCAATGATGTCCCAAGACTTGATATAAAATTTAGCAGTGTAACCATCCGGACCAGGACTGCTAGATTTATTCAAACTAAAGACAGTCTTTTTAAGCTCTTCCAAAGAAACTGGCAGCAGTAGATTATCGTTATCAGCCTCAGTGACCAAACATGGGATATGATTCAGAAAATGATACTGAAAAGGAGAGCTAAAGGTGGGAGATTCCTCACTCAGAAGTTCGTGATAGTAATTAATTGCCTCCAGTTCAATATCATGAGTATTGTCTAGCCACTGTCCATTTTTGCTCCTTATCTTTGTAATTTTCAGTCTATTATTTCTTTCCTTTACAGAATTATGGTAGAAACTGGTGTTGTTATCTCCCTCTTGCAACCATTTTACTTTGGCCTTATGTTTCTAGTAATTTTTCTGTTCAGACAATGCCAAAACTAACCTAGCCCTAGCCTCTTTCAGTTTAACCTGATCTGGCAAAGATCCTGAAATTTCAGTTAAAGATTCTTGAGCCTGTAATGTTAGTTCAGCTTGGATCACATTATCATGAATGTTGCCAAATTTTTCCTTGTTCCAGATTTTGAGAATCCTTTTAAGTCTGACTAACTTAAGATAAAAAGCTAACATTCCAGTATTATTTACAGGGATATCCCAGTTTTGTTTAATGACTTCATTAAGCTCTTTCCTCTTATACCATGTATTAAGAAATCTAAAAGGCTTAGGACATGAAGGAGAGTCACTACCTACAGTTAATAACAAAGGACTATGATCTGAGCTAGCTCTATTTAGTATCTGAATAGAAGAATCAGTAAAACATGAAGACCAAGATTGAGTGCACAAACCTCTATCCAATCTTTTAATTGTGGGAGATCTTAGTCTGTTATTTGACCAGGTAAACAAATTTCCAGAAGTGTTAATTTCTTCCAAAGCCAAACCATTTATGAAACCATTAAAGTCCCTTATGCTACCTAAATTTGGAGAGGATGGACCTTTGTACTCATTAATAGAAGAAATGGCATTAAAATCTCCTACAAATAGGGATTCAGAGTGACTATAAGAGCTCAGGTCTGACCAAAGGGGAAGCCTTCCAATTCTAGTCCTAAGACCATAAATGAAAAAGACATCCATTGATTTATTAAGCATAGCACAACTCAAGTTAACTGCTAGAAACTGCAGATTATCATTTTTAACCATTAGTGTTAAACTTGATGACCAGAACAACCAGATTTAACCACTATTGGCTGAGAGACAGTAATCAAATTTCAGCCTCTGTCTATATGAATCACATTGAGAGTTATCATGTTTAGGCTCTATTAGGCAAATAAGATCAAATTTATGCCTATGTGAAAGATTACAGAGCCTTAGTATGGATGTGTCCATGCCCCTAATGTTCCAAACCAACATTTTAAGCTTATTGGATGTACTATTCATGGGGATACATTAGAGGAGCTTTTTGATCTGGTCATGATGATATTCTTCTGTGAAAAAAAGGAATCATTTCCTTTTTTTGAGTTTTTCCTTTCAGAGTTATCAGACCTCATCTTACCTTGGAGAGGGGGAGAGGGACTAACCTTGTTCACCAGATCATCATTTTTATCTCGGGAGGCTGAGAGGGAAACTCCATCCAGCATATCAGTTTGTAAAGGATCCTCAGTAATGTGTAGATCATCAGCCGATGCCTCATCATCAGCCAAAAGAGAGAACCTATTTTCCTTATGTTTCTGCTGAGAAAAAATAAAGTTTTTTGCAGCAATAATGGAACTAAAAGGGGAGAAAGACCTACCTCGCTTACCATGCAAATCATCCTTAGCAAAAACTTTCCTAAGGTTAGTAGGATCAGATTGAGATATCTTGTTCAAATGCACAGTTGGACTATAAACAGAGGGGGGAACAGGGGGGGGAAGAAGTTGGATCAGAGGTACCCCCATCTAAAAACTGGGAGGAAAGATCTCCTCCAGAGACTATATGAGCATTCTGATTAATACATGTGTTAAGATCATTACCTTTTGCTGTCATGTCATGAGGAGGGACCAGCATTACCTTACTAAGCTGTGGGATCAATTTATCATTCACAGAATCTTTTCCTATTGTCAATGCTTGGCTCTCTTCATGACATGACAACTCATTAGAACAAGTAATATGATCATTCCTACCAATATGTACTGGCAGATCATTTGTCACATCCTCAGGAACTAGTGAAATCTGTGGAGCCATTAGGGGATCAGAGCCACAATGGTTAGTCTTATTAGTGCCCTGCTCAGCATTAGAGAGTTTCTTAGGAACATATATCAGTTTCTGGGTTTGAGAATTTTTCTGTTTTTCCATTATGGAAACTCCAGAGCTCCCTGCTTTAAGAGAGTCAACCTGATTTAGATTAGTAGACCCATTAGACTGAACAACATGGATATTCTGTTGAGCGTCAGATGTTTTCATTATATTGAGCTCTGGTTTTTTAGTCCAAATTCTCTTAAGTTCAGGATGTAAATGTACACAATAATTATCCTCATGACCTATACATTTGCAGTGGAAACAATAGGGTGGGATATCCTCAAATTCTAGAGGTAGTTTGCGCACATTAAATTCATTACCTTCCTCTTCAATTCCAACTCTGATATGTGTTGGTAATTTATTTTTTACATCGACTTCCACACACATTTTGACACAAGAAGGCCTAGACAGAGCCTCAGTAGCAGCATCGACTTTGATAAATTTCCCAATTTGATTCCCAATAACTTCAAGCATAGAGGAGTTATAAAAATAAACAGGAACTTGAGGGATTGATACCCATACCGGCACAATCGACGATTCTGCCTCCGGTGAAAAGTCAGGAGTCCATTTGAGGACCTTCATTTGAGAGTTATTAAAAGACCATTGTCCTTTGAGCCAGAATCGTTGGTAATCTTCCTTTTCTTGGAATCGAATGAGGATGTGCCGGAAGTCAATCGAGCCAATCTGGAACTTGTCTTTAAAACCTACAGAATTAAAAGCATTGTTTAGTTGAATCATCGTCGGCTTCCCCCTGGCAAACTTACCAATCAAAGAATTGCTATAGTGAGAGGCGAAAGTATCAGCATCCTTGCGGGTGACAAGGCACGCAATCTCCCCTTTGAATTGGACTTTAGGTTTAATCTCCGGGTTCGAGGGGAGGGAATCATGAAGGGGCGGTGGGCGATTAGCAAGGGCCTGGAGGAAGGATTTCCCTCCTCCGTAGCCACCGCTACTAGACGGCGGAGCCGCCATAGCGGCGGAAGAGAGGTATCAGAACGAGTATATAGCCGTTATCAGATGAAAACCAGAGAAAGGTAGGAGAGAAGGTACGGAGCAAGAATGAAACGACGTAGAAAGTATCGTTTTGGAGAAATCGCACGTAGAATCTCACGTAGAATCGCTGATTAATGATAAACGACTCATCCTTTTTAAATTTACTTAATTGTAACTCAATAAGACCTCAAAAAAGAAAGTGATGATTTCACAACAATTTCTATTACTAAATTATTATCATTTGATTGAAGATAGAATTAAATAACTACAGTCGAAATAAATAAAAGTTAAAAATCTAACTGAAATTAAAATATTTAATTTATGAAGATCATTATTCACTTTTTATTCAATTATTTCTATTTTTCAGTCTGAAATATTATTGACTTTCAAGAAAAAGTTTACTTCTCTTAAAAATAAATCTAATGTTGTTATAAATATTGTTAATTATATATTATAATTTAACTTTTATAAACATAAATATTAATATTAAATAATTTATAATTATTTTAAAATAAATAATTTTTTATTAGTAGTATCAATATTAATATTTTTATATTAAAAGACGAATAGTGTAAATCTATGTGTATGGAATGTTCGAGGAATAGGAAACAAACCTACTCAAATCCGTTTAAGAGATATTAAAAGACGTAATTCAATCAAACTTTGTGTTCTAATAGAACCTTTACTGAATCCTGATAAAATCCAAAACATCTCTTCTTTGTTAGGTTTTAGTAACTCGTATGCAAATTCAATAAACAAAATCTGGTTAATGTGGGATGAGGACATCTCAATAGACATATATAAAGTTGAAGAACAGATGGTTATTGTGAAAGTTACATCTCCAAACCTGTCCACTGTGTGTCAGCTTGGTTTTATATATGCTAAGCACACAATTCATGAACGGAACAAATTGTGGCATGACTTAGCATCACTCAAAACAGAACCTCTGTGTTTAATTGGAGACTTTAATGTCATTAAAAAATGAGGAATATTTAGGGAACTCAACCCCAAATCAGAGCAGTATAAAGAATTTTAACACTTTTCTAAATGATCAAAATTTGTCTGAAATCCCTACGTCTGGCTCCTTGTTCACTTGGACTGGAATGAGAACCAAAGGTAGGGTTTGGAAAAGGCTTGATCGGGGGATATCAAACAATTTATGGTGGTCCAATTTCCCTAGCTCCAAAATCAAAACAATCTCTAGAGAAGGCTCTGACCATACCCCTTTAATCCTTTTTGTATCTAATACTTCCCCAAAGACTACTTCAAAACCATTCAAGTTTCAAGAATGCTGGGTGACACATCACACATTCATGAAGCTAGTGGAAGATGCTTGGAGTGTTCATACCAATCTTCGAGGTATGAAAAGACTAATTTTCAAACTTAAAAACCTAAAACAAATCCTTAAAATTTGGAACAAAGAGGTTTTTGGTAATGTTTTTGATGTTGTTCAAATCAGTGAGGACTTAGTCACTAATGTTGAAAAGGATTTACAACAGATGGAATCAAGTGTCACAATACAAGCCTTAAACCTGGCCAGAGCAAAACTGAAATTAGCTCTAAATAATCAGGAAATTTTTCTCAAACAGAAATCAAGACTAAAATGGTTGAAAGAAGGGGATGTTAATTCAAAATTCTTTCATCAATCAATCTTAAGTAAACATAAAAGGAAATCAATTTCCCTAATCAGATCTAATGATGGAAACTGGTTAAATAATATAGAAGCTATTGAAGAAGAAGCTGTTAGATTCTTCTCAAATCTTCTTACTGATGAACCATTAGACCCATCAGGAATTAATACAGCCTGGATTTTGGATAATATAACACATGTAGTAAACAATGAAATGAACTCAAATCTACTTAAAAAAATTAGTATGGATGAACTAACTAACATTGTTCATTCCATGGATAAACATTCAGCATCGGGACTTGATGGTTTCTCTGGATGCTTTTACCGTACCTGTTGGGATATTATAAAATTTGATGTACTGTTGGCAGTGGAAGAATTCTTTGATGGTAAAGATATTCCCAAAGCCATTTTAGCAACTCAAATAATTCTAATACCCAAAAAAGATGTTTGTTCCTCCTTCAAAGATTACAGGCCTATAAGTTTATGTAATTTCTCAAACAAAATTTTCTCAAAAATACTCTCCACAAGACTTAAAACCTATCTGGATATTATAATAAGCCCAGAGCAGTCTGCATTTGTCTCTGGTAGAGAAATTGCTGATAATGTTCTTCTCATGCAAGAATTCACTAACCATATACACTCAAAAACAAAAGGTTTTAATATGATTATAAAATTGGACATGATGAAGGCATTTGATAGAGTTTCTTGGGTTTTTTTGGAAAAAACTCCTTCTTAAGCAAGGTTTTTCCAACACCCTAGTTGAGCTTATTATGAGGAACATCAAATCTGCCTATTTCTCATTACTGATAAATGGAAAAACAGTTGGATTTTTCCCTGCTTCCAGAGGCTTAAAACAGGGTGACCCTTTATCCCCCCTACTTTTCATACTAATGGCTGAAGCATTTTCACAAAACCTAAATTTTCTATACCAATTCGGAAATATTCAGCCCTACAAACTTCCATGTGGGATGAAATCATCATCACATCTCTCCTATGTTGATGACACAGCAATTTTTTTAAAACACACCAAACAGGGTTTAAAAATGATTCTGAGCTTTCTGAAATCTTATGAATTGGCTTCTGGTCAAAAAGTGAACTTTGAAAAATCCACTTTCCTCATATCAAAATATACACCTAACAGAATCATAACTTTGATTAAAAGAGAAACAAACATGCTGTTAGGAACCATTCCATTTAAATATCTGGGATGTCCAATTTTCACTGGAAGGGTTAAAAATTCACTCTTCCAAAGCATGCTGCTTTCAATTCAAAATAAAATCAATCATTGGCATAATAAACTTCTACCTCCAGCTGGTAGGGCGATACTAATTAGACATGTTCTGGCCTCAATGCCAATTCATCTTATAACTGTATTGAGGCCTACTCAACACATTATAAGCCTAATCCATAAAACTCTTGCTCGATTCTTCTGGAAGAATACTTCAGACAATCAACAAAAAAACAGAGTTTGGAAATCTTATCCCAAACTATGTTTTCCAACAGAGGAAAATGGACTAAATTTCAAAAATTTAAACACTCTAACAAAATCTTTCTCACTCAAAATGGGGTGGAAACTTCAAACTGGAACATCTCTTTAGGCTAAAATCATGTGGTCTATGAAAGATACTCATAAAACATCCAGAAGTTGGAAAAGAATTAAGGAAGTTCAAGACATAGCTTTAAATAACACAACAGTCCTTCTTGGATCGGGTTCAGTTTCTTTTTGGAATTCAAATTGGACCTCTATGGGACCACTAACGGACTACTTAATTCATCCAACTGAATTTCACATTTACCACTTGCTGGATATGGAATATAAACTTTTTCCTGATTACGATGATATCCTCATATGGAAACCTTCTTGGACAGGAACCTTTACTGTTAAATCAGCTTATGACTTGATAAGAGAGAAGAAACTGAAGATACCATCCTATACTCATCTGTGGTCTAAACTCTTACCTAAAAAAATTAGTTTATTTAATTGGAAACTTTTAAATAGACTAATTGCCCTTCCAGATGTGCTAGAGGATTTCCAATTCCATCTACCTTCCAGATGTTGTTTCTATTTTCAAGAATCTGAAACTATTCATCACTGTTTTAACTCCTGTGTAAAAGTCGACAAACTTTGGAAATTTGTGAACTCCACATTCGGCCTTATCAATAACCATTTCCAACTTTTGTGGGATAGAATCTACTTTTACTGGAATGTCTCTTCCTCTGCTGGCTCCTTGTTAAAGATCATTAGAATAGTTCCTTGTGTTGTACTCTGGTACCTGTGGTGTGCCAGATGTACCTACATCTTTGAAGGAACAATACCAGATATAATGCTCATTTTCAAATGGATTCTATATCATTTCAATGATACCTTTTTGGCATTCAATCTAGATTTCAAATGGGCTTTATCCCATATACCCATATTACTGAGGCAGAACTCTATAAAACACAGGCCAGTTAGAATCATAAAGTGGTTTCTACCTTCCAGATTCAAACTTAATACTGACGGCTCCTTTCTTAGCACTGGTAATGCTGGTATCGGATGCATAATCAGAGATCATGTTGGTCAGGTAACCATAGCTCTTTCAAAATCCATCTTGGCTGACTCTGTCTTGCAGGCTGAAACCTATGCTCTTTTGCATGGTATTTATCTTGTTATTGAACAAGGCATCAGGAATATTGACATTGAACTAGATTCCAAAGTCCTTTCTGGAATGATACACAAACAACTCAAGATTCCATGGAAATTGCTACCTCTGATGAGGGAGATACGGCACATGTTACAAGAATTGGATTACTCGCTGCATCATATTTTCAGAGAAGCCAACGGAGCTGCCGACTTACTTGCAAAGATGGCGAGCCGCGACCAGGTAAATAACACTTATGATTCTGCAGGTTTGCCTAGCTTAGTGGCTGGACACGTAAAGATTGATGCGAATGGAACTCCCCATGTTAGAGTAGAATAATTAGCTACCTATGTACTTTTTCCACGGTTGACGCTGGTTGATCTTTAGGTTATAATAGGATTCTTGTATAGTTTTTCACAAATCATCAACTGAATTCTAGAGGTAAGGTATTAAGCCCCCCTCTTTTTCTGTATCTTTCATTTTAAATTAATAAACGGGTAGGGGTCTGCCAAACCCCCCATCATCACAGGTGGATTTATTAAAAAAAAATTAATATTTTTATATAAAATTAAATTTTGTTTTACAGAATACTTAATATTTTATTATTTATTAAAAAATAAAAAATTATATTTTTAATTTTTGTTTTAGTACCTTAGTGAGGTAGTCATTAATAAATAGCCTAAATCATTTCATATTGATGACTATTTTTAATTTGCAGTAACCAAAATTTGAATTGTACTTTATGGGTTGAATTTGCTGCTCAAGTTTCTGAGTATTTGGATGAAGTGTATGTATCTTGAAATACAAACTCCAAATTAGAAGAAATTAAAATAAAATTTTTGGGTTGCATTAATCTAACCATAAACCTATAACTACGGCGCGTTACATAATAAAATTTTAATATTGCAACTAAAACATTTTACCTTTCTATAATCGTAATTCAACCTCATCTTTTCATATACCTATGGAAATACGATTTTTCCCAAAATTTTGCCGATGAATGACACTTTGGATCTATTAATTTTATTATTTGATTGGCAAAGATTAAAGATTAGAGAGGTATGTCTGTATTATCTATTTATGAATACTAAATTAGTTACCACTTAGTTTATTGTGTTTGGAACATGGCTTCTAAATCCTTTTTTTAAATTAATAACCCATATTAATGGGAGGGATATGTATTAGGTTCCCCAAACCCGAAAGATAGTAAACATTTATAAACGTTTATCTTCAAAATAATTTTGAAAACTTTGTACAAAAAGCTACAACTTGGTTATCAGAAATTCAGAGCAAAAAATTCTACTTAGGGCGTTTTTGGTGATGATTCCATTTTTCATGTTTCCACCCCTCGTGTTAACATGGTTGAATGGCCAGATCTCCAAAAAGGCTCTAAGTAGGTCTGTTATGAATGCTCGAGTGCTCAAGTGTTGAAGTGCTCGATGTCCTAGAATTTAAATCTCAGTTGCTCAGTGGGTCGAGGTCTCATGGCCGAGTGCATGGCGGTTCTAGGTGTCGATGGATCGAAGGCTTAAAATCCACCCAGGTTCCATCTTGTGTCTCTTCATCTTTGCTGCTGCCATTTGATTCTGCTCACGGTTGGTGGGGTCGAGGCTGAAATCCTTGAAGGTTTGTAGACTTGAGGGGTTGATTGTCAAGTGCTTGCTGGCTCGAGGTCTCGGGTGGTCGAGGCTCGAGGTTCAAGGGCTCAAGTGCTTGAGTGCTCGATGGTTCGAGTGCCAGATGAGGGCAGCAAGGCTCGAGCGCTTGAGTGCTCGAGGGATCCAGGGCTCGAGGCCTCCTAGGCTCGAGGTCTCGAGAACCTAAGTGTTCGAGGTATCCATTGCTCGAGGGCTTGAAGGCTCGATGGTTCGAGGGCTCTAGTGTTTGAGTGCTCCAGGGCTCGAGTGCTCGAAGGCTCTAGTGCTCGAGGGTACTCGAGGGCTCCAGTGCTCAAGGGCTCCAGTGCTCAAGGGCTGCAAGGTATCCAGTGTTTGAGGCTCGATGGTTCGAGGGCTCCTGTGCTCCAGGGCTCTGGTGTTTGAGTGCTCCAGGGCTCGAGTGCTCCAGGGCTATAGGGCTCGAGTGCTTGAGAGCTCCAGTGCTCGAGGGCTCCAGTGCTCGAGGGCTCCAAGGTATCCAGTGTTCGAGGCTCAAGTGCTCGAGGGCTCCAGTTCTCGAGGGCTCCAGGTATCCAATGTTCGAGGCTCGATGGTTCGAGGGCTCGAGTGCTTGATGGTTCGAGGGCTCGAGTGCTTAAGTGCTCGAGGGCTCAAGTGCTCGAGTGCTCGAGGGCTCCAGTGCTCGAGGGCTCCAAGGTATCCAGTGTTCGAGGCTCGATAGTTCGAGGGCTCGAGTGCTTGAGTGCTCGATGGTTCGAGGGCTCGAGTGCTTGAGTGCTCGATGGTTCGAGTGCTTGAGTGCTCGATGGTTCGAGTGCCTGATGGCTCGGGGGCGGCAGGGCTCAAGAGCTTGAGAGCTCGAGGGATCCAGGGCTCGAGGCCTCCTGGGCTTGAGGGCTCGAGGGCTCCAAGGCTTGAGTGCTCGAGGACTCTAGGGCTCGAAGGCTCCAGGCTCGAGTGCTCGATGGTTTCAATGCATCCGATGGGAAAACTTGAAACGATTCCAATGATCAGTAGCCAAAGCTAGACTTATTCTTCCATAGGTAGAAACTTCAATCCTATTGCCTTTGGCATTTCTCCATCTTGTTTCTTATCCACAGTTCAATTTGATGTCCATGATGTGTCCCTGCAAAAAAAAATTTTAAAAAAAACTCAGTAGTATCTATTCTTTGGCAGCATGTTTCTGTGTTCGGATGTAAGGGAAATCATTTTTGTCCAGTTCGATAAGACCTTTGATGAATGATGGGATGTTATAGATGCTAATGTTTGGTTGTGAAGGGTGAGTCGGTTTATGCTTTAAAATTGCATCAGCAACTGCATTGCATTCCCTATAAACATGTCTTAGTGTAGCCTGCTTAAGCTCAGAGTGAGTTTGGAAAGCTAAGACATATAGAGACCATTTGGCATTTCTGGGATTGTTTATCATGTTCACCGCAAGCATGGCATCTGATTCCACTATGTAAGAACATCCGGGGTCCAAACTAGAGAAGCATCTAGCTGCTGCCTAGATGGCCTTCATTTCAGCCTCTAATGGTGTACTAGCAATGGTAGTGAAAGATTGAATTAGGCATGGCTTACCAGTCCAATCTCTAGCTATAAGGCCAATTGTGGACATGTTGGGGGACCAGGATGCATCTACATTCACAGTTATACTGTTTTGTGGTGGCTTTTTCCAAAAGACGGTGGATATAGAAGGCTTAGGGGGTGGTCTCAGAGGCGGAATCAGGGAGAAAATAGGATAGCTTCTAATAAGATACGCATTAGAGTGAGCAGGTTTGGCTGAGAAAGAAAGAAAAATAAGATCTCTCACTTCTTTACTGATTAGAACTTGTGAAAAAGTTTTGTTGTCATAGTAGAAAGCATTCCTAGCTTTCCATAATGACCAACATATTAGAGAAGGCAACATCCTACAGATATCTATATGCACCTTAGAGAGTTCAGTATTATTCCAATATTCAAAAAACCTGAAAGTTAAAGTGTCTAATGTATGCAGTTGAATCCCCAGAATATCCGAAGTATTATCCCAAACGGCTTGAGCCAAATGACATGAGATGAAAAAATGCTCTATTGAGTCAGATTGATTGCATGCTGGACATTTCGAGGCTAAGCTAAAACCACATTGGACTAAGACATCATCAAAAGGAAGGAGAGAATTCAGTAGCTTCCATGTGAAAATGGATATTGTTTTTGGCAGTCTAGGGTTCCAGATGTATCTAGTGGCCGGGAAATTACCTGATTGCTGAGTAAGGCCTCTGTAGGCTGATCTAAAGGAGAAGATACATGTATCTTCAAGTTTCCATATAAGTCTATCCTCCCTTTCGGTGTGAGGCTGTGCTTCCTGCAAAAAAGTCAAAGTATCATGTTCCAAATAAGGTGAGATATGTTGTAGTATCTGGCTTTTTTCCCTGATGAAGTCAGCAATGGTGTAATAGTAGAAAGGTGATAGGACTGAAAGTGGAACACATTTAGAAAGAGAACCATTTGGGCACCAATTGGCATTCCAGCAATTGCTCAATCCTTTACCATGTATAATGAGAGAATTTTCTTCTGCAAAGGAGTTAATACTACATATCCTTTTCCAAGTATGGACTTCTTATGGGACTGTGGAAGTGCCCACAACAGTTTTGACCACATGGTTGTGCCCAATTGGCTTTTCCACCATAGCTTGGCAGAGCATGAATCAATTATTGCTCTTACATATCTAAATCCTAGACCATTCTGGTATCTATGTGTACTCAGGTCAGACTATTTCCTCCATACTTTGTTTAATTTGCACTCTTCTCCCCCTAGAAAAACCTTGTCATTTTCTTTTCTAGTGCCTTTATTATCTGTTTAGGGGACTTTAGGACTGACCAAATATGTTGTGGGAGGGAGTATAGACAAGATTGAATAAGCACCATTTTGCCTCCCAAACTTAACCATCTATTTTTCCAATTCAGGAGCTTTCTATCTACTACTTCCAACAAAGGTTCAAAATATAGATTTAAGGTCCTACCTTTGAATATTGGACATCCCAATTATTTAAATGGAAAGACTCCTTTCTTCATTCCTAAAATTGATTTTATCTGATTTATTTTAACAGTTGTTGCTCTTGAACTAGCATAGAAATCAGATTTATCAAAGTTTATCTTTTGTCCAGAGGTTAGTTAAAATGTTTCTAAGAAGGCTTTTATTCTGGTCAGATTAGACTTTGAGGCTTGCATGAAGATGATAGTATCATCAGCATAACTCAGATGAGATGCAGGTGTAATGCCAGAGGGAAGCTGATAGTAACTGAGTTTTTTATTCATGAAAATAAAATATAAGATTCTGGAGAAAGCTTTAGAGAAAATGTTGAAGAGATAAGGAGATAGAGGATCACCTTGTTTGATGCCCCTTATAGCTCTGAAAAATCCAACAGGATTACCATTTATAAGAACAGAAAAATAAGCCTGAGAAAGGTTGTTCATTACAGCATTTAAGAAACTCCCTGTGAAACCAAATTTACTGAAAACCTTTTCCAGAAATTGCCATTAACTCTATCAAAAGCTTTTCTAAGGTCTAACTTTAGAATGCAGTTTGGAGTTTTTCTTGTCTAAAAGCTTAATCATTTCCTGTAGGTAGAGCACATTATCAGAGATGTCTCTATTTTTCATGAAAGCTGTCTGATTTGGGGAGATTAAGTTTTCCATGTATGGTTTCATTCTTTCCATTATCACCTTAGAACAGATTTTATTAGCAATATTTGAGAGACTAATAGGCCTGTAATCATCAAAAGATGAGGGTGTCTATTTTGAGGGTGTCTGTTTTTTGGGTATTAAGGCTATCTATGTGCTACTTATTCCTCTTGGTATTTCTAAGCCTAACAGGAAGTCATTTACTGCATCTATTAGGCCCCGTTTGATTAAATCCCAGCATTTAGCATAGAATTTTGAGGTGAATCCATCAGGGCCTGGACTACTATTCCTGTTCAGACTCAATACCACTATTTTTAATTCTTCTTCTGAGACTGGTTTAGACAAAGATTGATTGTCCTGGGAAGATATTACTGTTGGGATTTGGCTGAGAAATTGGGAGTAATATGTGGTAGTGTTAGGCTGATTTGGATCAGAGAGTAGGTCAAAGTAAAAAGATACAGCCTCCTCCTGTATGTCAGTATGATTGTCTAACCAGAGACCTTGCTTATTTTTTATTTTTGAGATGTGTAGTTTACAGTTTTTTTCCTGAACTGATTTATGAAAAAATTGAGTGTTATTATCCCCAAGTTTGGTCCAATTAGTTCTTGATTTCTGCTTCCAATATTTTTCTCTTTCTTTTAAAGCTCTTATTAGCAGTGCCTTTTTCTCATTAAGTTTGATTAATTCTGTATCTGTACCTGTGGAATCATAGTTTATCTCCTGCAATCTTACATTTTCTTCAGCAATTAGTACATTGGAATCAATGTTTCCAAAGGACTCTTTGTTCCTGACTTTAATTACCTTTTTTAGTCTAATTAGTTTATGATAGAGTTTGAGCATTCCTTGGTGAGGGATTGGTTTGGCCCAATTATTTCTAACCAATTCTGTAAATTATGGTCTGTTGAACCATGTATTAAGAAATCTAAAGGGCTTGGGTTGGGAGGGGACTGTGGATGAGATTTGTAGAAGAAGAGGGGAGTGAT
Source organism: Rubia yunnanensis (assembly GCA_037428765.1). Taxonomy (NCBI): domain Eukaryota; kingdom Viridiplantae; phylum Streptophyta; class Magnoliopsida; order Gentianales; family Rubiaceae; genus Rubia; species Rubia yunnanensis. Next base: position 81,915,752 of record CM075064.1, read on the forward strand.
CTGAGGATTGTCTATTTAGTATTTGAATGGAAGATGCTGGGAATTTGTCATTCCATTGCATGGTACTAAGACCTCTATCTAATCTTTTAAAAATGGATTTTCTCAGCCTAGAATTAGTCCATGTGTAGAGATTTCCTACAGTATTGATTTCCTGAATTCCCATAGAGGTTATCCAATTATTGAAATCTCTTATACTACCTAGATTGGGGTTGGAAGGTCCTCTGTATTCTGTAAGTGAAAAAATTGTGTTAAAATCACCTATGAAAATAGTTTCTGAAATAGGAAGGTGACTCAGATCATGCCATAGAACCTTTCTTCCTTCCCTATTCCTAAGGCCATAGACAAAAACAGCATCCATTTCAACTTTTGTTATTACATGTGTAATTTTAACATGTAAAAATTTCTCATGCTGTGAGAGTAAGGCAACATTTAAAGAACCATTCCAAAACAGCCATATTTTCCCATTTTGAAGAGGTAAGAAATGAGAGTATCTAAGTTTCTCCATGTAGGAGTGACATTTACTGTTATCATACATTGGCTCTATTATACACACGAGCTCAATTTTTTTCTGTTTGATGAGGTGTTTTAATCTCAGCATTGAAGTCTCTAAACCCCTAAGGTTCCAGACTAGAAAATTAATGGAAGTGGTGTATGTCATTGTTCACCTGATTTGTGGCTTTTAGTATTGGATCTTAGCATCATCTTGTTTAACTAATTCAAGTAAGTGTTCTTTCTAGATTTGGACTTGCCTGTAGTGTTTATGTTACCTGTTGATTGAGATTGAACATTTACCAGCCCAGGTTTTGTAATTGTGTCATCCAGGAGAGGTCCTTCTTCCTCCATTTCTCCTAGCAATGTTTGGTGTGGTGGGTGGTCCAGTTCGTCTTCTGATCCTGGGGGTACCTCTGTGTCCTGCAGAACAGAAAATATATTTTCCATCTTTCTATGTTGAGAAAGTGGAGGATTAGTGTGAGAGAATTTATGAAAATTAAGTTTTTGGGACCCTATCTGTATATCATCTTGAGCATAGACTTTGTGAGTCTTGTTATCGCTTGGTAGTGCTGTTGCATTAATCAATTTTGTAGTAAGAGATTCTGGATGAGCTTGGGGTGAGTCTGTGAGGTCAAGAACTGGAGATGGATGAGGTGTAGGTGTTATGTTCCTTGCAGGACTGATTTCTTGCAGTGCAATAATCTTAGCAGGGCTAGTTCCCAGGTGCTTAGGTATGTAGGAGGATGGTTGCAGTGTAGGGTTAGTAGTGGCTTTTTGGTGCATTAACTGGTCTTTGAAATGGGAGCTATTAGTAGGTTGTGGATCATTAACAAGTTTAGGCATCTTATCAAACTTGTTCCCTGTGGGTTGCTATTGTGGAGCTGTGTTATTTTGGATTAGGACTCTACATTGGTTCAATGAGTGTCCTAATTTAGCACAATTTTCACAATACAGGGGTATGTCCTTATACTCAATGTTATATTTCCTATTGTTTGAGACAGAACCCAATCTTATGAAGTTATTTAGGGGTTTTTGAAGGTCTATCTCAACACAGAGCTTGATGGCAGATGGTCTAGTTAGCATTTCAGTAGCCAAATCCTTATTGATGAAATTGCCTATACTATTTCCAATAGCCTCTATGGATGAAGTATTGTAATAGTAAAGGGAAACTTCCCTGATTGTGCACCAAATTGGGACGATCGGTGATTCCTTCTGTGTGGAGAAGTCCGGCGACCATTTGAGGATCTTCATGTGAACTCCGTTGAAGCTCCACAGTCCTTTGATCCAGCAGCATTGATAGTCATTTGGGAGTTCAAAGTGGATCAGTATATGCTTGTAGTCGAGCGACCCTAATTGGTATTTCCCAGAGAAACCAACAGTCTTGAAAGCTCCTTCTAGCTGCTCCATGGATAATCTCCCTTTGGTGAATTTACCAACAAGGGCGTTCGCATAGTGAGCCGAAAGTGTGGATATATCATCATCAGAGTATAGATAGGTGGGTTCTTTGAGGTGTTCGGATTTTGGGGTGATCTCTGGATTGTTTGGAAGGGCTGAAAGGAGTGGTGGAGCTTTCGATTGAAGGGCTGCGATGAAGGATTTGGTATTTGTGGTTGTTTTATCAGCCATGACTCCTGATGAACGGAGCAACTCTCTCGTCAAGGCGAGAGAGAGCCGTTTGCAGCGGAGATGTGACCGTTTCCGGTCGTTACAGTAGAAAGAGAATTTCAGAGGAGATGAAAGGAAGAGAGAGAAGAGAGATTCAGTGTTGTGTAAGGTGGTATAATCACAAAAAGTGGCTTCTAAATCAAATATTGAGCAAGTCGTGAGAACAATGTGTACTTCAGATTTATCAACACAAACACGTTGTATGGTTCGGCCCCTCTAGTCCTTCACTAAGGCACTAAATTCTAAAAATCTAGCAGCTACTTCAGATTTAGCCACTAATAAATAGACCCAAACAACTCGGGAATAATCATCAACTATAGTCAAAAAATAAAATGCACCACTACAGGATGATGTTCGATAAGGTCTCCAAGCATCACAATATATTAATTGAAATAGTGCAGTAGCATTTGTAGAACTCAATGGAAAACTATGTCTAGTCTGTTTTACTCTATAACATATAGAGCAAGGAACATAAGTCTCATTAGTGCCAAAATCAATAGAAGAAATAGAAGACAACACCATCGAGGAAGGATGTCCAAAACGCTGATGCCATAACTTAGAAGAAGACACGAAAGCAACTGTTAGAAGAGACTACGTGATAGGAGGCTAATCACGAGCATCCAGCAGACGAAGCCAAAACACCCCCCATTTTATGTTCACCCACGCCAATCACTTTCCTTGTACTAATTGTCTGTAAAATGCAATAATTTTCAGCAAATAAAGCTAGACATTTTAAGGCAGATAACAATCTAGAACATAATAACAAGTTGCACCACAAAGTAGGTATATATAACACATGAGTAAGAGTGACACCACCAAAACAAATAGAAACATATTGAGTGGTGGATGACACCAAGGCATAAGCAGAACAACATTCACAGTATCAATAGCAGTAGTAAGATAAGTAAGAGAACCTTTGTCACCAGTCATGTGATATAAGGCTCCCGAATCAAGTATCCATGGTAAAGTAGGCTTACTGGTCTCATTGTCAGTAAGAGAATTAAACTGATTAAATAAATGCATGGTCCTGCTCCATTGGTCATCAGACAGAGTAGGGCCAAAGTTGGATCAAATAGGGACATGTCCAGAGGAAGCTGCCGCCACTAGAACTGGCGGCGACATGGTGGCGCAGGCGAACGTCGGCGGGAGAGGAAGTGCCGCGGTAGCACCTTTGGTCACAGTGGCGGTGGCGGATAGCCGAGAAACTGGCGTAGGCTTCTTGGCGGTGTTGGCTTTCTCCTTCAACTCCTTGAACCATTCTGGTACACCAAAGATCTGGAAGCAGGAATCCTTATCATGACCCTTGCGATGACAATGTGTACAAACAAGATTCTTGCGGTCAGATGTAGAAAGAACAACTGGCAAAGAACTTGTAGGTGGTGGGTGTCGTGCAGCATATGCTATGGAGTTAGAAGAAGGCTCACGAGCTCGAATGACAACTCTATGATTCTCCTCCTGGGCAACAAGGGCATAAACTTTCATGACACGCAGCATTGGATCAATACTCATGATATGTGATCGTAAGGTGTGAAAGCCTTCGTCGAGACTAGAGATGAATTGGAAGATCAAATTGGAAGAATCTCGCAGAAATATTATAATCGCATAATGCCTTGCTTTCTTCACAGTCATAAACTAGGGGAGGCCGCATGCAGTGATAATCTGCAAACAACTTCTTCAGTTTTCCAAAGTAAATGTCGATGGGCTGACCATTCTGCCTGCAACTCTGAATAGCCTCTTGTATTTGCAAAACTTTCATACCATCACCAAGAATAAACCGTGCCTTCAAGTCATCCCATAGTTCATCTCTTGAAAAACGGTCTTTCCATAAGCCATAAAAACCAAGGTTTAAACCACAAATTAAAAGAAATGAAAATAAAATTTTTGGGTTGCATCAGGTTATAAACTTTATAATTACTACGTGTTGCATAATAAAATTTTAATATTGCAACTAAAACCTTTTACCTTTTTATTATTTCAATTAAACCTGATTTTCCCATAAGCCTTAGGAAAGACGGTCTTTCCCAATACTTTGCCTTTGCACAATTAGTCAAAATTAGTTAATTTAAAAATTAAATCTACCAAACTATAAGATAATATATCGTCATGTGGGATCATGGTAGGATTGCAGTAACAATTATCTTCGTAATATTAACTTTTTATTATTTTTAAGTATTAGTTTGTCTTTTGAAATACAGTCTTTCCACAAGTCATGGAAAGACCAAAGTTTAAGTGCAAATTAGAAAAAATGAAGATAAAATTTTTAGGTTGCATTAATCGTGTTATGAACTTTATAACTACTACACGTTGCTTAATAAAAAAATAATATTGCAACTAAGACATTTTACCTTTTATTGTTCTAATTAAACCCTGTCTTATGGAAAGACGGTATTTCCCAAAACTTTTCCTTCAAGTATACACAATTATAGATATTAAAAGTCAAAAATAATTTTGGTCAATTTAAAATAGTCAACAATTGTAAATAGAGTTGGGACGGAGATATATTTACAAGTATTTGGTTACAAAAATTGTAGGGCTGATGCTACTGGAGATGTTTATACTCAAGTCCCAAGTCAGAATTCCTTGCAGTTTTCCAGTTCAATTTCGGAAGACTTTATGAATTTGATTGAAAGAAAGACTTAGGTATCTCAGATACGTAAGGTGTTTCTATATTTTCATCACCATATATTTTATAAATTCTATATTCTTATCATTATATTTTTATAACGTAAAATATTTATATACAACAGTTAATATTTTACTATATATATTTTTTATTGTTTTTAATAAGAACACCCGAGGGTGGGGGATTATATATTAAGGTTCCCCAATCCTTAGTCAAAGATCAATAAAATGCACATGATGTTTAGTTTGTTCATAAGGAGCATTGAAGCAACATAGTTGCCTCCAAAAGCACTACCTATCTACAACTAGGATGTGTAACAACTATCCAAACTAGTATAAGATAGTTATTGAAGTTGCGATTCTAAAAGAAAGAATCTCCACCCCTTGTGTTAATTCTTTCCTTTGGCCAGACAACTTCAATCCAAAAATTACAAAGATTAATCTGAAGAAACTCCAAACCTATGGTTAGATTTCTGAGTAATCAGAGTAGAAACTTGAGTGTTCTTCTTATCAGCTGCATATTTATTTCTTTGTAGAAACTTGAGTTGGAAGTCCATGAATTTATTGCTGAGCTGAGCTTCAGGTGTTGGCCTCCTCCATAGCACCTTCCAAAATCAGAAAGCAAACCTTAGCAGTATCAATTCAATCAAAAAGCATACTTATTTAGTCTGATGTAAGGAGTATGCTCCTTATCCAAAGAAATGAGGCATTTGATGTGCTTGGGAGCATTAGAAAGGCTTAGACTCGAGTTATGGCTTGAATGGTGTTTTGCAATAGCATCTGCCATAGAATTACATTCTCTGAAGACATGTTTGAGATCAGCATTTTTTAACATGGAATGTACTCTAGATGTTAGATCAAACAAAGTCAAGTGAGCAGTATATGGATCTTTAATCATTTTTACTGCCAACAATGAATCTAATTCAATTGTAACAGTATTATCTAGATCAGGAAAAGATTGGCACGCAAATTGTACTGCTAGAATCTCTGCTTGAATTGAAGAAGCAGCAATAATATCTGTTGATTGAATCAGGAATGGGGAACCAGTACTGTTTCTAGCAATAAGGCCTACTGTTACCTTATTAGGATTCCAAGATGCATCTACATTGATCTTGTAACAATTTTGCTTTGGCCTCTCCCAGAAAACATTTGATATTATTGGTTTAGGAGGTGGTCTAAGCTGGGGGATCAGGTGCAACAAGCTGGATGGAATAGTTAAGGAAGGATTATAGTGATAAGATTTAGCATGGAGAGATAGATAGACTTGATCACATATATCCTTGCATATCCGCTCAGAGGAAAAACTTGTGTTATCAAAGAAAAAACTATTCCTGGCCTTCCATAGGCACCAACATATCAAAGGTGGGAGTATTTTATTTACTATATAAAATACATATATATTATTTTTATTTAAATAATTTATTATTATATATCAACAAAGATTGAGTCAATTTTTTAAAATTAAAAATTTAATAATATTAATTCTCATACAAATATAATCAATATTTATTACTTATTGAAATTATAAACTATATTATATTTTTCCATTTTCGTTCATAAATATGTGCATCTCACGTGTGTTACCTAGTATATATAAAGAGATAATTGGGATCATGTGAGAACACCCACTTATTTGAGAACATATTCTAACCATTGATATAGATAAATCAACAAGAGAAAGTCTCAGAAAATGCGGCATAATCTATAACCTTATGGACAGACTAGAGAATATTTTTTAAAATGAGGTTCTTTTTGTAATTAATGAATAATTAACTTTTTAATTGTATGAACCCTAGTTCTTCTTTCTTTTTTGCATATCTTCTTCTTCTCTCTGTGACACGGCAAAAAATCTCTTCTTTCTTTAACGATTTTCTTCTTCTCTCCGGCGATTTCTCATCCTCTTCTCTATTTCTTCTCCGTTTCTCCATCACCGCACGCTTCTCGCCTCTTCTCTGCGTTTCTTCGCCTCTTCTTCGTGATTCTCTGTCCGCTCGTTTCTCTGATTGTTTTTCGGTGTTGCTGTTTTGTTTCTTCATCTATTTTTCATCGTTCACAATAGAGGTATATCGTATATCTAGGTTTATTTTCGACAGTATTATTACACAATTTTTTCATTTATCAGCTTCGGTATATTCTTTGTTTTGTTGAGCGTTAGATAAATATCATTTACAGTGTTTTGAGTTTCTATTTGTGTTTTTCTATGATTTGATTTTGAATTGTCCTTTTGTTGTTACAAAAAACTTGTTGATTGTTCGTCTTGAATCACGATGTGGATTAGTTTGCTTATATGTTGCAGCTGTTATTATCCAATGTGTATAAGTTAGTTGTACAGTGACTAACCTTTTTCCCCTCCCCCCGTTTTTGTAATTTTTTTCATTTTGAATTACGAGGTGCATTAGTTTGCTTATATGTTGCAGTTGCATTATCCAATGTGTACCTGTTAGTTGTACTATGATTGAGCTTTTTTTCTCTTTATTTGCTAATTTTTCGTTTATAATTCTGAGCTGCATCTGTTCACTTATATGTTACACATGTTAGTATTCAATTTGTACTTGTTAATTGTACTGTGTATGACCTTTTATTTTCATTTTTTGTTAAATCTACATTTTGAATAATGAGTTGCATCTGTTTACTTATATGCTGCATCAATTTACTTATATGTTACATATGTTAGTATCCAGTGTGTACTTGTTAGTTGTGTTTTACATAAATATTTTTGTTGTTTATTGTTCATTTTTACTCAGGAACTGGTCCCTGTGTCCCAACTCAAATTGCACAGAATCTTTTTCACGCTCATCAAGAAACTTGTCTAACCGTTAATATGTTTAACTACGTATAATAATGGCAAATAAAAAGTTACTTTTGGGAAACTATTTGTTACGATGAATCCAACCATATAACATATGATAATATTATTTTTTATATATCTGTTCAAATATGTAGTCAAAGTTGGACAGTGAATAGTGCATAAAGTGAAGTGTGCAATTTGAGCTGGGACGGAGAGAGTATGTTTACTTATATATAGCATCTGTTAGTATCCGGTATGTACTTGTTAGTTTTATTGTGATTGATTTTTATTTTCATTGTTGATTATTGTTCGTTTTGAATTAGAAATCGTACATGTTTGCTTATATGCTGCAACTGTTAATATTCTATGTGTATGACGTTTTGCAGGAGTTTGATCTAAACTTGAAGTGGTTATAACATTTAAGGAATCGGACCATATTGAACATTGGACTCCTCAAGACATTCCGACACGAGAAGATTCAGATGAAGATAACACTGAACTTGAGGATTTGAAGATGATCCCCTTTTGAAGAGTAATAATTGATTCATTGTATTAGAGACTGTTAGTTAATCTAGATAGGAATATTGTTGTAATTGTAAGTTCCCTAATAGAAGATTTCTGTCATGACCATTTTATCTTCCACTTTGTTTAGATGTTGAGAGCCCCTCTCATGTTTGAAATTGACAAAATTTGCATGTTTTTTATACAATGCATGTAGTGCTTCACATGTGTTGCTTTCACGCCGCCAAGACTTTCTGTGACCCCTCTTTGATTTTTATCAGGGAAATCTGCTCATGTTTTTCTTAAAACAAGTACATGTTTTAATGTAATCAGTATATATTGTAAGGTATTAAATGTAGTACATATAGAAATTTGAAAAACTACAAAATTATGTGATATCTTTTATGTATACTATAAGAAATACTAGTTGAAGGCTAACATATGCATGTTTTAACAAAACAGAAATGATTTATAAGGTAACTTATGCATTAGCTCATGGTTTTTTCTATTCATAAAAGGAATTGATAATTTTAAATCATATGCATTTTTTATTTAAACAATACATGTTGTGAAATAATTAATGCAGAGCTAATATGGCAATTTTAAATTGTTAAATTTTAACTTAACTTAGACATGATCTCCTGGAAATGTTTCATAATTCATATTCAAAGCTTTTAAAAAAATGCATATTTTAATACAAACGATATGTATTGTAAGGTAACGGGTGCATAGTATATACCAAAACTTTCTGCAGCATTTAGTTCATTTTTTTAATATTTACCACATATTTTTTACATGTTCATAGCAGCAGAATTCATACATTCAGAACTTTCAACAACAATATTATTCACATCGAATGCAATTAAATAACATAACCTCAACTGGATGTGAAGAATTACAATACAACTGAAATTTAGTTTTAATCAAATTAAAATAGGTTATATCGATCAGATATGAAACTTGCCCTCCCTTCTCCTCTAGATGTGGCCAGAATTTTGGATCTTCCAAGTGCTATTGGCATCAGCATCGGAGATTCAATCGGAGATATTTTTGTAATCAGAGATCAATCTTTCCAATGGAGGATTGAATCAAAGTGGCGAAGAAGCGAAGAAATAGAAAGAAAGGCAGGCGAGACGAAGAAGAAGAAGAAGAAGAAGAAGAAGAAGAAGGACAAGCGAAGAAGAATAGAAGGAAGAAAAAGAGATGAAGAAGAATAAAGGCGGGCAAAAAAACAAGAAGAAGAAGACCTAGGTTACGAAGAAGAAACCCAGGCCCGTAAGTCAACCTGGCCCAACCCAAATTCTTTTCTTTTCCTAATTTTTTAAATTCCTAACTGGTCTTTGGCCTATCCATAAGCTTAGGCCGCCTATCAGAAGACCCACTCAATCAACAATTCAAAGTTAAGGAAAATATTTAACATCAAAGCTAAATAATTTATAAAATTTTTGGATCCTAATTCGGTGTCAAAAGGTTAGTTTGGGTCGCAATTGAATGATAGATCAGAGTAGGAGTTGAAGTTGTTGAGACCTAGTACTACATCACCTCTCTTTTTTAGCACCAGGGTGCATTGGGTCCCTACGAAGTCTCTAGCGCCGGTGACAAGGACGGAGAAGTAGTAGAGGCGGGTGAGGGTGGAGAAGCGACGTTTAACATGGCCATTATGCCTTTGGTGCCACATTTTGCAAATGGTGATGCTTACGTTCAACACAGCCATTCTGATGTGCTGTGTCAACCATATAGGTCTCAAAAAAATCCTAGCAGCAAATTAGGATCGCATAGGAAAACATTCAGTGTCGTGTCACCCCAGGTGTGCAGAAAAAATCGGCCAAACTGGTTCTTGACTAAAGCACATGACTCCATAAATCTAGAAGCTACATATGACTTAGCTACTAGCAAATAAACCCAAAAATCTCAGGAATAATCATCAATTGTTGTTAAAAATAAAATGCACCACTAGAAGATGGTGTGCTAAGTTAAATAATGTAGTAGCATTTAAAGAACTAAAAGAAAAACTATGTCTAGTCAGTTTTGCCCTATACATACAAAGCAAGGAACAGAAGTCTTAATTTTGCTAAAATCAATAGAAGAAACATAAGACAACACCATAGAGGAAGGATGTCCAAGACGGTGATGCCATAAATCAGAAGAAGACATGAAAGTAACTATCAGAATAGACTGCAGGATAGGAGAATGAACACGAATATCTAGTAGATGAAGCTAATAAATCCCCCTTGCTGCTCACCTACGCTAATCACAGTCATCGTACTGATTTTCTGTAAAAATGCAATAATTTCCAGTAAACCAAGCTAGACAGTTTAATGCAGATAACAATATAGGGCAAAATAATAAGTTGCAACGCAAAGCATGTATGTAGAGCACATGATGAAAGGTGACATCACCAAAGCAGATAGAATCATATTATGTAGTAGACAACACAGATCTATCAGGCAGTATAACATTCATAGTATCGACAACAGTAGTAATATCAGTAAGAGAACCCATGTCACCAGTCATGTTAAATGAGGCTCCCGAATCAAGAATCCAAGGCATAGTAGACTTACCTAACCCATAGTAAGAAAAAGAGTTAAATTGATTATATAAATTCATAGTCATGCTCCATGGGTTATCAGACAGAGCATGTCCATAATCAGAACGAGTGGGGCACTACTGTTGGAAGCTGTCGTCGCACCTTGGCGGTGACATGGTAGCGCCAGTGAATGGTGTCGGAGGTGGAGGGGCCGCAGCGGTAAGAAACTTGAGGACGACAGTGACATTTTACCGAGGTGGCTCCATCTTCATGGTGGCATTGGCTTTCTCTCTCAAATCCTCGAACCATTCTAGAATGGCTGTGATCTGGAAATAGGAAGCTTAGTCGTGACCCTTGCGATGACAAAATGTATAGACAATATTCTTGTGATCAGCTGAAGTGGGGACAGCTTTCGAAGAACCCGTAGGTGGTGGGCGTCGTGCCCACATGCCATGGAGTTAGAAGAAGGCTTGCGAGATCGGATAATAGCTCGGTAATTCTCCTCCTGGACAACAAGCGAATACACACGATTGACTTATGGTAGTGGATCAATGCTAATGATATGGGATCAAAAGGTGTGATAGCCTTCATTGAGACCAGCGATGAATTGTTAAATCAAATATTTCTCTCCCTCTCTCTCTTAAGGGAGGAATGTGCAACAAGATTACAAGTGCACATTAATTTATTAGCTTCATAGTCGCAAACTAAAGGAGGTCATACAGAATTGTAGTCTCCAGATAGCTTCTTCAGGTTGCCAAAGTAGGTGGCAATGTTCTGACCATTCTGCCTACAGTTCTGAACATCTTCGCCCATCTGCAGAATTTTCATACCATCACCAAGAATCAAATGGGCCTTCAGGTCATCCCACAATTCCTTAACTATGGAAAAATAAATTGTGGAAGATAGCAATTCCGGATCCAGGGTTATCAAGATCTAGCAGACAAGTGTAGCATTAACCCCAAACCAATCACCAGCATCAGGATGATCATCCTGGGGTTTGGTAATAGATCCATCAATAAATCCAATCTTATGCTTAGTAAGCATAGCACGGAAACTTCCATCAGACCATTCAAGGTAACTCTCTTGACCCTTCAGAATAATGGGTGCAACAACCAAAACCCGCTCCGTCAGAAAGACCAATAAAGTAGAGGTAATTCGGTAGGCAACCAACATGTATAGGTGAACGAGGGCCAAATTGTAAGTGCAAATGTTTCAGTAAAATTGCAATTACCTCATAGCCATTCATGTCCAGAAGCTTAGACCCCTCAGATTCAGTAGCAATACGAGCATGTTTTTCAGGATTACTTCTGGAGGCAGACATAGTGTCAAATTGGTAGGATCATCGGTGGGTGAAACAACCGGCGGCGGTAAGTATAATTGGATGAAACACAAAGCTATTTAAGTATAATTGGATTTGAGTAGTTGTAAAATCGAACCCTTAAAACAAGTTTGGTGGTGTGGAGTGCACACTTGTATAAACTATCTTCAAGTTTACATTTGATAGAAAAAAAGATTAATTGTATTGGTGATAACTAACATAGCTTATCCTGGAATGTGAAAAGATGTATCACTTCATGCTTTTTTCAATAGTTCTGAAGGTGATGGTGTGTATTGTATAATTCCTTGGCTAAAAGGATGAGGATGGATTGAGAATTGTCTACGGGATGCAGTGTTGGTAGCATGCCTAAATCCTTGCAAGTAAACGAGTTTACTACATTATCCTAGGATGTGGAAAGATACATTGGTACAATTCTAATAACTACGCAATAACAGTTGCATTGTTTCATGACACTTTTTCTCTATATAAACATGAGCACACAGTATGCATGCATGGTAGAAAAATATACCAACACTGAAAACACTAAGGGAAAAAGACAAGATTTTTCTAGACATACATAGCAACAAAAAACATAGGCACTCAATAGTATTCTCATGATTCAAACCTAGAATAGGAGGGATTCTCGATTTTTTTATCCTCGAAGGGAATTCGTGTAACCCAAGGCTGTAATAGGGTCGAATTACTCTTTAAGGAAAACGTGTTTAACGTGACTCATATCGATATCCAAGAGATTTTATACCACAATCATCCAAGCGTGATTTCACGTTCCATTGGAATGCAATATTACAGCAATCTACCCCAATAGAAGTTTTAAACATTACATTGAGTATTGCAGGGTTACCGATGACTGATTGTTGGGAAAAAAAAACTCCATCAAATTGAGAAAATGCTTGGATGCAGTGAAGAAGACGTTGTGAAGACAAGGTATATTTTTTAATAAAGCGAAGCCATGAGCCATGACGATTGGTGAAATTTATTAATTGCAACCTGGCTGATTCTATATTTGTTAATTGCAATTTACTTCTATTATACTCGATCTTTCAAAATGGTAGAAATTTTAGTTGCCTGTGTTTTTGTTTAGTCTCCAACTAATTGATGTGATTTTGTATCATAGTTTTCAATCCTGCAAAACTCTTTGTTTAGTGAAGATTTGTTTAGTGAATAAGAATAGAGTGATTGTATGGTGTTCAAGTTTTCTTATTACTTTTTAAGTCAGTATGGATATCAAATGCATATTTCAATCAATCTATAAGAGTACCCGACTGTCTCTAACCGAACAATCAGAATAACGATATTTGAGTGTCTTAAAGTAATCTGATAAGAATGCATGAGTATCTCAACCAAACAATCTAAATATGCCATCAAATAAGATGAACCACCCTGGTTAAGATATTATTTTAAGCCTTTTGTATTTGAAAATACTTTCTCTGTTGGTTCATCATAATCTTTATGACATAATTTTTGCCTCATGTGACCTGTTATGTTTCTTGTACACTGCTCGCTACCATCTCTTGATGTAATATTTCTTACATTAAACTTTTGTATAAAGAGAAGGTATGTTTTTGTACAAAGAGATGGTAAGTTTCGCAGAAGTTAATTGCAAATTTGAAACACCAAAGAAGCACGAGTAGCTTTCAACAGTAACGATTTCTTTGCTTTCACTTTTTTTCTCGCCGGTAACGGCTCTTTCCCGCCGTTAACGGCTAACCCTGCTGTTAACGTCTCAACGAGAGATACGGCCATTGCTCCATCGGCCGCTATGGTGGAAAGCAATGCCAACCAAGACACACCAAAATCATTCATGGCAGCTCTCCAGACCAAATCCCCACCATTAATGAAATCCTTGCCAAATAATCCAGAGCTAACCCCCAAATCAGAACGTTTAGGCAACCCGGCTTGTCTCTACTCCGATGACCAAATTTCCAAACTCTTTGCACACTACGCTAATGCTTTGGTCGGAAAGTTCACAAAAGGGAGACTGTCGATGGAGCAACTGGAGCTAGCCTTCAGGATGGTAGGTTTTACCGGTAACTATCAATTAGGCTCACTTGATTATAAACATGTTTTGATTAGGTTCGAGCAAATCAATGATTACCAAAGATGCTGGATCAAAGGAGTTTGGAATTTCAATGGAATTCTACTGAAGATGCTCAAATGGTCTCCAGATTTCTCGACACACAGAGAATCACCAATTGTGGCCGTCTGGTGCACGATCAAGGAGGTACCTTTGTACTATTATAATTATGCATCAATTGAGGCAATTGGAAATAGTATAGGAAGTTTTATTTAGAATGACTTAGCCACTGAAATGCTTACAAGGCCTTCAGCAATAAAATTGTGTGTTGAAGTTGATTTACAAAAACCGTTGTGTAATTTCATCAGATTGAGATCAGTTACTAATGACAGAAAATACCCAATTGAATTTAAAGATGTCCCACTTTACTGTGATCATTGTGCTAAGTTAGGACATTCTCTAAATCAATGTAGAGCTATCCCACAAAACACCAATGGTAAATCAGTGGAAAACCCTGTATCACAAAGCCAAAATTATTCACACTGGCAGCCTACTGGGAATAAGTTTAGTAAGGAACCTCTGATCTCTTTAGGAAACCAGGCTGTCACTTCCCATCCCAATAATGACAAGACAGCTCATCATAGAGCCATAACAAGCCCCTCCCTTAACCCTTCCTCATACTTGCTTCCAGATGTTAATGGAGAGCTTGAAAATGAAACCCTGCAAGCACCAACAATAACACATGTTCAATCTCCCAGAATCCTACCCCAAGAAAATCCTCAATCTTCACTCTCAAAACTATTAAATGCTACTTCATTATCCAAACCCTCTCAGATTACCTATGCAAACGATGATATACAAATTGGCTCACTCAGGTTAACCCTGAACCAATCCTCTCCAACTAACCCCCCACTTTCTCTTCAAGGAAAGATAGAAAATAGGTTTTCTGTTTTGCAGGATTTAGATGATCTACCACAAACAGAGGACCTCATAGAACTGGAAGTGCAGGAATTAGAAGAAAATACTATAAACAGTCACAAGGACCTCACTGCACCACAGTCTATGATGCTTGAAGGTAACATTAATCAGCACGGTAAGTCTAAAAATAAGAAAAATAACTATTTTAGTCAGCTGAATAAAATGATGCTCAGATCAGCTATAAAAGTCATAAATCATGTGAACAATGACACACACTTCAACTGTTAATTTCTTACTAAGGAATCTTAGAGGAATGGAATCTTCTATGCTAAGACTAATCCATTTAGTTAAGCTGAACAAAATTCAACTTCTTTGTATAATTGACCAATGCATGATAACAATCAGTGTAGATCCTATATGGATAAGCTCAATTTCTCACATAATCTGCCACTCCAAATTGGTAAAATATGGCTAATGTGGAATAACCCTGTAACAGTCTCATTAATCTCTCATCATGAACAGTTTTTGTATGTTAAAATAGCCCACCTTACTTTAGACATTGATATGGAAGTTGTCTTTGTTTATGCTCTTAGGAATAGAGAGGGTAGGAAAACTTTATGGAAAGCCTTGACTGCCATACCTAAAAGTGAAACTATTTATACAGGAGATTTTAACACCATCACTTCACTTGCAGAATATAGAGGTCCTAACTCTCACTCTCTAGGTAGTATTAGAGATTTCAATAACTGGATCAGTTCATCTGGTGTTCAGGAAATTAATACAGTAGGTAACTTATTCACTTGGTCTAATTCAAGACTTAGAAAGCCTACCTCAAAAAGATTGGATAGAGGTCTCTGCACCATTAAATGGAATTTAAAATTTCCTTCATCTTCTATACAAATTTTGAATAGGCAATCCTCAAACCACTCTCCTCTCCTCCTTCAAGTCTCAACTCTGGCTAATTCTCACCCTAAACCATTTAGATTTATAAATACTTGGTTTAATAGACCAGAATTTATAGAACTAATTAGGGAAAATTGGTCACATCCACTTCCTCAATCTGGAATGTTAGGTTTCTACCTAAAATTAATTAGATTGAAGAAAGTGATAAAATCTTGGAATAGAGACTGCTTTGGAAACATTGATGCTAATGTAATCATTGCAGAAGAGGCACTAAGACTACAGGAACTTGCTTTTGACTCTACCCACTCAGATGCTGATTTAATCAAATTAAATGAGAAAAAGGCATTAATGCTTAGAGCCCTAAAGGAGAAAGAAAACTTTTGGAAACAGAAAGCTAGATCAACATGGCATAAGCTAGGAGATAATAATACACAGTTTTTTCATAAGACAGTACATGAGAAAATTTGTAAATTATAGATCACAAAAAATAAAAATAGGCAGGGTCAGTGGCTAAATTCATACCTGGATATCCAAAAAGAAGTTGTTGCCTATTTCTCTGATCTGCTAACTGAACCTAACCATATGGCTAATAATACCTATTACCCTCATTTCCTTAGCCAAATTCCATCTGTCATCACAGAACAGGACAACCAATTTTTATCTAGACCAGTCTCTGAAGATGAACTTAAAGCTGTGATTAATGGTCTAAATAAGAATAGTAGTCTAGGTCCAGATGGCTTCTCTAGCAAATTCTATATTAAATGCTGGACTATCATTAAGGAATATCTAACTGATGTCGTAAATGAATTCATTTTAGGTTCAGATATGCCAAAAGGAATTTCCAGCACATGGATAACCCTAATTCCAAAAAAAAACAACACCATCCTCTTTTGATGACTTCAGACCAATTAGCCTCTCCAATGTTATCAACAAAATCTACTCTAAGGTTTTAATGGAGAGATTGAAATCTCACATGGAGAATTTAATCTCTCCCAATCAAACTGCATTCATGAGGAATAGAGACATTTCTGATAACATTCTCTATCTACAGGAAATGTTAAGATTCCTAGATAAAAATAGTAGAGTGCCTAACTGCATCCTCAAGTTGGACCTTAGGAAATCTTTTGATAGGGTTAATTGGGATTTTCTTAGGAATATACTAGCTAGATTTGGTTTTAGTGGGAATTTTTTAAGTGCTGTTTTGAATAATTTATCACAAGCTCACTTCTTAGTTCTTCTCAATGGCAATCCAGTGGGATTTTTTAAAGACACAAGAGGAATCAAACAAGGTGACTCCCTCTCTCATTTTCTTTTCAATATTTTCTCAGAAGCTTTCTCTAGAAGCCTTTCTTACATATTTTTGAATAGCAGTCTTTCATACTATCAGTTACCTGCCTCAATCACACCGGCCTCTCACTTAATGTATGCTGATGATACCATTATCTTCATGCAAGCCTCTAAATCCAATCTGATTAAGATTAAAGCATTCTTAGAGGTCTTTGAATCTACCTCGGGACAAAAATTCAACTTTGAGAAATCTGATTTTTATATCAGTAAAAGGGCTACAGTAGCTAAATCAAACTAGGTTAGGATGATCTTAAAAATGAAAAAAGGTTCATTTCCTTTTAAATACCTAGGTTTCCTAATCTTTAAAGGTAGAACCTTGAACAGATACTTCCAACCTCTGATGGAAAACCTGGACAAAAATTTGCTGAACTAGAAAAATAAATGGCTTAGCTCAAGGGGTAAATTAACCTTAATCCAGTCTTGCTTATACTCTTTACCTCAGCATCTATGGACTGTTACCAAACCCCCTAACCATATAGTTGAGACATTTGAGAGAAAAATGTCTAGATTTTTCTGGGGAGAGTCTGATGGCAAAAAGAACAAAGTATGGAAGAGATGGGCTGATTTAGTCGTACCAAAGTCTCTAAATGGTCTAGGTTTTAGATCAATTCAGGCTATAATTGACTCTTGCTCTCTTAAACTCTAGTGGAAGAGTCAGTTAGGATCTACTATGTGGTCTAAATTGATATGGTCCTTACCACAAACACATAGAAAGTCCATGACCTGGAAAAGAATCTGTTCAGTTAACTCCTTTATAGAAAAAAAACACACTGATCATTCATGGTAAAGGTAGCTGTAATCTCTGGTCTGCTAACTGGTGCCCTAATGGACCATTGATAACCCATATTCCCAGCTCCATCCTTTCACCATTACTATATTACTCTGTTGCTGATTTTATCAGTAATAAAGATTCAATTTTACCACAGATTTCCCCCTTTCTGGAACATGATACTCTCTCTTTTCTTCAGGGTGCAGAAGTTAATCTAGACAGAGAAGATAGACTGGTCTGGAAACCAGAAGTAATAGGGTCTTTCTCTTTCAAATCTGCATACAAGGAACTCACTCTCTCCTTAGGTAATTTCCCTGCCACCAAAATTATATGGAATCCTACACTGCAACAAAAGGTTTCTATCTTCACATGGAAACTGTTGCACTCTTTCCTACCTTTTGATGATGTGCTAATTAAATGTGGTTTTAGTCTTGCCTCAAAATGCCCAGCATGTTGTCACTCAAACTCTATTCAACATTTCTTTATATCTTGTTCCCTTGCTCAAAATATATGGATTAAGATGGTATCTTTGTTGGATTTTCACCTTAATGAGCAAGACTCAATTACTGATAGATTCTTTCTGTTCTGGAATAGTCAGGACCTCCCTAAGTGGCACCATTGCTATGTAAAATGCTCTCACCTTTGATATGTTGGTGCCTTTGGAAGGCCAGAAACAGTTTCTTATTTGACAACAAATGTTTTTCTTCAGATCTAATATGCAAGGAAGTATGTGATCAAATCTATCTGTCTCTCCATGCTAAATCTTATCACCATAGTTCCTTCTTAAATATTCCATCCAGCCTGTTGCATCTGATCCCTCAGCTTAGACCACCTCTGAAACCTATAATATCAATTGTTTTTTGGGAAAGGCCAAAGCCAGATTGTTTTAAGATCAATGTGGATGCATCTTGGAATTCTAATAAGGTAACAGTAGGCCTCATTGCAAGGAACAGTTCTGGTACCCCGATCCTGATTAAATCAATAGCTATTACTGCTGCTTCTCCACTTCAAGCAGAGATTCTAGCTGTACAATTCGCCTGCCATACTTTTCCTCAACTAGATAACACTGTCACAATTGAATCAGATTCATTGTTGGCAGTAAAAATGATCAAAGACCCCTACACTACTCACTAGACTTTGTTTGACCTAACATCTAGAGTACAATCCCTAGTAAAGAATGTTGATCTCAAACATGTCTTTAGAGAATGTAATTCTGTGGTAGATGCTATTGCTAAACACCATTCAACCCATAATCCGAGTCTAAGCCTTTCTAATGCTCCCAATCACATCAAAGGCCTCATTTCTTTGGACAAGGAGCATACTCCTTATATCAGACTAAATAAGAATGCATGTTGATTGAATTGATACTGCTAAGAGTTTGTTGTTTCTGATTTTTGAAGGTGCTATGGAGGATGCCAACATCTGAAGCTCAGCTCAGCAATAACTTCATGGACATTCAACTCAGTTTATCCTGCTGTGGCTGATTTGAAGAAGTCTCGATTACTAGATTTTGATTACTCATAAATCCAACTCTAGGTTCTGAGTTCTTTAAGATTAATCTCTGTAGTTTCTAGATTGAAGTTGCCTGGCCAAAGGAAAGAATTAACACAAGGGGTGGAGATTCTTTCTTTTGGAATTGCAACTTCAATAACTATCCTCTTTTAATTTGGATAGTTTGTACACATCTTATTTGTAGATAGGTAGTGCTTTTGGAGGCAACTATGTTGCCTCAACTCTCCTCATGAAAAATCTAAACCCCATGTAAACCATAATGGTTACAATTAAGGCCTGGGGAAACTTTATATATAATCCCCCACCCTTGGGTGTTTTCATCAAAAAAAATGTTTTTGTTAATAGTTATATTTTCTGTTATTAACATGCAATATATTTTTGGATTGAGTGCATTTTTAATCATGCCTAAGGTGAAGACACAGTGAAAACCTACCGCTTTGTTTATATTACATGTATATATTGATATGATCCCATGCTTTGTGCAGTTTAGTATCAGCCTTGGATCATAGGTGATAGGGGTTAAACCCAAGAAGGCCATTGGACTGAAGGTATAACAACACAGTTAGGTGAATATTTAATACTCTACTTAATTACCGCATTTGTGGGTAATTAAGGGCATTAATTAAGGAGAACATTATTTAGGACATGATGTATAAATACAAGGTATGCATTTACTTATGATTCATTCTGTCTTAATCATATTTGGACGCTTGGACTAACTTAAGCATTGGAGTGCTGACCTCTGGAACCCCAGAGGCAGTTTAATTGCAAGTTAGTTTTAGAAGAACCCAGGCTCACGAACCGGTCGGTGGTCGGAGACGCATCAAGTGGCTCCGATTGTAGGGACGACTAAGCCGGATCAAGGGTTTTAAGAGTTTATGTCCACAGTAGTTTGAAGGAGTGAAAGGTTGAGGTCAATAGGTATAGGGGCTAGATCTCTACCAAGGTTAACATTGGAGAATCCAGGAAGAGAAAACGATGCCCACACCGAGACAGAGACATGGCTAACATTAAAACTATAGGAACGGAGCCTAATACAGGCATAGCCCACAGGGGGGGCTCAGTGGTGGATGGCACAAATCCCCTGGTGCCAGTACAGAACAATATGTCAGGCACCCCGAGGACGCTAGAAGCGATGGGAGAGCAAAGATAAGGAAACACTGATTCCTTGCTCGAAAAGGTGGCTGATTCAATGAATGGAAGATTTACGAAGGTTTCAGGAGATTCGTATATGGAAGCTCATAGTCAACATGGGCAAGGAAATCCAAACATGGGAATGGTGACCCCGAATCAAGATGTGGAGCGAGCAGCTCAGGTCTTAGCTGCAGCTGGTTGCTGAATCAACCCTCCTCCGAGGGATGATAGGGTCACGATGGGGGCATTACCACCCTCACCTTCGGGAATAACTACAGGGTGTGCTTTCCAACCCCCAATAGCCTACCTTTATTAAGGATATGCTGGAGAACCGCTACAGGCTAGACCCCAGCCTTCTATTCCTGGTTACTCCCAAGGTCCCGTATATACACTACCTCCGCTAGCCCCATCTGTTCATATCCTCAACCTGGCCGATCCAGGAAAAATATATGGAATAATGGCCTCTTTTGGCATGCAAGGATATGGGAGTATGGGAATCAGTCAAGGGTTGTACAATCCTTAAATCCAACCACCCCCACCACCAGCATACCCGAGTCTCGGAGAGTATTGGATGAACCTGAGATACGAAGGAACCCAACCTCTATATATGCAACAGTTGGGTGGTTACGATAGGAAGTTGAACCTGGTTGGGGGGCAGCATGAACCCGCCCCTCAGATGCAAGTGAATCGTTAAGAAAAGAGTTGGATAGGTTGATCGGTCCCTTGGGCCAAGCTGCGGGGTCTCCTTTCAGCTCGGTAATTACTGGGGTTCGATGGCCAATAGAAGTGAAGCCCCCAGAAGGAATTCCTACATACAGTGGTGAAACTAACCCTTGAGTGTTCATATAGATATTCCTAGGCTTGATGAGTTTAAGGGACTTTGATGAGAAGTTAATATGCAAGCTAGTAGTTAGCTACTTGCGGGGAAAGGCATATGAGTGGTTTAATAAGTTGCCAAGGGGCTCGCTTCAATCGTATCAGGACTTCAGCAGAGCATTGTTGAGCCAGTATGCACAGAAGAAGAGTTTACCAAAACCTTGTTAGAACTCTACCAGACGAAGCAAAAGGCAGGAGAAAGCACAGAAACCTTCTATCACCGGTATGTAAACGATATTTTGGGGGTGCTAGAAAGAATGAAGAATGAGGTAATCCAGGGGTACCTGCTAGGGATGCAAGACCTGGAATTATACAAGAAGCAGAGTACCAATACCCCTAAGGCTTTGCAAAAACTTCAAGAGGTTGTAGAACAATATTCGAGGGTAGAGGAGGAAACTAGAAAGAAAAGAGATAGCCTTGCAGAGAAAGCAGGAAAAAATGTAGAGCACAGAGGGAAAAGGCTGATCGAACCCGTAAGAACACCATTAGAGAGGTATAATCCAATGCCTCCAATGCTTGGAGAAAGAACCCATGCACAGATTTTAAGCATACATAGGAGGTTGTTACGACACCCCCACCCTTGCAGAGTTTGAACAACTCAATTGCAGCCTGGAGAGCAACAAATTGGTACTGTGATCATCATAGGGATTACAGCCATGACACAAACAATTGCATGAAGTTAAGGATGGAGATTTACAGGTGTGATTGGGAAGGACGGTTTTGAAGACATGAACATAGGAGCCAGGCTACCCCCTCGAGGCCCCAAAGGAACTACTGGCAGTCTTATAGGAGAAACAATCAAAAAAATGAAGGGAGGGGAGATAGAAGGCCTAGAGAACAAGTGATTCGAGACAGGGGGGCGGAAGGAAGGCAAGATAGACCCCAAGAGCAATAGGAGGAACTCAAAATAGAGAAAACCCACCCGTCCGAAGATTAATTAACGTCATCAATGGCATGGTGGGAGAGAGATCTTTAAATGATGTCATAAGAGCTAAGACTTGGAGGGATCCCACAGAAGAGCCCAGTCATAAGATGTTTCGACCGGATCAAACGGTCACTTTCTAGGAAGCGGATGATGTGCCGGACCAAATGCCCCATGCGGATCCTATGGTTATTTTAGCCATTATTGGAATGTCCTTGATCAGAAGGGTGTTCATTGGTGATGGAAGCGGGGGAGAAGTGATTTTTACTGGGTGTTTTGACCAGTTAGATATAGGGCGTGAAAACTTGAAAAATTCCACTTCCCCTTTATCAGAATTCATGGGAAACCCAATATTTTTTTATAGGAGAGATAGCATTGCCCGTTCGAGTAGCGGATGGCGACAAGGGAGTGACAATCAGGTGTAATTTTGCTGTCGTGGATGCACCTTCCCCTTATAATGTGATTTTAGGAAGGCCATGGATGTGCCAGGCTCGAGCGGTCTGGCCACCCTATCACCTGATGATGAAGTTCCCAACTGAAAAGGGGGTGTCATCCATTCAAGGGGATCGGACTATGGCCCAAAAATGTAACCTCATGGCAGTACGGGAAGCGAGGAAACAAAGGGATGTAGCGGCAGTACACGTAGAGACAGGATTAGCTGCTACAATACAGATGCCTATTCGGGATAAAGGGTCAGTAGCTGTTGGGAAACTAATCCCTGAAGATGTGAAAGGAAGATTGAAAGACTTGTTAGGAAAGTATGGAGACGTGTTCTCATGGGATACATCAAACCTGACGGGGGGTTCCTTCGAGTCTTGTGCTACACAGACTGAACATTAACCCTTCGACTAAGCTAGTGCAGCAGAAGAGCAGAGTGTTCGCTCCCGAAAGAGCTGAGGTAATTAAATAAGAGGTAGAGAAGTTATTAAGGGCGGACGTAATCGAGGCAGTATTCTATCGTGATTGGATTGCTAACCCTGTCATGGTTCCAAAGCATGATAGAGCATAGAGGAGGTGTATAGACTTTACTGATTTAAATAAGTGCTGCCCCAAAGCTAGTTATCTATTGCCACCAATCGACAAGCTAGTGGAAGCCATCACTGGATATTGAATTTTTCCATTCTTTGACGCGCATAAGGGGTATCACCAAATTCTCGTGGCAGAGGAAGACAAGGAAAAAACCTTGTTTATTACAGATGTGGGCATGTATTGCTATAAGAATATTCCCTTTGGATTGAAGAATGTTGGAGCTACTTACCAAAGGCTGGTGGATAGACTATTCAGGGGACAGATAAGGAAGAATATGGAAATATATGTGGATGGCATGGTGATCAAAAGCAAAATTTATGAAGAATTCTTAAAAGATCTGGAAGAAACATTTGGTAGGCTTTGAGAAGCTAATTTGAAGTTGAACTCGTCTAAGTGTGTTATTGGTGTGGGGGAAGGGAAGTTTCTCGGATTTATGGTCTCAGATAGGGGAATCAATGTAAAGTTGGAAAAGGACGAAGCTCTGAGGACAATGAAAACCCCACAATCGATAAAGGATGTGCAGAAGATTACAGGGTCTCTAGCAGCATTAAGCAGGTTCTTATCGAAGGGGGCGGAGAAGCACTTATCCTTCTTTGATGTGCTTTGAAGGGCAAAGAAGTTTGAGTGGAATGGCAAGTGTGACAAGGCATTCAAGCAGTTGAAAAAACATTGAGGGACATTGCCTACCTTGATGAAATTAGACAAGGATGAGATGATGTACTTGTATATTTCCGCGTCGCCGCTAGCAATCACCACAGCTCTGATAAAAGAAAAAAAAGGTTCAAATCCGATTTACTTTGTTAGTTGTGCCTTGCAAAGGCCGGAGACAAGGCATATGGTTCTTTAAAGGTTAATTCTAGTCCTCGTACATGCAACCTGAAGGTTGATACCCTACTTCCAGGGACATAAGATAGTGGTGCTCAGGAACCACCCCATTCGATAGATCCTCCTAAGGCCAGAGATTTCAGGAAGACTGATGAAGTGGGCAGTAGAATTGGGAGAGCATGATATCCAGTATCAACCTCGAGTTACGATTAAGGGGCAGGTGCTGGCAGACTTTATTGTGGAAACTAAAGATCCCCTCGAGGTGTGTTTGGATTCCATTAAGAATGAGGAAACAAGGCAAAGATAGATATGGAAGTTGAATGTGGATGGTTCCTCACATTTAGGAGGAAGTGAAGTCGGGGTCCTACTGACTAGCCCCAATGGCAGAGATTATCCTTATGCATTGAACTTTGCATTTAAAGCAACTAACAATGAAGCTGAGTATGAGGCACTAATCATTGGATTGAGCCTCGCAAAGGAGCTGTAGGTGGAGGAACTTGAGGTTTTCAGTGACTCTTAAATTGTGGTTCAGTAGGTGAATGAAGAGTACGAGGCCAGAGAGTGTAACCTGCAGAAGTACCTCAAGGTAGTGAACAACCTTTAAAAAATTTCAAATCTTATACTTTGATGCAGGTTCCGAGGGAAAGAAATCATAATGCGGACGCTCTAAGTAAGCTTGCTTCTTTGGATTTAGGAACCCAATCCCAGTAGCAACTTCTCAGGGAAACTTTGAGCAGGCAAAGTTTTGAAGAACCTATAGAGCGATTGAAGTGGAAGACTTCTGGATGACATTGTTCATTGCATATCTTAGAGAGGTGGTCCTGCCAAAAAATGAAGTGGATGCTAGGAAAAAGGTTGAAGGCTCCAATGTATGTGTTGCAAGAAGGGGGGTTGTATAGAAAGGGTCATTTGCAGCCATTACTTCGATGCGTTAACCCTCACGAATCTGACTAACTCATAAGAGAGGTTCATGAAGGGGTATGTGATAGCCACTTGAGATCCAGATCAGTGGAGAGGAGGTTCATTCGAGTGGGGTTTTACTGGCTAACAATGTTCGAGGATGTGAATCGATATATTTAGCCTTGCCATCAATGCCAGAGACATGCACCTATAACACATGTTCCACTGGAAGAAATGAGAAGCATTTATAGCTTGTGGCCATTTAACAAATGGGGGCTGCTTTGTTGAGCCCATTTTCGGAAGTACCGGGGAAATTCAGATACCTAATAGTAGCTATTGATTATTTCACAAAGTGGGTAGAGGCTGAGCCCTTGACAAACATAAGAGGAAAAACAGTCATCTCCTTTTGCTAGAAGAACATTGTGTGCCATTTTGGAATCCCAAGAATGATCATTACGGAAAAAGGAACACAATTTTCTCAGGATCCCTTCAAGAAGTGGTGCAAGGAATATCAGGTTAAGCAAAAGATGACACCTGATTACCACCCCCAAGCTAACAAGCAAGTGGAAGTGACCAACTAGACAATAGTAAATGGAATACTAGCACACCTTGAGGGGGCGGAAGGTAATTGGATATGAGAATTACCAAATGTACTATGGGTATATCGAACAGCTGAGTCTTCCACTACTGGGGAAACACCTTATAGTCTCGATATAGCTCGGAAGCAGTTATTCCTGCAGAAATGAGAGTTTCTAGCCCAAGGATGATGGCTGCTGTAGATGAGACAATCAATCAACAAAATCGATGTCTGGATTTGGATATGGTAGAGGAAAAGAGAGAGTTAGCTTCTCTACATGAGGCTAAAGTTAAGGAACGGGTAAGAAGATTCCATGACAGAAGGGTAAAGAATGTGTTGTTTAGCTCGGAAGACTTGGTAATGAGAAAAAATGAGAAAAGCAGAAAGAAACCCAAGGGGAAGTTAGCTGCAAATTGGTAAGAACCTTATAAAGTGATTGAATTGCACCTAGGAGGAAGTTATTTTCTTGATCAGATGAATGGGGTTCAAGTGCCAAGAAGGTGGAACATTACCAACTTGAGAAAATACTACCAGCTGTGATGTTCGAGTGGCTTGCTCTAAAGCGGCACTCTAGTTAATGTTCAAGTGGTTTTCTCTAAAGCGACACTCTGGTTAATATTCGAGTGGGTTTCTTTAAAGTTGCGCTCTAGATGATATTTCCAGCTACAGATGATGTTCAAGTGGTTTGCTCTAAAGTGGCACTCTGTTTAATGTTCGAGCGAGATTCTTTAAAACGGTGCTCTAGATGATATTTCTAGCTACGGTTGATGTTCGAGTGATTTTCTCTAAAGCGGCACTCTAGTTGATGTTCGAGCAGGTTGCTTTAAAGTGGCACTCTCGATGTTATTTTCAGCTACGTCTGATGTTTGAGTGGTTTGCTCTAAAGCGGCACTCTAGTTTATGTTTGAGTGGTTTGCTCTAAAGTGACACTCTAGTTGATGTTCGAGCGGGTTGCTTTAAAGCGGTGCTCTAGATGATATTTCCAGCTATGGCTAATGTTCTAAGTGATTTTCTCTAAAACGGAACTCTAGTTAATGTTCGAGCATGTTGCTTTCAAGCGGCACTCTAGATGATATTTCCAGCTACGGTTGATGTTCAAGTGATTTGCTCTAAAGCGGCATTCTGGTTAATGTTTGAGTGGGTTACTCTAAAGCGGCGCTCTAGATGATATTTCTAGCTATGACTGATGTTCGAGTGGTTTTCTCTAAAGCGACACTCTAGTTGATGTTCGAGTGGGTTGCTTTAAAGTGGCACTCTAGATGATATTTCTAGCTGCGGCTGATGTTCGAAGTGGTTTACTCTAAAGCAGCACTCGAAGGCTATCTTTTAATCTTGAAATGATAAACTAGTAGGCGAGATTAGCAGGATATAGGTGGAAACACCGAACCTGGGTAAAATGTTTGTGTCTTTAAATTACTTTATTCCTACTTACAGAACATATTTGTATTTTTTCCGCCTAAGAAAATTGCACAGTGTGCTCATATTCGAGGGGTAAACTATAAGAGATATTGGTTATTTATTCAAACCTCAGCAAACATATTAGGAATACATTATTGATACAAGAAACTATCTAAGTTTATTCATTTAAACATATTTAATTAGTAGGAGGAAATCCCGCCTGAAACAATTCTTTAGTGGAGATAGGTTTTCCTAGCTCCTTCACATTTGCCTCTATTTCTTTGAGTTCTACGAGTTCTATACCGCAGTCTTTGGGATATCCTTCATTTGTTCCTCTACATGATATTTTGAGGGATCAAGAATAGCGACCGCCTTACATCGCTTCTTTATGGAAGATTCAAATGGGTCATTCGAGGATGACCCGGGGCTTTTGCAACGTTTTGAGGAAGATCCTTGGGTAACTTTTCTCAAAGAGACAAGATGTCGTTCAGCCTCCTTAGTGGCAGACTTTTGTGACCGAGGGGCATAGCGAGAGCTCGAGGGGGTGAATCCCTTTACCTTTAGCTATGCCAGCCAATCGAGAATGAGGTCAAAAGCCTCTTTCTGCCGAGTCCCATTCTCATGAACGTTGACCTCTTCCACCCATTAATGAGCCACTTTAAGTAGAAACTTTGGTAGATGATCATTACTAATTAAGTAGGAGGAGGAAATGCCATGGGAAAGCATGTGGGCATGAAGGCTCACTTCGTGTGCTGTGATTTTTTCCTCATACTCTGTGAAACACTACTGCACTTCTCTAGCTTGCATCTTCCAGGCCTCGATATCCCCAGTAATTTTTGCACTCTTGGATAAAAGAGATTCCACCAAAGAGCTATCTTCACTTGAGGGGCTCCCTCGAGGGGTCGGAGGAGGTTCGCTTGAAGAAGGGGGGTCCTCGCTAGCTATCTTCCAAGCGAGCAAGTTCTTTTTAAGGCTAGCCACTCTGCGTTGAGCTAATAGATGTTGTTTGGAAATTAATTCCCTCTGGGCTACCAGTCTGTGATTTTCACCTAAGCAACTGATTAGGCGCCCATCTACTATTGGAAGCTTTGTCGCAGTGGCAAGGCAGGACTTCTGAAAACCAAACTTCAAATAAATTTGATGCATTAATTCTTCTAATTTTTCATCAACGGGTTCTCTGCCCTTGAAATACCATTAAATTCTTTGCAAAGGAAATCCTTAACAAACCCATTAAAAGTGGGACGGTCTTTAGATTGCCACAGCTTCATTTCAGCTTTGAGTTGGTAGAGCTTGTCCTTCAAGGAATTATTATTTTGATTACACTTAGGAAGATCTCGAAGGGCGATCAATAGCTGTTTATGAGTCTCATTTAGCTCTTTTTAGGCACTCAAAAGCTGTTCACAAGCGCCTTCTAACACCATTTTCAATGAATTATACTACGAAAAGAAAACAAAGGTAAAATCAATAAGTTGTGACAAAAAATGTATTTTGATTGATACTCAAAGAAAAAGGGGGGAGTTACAATTGAGGGGCCCTGAGAAAAAAAATTAGAATTAGGGACCAACCCTAGAATCATCCTCATTTGATGTTGAAGCAATCATTTTTTTTCCACTCAACTAGAGGTGGAATCTCGCTCAGGAGAAGCGTTTGTAGCCTCTGGAAGGGGGATAGCATAAATCCCGTCAGCATTGAAGAACTTCCCTTTGGACTAGATGAAATCCGAGAAGGCAAAATGAAGGCCGTTGTTCTTAATAGTCTCATCCCACTTCGCGTCCAGAGTGGTTTTAGGCTCTGGATTAACCAGTTCGTCCACCTGTTTGGCCAGGTCTTCAGATAGAGGGGTGGACACTTGTGGCTTTAAAATTTCCTTGGCTAATTCACTACAGCCAATTTGCTTGGCCACACCCAGAAGGTCCAAGAAAAGTTGAAGGAGCTCAGAGTTGTTCAACTGCTAGTGTTTAAAGGCCTCAAGCAGTTGAACTTGCATGGCCAGATCCTCTGTATCTTAAACCCTCTTCGCGAGGGTATCATTCTCTAGTGTCCATTGGTGCCTCTCGGCATCAACACCATGCTTCTCCCCTTTTAGAATATTTTGTCTTTTTCAAGCACACTATCCTTTTCCTTGACCACTTTATCTTTCTGCTCGAGTACCTTATCTTTCTCCTCGAGAGATTTCCTTAGCTAAAAAACTTTCGCATCCTTTTTATTGAGCTCCCCACGGAGGGTAACGTTGCCAGCGGAGCAAAGGGAAAATAAGGTTGCCATTCTCAGGGTAGCCTTCGTCATTCTCTCAGTGGCCTCATTGAATATTTGGGAAGCCTGACAAAAGAATTCAGTTATGCTTGATGTTATAAAAAAAGAGGGATGCTAAAAAATTTAAATATATAAAAATGGAGGGGTGGAATGGAAAAGAGCATTAAGTTTAGATGCCACTATTGAAAGGTCATGCTCAATCCTAGATACAGATGCCGTATTATGTGAAGGGGGTGGAGATTGTTGAGGAACATCCTCGCCGCCATGTGATCCCACGAGCGGTCTTCGTGAGGAGGGATCGATAGTATTGTTGTTTGCTCTTGTCTTCTGGCAAACGTTCCTGGTGTGAGGTGATTGCTCAACGCCAATGGTTGAGATAGGCCTTTCGAGGCCTGCTGTAGGAGGGGAGGCTGGGTTTGAGAGGGGAGACATCAGATTTGAGGGAATAACAGCCTGATTCGAGGAGTTAATGATCCCCTTTGAATGAGCATGACCCTGCTTCGAGGGCTTCTTCTTCTTTAAGCCATTAGCGAGACCCGCTGAAAAAGGAAAGAGAGAGAGAGAGAGTCAGTCAATAGCGGTAAACCCAAACCCTTTGGAAGGTCCCGAATGCCTAAAGTCACTAAGATGGTCTCGAGGGGAGGGTCATCTCTGGGGCCCTCAGTTTCTCTTCTCCTCTTTCTTGTATCCTTCGGGAGGGAATGCAAAGCCACCAATCTAGGGGTTGGGATTGTTGAAGAGGCTGATGTCGAGGGAGCTGGACAACAGTTTTACCTATCCCTCTCGAGGGTATCTGGGCAGATATATTCCTTAGGTTTGGGAGACTCGACTTGAACGTCCCAATTCCACGAAGGAACTTGATATCTCCTACTATCGAATGAAATACCTTTCATCAATCTTTTCCAGTTGCACAAATTTCTAGGAACATTAAAAACCTTATCATGTGCTTCTCGGTTGACAAACGTGACGATCATATTGGTAGAACGCCCACTATAGGGCACGAAGTATATTGATCAAAGCAGCTTATAACTAGGTTTAAAACCGAACTCATCACACATGGTCAAGAACATCATAATGATCACCAAAACATTGGGGCGGACTTGTGCGTGGCTCACTTGGAATTTTCTAAGGAGTTTGGAAAAAAGAGGCGGAAAGGGAAAGATGAGCCCGCAACAAAGGTGTCTGAGAGAGATGGATGATCTTCCTTCGGGAAGGTTATGGGGGGTATCACCCTCTCGGAAGGGTTGAAAATTGGCATCTGGGGCTATTCGTTGACCAGGAGGGAATGAGTCCCAAATTTTTGACATGGCGGGCCCCACTACTGGAACTGGGGGCTCCCTCCCTGAGTCCTTTAGCCTTAACCTTTGATGAGTCCCTTTCTTCTTCTATTGAGAGGATACATCCAGAGGAGATACCCAAGGCGCTCTCGAGGGTGTTTCCTCCCCCTCGAGGATTATCTTCTCCCTAAAAAATTGCATCTTCCTCCTCATCTATGGCTTCAAGCTCTAGATCTGGAGGAGGATAAAAAACCAATTTTTGTGCTTGTAAGGGACCTCCTGATGTAGAGTTTTCCCATTCCTGGAAGCCAATTTTCAACGGTATCTCGAGCAGGCATATCAGTTATGGGGATAACCCTTCTTCCCCATGACTGTTAGCAATTTGATCGGATACGCCATCTCTAACATCTAAATTGTACTGGAGTTCTTCGAAGAGAGTACATCATGGGTCATTAATGGTTCTCTCCGATGTGCCCACTCTTGTCTCGCCTACCCTAATTTCACCAAAAAGTTTCTCGAAAATGAAACCCTCATCGGAGCGGGCCATGTTAGAAAGGGCAGGAAACGAAAAGATTAGAATGAGAGTAGAGATGAAAGAACATATTGATTTTCTAGGAAAGGTGGTGGAAATTGGATTACTCGAGAGAAAAATACAGAAATAATCCTTGTAAGAAGACACCTGCAAACGAGAAAAGTGAATAAGTAAGAGTGGATAGGAGGTAATTATGGGGGCTAAAGTGACGGGTAATTATTTCTACCTTGGAAATATAAAGTTATGGAAATACCCAATCGCTTCTTTGTCTTCTGACAACGCGCTGTTTGGGGAGCAGTAACATGCGCGATTGTACAGCACTCTTACGCCCTTTCGAAATCCTAAACGTGAGAGTTGATTAGAAAACCCGGTTCTCACCCTCGAAGGCAAGAGCAAAAAAGTACAAGGTTCATTTCGAGTTTTCAAAGTCATCGAACGGTCCCATGCTTTCGTGACCTCGAAGACCTTTGTGGCATTCTAGTTTTCTAAGGTCGAGAACCTACTTTTCTGGGGAATTTTGATAGAGGTTAAGCCCAAGAAGGCCATTGGGCCGAAGGTAGAGCAGTCCGATTAGGGGAATATTTAATACTATACTTAATTACCACATTCATGGGTAATTGATAGCGTTATTTAAGGAGAATGTTATTTAGGACATGAAATATAAATGCAAGGTATGCATTTATTTATGATTCATTATATCTTAATCATATTTGGTCGCTTGGACTAACTTAAGCATCAGAGTGCTGACTCCTAGAACCCCAGGGATAGTTAATTACAGGTTAGTTTGAGAAGAACCCGGGCCCATGAACTGGTCTGTGGTCGGAGACTCATCAATAGGGGCACCAAGGAAGCTTTTCTTCTATCATCCTTAGAGAAGCAATCAAATGTATCTCTGTCAAGCAATGTCTAATAGGGAGACTGGAACCAGAACTAGACAACCAACACCATCTGATAATTCAGACCAGATTTTATCAACTGGAGATTGTTCATCAGCTATCTCCGATGTGGACAACAATCTATCTTTCATTGAAATGCAAAGCAGGACTGTAAGTGAAAGATGGAAGAACAAATTGCTAGATCAGGTGGATATGCCTCATTTTGGTTCACCCTTTTGTCTACACTTTTGTGTTCAATTTGACTAACCAAATGTTCCTACAAATGCAAAAAAAAAAAATATGGTTATTGTGTGGCTAGCTGTTTCATACTTTGCGTTTCATATTCCTTTGTCTTGGCTCTTTGTCTACCACCTAGATTGGGGGACGTCCGGTGCAATGGGTTGTAGGTTCTTAAATATAGGTTGCAGGTTCTTAAATATAGTTTGTAGGTGTTTCTTTTACAATTTGTGCATGCTACAAAGTATTTTGGAAAAGGAATGATATCTAGTTTCTTAAAGAAAAGTTCACACATCCCTCAACTACAATTTATAAGGGATAATTTGTACCTGGTATGGAAACAAGTTTGAAAAACTATACTTTCATGGTGATTCATATGTAACTTGTAGGTGCTTCTTTTATAACTTGTGTGTGCTACGAAAACTACTTTGTACTTAGAGTACAACTCGTAGGTGCTTCAACTATGGCTAATAAGCACTTCAAATGTAATGTGTAGGTACTTCTTTTATTACTTGTGTGCACTACGGGAAAAATTGATTCTTAGAGTACAACTCCCATGTGCTTCAATCATCACCTTTAAGTTATACAGATATAATTATAAGTGATTCTTTTTATAACTTGTGAAAAAAACTTAGTGTTCAGATTAGAACTTGTAGGTTCTTCAACCATCACTCTTAAGTGCTTCCACTACAAGAAACTGAACCTATTGCTTTGCCCTTTTTACCTATGTTTTTTTGCTTTGTCAAATAACCGAGGTAAAAATATCTTTTACCTTGGTTATTTTTTTGAAGTAAATAATATTATTCACCTCGTTTAAAAAATTTGATGTAAATAATAGGTTTTTACTGTGGTTCTACAATAACCGTGGTAAATATTTATGATAATTGACGCGACGTCGACAATATGGGTATGACCGAGCAGTAATAGCCAATGATGGAAAGATCGACTTTGTAGCCAATGCCAATTTGGCTGAAATTCTCTCGATATTAGGGAGCGAAGTCGCATTTTTCATCATGCAAAGTCGCACATACCCATTGGTCCAAACTCGTGCCTAAATCCATTCAAATAAATTAATTCATGCGATGTCGCAGGTTAGTCGGTAACATATCAGTAATCTCAAAATCATGTGTGTGAATGAAGTGCGATGTCACATTTCTCTGGCATACCTAATAAATCAACAGTTGTTAAAAAATACAGCCAAAACTTGGAATGTACCCTCTAAAGGTCCCATTCCAAGTTCACAACAACCAGTCTCAAATTTCATCAAGTTGCATAGGTAAGACTAAATCTAGGCATGTATATCCAAAACACATAATGCTACCATAAAATCCATAAAACATCCCATCAAATTCAAAATTAAATGGGTGGCCGACGCCGTATCTCTCCAAGTTACTATTTTGAGCACTAAAGTGCTTACTACCTACAACTAAATAGATAGTGGCAAATCAGGGTCGTCACGAAGAAGATGGAGTTCCAGAAGAGTTCATGCATATAAGGGTGAATACAAGCCTAGTTATAGATATACATACATAGATAAAAGCAAATAGGGGTGGTTGGTTTTCTATGTTATGAATTTAAATACAAGGCAACTAGCAAAGTAAGACAACGATGCTAATCATGCAACTTGCTACTAAAAAGAGATTAAGACACAAATTAATGGACCTTGGGCGCAATTGGTTTTCACTTCCAAGGTGGCTGCCCTTCTTGGGAGGTCTTTGTCGTACCTCTCAAAGTTATATTTTCCCCAAGTGTTAACACATATATAGCGAGAAACATACTAGATATATATATATATATAAAATATATATATATAAGCATGTAAATGGGGAGTTGGTTTTGGTCCTAAATTATAAATAGAAAGAAAACAACTGGAAAAACAAGAGAACAATGCTAATCAAGCAACAAAAATTAAAAAAATGATTAAATCAACAATTAACGAAGCCTTGGGGGCAATCGACTTCCACTTCCAAACTTCTTATAGATCGTCATCTACTCATTCATTAGCATTTATCGCCTATGGGGAATGCTATCACTTCCCAATCAAAGATCCGTATTCATTCCTTCTTAATAGTAATTTGCAAATGAAAATGACATTTTGAAAACCTCATTAATAATTACTTTAGGCAAACTACACTATAAAAGTATTTAATCAATGGCATTTCACACGAAGGACCATAGATTTGACAACAACAATCTTCTACCAAAGACATAGTAATTCAACCAAATAAAGCATTTATTAGGCTAACCCTAGAACAAACTACATTCAAGGTTTAGCCTTTCTATGCATCTATATGATAAATATGAGAACAATCAACATTAATATAATTATCTAGCAAGAATTAAAACACATTATGCATTAGAAGTTCTTAGTTCATGTTCTTAGATGTTCATGGCAAAAGAGTAAATCAAATTGCAACTTTCCTAACACCCGAACACTTCAATCATATAAACACTTCCTATTCTCAAACAACTCATAATATAAATGAAGCAAAACATAGCATTAATGGCACAATAAATGCTTTCCCATAAATGAGTAAAATCAAGAATCTCACTACATAAGTTTGGAAGTTTCAATCAGTTGCTCCTAAGAGATTATTTTATCTACTATAATGCATAATAATCAACAACAATAATCCAAACATGAACATAGATTGAAACAAGATGAAAAAGGGTAAAAACCTAGGATTTGCTGGTAGGAAGTTCGGAAGAAGAGAAGTGATGAAAGAGAAAAGAAAGAAATTTTTTTTGTGGCCACCCATTCATCGCGAGCCACGACAGGTACATCGTGGCTCATGACGGAGCCCAAAAAAAGAACTTGTTTTTCATCTCCTAGTCTCAAACTCTCTTTCTTCATAACAAGTTTCTTCCATTCTTCAAGTCTTCAAATCTTCAAAGAAAGTCTTCTGAGTCTTTAAAGTATTCAAAAGGTGATCTTCAACGGCATCTAGTCTTCAAGTCTTGATGTTGTTTCCTTGTCACAGAAAATCCACTTAGAAAAGGTAAAAGTGCTTAAAGTTTTTCTCACCTATCCTAAGAGAATTTCAAGGTAAAACCCAAGCTCTTGATGACATGGGATCACAAAAGTGATCCCAAAAAGTCCCAAAATATGTACATAAAATAGACACATCATTTCTTCTCGTCTACATTGTTGCCATCTCTTCTTCACGTCCTCAAGTCTTCATGGTCTTCAAAAGTAGTCTTCGTGGTCTTCAAATCTTCAACTGATTGTGTTGTCACACAAAATTCCCTAGAAAAGTGATAAGAGCACCAAATTTACCCCTAACTCTCCTAGGAGAATTCCAAGGCAAAATGGATGATCTAGAGCACAAACACATACTAAAATAAGTCCATAAGATCCTAAAATAACCATATAAAATGGACACATCATTAAAAAAATGCACTGAATCCCAATTAATTTTGAACAAACATTTTTCATCTTCTACAAAAAACTAACATCCAGGGCAATAAATGGAGTGGTGACTCAGGTGGGATAACATCATTTGTCAACGAACTACTTCCATCATCTCAAGAATTATCCTCTCACTCTTTGGTGGAAGACTTGGTATCGTCGTTGCTAGACCCTCCTTCATCATCTGTTGTTTACATCCCATCCTCGTCATTCACAAACCCCTCATCCCAAGGTTCATTGATTGCACCGGTAATCATAGACTTCAACCCCGCCAATTCTAGACTTCAGCCCCGCCAATTCATCCATAAGCTTATGCACGATGTGTTTCGTGCACTGCGACAGGGCCTTGATCTTGGACACATCCTTCAGGAGGATGCCCTAGGACCTTTGGCTAAGTCATGTGGGATAAACAAATAAGTTAAATTAAATTAAATTTTAAATAATAATAATTTGGAATATCCATAAAAATTAAAAAAATTTACCCCCGATTGCGAGGCAGGAATAATGGTAGGGCAAGCATTCATAGTTGTGGAAGCTGATGGAGTCGCTTTGGGCCCAAGTGTGAGAGGCACATCTATATCTCTCTTGGAGACGTTGCAATCAATCCATGTGCCCACCTCCTAATGCTAATGCTTCTACCCAATATAGTTTGCATTGTAGTACTTAGGCTGGATCTTCGCTTTTAATTTGATGGGAACCTATTTCTTCTCCAGAATGGCCCTGATGACATTGTCGTAGGGGAGGGCAAATTGGTGCATATCATGGATGATGGTGTTCCCAGGGTCAACTACCTTCTTCTCTGCAAATTTGTAGTACATGATGGTCTCGTTGCTCATGCACTCCCTAGGATGTCCGGCCGAGATCAGTACTTGTACAATTACACTGAACATCATTCTCTCCTTAATGTCACAAAAACCAAGATTGATTTGCCTCAGTTGGATGAGCCCATTTCCCACTTCAATTTTGAAGTACTTCTCCACCATCTGATTGGGGTTAAGTGCCCCAAATGGATCATTCTCATCGACCCGTGGAGGCCAATTATCCCGGCAGTACACCTGTAGATGCTCAACCTTCGGATGATCCTCCCCATATATTGTGCACCCAATCACCTGATTGATAAACTCTTTCACCATCTCCACGTCCATCCGATTCACTCTTGTAATGTAGATGGTCATCGATTCCCTTGTGATATTGGCGTAGAACTCCTCGACATCTATATCATACATCAGCTTATCCAAGCTTATCAAACCATCCATTCCTAACGGTTTGAAGGGTTCAAGGAAAAACATCGAGGTGAAGTCGTTCCACATCCTTGGGCTTCATATGTGTACATGTGTGTGTGCCGAATTGAGATCAGGTGAGAACACTTCCTTAACGTAAGAAAACTCACTT
Organism: Rubia yunnanensis; assembly: GCA_037428765.1. Lineage (NCBI taxonomy): Eukaryota > Viridiplantae > Streptophyta > Magnoliopsida > Gentianales > Rubiaceae > Rubia > Rubia yunnanensis. The sequence goes on from CM075064.1 coordinate 81,952,785, forward strand.
AAAAGAGAACATATCTGGATCTTCAATCATCTAATCCTATGGCTCCAACTGAATGGGGCCCTCTAAGTTGTTGGAATTCGTTGGTTATGGGCTGAAAACCTCTAGCCATACTCTTCAGTTGCGGTTTCAGGTCCTTCTTGATGCCAGTTCTGACGAATTCCACAGTTTTGAAGATGTGCTACGACTCTACGGGCTATGAATCAAGCCTCCCAATGGTTCAAGATACCATGTATTCCAAACTCCACAGGTAATCAGAGGTACCTTTACTCTACACTTTGCCTTTTGCTTTATTTTTTCATGTTGAATTTCTCTACTCCCTCCATCCTGGATTAAACTGCACACTTTACTATTTGACACTTTTCACTGTTGAACTTTGACAACATATTTAAATAGCTATGTAAGTAATAATATTATCATATGTTATATTGTTGGATTCGTCATAAAAAGTAGTTTCTAAAAAGTAATTTTTTGTTTGCCGATATTATACGTAGTTAAACATATGAACGGACAAACATGTTTCTTGATAACCGTGAAAAAGATTCTATGCAATTTAATCTGGGACGAAGGGAGTAATGGTTTTTTAATTAACTGATGCTACTGTGGACGACTCTGCATGGGGAACCGACGAAGATTTCACAAGAGAAACGCTTTCTGGCCTGAACCCTGTCATCATCGGGAAGCTCAGGGTACTTGTTTTCAGAAATATACATATATTAACCCAAATAACTGGGTTCTTAGAGTATAACTCATAGGTTCTTCAATCGTTTCTTGTAAGGGCTTCCGATGTAACTAATAGATGTTTCTTTTATAACATACATGTTCTACAAAAATAACTTGGTGCTTAGAGTATAATTCATAAGTGCTTCAATTGTACTTGTAAGTGCTTCTAATGTAATGTGTCTTTCATAACTTATGTACTATAAAAAATAGTTTGGTGGTTAGAATACAACACGTAGGTGCTCCAACCATTTCTTGTAAGCGCTTCAAATGTAGCATGTATGTGATTCTTTTCTAACTTGTACGTACTATGAAAACAACTTGGTTTTTAGAGTATAACTTAAAGGTGCTTCAATCGTTTCTTGTAAGTGCTTCAAATGTTACTTATAGGTGTTTCTTTTAATTCTTACAAGCTGATGTGCCCATTTTATACGGTATATTAGGGTTTTTGGGATTAACTTTTGTACACTTTTGTGCTCTAAATGTTATATTTTACCTTGAAATTATCTAAGGAGGGTTAAAAATGACTTTTACATTTTTATCACTTTTTAGAGAATTTTTTGTGACAAGGTAATTTGTTTGAAGACTTTGAAAACTTTGAAGACTTTGAAGAATATCTTTTAAGATTTGAAGACTTGGATTTGAGCTTTTTTGAAGACATGAAGAAGTGTAGAAGTGGAGAGAAGAGAAGGATGTGAGATATAAAAGAGAAAGAAGAAAAAATGCTGAAATTTGCGTCTGTCGCAAGTCGTCGCAACTCGCGATGGTTCGTCTCGAGCATGTCACATCTCGCGATGGACGGGTGGTCTGAATTTCTTCTTGATTTTTGTGCTATGAATACTCCCCTTATCTTCTCCTCTTCAGCAGCTTTTGCCCAGCTCCTTCTTCTGCATTTTTGGGCTTAGAAACCCTAGGTTTTCTCCTCTTTATTTTCTTAGTTTTTGTAGTTTAATTATGTCTTTTAGTTCTCTAGCTTAGTTTTATCTTGGGAGCAAAGGATTGAAGCTTCCATTTCTATGTAGTAAGAACCATTATATCTATCTATTTGGTGCTTTTGCTATTGTGCATTTATTGAGCTTTGAATGTTAATTGTTAATTGCATTGATGTTGTTGGGAGCTTGAGTATATGAATTGCTTGCATGATTTCTTGTTAGGGTTGGGAGAAAGTAGCTAACTCTCCCCTCTTTTAATGTGGAATCCAAGAGCATGAGTTAGAGCTTCTTAAATGATGTTGTCGTGTTGATAATTGCTAGATGAATGTGATGATATCAAATTCGTTGTCATGTTTATTTTAGGTAGCAAATGAGAGAGGTCTTTGAATGTCGATCGTTCTTGACTAATCTTGTGCAAATGCATGAATTAGTTAAATGCTTAGACACGGTGTAGTGTTTATAAGTGTTGCTAAGCTTGTTGATTCTTCGTGCTAAATGCCATCAATGGGATACCCTTAGTAATAAGGGAGTCATTGGTGAGGTTTGACAAGAGATGTCGAATTCACTCTTGCAAACTACTATCTAAGAAGGATAGAAGATTTATCTTCACAACAAGTAGTTGAAGTAGTGAATAGATTGTTTCACTCTATCTTGAATCCTTTGTTATTTAGCATTTATGTATTCTTGATGCAATGTTTCACTTCACTTATGTCATATGTTGTTTGAGAATAGGAAGTGTTTTTGTGATTGAAGTGTTAGGGTGTTAGGAAAGTGACGAATTCCTTAGCTCCTTTGCATGAAAATCTATGAACATGAACTTAGAACTTCTTGTGCATAATGTGTTGTGATTCTTGGTAGATGGGTATGTTAATGTTAAGCCAAGTAACGAATGTGATAGAATGAGTGAATGGTTCAATGATCTACATTAGGTTTGGAAGTGGATATCCATTGCCCCCAAGGCTTTATCTTTGTAGTTTTAAAACCCCTTTTCCTTAGTTTTGTTTGATGATTAGCCTAGTTACTTAACCTTGCTAGTTATCTTGTCTTTTTAATTTCATAACTTAGGACAACCAACCAACCAACCAACCCCCCCCCCCCCCATTTACATGCTTTTATATGTATGTACATATATCTATTCCTAGCCTAATATCAACCTTTTGTGCCTAAACTCTTAGGAAGATCCCTCTTCTTCGTGGATGACCCCGACTTGCCGCTATCTACTTAGTTGTAGATAGTAAGCATTTAGGGCTTATAAATATTTACTTTGAGAGGTACGGCGACGACCTCCCAAATTTTGGCGCCGCTGCCAGGGAAGAGGCGTTTATTTTTAAGTGTTTAGGTGTATTTGGTTGCACATTAGCTAGTTGTTTTTATTTTCCACTCCTTGGTGGTTATTTTTGTTTGGAGTAGGTATTTCTTGAGTTCTTGGTGAGTTTTTATCTAGAACACTTGCAATATGATTTCGGACTTTTGAAAAAATAAATCTTTTAAAAATGGAGCATCTCACCTTGAGGGAACTCATGATGAGAATATAGGCTCAACGAGCAAGGTTTTGTAGGATGTGTCATTCCGACCATCCTACCGAGTCTTGCTATTTGTTATGGGAAGAGCACTATGAGGGAGAAAGAACCCTTGGTTTCCAAAACCAAGGATATTATGAAGAGTGCTACCAAGAGGTAGGCGATGTTGGTTTTCAAGGGTGAGATGCTAAAGAATGGTATCAATACCACAATTGTTACAATCCAGAATGGAGTGGTAGTCTGGATTGGTGGTATGATAATGAGCCAAAAAACCAACAATACGAGCAAAATAGTTGGCCATCACCACATTATTTCGTACCCCAAAACCAAGCCCAACAAGGAAGTTCAAGTTTGACACATGAGGAAGTCATGAATACAATAGCAAACTTTAACTACTTTACTAGTGAGGAGCCAGACACTCAGCTCTCCTGTAGTGTTGAGGCTATTGAGGGGCATGTGAGGAGTATATAGGAAGCGTTGGCCCGAATGGAAGCTCGTGGTTCCGAAAATACACCATCCCAAATCGAACTCGAGGATTCGGTGAGTGAAGTCACCATGGAAAATGATTTTGAGTTCGAAGGGGATGAGGAGTTGGTAGTTGAGGATAGAAAAATGTTAGCACCATCACCCCTTCTCCCACCTAGTGAACCAACTCTACCATTTTTGGAAGTTTTGAGGGTGATGAGAGAGGAGCCAAAAGATTATCCCAAGCCTCCTAACCACTCAACTACCTTCAAACCTTCTCCACCTCAACAAAACTTTCCTCTTGAAAGTTTTGTACCCCCACCTCTCTACTTTTTGAAGCTCATGGTGAAGGTGTTCAAGCCTTCACCATATGGATAACATTAGGGTCACGCCGACAACCTTAAATATACGGAGCTTTGTCGTGCCAACGATGTAAATAAATTTGGCCTTTGTTTTAGTTTTTGTTGTTTAGTTTTTGTTATTTAGTCTTTTTCTTTTTATTGTGTGTTTCTCTATGATTTTGTAGCAAAGTGTAGTGTATTGCATTGGAGGATATGAAGGAATAAGATCCGTAAGAGAGGGAAAAGAGCTTGGTAAGAAAAAAAATTTTCCAAGTGCTGGGAAACCCTATCGTCACGAGTTGCGATGGCCTCGTCGCGAGTCGTGACGAACAGGGGATCAAAATCCATTCCCAGCACCAGCTTTCCGCGAGCCGCGATGGCGTCGCGACGGGGAGGTCGCGAGTCATGACGAGATCAGAACTTGTGTGCTAAATATCTGCTCCCGGCACCAACATTCCGCGAGCCGCGATGGACCATCACAAGTCACGATGAGACCGTCGCGAGTCGCGATGAGACCGTCGCGAGTCGCGATGAGACCGTCGCGAGTCGCGATGAGACCGTCGCGAGTCGCGATGAGACCGTCGCGAGTCGCGATGAGACCGTCGCGAGTCGCGATGAGACCGTCGCGAGTCGCGACCAAGCCTTCCCTACCCATCGCGAGTCGCGATGGATCCATCGCAAGTCGCGACGGCGTGCTGCTCAATTTTACTTGAACCTTCAAATCTTCTCCACTTCGCCTCCTCTCACCATTTCACCTCCGATCATTCCTCCACCATCCTACGTATATCGACATATGAACATTCTTGCATCTTTATAGTACCTTTGTTGATTGCAGTATGCCGACTATATCATTGTGACTGTAATTGCATATCCTATAATGATGCTTGTATATGTGCCGATATATGTTGGATATTTTTAATGGATAATCTTGTAGTGGTGGTTGCAGGGTGGATTGGTTGTTCTTCGAGAATACTATGGTTATTAATTCTCTATGCTAAACCTAGTATTACAAATTCTTATGTACTTGTGAGTTTGATGTTGTTCTCTGTGGTGTAGTCTTGATCAAATGGCGCCAAGGAGGCAATGTTTTGCTCTAAGGGTGAGTTCGTCTACGGCATTTTGGCTCCCCTTTCGGGCCTGACACCAATGGCGGGACTGAGTCTATACAAGTGCATGGGATTGCGCCATATCACCGGCGACTACGTGGATAAATGAGTGTCACTCTACCTCTTGCCTTGAATTTTTATTGTTCTTGCCTTACATGTTTACATTGAGGGTACTGTAATGTTTTAAGTGTGGGGAGGGGTTAGAGGACTCAATGCATGTTAGCTTGTTTGAAATGCTTTTTGCTACTTTTGATTAGAAAAACATGAAAAAAAAAATTAAAAAATAGAAAAATAGAAAATGAAAAAAAATAAATAAAACCCGCTAAGTTAAAAACCCGAGAGGGCAACTTAGGCAACATTGGGGGCCCGGATAGGTCGAAAACCCAAAAGGACGGCCTAGGAAAAAATGAGCGGCTACAATGTACGGAAAAAAGTGAGATGTGAGCCGAAGAAACATGATGTGTGGCTAGGATGAAAACTCGAAAGAGCTCCTAGGCAAAATGTGAGAAAGCGAGAGAAATTGAAAAATGTTATGATTTCACTCATTTGTCGGCGTTGGAGTCATAAGGTTGCGGTTATCATACGGATGGATCGGGTAGCTCACCATCTAGAGATCTCTTGGGATTGGGTAACTTAGCGGGTTAGGAAACGGAGTATGGTTATGAAATTCTTGATCCCTTTATACTTCGATTTTGGTTGATATATTGGCATTAGGTGAAGCATGTGTTTGAACCTCCTATATGGTTTTAGCTTCATTTTATGTCATTGGATTTTGGTTGATATATTGGCATTAAGTGAAGTATGTGCTTAAACCTCTTAAATGGTTTTAACTTCATTTTGTGTCATTGGACTTTGGGAATATCAATTCGGGACTTTGAAACATTTTTATTGGTAGTGAATTGATAAGTGGTAGGTTTGGTTAGATTTAGGATTGGGGTTGTGTGTGTGAAAAATTCTCATGTGAGCTTTGATTTTGGGATTCATGATATTGAGAGTTTTTGTGAGGCTTTGATTGGGGGAATATTAGTTTAGGATATGGACATATGAATTCATCTGTGTGCTTGAATCTTTTCTTACTCGAGGGCGAGTAAGGTTTAAGTGCGCGGAGGTTTGATGTTCCCATTTTATACGGTTATATTAGGGCTTTTGGGATTAACTTTTGTACACTTTTGTGCTCTAAATGTGATATTTTACCTTGAAATTATCTAAGGATGGTCAAAAATGACTTTTACGTTTTTATCACTTTTTAGAGAATTTTGTGTGACAAGGTAATTTGTTTGAAGACTTTGAAAACTTTGAAGACTTTGAAGAATATCTTTGAAGATTTGAAGACTTGGATTTGAGCTTTATGACGACATGAAGAAGTGGAGAAGTGGAGAGAAGAGAAGGATATGAGATATAAAAGAGAAAGAAGAAAAAATGCTGAAATTTGCGTCTGTCGTAAGCCGTCGCGACTCGCGATGGTTGGTCGCAAGCACGTCGCGACTCGCGATGGTTCATCGCGAGCACGTCACAACTCGCAATGGACGGGTGGTCTGAATTTCTTCTTGATTTTTGTGCTATGAATACTCCCCTTATCTTCTCCTCTTCAGTAGCTTTTGCCCAGCTCCTTCTTCTGCGTTTTAAGGCTTAGAAACCCTAGGTTTTCTCCTCTTTATTTTCTTAGTTTTTTTAGTTTAATTATGTCTTTTAGTTCTCTAGCTTAGTTTTATCTTGGGAGCAAAGGATTGAAGCTTCCATTTCTATGTAGTAAGAACCATTATATCTATCTATTTGGTGTTTTTGCTATTGTGCATTTATTGAGCTTTGAATGTTAATTGTTAATTGCATTGATGTTGTTGGGAGCTTGAGTATATGAATTTCTTGCATGATTTCTTGTTAGGGTTGGGAGAAAGTAGCTAATTCTCCCCTCTTTTAATGTGGAATCCAAGAGCATGAGTTAGAGCTTCTTAAATGATATTGGCGTGTTGATAATTGCTAGATGAATGTGATGATGTCAAATTCGTTGTCATGTTTATTTTAGGTAGCAAATGATAGAGGTCTATGAATGTCGATCGTTCTTGACTAATCTTGTGTAAATGCATGAATTGGTTAAATGCTTAGACACGGTGTAGTGTTTATAAGTGTTGCTAAGCTTGTTGATTCTTCGTGCTAAATGCCATCAATGGGATACTCTTAGTAATAAGGGAGTCATTGGTGAGGTTTGACCAGAGATGTCGAATTCACTCTTGCAAACTACTATCTAAGAAGGATAGAAGATTTATCTTCACAACAAGTAGTTGAAGTAGTGAATAGATTGTTTCACTCGATCTTGAATCCTTTGTTATTTAGCATTTATGTATTCTTGATGCTATATTTCACTTCACTTATGTCATATGTTGTTTGAGAATAGGAAGTGTTTTAATGATTGAAATGTTAGGGTGTTAGGAAAGTGACGAATTCCTTATCTCCTTTGCATGAAAATCTATGAGCATGAACTTAGAACTTCTTGTGCATAATGTGTTGTAATTCTTGCTAGATGGGTATGTTAATGTTAAGCCAAGTAGCGACTGTGATAGAATGAGTGAATGGTTCAATGATCTACATGAGGTTTGGAAGTGGATATCCATTGCCCCCAAGGCTTTATCTTTGTAGTTTTAAAACCCCTTTTCCTTAGTTTTGTTTGATGATTAGCCTAGTTACTTAACCTTGCTAGTTATCTTGTCTTTTTAATTTCATAACTTAGGACAACCAACCAACCAACCCCCCCCCCCCCCCATTTACATGTTTTTATATGTATGTACATATATCTATTACTAGCCTAATATCAACCTTTTGTGCCTAAACACTTAGGAAGATCCCTCTTCTTCGTGGACGACCCCGACTTGCCGCTATCTACTTAGTTGTAGATAGTAAGCATTTAGGGCTTATAAATATTAACTTTGAGAGGTACGGCGACGAACTCCCAAATTTGTTGGTTATGGGCTGAAAACCTCTAGCCATACTCTTTAGTTGCTGTTTCAGGTCCTTCTTGATACCAGTTCTGACGAATTCCACAGTTTTGAAGATGTGCTACGACTCTACGGGCTATGAATCAAGCCTCCCAATGGTTCAAGATACCATGTATTCCAAACTCCACAGGTCATCAGAGGTACCTTTACTCTACACTTTGCCTTTTGCTTTATTTTTTCATGTTGAATTTCTCTACTCCCTCCATCCTGGATTAAACTGCACACTTTACTATTTGACACTTTTCACTGTTGAACTTTGACAACATATTTAAATAGCTATGTAAGCAATAATATTATCATATGTTATATTGTTGGATTCGTCATAAAAAGTAGTTTCTAAAAAGTAATTTTTTGTTTGCCGATATTATACGTAGTTAAACATATGAATGGACAAACATGTTTCTTGATAACCGTGAAAAAGATTCTATGCAATTTAATCTGGGATGGAGGGAGTAATGGTTTATTAATTAACTAATGCTACAGAGGACGTCTCTGCATGGGGAACCGACGAAGATTTCATAAGAGAAATGCTTTCTGGCCTGAACCCTGTCATCATCAGGAAGCTCAAGGTACTTGTTTTCAGAAGTACACATATATTGACCCAAATAATTGGGTTCTTAGAATATAACTCGTAGGTTCTTCAATCGTTTCTTGTAAGGGCTTCCGATGTAACTAATAGATGTTTCGTTTATAACTTACATGTTCTACGAAAATAACTTGGTGCTTAGAGTATAATTCATAAGTGCTTCAATTGTACTTGTAAGTGCTTCTAATGTATTGTTTCTTTCATAACTTATGTACTATAATAATAGTTTGGTGGTTAGAGTACAACTCGTAGGTGCTCCAACCATTTCTTGTAAGTGCTTCAAATGTAGCATGTATGTGATTCTTTTCTAACTTGTATGTACTATGAAAAAAACTTGGTTTTTAGAGTATAACTTAAAGGTGCTTCAATCATTTCTTGTAAGTGCTTCAAATGTTACTTATAGGTGTTTCTTTTAATTCTCACGAGCGCTACAAAAATTTGGTTCTTAGAGTATACCTCAAAGGTGTTTCAATCATCACTTGTAAGTGCTTGAAATGAAACTTATAGGTGTTTCTTTTAATTATGCGCTACAAAAAAATAACTTGGTGCATCAACTATAACTTAAAGGTGCATAGACTATAACTCAAAGGTGCTTCAGTGATTCCTTGTAAGTGCTTCAAATGTAACATGTAGGTGATTCTATAAAAACAACTTGATTATGAGAGTAAAACACGTAGGTGCTTCAATTATTGCTTGTAAGGGCTTCAAATGTAGTTATAGGTGCTTCCACTACTGGAAAACAGGTACATATGACCGGTAAAAAAATACTATTTTAGGATACTGGTGCAAAAGTAGGCAATTGCACTGGTATAAATCATGTTAACAAAAATAACGGTGCAACTGAATACATACGCATCGGTGTAATATCAACCGATGTAGATGTTCCTAGTTTTCACACCGGCTATATGTACAAAGGTCGTAAAGACCGGTGCTATTATTCACAATTACACCGGTATATGTATACTGGTGTATTGGCGTGGAGCAATTTAATAATTTTGGTGCCAAAATTATTTTTTGTCAATTACCGGTGTAAAATATTTTTTAATAAAGAGGGAAAATGGTAGAATTTCTACACCAGTCCATGTTATACTGGTGTAAAATTATTCTCAAAGACACAAATTATAGTCCAAAAAATTGTATGATTAGGAGCTATGGAGGTTCCCCATATATTTTTTGGGTAATAGTGCAATTTTGGAAAATATAGTGCAAACATTCACTGTTGGTTTTACAGGTCCTTCCTTCCACCCGTAGCATCTACAAATGCATGAACGTGATCGTAATGTATTAAATTGCATATATGTATTGCCAATTTTAAATTTTGACGCTTCCAAGATTCTTGGAAGAACTAAAGTACTAAAAGTAAAAAGATTACTCGTTAATCGAAATTGAAATCCGATCAAGGTGGATGGTACCCCAAACATCCATTTTGTATTTCCAAGTTTCACATGTGGGGAAATGAACGGGTTCGGACCCTATAGTTAGTTTGGGAGATATTCAGATTACACATTGAAACTATGAAATAAACCTTTGTCGTTTACTCTATAATACGTACTAGCGCTTTCGGTCAATTCACCACCTAGACACAATTATGTTGCAATTATGATTTTAGCCTAGAATATTAAATTTGGTTATTAATATAGTTTCTCAGCGTGTCGTAATTGCATGTCACCTTTAGGGGACCTAATCGCAAGAAACAAATATAATCAATTTTACGGGTTCGTACTTACCTAGGAGGTACAGAAACATACTTATTAAGTATGGCTCATCATAAAATCATATTTGGCCCCATGGAATAGTGGTCGACGAGGTGAATCAAAATGTTTGAGGTCAAAATCCAAATTAAAAAAATTAAAATGGTTAATATTGTCAACGTACGGGGCCCATGCTTAGTCAAAATTAGCATGAAACAACTAGTACGATGTCTAATTACATAAATTAAGCGTCAGTTTTACTAATTGGAGTTGCTACTAAAATATGCGGGAGGAAAATGAAAGAGTATGAAAATTTTTATTTTAGACAAGTGCATTTAGCACCGGTAATTTGAAATATATAGCGGTGTATAAATCAAATTTTCTTTGGCGCGCACTGAAATTATTTTAATTTTTTTTCCAAAGGCAGGAAAACTTTACACCCACATGGGTACAAATTGCATCGGTATATATACTGGTGCTCAATACTTAGTAAAAAAAATTAAAACTTGCTCTTGGTTTGATCATTTTTGGAACATGAAATTATTTAAATAGGCGCGCACAATTGCTTTTTTTTAGTTTTTTACACCGGTACACTTACCTTTTATAGCAGTGCAGAACACTTAGAAAATATTTGATCAAGTTACTCTCGGGTTAGGAAAATTTTCATTTAAAGCGGCTGTGAGCACCTTATGGTAAATTTTTACACAGGCCCTGATCCTTTTTGCTCTTAGAAAAAATCTCGCAGATTTGCTCTCGGGTTCCAAAAAGAAAGAAAAAAAGTCATTTAAAGCAGCCATAAGCAACTGCTTTACAAATACATTTACAATAGTATTGTCTAACTCATACCGGTGCAAATAGGGTACTTTTAAAAAAATAAAAAATTCCAACTTGGTTTCATCTAAATCATTCAATTTTTTTATTGATTTAACCTCAACCATTAAAACTTATTGCTATATATATATATATAAAAAAAAATCTGAAACCCTAATTCTATTCCCACCTCATCATCCCTCCCTCTCTTCACCACCATACACTCTCTCTACCTGCATTGCCATGCCCTGACAACCGCCTTCTCTACCCAACCCTGGTGACCTCCACCCTCTGGGGTTTCGCCGTCTCCGGCCAGGTCAACTCTAGGGAGGAAGTTCTTCAAGCAGCCCTTCCCGCTTCCTTCTCCGGCACAAGAGTGAGCATCCTTTAAAACCCTAAGCGCGCAAATTTTTTGAGCATTGAAAAATTTGAGTGGAAGTAAGTGGCTGGGAAAAGCTTTTTTTTTTTTGTTTGAATAATGAGATGGTTTACTTGAGGGATCTGGTATATATGTGGAGATTTTCCCTAAATGTACGCTATGCAATTCCTCCAAAATATTTTCAGCCAACTTAATATTAATTGTTCAGACGATGATTGGCTTGAGTTTGATGATATTCTGTGTGTTATAAAATTTCTTCTTTTCAGTTTGGATTGTGATTGATCTGTGCATGATAGTTTGGATTCTTTTCAGTTAAAAGTTTCCAGTAGAGGTCTTTGAACTACCATAAGGATTTTCAATGAGTAAAGTTACTAATGAATATACGTAGCCCTAGTTATTCACATGAATGGTAATGAAGCAAGAGGGAAAAGTGATGGTTGTGCCTAAGATTAATCAATATTTGTAAAGTTTTGAATCTATTATGAATTCTCTCAAGGAAATGTGAGAATTGGTTAAGATCTGGCATATTGGGAATTTGAGACAAATGGAAAAATGCATTCTCTGTAATTTTGAATTATAAAGTACTCCTAGAATTGAGCAGGAAATATTGCAAAAGTTTCATCCCAACGTTTTTTTTCTAATTGGGTGATGCAAGTATCAGTGATGCTGGTACAAAAGCCATAGGCGGTAGACTGCTCTATCTCTAGCCACTAAATGCATCATACTGCAGGAAGTTAACCGACAAGGGGTTGTCTGCTGTTGCTCAAGGGTGTCGTTACCTAAGGATCTTGCATCTTGCTGGCTGTTGATTTGTTTCAGATACTATGTTAATGGCTCTCTCTTTGAACTGCACTAACCTAGAAGAATTGGGTTTGTAAGGATGCTCATCTATAACTGATTCTGGCCTTGCCATTCTTGTAGAAGAATTGGGTTTGCAAAGATGTGCCTAATGTGAAGAAGCTTAGGAACAAAAGGCCGTATGTCATGATTGCGTATTATGTTCTCCTATGGTTCGCTGCTCTTCTATGGTTCGCTGCTCTTCTCAATATCGCCTGGTCTTCTCCTCAGGTATCCTAACTCCTAAGCTTGCGCATGTTTTCTGTGTGTGTTGAAATTGTTATGCTAGTTTGTTGTTGTAATCACTTAACTGAGAAGCTATAGAATACAGTGGTATTTGCAACTGAATGTTGTCTCGTACGTTTGATCCTAAATAGTTAATAATGTGCATATGAGTTGTTGATATATAATAAATACTATCTTCTTATGACAACTCATTTTTTATCAGGTCATTCATTTATAAGTTTGTAGTCGACATCTGTTTAATTATGTTTGTAGTCTGGATATATTTTTTGTGTGGGGATTTAGACTAACTCCTCTTAATTTTATATCAACGTGTTACTCCATTAAATTTTGTCAAGCAAGCTTTTAATGAACTTGGAGTGTTGACATTTTCAGTAAGTATGGTGGATATGGAGATCAAGACAGAAGCAAGTCTCTGACTTTCTCGAATACTGCTTGCTATGAAGCAATTTACGTTTTGTAATCGATATAGCTACCTTGGTTATAAGCACTCTATTATATTAGTGTAGATTAATATGAGTTAGTTTTAGCTACCTTAGTTGAATAGTAGCGTTTAGTATTCATTGAATTCAATTCACGTTTTTAAAAATATTTTAGTGCATTTTTAGTGTTCTAATAAATATTTTGATTTCAAAATTTTTAATTAAAAATGAGCACTTGTAAAACTGGGGCTCATTTTTTAATTGATCACCAGGGGCAATTGCACCAGTAAAACCCCCACAACCTTTTTAAAAGTTCTGCATTGATTGCAAATACCGGAGCATACAACATTTTTACACCGGTTGATATTACCGGTTAAAATTAGTAACATTTTTACACCGTTATACTTATGCACCGGCATTTTTGGGGGCCAAATTACCGTGCTATTGGGGTATATTACCGGTGTTATTGCCCCTGTTCTGCAGTAGTGTTCTTTTTATAACTTGTGAGATTTATAAAAACAACTTGATTCTTAAAGTACAACTCGTTGTTGTTTCTATTATTTTCTGTAAGTGCTTTAAATGCAACATTTAGGTGATTCTTTTATAACTTGTGGGATTTATAAAGACAACTTAATTCTTAAAGTACAATACGTACGCAGGTGCTTAAATCATCACTAATAAGTGCTTCAAATGTAGGTTGTAGGTGTTTTTTTTATAACTTGTGTGTTCTACGAAAACTTGTTTTTACTTAGAGTATAACTTGTAGGTGATTCAACTATAGCTTAAAATGATAAATACGGAATACAATGCGTGTTAGCAATTAATTAATCCATAATTGATAAAATAAATTGGACCTTAATCAATGTGCCAACTTGTTTAGATCTGTTATTGATAAAATAGGGGTAGGGTTCACGAAAACTAATGCTTGGATGAATTACTATTTAAGGAGGATATAAGGCTGCTACTTGAGGATGGAATGGGACAGTGAATATTAATAACGCGTGGAAGCAAGCTTGCCGCTGGATGCTCCATGACTGATATGATTTTAATGCTTTAGATTTGTTCTCACACAAGTGAGTGTTCTCACCTAAATGAAAATTTTCATCTGATCTCACCCCTATATATGCCTATATATATGCCTATATATATTGAGTTAAAAATATATCTTTGTACCATTTGAAATCAGTTAAAGTAGGACATCTTAAATTGGTTAAACATATCTTTGAACTCTCTAAAGCTTCTGCAGGATTTCCTACAAAATACATTGAAATAGTGTATAATAAAAATGCTGATCCATCTGGGACCATGACAAATTGAATGTTGTTATCTTCTCCTTGAGCTTCTTCTGACTCATGGTTCATTATTGCTTGTTTATCTTGTAAAGTGAGATAATTATCCCACCATCCTTTTAATTGTCCTGTAAATCCTGTTACTAATAACATGACTATATTTGGTTCTGTTGGAGTTATGGTTGCTTTATAAGCTACCCTAGCCATTCTCATCTCTTGTAATAAATTTAATATTTGATATTCTGATAATCCATCTATGTTCCATTGATATATTGATGAACCATCATAGCTTTTGAATGAATGAAGATTTTCTTCATATTGAAGGTCTGGTGGAGTTGGTTTTGGATCATAGGCTTTTGTATCATGTTTTCTCCAATTTAATTTATTAATATGTATATCAGGTTTTTCTTCTATTTGTTCTTGGAACTGATGTTCTATTGCATTTATTTGTTTTTCAAAATCATTTTCTGATTCTACTTCTGTATTCTCTAAATAAGAACTAGTTGAATCATCTGTGTCTATTGGATTTACCTCAGATATAACTCCTATCTGTTTAGAATTACTTGGTTTATCAGATGGTCTGAGTGATAATGATTCCTCTATTTTCTTTGAAAATGGAGATACTTGAAAATGGGGTTTAGAAAATGAATTTTGGAATATTTCTGTCTTATTACTTAATTTAAAATCTAATTTAGTGGGAATAAAATCAACTTGATTTGCCATAGTATGTAATAATTGATTGGAATAATTGTTCTGTTGATATATCTTTTTGATGTCTTCTAAAATTATTGGATCTGTATCATTTCCTGGTCTTCCTGTTTTGAATGGAGAAGCTACTACTATGGTCTCCTCAGTGGTAATATGTACTGATTGGAGTGGTGGATGAATAGAACTAACTACTGTATCATTTGGTAATTTCCATTTTTTGTAAAGATTGGACTGTACATTTATAACTGGAATTTCTGTAAAATTATCTTTTCTTATTAATTGTTCCTTTTTGAAATAATATCCTAGCCACATAAAAAACTTCATTTAAACTTAGTTTTTCAAACCAAATTCTATTTGTAATATTTTCTGTAGTGTAATAATCATTATTTAAATATACTTTATCTATTGTAAATTCATTATTATTCATCATATTAATTTCAGATTGTCTCATTTGACTAAGTGTTGGAGAACCTATTGAAGAATTAGTATCTAGAATTATTTCTGGTAAAGGGGAAGAGTATCTTTTTTTTGTTTCCTGTAAATATGTTGGAATATCAGATGTTGAATGTCTATGAGTTCTATAACTATCTATACTTGAATACCTAGAAGATTGTTCTGAATAAAATCTACTAGACATGGATTTGTTAAATTTTATTAGTATTTTTCCATCAGTTTGTTCTTCTATTTCTGATGGTTCTGTTATTCTGACATTTCTTTGAATACCTAATGGTCTTTCTGCTAGTATTTCTGCTGGAATAGTTATCTCATTTCATTTTAATAATTTAGGTGTCTCTATTGAAATATTATCTGAATTGGTTGTCACATATACTGATTCATCTTTTTCTGTTGGATTTAATCTTAAAGCTGTTGGAATCATGGATTGCATTAATTTGAAATACACTCTATAAATTAGTACAAAATGTTCTGTATCATTTACAATCCTATCTTGTTTTAATTGAATATCTAATTTTAGTGAGTCCATAATATGTGGATCTGTTAAACTAACTGAGTAATTTGGAATACAATCAAATCTAATTGTTCCATTACAAATATTAGTTTGTACCATTGCTAATATTGAATCTTTGTATCTTATTAATCTATCATCTCTTAATGCCATGAATATGGGTGTATTTATGCCTAATCTAACTAAAGGATGTAATGCAATTTGTACTAGACCAAAATGCAAAAACTTATAATTTTGTTCTTTATATTTTTGAATAGCCTGTGATGATAGTAATCTAATTGATTGTACTTCTTGATTCATAGGTAATATTTCTTCATGAATCTTAATTGAATATGACTTATTAAATTCTAGTATGCCTTGTTGATAAATTGATTTTAAAGTTTTATTTGGTAAAATTTTTGAATTTCATGACTTTGTAAAATGTTTGAAGAAGATGTAGATCATGTACTAGTAGTACTGGAGCTTCCGAATAAAAATCTTTTTATCCTTTCTCCCATGTTAAACTTATTATTTATTGAGCAGTTTCTGATGTACGAATCACGTTTTGTCTTATCGGGACCACACATATACCACACGTGGACCACCCTTTTACACTCTTTGCGGGCTGACCAACCGATTTACAGGTATAAACACAAATGGTGCTGACCAACGCTAAGACTTACAAGTCCGTAGGTACAGTAAACCTTTCAACTTATAACAATTCTAACACTGCAATAGGGATTAAAAGACTAAGGGACTAAGGATCGTTATAAGTAGCAAGTAAATAAAATATGTAAATAAAATATGCAAATAACAAATATGTCAATAACAAAGTATAACAGTCATAAGATAAGAACAATAAAATACAAAGTTTGCAATTGAATATATTTCTTTATCAGGATGGATTTAGGCTTACAAGGGAAAGGAACTCAAGTATGTACGTTGAGTTTAGATTGAGGAGGTTGTATGAGAGTATACAAGAAAGTGCGATAATTCAAGCGTGCTTTACAAATGAAATGAAATGAAGTACTTATAGGAAAACATTGGAAATCTAGTCTATTACAAATTAGAATCCGAATTTGGGATCCATTGATTTGGATCATTGGAATTGAGTCTTGAAATCTGGGCCTTCCTTTTTCTTGTTGAGTGGGAAGTGGGACCCTCCACTATCTTTTGTCTGTTGGCTGATTGAGTTAGTGGGATGTGGAACCCCACTATTATCTTCTGTCTGGACTGATTGAATTTGGTGGAAGTTGGGATCCACCATTATCCTTTGTCTGCCGATGGAATATGGTGGAAGCTGGGATCCACATGATTGATTGAATCCACTTAATTGAATAATGCTTGCTGTGCTGGAATACTTTAGTGCTTATCCCTTACATTTCATAGGGATCTTGGCTATCTTGGAGATATAATTGATCAGCTGCTTCTTGTTTAACAGCCTGTTGTTGTCTGGCATATGCTCGGTAAAATTCAAGGGTCTTTTCCATTTCTTCATCTGGCTCCTGTTTTGGAATCTGTGGAACTGGATTTGGTTGAATGGGTGTTGGACATAAGAGTTGAGGCTGTGGAATTATACTAGCTGATGGGCCAATTGGTGTTGGACGAGGATTTTGAATAGGGGAAGGAAGTGTTTGTGGAGACATGGGTTTGAATGCTATCTTTAACTTTTAGCCTGTTTGGAAATAATGAGTTACTGCTTTGGAGGAGCAAAACTCGGGTTTGTAATTGATCCACCATTTTATTTTGAATTGTCTAATCATAGAAAGTGGGTAGGAAGGGTGGAATGGTTTTATTTGAAAACTCCAAGCAAATATCCAGGGTACCCTGAAAATAGCATGGAATAAAATTTTCCTTTCATAGGGTTTTCAATGGATGAGTGTTTGCTAGCTAAATTTCTGGAATGTATGGAATCCGTCTAGAATAGGTTGTGGGTATATTTCAATGGAGGGGCCAAATTTGATCCACCAATCTATGAACCAATCTGGGATTTGATTATTGATGTTGAATGGAAATTGATGAACCAAGAATGGGCAAAAGATCTATAAAAGAATGTTCGATACCAAGCCTGGACATAATCAACATAATTGAATCCACTAGGGAAATAATCAACAGAAAATGGAGTATTGGAATGAATATTAGAAAATTGTTGAGGACTGATGATCTGTTTAATATAGACTTTGGAATACTCAATTCTAGTGGGATCCTGTTTATTAGGAACATGTTGAATATCAATGGATTGAGTATCAACAAGAATTAATTCATAAAATTGTTGAGTTTTATGTACGTCATCTGCCATCCATAAGGATGGTGGCAAAAACAAGTTTGAAACAAAAATCTTTAATTGTGGAATATCTGGTTCTGAATTAAAATGGGTAACAACAATGTGCTCAGGATTAGGTTTATCAAAATATGTGGTTGTTGGTTTGGAAGTACTAGTAGATGTTTGTTTGATTGGTATTGGAGTGTGAGCTCTTTTCAGTGGAGTAAAATTGGAAGATACTGTAGGAGTGTTGTTTTGAATGAGTCTAGAATGAGGAGTTTGGGCTATTGTTGAATAAGTGAGTGGAGGAAAGTTTTCTAATGGAATTAATGGAGTAACAGATGGAGTAAGAAGACGTGAATTAGCATAGTCTTTACTAGTCCTGGAATTGGATGATCCTGCTGATGTGGAATCACTTATGGTGTCCTGTGAGGAATTCACGAGTTAGGAAATTTGGAATAAAATTTTCTTTTCCTTTGATGAATTGAATATCAAAATCAAAAACTGATAAAATGGTCTGCCATCTGGCAAAAATCTGTTTTGAAACCAAAATTTTCACATCTTTTTACAAAATATCTTTTGCTGATTTACAATCAATATTTAATAAAAACTTTTTATTGTATAAATCATCTTTAAATTTGAAAATGCATAAAACTATGGATAAAACTTCTTGTTTTACTGTTGAATAATTCTTTTGTACATTAGACCAGATTCCTGAATGATATCTTACAATAGATATTTTTCCTAAATGTTTTTGTTTTAATATACCTCCATATCCTATATTGGATGCATATGTTTCAACTATCATGTATGCTTTTAGATGTGGAATTCCTAAACATGGCAATGACTTAGCTTTTAATTTAATTTCTTTACTAAATTAGTATGTTTATCTGACCATGCAGGGGGATTTGATTTTAATCTTTCATATAAATCTTTACGTATGATCTTAATTTTGAGAAAGAAATCAGAAATATAATTAACACATCCTAAAAATCTTTGTAATTGATTTTTATCTTTGATTTCGTCTGGAAATTTTTCTGCAAATTCAATAGATCTTTGAATGGGTCTAATTTTTCCTAAATGTATGTTGAATCCAAGAAACCTGATGTTCTTTTGGAATAATTTCATTTTAGGTTCAGATATGACCAAACCATTTGCTTTCATTACTTTAAGTAAAACATATATGTGTTTAAAATGACTGTCAATTGTACTGGAATAGACTAACACATCATCAATATATACTATTACAAATGTTGAATAAGGATTAAATATATCATTCATAATTTTTTGGAATTCTGATGGTGCATTCTTTAATCCAAATGGCATAACATTCCACTCATATTGACCGAATGGAACTACAAATGCCGTTTTGTAGTTATCCTTATAATCTATTTGAATTTACCAATATCCTGATTTTAAATCAAATTTTGAAAATACTTTTGCATTTACTAATCTATTAATCAAATCTCTTTTATTTGGAATGGGGTATCTAATCCATTGTAGTACCTTATTCAAAGGTTTATAATTTATTACTAACCTAGGAACTCCTCTTACCTTTTCTGCATTTTTGTTTACATAAAATGCTGAGCAGCTCCATGGAGATTTGTTCTTTCTTATTAATTTCTTATCTAAATGATCTTGAATTTTTTGTTTACATAATTCTAATAATTCTGCATTCATTTTAATAGGTCTTGCTTTAGTAGGAATGTTTTGTTCATTAAAATCATTTTCATATGGTAATGAAACTATATGTTTTTTCCTATCCCAAAATGCATTGGGATGGTTTGAACAAATTTGTATTTTGAATTCTTGTTCTAAATTTCTTATCTTTTCTTTTATCATTTTATTTTCTAATTGTTCTTCTATCTTGGAGTAACTTAATTCTTCTTTTAAGAATAGAATATCTTTTTGTTTTCTATTTAAAATACATATTCTTTTATATATAGAATTAGTTTGTAATAAATGTAATTCTATTTGACTGGGAGGACTTATGAAAGAAAATAATAATTTTTTGCCTAATATTTTTGTACTAATTCCTTATTGAGTCTTTTTGAAAGGAGTTATTTGATATAAAAATGGATTTCCTAATACTGCATCATAAGATACATTTTCTAATATTAAAAATGAATGTTTAATACAATAATCATTATTACTAATATAACCATTGGATAATTTTTTCTTAATAATCATTGGAGTTCCATTTGCTGCTGATAATTGTTCTTTAGTTTTTTCTAAATATTTACTTGGAATTAATCCTGATCTTATGCATGATTGATCTGCTCCGCTATCAATTAGTGCTACTACAGTAATACTAAAATCTTGAACTCCTATTGTTACTAAAGAATACCATTTTCCATATTAAGTTTATTAATAACATTAAAAAATTATTGATTAGATGGAATTTCATTTGAAATAGAAATATTAGAACTACTAGGTTTTCCTAATGATGTTATCTGTAATTCTAATTCTAAATCTTTCTCTTTTAAATTATTTAATTCTGATTTAATATGACTAATTTCATTTTTTTAGTAAAGTAATTTCTTTTCTTAGATCCTGAGTATCTGTTGAAGAAATTATTGATTTTTTCTTTTCTGACTCTGAATATTTTTTAATTGTTTGACTTAGACTAAAAGCTTCTGTTATTTTAGGTTTATTTTCTTCTAGTACTAAATTTTTTAATCTTTGAATATATTCTGTTTTATCTTCAGAATTTCCTATTTTATCTATTATATCTAATAATTCTTTTTTCTTACTATGTGTACTATTTAGCATGTTAATAGTTGGAATTTTACATTGACATATACTATCAGAATCACTAGAAGAATCTGAGTCTGACTCATAACTTGAATGCTCATTATCTGAGTCATCAATTAATATTGTTAATAGCTTATTTCTTAATTATATATCTTCTAATGCATTAATTTTCTTTTCTGTTTTACAGTAATTTGCAGTATGACCAAATTTCTTACACTTGTAACATTGAATATTTTGAATTTTGTTTTGTTTATTAAATTTTCTTTTATACTTTTCCTTTTGAAAAGGTTTTTCTTTCTTATGAAAATGCCTGTTGTATTTATGTTTCTCATAATTTCTAAATTTTTGTCTTTTATGAATTTTATGTTGGGATGAAGGGGGTTTTATTCCTGTTATGCCAAATTGTTGGCAAAAAGATCCCATTTCTTTCTTCTCTGATCCATATTTATTTTGAATTTTTAAATCTTGGCATAATGTTAATGCTTCTTTTCTGACAAAAGCAAATATTTGACCAAATGTTATGTCATTATAATCTATTTTTTCTGTTCCTAATGCTTTACTTAAATTTGTTAGTATCCTTTGGGAAAATAGAGTTGGTAATCCTGTTATAAAGTTTCCTTTCCAAAATGGGGAACTTGGATCTGTTCTTCTAAATACTTGAGTTAAAAATGAAATTATTCATATTAAATCATAATTAAATAATTTAAAAGAGAAAGATTTAGAATTAGAATTGCAGATAACATCATTAGGAAAACCTAGTAGTTCTAATATTTCTATTTCAAATGAAATTCCATCTAATCAACAATTTTTTAACGTTATTAATAAAATTAATATGGAAAAATGGTATTCTTTAGCAACAATAGGAGTTCAAGATTTTAGTATTACTGTAGTAGCACTAATTGATAGCGGAGTAGATCAATCATGCAAAAGATCAGGATTAATTCCAAGTCAATATTTAGAAAAAACTAAAGAACAATTATCAGCAACAAATGGAACTCCAATGATTATTAAGAAAAAATTATCCAATGGTTATATTAGTAATAATGATTATTGTATTAAACATTCATTTTAAATATTAGAAAATGTATCTTATGATCCAGTATTAGGAAATCCATTTTTATATCAAATAACTCCTTTCAAAACGACTCAAGAAGGAATTAGTACAAAAATATTAGGCAAAAAATTATTATTTTCTTTCATAAGTCTTCCCAGTCAAATAGAATTACATTTATTACAAACTAATTCTATATATAAAAGAATATGTATTTTAAATAGAAAACAAAAAGATATTCTATTCTTAAAAGAAGAATTAAGTTACTCCAAGATAGAAGAACAATTAGAAAATAAAATGATAAAAGAAAGGATAAGAAATTTAGAACAAGAATTCAAAATACAAATTTGTTCAAACCATCCCAATGCATTTTGGGATAGGAAAAAACATATAGTTTCATTACCATATGAAAATGATTTTAATGAACAAAACATTCCTACTAAAGCAAGACCTATTGAAATGAATGCAGAATTATTAGAATTATGTAAACAAGAAATTCAAGATCATTTAGATAAGAAATTAATAAGAAAGGGCAAATCTCCATGGAGCTGCTCAGCATTTTATGTAAACAAAAATGCAGAAAAGGAAAGAGGAGTTCCTATGTTAGTAATAAATTATAAACCTTTGAATAAGGTATTACAATGGATTAGATACCCCATTCCAAATAAAAGAGATTTGATTAATAGATTAGTAAATGCAAAAGTATTTTCAAAATTTGATTTAAAATCAAGATATTGGCAAATTCAAATAGATGATAAGGATAAGTACAAAACGGCATTTGTAGTTCCATTCGGTCAATATGAGTGGAATGTTATGCCATTTGGATTAAAGAATGCACTATCAGAATTCCAAAAAATTATGGATGATATATTTAATCCTTATTTAACATTTGTAATAGTATATATTGATGATGTGTTAGTCTACTCCAGTATAATTGATAGTCATTTTAAACACTTATATATTTTACTTAAAGTAATGAAAGCAAATGGTTTGGTCATATCCGAACCTAAAATGAAATTATTCCAAAAGAACATCAGGTTTCTTGGATTCAACATACATTTAGGAAAAATTAGACCCATTCAAAGATCTATTGAATTTGCAGAAAAATTTCCAGATGAAATCAATGACAACAATCAATTACAAAGATTTTTAGGATGTGTTAATTATATTTCTGATTTCTTTCCCAAAATTAAGATCATATGTAGAGATTTATATGAAAGATTAAAATCAAATCCCCCTGCATGATCAAATAAACATACTAATTTAGTAAAGGAAATTAAATTAAAAGCTAAGTCATTGCCATGTTTAGGAATTCCACATCTAAAAGCATGCATGATAGTTGAAACATATGCATCCAATATAGGATATGGAGGTATATTAAAACAAAAACATTTAGGAAAAATATCTATTGTAAGATATCATTCAGGATTCTGGTCTAATGCACAAAAGAATTATTCAACAGTAAAACAAGAAGTTTTATCCATAGTTTTATGCATTTCCAAATTTCAAGATGATTTATACAATAAAATTTTTTTATTAAACATTGATTGTAAATCAGCAAAAGATATTTTGTAAAAAGATGTGAAAATTTTGGTTTCAAAACAGATTTTTGCCAGATGGCAGGCCATTTTATCAGTTTTTGATTTTGATATTCAATTCATCAAAGGAAAAGAAAATTCTATTCCAGATTTCCTAACTCGTGAATTCCTCACAGGACACCATAAGTGATTCCACATCAGCAGGATCATCCAATTCCAGGACTAGTAAAGACTATGCTAATTCACGTCCTCTTACTCCATTTGTTACTCCATTAATTCCATTAGAAAACTTTCCTCCACTCACTTATTCAACAATAGCCCAAACTCCTCATTCTAGACTCATTCAAAACAACACTCCTACAGTATCTTCCAATTTTACTCCACTGAAAGAGCCCACACTCCAATACCAATCCAACAAACATCTACTAGTACTTCCAAACCAACAACCACATATTTTGATAAACCTAATCCTGAGCACATTGTTGTTACCCATTTTAATTCAGAACCAGATATTCCACAATTAAAGATTTTTGTTTCAAACTTGTTTTTGCCATCATCCTTATGGATGGCAGATGACGTACATAAAACTCAACAATTTTATGAATTAATTCTTGTTGATACTCAATCCATTGATATTCAACATGTTCCTAATAAACAGGATCCCACTAGAATTGAGTATTCCAAAGTCTATATTAAACAGATCATCAGTCCTCAACAATTTTCTAATATTCATTCCAATACTCCATTTTCTGTTGATTATTTCCCTAGTGGATTCAATTATGTTGATTATGTCCAGGCTTGGTATCGAACATTCTTTTATAGATCTTTTGACCATTCTTGGTTCATCAATTTCCATTCAACATTCAATAATCAAATCCCAGATTGGTTCATAGATTGGTGGATCAAATTTGGCCCCTCTATTGAAATATACCCACAACCTATTCTAGACGGATTCCATACATTCCAGAAATTTAGCTAGCAAACACTCAGCCATTCAAAACCCTATGAAAGGATAATTTTATTCCATGCTATTTTCAGGGTACCCTGGATATTTGCTTGGAGTTTTCAAATAAAACCATTCCACCCTTCCTACCCACTTTCTCTGATTAGACAATTCAAAATAAAATGGTGGATCAATTACAAACCCAAGTTTTGCTCCTCCAAAGCAGTAACTCATTATTTCCAAACAGGCCAAAAGTTAAAGATAGCATTCAAACCCATGACTCCACAAACACTTCCTTCCCCTATTCAAAATCCTCGTCCAACACCAATTGGCCCATCAGCTAGAATAATTCCACAGCCTCAACTCTTATGTCCAACACAACCAAATCCAATTCCACAGATTCCAAAACAGGAGCCAGATGAAGAAATGGAAAAGGCCCTTGAATTTTATCGAGCATATACCAGACAACAACAGGCTGTTAAACAAGAAGCAGCTGATCAATTATATCTCCAAGATAGCCAAGATCCCTATGAAATGTAAGGGATAAGCACTAAAGTATTCCAGCACAGCAAGCATTATTCAATTAAGTGGATTCAATCAATCACGTGGATCCCAACTTCCACTATATTCCATCAGCAGACAAAGGATAATGGTGGATCCCAGCTTCCACCAAATTCAATCAGTCCAGACAGAAGATAATGGTGGGGTTCCACATCCCACTAACTCAATCAGCCAACAGACAAAAGATAGTGGAGGGTCCCACTTCCCACTCAACAAGAACAAGGAAGGCCCAGATTTCAAGACTCAATTCCAACGATCCAGATCAATGGATCCCAAATTCGGATTCCAATTTGTAATAGACTAGATTTCCAATGTTTTCCTATAAGTACTTCATTCCATTTCATTTGTAAAGCATGCTTGAATTATCGCACTTTCTTGTATACTCTCATACAATCTCCTCAATCTGAACTCAATGTACATACTTGAGTTCCTTTCCCTTGTAAGCCTAAATCCATTCTGATAAAGAAATATATTCAATTGCAAACTTTGTATTTTATTGTTCTTATCTTATTACTGTTATACTCTGTTATTGACATATTTGCTATTTACTTGCTACTTATAACGATCCTCAGTCCCTTTTGGTATATATATATATAAGTGTGTATGTGTGTGCTCGTGCGCGTTATTCACCTATAAAACAAGTTCTTGATACAAGAACAATACCTTCTCCTTCAACTATATATGTGTGTATGTGTGTGCGCGCACTCGCACGCGCGTTATTCGCCTATAAAAACAAGTTCTTGATACAAGAACAATACCTTCTCCTTAGTTGAAGGCAGTTTAACCCAAAACACAACATGTGTGTGTGTGTATATATGTGTGTGTGTGTATATATATAAGTATATATATATGTGTGTGTGTGTGTATAAGAGCAGGGGTAATCCCAAGTAAATATTTAACCAAGACAAACGAAAAATTATTAGCAGCAAATGGTACTTCAATGTCAATTCATAAAAAATTACCAAATGGTTTTATATGCAACAATAATTATTGTATTGAACAACCATTTCTTATCTTAGAGAATACCTCGCACGATGCAGTACTAGGAAATCCATTTTTATACCAAATAACTCCATTTACAATAACTCAATGTGGAATCAACACTAAAATCTTAGGAAGACAATTATTATTCAAGTTTATCAATCCCCCCAGCCAAGTAGAATTACACTTAATACAAACAAATTCTATATATAAAAAAATATGGTTACTAAACAACAAACAAAAAGATATTGTATTTCTAAAAGAAGAATTGAACTATTCAAGAATAGAAAATCAATTAAATACTAAATCAATCCAAGAAACAATAAAAATATTGGAACATAAATTTAAACTCCAAGTTTGTTCAAATCATCCCAATGATTTTTGGGATCGGAAAAAACATATAGTTTCATTACCATATGAGCCTGATTTCAAGGAACAAAATATACCAACTAAAGTTAGACCAATCCAAATGAATGCAGATTTAATAGAATTATGCAAATTAGAAATCCAAAATCATTTAGACAAAAAAGTAATTAGGAAAAGAAAATCTCCTTGGAGTTGTTCCGCGTTTTACGTAAATAAACAAGCTGAAAAAGAAAAGGGAATTCCAAGACTAGTAATAAATTATAAACCATCAAACAAAGTATTAAAATGGATTAAATATCTCATTCCTAATAAAAGAGATTTGATCAATAGATTGGTTAATGCAAACATATAATGCAAACATATTTTCAAAATTTGATTTAAAGTCAGGATACTGGCAGATTTAGATCGATGAAAAAGATAAATACAAAACGGCATTTGTAGTTTCATTCGGACAATATGAATGGAATGCCATGCCCTTTGGATTAAAAAATGCTCCATCATAATTCCAAAAAATTATGAATGATATATTTATTCCCTAGTCCACATTTGTGATAGTATATTTTGATGACATATTGGTCTATTCCAATACTATAGATAGCCATATTAAACATTTAAACACATTACTTCATATCATTAAAAAGATTGGATTAGTCATAGCCGAAGCAAAAATGAAGTTATTCCAAACAAATATAAGGATTGGCCTCATGTTAAGTTACATATTGATATAAACCCAAAGATCCCTTCAGACCAACAGTTCTTCAATACTATTAATAAAATTAATATGGAAAAATGGTACTCTTTAGTTACTATAGGAGTAAAAGACTTTAGTACTCAAGTCATAACATTAATAGATAGTGGGGCTGATACCTCTTGTATAAGAGCAGGGGTAATCCCAAGTAAATATTTAACCAAGACAAACGAAAAATTATTAGCAGCAAATGGTACTCCAATGATACTGTTAACTCGTTCTCCTCATATACTTTATCCATAATTGCCACGTTTAGAGTGTGTATTAGATTGCTTGTGTTAAGCGGTTTGGTCAGCGTCCGGAGCCTGTAAGACGGTTGGTTAGCCTATGAGGTGGTCCACGCAAGGTATAGACGGAGTCCCTGTAAACATAAGCAATACTAGTTCATACAATAAACTAAAAAATTAAAGGATAGTATAAGATGACAGAAAGAGTTAGGAGATTCTTGTTTGGAGAATCAAGTCGTCCAGATAAAATTTCAACTAATATTTTACAATCGCATGAAGTCCAATATGTTTTACCAAGTCAAAGTATTAACTCAATCTATAGTCATGGAATACTAAATTTTACTAGTACATATTCAGTTAAAATTCATGAGCAAGTCCTACCCATGCATCAAGAATTCCAATCTATAAGATTACTTTTGCAGGTAGCCATTCATAAGTATAGGGAACAGGGATATAGGTTTTTGCATTTTGGTTTAATCCAAATAGCTTTGCATCCATTAGTAAGATTAGGAATTAACACTCCAATATTTATGGCTTTAAGAGATGATAGATTTAAAACATACAAAGATTTATTATTAGCTATGGTACAGACTAATATATGTAATGGAACAATAAGATTTAACTGTATTCCGAATTACACAGTTAGTCTAACAGACCCTCATATAATGGATTCTCTAAAATTGGACATCCAATTAAAGCAAAACAAAATAATAGAGGAAACATAACATTTCGTATTAGTATATAGGATTTATTTCAAATTAATGAGATCATTTATTCCAGCTGCTTTAAAACTAAATCCAACAGAAAAAGATGAATCAGTGTATGTTATCACAAATTCAGATAATACAAATATAGAAGTCCCAAAATTATTAAAATGGAATGAAATAACTATTCCAAAAGAAATAATAGCAGAAAGACCAATAAGTATCCAAAGAAATTTAAGAATTACTGAACTCTCAACCATTAATGAACAAAAAGATGGGAAAATACTTATAAAATTTAATAGATCCATGTCTAGCAGGTATATAGAAAATCACAGAAACAATCAAGAATCAAGTATAGATAATTATCAATCACATAGGTACTCAATGTCTGATATCCCATCAAATTTTCAAGAATCCAAAATAAGATACTCAACTCCTTTACTAGAAATAATTCAAGATTCTAATTCATTAATAGGATCACCTACTTACAGTCAGATGCGAAATTCAGAGTTAAATATGATGACCAGTATTACAAAATTTTCAATTGATAAGGAATATCTGAATGAAGACTATTACAAAATAGAAAAACTGACAATCGGCTATGGTTTGAAAAATTGGACAAAGATATTAGAGAAAATATTAAACATGAATTTTATGCAGAATTGACTGCAAGAGGTATATGAAGAATGGAATTTTTTATGTGGTTAAAATACTATTTAGGTAACATAATCGGCTATGATAGATTGGATAATATTCCAATTATCAATGTTCAGACTAATCTATATAAAAAATGGAAATTACAAGATACTACGGCAGTAAGCTCTGTTCATCCACCTTTACAAGAAGTAGAACTTCTTGTAGAAGGAAAGACGGTAGTAGCATCTCCATTCAAATTAGGATCAGAGAAAGCAGAAACTGACACAGTAAATTTGGGAGACATTAAAAAGGTTTACCAACAAAATAATTACTCAAACCAAATATTACATACTATAGCTAATCAAGTAGATCTAATATCTACTAAATTAGATAATAAATTAGAAAGATTTCCAAATAAGATTTCTACTCCACATTTCCAAGTATCTCCCTTCCAAGCAATATGGAAAACACAGTTTCATTGATTAGACAGACCAATTCCAGAAAAAATATTCCTAGCATTTATAAGCAAATTGGAGTTATATCTTAAACTAATCCAAACGAAATAGATTCATCAAGCTCTAGTTCATTTCATTTCACTTCTGATGAAGAATCAAATGACCAAGAAGGCCATCAAATAGATGAAGTAGAAAGACAATTTCAAGAAAACCCTATACAGAGTCTTAGTCAACCACAATTTCAGTTGAATAAATTAAAGTGGAAAACAATAATACAAAAAATTATTATCCAAGACCCACACCACCTGATATACAATATGAGGAACAAAGGTCGTCATTTAACAGTTATGATGGATCATCAATTTATCAATGGAATATAGATGGACTATCAGAATATCAAGTTATGATTACATTACAAGAAATGGGTATGGCCAGAATGGCATATAAGGCAAAAATTAATATAACTGAACCAAATATTGTAATATTATTAGTAACAGGATTTACAGGACAATTAAAATGATGGTGGGATAATCGTCTTACTTTAGAAGATAAGCAAAACATTGTAAATCATGAATCAGAAGAAACCCAAGGAGAAGGAGAGAATGTGGAATATGTTATGGTACAAGATGGATCCACATTTCTAATCTATATCATATTAATGTATTTTGTAGTAAACACAGAAGAAGATTTAAATAGTTCTTAAATATGCTTAATTAATTTAAGATGTTCCTCATTAATAGATTTCAAATGGTATAAAGATATATTTTTAACTCAAGTACTAAGAAGAACATATTCAAACTTACCGTTTTGGAAAGAAAAATTCATTACAGGATTACCAAGTTTATTTTCACAAAGGATAATTACCAATCTACAAAAAGTATTAGGAACAGACAAAATAAATTACAATAATTTAACTTTTGGACAAATATTTTCTTTTATTAAAAAAGAAGCTTTAACCTTATGTCAAGATTTAAAAATTCAACGTAAATATGGATCAGAGAAGAAAGAAATGGGATCTTTTTGTCAACAATTTGGCATTATAGGGTTTAAACCACCATCAAAACAACATAGATCTATTTCCAAAGAAAAAGTTAAAAAATATAACCGACATAGGAACCCCAAATATTATAAACCATCCCCTACAAACAAAGATTTTCATAAACCCAAGAATTTCTATAAGAAAAAATAATAAATACAAAAATATTCAATGCTTTAAATGTAAGAAATTTGGTCATACAGCATCACATTGCAAAACTGAAAGAAAAATTAATTCCATATTCTCAGAAGAAACAGAGTTAAAAGATAAATTATTAGCAGTACTAATAGATTATTCTGACAATGAACAATCACATTCTGAATCCAGCTCATATAGTCCTTTAGATTCAAATATATGCCAATGCAAAATCTCAACAATTAATATGCTTAATAGTTCGAAAGATAAAAAACAAGTATTATTATATATGATTGACAAAATGGGAAATTCGGAGGATAGAGAAGACTATTTATCTAGATTAAAAGAATTAATCAAGGAAGACGATAAACCAAGAATAGAAGAAACTTTTAGTCTATCACAGACAATTAAAAAATATTCGGCAATTGAAAAGAGTCTAACGAGACCTGATGATTTGAAAAGAGAAATCAATAATTTAAAAAAGGAAGTTATTTCAATAAAACAAGAATTAAAATTATTAAAAGAAAAATATCTCGAATTAGAATTACATCTTATAGGAATAAATAAAGATAAAGATTGGCCTCATGATAAGTTACATATCGATATAAACCCAAAGATCCCTTCCGACCAACAATTCTTCAATACTATTAATAAAATTAATATGGAAAAATGGTACTCTTTAGTTACTATAGGAGTAAAAGACTTTAGTACTCAAGTCATAGCATTAATAGATAGTGGGGTTGATACCTCTTGTATAAGAGCAGGGGTAATCCCAAGTAAATATTTAACCAAGACAAACGAAAAATTATTAGCAGTAAATGGTACTCCAATGACAATTCATAAAAAATTACCAAATGGTTTTATATGCAACAATAATTATTGTATTAAACAATCATTTCTTATCTTAGAGAATACCTCGCACGATGCAGTACTAGGAAATCCAGTTTTATACCAAATAACTCCATTTACAAAAACTCAATATGGAATCAACACTAAAATCTTAGGAAGACAATTATTATTCAAGTTTATCAATCCCCCAGCCAAGTAGAATTACACTTAATACAAACAAATTCTATATATAAAAAAAATATATGGTTACTAAACAACAAACAAAAAGATATTGTATTTCTAAAAGAAGAATTGACCTATTCAAGAATAGAAAATCAACTAAATACTAAATCAATCCAAGAAACAATAAAAACATTGGAACATAAATTTAAACTCCAAGTTTGTTCAAATCATCCCAATGATTTTTGGGATCGGAAAAAACACATAGTTTCATTACCATATGAGCCTGATTTCAAGGAACAAAATATACCGACTAAAGCTAGTCCAATCCAAATGAATGCAGATTTATTAGAATTATGAAAATT
The DNA here is from genome assembly GCA_037428765.1 of Rubia yunnanensis. Taxonomy (NCBI): domain Eukaryota; kingdom Viridiplantae; phylum Streptophyta; class Magnoliopsida; order Gentianales; family Rubiaceae; genus Rubia; species Rubia yunnanensis. The sequence continues at coordinate 81,984,535 of CM075064.1, forward strand.
AGAAATCCAAAATCATTTAGACAAAAAAGTAATTAGGAAAAGCAAATCTCCTTGGAGTTGTTCCGCGTTTTACGTAAATAAACAAGCTGAAAAAGAAAGGGGAATTCCAAGACTAGTAATAAATTATAAACCATTAAACAAAGTATTAAAATGGATTAGATAGCCCGTTCCTAATAAAAGAGATTTGATCAATAGATTGGTTAATGCAAAAATATTTTCAAATTTTGATTTAAAGCCAGGACACTGGCAGATTCAGATCGATGAAAAAGATAAATATAAAACAGCATTTGTTATTCCATTCGAACAATATGAATGGAATGTGATGCCCTTTGGATTAAAAAATGCGCCATCAGAATTCCAAAAAATTATGAATGATATATTTAATCCCTATTACACATTTGTGATAGTATATGTTGATGACATATTGGTCTATTCCAATACTATAGATAGCCATATTAAACATTTAAACACATTACTTCATGTCATTAAAAAGAATGGATTAGTCATATCTGAAGCAAAAATGAAGTTATTCCAAACAAATATAAGGTTTCTAGGATATCATATCCATTTAGGGACAATAACTCCAATATAAAGAGCAATAGAATTTGCAGATAAATTCCCATATGAAATCAGAGATAAGAGTCAATTACAAAGATTTTTAGGATGTTTAAATTATATATCAGACTTTTTCCCAAAAATTAGAATAGAATGTAAACTCCTATACGACAGATTAAAGAATAATCCATCACCATGGACCCCCAAACATACTCAAATTGTAAAAGCGATAAAATTAAAAGCTAAGTCCCTATCCTGTTTAGGCATTCCACATCCATCTGCATTTATGATTATTGAAACAGACACATCAGAATTAGGATATGGTGGAATATTAAAATAGTTACATTTAGGAAAAGAGTCTATAGTTAGATATCATTCAGGCATATGGTCACATGCACAAATTAATTACTCAACAGTTAAAAAACAAGTTTTATCTATCGTCTTATGCATTTCAAAGTTTCAAGATGATTTTTATAACAAAAAGTTTTTACTAAAAATCGATTGCAAATCAGCCAAAGAAATTTTACAACAAGATGTTAAAAACGTAGTTTCTAAACAGATTTTTGCTAGATGGAAAGCTATCTAATCTGTTTTTTATTTCGATATTTAGTTTATTAAAGGGACGGATAACTCTCTTCCAGATTTTCTTACTCGTGAATTCCTAACAGGAAAGAATGAGTGATCATTCAAATGCCAGCTCTTCTAGTTCAAGAACAGCAAAAGATTACATTACTCCAAAACCCCTAACTCCTTTGGTACCTAATCAAGACTTTCCTCCACTCACCTATGCTACTATAGTTAGAACTCCACATGCCAGATTAACTCAACCCTTACCTATTACCTCTAATTATATTATGGCTACTCCACCGAGACCAATAACTCCACATCCTTCAACTTCTTCAACTCCTCCAATTCCTACCCAACGGACTATTCCAATAAAATCAAACCTAATCCCGAACACTTACTGATTACCCATTTACAAACAGAACCAGATATTCCTCAACTAAAACATTTTGTCAATAATATTCAGGTCTACCTGTCCTTGGTTGACCGACAATATGCAAAAAACCCAAACTTATTATGAACTCATCCTTGTGGATACCCAATCCATAGATATGTTGCATATTAAAAACAAAAATGATTCCAATCGAATCGATTATTCCAAATTATACATTAAGCAGATCCTTAGATCCAGCCAGTTTCAAAATATCCATTCTATCACCAAATTTTCAATCCAATATTCTCCTCCAGGATTTAATTATACAGATTTCATGAATGTGTGGTATCGAATTCTTTATATCAGGTCCTTTGACCACTCTTGGTTCATTAATTTTCATCAAAGTTTTACTGGCGATATTCCAATGTGGTTTTACCATTGGTGGATACACATAGGACCATCACCTGATATCCTACCCCCTTTGGTTCTAGAAGGCTTTGAAACATTCAAAAAAACTTAGTCCAAATAAGCCTTTCGAGCAACATGTGCTCTTTCATTCTCTTTTTTGAGTTCCATGGATTTTTGCGTGGAGCTTTCAGATCAAACCATTCTATCCAAATCTACCTTGTTCATTAATCCGCCAATTCAAAATTAAGTGGGTGAACAATTATAAGTCTGAGTTTTGCTCCCCCACAGCATGTCTCATTATTTGCAAACTGGTGAAAAACTCAAAATTATATTCAAAGATGATAACAGTGCCAAAAGACAAAAATAGATTCAACGCCCAGTAAACCCTATTTCATTGCCAAGACCAATTATCAATCGATGAAGTAGAAAGACAATTTCAAGAAAACCCTATAGAAAGTCTTAGTCAACCACAATTTGACTTGTTAAAACATATTGGACTTCATGCGATTGTAAAATATTAGTTGAAATTTTATCTGGACGACTTGATTCTCCAAACAAGAATCTCCTAACTCTTTCTGTCATCTTATACTATCCTTTAATTGTTTAGTTTATTGTATGAACTAGTATTGCTTATGTTTACAGGGACTCCGTCTATACCTTGTGTGGACCACCTCATAGGCTAACCAACCGTCTTACAGGCTCCGGACGCTGGCCAAACCGCTTAACACAAGCAATCTAATACACACTCTAAACGTGGCAATTATGGATAAAGTATATGAGGAGAATAAGTTAACAGTAACTTGGCTCTGATACCAAATCTAATCAAGAAAAGAAAATTTAGAAAATATAACAAGTGAATAGTAAATAGTAATTAATGAATAGTAACAGTGAATAGTAATAGCAAATAGTAAACAGTAATAATGAATAGTAAACAACAATTAGTGTACATTAAACAATAATTAGTGAATAGTAATTAGTGAACAGTAAATAGTAATTAATAAATATTAATCATGAATAGTAATCGTGATCAGTAAATAATAAATAGTATAATAGTGAATAGTAAAAATACAAAACAGTTATTGAGCGAAAAATTCTTGATATTGAATAAGTAGTAGGCTGGGCTTACAATGGATGATGTACAATGGATGATGAAGGATGGATGGCTTGTACAGGGAGCTGGAGTTTAAGATTGAACGTTGAACTCAGATGGAGGAGGTTTTTTTACAAATAAGAAGGTGCGATAATTTAAGTGTATCTACAACTGATCTAACTCTCCCCTATATAGAAGAGAATAAGTGCTAATCTATTACATTGTGGAATCCGGATTTGAAATCCGTAGTGGCCTTCTTTAATGTTGTTTGAGATGATGGGGTGTGGGGTCCCCTATTATTTCTTGTCTGGCTGCTTTGTTGAATTTAATAGCAGATCATGGAGTTTGGGACCCTCCAATATGCTTATTTTTTGAAGAAGTGGCGTGTGGATCTCGCCATGATGAATTGTCGATTGATTGCATTCTTGCGTCATTGCATACCCATTCATAGATCGAATAGGTCTTGGCTGAATTGGTCAATATCTGGAATAGGTTCGGATTTGACTGTCTTGGCTTCTTAGCTTTTGAGCTATCTGTAGATGGCTACAATTTTCTGAAAATATTTATGTATATATATGTGTGTGTGTGTATGTGTGTGCCTTATTCACCTATAAAAACAAGTTCATGATACAAAAACAATACCTTCTCCTTAGTTAAAGGCAGTTTAACACAAAACACAACAGTTTGAACGTACAAATATGACCAATCAATAATTAGAAAGTTTGTAATTATCAAAGTTTGATGGATGCAAGAAATCACACCACATATGCACTATCTATAGAGGATTTATAACACCCACACGATCGGCCAAGTGGTTAGGCCTCTGGTTTCAATCCTGCTACCGCGAGTTTGACTCTTGCCAGCCGCAGCGTGGGGATTTCTCCAGTGGAGGGGTCCCTTCTTGGCAGCGAGTATAGTCGTGGATCAGGGGCTTGACCCTGGTGTCTGTTGTGATTTACCTCCTCAGTGATGGTTGCGAGTACAATCGTGGATCAGGGGTTTAACCCTAGTGTCTGCTGTGATTTACCTCCTCAGCGATGGCTGTGGTGTCAGCGCAACTGGGGGCCCTAAGGGCTAGGGTATCGCCTTTTTCTATAGAGGATTTATATATGTATGCATCTTTTATACTAAAATTACACACCACTCTGATAATTTTAATTGATAGTTGGTATCTTTTCCTTTGCATAACTATCTCTTATGCCCACAATATAGGACTTTAAGTATTATAATGAATGGCCATTCAAACTATATTATATATACAAACCTATTAAATATGCATTAAGAAAAGAGGGCAAGAGGGTAAGATCTTAAGCGTGAAAGTGTTGGAAAATGATGGTTAAAAGGTTGAGATTCGTTAATTTTTTGGACTTCGTTTTGAGTGAGACTCGAATAGATTTTGGGACAATGGATGTAATTTTTGGGTTCTCCTCCGTGAGTACTATAAAATCGACTATTTAAACTCTCAAAATGGATTAAGGGTGAATGAGATATGGATGTTTGAAATGTCACTCTTGAAAGAGGAAAAATGGGCGAAAATTGACCCGAATAATTTTTTCTCTGGACTGTGCAAAATGCGTATGGACCGCGTGAAAGTCTCTGGAAGGCCCAACCGTGTAGTATGTATGGAATTGCTTGTGTGTAATTTTTAAGAGATAAGAACAAAATACTTCCATATTTTGTGAGATATCTTGTCTTAAATAAATATGTGGTTTACCATGTTTAATATGCTGAAGAATAAATTTGTGCAAATATTTCTTCTATTCCCAGCAGATTTGATTCGAGTATTCATGGAATGTCTCGGATTTGGTGAGTTGGTGATTGGAGAATATTCTTCTCTAATTACAGAAAATCAGAATATCACGTTTCCATGATTAGGGTCTCTTAGAGCAGTATAAATAGAGCATCTAAGTCAGTCTGAAAACTCGCATCATTCTCAAGTTCCTCATTTATTCTAAACTTGAGTCTCACTTCTTTCTTTCTCTGTCGGTGATAGTCCTTCGGGCGTTGCGTAATTCCCAGATAACTCTTAAATGTTAATTACTACCTGCGATGGTTTTATCCTAGGGAACGATGTCCACGCGAGACTCATTCGTTTCAAGGGCAGCGAGTGTTACTCGTGACTCCATTATTACTTGAAACATGATTTATGCTTTGATTATTTGTAATTTTAGTTTTTCAATTGTATGCTTGAATAATTAATAAAAGTTTATTATTCTTGCATATGTTAATTGCTTGCTCATTTTTTTATTTGATTTTTTGCATGATATAATCAATATATGTCCAACAGTTTTGAAACAAATGACTTTTTTTTGTTGAATTATATTGATGCGAAAATTGCATGTCGAATGTTTCAATGAAATTTGCATACAGAATGCTCAAAGTTCAAACAAAAATTTGTATACCATATTTTGTTCGAATATATATGGATGTTGCTTTCTGCGTAAATTGAAGTCATGGTTGATTGTGTCTTACAAGGAAAATATACATTGCCAAAAATATATTCCAATTGGTGATGACATGCTTTGATTGCAAGTTTGAGTAAATATATATATATATATATATAGATATATATGATTGCATGTTTGGGAAAATATGCATGATACGATATTTGAATATGCATGCTACGATGTTTGATATGCATGCAAATTGGTTTCAGTTATTTACCAAATACTCATGCCTTAATATGCATGCTTAATTTGGTAGTGTTGTTCTTGCATGCATACATTAAATAATTGCAAAAATATGCATGCTAATGGTTTTGGTTATTTACAACAAAATCATATTGAGCAATTTGTTATGTATAATTATTTAAAATATTATACTACGATATTTGATGTGTACTTATATTTAATGATCAATAATTTTGTATGTACACATTACGTGAATCCCAGAGCCATGTCGAGCAATGACGCTGCTAAAGACTACCCCAGGGGCGACGCCTCTTGTGGATGTTCCTCATGCTGAGAAACCCGAGATTCAATAATGGTATGAACTACAAGATGTGGGAACAGAAGATGCTCTTCTACTTGTCCATTATGGGTTTGGAACGTTACGTTCACGAAGATCATCCCATTGTGGATGAGAAAAGCACTAAGGAAGTTTAAAATGCTGCGTAGAGTGGAACTCTAAGGAGTATATCTATCACAACCTCATTTTGAATAGCCTTCATGATGCCATTTGGAATGTGTATTAGGTGAAGGAGCGTTCTAAGGTGTTGTGGGAAACTCTTGACCAAGAGTACGGGGGTGAGGAAGTTGGATCTAAGAAGTGGGTCATCGGCAAGTTCCTCAACTACAAGATGGTTGATGCCAAATCTGTGGTCAGTCAAGCTCAAGAGCTTCAAATAATGATCAATGAGCTGATAGCCGAGAAGATAACAATGTGCGAGACTCTCTAAGTCTATTACATCAACAAGAAGCTACCTCCGAATTGGAAGAACTTCAAGAGTTATCTAAAACACAAGCGAAAGGTGATAACCATGAGGGATCTGATCCAAAAGCTTCGTGTTGAGGAGGATAACCGCATCTCTGAAAAGAGGATGAATCGATCTATGCCTGTGGAAAGGGCCAATCTCGTGGAGGTTGGTGGGAGCTCCAAGTCAAAGAAGCCCAGGGGCAAAGAAGGGATCCAAGTTAGGAGCTAAGGGTGGAGTTTCGAAGAAGTCGAAGTTCACTGGCAAGTGCTACAACTACAACCTTATTGGCCACAAGTCCTCCGAGTGTAAGAAGCCAAAGAATTCAAAGAATGGGGCCAACATGGTTGAAAATCTTGCTCGAGATGTGAACAACATCGGTCTGTGTGCTGTGATTTCTGAAGTCAATATGGTGGACTCCAATCCAAAAGAATGGTAGATTGACACTGGTGCTACTAAGCACATCTGCTCTGTCAAGGAAGTGTTCTCAAACTTCAAGGCAATTGAAGATGGAGAGACCATCTACATTGGCAACTCTGCAACTTCCATGGTGAAAAGGCATGGCACTGTGGGGCTGAAGATGACGTCTGGGAAGGAGTTAACTTTGAAGAATATTTTGTATGTGCCAGACATTCGCAAGAACATGGTGTCTAGTTCTGTGTTGATCAAGCATGGATTTAGGCTAGTGTTTGAGTCTAATAAGTTAGTCTTGTCAAAGCAAAGTATGTTTGTAGGCAAAGGTTATGAGCTAGATGGTCTGTTCAAGTTGAACACCATGGTTGTACCTCCAAAGAAAGATGAAATGAACACTTCTTCTTCTACTTACATGATCGAGTCTTCCCATTTATGGCATGGTAGACTAGGACACATTAATTATTATTTGGTAAGAAGATTAATTAAAATAGAGAACATACCTAACATGGAAATCGATGCAAATCATAAGTGTGAAACTTGTGTTGAAGCTAAGATGACTCAAACGTCTTTCAAACAAGTTAAATGAAACACGAAATCTCTTGAGTTGATACATACCGATATCTGTGATCTCAAGTTCATGCAAACAAGATGAGGTAACAAGTATTTCATCACCTTCGTGGATGATTGCATGAAAAACTATTATGTGTACTTGCTGAAAAGCAAAGATAAGGCAATTGAGAAATTTGTTCTCTACAAAATAGAAGTTGAAAATCAACTTGATAAGAAGATCAAGGTGATTAGAAGTGACCGTGGAGGTGAATATGTAGAGCCATTTAGGGACTATTGTTCTGACCATGGCATTATTCACGAGGTTACTGCCCCCTACTCGCCTCAATCTAATGGTACGGCTGAACATAAAAATTTCACTCTTAAAGAGATTATATGCGATGTTGATAAGTTCTGGGTTGCCACAGAGCATGTGGGGGGAGGCTATTTTAACAGCCAACTATCTTTTGAATAAGATACCCCTAAAGATGAGAAAGAAACTCCCCATAAGTTGTGCAAAGGCACGAAGCCATCCTTTACGTACTTCCGAATGTAGGGGTGCTTTGCAAAGGTATTGATCCCACCCCCTAAGAAGTTAAAGATCAGACCTAAAATGGCTGACTGTATCTTTATAGGATATGCACATGAGAGTAGTGCTTATTACTTCCATGTACATGAATCTCATCATCCCGAGATTCACAAGAACACGATCATGGAATTGAGAAATGCAAATTTCTTTGAGGATGTGTTCCCTACCCAGGAAAGGGCTGAATCATCGAAGATGACCATTGAGTCACTAGACGAAGGCGTAGTAATTCCTCACGATCTCGAGGATCAAGAGGAGGAAGTGGATGAACCTAGACGAAGTAAGTGGATTAGGACCAAAAAATCATTTGGTCCTGTTTATGCTTGAAAGCGAGCCCTAAAGCTATAAAGAAGCTGTGAATTCGTTTGAGGTGTCTATGTGGAAAGAAGGGATTAAAAGCGAAATCAACTCGATTCTACATAATCATAATTGGGAGCTAGTGGGCTTACCTCCAAGGTGTAAACCACTGGGCTACAAATGGATCTTCAAGAAGAAGATGAGAGCAGATAACTCGATTGACAAGTATAAAGCCATACTTGTAATCAAAGGTTATAGATAAAAGGAAGGTCTTGACTACTTTGATACTTATTCTCCAGTTACGAGAAGAAGCTCCAATAGAATGATACTTGCTATCGTTGTACTGCGTAAGCTTGAGGTTCATCAAATGGATGTTAAGACTGCCTTCTTGAATGGAGATTTAGAGGAAGAAATCTACATGGAGCAACCTGAGTGGTTTACGGCTCCCGGTCAAGGAGGAAAATTCTGCAAGTTGGTGAAATCATTGTATGGTCTCAAACAAGCACCAAAGCAATGGCATGAGAAGTTTGACCATGCCGTCCTTGCCAATGGTTTCAAAATAAATGAGTGTGATAAGTGCGTCTACATGAAAAGACACGGAAAATGGATATGTAATCCTATGTTTATATGTAGATGACTTGCTCATTATGGGTAGTAATGAAAAGATGATCAAATCTACCAAAGACATGTTGAATTCTCATTTTGACATGAAGGATATGGGACTGACGGATGTGATCTTGGGGATAAAGATCATCTGAAGCTCTAATGATATCACCTTAACCCAGTCTCATTATGTAGATAAAATCCTTGAGAAATTCAACAAGAAGGACTCAGAGGTGTTCGATGACTCCAATAGATCTGAATTTACATCTACGAAAGAACAAATTTGAGGCTATTAATCAGGTGGAGTACTCGAGAGTCATTAGGAGTCTGATGTACTTGATGAGTTGTACTTGATGAGTTGTACTTGACCAGACATTGCCTACACTGTAAGTAGGTTGAGTAAATACACGAGTAACCCCAGTATGACTCACTGGAATGCGATAACTAGAGTACTGATATATCTACGTTTTACTTGTAATTATGGTCTACATTATACAAGTTATCCAGCTGTAGTTGAAGGATACAGTGATGCAAACTGAATACACGATATAAAGGATTTGAAATCCACTAGTGAGTATGTATTTACACTAGGTGGAGGAGCAGTCTCGTGAAAGTCATCTAAACAAACGGTTATTACTTGATCCACGATGGAATCCGAGTTTGTTGCCTTAAACAAGGCGGGTGAGGAGGCCGAATGGCTCATTCAATTCGTAGAGGACATTCCTCGATGACCGAAGCATGTGCCAGCCATATGTAAAAATTGTGATAGTGTATCTGCTAATGGAAAGGCTCAGAATATGCTCTATAATGGGAAGTCTCATCATATTCGATGAAGACATAGTTCCATAAAACAACTTCTCTCAACTGGAGTGATCACAATTGACTATGTAAGGTCGAAGGACAACATAGCCGATCCCTTGACTAAAGGGTTGAATCGAGAGGTAGTTGAAACATCATCGAGAGGAACGGGACTGAAGTCCTTTAAATGATGGGTTACGTACGTGGACACCCAACCTATGTGACTGGAGATCCCAAGATCTAGGTTCAAATAGACAACTAAACTGCAAAGACCCATTGCGATCACTGTGGGGGTTTCATGCCTCCTGTCTTATTCCTACGATGAAAAACAGTGATGTGAATAGAGGTTAAGCATAAAGTTGCTTTTAATGATTCATGGCATCGAGTGTGTAGTACTTGAAAGAGCGCATAGTTGACGGAACTGCTCTTATGCCAAGAATCACCTATGTAAACGAGAAGTGTGGCCGCTTCAAAAGGGAATTGTTGGGACGCAATTCTTTAGAAACCTTACAGAACTAGGCGTGTGTCATGGCCTGATTAATGGACACAACCGAGGAAAGCACAAGGGCTAGGAAATATGTCTGTGGGAAGTGCATTGTCGTTCACTCAAGCGGTAGGAGAAGTTCAAGGACATCGCTTCTACTTCCTAACCAGTGGGCTAAGTGTACTCTCTCAAGGAAAAGTTCAAAGGGTGACACCTACTTATCCTATGCAGCATCTATGCCGTCAAAATGTATCTATCATCAAGTTAAACTCCATGTCTGGCGTTATTGTTCTAATTCCTACATCAATATCTACTCATGTGGGGGATTGTTGAAAAATGATGGTTAAAAGGTTGAAATTCATCAACTTTTTGGGCTTCATTTTGAGTGGGACCTGGATAGATTTTGGGTCAATGGATGTCATTTTTGGGTTCTCCTTTGTGAGTGCTATAAAATCGACTATTTAAACTCTCAAAACGGATCAAGGGTGAATGAGATATGGATGTTTGAAATGTCACTCTTGAAAGAGGAAAAATGGGCAAAAATTTGCCCGAATAATTTTTTCTCTGGACTATCCAAAATGCGTATGGACCGCATAGAAGTCTCTGGAAGGCCCAACCGTATAGTATATATGGAATTGCTTGTGTGTAATTCTTAAGAGATAAGACCAAAATAATTCCATATTTTGTGAGATATCTTGTCTTAAATAAATATGCGGTTTACCATGTTTAATACGCTGAAGAATATTTGTGCAAATATTTCTTCCATTTCTAGCAGATTTGATTCGAGTATTTATGGAATGTCTCGGATTTGGGGAGTTGGTGATTGGAGAATATTCTTTTCTAATTATAGAAAATCAGAATATCACGTTTCCATGATTAGGGTCTCTTAGAGCAGTATAAATAGAGCATCTAAGTCAGTCAGAAAACTCGCACCATTCTCAAGTTCCTCATTTATTCTAAATTTGAGTCTCACTTCTTTCTGTCTCTGTCGATGATAGTCTTTTGGGCCTTGCGTGAATCCCAGATAACTCTTAAATGTTAATTGTTACCTGTGATGGTTTTATCCTAGGGAACGATGTCAACAATGAGACTCATTCGTTTCAAGGGCAGCGAGTGTTACTCGTGACTCCATCATTACTTGAAACATGCTTTACGCTTTAATTATTTGTAATTTAAGTTTTTCGATTGTATTTTTGAATAATTAATAAAAGTTTATTATTCTTACATATGTTAATTGCTCGTTCAATTTCTTTTATTTAATTTTTTGCATGATATAATGAATATATATCCAAAAGAAAGAAAGAAAACCTCACATGTATGTAACATGTGCTAGTATAAAAGTTTCGCGGTGTTGGAGAAAACGATAACGCCGATTTGAGCATCACAAAAAATAGCAAATTCGTTCCCTTTTCAATAGCCTCACTCCATGCCTGTAAGCCCGTCAAATGGATTGGGTCACCCGTTGGATAACCGTTATCCATATACTATTTTCACTTATTGGATAAGACTTATTGGATAATGACCCATTGAGTTACTGGATATAATTGGGTTGCTGTTATTGGGTTTAGTTGGGTTGGATAATGGGTTACCCGTTGGATAGTTTTGGGTGGGTTGAGTTGGGTTGGGTAATGGGTGACTCGTGGATAATTTCATATCACAAGATAACTAAATTTTCATAAGTTTGATTACAAATGATTTTATTTTTCCCTAATATATCATCATTTATTATATTATGTACATTATATTATATTATATTTAATATATATATATATGTATAATATGTTGGCTTTGTAAACTCGACGAAATTAACGAACAATATTAGTTTGGATCGAGCTCGAGCTCAAATACTATACGAGCTAAAATACTGTACGAACTCGAATACTGTACGAGATTGAGCTCAATACTGTACGAACTCGAATACTGTACGAGATTGAGATCGAATATTGTACGAGCTCAAATACTGTACAAGATTGAGCTCGAATAATATACGAACTCGAATATTGTACGAGATTGAACTCGAATATTGCACGAACTGGAATACTGTATGCGCTCGAATACTGTACGAGATTGAACTCGAATATTATACGGACTCGAATACTGTACGAGATTGAGTGCGAATTTAGTACGAACTCGAATACTGTATGAGATTGAATTCGAATACTGTACAAGCTCAAATACTGTACGAATTCGAATATTGTACGAGATTGAACTCGAATAATTTGTGAATTATAATTTGTATAATTTATGAATTATAGTGAATATTTATGTTAAATATTACACATGCATTTAATTGGGTAATTTTGGATATTTATTGGGTATTTGTTAGGTTTCCATTGAGTTAACATAGCATGAGACCCATTGAGATCAAAATTTCTCATTAACATAATTATTCTCATCCCGCCAAATCTCAAAAACTAATGAGCATTTAATACCTGATCCCATTGGATAATGACAACTTGTAACCCAAATCAGAATAAAATATCGAATGATAACTTATTGGGTTAGTTACATAATGACTTATTGGATAATGACTTATTGGATACCATATTTTAACTCATTGGGTCATATGAGTTATCTCATGAGTTACCAAATGAGTTATCCATTTAATGACTCAACTCATTTATGATCCAACTCATTATAATCCATTAATAAATGAGTTAATTGGATAAACATACATTGAATAATAAGTTAATTGAGTCTGGATAATAGGTAATGAGTTAATTGGGTTTGAATAATTGATTTATCCAATTAACCCATTTGCCGACATGCCAACCGTTTGTTGATATTTTTAATATTCTTGATCTCGATTTTCCCTCCTCATTATATTCTCCCTCCCTTCGAGTTTCTCTTTCTCTTCGAGGTGCAATTACTAAAGCTCTGAATTGCTTTCTTCAACCTTCTATTTCTCTCTAAGTGTGCTAGTCGGGGTTCTAAGTCAATATATAAGAGGCCAATTGGCATCGCAAAGAATACAATGGTGGAAAGGGTGATCAAATTTAGTAGAATATTGTAGAGAGAAAATCGGGGTTGGAGAGGTATTACTGCCTGAATATGTTATGAAAAAATCTTCCTGGTGAAGCTAATCAATCAGGAAACATGGAGGGGGAAGTGGGATAAAACACGATCCAGAATTCCCTCGAAAAGGCAAGGTCAACCGATTCAAGATATCCAAAACTAAAAGGGGGGCGTTGCATGAAAAGAAAGAAGGCTTGCAGATACTTGCATAAAAAGAGGAAAAGAAAATGAAGGGAGCGTCTCCTCTTAGATTGCTTAACATTTGACTAGTTATAACAAAACTCGTTTCTATAACTTTTAGAGTTAAATTATAATTATTTATATTTTAAAATATTTTTTTAAAGACAAATTTTTTGAAAAGACCGTCTTTCCATAGACTTATGAGAATATTAGGTTTAATTAGAATAATAAAAGATAAAAGGTCTTAGTTGAAATATTAAAATTATATTGTGCAACATGTAGTAGTTATAAAGTTTATAACCCGATTCATGCAACTCGAAAATTTTATGTTATTTTATTATAATTTACACTTTAAATATTGGTATTTCCATAATTTATGAAAAAACTGTCTTTCAAGAGACGGACTCTTTTTTAAAAATTTAAAAGTATGTAAATCTCTTTATAATAAATGAAAATAAATATTAAACCACTCATTTAGTTATATTAATTAGAAATTAACCCATCTAATGGTTAAACGGTTTAAAATAAGATTTAGTTAAAAACTGAATGCGAAAAAAAATGAAGACATTTTCCATATTACCACTAATCAATGGCGGAAAAATATCCCCATTCAAATTCCTTTATGACAAAGTATTGAGAAATTTTGTCTTTTTATAGGTTTGTGGACAGACGGAGTTTAATTAGAATAATAAAAATTAAAATATCTTAATTGTAATATTGAAAATTTATTATATAACATGCAATAGTTATAATGTTTCTAACCCAATTTATGCAATTCAAAAAAATTTATATTTATTTCTTTTAATTTACATTTTAAACGTTGGTGTTTTCATAAGTTAGGAAATGAACGCATTATAAAATCACAAATCACAAATCACAAATCACAAATCACAAATCACAAATCACAAATCACAAATCACAAATCACAAATCACAAATCACAAATCACAAATCACAAATCACAAATCACAAATCACAAATCACATGGACCATTACTGATGAGAAGGACAAACGGGGTGATAAATATGAGAATATGATGAATAATAAATAAGCGCATTAATGGGGAGAATATTGTCGTAATTAAAGTACTCCATTGGGCAGAAAGATTATAAGCGGGTCAACTGAAAGAATCAATCCGAAATTCCTTTTCACTCACTACATATACTACACGTTTTCTTTTTGCACCTCCCTATACTCCTTTCAATGGCGTCAGAATCCCAGCAAAAACAATGGGAAGGCAAAGCCACAGCGAAGCTCAAAGGCGTGAAAGCCGAGCAGGTGTGGCCTCTCTTTCTCCACGACTTCTGCAGCGTCCACAAATGGCTCCCCACCATCGACACCTGCCGCAGGGTCCACGGCGTCGACGGCGAGCCCGGCCTCGTCCGCTACTGCGCCTCCATCCCAACGCCGTCTCCGCCACCGGCCGGAGGAGGCGACGACTTCGTGCTGTGGTGCCACGAGAAACTAGTTGCGGTGGACCCCGCGGGTCGGTCCCTGAGCTACGAGGTTTTGGAGAATAACCTGGGCATGAAGTGGTGCGTGTCGACCATCAAGGTTGACGAGGCTGAGTTGGGGTGCGAGATCCAATGGTCATTCTTGGCCGATCCTTTTGAAGGGTTGATGAACTATGAAGCTTTCTCCTCCTACATTAACTTTGCTTTGCAGGGAATGGCGAAGAATATGCAGGAAGCTCTAATTATTTGATGCTTTGTGGGGCTTAGTTAATGCCTTTTGTCTCCTTCGTTAATTCGTTTGATAGATTTTTAATTGTTTCTGTCGTTTTGCATTGGTGTATTACGTGTAATACTTGTAAGTTTGGTTGACTTGAGGGTCATGTAGAATGGAAGTGGGGATAGATACCCACCGCACCCAACAGATGTGCACTCTGGACCGCTAGGTCCGCTACTTATTTAATGGTGTCATTATTTTCTATTCATTCTTTCCCAAATCAAATATACCAAAGTCAAAACTATTTTTAACCACTTCTACGACTGCTAGACAATATTTATACTGCTTCAGGTACTCAGGACTAGGTTGCTAATATTTAGGACATACCCACTTTATTTATTGTTTTCCTTACCTAAACTTGTGTTATTCCTTTGTGCGATTAACATTTTTCCTCCGACCTATACTAACTTCTCATCCATCCACGTACCAACATTAATATAATAGGGGAAGAATATACTCATCGGTCTCCAGAACCCCGCGTACTCATCGGTCTCCAGAACCTCTGCGTACTCATTGGTAATCTGGTATATAGGTATCGGTAATTTTGGTGCCCAAATATGGGGTGCTAGAACGTAGTTACATCAGCACATGTATATAATTCGTTGTTGGAACTCAATACCCAACACGGTATAAGGTACTGGTGCCGAATTATACAATATTGGTGTTGGAACACCATAACCAGCACCAGTAGAAGGTACTTGAG
The DNA here is from genome assembly GCA_037428765.1 of Rubia yunnanensis. Lineage (NCBI taxonomy): Eukaryota > Viridiplantae > Streptophyta > Magnoliopsida > Gentianales > Rubiaceae > Rubia > Rubia yunnanensis. The sequence continues at coordinate 82,000,290 of CM075064.1, forward strand.
AGGTCGTTGACGTACCTTTCAAATATACAATTTATAACCCTAAAGCGCTTCTTTTAGAATAAATCAATGTGCTGATTAGATTAGATTAGATTTATGTTTATATTGATGACTATGCTAGAGTTGTATAAGATCTAGTCTACTTCTTGTACTTTTTTTTATTCCACTCATTAATATGATAATCATTACGGAAAATCATTCTCTCGAGCAAGTTCTGATCCTAATTTTTTTTTCGTTTCGGCAGCCTCCTTCTCTTTTCCTACCGATCAAATCATCACCGGATTTTGGCAAAATTACGGTCAAGTCCCGGTCAAGTTCCGACGTCTTTTCTCAGATCCTCGATGTCTTTAGGTCACAGGGCTCTTTCTAGAGGCACTCGTCTTCAGTTCTGGCCACTTGTTAGGCGTCATCTCCATCGGCAGTTCACGACGTTGTCACCTCTAGCATCTGATTCTTCTTGCCGGCAGCACCTCTAACCCAATGGTTCTCCTCATCGTATTCATCTCCTCGGCGTCCGAATTGATTTGTCATCCAGTATATTTTTCCAGCAGCAATTCTTCAGCTACAGTATTCCGGCTCCTCTCCGGTCTTCTCCATTTTTCCCGACGGGTATTTTATCTTCTCCGGCGTGACCTTCGGCAACCCTCTCCAGTCTTGTCCGGCGCCTCTACCCTTGTGTTTCCAGATTCCTCTACGGTGGCCATTCTTCTCCATTCGAAGCAAAGCCCAGTCGAACCACTCGCCGACAACTAACTGAAGAGGCAGCAACGAGTCCTCCATGCACGTGCTCTCAATCACACAAGACCTCCAGGCGCGTCATCTCAGCCGCGCGTGCCCCAGTCGCGCTTAGACCCACTTGCACTTGATCTACAGTCGTGCGTGCAATCCACTTCTCTTGCCTTCAGCTGGTTTATTTTTTCATTTTTGTGTGATGGCTTATTTTAGTGGCACAGTTTCAATGAATAAAAAGCAGCATGGTTCTCAATGGATTGTCGACTCTGGAGCCACAAAACACATGGCGTCATCTGCTTCTGTGGTTGATAATTTGACCCCTTATCATAGTCGTGATCGTATCAACGTTGGTAATGGTTCTCAACTATCTACTACTCATGTTGGTGATTCTCGGATTTCTAAGTCTCTGCCTCTTTATGATGTGCTTATTGTGCCTGATATCACTAAAAAATAGCTTTTGATTAGCAAATTAATTCGAGATTTAAATTGTGTTGTTTGCTTTGATGATTTCTCATTTATTGTTCGGTATAAAATCACTAGGGAAACTTTGGGTCACAGTTATATTGAACATGGACTTTATGATTTAAACTATGGTTGTTGTGTCCATTTTATGTGCATATTTTGGGACCTTTTGGGATCTCTTTTGTGTTCTTTTGTCCTCTAGAGCTTGTGTTTTGCATTGAAATTCTCTTAGTAGAGGTAAGAGAAACTTTTACGCTCTTTTACCTTTTCTAAGTGAATTTTGTGTGACAAAAAAATAACATCAAGACTTAAATACCGGAGGCCATTGAAGACCATCTTTTGAAGACTTTGAAGACTAACTTTGAAGATTTGAAGACTTGAAGAATTGAGGAAACTTGTTGTGAAGTGAAGGTTGGAAGACAAGAAGAAGAAACAAATCACATTCTGTTTCTAGGTGCCCATCACGACTCGCAAAAAACCCGTCGCAAGTCGCGATGAACGGGTGGCCAGAATTAATCCTTCTTTTTCTTTTACTATAAATAGCACACTATCTTTCTCTCTTCTCACTTCTTCTCCAGCCTGACTTGGGGCTCCAAAAAAAATTTGGGAGGTTATCGTCGTACCTCTCAAAGTTACTATTTTTAAGCCCTAAATGCTTCATATCTACAATTAAGTAGATAATGGCAAGTCGGGATCATCCAAGAGAAGAGGAATCTTTTCAAGGGTTAAACATATTAATCGGAAAACATACTATGCATAGATATACATATACATGTAAAAGCAAGTAAAGGGGGGGGTTGGTTTTCCTAAGTTATGAAATTGAAAAACAAGTAACTAGAAAAGCAATGTAAATATGCAAAGCATGCAACAAGATACTAAGATAAGGATAAAACACAAATTACGGGACCTTGGGCGGCACAATTAATTTCCACTTCCAAGCCTCTTATCCATCCTTGAATCTACGACCTATTCACTACTTTCACTACTTGTTGTAAAGATAAATCTTTTATCCTTCTTAGATAGTAATTTGCAAGAGTGAATTTGACATCACTTATCAAACCTCACTAATGACCCCTTTGGTTGAGAAATGGCTAAAGGTTTCCCATTAATGGCGTTGAGCATGAAGAATCAACAAGCTTGATAACACTTATAAACGCTACACCGTGTCTAAGCATTGAACCAATTCATGCATTTACACAAGATTAGTCAAGAACGTTTAACGTTCATAGACCTCTCTTATTTGCTACATTAAACAAACATGACAAAGAGTTCAACAGTATCATATTCATCTAGCAATTATCAATTCATCAACATCATTAGAAGCTCTAACTCATGCTCTTGGATTTCATATTAAAAGAGGGGAAACTTAGCTACTTTTCCCCAACCCTAACAAGCATACATACAAGAAATTCATATACTCAAAATTCCAACACCATTAAAAATATTAACTACTAATATTCAAAGCTGCATAAATGCACAATAGCAAAAGTACCAAATAGATAATTAGAGTTCTCAAGACATGGGCTTGGAAGCCTTAATCAATTGCTCCCAAGACAAAGTTTAGCTACTAGAATCTATAATATTTAATAATATGAAAGTCTTACACATTAATACCTCTCTTCTCTCTCATCCTTTCTTCCCTTCTGAATTCGCTTTTTTTCGTAGTGACCGGAAATGGTCAAATTACTGCTGTTAACGGCTCTCTCTCGCCTTGCCGAGAGAGTTGCTTCGTTCGTCGGAAACCATGGCCGATAAAACCACAAACACCAACACCAAATCCTTCATCGCAGCCCTCTAATCAAAAGCTCCACCACTCATCTCAGCCCTACCAAACAATCCAAAGATCACCCCAAAATCTGAACACCTCGGGGAACCCATCTGTCTATACTCCAACGATGATATATCCACACTCTCGGCTCATTATACGAATGCCCTAGTTGGTAAATTCACCAAAGGGAGGCTATCCATGGACCAACTGGAAGGAGCTTTCAAGACCGTAGGTTTCTCGGGGAAATATCAATTGGGGTCGCTCGACTACAAGCATATACTGATCCATTTTGAACGCCCAAACGACTATCAACGCTGCTGGATCAAAGGTCTATGGAGCTTCAACGGAGTTCACATGAAGATACTCAAATGGTCGCCGGACTTCTTCACCCAGAAGGAATCACCGATCATCCCAATTTGGTGCACAATCAGGGAAGTTCCCCCTATAATATTACAATACTTCATATATAGAGACTATTGGAAATAGTATAGGCAATTTCATCAAAAAAGATTTAGCTACTGAGATGCTAACTAGGCCATCAGCCATCAAGCTTTATGTTGAGATAGACCTCCAGAAACCTTTAAATCATTCCATTAGATTGGGTTCTGTCTCTAACAACAGAAAATATAACATTGAGTATGAAGACATTCCCCTGTATTGTGGGAATTGCTCTAAATTGGGACACTCACTAAAACCAATGTAGAGCCATTATCCAGAATAATATAGCTCCCCAATGGCAACCCACAGGGAACAAGTTTGATAAGATTCCTAAAATGGCTAATGAACCACAACCTGCTGCCATCTCCCAGTTCAAAGGCCAGCTAGTACATCAAAAAGCCACTACAAACCCTACACTGCAACTATCCTCCTACATACCCAAGTCCCTGGAAATTAATCCTGCAACTAATAAAACACTTACACCACATCCCTCTCCAATTCTTAACCTCACAGACTCACCCCATACTGATCCAGAATCACCAACCACATAATTGATTAATGCAACAGCACAACCAAGCCAAAATAAGATTCAAAAGATCTATGCTAAAGATGATATACAGATAGGATCACAAAAACTTAACTTTCATAAATTCTCTCACACTAATCCCCCACTTTCTCAGCAAAGAAAGATGGCAAATAGATTTTCTATTTTGCAGGACATAGAGGCACTCCTATAATCAGAAGAAGAACTATAACACCCACTACATCAAACATTGCTACAAGAGGTGGAAGGAGAAGGACCTTTCCCAGATGACACAATCCCAAAACCAGGGCTGGTAACTGTTCAATCTCAACCAACGGGTAATATGAACTCTCCAGGTAAGTCCAAATCTAGATAAAACTCCTACCTGAATCAGTTAAACAAGATGATTTTGAGATCAAATACTAAAAGCCATAAATCAGGTGAACAATGACATACACCACTACCACTAATTTTCTAGTTTGGAACCTTAGGTGTTTAGAGACTTCAATGCTTAGATTGAAACACCTCATCAAACAGAAAAAAATTGATATACTGTGTATAATAGAGCCAATGCATGATAACTGTAAATGTCACTCCTAGATGGAGAAGCTCAGATACTCTTATTTCCTGCCTCTTCAAAATGGGAAAATATGCCTTTTTTGGAATGCTGTTTTAAATGTTTCCTTACTTTCTTATCATGAGCAATTTCTACATGTTAAAATTACACATGTAATAACAAAAGTTTAAATGGATGCCGTTTTTGTCTATGGCCTTAGGAATAGGGAAGGAAGGAAGGTTCTATAGCATGATCTGAGTCACCTTGCTACTTTTGAAACTATTTACATAGGGGACTTTATCACAATATCTTCACTGACAAAATATAGAGGACCTTCCACCCCCAATCTAGGTAGCATAAGAGATTTCAATAACTGGATAACCTCTATGGGAATCCAGGAAATTAATGCTGTTGGGAATCTTTACACATGGACTAATTCTAGGCTGAGAAAACCCACTTTCAAAAGATTAGATAGAGGTCTTAGTACCATGCAATGGAGTGCCAAATTCCCAGCATCTTCCATTCAAATACTAAACAGACAATCCTCAGACCACTCCCCCATTTTTCTACAAATCTCATCTACATTTCCCTCCCACCCCAAACCCTTTAGATTTATAAATACATGGTTCAACAGACCAGAATTTACAGATTTGGTTAAAGATAATTGGTCCAAACCAACCCCTCATCAAGGAATGTTAAGACTCTATCTTAAACTCATTAGGCTTAAGAAGGTAATTAAAATCTGGAACAAAGAATCCTTTGGAAACATTGATTCCAATGTACTAATTGCTGAAGAAAACTTGAGATTGCAAGAAATAAGTGATGACTCCACTCATTCAGATACATAACTAATCAAACTTAATGAGAAAAGGCACTGCTAATTAGAGCTTTAAAAGAAAGAGAAAAAATATTGGAAGCCGAAATCAAGAACTAACTGGATCAAACTTGGAGATAATAACACTCAATATTTCCATAGATCGGTTCAGGGAAAAAACTGTAAGCTACACATTTCAAAAATTTAAAATAGACAAGGAATTTGGTTAGATAATCATACTGAAATACAGAAAGAGACTGTATCCTTTTTCTCTGAACTGCTCTCTGAGCCAAACCAGCCTAACCAACCACCTATTACTCCCATTTTCTTAGCCAAATCCCAACAGTAATATCTTCTCAGGACAGCCAGTCTCTATCTAAACCAGTTTCAGAAGAGGAAATTAAGCTAGTGGTAATGAGTCTGAACAGTAATAGTAGTCCAGGCCCTGATGGCTTCACTTTCAAATTCTATGCTAAATGCTGGGATATTATTAAACAGGACCTAATAGATGCAGTAAATGATTTCTTGTTAGGCTCGGAAATACCAAGAGGAGTAAGTAGCACCTGGATAGCCTTAATTCCAAAAAACAGACACCTTCCCCTTTTGATGATTACAGGCCCATTAGTTTCTCAAACGTAGCTAATAAAATTTGATCTAAAGTGCTAATGGAAAAAATAAAACCCTACATGGAAAAATTAATCTCCCAAAATCAGACAGCCTTTATGAAACATAGAGACATATCTGATAATGTGCTCTACCTACAGGAAATGATTGAGTTTTTAGATAGGAAAAGCAGGGTTCCAAATTACATTTTAAAGCTAGACCTTAGAAAGGCGTTTGACAGAGTTCATTAGCAATTTTTGGAAAAGGTTCTCTGTAAATTTGGTTTTACAGGGAGTTTTTTTAAAGCTGTAATGAATAACCTTTCTCAGGCTTATTTTTCTGTCCTTATAAATGGTAATCCTGTTGGATTTTTCAAAGCTACAAGGGGCATCAAACAAGGTGATCCTCTATCTCCTTTTCTCTTCAATATTTTTTCTGAAGCTTTCTCCAGAAGCTTATCATTTATTTCATGAATAAAAGACTCACTTACTATCAGCTTCCATCTAGCATTGCACCTGCATCTCACTTGAGTTATGCTGATGACACTATCGTTTTCATGCAAGCCTCAAAATCTAGCCTAATCAGAATCAAAGCCTTCTTAGAAACATTTGAACTAACATCTGGACAAAAAATAAACTTTGATAAGTCTGATTTCTATGCTAGTTCAAGAGCAACAACTATTAAAATAAATCAGATAAGATCAATTCTAGGAATGAAAAAAGGAGTCTTTCCATTTAAGTACCTGGGATGTCCAATATTCAAAGGAAGAATTTTAAATCTCTATTTTGAACCTTTGTTGGAAGCTGTAGATAGAAAGCTCTTGAATTGGAAAAATAGATGGTTAAGTTTGGGAGGCAAAAAGGTGCTTATTCAATCTTGTCTATACTCCCTCCCAGAGCATATATGGTATGTCCTGAAACCCCCTAAGCAGATAATAAAGGCATTGGAAAAGAAAATGACAAGATTTTTCTGGGAGGAAAAAGAGGGCAAACTAAACAAGGTATGGAGAAAATGGGCTGATCTGAGTGCATATAGATACCAGAATGGTTTAGGATTCAGATCTGTAAGAGCAATAATTGATTCATGCTTTGTCAAATTATGGTGGAAGAGCCAATTGGGCACCACCATGTGGTCCAAACTGTTATGGGCATTACCACAGTCCCATAGGAAGTCCCATACTTTGAAAAGGATATGTAGTATTAACTCCTTTGCAGAAGAAAATTCTCTAATTATACATGGCAAAGGAAAGAGCAACTGTTGGAATGAAAATTGGTGCCCAATTGGTCCTCTTTCTAAATGTTTTCCATCCTCAGTCCTATCACCTTTTTACTACTACACCATAGCTGACTTCACAGAGACAAAAGTCAGATACTGCAATATATCTTCCCTTATTTGGAACATGATACTTTGAGTTTTTTGTAAGTAGCACAGATTAACACTGAAACGGAGGATAGACTTATATGGAAACTTGAAGATACAGGCATTTTTTCCTTCAGATCAGCCTACAGGGCTCTTACTCAGTAATCAGGTAATTTCCCAGCAACTATACACATCTGGAACCCCAGACTGCAAAAAAAAAAATCAATTTTCACATGGAAAATGCTGAATTATCTCTTACCTTTTGATGATGTCTTAGTCAAATGTGGTTTTAACTTAGCCTCGAAATGTCCTGCATGCAATCAATCTGACTCAATAGAGCATTTTTTCATCTCCTGTCATTTGGCTCAAAATGTTTGGAATGAAACTTCAGATATTCTGGGGATTAAACTACATACCTTAGACAGTTTAACTCTAAGGGTTTTTGAATATTGGAATAATAAAGAATTGTCTAAGGTGCATAGAGATATCTGTAGGTTATTGCCATCATTGATTTTTTGATCATCATGGAAAGCCAGAAATGCTTTCTATTTTGACAACAAAACTTTCTCCCAAGCTCTAATCAGTAAGGAAGTGAGGGATCTTATTTTCCTATCTTTCTCAGCCAAGCCTGCTCACCTCAATGTGTACTTGAATATAAGCTATCCCATTTTCTCTCTAATCCCACCTCTGAGACCACCCCCTAAGCCTTCTATATCCACTGTCTTCTGGAATAGGTCACCACAACAAACCATAACTGTAATTGTGGGCGCATCCTGGTCCTCTAACATGTCCACACTTGACCTTATAGCTAGAGATTGGACTGGTAAACCGTGCTTAATCCAATCTTTAACTACCACTGCTAGTACTCCATTAGAGGCTGAAATGAAAGCTATCCAAGCTGCAACTAGGAGTTTCACTAGTTTGGACCCTGGTTGTTCTTACATAGTGGAATCAGATGCCATGCTTGGGGTGAACATGATAAACAATCCCAGAAGTGCCAAATGGTCTCTATATGTCCTAGCTTTTCAAATTAACTCTGAACTTAAGCAGGCTACACTAAGGCATGTCTATAGGGAATGTAATGCAGTTGCTGATGCAATTTCAAAGCATAAACCTACTCACCCTTCACAACCAAACATTAGCATCTCTAACATTCCACCAATCATCAAAGGCCTTATCCATCTGGATAAAAATAATTTTCCATACATTCCAACACAGAAGCATGCTACTTTGGAGAATAGATGCTGCTGAAGTTGTTTATCTTTTGCAGGTACATATCTTGGACAACGAACTGAATTGCGGACAAGAATCAAGATGAGGGCATGCTTAAGACACTGGATTAAAGGTTAAATCCTGAGCTAAGGAAAGCAGCAGCACCCCTCCGTAGACAATCTGAAGGTTCTGAACATGATCAACTCTACTCCAGCAATCACCTCTACAGGTCTCTCAGATTATACTTTGCGGCTATAAGGATAGTTTCCTGGCCAAAGTAAGAGATTAACACATGGGGTGGAGATCACTTACTTTGGAAACGCAACTTCCATCACCTCTTGTAGTGTACATAGTCCACTACTTCCTATTAATCTGAATCACTAAACCACTAGTATTAGATCATTCTTTTGAAGGCAACGAGGTTGCCTTACCGATGTATATTGCAATATAACATTGTACATCTTTTGGTTCTAAAAAGGTCTGGGGTACCGAATGAATAACCCCCACCTTAGGGTACATTCATTTTAAAAAAATACTAATTAATAACAACAATTCAAACATAAATCAAGCTAAAAAAAAGATGAAAATGGTGACAAACGAGGGTTTCAATAGTAGAAAGTCGGGCTAGAGAAGAAGTGAGGAGAGAGGGAAGATAATGTGATATTTATAGTACAAGAAAAAGAAGGATTAATTCTCTCCACCCATTCATTGCAACTCGCAACAGGTTTGTCACGAGTCGTGACGGGCACCCAAAAACAGAATGTGATTTCTTTCTTCTTGTCTTCCAACCTTCACTTCACAACAAGTTTCCTCAATTCTTCAAGTCTTCAATAATTCAAAGCTAGTCTTCATTGTCATCAAAAGATAGTCTTCAATGGCCTCCAGTCTTCAAATCTTGATGTTATTTCCTCGTCACACAAAATTCACTTGGAAATGGTAAAAGAGCGTAAAAGTTGCTCTTACCTCTTCTAAGATATTTTTAAGGTAAACCACAAGCTCTAGATGATAAAAGAGCGCAAAAAGGATCCCAAAAAGTCCCAAAATATGCACATAAAATGGACACATCAAACCTCCCCACACTTTAACCTTACTCGTCCTCGAGTAAAAAAAGGTTCAAGCACACAAAGGAATTCACGTATCCACATCCTAAACTAATATCCCCCGAAATAGATACCTCACAAAACTCTCAATATCACACACCCAAAGTTAAGATCAAATGAGAAGTCACGCACTACCCCATTCCTAAATCTACCTAACCATACCAGCCTATCAATTCATTGATATCTATAAAAAAATCTCCAAATCCCGAATTGACAATCCCAAATCCAATGACACAGAATGAAGTCAAAATCATGTATGAAGTCCAAACACATACTTCACTCTATACCAATATATCATCCAAAAAAATAAAGCATATCAACAATCAAGAATTTCATACATTGCTTCATTTTCTCCGCTAAATTACCCAATCCCAAGAGGTCTCATGATGTTAGGCTACCAGATCCATCTATATAGGAACCGCAACCTTATGACCCCAACATCGGCAAATGAGTAGATACATAGCTTTTTTCCTTTTTTCACTCTTTCTCTCATTTTGCCTAGGAGCCCTTTCGGGTTTTCATCCTAGTAGCACATCATGTTTCTTTGGCTCACATCTCACCTTTTTCCGCACATTTTGCCTCTCATTTTTGCCTAAGTTTCCCTTTTGGATTTTCGACCTATCCGGGCTCTCAATGTTGCCTAAGTTTCCCTCTGGGTTTTCAACTTAGCAGTTTTTTTTTTCATTTTCTAATTATTTTTCAAATTTTCCAAAATTTTCAATTTTTTCATTTTTTTGCATGTTTTCGATCAAAAGTAGCAAACAACTTTCACATGTCAAAGCTAAGAAAATCTGAGTGCATTAAGTGAAAAGCATCTCTAAAACAATGAAAAGCATCCCAAACATCCAAGTTTAAGAAAAAAAATCCAAAGCCAAGTAGTAAAAGTAGTAAATACCCCTCCCCACACTTAAAACATTACATTGTCCTCAATGTAGACAAAACATGGCAAATACATACAAATCGAAGTAGAAGAGTGTAAAACAACATGCTCACAATCAGGGATAGGGTGGGCCGACACCATCGTTGGAGTCTCTGCTATAGGTTTGCTGATAGTGCACCTCCCGATCATCGTTCCTCTGATGCCACTCTCTCCGCCTAGCTGCTCTAGAGACGGGGCCTGGGGCACCACCAAATTGTGCCTGCATCTCGAAAACCCTGGATGAGAAGTAATCAATCTCCTTACCCATCTCATTGAGGCTCCGCGAGAAAAACTTGTTGTGCTCAACCTGTCCACAGTAGTGCTCATCCTGCCTACGGAACCTATGATCTACTGTCTGTATTAGTTTGGTGTAGGAGTCTGGTGGAGGCTGAGGGAACTAAGGTGGCACATGATCCTCCAGCATCAGCTTGGTTTATGTGTGCGGAGGTGGAGAATGCTGCTCACCCTGTGGCTTAGTAAACGGTAAGACACCCTCGCCAGCCTAAACTGGAGGTGGAGCTAGGTTCTTGAGCTACCACTCAAAACCATCCCTCCATGAAGTATCTAGCTCAATCTCCAAATCCTCCACAGGTGTGTCAAACTCAAGCTTAGTGCGCTGGGTGTTGGGCAGCTTCATGAACTTGACAGTCCTCGCCTCATAAACCCAATGGTACATGCCTCAAGCATCTGTGATATCTATCAGGTTAAATTTGGTCATCCTCTCCAAAGTGATGAGGTATGAAGAACCTATACCCGATCGCAGAAAGCCATCCGAGGCAACCAAGCCTAAGTGCTCTGCTAGGAGGGTGATCATACCAGCCCATGGAAATCTCCCCCTTTGGCTTCTCAGCCACATCTACGGCCCTCTTCATCCAAAACTCAGCCCACAGTCAATATTCCATCCCCTCACTCGTCAGATGACACAGGTGGTGAATTTCCATGTCGGGCACGTTTGTCGGCTCCGATGAAAAAAATAATGTGCCCGCTAAGAACCCGTGGACAAATCAGAGTGCGGGATGGGTGATGAGCTTGTTCTTGTCATGGGAGTTTCTCGTCCTCCTCATCACTATGCCCCAAAAGAGCATATCTTCCTTAATCATGTGGTCTGGGGCCCGTGGGTCCAACCTTGCCCAGACCTCTGTCGTGTTCCACCCAAACACGACCTCTAGCTACAAAACTGTCATCTCTCGAGAAACATTATCCAAGTGGAAACGAATGTACCTCTCACACGGCTCGTCATTCCTCATGCTGCAGAGCTCAACCATGGACAAAAATTCCAATTTATAACGCTTGTAAGTGGGGGCACTCTTGCTCATAAATCCCTCAAATCCTCATTTGGTGAGGAGGCAGTGGATCGACTCCATCAATCTGAGAGCATCAAGCATCTTCTGATCGATGAAGCTCGTTTCGAGGACCTTGTAGGTGGTCAGGATGTCCCACCTATCCGCATAAGGCCCGGTAATCTGGGTCAAACCCATAAACCGGTCTGGAAGAGGGGGTATAGGGTTCAGCTCCAGAGCCAGTGACAGAGGTGGAGGTTGAGCAGCAACGCTCGCACCTCGTGGAGCCCTAGGTCTCTTTGTCGGAGCCATGTCTGTCAATCACAACAAACATGTCAAATGCACAAGAACATAAACATATGCAATATTTTAGAATCACAATCAACCCTAAACTAGTTTAGCTAACATCACAAATTCCAAAATGCCAACATTCAAGTCCAAGGTTTACTAGTCTAAGTATCATCCACAACTTCATATAAAAATCAAGCCACATTCAGCATTGCCAACAATTCCAAGTCCATATCACAGGCCACAAGTCATTCACGACCAATTCCAACAATCAAAACTTTGAGATTAAGATATAACTAACATTCACTTATGATATAGTGAAAAATAAAATTCTTTTCCAAAATCCTCATCAACATGCATTCACTATGTTTTTAGCAAAACTGTGTCAACATAAGCAATTCATATCAATTATGCTTCAATATCATCCTATAGTCAAAATCTCAATCAATGTAAACCCATAAACACAATATCCACAAGGCTTAATCAATCCATACCCATAAAGTAGCAAAGAGCAATATCTCATAATATCCACAATCATCATAAATATTACAACATTATGAACTACACAAAAAAGTGACAATTCGAGCAATGGTGCACCTGCTTTATTGTCTACTGTGGAGTCAAATAAGTCACCTGCATTTTTTAAATCTGGCATGCTAGACTTAGTCATGTTCCACATTCCATTATTTCACCAGTCAGCTCAGCTCCATCTTCACTAATCAGCTTGGCTTCATCGGCAGATTCCACTTCACTGGCTTCTCCTCCTCGACCTCGCACCCAACGTATGGCTGCTAGGTCGGATACTGGGGCCATACAACACAGGGATTATTTAGATATTGCACATGGTCTTACTATTGCCTCACTTTCTCAGTTTGAGCTTACGGATTATCGCACTACCTTTCAGGATCTAGCTTGGGTTTCTACTGTGGATGACGAGATGGTAGCTCTTTGCGGTTAGCAGACCTGGGTTTTGGTGCCTCGCCCTTCGGACTTTAACATTGTTGGCTCCTGATAGGTTTATCGACTGAAGTATTGACCAGATGGCACCATTGAGCATCATAAAGCTAGACTTGCGGCACAGGGTTTCTCACAGATTCCAGGTTTTGACTTTGACCACACCTTCAGTCCTGTGGTCAAAGCTTCCACTGTTCGTACAGTTCTTGCCATCGCCACAATGCGCTCTTGGCAGCTTCATTATCTGGATGTTAAGAACGCCTTTCATAATGGCATCCTCGATGCTCCTGTTTATATGAAGCAACCCGTTGGATACAAGGATCATGTTTATCTAGATTTTGTTTGTCGCTTGCAGAAGGCCATTTATGGACTTAAGCAAGCCCCAGGTTTCAGCGTTTAAGCACTTATTTGACTCAGCTTGGTTTTTAGAGCAGCTCAGCCAACACCTCTCCATTTCTTCTTTCATGAGGATTATTGTTACTATATCTCCTAGTGTATATCGACGACTTCATTCTTACAGGGAACGATTTGACTCTTCTTCGGCAGTTCATTACTCGGACACATCGGGAGTTTGCAATTATGGACCTTGGCACTCTTCATTACTTTCTTGGCTTGGAAGTTTCACCGACTTCATCAGGTTTACTTCTTGGTCAAGAAAAGTTTGCTCGAGACATTCTCACTCGTGTAGGGATGTCTGATGTTGCACCAGCCTCTACGCCATTTGTGTCTGGTTCTTAGTTGCACAGCTACACCAGTCCACCATTTTAGAATTTGAATTTCTATCGTTCTCTTGTTGGGGCTCTTTAGTACTTGACCATCACTCACCCTGATTTGGCTTTTTTGGTCAATATTGTTAGCTAGTACCTTTAGGAATCCAGAGACAATAATTTTGTTGTTGTTACTTGGATACTATGGTATGTTTGAGGTACTCTGCATTTTGGTCTTACTTTTCATTCTGCTAGTTCTCTAGAGGTGTTGGGTACTCTGATGCTGATTTGGCTTGATGTTTGGAGACATGCCAATCCACCTTTGGATATGCTATTTTTCTTGGTGTGAACCTTGTTTCCAGGAGTGCCAAGAAATAGCCCACAGTTTCTCGTTCCAACATTGAGTGTAAGTATTATGCTCTTGCTAACACTGCCCCAGAAGTTGTTTGGCTTACTATTTTGCTCCGAGATCTTTGAGTTCCTTTGTGTGGTTCTCTGGTACTATTATGTGACAATAGAAGTGCAATCTTCTTGGTGCAGAATCCAGTTGCTCATGTTCATACTTCTCTTCAGATTGTGGGCATCTTCACCAAAGGGCTCTCTCGTCCGTTGCTTGAGTTCTTCAGATCCAAGCTTTGCATCGACGAACATCCGACGCTTTGCTTGAGGGGGTGTTAGAATAAATCAATGTGATGATTAGATTAGATTAGATTTATGCTTATCTTGATGACTAGGCTAGAGTTGTACTAGACCAAGTCTACTTCTTGTACTCTATTTATTTCATTTAGTAATACGATAATCATTACCGGAAGTCATTCTCTCAGCTTCCTAAATACAACTAAGTAGATAGTGGAAAATTGGGTTCGTACATAAAGAGAGGGATTTTCCTCAGGATTCATGCATATAAGGTGGGATTAAGCATAGATATAGATATATAAATATGTATAAAAGCATTTAAGAGGGGGTACTTGGTTGGTTTTTTTAAGTTGTGAATTTAAAAAAGACAAATAAACTATCATAAACTAGAGATCAAGCTAAACATGCACAAACTACAAAGAGTCAATTAAACACAAAGTACGGGACCTTGGCCACAATTATTTTCCACTTCCAAGCCTCTTATCTATCCCTGAATCCATGACCTATTTACTATTTTAACTACTTATTGTGAAGATAGATCTGCTATTCTTCTTTGGTGGTAGTTTACAGGAGTGAATTCAACATCTCTTGTAAACCTCGCTAATGACTCCTTTAGTCGAAAAATGGCTAAAGATGTTCCATTAATGGCATTATGTACGAAGAATCAACAAACTTGGTAACACTTTTAAACACTAAACCAAATGTCTAAGCATTGAACCAATTTATGCATCTACTAAGATTAGCAAATGATCTTCAACATTCAATGACTTCTCCTACTTGCTACCTTAAAATAAACATGACAAAGGGTTCAACATCATAAGATTTATCTAGCAATAATAATATCATAAACCCAATTAGAAGCCCTGAATCATTCTCTTGGATTCCATGTCAAAAAGGGAAAATTAGCTACTTTCTTCAACTCCTAAAAAATATCATACACGCATTTCATATCATCACACTTTAAATCAAATAAATGATACCAACAACCAACATTAAAGCTTCAGAAATGCACAATAGAAAAAGCATTAAATAGGTAGAAATGATTCTCAAGACATGGGCAAGGAAGCTACAATCAATTGCTCCTAAGACTAAAATTAGTTGTTCATACTAATGTTCATAAGAAAATCCAACATAATCAATGATAATGGTTTGATTTAGTGAAAGCCCAAATAGTTTGTTGGGATTGTTTTGGAAAAATAAGGGTGTTTGAAATGGTCTAATTTAATGACTGCATTTGCTGGTAATTAAGAGTCTGAATTGAAGGTAAATATTACTTGGGTTATATGGTATAAATACAAGGTACGTATTCATTTGAGATTGATTCTATTTTTATATGGTATCAAAACATCTTGCTAACTTAAGCATCAGAGAGTTTTCCCCTTGGACCTTGCAGGGCTTATTTTCTTGCAAATCACAACCAAGGGATTCAAGAGGGTTGCTTGATCGGTTTCTAGACACATCAATTGGCACACCCAGTGGGACTACGGAGCCAAGTAAGCTCGGGGAGGATGTTTGAAAGAAAGAAATACGAAAGTTATATGTAGATGGTTCACTGGTGCAGGGTGGGGTGATTAAAGACGGTTATTTCGGACCACGTGACTTCTCTGGCTTCGACTTTGATCATCCACAATCAAAGACAGTTCCTAGAACCACCTTTAAATGGCCATATTAAAGGTGGTTATTTGTTGTCTTTGGCGAGGCGGAGGAACTGCCTTTAAACGAGTTTCGAGTTCAAAACATAATCATCATCCTTAGCTACTAAGTAGAGTTCCTCAGTAAAAAAAATGAGTCATTTCATGCACCTGGACTTGCGTCAGAGGTGATATTTATGTTATTAAATCGTGTGTCAAATCCGAAGCCAACCTATTTTTTGAAGCTAGAATACACTTGAATGTATTATTTACTTCTGAACGAGGAACTGTTAGCCTTATAAGTGGTTCCGATTTAGGAACTGAAAGTTGTCTCTTACCAATTTCAAAGTTTATGATGGGGAACCACTTTCGAATTTGGAAGAAAAATCGGGAGGAATGGTAAAAATTGCAAAATTTTCATAGCTGGCCAAAATTTGTCACAAACCACAAATTCTTCTTGCAATAAATATGTCTAAGATTGTGCAATGTTTCAAAAATGTATAGATACCTCTAAGCTAGCACTTATATATACATAGGAATATAATTCAACTAAATTCTATTCCGCTCACAACGACTAACTATTTTAGCTAACGTAATAATACACTACATGATTGTAGTTTCACCAAAAATCTATAGACTTAGCTAATCAAGCAACTGTCTACATATTTTGGAACAGAAAACAAGCAATTTCTATTTTGCAAAATACATGTCACTAGTGATGAGGTGTTTGTTATACCACCACATTAGGTCTTCCAATAGTTTGTGAACGAACATTTATTAGATGTCCCACCACACAATTTCTTGCCACATTAATGTCATCTTGTGAATTCGGTTTTTTTTCCTTTGGAAAAACCTGTTGACATTAGAATATAAGAACATTGGTCTTGTAGGTTAGTAGTTTATCGATAATTACAAATACTTGACATACCTATAAAGTTAAAGTTATAACTTTTCAATTTCTAGGTAATCCAACCATACATCCTTAACACACTTGACTGCATATAACATTACGTAGTAGCCACACTCCCATGTTGTTGCTTGTTTTTTGTACTATTATGTTAGAATGTAAATTAGTGGTTAGAAAATAACATTAAAAAATTAGGACTATAAATTAATCAAATTCAAACCTTATTTTGTTATACTTGTAATATTTTTTGAACATTTGGTTCATTAAATGCAATCTTCAAAATATGTAGAAATGCTTGTGATGGTTCAAAGTGCAATGGATTTATCCAATACATACACTTAGCTTCAGGGACAATCAATATCAAAGACCAATGCCCCTACATTAGAATGGATTTTTTACTGAAATTATTTGTGAATCTTAGAATATAACCACATGTTTAATAAATTTAAAATTGAAAACATCACCTCTCTCTATATGGTGTAATGTAAAACTTTATATCCTTCCGGCTTAAGCATTTGCGTATGTATTCGATCCGCTCTTGGTCTGTACATCCAATTCCTCGAGTCATCAAGGGACACAAATAGGTCACCCATCCTTTTCCCCTATGACTGGAAAAGTAGTACATGCACCTTACATAAACAAATATGTAGATTACGTCTCAATACGTTTGTAGTTAGATTAAATAGATAGTGAACAAACAAAACTAAACAAGTACTTACAGTAGAAAAAGAGGCTCTTGGATAACATATTCACTGCTCTCTTCATCAAGTCGTCCATGTCCGGGGCATCGATTTAAAAGGGTCTCTAATGGGACATAAATTCAAAAATCAATACAAATATTGACCATTTCATTGCATAAAAAAATTTAATATAAACCACGATTGTCAACAAAAAATTAGGGTTACATTTCACTCCAACCATAATCTCTCATTTTTTTCTGACATTTTAAAACCAAGCAACAACATTAGTATCTTAACAAATGGGAGGTTAAGAAAATAAGAACTCAATCTGAAAAAATAGAGTATATATTACAATAAAACTTAAATTAACTAAATCATTAAAACATTATGATGGCATGAACAAGGAAGAAACTAAATTTTACTCATTCAACCATTTGAGAAGAAGACATATAAAAATATTTGAGAAATAGAGCCTCAAAGGATGAATTTCTACCTGACTTTGTGTCTTGTAAGTGTGATGAATACCTCAAATACTTGGAACTTGGTCAGATCTTCAAAATTTAATAAAGTGAGTCACTTCCCCAATCAAAACATCTTTTACTGTTCAAATTAGTTGTTTCCCAACTACTTCCGAGTTTGGAACATCAATGAATATAAATTTAAAAATGGTGGAATCATCCCCAAATCATATAAGAACCCTAACCATCCCTTCCCATTCTGAAATTTTAAAAGTCGATTCATCCATCATCCAATTCAACAATGTCGAGAAGCCGAGGTGGTAAGAGGATTAGCAACCGTGGAAATAAATCAACAAGGAGCGACAAACCGATCACTGAGCTAGAGGTGAGTCAAAAAAATTTCAACACTAGAGCTGAACACAGGTACGTTGAATTACTCCCTCTTCGTAAGTGTACAAATCCTAAGGTAGTTCCCGGTGATAGATTCGAGGAGTTATCTTTGGGCTACCTAGTACCCTATTTCCGTAACCAACATATTGTTAAATTATTGACATTGGAGGATAGGGTTCATACTAATGAGGTGGTTCAGTTTTATGCAAATCTAGGAAAGAATGTCAATAATAAGGACTTAACCTGGGTTAATGGAATTAATGTGAAAGTCAGGAAATATACCATCAATTCTTGTTGTAGAATGCCCTTACACTGACCCCACAAAGTTGCGTCCCAATACCCTTGATGGTCCGCTCAAGATCTTTCACCAGCAGAGTTGGCCGGCAGTTATGGAGTCAACACCGTTAGACCTTGTAAAAATGGCCCAGAAGTACTTCCATAGGGATGAGCCTGGGGCGGGTAGGGCAGATACTTATGATGTAGGGAAACTGACAGTTGAGCAGTGGATCATGAAGAATCTCTCTTCGACTATTGGTAGAGGTTCAAGAAGCTTCTTGCAACTTGCCCTTATCACGGTTATTCGGAAGGGGATTTGGTTTATTACTTCTACAATGGCTTTCTTGATGAAGATCAAAGGTTGGTAAGGAGTTCTTCTGGTGGCACCCTTGGAAACAAAACATCCTCCGAAGCTATACAATTGTATGAAGAGCTAGCGGAAGAATCAAGAAACTTTTAGCTCAAGGTTTGATTTGAGAAGGAGAAATCCAATGCGCGCAAGTGATTCTTCAAATAGTGGAAAGCTAGAGGATCAAGCCTCAGCCCTTACATCTATGTTCAAATAGTTGATGATGAAGCCCGGGAATGCGCCACATGTTAAATCATGTGAAATTTGTTACTTGGTGCATCCTACGGACACTTGCCCCACTTTGCAAGAGGATAATGTTGAAGAGGTAAGTGCCATGTGCTATCAAGGGAACCAAGGATACCAAGGAAACCAAGGATATCAAGGTGGGCAAGGCTACCAAGGTAACCAAGGATACCAAGGTTATCAAGGGTACCAAAACCGGCCGTACAATTTGGGAAATCGTGATAACCTAAACCTTTGGAATGGAAACCCTCAAGGAAGCCAAAACCTTCAACCATATCCGTCTCCTCAACAAAAATATATGCCACCTCAACACCAATTTCAAAAGGCTCCAAGACAAACCCCGAGACCAAAGGGAGAGTTCAGGGCTAACACGTGAGAAATTCCAAGGGTAATCTACCCTCCCAACTGGAGATAAAAAATTGCAAGCCATTCACCGGCCGGGCATGTGCGCTTAAAAAAGTGAGAAATTCCAAGATGAAGCCAAGGCGAGTATCAAGAACTTGGAAACTCAAGTGAGCCAAATAGCTCAAGTGTGAATCAGATGGAAGCCCGGGAAAAGGGTAATTTACCCTCCCAACCGGAGATCAACCCTCGACAAAATGCAAGTGCTATCACTTTGAGAAGTGGTAAAGAGGTTGACTCCTCCACGGTTGGTGAAGTTTTTGAGGACGAACCTAGGAAGCCTAAAATGCTTGAGAAAGAAGGGAAAGAGGAGAACGAGGAGGAGGCTAAGGAGCAAGTAAGGAAGGGAAAGGGGAAGGAAGAGGAGATCACCGTTGAGAAATCAACCTCTATTTCCGAACCTTCATCCCCCCCCCACAAGAAGGCAAGAGTAGTGGGGATTCCTCTATATGTGCTGGAGCCACTATTCCCGGAAGCTCTAAAAGACAAAAGGAGGAAGGAATCCAACAAGGACATCTACAAAGTCTTTCATAGGTGTGAGGTAAATATCCCTCTTTTAAATGTGATTGAAAAAAATTTCTACCTATGCAAAATTTTTGAAAGAATTATGTGTAGTAAATAGGAAACAAAGAACGAAGACCAAGCTTAAAAATGGGAGAAGTGAACATGTCTTCGCTTTGTGCCAAAGGGAGTTACCCCCCCTAAATGTAGCGATCCCGGCATGTTCACGATCCCTTGCATGATAGGAAATACACATTTTGAAAAAGCAATGCTTGACTTAGGTGCATCGATAAATGTGATTCCTTACTCTTTGTATGAAAGCCTCAATCTTGGTACTTTGCACAAAACCGGGGTGGTGATCCAACTAGCCAACCGTTCTAGTGCGTACCCTCAAGGGTATCATCGAGATTGTGTTGGTTAGGGTGGATTCCTTAATATTCCCCGGGATTTTTATATCCTAGACATGGAGCCTGATAAACATGCCTCCCTAATCTTGTTGGGGAGGCCATTTTTTAAGACCTCTAGGACCATCATTGATGTGCATAATGGTACCCTCACCATGGAATTTGATGGGATTAAAGTAGAGTTTAACATAAATGACTCTATGAAGTATCCGCTGCGGCGAAGAGAGCAAGGGAAGCTGAAATGGATAGTGAAGTGTCATCTAGACAATGTGAGTTGTACATTATATATGTTGTTAACATTTTCTGTGCCAGTGCTACAATTTAAAAACATTTTATTGATTACCATCTCATTCTTTGTAGGTGGTGGACGTGACTAGAAGAGTGTTGTCACTCGCTACCTGTGATTCATCTGTGCCGATGTTAGAAAGGAAAACAAAGAAATGGAGATGGTGGAGGCACTCCATGCAAATTTCATAAAATCAACTAGATTGCAGTTGCAGCTTAGCATTAACGATATGATACAGTGATGCGAAAAATGATGTCCACGAAGAGACCCCTATGGAAGAAAGTGATCCAAAAGTTGCTGTAATGTTTACACGGGATGACTAAACATGTTTTATGATGTTTAAGACTTGTAATAATTTTGGGATTCTAGTTACTCTATTTAGTTTTATGTATTGAACTTAAGGTATTTTTGTTTGTGTAAACTTCAACATTTGCTCATTTGGTAGGATTTAGTGAATTTCATTCCATTGTCAATTGAATGTTTTTAAAAATTGAAGATTTTAGTAGTGATTTTTTTGTGGGTAAAAAAATCATGAAGGGATGAGTTGGGGAAAATTACCAAACCAACCCACTTAGTTACGAAACAGGAACTAGTTGGGTGACATAATTGTTGTCTTTTTTTTTCTTGTTCCGATTGAGGAAAGTGGCCGAGGTTAACCGAAATGATATGCACCGACAAACATCCAAGTGAGGAACTTGTATGAAGGTAGTGAAAATTTTCAAAGTTTTTCAATCTTTTTTCCTTCTCAAACTTAATCATCTATTCCAACCAGTTCCTCACTCAGAACTCAGAGTTCCGACATCAATATCACTTTCCGAACCATCATAGGTGGATTTGAGTTACAAAACTAATGTTATGCAGAATCAGTTCCGAACTTGGAACAACCGTCCGCTCTATACATTTCATGTCATGCATAGGTTCCTCAATCGGAACATAGTCCAAGTATAAAAAAACCCAAGAAAATCACACAACCCCCAAATTTCCAACCCTAATTTCAGAGGAGTTTGGTTATGACACCGGAATCCTTTGCCATCAGTTCAAAACCTCAATTACACCCACAAATCAACCACACAAGCATGTCAACATTGAAGCAATGTGCACGAGGAGGTTACGGTCGTTAAAAATCAATGAATTCAAGCCGTGGGAGAAACAATGACTATGACAGGGCAAGGTGTTTTTCCACTCTTGATAAATCTAGGAACAATGAACTGCATGAGAGTGGTAGACCATTGGGTTGTTACTTATTTGATTTGAATGTTTATCATAGTATCGGTTTAGCCAATCCATTTCAAAAAATTTAGGGCCAACATGTACTAAAGTTATTAACCTTGAATGAACCTTCACATTTTGATGAAGTATGCCAATTTTACAGCAATTTAAATGAGGCTAATGGGGGTGGTTTTAGGACTAGGGTTAGTGGATTTGACATAGATTTAAGTCACTGGATTATTAACAAACATTTGGATTATCCGTATAAAGGACTCAATGATGGCTTTCCTAAAAAAATGGATGACTCCTTAAATGATGTATACCATAGGGATAGTTGGCGTCTTGAATTTGATTACCCGTATACTGACTCGATTGCATGTAGCATTAGATACTTTGGATGTAATCCGGCTAACCTAGGGAAACCTGAGATTTTTAGCCTAAATTCCATCACCATAGACCAGTGTATCGTATACAAAATAACTGCTAGGAGTATTATACCCATCTCCAGCCACCTCACCGAGCCTACGACTATGACTCTCATGATATTTTACTACATAATAAAGGGTAGGAGGATCAATCTAGGAGCTGCAATATTTGGGCGTATGTTATACATAGAGATGTCTAAGGGGGTGATAAAAATCCTCCCATATGGGAACTTAATCACATTGATTCTGAAGGGGGTACAAGGATTTGAATTCCGTGGTGAGGAAAAACAATGCAAGTGGTTTGACAAGGTATATTTTACTCAAAAAATTGGATGTTGGTTGATCACAAGTGGGCTCATAAGCCGGATGATACGGATGAGGTTAACAAGAGGCATAGAATTGAACAAGGCTTGTCGATATTTCTATTTTATATTTTCTTGATTAAAGTAGGAACTAAATAAGTAGTAATGTTTCAATTTTTTTAATGTAGAGGATTTTGTGGAGGAATCGGATTCTCGTTTCATGAAAGGTTTTAGAGCTTGCTACAGATGGGTACGTAGGGAAATTTCAGGCCTAAGGAAGTGCATTTGGAAATTAGAGTGCAGTCAACGCGCATGTGAGCGAAAATCAAGGCTTAGGCGGTCAAATTCTATGTGAATCTTTTGTGATCAAGTTAAGTATGATTTAATATGACCACTAGTTTGGACAATTTGTTTTTAACTTTTGTTATGTATGATCTAACATCTTAACATTCTGTCATACATTATGTACTACTTCCAAATAGTTTGCAATGGTTATGTTCCCATTCTTATGTTAGAAATGAATTATACTACAAAGAAACTTATGGCTGATCAAAGCTCAGAAAATGCATCCCAGCCGAGAGACTTCCTCATGCGGAAGTATGTCCTTCCTTCAGTTCCCAAGAAATAACAAAAATATATCAAAATAAATCAGAGAAAAATAGCACCTACTTCTTTTTTTCTTCATTGTTTTTTTGGCTTTCGCCTTCTCTTTGTGACCTTCCCTAGCCCATCGACATAGATTCCTTCATCATGGTCGCTAGGAGCAAGACATCCACACACAATCAAATCATCTTCCTCAAGCAAAATGTCGATTTTGTCCAATGCAGTTTGAGTATGGCGACGAAGACAAATGAATTCTTCACATTCATACTCCTCCACGAAATCTCTCTTCCCATCGACGACAATGTCCCAACGAGGGTCTACTGAATATTTGATATAAAACACTTGGTGGGAAGTCGTCGCCGTACATCTCAAAGTTAATATTTATAAGCCCTTTTTGCTTACTATCTACAACTAAGTAGATAGCGGCAAGTCGGGGTCGTCCACGAAGAAGGGAGATTTTCTCAAGCGTTTAAGCACAAAAGATTGCTATTAGGCTAGAAGTAGATATATATATATATATATATATATAGCATGTAAATGGGGGGATTTTGGTTGGTTGTGATTCTAAGTTATGAAAGTTAAAATACAAGAGAACTAGAAAAGTTAAGTAACTATGCTAAATCATCAAACAAAATTAAGAAAAAGGGTTTTTAAACTACAAAGGATAAAGCCTTGGGGGCAATTGATATCCACTTCCAAATCTAATGTAGATCATTGAACCATTCATGCACCCTATCACATTTGTTACCTACCACATTAACGTACTTATCTAGCAAGAATCACAACACATTGTAAACAAGAAGTTCTAAGTTCACGTTCTTAGATTTTCATGCAAAGGAATTCGTCACGTTCCTAACTCCGTAGCACTTAAGTCATACAAACACTTCCTATTCTCAAACAACCCATGGCATAAATGAAATGGAACATAGCATTAAAAACACATGAATTCTAAATAACAAAGACTTCAAGAATGAGCAAAACAATCTATTCACTACTTCGACTACTTGTTGGGAAGATAGATCTTCTATCCTTTTTAGGTAGTAGTTTGCAAGAGTGAATTCGACATCTCTTGTCAAACCTCACCAAATTGCCATGTCGCACAAAATCCTCTAGAAAAGTAATAAAAGCGTAAAAGTCGCTTTTAATCCTCCTTAGAGAACTTCAAGGCAAAATGTCCCATTTAGAGCACAAAAGTATACAAAAGTGAATTCTAAAAGTCCGAATATAACCGTATAAAATGGGCACATCACTTGGTGAGTTCGTGCAGTCAAAATGAA
This sequence comes from Rubia yunnanensis, assembly GCA_037428765.1. Lineage (NCBI taxonomy): Eukaryota > Viridiplantae > Streptophyta > Magnoliopsida > Gentianales > Rubiaceae > Rubia > Rubia yunnanensis. The sequence continues at coordinate 82,024,981 of CM075064.1, forward strand.
GGGACCATTCTTCCAACCGATTTGGCTACGATCTATAAGTGTGCAATCTAAATCCTCAATCCTTAACCCAATGTTCACGTCTACCCATTAACATTTAAAAACCAGAACTTGTATCGTCACATAATCAAGCTCCTAAATTTCAATAATGGTTCTGAAATAGATACTTTAAGTGTACACGTGATTTTCATCGCTACCACTCCCAACATGTAATGCCTCAGATAAGAGAGTAACACTATTTTTTTGTGAGACACTCTTTTCAGCCATAGATTTTGTCCCAAATGTAAATCCATTTATGTCAAAAACTCTTTGTGATAAAACTATGCTAGATGGTCTGCATTCCAACCATTTAATAGTAGGGGGATGATTACCTCTTTCCACATGATCCAGTAGCCATGACGGAAAAGTACTAGTGTGTTGTTACGAAACACGTGCTTTATTGAATTTGGGATGCATCACTTTCACCGCATCCTTGTGTTTATCGATATATGGGATGACATCCTTGTAGTTGCAAAGAAAAAAAAGGTGGGCTGCATACAAACCATCAGAACTGAGATTCAATAGCTTCCTCTGCCTAACACCATGTCTGTCGTGCCCTTCATGCCTCGATTTTGGAATGCCATCAGAATCAACTTCCTTTATGTAATCTGTACAAAATTCAATAACTTCCTCCGGAATGTAACACTGCACAATACTTGCATCGGGCCTATAACGGTTAAAAGTGTTAAAAAATTTTATGTACCTCTCAAACAGGTACATCCACTTCAGAAATACATGCCCACAGAGTTTGATCTCCCTTATTATCAAGTGAACCATCATATCAAATAATGAGGGGGGGGGGGGGTCTCCGGCACCGGAAAACCGCAACTCCGGCGACAAAGTGGATCTGGGCGCTCGACCCGTTTGCGAGTGCCGTCGGGTCGTCAAGCCTGAACAAGGTGAAATGGGTTGGAGGTGAATTTTTGCAGATTCTGGCTTCTTTCCAGCTTCTATCTGGCGGCCCAACGGTGCCGAAAAATTGCAAAATCGGCGAGGATTTGGATCTGGGTGCTCGACCCATTTTGTGCGCCGCCGGGTCAGAGTACCCGAGATAGGTAAAATGGGTTGGAGGTTGTTTAGGGTTTCGGCCCGATTGGTGGCGGCGCGGGTCAAATGACCCGCTAAGGAGGCGGTCGGGTCAGCAAAACAAAATCCTAGTGCAAAGTTGTTGGGCCGAGCTACTGGGCTGAAAGCTATTAATACCTTGGGCTAATGCTGGGCTGAAAAATGGGTTGATTAAATAGAGGATGGGCACAAAATGGGTCACGGTTATAACCCGATTTAACCTGGTCAAAGGCACCACTAAAGGCGGCTGCGGTCAAGTTGAAACCCTAGCTTAGGGTACTGGACCGAGCACTGGGCCGAAAGTGGAGCTGCTAAGCCGAGCACTGGGCCGAAAGAGGAGCTGTTGGGCCGAGTGAATTAATCAAGCGGGTGGGCCAAATTCAAGGGTTCTTGGGCCTAATTAAATTTGGAATTTTCAGCCTACTCTTGGGCTGAATTTGTTCCAATTTTTGGGCTCGAATTTGTGGTTTTTTGTTGAGTTTTGGCCTTCTCTTTGGGCTAAAATTGTTTTGGGTGGATATTTCCATATTTTCCCTTTGGAGAGTGGGAGAGCAGCCTTTCTACATTTGGTTGCCCGATCATAGGAGTTGGGTAGTGGGTTAATTAATTAGCGTACGCAAAATTAATTAATCCACTGCTAGTCGTTACTTGGACTTGACGGTTATTATGCGCTCTATGCTTGCGCTACACTTTTTTGTGTTAAATTAGCATAAAGCTGTCCATTTTCTCAAAATGGAGTGGGCAATTACATAATCGCCAGGCTTGACGCACGTCGTATAAGTTGTGTCCATTCTCTCCATTTAGGAGGGCTACTTTTAGAGGGATTCACAAGAGCTATTGGCACTGCCTACGACACTCTTGCCCTCTAAATTAGTCTCGGTTCATATCACGAGAATGTTTGAAGGCCAATAACACCCGTTTATCCTCACCTTAGGGTGTATATGGTAGAAGCTGCTCCTCCTTTGGCGGTCCTAGCTTCATTCGGATTCAGTAACACCAGCACACCATGGCGACCATTCAAGACCCGAGTACACCACACTCGGCTGCGCTTTTTGTCTACCACTGGCGTCCTCTTCACTATTTTCTTCAAGACCCGAGACCCGAGTCTCGGCTGCGATGAGGTTTTCATATGAAGAGCCAGTACACATTTCTGGTTGCTATGTATAGGTCCAGATTCACACATCCGGACTTGTAGTTATTTTTCCCTAGGCTTAGTACTTTCTAGCTTAGGGTTAGCATTTCTTTAAAAAATAATTGGGGGGGTACTCATTTGGGTACCCCCTCTCCCCCCCCCCCTCCCCCGCTTCTTTTTCCCTAGGTTTTAGCCTAGGGTTGGATTATGTTTTGTATTTGGTATGGCTCTTTTAGGGCTCTACCGTGGGTTCCACCGTCTATACTATTTACCTATTTACGTCGAGGGGGGAGTACATCTCCATCTGACATAGAACTTCAACTATCATCGCCTGCAAACAATTAAGCTTGGAAACAGTACTGGTCTTCGAACATATTTAATTGAAGAAAAGGAAAAGTTGTGTGATGCAAAGTCTTACATGGGAAGATAGAGAAGATTTAATTGTGATGTCATTAAATTGTTGCATCAAGTTGTGACAGACATGAGAATTTAATCCAACCAACTTCAAATCAGTGAGAGAAACACATGAACTTATGTTCGAAGAATATGACATTGGCACCTTCACACCACTAAGGGTATCACAATATGACTTCTTCTCCGAATCAGACATAGAATAACATGCATGAGGAAGATAACAATCATCGTCATTTCTAACAGAACCCAAATCTTTCTTAATATCCATTTTAACTAGGTCAAGCTGAGCCTTCAACTCGTTCTTAGTTTTACCCATTGTATTCAACAATATCCTAAGCAAAGAATCACAAACATTCTTCTCAATGTGCATCACATCAAGACAATCTCTAACTTCCAAGTGTTCCGATAAAGGAGTCTAAAAAATATCGAACATTTCTTCTAGCTTCCCTCGCAAGATGCTTTTCGCATTTTTTTCCAAATTTTTTTGGCAAATCCTTAACTCTATCAAAAACACCTCACCACCAGTTAATGGTAACAGTGGGCCTCTAAGCCCCACTTTTCCATTGAAACACTTCTTTACAACACGCCATGGATGACCAACTGGAAGAAACCACATGTGGCCAAGATAACCTGTTTTACACCAGTGTTTCAACTAAAAGAAGGTCATTTTCTTCTCACACACTGGACAAGCATAGTGTTCTTTGATAGAGTACCTGATAGGTTCCTATATGCGGGAAAATTGTTTATGTTACAAAACAACAAAAACTTCATTGTGAATTCTTCTTTTGCACTTCCATCATACGTCTGGACCCCACTATTGAACAAGGTCAACAAATCTTCCACTAATGGAGCAAAGTAAACATCTATGTTGTTACCAGGTTGCTTAGGCCCCGAGATCATCATAGATAGTAAAAGATACTTCCTTTTTCATTGTCAACCAAGATGGTAGATTATAAATCACAATCATAACATGCCAAGAGCTATGTGTGCTACTCATATTACAAAATAGATTCATTCCATCTGTGGAAAGCCCTAGTCTCAAATGTCATGGTTCAGCACCGAACTCAGGATACATAGTATCAAGTTTCTTCCAGCGTTCACCATCAGGCGTATGATAAATCATGCCATCCTTCAGTCATTCTCTTTTGGCATGCCATTGCAACAACTTTTAATCTTTTTTGGAACCAAATAACTTCTTCAACCGAGGAATGATCTAAAGATACCATATAACTTTTGTCGGTGTCTTTTTCTTCTTAGTCAACTTCGCTTTATGGGAGGTTGTTTCCGTACCTCTAAAAGCTAAATTTATAAGCCCTAAATTCTTCTTATCTACAACTAAGTAGACAGTGGCAAGTTGGGGTTGTTCACAAAGAATATGGATCTTTCTAATGGTTTAAACATATAAGGTTCATATTAGGCTAGAAGTAAATATATATATACATACATAAAAGCGAGTAAAGAGGGGGGGTGGGGGGTCGGTTGGTTTTGGTCCTAAGTTATGAAATTAAAGACAAACAACTAGAAAAGTCAAGTAACTATGCTAATCATCAAATAAACTAAGAAAAAAGGGGTAAAAACTACAAAAGATAAAGCCTTGGGGGCAATTGGTATCCACTTCCAAACTTCATGTAGATCATTGAACCATTCACTCATTCTATCACATTTGGTACCTATGAGGAATGTTATCACTTCCCAATTGTAGATCAACATCCGTTCCTTCTTAATAGTAATTTGCAAACACAAACATCGACATTTTGCGAACCTCATTGATGATCACTTTAGGAAAACCTCACCATAAAGGTATTTCATCAATGGCATTATACACGAAGGACCATACATTTGATAACAACAAGCCTTCTACCAAAGACATAACCATTTAACCAAACATAGCATTCATTAGGCTAAACCTCGAACAAACCATATTTAAGATTCAACCTTTCATTGCTTATGTAGGATAAATATGATAATAATCCACATTAAAATACTTATCTAACAAGAATCACAACAAATTATACACTAGAAGTTCTAATCCCATGTTCTGGATTTTCATGCCAAATGAGTTAAGAAATTTGTAACTTTTCTAACACCTTAATACTTCAGTCATACAAAAACTTCATATTCTCAAACAACCCATGATATAAATGAAGTAAAACATCACATTAAAATACAAAAATGCTAAATAACAAATGCTTCAAGAAAGAGTGAAATAGAGGTTCTTACTACATAGATATGGAAGCTTCAATTAATTGCTCACAAGTACAAACTAACCTAGATAATGAAAATCCATGATTAATCCTACAAAAACTAAGAAAAGAAAGAAGAAAAACTGGGGTTTGAAACCTAGAAAATCACAGGAAGAAGAAGAGAGGAAGAAAGAGAGGATAAGGTGAGTATTCATAGTAAGAAAAAAGTAAAAAAGGTTCTGGCCACCCATCCGTCGTGACTCGCGACCAATCCATCGCGAGTTGCGACCGAGCCAAGTTTCAACATATTTCTTTCTTTCTTCTTTTTGTTTCAAGTCCTCCTTTTCACTTCACTTATCTTCAAATATTCAAGTCTCAAAAAGCTCAAATGCAAGGCTTCAAATATTTAAATCTTCAAATGTATTCTTCAAAGTCTTCAAAGTTTCAAACAAATTGGCTTGTCACACAAAATCCTTTAGAAAAGTAATAAAAGTATAAAATTTACCTTTAACTCTCCATAGAGAATTTCAAGGCAAAATGCCACATCTAGAGCACAAAAGTGTACAAAAGTGAATCCTAAAAGTCCCAAAATAACCATATTTAATGGGCACATCACTTCAGCACCAACCTCGATTCCACCACGCTTTAACTTGTATCGTGATTCACCACAGATCTGACAATTGTCTAGGATCTTGTCCTCCTCCCTCTTGCATAACATACAATCGTTGGGACATGCATGAATTTTTTCTAATTCCAATCCCATTGGACATAGAAATATTTTAGTGGCATATGATCAGTCAGGCAAGTAAATCACAAAGTAATTCAAGAGTCTCTGTCATCCCCTTTTCATTCAAACCATATTTTTCTTTCAAATTCATCAATTGCAATGTGGCACTGTAAACCAAATGTCTTGCACCATTGTATAAAGGCATCTTCTTATTGTTATGTAAAGCTTCAAGGACCTCGGGTTTACCTTGAAAATCTCTAGCCACATCCTCCACCATCTCCTCGAATCCCTTTTTCATAAAGGGAACACATGATTTCTTACGAGTTGGATCTTCCTCTGTACCCATTTCATCCTCCATGTGCCACACCAAAAAAATATAACTGGTTTGAAGCTCTCGCATGATAAGATGTTCATGTTTCTTCCTAACCAAATATACATTGTTTCTACAATCCTTACACGGGCAGTGGGCTCGCACCACGCCATTCTTGTAAGTGTTCTTAAAGGCAACCACAAGAAATGATTCTATCAATGGGAAGTAATCGGGTGATTTTCTCAAGTCCCTACTAATCAATTCAATTCGTCAATAATCGATTACCTATATTTCAGTGAAATTAATAAGCCCATTGAAAAGGAAGAACAACAAACATTAACATTTAAGCAACAAACATTCACATTTAACCATTCACATAAAAAATTATTTCTAAATTAGGTCTAAAAAAATATCAACCTAAATTCAATGTCCTAAAACAAGTTTAATTCAAAAGTCCGCGCCTTGCCAATGCCAAACTTATACACTGCTAGCTCATCATGATGCCCAATCTTGAAATTCGTCCACTAAATGGAGTTTCATGAAAAATGAAGACAAAAAATGGATTTTATAAAATTTTCTCAATTATAAGATGTTCTGAACTCGAAACAAATGGGTATGATTATTAGTCCCAAACAGAAGGACTTCCGAGTCTGGAACTAGTGCTAGATATACTATCTGATTCAGGAACTGTGTAACTACACCAACCATAGTTGTTCTGAACTCTGAACATGCACCCAATACATGTTTCTCAATCATAACTGGTTACGATTAAAGGCGGTTTGACAAAACCGCCTTCTATGAGACCCAATCAAAGTCGGTTCAAAAGTGAACCACCTTTTAATGTCATTTATAGAACATAGTTCTTGGAAAACCACTTTTTTTGTTGGTTGAACCACCTTCAAGAAGTTTATCCTCTTGATTTACAAGAGTTCCAATTTCAGAACGTGTCAAGGAAGGTGGTTCCTTGAAAAAATTGTGGGACCGCCTTTGTGGGATGTTTATAATCAAGCTGCCTCCACTAGTGGTTCCTCACACACGGGAGTAAGTGGAGCAGGGGTATTGCTCACTAGTCCTAAGGGCAAGGATTACCCACATGCATTGCATTTTGCATTCAAGGCTACGAACAATGAGGCCGAGTATGAGGAGGCATTGATTCCTGGGTTGCCCTTGGCTAAGAAGCTGAAGGTAGATGATTTAGAGATATAAAATGATTCTCATATTGTAGTACAATAAGTTAATGGAGAATACGAGGCTAGGGAACACAATCTACAGAGGTATTAGGAAGTGGTGAAACCTTTATTGCGTGGTTTTTGAACATATACCCTGACGCAGATGCCAAGAGAGGAAAACCACAAAGAATATGATTTAAGAAAGCTTGCTTCGCCAAATTTTGGAGTCCAATCTCAAAACCAGTTACTTGAGGAGACCTTGAACATGCGTAGTTTTAAGGAACAAGCAGTAATGGCTCTTGAGGAGGAAGAATCCTGGTTGATGTCTATCGTAAATTATCTTCGAGATGGAGTCTTATCATGTGGTGCAGTTGAGGCGAGAATATAAGACTGAAAATACCAAAATATGTGTTTCAGGATGGATTTTGTATCAAAGGGGCCATCTTCAGCCATTGCTTTGATGTGTCACTCATTATGAAACAGACTACTTGATTAGAGAAGCTCACGAAGGTAAATGTGGTTGTCACTAGGGAGCACGATCTGTGAGAGGGAGGTTCATTCGAGCCGGGTATTACTGGCCCTTGATTTTTGACGATGCAAATAAGTATATCTAAGCTTGTTATCTGTGACAAAAGCATGCTCCAATCACTCATATTCCTCGGGTGAAGATGATGAATATTCATAGTTCATGTACATTCAAAAAGTGGGGAATTGATCTACTGGAACCTTTTCTAGAGGCCCCAAAGAGATTCAGGTATCTTATTGTGGCTTTTGATTATTTCACAAAATGGGTTGATGCAGAGCCTCCGACAAACATGAAAGGAAGTCTGTAATTACATTCTGTTGGAAGAATATTATTTGACATTTTTTGGATTCCAGAGACTATAATAACCGATAATAGGATGTGGTTTTCTCATGATCCTTTCAAAAAATGGTGTGTAGAATATAAGATCTAACAGAAGGTGATGGATGTATATCATCCTTGGGAAAATGGCCAAGTGGAAGTAACCAATCGAACAATTATGAACAGTATCCGAGCAAGACTCGGGGGGGGGGGGGGTCGAAGGGAACTGGATTTTTGAGTTACCCAGTGTTCTGTATGCTTATAGGACATCTGAATCTTATGCCATGGGAGAAACACCTTACAGTTTGGTGTATGGCTCTGAAGCCATTATTCCTGCAAAGATTGGGGTACCAAGCTCAAGGTTGATAACGGGTTTTGAATGAGAAGTTAATGATGGCAATCATCATATAGATCTCAATATGATAGAAAAAATAATAATTTTTCATCCCTGCACGAGGCTAAAGTAAAGGAGAAAGTCAAATGCTATGATGACCGATGGGTCAGGAAGGTCCAATTCAACCCGGAGATCTGGTGATAAGGAAAAATGAGAAGAGTCTACGTGAGCCTGAATGAAAGTTGACTGCAAATCTGGAAAGGCCTTACAAGGTTGTGGAAGCATATCCGGGAGGTAGTTATACTCTCAAAACAGTGGACGGCTTTCAGGTTCCGAGATGTTGGAATATTATCAACCTGCGAAGGTATCATCAGCTCTAGGGATGCGAGGCACGATTTTGAGAATTGGAAGCTACTATATGATAAAATTGAGTCTTGTATGCTACGCGTTGCATTTCTCATGATTGGTATACCAGCATTTTTACACTACGCGCTGCGATTTGTTTATTGGAGATGTAGTCTACGTGTTGCACTCCTCATACTAATCACATCATTCGTACGCTACGCCCTGTGACTAGTAGATTTGAGATGTACGCTATATGCTGAACTCTTTTTATTGATCCCAACATTCATAGGCTACTACGACTAGTAGGTTTGAGTTGTATGTTGTACGCTGCGCTCCTTGTAATTATCCCAGCATCGTATGCTATGCGCTGCAACTGATAATTCGAATTGTATGCTATGCACTGCACTCCCTACAAAGTTTCCATCTTCGTATTCTACGCTCTATGACTAATGATTCGAGTTGTACACTATGCATTGCGCTCATTATATTAATTCTAGTTTTGTATGCTATGCGCTGCAACTGATGACAAGTTACACACTAAACTTTTTATATTGATACCCGTACTTCATATGTTATGCCCTACGAATAACAACATTAAACTTTGTACAATTCTCGAAGATTGATTATTGGATGCAATGTTAAGGAGAAAGATAAATTAACATTGAACTTTGTATGATAGTACAATGAAATATGTAAGGTAATTCGAGGTCTAAAGATTTAGGGAACCAATTTTCCTAATTTTTCCTCCTACTGTTCAATTTCCTCAATTTTAATACCAGCTCCTCATCGAAAGTCACGCTCTTGCTCTTCTTTAGGAAATTCAGAAGGATCTGTTGAGATCTTTGAAGGAGAACGTTTAAGTTGGATACCAGTCGGATCATCTTCTTCTAGGGTCTTCAATTGGAGATCTTCATTTCAAGGAAATTTTATTTTACTTCTCGAAGACCTTTTATTTTTGGTGTTTGCATTTGATGTTTGATCCCTCGAGGGTTCACAAATACTGATCCCTTTTTTTTGCCATTTAAGTGCTGGATGACGAATTCCTTCGTTCTCTCGTTAGAAGGTGTACATGAGGAAATTCATTTAACTATCTAGTATGGCTTCAATTGTTGCTTTTTGATGAAAGGTCCCCTTGGTATACACCTTGCGGTTAACATTCCAGCTATCAACTGCCTTAAGCAAAAATTCATGCATATTGGTAACAAGTTTTGGATTGATAACACCATGGTAGAATCCATGGGCTCAAAGGCTAACTTGGTAGAGCATGAGAATAAAGCGCAATTCTTTTTTTCTTTCTTGAGTCGAGTGTTCACAGCAACTACTGACTCAACTAGGGAAGAGTTTCCATCAACAGCTTCAACCTTTTTCAATTAAGGTAGCGTTCAACCCACTGTTCTCGTTTATACCTATTTGGTGAATATTTACCATCTCTTCCACTAAATCTCTGAGCTTGTAAACTTCAGTTTGACTGAGGTTGAGACAAGCCTCAATAATGAAAAGTTTATTAGCATCCGCGAGACATCGAGAAAGGGACCCAAATTAAACGTTATATTGTGAACATTTTCTTGATATTTATTCTCGGCAAAAAAACTTTGTGTGGATAGAAAACCAAATATCCACTCTCTACTATGGGCGATCTACACCTCAACTACGTGGTTCATGACTCAAGCTGACTGATCAAACCTGGGTGAGTCTGCCATGGGAAAATCAAGCAATAAGCTGTGTAAATCACAGTGCATGATAAAAAAATGAGGAAGGGAGAAGAGAAGAGCGTGGGTAGCAAAAAATTGGAGGAGATTGTGGAAGATACAATTCAGGAGTTAATTTGTAGAACTGTAGAGAAGGTGTTTGATAAAACTCAAGTCACTCAAAAAACTGAAATCAAGTCTGCTTCGAGCTTGGAGGTGGGTACAATGTAGAAAGCGAATACATCCAAAGGTAGATTGAGTTGGGCGGATTCAGTAGAGAGAAACATGGAGAAAGAAGGAAGAGAGGAGTTGCCCATCACTGAAAACAAGCCATGGAAGCTCTATTTGAGGATCCTACCAGTAATGAGGTAAAATTCTACCTCCCAGTAGAAGTGAATGGTGTTAAAATGGCAAAAATACCTATGGATGAAGTAGAAGATAGTATTAAGCTATGGGAAATACTTGTGATTGTTAGATTTCATTGCAGTTTTCCCCCCTTTTTATTGATTGAGGGTTTCTTTAATCGATTCTAGAAAACTAGGATCCAAAAAATGTGGCATGTTAGGAAGGGGATATTTATGGTGAAATTCAAAATGAAGGAACAGAGGGATGAGGCAGTGGATACTGGGTAGATTCTGTTTGATCATAAGCATGTGATAATCTCGGAATGGTAGAAGGGGATAGATGATTTGAGTGTGAAATGGTGCCAGTATGGGTTCAGTTACCAAACTTGCTAATGGTATACTGAAAACCTAAAATACTATGCGGGATTTTTAGTGCACTTGGCAGACCTTTGAAGCTGGACAGAGCTACTGTAGAGATAGATAGACCGAAATTTTCAAGGGTATAGGTGGAGTTTAAGGTTAGTGTAATGATCCCTAAGAGTGTGCCATATATTGATGAGAATGAGGTGTACAACATCAGGATTTTTTTTTGAGTGGCTTCCTATTTTTTGTGATAAGTGTTCCTTAATGGGGTACTTAACAGAGAACTGCAAAAAAGAAGAACATAAGTTGTAGATCACTTAACAGGTGGTGATAAGTAAGGTGTATATGCCCAGGAATGGTAAATAAGTCTCATGTGATGGAAAGCTAGCAAGAGGCATGAAAAAACCTATAGCAAGGTGAAATGATACTGCAATAGAGGGAAATATTCTTAATCTGGCTAGCAAGTAGGTTTCTAAAGATGAAGAACATACAAGGGGAAAAATAGCTGGGAAGCTGAAAGCTAATGTAGCAGAAGGTGAACTTAAAGACTGTGAGACTGCAAAATAGTTTCTACAGAATAGGATGTACATAAGTGAGAGCAATGGTATAGGAACAAGGGGAGCCACCTGATCCATGAATGAGGGACTGATGGCTTGGAATATACGGGGTGTAAAGAGTAGAGAAAAGCAAAAAAAAAGTTTTGATTTTGTAGTTAAATGTAGGGTTGGCTTATGGGGCTACTAGAAACAAAAGTACAGAAGGGGAAAGAAGAAGAGGTGTATAAAAATATAGGATTGGGCTGGAAGTATGAAACCAATGGATAATTGGTGAAGAGGGGTAGAATATGGTTGATATGAAGGCCAGAAGTGTTTCAAATAACTGGTCTTTTTAAACTTGAGCAACTGATGGATATGGAGGTGAGATTGGCTGGGATTAGGCAGAAGTTCTATGTAACTTTTATCTACGGAATGAATCATATAGATGGGAGAAAAGAAATGCAGAAGCAGCTGAAAAAAAATTAGGGAATGGTAGAACTGATATATGGGTTATTTTGGTGGACTATAATGCACCCCTAGAGTTGGGGGACAAAACTGGAGGCAATACAGTTACAACAGTGGAGATAGAAGATTTCTAGGACTGTGTTGCACAACTGGACTTGGTGGAAATGAAAACTTTAGGGCCCAAATTCACTTGGGATAACAGAAGAATGGTGGGAGAGAGAGTTATGAGCAGAATATAGAACTCTACTCAATCAGGGATGGATATCACAGTATAGAGATTCAATTTGTAGGGTTTGTATAAATGGAACTTCTGATCATTTTCCCTTGCTGCTTTAGATTAAAAAAATGGGCAGAGGAAAATTGAGAGACAGTATAAATTTTACAACATGTGGATCCAATCAACACAGTTCAAAACATTAGTGAAGGCTTTCTGGAAGAATGGGAAGAGTATGGAAGATCTTGGGAGGAATTTGAGCAGGCTAGAAATGCCTCTACACGATTAAATAGGAGGGAATTTTCTGAAATAGATAAAAGAGCTGCAATGGCAAAGCAACAATGGGTGGATGCAAGTGAGAAACTACATAGAAACCCTCAGTCAGAAGCAGCCCAGAAAGAGGAGCGGGAAATAAGAAATTTGATATTTCAAATGGAGGAAGCATAGTATTTTGAGCAAATGGAAAAGATCAAGTGGATTAGAGATGGGGATAGACCAAAAAGAGCTTTCTATGCCAAAGTGAAGGAAAGACGATATAAGAATCAATTGATATACCTGAATGATTGGGATATAGTAGTGGAAGGACTGGAACTAGAAAAGCACCTTATCTCAATTTTCAGAACACAGTTGGGGCAAGTACATAAACAAAAAAGGAAATGTGATCCAAATGTAGTTAGGGAGGGAGGTGTAGTGAGTATTAATCAACAAATGGAACTGAACTCAGAGATTACACAGTAGAAGTTCTTAAAGCTCTTACGGGAATCAAGGAAAGTAAAAGCCCTGGTTTTGATGGCTATGGAAGTAAGTTTTTCAGGGAAGCTTGGGAGGTGATTGGAGATGGCTTCATTTCAGCTGTTAAAAGATTTATTTGTAGGAGAAGAACTTCCAAGGGAATTCAGTAAGGCTTTAATTGCCATTATCCAAAGGTGAGCCAATCTCAAACAGCAGTTGAATTGAGACCTATTTCTTGTTGTTCAATCCTTTATAAGGTGATTACAAAAATTATTTGTGCTAGATTGGTGAAGTATTACCTGGCTTAATCAATTTGAATCAAGGGGCTTTTGTGAGAAAAAGACATATAGGTCATAATGTCCTCTTAGCATAGGAATTAATACACAAATATAAGATGCAGGGACTTAAAGAAAGCTGTGTTATTAAGATAAACATTAGAAAAGCCTTTGACACAATAGGATGGGATTTCCTTTTTAACTGGCTGAAATTGCTGAAGTTTCCATCACTGTTTGTTTCATGGATAGAAAGGTGTGTGAGATCATCCAATTTCTGTTTGACCTTGAATGCTAGTTACACATAATCTTTCTTGGGCGGAGTTGGGGTGAAGCAAGGAGACCCCTTATCTCGCTTACTTTTTGTGCTTTTTATGGAATATCTGATCGGGTTTTAAAACAAAGATTTAAGGAGGGGTATATTAGTTTTCATCAAAGGATTAAAAAGGTGGGCATTCCTAGTTTATTGTTTGCTGGTGATTTACTTCTTTTCTGTGAAGCAAGTAAAAATATTTAGAAGTGATAAATGTGGTATTGAATGATTTCAAAGAGGTATCAGGGTTGGCAGTAAATGAACTGAAATCCATAGTTTATTTCTCTTCAATGGAGGATGAGGAAATGGACATATTAGCTGCAATCTTACATGTAAAGAAAGGGGTTTTTCCAATGACTTATTTGGGGATACCTCTCTTCACTTTTAGATGGAACAAGAAGTCTTGTGAACTACTTATAGAAACAATCTGCAAAAGACTAAATGCTTAGGGTTCAAAGAAGTTGTCTTATGCTAGGAGAAGGAAACTCATTAACAGTGTGTTACTGAGCATTGTAGGTTTTTGGGCAAGCATTTTCAAGATACCTGAGGGTGTCCATGAAGAGATTTTGTCAAAAAATGTAGAGCTTTTCTGTGGAAAAAGAATGCCGAGGAGAGATATTTCACACCAGCAACATGGGACTCACTGTGCAGGAATAAGAAACAAGGGGGAGAAGGTTTCAGAGACCCCTCATTATGGAATCAAGCTGCCCCCTGTAAGCATCTGTGGAGTATACAGGAAAAACAAGACATCCTATGGACCAAGTGGTTGCAAACATATTACATCAAAAAGAAGGATTTTGATAGTTATCAACCACAAACTGCTCAAAGTTGGATATGGAAGGATTTATGCAGGTTGAAAACACAGATGGTGGCAGGTTAAGCAACTGTACTAAGAAAGGGAAATTTAGTATTGCTGCTGCATATGATTTGCTGAAAGGTGAAGGAGAGGAGGGTCCACTTGCAAAGCTGATCGGGAAGTCTAAAATATTCCCCAAACACAAATTTTTCTTACAGATTATTTTAAAGGGAAGGCTAGCAACAGTGGAGAGGCTGCAACAATTTAAAATCTTGCAAAATCAGGAGTTTTGTAGACTATGTGCTAAGGAGGTGGAGACAGCAAAGCACTTGTTTTCTACCTGTGAATATACTATAGTAGTTATGGAAGGTCCGGGAGTGAAAATGATGGAGGATTTGAGGATGATATGGAAGGTGATGAAGCTAAGGCTGATGAGGAAGAGAAGATCTAAGTATCAGGTACTGGTTATAGCCTTATATAGCATCTGGGAGAAGCACAACTTCAGGATTTTTCAGAGCAGAAACCAGGGTGAAGATGAAGTGATTGGAAGGATTAAAGAAGATACATGATTGTTGTTAGTTTTAGATGGAAAATTTTTTTTCTAAGAAGCAAAATGAGGGAATGAGGTATATGGGCTTGGTGAAAGGCTTATAAATTCTTGGATTTTATTTGCGTAGGGCTGTTTTTAATTAAACAGCCCACAAACAACAATTAAAATAGAAGCATGGCAGCCTTTTAGAAGAGCTCATATTCCAAAACCTTCCTGGGCTCTGAGTGATTTTCGTACTCAAACCCTAGAGTGAGGGGTTAAAGATTTGTTTCAGTTTTGATTTTTTTTAATGAAAATTTATTTCTCTAAAAAAAACTCTTCCTGGAAGGATCATAGTTATCAACCACTTTCAGGGGCACGATACCATTATACTTTTGCGCCTCGAGGTCCCTTAACAAACCCTTGAATGCAAGATGCTCACCACTTTCCCAAGACTCTAATTCTACCTTTTTCAAATTCAATTCAGTAGTCATGTCAAAGATGTTTTTAAAATATTTTCCATCAAGGGGTCATTCTTATTGCGCCAAGAATTTGATTCCTTATTACATTTGACAAGATTCAGCACCGACTTCATTAAGGGCCCTCTTGTTTCGACCAGCTCTACTTGAGTTTTAGATAATTCTTTGTAAACATATTGAAGTTGTATCTACAGTGCATTGCACTAAAAAGACAAAAGATAGACAAAAAATCACAGAGAGAGATAGTAACCAAAATACCTTTCTTTAATAGAAAAAGAAAGAATACATGAGGAGGCCGCAAAGGAAACTTATACATTTTTTACCCTACCCTAGAATCCTTCCCCTCAGGATCGGCCTCAGCATTGGCCTGACTAGCTTTATCCACAGTCACCTGTTGTTTAGCCTTTTCAATTGCATCTTCTGATAATGTTGCCTCGACAGAAAAGGCATGAACTTCCTTAGCGGTATGGAACTTCCTGGATAATTTTGAGAAGTTCCAAAGGCAAAAATCATTTTACCCCTCTCGATTGCTCCCTCCCACCTCTAATCAATAACCTCGACGACATTAAGCTTAAGAAAAAACTTCACAAACTTGATCTTCTTGCCAGATAGGAGAGAAAGTTAACTTGGGTAGAAGACTATCGTTGAATAAAGAGATTCACCCAATGCTCTTTGAAAGCTTGAGAAGCTCGAGAAAATATTGAATAGCTCCTTACTCTTCATCAACCTGTTCTTGAAAGCCTCAAGCAAGAGGGCTTGGGCCACGTGACTTCAAGCTTCTTCTGCAGCCTACTCCCAAGTGTTTTTCTCGAAGGAAATTTTCCAATTTTTGTCCTTGAGGTCCGTTACTCTTTTATTAGCTGTTTCAAGCACATTCTTCAACTTCGATAGCTCAGTATCCTTTTGCTGGACTTCCAGACGAAGCTTGGTCTTTCTCACATCTAGCACTTGAAGGATGGAGAATAAGGAGGAGATCTGGTAGGTGACTGAGGTAATCGAGGAAACTTGCTCCTCAATATTTTTAAACACTAGGTTAAAATATTGAGTTACGTGAGAAACGATTGAGCAGTTAGAAAAATAAAGAGATGCCTTAATGTCTTAATAGGGAACTGAATAATCTTGAGAACACGGACGAACTTGGGGATCCTCATCTGAAATCCCTAGAACCTTTTCCTCTAAGATATGAATGCGTGATGTTGTTGAAAAAGAGTTCGAGGGTTGAGCTTGAGGGTTTGAGGGAGGAGTATGAGCATGAGAAGGAAAAGCCTGGGAACTCTTGTCATGTGTTCCTTTCTTATGGGGTTCCGTGGAGGAAATTCCATCAGTAGGCTTCCTTTTGTGCTTGTCCTTAGCCACCTCTATGGCCATACTCTTTGAGAGAGCATTAGAAGAAACATTCGAGGAGTTGTTGATATCCCCTTTCTTCAAGTTCAAAGCCAAACCGAGATCCGCTAGAAAGAAAAGGAGAGTTATAATTAGAGACAGGAAATAATAAGGAAAAATACAAAGTAATTAAGCAAATTGCTAAGACATATTTGGAGATTTTTTAGGGCCTAGAGGTTTCAGGAGTAATTGTGAGAGTGGGTTCTTGAATGAGTTGTATTGGGGACGTTTGAGGCTTATCTTCTTTCTCGGCAATTCCTTTTCGTTTCTTACCCCTTTTTAATTCACCTTCAAGAGTTGAACGTTGTAGCTTTGACAATTTCTTATTCTTTAGCTTTTGGTACACATACTTGAAATTTTGGGCAACCATACATAACCGCCAATAGTCGTGTCTGGATTGAAAAAAATACTATAATCAAGGGATGAAGCCAAAAGGCGTCTCTTGGCATCCTCAAGATAATTGGGGAAATGCATTTTCCTTCCTTCGAGGTCTTGACCTTCACATTCGAATTCCATTGAGGGACCTTATATCTCGTGTAGTCAAAGGTCAACCCTCTCCTCCAATCTCTCCACTTGCCCGAATTGGAAGGAAGGGTGAAAGTCTTCTACTTCCTTTGCTGTTTGAAAACATGATAATATTATCTACTAATTTACCACTATGGGTCACGATGTACAGTGAGCGGAGTAACTTATACTTAGGCTTGATCTCAAAATCATTACACCGTGTCATAAACATTGTGATTGTCACTATCACGTTCAGATGGAGGTTAATTCAAAAGATTCCTCCGCTTCTAAAGGTTGTAAATCAACATCAGGAGGGTTTTTCTGACTAGAAGGGATCAAAGATAAAAGCTTCACAATGGATTTCGACCCTTTGGAAATTGGAGGCTAGTCAAAGAACATTTCTTCCCCCTCTCCCTCAAGGGTAGAAGCTTTTGAAGACCCCCTCTTTTTAACAATATGTTTCTTCTTTGAGGATACTTTCAAGGAGTTCCCTTCCTCGTGTACTGAGGCCGGAAACTCTATTTTCCTAGTAATAGGAAACTTTCTTACAAACAGTTTCCCCATACCAGCCAGCCAGATATCGGGTTATCCCTCGAATGGCATATCAATGATTGGAAATCTGACAAGATTATAATCGATACGACCAAGATTGTTGGCCTCTGCGTCAAAACTCTCATGAAAGTTACCCAACCCATCAAATTCAAAACCATAGTTCACCCTTTCTTCCAAATAAATTTCTTCCCTCTTTTACTTTGCCTCATTGGATAACCCCCTCTCAGTAGATCCCTCGCCAGATATATCCATTATGAAAATGCTGGAAAAAGAAAGATGAAAAGATAGGAAAACTTACTGATTTTAGGGTAAGTGAGTGGTAGAGGTGATGGTAGAGTGAGAAAGATTGGAGCTTTGTGAAGTGTCCTCTCCAAAAATACCAGCAAATAAAATGAAGAGAAGTTGAGAAAGTGAGAGGTTAAGAAGCTTGAAACATCGGCCAAATAATGATTATTCGAGGAAACTAAAAGTTTGAAAAGGTGTGAGAATCTTTCCATACCTTTTTAGAAAAAACTGCCATTCACGTGCCCTTTCACACAACTTATTAAAACACGCATCTTTTCAAATTCCATAATAGATTAAGATTTCGAAAACTAAACACCACCTCAAAGATCGAGATAATGTGCAAAGAATTTTTATACCTCTCCCGCACGAGCGCTTATGGACTCGATTCTTCAAATCATCATGTCAAGGGTCTTCGAATCATCATCTTAAGGCTTTGTGGCTTCGAGGGGATATTTAGTTTTATGGGGGATTTTGATAATGGTTTGATTAAGTGATGGTCAAAACCGTTTGTTGGGCTGGTTTTGGCCCATTAAGGTTGTTTGAAACAGTCTAATTTAATGACCGCATTTGCTGGTAATTAAGAGTCATAATTGAAAGCAAATACAACTAGGGTTATACGATATAAATAAAAGGTACGTATTCATTTGAGATTGATTATATTTTTATACGGTATTGAAACATCTTACTACCTTAAGCATCATAGAATTTTCCCCTAGGACCTCCCGGGGCTTGTTTTCTTAAAGATCAGGACCAAGGGATTCAACAGAGTTGCTTGATCGGTTTCAAGATGCGCCAATCAAAGATGAAAATAGATGAAAAATAATGTAAAACTAGGGGAAAGTTGGGAAGAAGGGAAGAAGGGGTTCTAAGTGAGAGGATAAGAACTACCTTTTATAGTACAAGCAAAGCAAAAAGGTAAGTCAGGACAGCCGCTGTCGCGACTCGCAAAAGACACCAATTGATGCATCTTCATTTTTTCTTTTTTCTTGTTTAAATCTTTGCCATCTTCACTTCACTTCTTCTATTTTTACTTCCATAGGTTTTTAAATCTCCAAATCTAGTCTTCAAAATTTTCAAATATTTATATAATTAACTTGTCACACAAAATTCCCTAGAAAAGTAATAAGAGCGCAAAAGTCGCTCATAACTTTACTAAGGAAATTTCAAGGCAAAATACAAGATCTAGAATACAAAAGTCATTACCACAGAGACCATCTCTAGCACCGGTTTTTAAAACTGGTGCTAAATATATCATAGCACCAATTTTTTTAAAATTTTAACAATGGTTTTTAAAACCGGTGTGAATTTAACACCGTTTTTTTAATTTTAACAACGATTTTTTATAAACTGGTGCTAAATTTTACAATAGCACCGGTTTTGGAAAACATTAGCACCGGTTTTAAAAATCGGTGCTAAAAATTTGAAATTTTCATTTTCCCGCCAAAGAAATAGCCAAAAAATTTAAAATAGCACCGGTTTTGAAAATATTAGCACCGATTTTTAAAAACAGGTGCTAAATATTTGTAAAATTCTATCTTGCCGTTAAAAAATTAAAAATTGCACCGTTTTTAGTAAAAAATAGCACCGGTTCTATAAAATTCAAAATTGCACCATTTTTAGTAAAAAACAGCACCGGTTTTTACCGGTGCTAAAAATTTAAAAAAAATAGCACCAATTTTAAAAACCGGTGCTAAAAATTAACACTTAGCACCGGTTTTTGTAAACAATAAAACCGGTGCTAAAAATTATCAAAATTCATTTTCCCGCCAAAGATGTAGCCAAAATATTTTAAATAGCACCGGTTTTGAAAAAATTAGCACCGGTTTTTTCCAACATGTGCTAAAAAGTAAAAAAATAGCACCTGTTTTGGAAGAAAATAGCACTGGTTTAAACCGGTGCTAAATATAAAACAATAGCACCAGTTTTGGAAGGAAATAGCACTGGTTCAAACCGATGCTAGAATGTTTTAAATTTTTCCTGCCAAAGAAATTGCCAAAAAATATTTCCCGCCAAAGAAATGGCCAAAAAAATAAAAATTCTATCTTCCTGCCAAAAACTTCTAAATATTCGTCAAAATTTTTTAAAGTTCAATTTTTCCGCCAAGAATTCAAAAAATCAACAAAAATTTTAAATAATCTTCCTAGAAATTTCATAAGCTGGGAGCAGCTGCGCATCTGCTTAAGCTATTTTTTAAAACTTTCAAAATCGTTCACTTCTTTTGTTGACTTTAACTAATAACTAAGTTAAGTTAAATTAATCAACGATCAACCTTTACTGACCTAATATATACAAATAAGAATAAAATTTGTTTACATTAACTAATTAAAGTTCAACCCTTAATTGATTTAGTATACATAAATACAACTTTAACAAGTTAACAGTCAAACTTTACTCGACTTTCAATTTATAAACACTAATAACTAGATTGACTTTGTCTAAACAACTGTCAAACTATACTTGACTTTCAATATATAAACACTAATAACAAAGTTGACTTTAACTAATTAACGATCAAACTTTATTTGAATTAGTATATGATAAATACTAATAAAAAATGTTTGACTTTGTCTAATCAACAGTCAAACCTTAGTTAACTTTTTATATATAAATACTTATCAACGGTCAAACTTTACTCGACTTTCAATATATAAACATTAATAACTAGGTTGACTTTGTCTAATCAACGGTCAAACTTTACTTGACTTTCAATAAATAAACACTAATAACAAAGTTGACATTAACTAATCAACGGCCAAACTTTATTTGAATTAGTATATAATAAATACTAATAACTAGGTTGACTTTGTCTAATCAATGGTCAAACCATACTTGACTTTCAATATATAAACACTAATAATAAAGTTGACTTTAACTACTTAACTGTCAAACTTTATTTAAATTAGTATATGATAAATACTAATAAAAAATGTTTAATTTTGTCTAATCAATAGTCAAACCTTAGTTGACTTTCTATATATAAATACTAGTGACTAAGTTGACTTTAACTAATCAATGGTCAAACTTCACTCGACTCTCAATTTATAAACACTAATAACCAGGTTGACTTTGTCTAAACAACGGTCAAACTTTACTTTACTTTCAATAAATAAACACTAATAAATAAGTTGACTTTACTCGACGTTCAATTTATAAACACTAATAACTAGGTTGACTATGTCTAAAAACCGGTCAAACTTTACTTGACTTTCAATAAATAAAAAATACTAATTAACGGTCAAACTTTTTTGAATTAGTATATAATAAATACTAATAGAAATGTTTGACTTTGACTGATCAACCGTCAAACCTTACTTGATTTTCAATATATAAACACTAATAACTAAGTTCAATTCAACCAATCCTCAGTCAAACTTTATTTAAATTAGTATATATAAATACAAATAAAAAATTGGAGGAAATAAGTGAAATTACTATTATACCCCTGCCCTCATTTCTCCATTTTCTTTCTTCCCAAAATTCTTTCTTCGTTTTCCTCGCTGCTGCTCGACTACTTGATGATCGACAATGGTTCGATTGGTGTGGGCGATGGTGGTTTGATTAGAGAGGAGTCAGCGACAGCACGACAGACTAGCGGAACGAATGCTACCTGGAGCAGTTGTGGAGCAGCGATAGGAAAGTGGCGTGGTGCAGCGGGGGATAGGGTTTCTGACAGAGCTAGGAGGTGACGGAGCTAGGGTGGAGGTAGGGGGTGGCGAGGTAGGGCAGCGGTGGCTCACGGTTCTTTCTGGTGGCTGGTGGCGTGGGTTTCTGGTGGAGCTAGGGCAGAGCTAAGAAGTGGCAGAGCTAGGGCAGAGGTAGGGGGTGGCAGAACTAGGGCCGCGGCGGTAATTTGTATAGATTCTCCATGGATTTGTAAGTCTTATACACACCACATATCTCACATCGTTCTCTTGGTTTGAGTGTTGATTTTGGATTCTGTATGCGATCTAAATTTGTGTTTTATTCTTTAACTTTTTTATTTTGTTTATATTGTAATTTAGGAAGCCTTACTTTGTTTGTTGAGATAAGGTAGCATTGGTATGCTGGAATACTGTTGAGATAAAAGTATTGCTTATGCCGGTCTTGTAGAGTGTATTTGAATGCCATTGTTTGTTTTGCATTTCATTAATTTTGTCTTGAATCTTGGCACATATTTTCAGCTAAATGGGGGGATTAGAACCTTTCATTTAAACTACAAAGCATTAAAGTTTGCCAAAAGATTTTCTAAAACTATTAAGCTTTTTGGTGATGTAAACGTTGATCTGGACACATCATTGGATGATCCTTTAAGCTAATATATTTATTAAGTAACTGTTGTGCTAATTTATGTTAAATGACTTGTGGAAGTTTGCACCTAAACCTTTTCTTTAAACTTTCTCCAATCTCATTCTGATGAACTTGGGTTCTATGCAGTGTAGTTTATTTATGCAGTGGAGATTTAGTTAGTTGCTTGCTTTCACTTTTTTTATTTAGAACAAAAAAAAACTAGCTGTGTTGATTGATGTTAGTAAATCCCATCTTCTATAAATTCTTAGGAAGCAAGTGGTGTTTTAGTACGTGGTGGTTTTGGGGATCGCGGTGGATCGCACTGTTAAAGGAATGATAATGGCCGCCAAATACGCAAGGGAAGATAAAATTCCTAATCTTGGAATTTTCCTAGCCATGCAAATTTCTGTGATTCAGTTTGCTAGATTTGTGACTCATACTTATTCTAAGCATAATGTATTTCTAATTTCTTGTTTGTGTACGCCCATCTTACATATCTTACATACTATGCACCTTCAAGGTTTTGAGTTTGCAAAAGGCTAATAGTGAAGAATTTTATAAACACACACCCAATAAAGTTGTAATCTTCTTGCCATAGGTATTTATTCATTACGGCTTTGTTTTGTTTTTGGCATTTCCAGAGCTGTTGGATTACAGATTCTTCTTTGCATTTCTCTAAGACTTAACAAAGCATATGAGAAACACACAGAGAATTGGTATCCAGAAAACATTGCCGCAGACTCCTAATTGTGTCACCGCTAAACTGTATGAACTTTGTCATATCATGTGAAATGCATGGTTGTTAGCCCATTTGTTATGAATGCTACAAATTAAATGATGACTTTTGAGGGAAAAGCAAACATATTTTGAGTCCCAGTCAAATGAAGTTTTTGTTGATGCTTGATGATATGTTTCACTTTGACATTTTAATGTTGTATTTTACTTTAAACATTTTTTTGCTCTGTAGCATATGATTTATGTGAGTAAGATTTTTACAGTCATTTCATTAATGTAATGAATCAGCATAGGAAGAATATGATAGATATTTGTTTATCTTGGTGGATTATTGTGTGCTTTACTTTACCGAATGTTGATGTGTGACTGAATCAAATTAAGTTATGTAGCCTTGTTAAGTACTCAAGGTTGATATACTGATATGAATGTCTTTATTCTGGTATAAGCTTCTGACATGGTTTCCAGTGATCTATTGAATAAGCTTATGGAAATCCTATTAGTGCACTTAAAAATTTATTTTTTTGGTGTATTGGACAACTTATAGCTTCCTACTTAGTAAATTTTTTAACTCTGATGCATGATCATTTTGTAGGTTATGGTGTTCCGAGCTCATTACTTAAATGCACCTTTTGAATTTGGACACATTTATAAAACAAAGTGAGACAAATAGTTAGTTAATCATCAACAAATTACTAAATTCTCATCAAGTCAAGATTCGTACTTATTATTTTAAACTTTGTCATCTTTAATGTTGCCAGTTTAAGCTGTGGAGGAAAGTTCAGATGTTAAAGCCAGGAAAATAAGGCGTCCAAACTCTCTTCCTCTGAACGTGGTGCAGAAAAAGAAACTGAAAGCTCATTTAGAAGCAGACTCTCTTACTCTAGATATGACAGTGATGAGGTTTGCTTCAGAAGTTTCGGAGGGCTCTAAGTTGTTCTCTAAGTTGTTAGTTTAAGCTCTCCATTTCAGGGACCTCAAAAGCTTCTAGGTCTTCCACACCATGGTGAATGGGGTTTGCTGTTGTGCTGGGGTGAGGGTGTCATGTCGGTGGTGGTGAGATTGATTCCTCTCTAAGGTCTCCGCCGCAATGTTTAGTCTCATAGATTATTAATTTTGTATCGTAACATTTTTTGGTTTTATTTCTATATTATCAATTTTGTGAAGTTAATTTTATTATTAAATTGATGTCCTATTAAATTGTAAGTTTCATGTGTTTTTCTCTTCCTCTAAAAGCTGTAGCGCGCAGCCGCTTTCTGAGGAAGGATTTTTTTATTTGTCATAAATAAATTAGCACCGATTTTTCAACCGGTGCTAACGAAAAAACCGGTGCTAACAAGAAAAATAAGTTCTATAGCGGTACATTTTAGCATCGGTTTAAAAACCGGTGCTAACTAAAAAACAGGTGCTAAAAGTAGGGATTTAGCACCGGTTTTTTTCCAACCAATGAAATCGTTTCACAGGTTTTTTTTTTGCAAAAAAACCGGTGCTAGAACATAAAAAAACTGGTGCTAAAGGGGGGTTCTTGTGATAGTGAGTGTACAAAATCAAGCCCAAATAGTCTAAAAAACCATATAAAATGAACACATCAAACCACCCAACACCTTAATCTTACTCGTCCTCGAGTAGAAAAGACTCAAGAACACAAAGAGATTTACATATTCTAATCCTAACAATAATATTACCCCAATCAATACCTCAAAAACCTATCATTATCATGCATCCCCAAATCAAAGTTCAAATGAGAATTTTTTTACCCATAACCCCAATTCCTAAATCTACCCAAACCTAACACATATCAATTCACTAATAGCCATAAAAAGATATCCAGATCCCGAATCGATAATCCCAAAGACCAATGGCACAAACTAAAGTCAAAATCATATGAAAGATTTAAGCACATACTTTACTTCATACCAATATATCAACCAAAACGAAGTACACAAAGAATCAAGAATTGATAACCATACTTCATTTTCCCGCTAAGTTACCCCATCCCAAGAAGTCCTATAATGTTAGGCTACTCAATTCATCCATATGTCAATCGCAACCTTATGACTCCAACACTGGAAAAAGAGTAAAATTGTAACAAAATTTTCTTTTTCTTTTCTTTTCTCTCTTTCTATCATTTTTCCTAGGAGCCCTTTCGGGTTTTCATCCTAGCCACACATCAAGTTTCTTTGGCTCACATCTCACACAAATTTTGCCTCTCATTTTTATCTAGGCCGCCCTTTTGGGTTTTTGACCTATCCGGGCCTCCAATGTTTCCTAAATTGACCTCTCGGTTTTTCACTTAATAAGTTTGCTTCTTTTTTTCATTTTCAATTTTTTATTTCAATTTTTCAAATTTTGTTTTTCAATTTTTCATGTATTTCCAATCAAATGTAGCAAAAATCCTCCAAGATCACGATTACATGCATGCAAGTCATTCAACCCCTCCCTACACATAAAAAATTACATTGCCCTCGATATAAATATAAAAAGAAAAAAGAAATAAAAATCAAAGTGAGGTAAAATGACTCACAATCAAGAGAATGAAGAACATGCACCAACTTAGGAATCTTACGATAGCATTGTTGATACTTAGGCAACCAATCTGCGTTCCTCATATGCTCCTCCCCATGCTTCTCTGTCTCAGGATCAGGGTTCGGGGCTCCACAAAATTGTGCCTACATCTGATAAACTCAGGTTCAGAGATGATCAATCTCCCCATCCATATCCATGAGGCTCTGTGAGACGAAGATGTTGTGCTCCAGATTCATCCCGTCTTGGCAGCAAAAATTGGCATCCACTGTCTGTATCAATCGGGAGTAGAACTCGTGAGAGGAAAGTCACTATGCACATGCTCATCCAGATGTGGAGGGGAAGAATTTGTGCCATGTATATGTGTATCCTGCTATTATAGAGAAGGTGTTGCATCAGTCTGGAATGAAAGAGCACCATCCTTGGTCTGAACTGGCATCAGAGACAGTTCATGAAGCTCCTGCTTAAAATCAATCTGGCAAGACTCCTCTGGCTCTATTGCTAAATCAATAACTGATGTATCAAGCTCTAGCTTAGTCCACTGGGACTTAGAGAGTCTTGTGAAGGTAACCTTGTTCTTCCCGTACAACCAATTGTATGTTCCTTGCACAGTCGTGACCTAGATGAGGTGGTACTTCTACATCTGTGGTAGAGTGATGAGTTATGAATCACCCCAGCCCAGATGTTGAAAACCGAGAAGAGTGGTGATTTGTAAGTAATCTGCTAAAAGGGTGATCATGACTATCTCACCTCATCTCGCCTTCATCGTTATGTGGACGACCCTCTAAACCCATAACTCAATCTACTTCCCAAAGCATGTGCCCTCGCTTGTGAGGTACCATAAGTGACGCATGTCATCATTTGGCACATTTGTTGCCTCTGCGTGACAGAACAATATGGCCTTTATAAAGCAATGCACAAAACGGAGAGCGAGATGGATGATTATGCTTTCTTGTCCCTCACATCCCATACTCTCCTAGTGATGGTATAACAGAATAATACATCATCCTCAACAGTGGGGGTGGGGGTCTCTGGATCAAATCACTCTCTGATGCCTACGGAATCCCAACTAAAGGCCACCTAGATCTCTGGAAAAGTTATCTCATAAGTTGGTAATTGAGGTGAATTCTAATGAACCTCTCACAGGGATCCTCTCTCCCTTAATCATCTCTCCTTGAGGTATACCCCTTCACCATGGCAAGGAATTCAAGTGTATATCTCTTGTATGTAGGTGCACTACGGCTCATGAAACCCCTTAGGCCTCTTTTGGTGAGAAGGCAAAGGACTAGCTCACTCAACCCAAGGGTATCCAATGCTCCCTCATCAATAAAGTTGGTCTCTTGAGTTTTTTGGGGAGGATTGGTCAACCACTCCCATCTCTCCGCATACTCGCCAGTGATACGGCGCAATCTCATAGATGTGATTGGAGTTAGCATCGAAACTGGCTCCGGAGCCAAAAGAGGAGGTAGAGGTGCTGTGGATGAACTCTCCCCTCAAGTAACACGCTGTCTCTTCGATGGCATATGTCTAGACATACATCACAGAGAACAAAATCAAAATCGCAAGTTCTTATGAATTCATAATACTAGGTTTTGCATCAAAAGTTTCAATAAACCCTAGTAATCTCAATGAATATCATAATCCAACATGCATTCATCACTATGAAATTATCTCACTAAAATATCCAACATGTAGCAACAATATATGAAAGAATCATTGTAGAATTTAGCAATCACAATCACAATGATGTAGTCGACACACTACAATCAACAAAATTTAACTATAAAGATGCAAGAATTTTCATATGTCACTACACCTAAAAATTTAATCATAGTGCAAAGCAAGATAATTCCATCTATCACAATGCTCCAATCCCACAAAGCTTGGCTATATGTCACAATTTTTCTTCCAAAATGAAACTAATCATAGCCAAGAATGCTTATGCATATTTCCAAGAATAATAGTTTAGCTAAGAACACAATTTAGAATACTATACAATTCCAACCATTATCATGTTCTTGGACAAAACTAAACTAGCATAAGCATTACCCATCAAATATGAACCAAAATCAACCATTATTCACAATCCTAACAATCCAAGTGCACATAATGAGCATAAAATATCATACAATATTCATAAATTTCACAAATTAACCTAAAACTACCCAAAATTGACATTTTAAGTGTATACAGTTGAGAATTGTACCAAAGGTGGGTGGAGAAGGGTGAAATTTGAAAGCCCACTAACAATCCAAGCTTTGACCAATGAGTTTTTGAAAAATCCCCAAATTCTAAGGTTTTAAGATTTTTGGATTTTTAGGGAATTTGGATGTGTTTGTGGTGTGGAGAGGATGTGGGGATTGAAACGGGGTTGATTTTGATGTGATTGGGATAACTTGTGGCTGGATTAGTGGAGAAAATGGTGGAAGGGCGTTGGCTTTGAGAAGAAAATGGTGGAGAGAAAGATGGTGACAAACTGATGTGTTCTGCCCATTTTTATTCGAAATTAGCACAGTGTTGAAACCTACGATGGATGTGTCATGACTCACAATGGCTAGGTTAAGGCAGGCCAAAAGTTAGCCTTTTGTTGCTACTAGCAACAGGATAGTCGCGACTCGTGGCAGAATGGTCCTAAGAGTTGGAAATTTTCAGAAATTTTCTTATTTTGGTTGCGAGCCAAGAATTTTCATGACTCACGATAGACATATACTGGAAGTTTCATTCTTCAGGAAAAGTTCCCAATTCTGGTCGCGACTCGCGAGGATGTGTCGCGACTCGCAAGAGAATGCAACTGAGAGTTCACATTTTTCCAAAAACTTCTAATTCTGGTCACGACTCATGACAAATTTTCGCAACTCGCGACAGAGAGTAAGTGGGAGTTGTAAAACTCCCCTGTTTGTCGCTACTCACGACAGCGATGCCTTCTCAATACTTCGAAAAAATTTCATTACCAACTTTCCAAGATTTCCTTCCTTTCTGATAGCCTTCATTCCTTCATCTATCCAATGCAATGCACTTCACTTTGCTACAATACCATGGAAAAACACAATCTTGAAAAGAATAAAACAAAAATACCGAAAAACAATGACAAAAATCCGATTGAAACAATATTGTCAGAAAGTCACGAATGACAATTCAAGTGATCAAAACCATGTTTATTTAATGTCATTGGAACAAATTTCTCCCCTTTTTGGGTTTACTCACAAATCGTATCATGAAGATCAACATTTTATCCTTTTTCCGGCTTAAAACTTTCATAGTAAGGTTTCAACCTTTAAGGCCTTGGACGTAGCTCGATCTATAATTTCAACCGCACCATGCGGAAATACCTTCACCACTTCAAAAGGGAAAGTACACCGTGACCTTAGTTTACCAGGAAATAGGCGAAGGCGGATTGAAATAGGAGGGCCTTTTAACCTATGTCAAAATCCTTCCTATTGATCACCTTGTCATGCTATGCCTTTGTCTTCTCCTCGTAGATCTCAGCATTTTCATAGAATTCCCTTCTTATCTCCTCCAACTCTTGCAATTTCAACTTCATATGCAGCCCGTCCTCATATATATCAAGTTTAAAGCTCTTGACCGCCCAATAGGCTTTATGCTATCTCCACCGGTAAATGTCATAGCTTTCCAAAGACTAACTAATATGGTGACAAACTCATTGGTTTCTTGTGATCTGCACCATTATGCATGCTTTAACCAATGCATTTGACGTAGTTTTTATTTACTTTTGGTTGGCAGTTTGGCAACATTAGTTGAGTTTACATGACAAGGTATTTAGACAACTATGTTCGGTTTTCTATTCTATATCCCACGTTTTGTACATTTAATTAGTGATTATTGACATATCGTGTTCACGGGCTCCTTGGTTCTCATTATAAGAACCTTTAGTAGGTCGCTTGTGAATGCTATTTGTTACATTACATTCTTGTGAAGATCGTTTACTTTTAACGGTAGAAGATTTTAAGGCCATTCACATTGAATGGCAGTAGATGAAGGCCACGAGCATCAATTCATGGTAGAAGGAGATTGAATCCAAGGATAGGCGGCTTCAAAGTTCAAGACGACAAAAGGTGGAAATGGTGAATCATGATCCGAGGAGTGTTTCCTTAGTCTGAGAACGATCCAGGAATAATTAGCCTTCAAAACTGGTTCCATTGGATTTTTCTTCTCGAGTACTTCAAAATCAACTACTAGAACTTCCAATTTGGACTAACGGTGCACCCATGGCAAGCAACTGAAGTTCAGCCGACGAAGGACCAACGACCCATGACAGCCTGCGCTACACGAAGCATTAGCGGACCGTGAAGATGCCCATGGTCTGCCCTAAACAAAGCAAAGAGCCGGTCCGTGACAATGGATCCAGGACGTGAAGATTGGAAGGGAAGAGTTGAAGAAATTTTGCTAAGTATGGAGATAGTCTGTGAAAACCTTCACGGACCATGATAAGAGTTCTGAGCAAACACCTATGATGCTCACGGTCCGTGAAAAGGAGGCCGGGCTGAGAAAAATATTGAGTGGAAACCGTGGTGCTGCTCGCGGTCCGTGAAAACCTTGGAGAGCATTTGGGAGAAGGAAATTCATGTCTTGTAACTTAGAGAGCATTTTTTAGAAGGAAGGAGTTCCTTAGTAGGTTTTGTACTTTTTATTTTTCTTTTCTTCTTGTTTCATCCCAAAGAAGTGGATTCAAATATATATTTGAATTCCATGTTAAGGAGTAGTACATTAAGCTTGGGACATATTTAGCACATGTGCAGCTTTTGATGCTTTATGAGATTCCTTAAATTCCATTTATCTTTGTGTTTATGATATCATTTTGATTGTTCTTGAATGTAACAAATGCATGAACACTACACCACATATGAGCACACACTTTGGGCTATGTTCATTTATGGTTCACTTATTGATGCCTCTTTGGGAAGAGAAACCTGGATGTTTGAAAGGGTGGAGGGGAACGATTCTGCGTGAGTGTGTGCACGGGAGATTTGAGGTAACCCTAATCTACATACCATCGCACCTGTCTTAGCTTATTACTTAACCATTTTCCGATAGGTTACAGGTAAACATAGTTGATAGTAGCAAGCTAGGTGTTGTGTTGAAACCCTAGTATCATAGATAAGGTGCCTATGAACCTAAGGCCTCGCATATAAAGGACCATTGGGAGTTAGTGCATTCGTGGTGGAAGCCTGAGATGTAATAGCACGGGGGAAAAACATAACCACAACAACGGTCGGACCTTGTTGTGCTCCCCTAATTACGATGGTGGTGTCGATGGAGGGTTGTGAGCGCACCCACCGTGACATGGATGGGGAAGTGTATGCCATCGGCCACACCATGTGTCGTGAACACACTGATAGGTTTTTTGTATGTCTATATGTGAATGAATCGAGTATTTATGCATTAGAACTACCATGTTGCTTTATTAGTCCCAGGTGCCTAGTTTAAATAGTTTACTTGTTTGTTTATTTCATGCTTGTAGTTGTTAGTTGAAAATACCACCCCCCAGTTTGCACGTTTACATTTTTAGCTATTCCTTTCACTCGTGCAGATTAACAACGTGCAAGAGGCCATATTTTGAATTTAACTTGAACCCTAGCATCTTTGTGGACAAACCTAGGGCTTTCCACTTGCTACCATTTGGTAGCCTAGCAGTGAGAAACAGGTGCAGAATATAAAATCTTATCTTTGACCATCCCACGGGACTAGAGCATTGGGGGTTAGTTAAATTGTACTAGTTGCGATTGTATTAACGATTCTGGGTTGGTTAGAAATAAACCGAGAACTCCAATCCTTCCAGTTAGAAATAATCATTTTCTCAAGGATGGACTTGATTTTCCTATTGGAAACTTTGGCTTGGCTATTGGTTTGCGGGTGATATGCGATGGAAGTCTTGTGAGTGATGCCATACTTCTTTAAAAAGTGCCTCTATTATCCGATTACAAAAGTGGGTGCCACGGTCGCTAATCAAGGCTCGAGGGATCCCAAACCTAGAGAAGATGTTATTCCTTAAGATATCCGCAACCACATTAGAATCGTTAACCCTAGTGGGTTTTTCTTCAACCCACTTTGACACATAATCAACTGCAAGAAGAATGTATGTAAAGCCACAAGAGTAATGCCCCAAACATAAAATATTTCAAAATACAACATATATTTTTGAGTCATCTCATTCCTAGAAGAAATTTTTCCTAGTCTTTGACGCTTATCACAAGATTTTAAAAAGATGTATGCATGTTTATTCATGTTGGCCAATAAAAACTACTCTCTCGGACATTCCTAGTGGTTCTCTTCGCTCCAAAATGACCTTCACATGTATAAGAATGACAAAATGTAAGAATTGAATGCACTTCATCATCGAGGATGCATCTCCTAACAACTTGATCTACACAATGTTTCTACAAACAAGGATCATCCCACACAGAATACTTTGCATCACTTCTTAGCTTATCCTTTTGAGCCTTAGAAAAATGGGGAGGAAATTTACCGGAGACAAGGAAATTAACAATGTTGGCATACCACGGTTGGAGGTTTCCGAATGCGAACAATTGTTCATCGGGGAACTCCTCCCAGATTTGCTCCGCCAATATCACATTTACCTCAACCTTTTGGCATGGAACCAATCGGCTCAAATGATCGGCCATGAGGTTTTCCATGTCCTTCTTGTCTCACACCTCCAAGTCAAACTTACTCAAAATCAAGATTCACCTAATAAATCTTGGCTTGGCCTCTTTCTTCGTCATCAAATATTACAAATATTATAAATTGAAATATATAAAATGTAGAGTGTCTCCTGTCAGATCGCCTAATGGTTAAAACAATCATGGCATAGTTTTTAAAATTAAACTATAATTACTTATATTTTGAGATGTATTTTACTTATATAAATGAATAAAAGCATGAAATCACATTTTTAGTTATACCAATTATAAAATGATTCATCTAACGGTTAGGCGGTCGAAATATGCATACCTCCACTTACTGTAATCGCTGCTTTGCATTTTTCCCACCACGTATGAATGATTATTTTCAAAAAAAGAAGGAAAGACTAAATACAATCAACCAGATTACATACAAATATCCTACTCTACTAATGATATGACTAAATTAGCAAACATCCTACTCACTAAAAATTAAAATTATATTCATTTCAATAGTTGAACGACCTCCAAAAATACTCGATTGTTGCACCACCAATGAACAACCATAGAATTTATTGGTCGAAGTTGACTATGTTTAACTTCTAAAAGCCAAAATGTGCCAATTTATCTGGGATGGAGGAAGAATTAAAAAATCATTCAAAAAAAATATTTCTTAGAAACTGATAAGGATGTGACTTAAATTATGGATCTCTCTCTTATAAAAGGTGGTTAACCACTAAATCAAAATTCAATTCACCACTTTGATGTAATCAGGTTCAGTCAAACAGTTAATTAAATGACATTAATATGAATACCTAATTAGCACACAACCTCTCTCTATATAAACAACCCCTCTTTATGCATGAAAACCAACCTAAACAAAATACTCTACAACATACCAAAAGGCAAAAACTTCTAAAACCTCTCATCTTAATAAATGATCATCAACCACAACACTTTCCTCTTGGTGTTAGCCTTGCTTTCTTGCTCCCATTACTACTCCAACGCAGCGAGACCGATACCACTACCGGAAGAGAAGAAGAGGACTGACAATGGTCCAATAAATTCCACTTCCTCCTTTCCCTTTCCCCCATCCCATTGCCTCCACTCCCTAATTTCACATTGCCTCCGCTCCCTAATTTCCCCTTCCCCGGCTCTCCCGATCCCGGGAGTGGCGGATCTCCCGGTAGCGGCGGATCTCCCGGTAGCGTATTCCCATTTCCATTTCCTTTTTCTTTTCCTAGTACCCCTCCGGCCCTCACGCTGCCCGTGCAAGGCCCTCCGACCTTCTTACCCCCAGTGGTAGCCCCTCCGACAGCTTCTCTCCACCTGTGCTGGTCTCACCTCCTTCATCCCTCTGACATTAGGTGTGCCGCCCGAATTCGGGGTTATGAGCTTCACACCGCCTGCAGTTGCGCCTCCCGAGTTCAGCTCCAGGATTGAGCCTTCCAGCACTAGTACTACAAGTAATGTGAATTTACTGAAGATGTGATGTTATGCTCAATGACATATTAGTTAATGTGTCTCTTGACTTGTTGGGATTGTTTTAGAGATATTTAATTATTTGTTCATGGAATTGTTTATGTCAGGTCTTATGTAAAAATTATATTATATTGAATTACATATTTATTGTGGATCACCTGAACCTGAGCTTGTTTCGGTGTCCATGCATTAAAAAGAAATTAGTTTAGCACATTTAACTGAAATATATATGCAATACAAATTATTTTTCGTTCCCTTTTTACCTACCTATACGTACTCCCTCCGTTTTTTTTTCATTGGCACACTTACTAAAAGTGGTGTTTTTTTTTAATTGGCACTTGCTATTTTGGGCAAGTTTAAGGTTTTTATATCCACTCATTTTACTTTCTCTTCTTTCAATTCAATTTCATCCACTCATTTAGCATCTCCTCAATTCTAACACCAAAAGAGAGGTGCCAATGAAAAAAAAAACGGAGGGAGTACTTCGATCGTGTGAGATCGAGAACGATGTTACCGTTATGCTTAATTTGAAACAATCCATGAGAACGAATTTATAAATAGTTTAAAAAATTTCAGCAAATGAAGGGATATAAAATCTAGTATAGATAGGTTTTTTGGTTTCTGGACTTTTGTTTTTATCTGATCAAAAAATTGATCAAGTAATGACAATTGATTTTTTGGATGAAAAAAAGTAAGATGAATTACTAATGAGTGCAATGTTTTTATTAACTTTTGACCTTTTAGTATTAATAATTTAATTTTGTATAAAATTAATAATTGTTCAATACTAGTATTAAACATCTAATTTAAACAATTTAGTAAACCAGCTAGTCAAATTAACCAATTAAAATAACCAACATTCACCTACTAACATCAATTTTCCAAACATGCAAATGAATGTTGATTATTTTATTTTGCTGAGTTGACCAGTTAATTTAGAGGGCATTTGGCAATTAGATTTTCTTTAAAATGTTTCCTTTAAATTTGTAGTTTTGGTCAAATAAGTTTAAAATTGATTTTTTGGGTATTATGTCATTTATTTCACCAAATTAATAGGCTAAGAAGAGTAGTATTTTATTTGGTTTGGTGTTGGTTTTTTAGTTTTAATTACATTTTTGCATCAAATCACTAATAATTAATAGTCATTTACCAAACATTATATCCATAGTCAAGCATGTAACATAATAGCTCGTAAAACAGCTAGCTAAACCCACTAAATGAAACAAGCAACAACTAACAGCGGACAACTGTTTGTCAAATCGGACTTTAATGGCTCACATATTATATTTTTTTACTTGTAAATTGTGTTTGGTGAATGACTATTAAATGTTATTTGTTTCAATACAAAATTTAGTACCCACTCCGTCCTAGCCAATTTTGCACACTTTAACTTTTGTCAGTTGACTCCAAAAAAGTTTGATTATTGGCATTTATAATTGTGTGTAAATATAATTTATAAAATTTTGATATTTTAAAAATACATGCTATTACGAATCAAACAAGATCATATACGATAATATTCTAATTTATTTATTTATTTGATTTCGAGGTTAAAGGTAACTAATTTTAACTAAATGAATAGTTAAATTGCATATTAGGATAGGATACAGAGAGTATCCAAACACTAAACAAACAAAAACAAAAAACCAACTCAAAAAATTGCTCTCCCGATGTTTTTAAATTTAGTGGAGCTTTTTTTTCACCTGATTGAAAAACTACTTGACAAACAATTTTCATTGACCTAATTAATAACACGGCGAACTAAAAACCATCTAGAAATTCCATCACCAAATACTCAAATCTCATCCAAACGGTATTTTTATATGACGCAAAGAGGAAAGTTAAATCGTATGTACCTTGTACGGAAATAGAAGTATCATGAATTTTGAAACAAGATTTTTTATTTTTTATTTTAGATGCGAAAAATACAAAAGAAGAAAATAAACCATCGGCAAATTATTAAACTCATCTATTACATGCTTCTACTGGTTGATTTAGCAATATATAGTCGTCCGTGTTTTATCACTGTCCTATTTTTCTGTCCCTAAATATAATGCAATACATCTTTTGGTCCCTAATGCCAATACCGCTTTGACTAAATTATTTTTTGGGTCCCTAACATATGACCTAATACCATCTTTTGGTTTTCGAGACCAAAACCACGTCCTTTTAGTACCCCAAAAATTCAAAACTATTTTTTTTGGTGCCCAAGGCGGTTTTCTAGGTGGTTTTCAGGTAGTTCTGGGGACCAGAAGATAGTATAAGATCATATGTTAGGAACCAAAAAAATAATTTAGCCTATCTGAAAACCACCCAGAATCTGGTTTCGAGACCAAACAAATTGTTTTGAATTTTTAGGGTACTAAATGGACGTGGTATTGGTCTCCAGGGACCAAATGATAGTTTTAAGTCATATGTTAGGGACCGAAAAAATAATTTATTTTACCGCTTTTGTTCAACAATTAACATACTGAAATTGATTTGTTTGGTCCCCAGAGGTGATTTTCAAGTAAAGTCAATGGTAAAATTGGTCAAAGTATGTAAAAATGACCATTATACCCCTGAGTTTAAATAATCATACCATCTTCCCCGATTCCAACTTAGCCACTGCCTCGCACGAAGTCCGCGACACCACCGTGAAAGTGTGCCATTCTTTGATTGGCCCTTTACTCTGATTCTGAAAGTGCGTCATCCGCCGATTACCTCCATGCTAGATTCACCAAAATCCCCCTACCAAATTCACCTAAATCTGTCGATTGACTCTGCTGATTGCCACTATCAATCTCCCCTGGATCCGCTTACTAATCTGTCACCTACAAATTAGCCTACCCAATCGACACCCTCGCCATCTCCTCCGTCTCCCACCACCGGCATCACCGCATCATTGGCGTTGAGAGCTTCATCGAGAGCCTCAACAACCATATCGACATCCTCTCCTTCGACGAGGACACCCACGCTATCACCCCCATCCCCAGCCTCTCCGTCGACCACCCCTACCCGGCAACGAAGGTGATGTTCCACTCCAAAACCCTCGCCGCTGTACCGGAGCTGCTCGAGCATCTAATTGGGAACGGGAAATGGGGTTTAGCACTTCGACCTCCACCAAGCTATTCGGGAATCTCAAGTTATTGGCATAATCAACCATTGTCCCTTACCAGGTGGAACATCGCCGGTGTCCAGACCATTAAATCGTTCACTGTAAATTAGGGTTTCCTCCGAATTATTGGTGAGTGTGAGCTCCGCCGCTGGGATGTGGATTATGGCTGAGATGTTTTCGAAGACTATGATGCCCTTGGTGGTGATGCTAGTGGTGGGGTTGTTGAGCGACGGTGGGACAATCGGGGAGGCGAATTAGCGCTCCACGATGCTGAAAGGCGGCGACGATGGCATTGGCGTTGAAGGGCCTGAGGAATGGAAATTCATCGCTGCCTGATCTTTGGGGGTGAAATAAAAAACAAAAAAAACAAAAAACAAAAAACAAAAAAGAAATAGAAATTAATATTTTTTAATTGAAAATATTTTTTAATTAGTAAAATTTCTAAAATACCCCTAGCTATATTGAAAAACCATTCCGGTTTACCTAAAAACCTTCTCTGGAGACCAAACAAATCAGTTTTAGTATGTTAATTTCTAAACAAAAGCGGTATAGGTCTTGAGGACCAAAAGATGGTATTGCATTATATTTACGGGACTAAAGAAATAATTTAATCCTTAAATTTTATCTCTAATTAAATACAGGGACTATGATTTACCAAGTAATTTGGCCAACATATATGTAATGTGACTGAGATTTGAGAAGGATA
Organism: Rubia yunnanensis; assembly: GCA_037428765.1. Lineage (NCBI taxonomy): Eukaryota > Viridiplantae > Streptophyta > Magnoliopsida > Gentianales > Rubiaceae > Rubia > Rubia yunnanensis. Next base: position 82,062,439 of record CM075064.1, read on the forward strand.
AGAAACGGATTGAAATTTCCATAATAAATGCAAATCCTTTTGATATCATTTGATGGTAGAAATTCTTGTTGCAACCAAAAAATAAATTTTGATTAGAATGGCTGGGAGATTATCTAGTTGTTTAGACGGGGTAGAATTACTAAATGAATACGAGCTTTGGCTAATACTCGAGGCATAAAAGAAGCATTTTCTACGGGATCCCAAAACCACCAATTACCCCAACCTAATTCATGATAAGCCCACCAATTTCTTGGCAAAATGTCTACGGTTAAGGGTCGTCCTTAATTATTAGAAATTCATCATATAAATATCTCGAGTTAATTTGGAAGAAAGTTAAAATTAGAAAACAAAAATTGAATTCTACACAATTGTGTGGTATAATAAGTTATTTCATTTTAGAATACCAAACTTGAAGCATCCGATATGATTTGTTATTATATAAGTTAAGATGTATGTCATATTAAGATAACGTAAAGTTATCACTCACCTATTTTAAATTCTCTCTCTCTCTCCATAGTCTCTGAATCCAACATACTTTCCCGTCAGTAACAGCTTTCTTTCGCCATTAACGACTCTCTCCTGTCAACAAGTGACGAAGCTGGCTACGCCTCTACCGCGGCCGGCCACCATGGCAGAGAATGGCAATCCTATACCCACCCAAAAATCATTCCTCTCTGCCCTCCAATCAAAATCCCCCCTCTCCATCAATCTCTCCCGGACAATCCCGAATTGATCCCCAAGTCGAAGCATTTGGGTGAGCCAGCATGTCTATACACTGAGGAAGAGATTTCAACACTCTCCGCTCACTACGCCAATGCCCTAGTAGGCAAATTTACCAAAGGCAGACTTTCAATGGAGCAACTGGAATCATCTTTCAAAACGGCAGGGTTTGCTGGAAAGTACCAATTGGGGTCACTGGACTTCAAGCATGTCCTCATTAGATTTGATAAGATTAATGACTATCAGAGATGTTGGATCAAAGGAAGTTGGAGCTTCAATGGTGTTCAGATGAAAATACTCAAATGGTCTCCAGATTTCTCAACGCACAAGGAATCCCCAATTGTTCCGGTCTGGCGCACAATCAGGGAAGTCCCTCTGTACTATTATAATTCTTCATCTATTGAGTCTATTGGAAATAGCATAGGCAATTTCATCAAAAAATACTTAGCCACTGAAATGTTAACCAGGCCGTCTGCCATTAAATTGTGCGTTGAGATAGACTTACAGAAACCTCTTAACACCTCCATCAGATTAGGATCAACAAATAACAATCGGAAGTAAAATATTGAGTATGAAGATATTCCTCTGTATTGTGACCACTGTGCCAAACTGGGACATTCACTCGGCCAATGTAAAACTGTCTCCCATAACAATGTTGAACCAATGCCTGAATGGTATGCTACGGGGCATAAATTTGCAAAAGCTCCTACTATGTTTACTAACAATCAGCTTTCCTCTAATATGCCCAACTCAGAAACCATATCCCATCAGCTAGCTAATACTAACCCTGCCTCTGATCCCTTAGCATATGGCTCTGAAATAACAGAAGCAATCACTCAGATTACTACACCTCTGCTACCTCAACCGCCTCCCCCAAATCACCCACCAGTAACACAAGCCTTGGATAAATTCCATACATTTCTTAGGGAACTAATAAATCAAACAGAGGTCACTAACCCTATAAGGAAACCTAAAATGTATGCTAAGGATGACATAGGGATCGGTTCTCACAACTTGACTCGTTTCCAGTGCTCCCACATTAACCCTCCACTTTCACACCAAGGAAGGATGGAAAACAGATTTTCTATTTTGCAAGATATGGAGGACCTTTTGAACTCTGATGAATGTGTAATTCAGGACCCTCAGGAATTCTTTGATGAAGGTAATAAACTTCCTGCAGATACTCACTCTCAGCCCACCCCTATGCCACCCTCAAGCAATCTATCAGGTAAGAATGATGGCCAAGGTAAGTCTAAGAACAAAAAGAATTACCTTGTTCAATTGAATAAGATGATGCTAAGATCTACCACTAAAAGCCATAAACTAGTTGACCAATGATGCTCACTTTCAAAATTAACTTTTTGGTTTGGAATCTGAGGGGAATTGAAACTTCTATGCTCAGGTTGAAACATTTGATTATGAAAAAGAAAATTCAGCTATTATGTATTATAGAACCTATGCATGATAACTCTCAATGCCAATCCTACATGCAGAAACTTAATTTTTCACATGACCTTCCACTCCATAATGGTAAAATCTGACTTATGTGGAATGACTCATTGATTGTTAATCTTATATGCCATCATGAGCAATTCCTTAATGTTAAAATCATCCACCCTGGCTCTAATTCTCAAATGGAAATGGTCTTTATTTATGCCCTTAGGAATAGAGAAGGTAGGAAGTCACTATGGCATGATTTAGGTCTTCTCCCATTAAATGAAACTATTTTCATAGGTGATTTCAACACAATTACCACTCCTAAGGAATATAGAGGTCCTAGCTCTCCTAATCTTGGTAGTATTAGGGATTTCCATAATTGGATTAACACCAAAGGATTACAGGAGATCAATACTGTAGGGAATATTTTCACATGGTCCAATGGTAGACTGAGAAACCCTACCTCTAAAAGATTAGATAGAGGTTTGTGTACAATCTAATGGAGAAATAAATTCCCGGCTTCCTCTATCCAGATCCTCAACAGGCAATCTTCAGACCATTCACCCCTCCTATTCCAAATTGCTACTCAAACTTCCTCATACCCAAAACCTTTTAGATTTCTCAACGTTTGGTTTAATAGATCTGATTTCCTGGAGCTAATCAGAATACACTGGAGTACTCCTACCCATCAAACAGGTATGTTGGGACTATATCTTAAGTTAATCAGAGTTAAGAAAGTAATTAAAATCTGGAACAAAGAGATCTTTGGTAACATTGGCTCCAATGTAATGAATGCTGAGGATAATCTGAGAAGACAGGAAGCAATCTATGATTTAACTTACTCAGAAACTGAACGTATCATACTTAATGAAAAAATGGGATTACTTCACAGAGCTTTAAAAGAGAAAGAAAAATTCTGGAAACATAAGTCAAGGTTGAACTGGTTTAAGTGTGGAGACAATAATACCCAATTCTTTCATAAATCTGTTCAGGAGAAGAATTGTAGATTAAATATATCTAAAATTAAAAATTCTTCTGGTCAATGGCTAGATAATCTTGCAGACATTCAAATTGAAGCTGTCAACTATTTCTCAGGCCTGCTAACTGAATCTAGGAACTCTGTGAATTCCATCTACTATCCCCATTTCCTTAGCCAGATACCTTCCATCATCACTGAGCAAGATAACTCTAGATTATCTAGGCCTGTAACAGAAACTGAACTCAAATTAGTGGTCATGGGTCTGAATAGGAATAGCATCCCAGGGCCTGATGGTTTCTCTAGTAAATTTTACATCAAATGTTGGGACTTCATAAAAGAGGACCTCATAACTGCAGTAAATGATTTTCTTTCAGGATCTAACATGCCAAGAGGTATCTCTAGCACTTGGATAACTCTTATTCCTAAAAAACCTACCCCATCATCTTTTGATGATTTCAGACCTATTAGCCTTTCTAATGTTGCTAATAAAATTTGCTCTAAGGTTCTCATGGAAAGACTGAAACCATATATGGACAAACTAATTTCTCAAAACCAAACTGCTTTTATGAAGAATAGAGATATCTCAGACAATATCCTATATCTTCAAGAGATGGTTAGATTCCTTGACAAAAAAAATAGGGTACCAAATTGTATGCTCAAACTAGACCTGAAAAAGGCTTTTGATAAGGTTAGATGGGGTTTTTTGCAGAGTATTTTGCATAAATTTGGTTTCTCGGGTAAATTTCTTAAGGCGGTCATGAACAACCTTTCCCAGGCTTACTTCTCTGTGCTCATCAATGGTAATCCTGTTGGTTTTTTTAAATCAACTAGAGGAATCAAATAAGGTGATCCCCTTTCTCCTTTACTGTTCAATATCTTTACTGAATCCTTCTCCAGGAGCCTTTCATTCATCTTTCAAAATAACAATTTGCAATATTTTTCTCTTTCCTCTACTATTTTACCAGTCACCCACTTAAGCTATGATGATGACACCATAATTTTTATGCAAGCTTCAAAATCTTGTCTAATTAGGATTAAAGCATTTCTACAAATATTTGAGTTAACATCAGGACAGGAAATCAGCTATGAAAAATCAGATTTTTACATTAGCAAGAGAGCTACAGTCACTAAGAACCATCAGATTAGGTCTATCCTAGGAATGAAGAGAGGTATTTTCCCATTTAAGTACCTAGGCTGCCCTATTTTCAAAGGAAGAACCATATCCAGATATTTCCATCCCTTTCTTGAAACTATGGATAAGAGATTTAAAAACTGGAAGAATAGATGGTTAAGTGCAGGAGGGAAAATGACACTGATCCAATCATACATATACTCTCTCCCTCATCATATTTGGACTGTTTGTAAACCTCCAACATCTATTGTAAAATCCATGGAAAAAAGAATGGCCAGTTTCTTTTGGGGGGAAACTGAGGAAAGAAAAAATAAGGTATGGAAAAAGTGGACTGACATTGCTATCCCTAAATCTCATTATGGATTGGGTTTTAGATCTATCAAGTCAATTATTGAAGCTTACTCACTTAAATTATGGTGGAAAAGCCAATTAGGGAACACCTTATGGGCCAAATTACTGTGGTCCTTTCCCCAGTCCCACAAGAACTCCAAAACATGGAAGAGAATCTGTGAGGTAAACCCTATTGCAGAAAAAAAATCACTGATTATTCATGGCCAAGGTAAATGTGATTTCTGGGCTGCTAACTGGTGCCCAAATGGCTCGTTGATAAACTGTATCCCATCCCACATCACTTCCATGTTTTCCCCCTGTTCAGTAGCTGATTTTATAAATAACAAAGTATCAATTTTACCTAAGATTGTTCCTTTTCTGGAAAATGATACTTTTCTATTTTTGCAGGGTGCAGAAATTGTACATGACAGAGAGGACAAGATGATTTGGAAACCTGAAGAGACTGGCAGATTCTCTTTCAAGTCAGCTTATAAAACTCTAACATATATACCAGGTAATTTCCCAGTCACTAAGCTCATATGGAACACTAGGTTACCTAAGAAGATCTTCATCTTTACATGGAAATTTCTCAACTCATTCTTACCTTTTGATGATATCCTCATTGAATGTGGTTTTAGCTTGGCTTCAAAATGTCCTATGTGCAATCAATCTAACTCTCTGGAACATTTCTTCATTAACTGCCATCTTGCTAGATCTGTTTGGATTCAGAGTGCTCGTTTAGTTAACTTCAACCTGCAAAATGTCCATAGTGTTGTGGATACTTTCTTCATCTTTTGGAATTGTAGTGACCTTTCTGGGTTTCAAAAAATAATAAGTCGATTGTTGCCTCCATTGATCTACTGGGCATTATGGAAGGCTAGTAATGCCTACTTTCTTGATGACAAACCCTTTTCTTTTACCCATATAAGCAAGGAAGTTATAGATACTCTTAATCTTTCCATTTCAGCCTCTCCCTGCCTCCCCAATATACACCATTACTCATGCAATCAATTCCATTCTCTGATATCTCTCCCCAGACCACCACCAAAGCCAACCATCTCCACTGTATACTGGGAATTTCCAGGTCCCAATGTCATCAAGGTTAATGTGGATGCCTCATGGTCTGCTACATCTGTTTCTATTGGCTTAATTGCTCATGATAACCAGGGTTTCCCCCTCCTAATCAAGTCAGAGTCCATATTAGCCATTTCACCACTGGAAGCTGAAATAAAGGCAGTCCTTCTGGCATGTCAAATCTGTATCCCTAGATATCCAAACTTCATTGTCGAATCTGACTCTTTACAGGTAGTTCATATGATCAATGATCCATCATGCTCCAAATGGTCTTTATACCTATTGGTGTTCCAAGTTCACACACTTCTATCCCAGGTTTCTCTTAAGCACACATACAGAGAATGTAATTCAGTGGCTGATGCTATTGTTAAACACCACACAACCTCTCGGATGGATTTTTCACTTCATTTGAATAACATTCTGGTGCATATTAAAGGGCTAATTTATATGGATAGCATTCATACACCTTATATTAGAATCCATAGGCAAGCCTCGAAAGATGATTGATACTGCTGATCTTTCCTTCCTTTTGCCGCAGGTTATGGACCTCATCATGGCTCTGGAACTCTATGCTTCCCCCCGATGGTTATGGTGTTTCACTTTCCAGAGGGGAGCTCACAGCCACATTTGCTATCCACATTCGTGTGCTCGAGGGGACATTCGTGTGCTCGAGAGGACTTTTGAGTGCTCGAGGGGACATTCATGTGCTCGTCGGGACATTCGTGTGCTCGAGGGGACATCCGTGTGCTCGAGGGGACATTCGTGAGCTCGAGGGGACATTCGTGTGCTCGAGGGGACATTCCTGTTCTTGAGGGGACATTCCTGTTCTCGATGGGACGTTCGTGTGCTCGAGGGGACATTCGTGTGCTCGAGGGGACATTCGTGTGCTCGAGGAGACATTCATGTGCTCGAGGAGACTTTCGTGTGCTCGAGGAGACATTCGTGCGCTCGAGGGGACCTTCGTGTGCTCGAGGGGACATTCGTGTGTTCGAGGGGACATTCGTGTGCTCGAGGGGACATTCGTGTGCTAGAGGGGACATCCGTGTGCTCGAGGGGACTTTCGTGTGCTCGAGGGGCATTCGTGTTCTCAAAGGGACATATGTGTGCTCGATGGGACATTCGTGTGCTCGAGTGGACATTCGTGTGCTCGAGCTACATTCGTGTGCTCGAGCTAATTAAGCTTGGTTTTTCCGGCTAGACATGTGTCATTCAACAACATACTCCTCCGGCTGTTTCACCATGGTCTGCAAGTTTCTACTGCTTACGAGCTCAGAATAACAACAATGGCAGACTTACTAGCCTCATTCCTCCATCAGTTTTACTTACGGCTATGACTGACTGGTTGTTGCCTGGCTAAAGTAATGAATTAACACTGGGTGTGGACATTCGCTACTTTGGAATCGCAACTACCTTTTTCTTCTAGATCTTGCACATATATAGACTTATAGTTATTAGTATCTGATCATTCTTTTGGAGGCAATGATGTTGCCTTTTTGTATAAAACTACTATAATGTCACTGGCTCTTAAATTATGTGGCTTGGGGTACCAATATATCAACCCCCACCCTTGGGTGTTTACAGTTAAAAAAAAAGTTATCACTCACCTATAAATCTTATATGGGAGAAAATATTTTTATCAATTTTTGCATTCACTTTTTATGTATATTGAGTATTGTTTTTTAGTTGTTAATATGCAAATAAAACTTTGCATATAAAACTAAACATTGTTTTGATATACATTTTGAAGGGAAAAATGCATACCTCCACTTACTGTAATTGCTGATATGCATTTTTCCAACCACATATGAAAGATTTTTTTTTCAAAAAAAATAAGAAGAAAAGATATATACAATTAACCAGATTACAAACAAACATTATACTCTACTAATGATATGACTAAATTAGTAAACATCCTACTCACTAAAGTTTGAAATTATATTCATTTCAATAGTTAGACAACCTCTTAAAATACTCAATTGTTGCACCACCAACAAACAACCACCATTGAAGTCAGAACCACCACAATGGCACTTTAATGGACCATCTGAAAATAGAAAAACCATAACGTGGACTACCAACACAACACCTTAACATCGTACTCCCTCTGTCCTAAATAAATTGACATATTTTAACTTTCAAAAGTCAACTGAATCCATTTTTAACTATTAATATCTTTATCTGTGTGTGTAAATAAATTATAAAAAAATAATAATTTAAAAATATATGTTATGATGAATCAAACAAGGCAACAACATATAACATGATAACAGTCTTACATATATAATAATATAATTTAATGGTCAAACTTGACTAAATTTGACTTCTAAATGTCAAAATGTGCCAGTTTATCTTGGGCGGTGGGAGAATTAAAAAATCTTTCAAAAATTTGTAATTCTTAATAGAAACTAATAAGGATGTGACTTAAATTATGGATCTCTCTTATAAAAGGTGGTTAACCACTAAATCAAAATTCAATTCACCAATTTGGTGTAATCTAGTTCTATACCTCAATCAAACAGTTAATTAAATGATATTAATATGAATACCTAGTTAGCACACAACCTCTCTCTATATAAACAACCCCTATTTATGCATGAAAACCAACTCAAACAAAAGACTCTAGAACATACCAAAAAGGAGAACATACCAAAAAGGCAAAAACTTCTAAAACCTCTCATCTTAAAAAATGATCATCAACCAAAACACTCTCATCTTGGCGTTAGCCTTGATTTCTTGCTCACATTACTACTCTAGTGCAGCGAGACCGATACCGCTACAGGAAGAGAAGAAGAGCACCGACAATGGTCCTTAACAAATTCCACTTCCTCTCTTCCCTTTAGCCATCCCATTGCCTCCGCTCCCTAACATCCCCTTCCCCGGCTCTTCAAATCCCGAGAGCGGCGGCTCTCGGGGTAGCAGATTCCCATTTCCATTCCTTTTCCTTTTCTTGGTACCCTTCCAGCCCTCACGCCGCCCATGCAAGGCCTTCCGATCTTCTTATCACCTGTGGTAGCCCCTCCGGCCGGCTTCTTTCCACCCGTGTTGGTCTCGCCCCCTTCTTCCCTCCGGCATTAGGTGTGCCGCCCGAATTCAAGGTTCCAGGCTCCACACCGCCTACGGTTGCGCCTCCCGGGTTCAGCCCCAGGATTGAACCTTCCAGCACCAGTACTACAAGCAATGTGAATTGACTAAAGATGTGATGTTATGCTCAGTGACATATTAGTTAATATTGTCTCTTTATTTATAGGGATTGTTTCGGAGATCTTTAATTTTTTGTTCATGGTATTTTTTATGTCAGTTCTGATGTGAGAGTTATATTATATTGAATTACATATTGATCGTAGATCATCTGGTTCTGATCTTGTTTTGGTGGCCATGCATTAAAAAGAAATTAGTTTAGCACATTTAACTGAAATATAAAAATTATTTTTCTTTACCTTTTTACCTAACCATACGTGCGTCGCTTGTGTGAGATCGAGAACGATGTTACTATTAACCTTATTTTGAAACTATATATGAGAACAAATTTATTGATAGGTGAAAAAACTCCAACGAATGAATGGATATACAATCAAGTATAGATGGGTTTTTTATTTCGGGACTTTTTTTTGATTTGATCAATTAATTGATCAAGCTAATGAAAATTGATTTTTTGGATGAAAAATATATTAATTACTAATGAGTGTAATATTTTTTATTAACTTTTGACCTTTTAGTATTAATAATTTAATTTTGTATAAAATTAATAATTATACTAATGCTAGTATTAAACATCTAATTTAAACAGTTTGGTAAATCAGTTAGTCAAATAAACTAATTGAAATAACCAACCTTCACCTACAAACATCAATTTGCCAAACTTGCAAATGAATAAGGATTGTTTCATTTTGCTGAGTTGACTAATTAATTTAGAGGGCATTTGGCAATTAGATTTCCTTCTAACTTTTGCTTTTGTCATGGAAAACACCGTCTTTTCCAGAATTTTCTTCTAACTTTCATCTTTTATGAAACGACTAGTTTAATTAGAATAATAAAAAGGTGAAATGTTTTGGTTTCAATATTTTAAATTTGTTATACACCATGTAGTATTTATAAATTTTATGACCCGATTAATACAAACTGAAAATTTTATTTTCATTTCTTCTAATTTACAGTTTAAACCTTTGTATTTCCATGACTTATGGAAAGGCCGTCTTTCAAAAGACAGACTCATGGTCAAATAAGTTGAAATATGTTTTTAGCAATTCATATTTTTTGGCATTATGTCATATATTTCACCAAATTAATAGGCTAAGAAGAGTAGTATTTTATTAGGTTTGGTGTTTGTTTTTTATTTTTAATTAATTTTTTTATTAAATAACTAATAATTAATAGTCATTTACCAAATATTATATCCATAGTCAAGCATGTAACATAATAGCTTGTAAAACAGCTAGTCAAACCCACTAAATTAAACAACCAACAACTAACAGCGGACAACTGTTTGTTAAATCGGACTTTAATTGCTCATATATTATATGTTTGACTTGCAAATTGTGTTTGGTGAAGGACTATTAAATGTTATTTGTTTTAATACAAAATTTAGTACTCACTCCATCTCAGTGAATTTCGCACACTTTGACTTTTATCAGTTGACAACAAAAAACTTTGATTATTGATATTTATAATTGTGTGTAAATATAATTTATAAAAATTTGATATTTTAAAAATACATGCTATTACGAATCTAATAAGATCATATACGAAAATATTCTAATTTATTTATTGATTTAATTTTAAGATCAAAGTTAAACAATTTTAACTAAGTGAATAGTTAAATTACAGATTGGGATGAGAGTATCTAAAGACAAAAACAAACAAAAACAAAAATCAACTAAAAAACTTGTTCTCCCCAGGTTTTTAAATGTAGTGGAACTTTGTTTTTCACCTGATCGAAAAACTACTTCACAAACAATTTTCATTGACCTAATTAATCACACGACAAACCAAAAACAATCTAGAAATTCCATTACCAAATACTCAAATTTCATTTTTCAGCGTTGGAGTCATAAGGTTGTGGTGACCATACGGATGGATCGGGTAGCTTGACATCTTGAGGACCTTTTGGGAGTAAAAACTTTAGCGGGAGAAAACGAAGTAAGTTATGAAATTCTTGATTGTTAATATGCTTCATTTTTAGGTTGATATATTGATATAAAGTGGATCATGTGTTTTGAACCTTATACATGTCTTTAGCTTCACCTTGTATCATTGGATTTGAAATTATCAATTCGGGATTTGGAGATGTTTTAGGGATATCAATGATTTGAGGGGTTGATATGGTTTGGGTAAATTTAGGAATAGGGGTTGTGGAAAACTTCTCATTTGACCTTAACATTGGAATGTGTGATATTGAGAGTTTTGTGAGGTATTGATTTGGGGAATAGTAGTTAGGATGTGGATACGTCATTTCCTTCATATGCTTGGATCTTTTATTACTCGAGGGTGAGTAAGGTTTAAGTGTGGGGAGGTTTGATATGTCCATTTTATATGCATAATTTAGTACTATTTTGGGTCACTTTTGTGCTCTTTTATTATCAAGAGCTTGTGTTTTACCTTGAAATTCTCTTAGGAGGAGTAAGAGCAACTTTACACTCTTTTACCTCATCTAAGTGGATTTTGCGTGACAAGGGAAGAATACGGAGGCAATGAAGATCGGAGGCCATTGAAGATCACATTTTCAAAGACTTTTGAAGACTTGTTTCGAACACATGAAGACCGGAGGCCATTAAATACCATTTTTGGAGACATTGAAGACCTGAAAAATAAGGGGAATTGCTATGAAGATGATTGTATACCACAAGAAGAAGAAAATGAAACAAGGAAAAATTCTGGCACCCATCGCAAGCCGCGAAGGCCTCGTCGGGAGACCATCGCGAGTCGCAACGATCCCGTCGCGAGTCGCGACCAACGGGTGCCCAGAATTTCACCTTATCCTTTTTGTACTATAAATAGCACTCTTTTTCCTCTCATTCAGAATATTCTTCATTTGCGTTTTGGTACTGTTTAGAACCCTATTCTCTTCCATTTTCATCTTTTAATTTTCTTGTTTTATGTTTGGTTTTTTAGCATTAATTAGTATGAACTCTTGTAGCTAAACCTAGTTCTTGGGAGCAATTGACTAAGGCTTCCAAGCCCATGTCTTGAGAACAATTTGTAGCCTATTTAATACACTAGAGGAGAGCTGGGTATCCGGCTCCTTATTAGTAAAGGAGTTCAAGTTTGCTATGGTATTTAAGACATCCTCACGTGTCAAACTTGAACTTCCTTGTTGGGCTTGGTTTTGGGGTATGGTATAGGGTGGTGATGGCCAACTAGGTTGCTTGTAATATTGGTTTTCCGGCTCATTCTCATACCACAAATCCGGACTACCACTCCATTCCGGATTGTAAGAGTTGTGGTATGGATAGCATTCATGAGCTTCTTGCCCTTGAAAACCAATATCTCCTACCTCTTGGTAGCACTCTTCATAGTACCCATGGTTTTGGAAACCATGGGTTCTTTCTCGGTCATAGTGCTCTTCCCACAACAAATGGCAAGATTCGGTAGGATGATCGGAATGACACATCCTACAAAACCTCGCTTGTTGAGCCTCTCTTCTCATCATGAGTTCCCTCAAGGTGAGACGCTCCATTAAGAAAAATTTTTTTTTCAAAAGTTCGGAATCATAATGCAAGGATTCTCGATAAAATAAATTACCAAGAACTCAAGCAATACCTACTCCGAACAAAAACAACCACCAAGTAGTGGAAAATAAAAACAACTAGCCAATACACAACCAAATACACCTAAATACTTAAGAATAAACGCCTCTTCCCCGGCAACGGCGCCAAAATTTGGGAGGTCGTCGCCGTACCTCTCAAAGTTAATATTTATAAGCCCTAAATGCTTACTTTCTACAACTAGGTAGATAGTGGCAAATCGGGGTCGTCCAAAGAGAAGAGGGATCTTCCTAAGCAATCAAGCATAAATGGTTGATACTAGGCTAGGAGTAACTATATTTACACACACTTAAAAGCAAGTAAAGGGGGGGAGGTTGGTTGGTTTCCTAAGTTAACAAAGATAAAAAGACGAGATAACTAGCAACGTCAAGTGACTATGCTAATCATCAAACGAAACTAAAGAAAAGGGGTTTTAAACTACAAAGATAAAATGCCTTGGGGGCAACGGATATCCACTTCCACATCTAATGTAGTTCATCGAATCATTCACACATTCCATCATATAGCATTCAGGACCCAACATTCACGCACCCATCTAGCAAGTACCACAACACACACACCACAAGGAGTTCTAAGTTCATGCTCATAGATCTTCATGCAAAGGTGCTACGGAATTCGTCACGTTCCTACACCTAAACAATTCAACCACACAAGCACTACCTATGCTCAAACAACTCATGGCACACATGCAGTGAAACACACCGTCAGGAATACATAAACGCCAAATAACAAATGCTTCAAGAATGAATTTAAATCATCTATTCAATACTTCAACTACTTGTCGTGGAGACTAAACTCCTATCCTTCTTAGTTCGTAGTTTGCGAGAGTGAGTTTGACATCTCTCGTCAAACCTCACCAATGACTCCCGAGTCGCGACCACGACTCAAGGTGTCATTGGTGGCATTTAGCACGAAGGACCAACAAGCTTGGCAATGCCTATGACCACTACACCGTGACTAAGCATTAAGCCAATTCATGCAATTACACGAGATTGGATGAACGTGCAACGCACATTCATCCGCGAGCATATGACTCTCTCGTTTGCTACACAAACGAACATGACGAAGAGTTCAACATCAATCACATTCGTCTAGCACATTGTCAACACACTAACACAATCAAAAGCTCTAATTCACACTCATACATTTCTAACAAGAACAGGGGGGAAATTAACCCAAATCCCCCAAACCCTAGCTAGCAATTCATACAAGCATTCATATCATCAAGCTCTCAACAACATCAATGGAATCAACAATTAACATTCAAAGCACAATAAAAGCACAATAGCAAAAACACCAAATAGATAGATAGAAATGGTTCTCAATACATAGAAGTGGAAGCTTCAATCCATAGCTCCCAAGTACAAGAACTACTCTAGAATAACAAGAGACATAATTAAACTACAAAAACTAAAAAAAGAAAGAGAAGAAAACCAAGGGTTTTCAAGCCCTAAAATGCAAGAAGAAGAGGGAAAAAAAACTGTGGAGAAGAGGGAGTGAAGGGGTATTTATAGGGGGGAGAAAAAGGGGAGAAAACGCTGCTACAGGGCTGATTTTAAGCTGTCGTCGCGAGTCGCGACGAGCTTGGTCGCGACTCGCGACCAAATCAGTAACTCAGCCTTGCTGTTTTGTTTTGCTTCCTCCGGGTGAACCGTTGATCCGTTTCGGGAGTTCTTGTAGTCGATTTTATAGTGCTCGAGAAGAGGAATCCAATGGTGCCACTCTTGAAGGCTGATTCTTCTCGGAAAATTCTGAGAACCCCGGACCATCTTTCACCCGTTGCTTTGCTCTCCTTTCTTCATCTCTTCACTTCTTCAAATCTTCACAAAGCTCAAATGTAAAGGTCTTCAAATCTTCAAATCTTCAAAGATAAATCTTCAAAGTCTTCAAATCTTCAAAGTCTTCAAACAAATCACCTTGTCACACAAAATCATCTAAAAAGTGATAAAAACGTCAAAGCTGCCTTTATCCCTCCTTAGATGATTTCAAGGCAAAATGCCACATGTAGAGCACAAAATTGCACAAAACCTAATCCTAAAAAGCCTAAAATAACCATCTAAAATGGACACATCAGCATAGTTCTCTTGCTTTGCTAATTGTTGTTTTTCAATTTGATAACTTAGGATCAAACCAACCAACCCCCCTCCCCTTGTTTACATGCTTATATATATATCTATATATATCTATATATGTACATGCCTAGTATGTTTTCTCCTATATATGTTTAAACACTTTAAAAGATCCATCTTCCCATGGACGACCTCGACTTGCCATTATCTACTTAATTGTAGATATGAAGCATTAGGGCTTAAAAGTATTAACTTTGAGAAGTACGGCGACGACCTCCCAAATTTTGGCGCCTCTGCCGGGGAAGAGGCATTTATTTTTAAGTGTTTAGGCATATTATGTGTGATTATATGCTATTTGTAAATATTTGTTAGTTTTCTTTTAATTTGATTTCTTAATTGATTTGTCATTTTCACTTGGCTTGGAGACGTATTGTTCGAGTTCTTGGTGTATGGTTCGTACGTGATCCTCTACACAAGAACTCCTACACTATGACCCCGAGTTGGAGTTGAATTTGAGACGGGCTAGGAGGCTTTCTTCGGAAAGTGTGAATAACACCCCTCCTAGTGACCATTTTGTGGATACATCTTCCTCAATGGAACATCGAATTGAGCACAAAGATGAGCATCCGATAGGGGAATCGAGCACAAAGATGAGCATCCGAGAGGGGAACCTCACCATCCTCCTCTCCAAGGGCGAGCCCCTCCTCTCCACCAAAGAGAAATCCCTTTGGGGTAACCTTTGTTGAGAGACATCATGACCCCCAACCTCGATCAACAACCGATGTACATCGAGTATCCCATGGTTGGACCGAACATGCACTTTGAGCTAAAGACCGTGTTCATCAACATGCTACCCGTATTCCTTGGTAGGCAAGGGGAGAATGCCAACAAACACCTCACCAAGTTTCACTTCTTGTGTGGTGGTACGGTCCCCCATGGAGTGGATGAAGATTTCTATAAGTTGAAGGCATTCCCATTCACACTAAGGGATGGTGCGAGAGATTGACTCCACTACCAACCGCCCAAGAGCATCAAAAGTTAGCTTGATATTAAAATGAAGTTTCTATCCAAAAACTTTCCTGCCTCTAGATCCGCCACCTTGAAGAAGGATATAAGAAACAGCCTCCAATGGCACAAAGAATCCCTCTTCGACTATTAGGAGAGGTTCAAGAAGCTTCTTGCAAGTTGCCCTTATCACGGTTATTCGGAAGGGGATTTGGTTTATTACTTCTACAATAGCCTCCTTGATGAAGATCAAAGGTTGGTGAGAGGTTCTTGTGGTGGTACCCTTGGGAACAAAACATCCTCCGAGGCCATGCAATTATACGAAGAGCTAGCGGAAGAATCAAGAAACTTTAGCTCAAGGGCCAATTTGAGAAGGAGGAATTCAATGCCCGCAAGTGACCCTTCAAATAGTGAAAAGCTCAAGGATCAAGTCTCGGCCCTTGTATCCATGGTGAAATATTTGATGACAAAGCCCAGAAATACGCCACATGTTAAATCATTTGAAATTTGTTACTTGGCGCATCTTACGGACACTTGACCCACTTTGCGAAAGGATTATGTTGAAGAGGTAAGTTCCATGGGCTATCAAGGGAATCAAGGCTACCAAGGCAACCAATAATATCAAGGTGGGGAAGGCTACCAAGGTAACCAAGGCTACAAAGGTTATCAAGGGTACCAAAACCGACCGTACAATTCGGGAAATCGTGATAACCCGAACCTCCGGTATAGGAACCCTCAAGAAAGCCAAAACCCTCACCCATATCGACCTCCTCAACAACAATATAGGCTACCTCAATAACAATTTCAAAGGCTCCAAGATAAACCCCGAGACCAAGGGGAGAGCTCGGGGCTAACAAAGGATGAGCTGATGCAAGCCATTCACCGGTTGGGCATGTGTGCGGAGAAAAGCGAGAAATTCTAAGATGAAGCCAAAGAAAGCAACAAGAACTTAGAAACCCAAGTGAGCCAAATAACTCAAGTGATGAATCGGATGGAGGCCCGAGAAAAAGGAAAACTTCCCTCCCAACCGGAAACCAATCCTCGATAAAATGTGAGTGCAATCTCATTGAGAAGTGAAAGGGAAGTGAAGGAGCCCTAAGCAAGGGTTGTTGTTGAGAAGAAGGTTGAGAAAGAAGAAGAATATGAGAAGAGGGCAGAAGAGTTGGCCAAGGAGAGCAAAAGAGAAGAAACAGAGGTGGAGACATTTGTGCCAAGACCGAGAGCAAATCTCGAAACCTCATCCCCACCTCACAAGAAATAAAGAGAGGCGGAGATCCCTATCTATATGCCAGAACCACCATTTCCGGAGGCACTAAAAGATAAGAGGACCAAGCAGGACACCAAGGACATATACGAAGTCTTTCGTAGATGCGAGGTAAATATCCCACTCTTAACTGCTCTAAATCAAGTTCCTAGGTATGCTAAATTTCTTAAAGAATTGTGTACCGTCAATAGGAACCAACATGTGAAGAGTAAGAAAAAGAGCGTGAAGAGTGAATACGTTTCCACCGTGTTTGATAATGAGATGTCTCCTAAATGTGATGATCCAGGGATGTTTGCAATCCCTTGTGAGATAGGAGGCAAAGATGTTAACAAGACCATGTTAGACTTAGGTGCTTCAATCAATGTGATCCCATATTCCGTGTATGAAAGTCTAAATCTAGGCACTTTGCACAAAATCAGGGTTGTTATCCAACTAGCCGATCACTCTAGCATAGACCCGAAAGGTATTGTGACGGATGTGTTGGTGAAAGTGGATTCTTTAACATTCCCTGCTGACTTTTATGTTCTTGAGATGGGAGGTGACAGTAGCTCTAAACCTATCCTTTTAGGAAGGCCATTTCTAAAGACTTCAAGGACCATAATTGATGTGCATAAAGGAACATTAACCATGGAATTTAAGGGGCGGAGGGTAGAATTTGACACTAATAATTCTATTGATCACCCTAGTAGATATCATTCTTGCCAAACTGCTCATGTTATTGATAACGAAGGGCAAGATGAAATTGAGCTCAAAAATGGAAGTTCCTTAAATGTTTCCATAGATGATGTTATGAGTGATGATTTGATTTCAAATGTTGTTAGTACTAACTTGAAGGAAAGAAACGACGAATGCACTCTTAGGGGCGCAGCATCCAACCCTTTTCGTGTGTCCACGGGTAAGCCAGTAAGGTTTTTTCCTTCTTCTCTTGAGAAGACTTCAGTGGAAGAGTGCAAACCACCACCGAAAGCTCTTAAATGTTCATCCCTTGGAGAAGGAGAACTACCCCCGAATGCTTACGTGTTTGAGATCACCATGGAAAAAAATGGTGAGTTGTTGGAGATGTTAAGGGAACATGAAGAAACCCTAAGCTACTTGAAGGAGGTTTTGTTAGGGTACAATGCGAATCCCGATTGTTTTGACCCTGACCAAGGAAAAGGGACCGATCATCTCGGTTCATTTTGTGAGTAAAACTCAAGGAAAGGGAGTAAGTCGTGCCAATGATGGTAAACAAACTTGGTTTTGATCATCCGGATCGTCATTTATGACTTTCTGTTGATGTTGTTTGGTTTTGAATTTTATAAGTTTCATTGTTTTTCTTTATGCTTTTCACGGGTTATTTTCTCCATGATTTTGTAGCAATTTTAAAGCCAAGGCATTGGAATTTTGAAGGGAGAAATGCTTGGAGTCAAGAAGGAAAGACTTGGACAAGAGAATGAATCAGAAGAAAAAAAATTCTAAGTACCAGGTTAGTAGCCCGTTGCGAGTCGTGACCACATCGTCGCGAGTCGTGACCACATCGTCGCGAGTCACAACGGGCTCAGTAATTTTGGGTGATATTTTAGCTCTCGGATGCCACTTTTTGCGAGTCACGATGACCTCGTGAGGCCTCATCGCAAGCCACGACGGTATCGCGAGGGATTCGTCGTGAGTCGCGACCCAATCAGGGATTTTGGCTAAAAATGGGGGCCTTGGCCAAAACTTTAGGCGAGCGCGATGGCCACATGAGGACCTCGTCGCGAGTCACGATAGAGTGGTCGCGAGTTGCGATGTACTCAGAAATCTTGTGTTGAAATGGAGGTCTCGGCCTCCACTTTTCGCGAACCGCGATGGCCTCGTGAGGACCTCGTCGCGAGTTCTCGAGACCTCGAGACCAGCCCTCGAGACCTTGAGACCAGCCCTCAAGACCTTGAGACCAGCCCTCGAGACCTTGAGACCAACCCTCGAGACCTCGAGGCAGCAAGTCCTCAACTCGAGTAGAACTTGAATGACCATCACACTCTCGAGGCTAGTCCTCAAAACCAGCCCTCGAGACATATCCCTTGAGACCTCGAAGCCCTGAACCCTCGGCTAGAGCAGAACTTGAAAGTCCATCACCCTCTTGAGGCCACCCCTTCGAGACATCACCACCTCGAGACCTCGAAGCCCTAAACACTCGACTTGAGTAGAACCATAAAGTCAATCACCCTCTCGAGGCCACCCCTTCGAGACATCACCACCTCGAGATCTCGAAGTCCTGAACACTTGACTCGAGTAGAACCATAAAGTCCATCACCCTCTCAAGGCCAGCCCTTCGAGACATCACCACCTCGAGACCTCAAGGCAGCAAGCCCTCGACTCGAGCTGAACCATAAAGTCCCTCACCCTATCGAGGCCAGCCCTTCAAGACATCACCCCCTCGAGACCTCGAGGTAGCAAGGCCTCGACTAGAGCCAAACCTGAAGTTCATCATCCTCTCGAGGTCACCCATTCGAGACATCACCACCTTGAGATCTCGAAGTCCTGAACACTTGACTCGAGTAGAACCATAAAGTCCATCACCCTCTCAAGGCCAGCCCTTCGAGACATCGCCACCTCGAGACCTCAAGGCAGCAAGCCCTCAAATCGAGTCGAACCATAAATTCCTTCACCCTATCGAGGCCAGCCCTTCAAGACATCACCCACTCGAGACCTCGAGGTAGCAAGGCCTCGAATCGAGCCAAACTTGAAGTCCATCATCCTCTTAAGGCCAGCTCTCAAGAATAGCCTCTCGAGACCTCAAAGTCGCGATCCCTTGAGGTGTCATCTTTCATCCTCGAGCCCATCTTCTTGAGACCTCAAAGCCTCAAGCTCTCGAAGTGTCACCTTTCATCCTCGAGCCTAGCTTCTTGAGACCTTGAAGCCCTGAACCCTCGAAGTGTCATCTTTCATCCTCTAGCCTAGCTTCTCGAGACCTCGAAGCCCCAAGCCCTCGACATGTCATCTTTCATCCTTGAGCCTAGCCCCTCGAGACCTCGAAGTGTCACCTTTCATCCTCGAGCCTAGCCAGACCTAATGCCCCTCAAGACCACCCGTTGCGAGTCGCGACGAACACATCACAAGTCGCAATGGTCGTACGAATCTGCATTAAAAAGATGGGCTAAACTAATTTTACCACAAACATATCCATAATCCGCCACTACTCTTTCATTTTCTCCCGTTCATCTTCACCATCCTCAACCTGTCCTCCACCAAGTACTGCCGCTCGCCGCCACTGCTCGCCACTCACGACCACTACTCCATACCTCATCCTTTCTTCCCAACCTCCACCCACAAATCAAAACAATCATTGAAGAACACAAACCCTAGAATTTGGGGGTTTTGTCACTTTGAGCAATTCAATTTCGAATTGATTGTGGCCTTCCTCTTTTCTTCTTCCTACGCATCTTGGTGGTACATTTCTTCACTTTATTGAGCTTGAATACTCTTTTTTTTATGGATATTGTGTAGATTATGTTTGATGCCTTAGGAAATTGAATTGTTGGATAGTGGTTGATTTTGGTGAATAAATTTTGCCTGCAATTCAATTTGATGGGTATTGTGTGCATATTTTGTGGTTGCGGTTTGGATTGTATTATGCTCGTTTGAGTTGGGATTGTGTGCATTTGTGTTGCTGTGGCTGAGAACGAATTGTGACTTATGCTAGATAGGAGGCATGTTGGCCCTTGATTCAACATAGTTGTTATTTGGATACACTGTTATTGTGCTTTGCAATGTTATTTTGCTTAGGGTAGTTTAGCCATGGGACGTGAATGTTAACATTGTGAATTTACTAATGGTGGCTAAGCTAGTTGAGCACAACTGTGGTTTTGAGATATAGCATATTCATTTCAACTATGTGAGAACTACATGGATTTGAGAATATGGGCTTGTTGGACATAGTATGGATTGTATATGAAATTGTGATTAGGACTTAAACTAGTTGACTTGATTTTGATTCTGCTTGTGATAATGAAATAGTTTAAGGTTGAGTATGAATTTGCAATATTGCATATAAACATATTCCTGTGCATTTGACTTGTTTGCTGTGATTGTTAGATATGGCCCCCACGAAGAGACCTAGGGCTCCCCCTCGAGGTGGGCGCACCGCCGCTCCACCTCTGCCTCCTACACCTGCTTTGGAATTGAGCCCTGTACCTCCCCCTCCGGATAGGTACAGGGGTTTGACCCGGATCACCGGGTCCTATGCGGAAAGGTAGGAGGCTCTGGAGAAGCGCCAACTCAAGGAGATAAGCTTTGTCGATGTGCCCACATTAGATGCTCTTGGCCACACTCAGCTTATCAGATGTCTCCTCGTAAAAGGGGAAATGGAAGGGTTTATGAGTAGGAGCGTGCCCTCTTACTAGAGGTACACATTGGAATTCTTGTCCACGGTCCATATAAGCAGCATGAGAGGCGATCAACCCTACGAGAGGTACATTTATTTTCACTTAGATGATATATCTAGGCAAATGACCATCTCGTAGATTGAAGAGGCCTTTGGATCTGACATCGTGGAGATACAGGTCAGGCTAGACCCACATGCCCATGAGCGATCAATTGAGGATGACATGCACTTTTGGAATGTCATCAACATGAGGCCGAAGAATTCCCATGATAAGAGTAGCGCCATCATCCACCCTGCACTCTGCTATGTGCACCGTCTATTGGCTAGCACAGTACTTTGCTCCGCGGAGCCGACGAATATGCCAGACGATGACATTCACTTTCTATGGCACATAACGAGTGAGGGGCCAGGATACTGGCTATGGGAAGAATTGTGGATGAAGAGAATCATGGAGGTGGCAGGAAAACCCAAGGGGAAGATCATGGTCGGAGGCTTAATATGCCTTTTGGCAGAGTACTTGGGATTGGTTCCTCCAACTGACTTTCCACGCTTAAGGAGGTGAACGTCATATCTTATCACCATTGAGAGGCTAGTTAGATTTGAGATGCTCAGTGCCACACGGACCATAGGGCTCTTCCATTTGTTGTATGGTGCGAGAAAGGTCACATTATGGTACTTCCTCAGCTGAGTCAGACGAAGCTGGAATTTGACACACCTCTGAGAGACTTGGCAATTTCACCAGACTCCTTATGTAGAGATTATTTCCAGTGCGAGCTTCGTGACCTTGGCCCAGCTCCTGTCCAGCGTGATGATAGCACTCTACCTCCCTCTGAGCGATTGTAGCATCAGCACTCCATGCAGCCTCCACCTGAGGCAGAGCTCATGCAGGAGGACGATGTGCCATCTCACTATTCCCAGCCTCCACCGGACTTCTATGAGCGGATGATGTAGACTATGCAGGATGGATTCCGTCAACAGAACAACATGATATTGGAGCACAATGTATTTGTCTCCCAGACCTTGATTGACATGGACGAGGAGATTGACCACTTATCAGATCGCATCCATGAGATGCAGTTCCTGGAAGGCAGTATCTCAGGTCTTAATCTGAGAGCAGAGAGGTAGAGAGTGAGGAGGCAGAGGAGTACAGAATGGCTGGCACAGTATCAGCAGCGCTACTTTGGCGATGGACCTTCTTCATCACAACAATGATTTTGTGAGCACCATATCTTTACCCTTTCCATACTTCGCTTTGTACGTTTTTTCCCTATTGTCTACATTGATGGCAATGTAGTGTTCTAAGTATGGGGAGGGGTATCTACTACTTTGAGGTGATCGGGATTGGAGACACTTTTGCATAACTCTTTTGTTTTGTTTTGGATATTTTCTCCCTTTTGTTTTGGGATGTTTTTCTTTTGATGCACTTGGATAATGTTGGATTTGATACTTTTCTTAGCCTTAACATTTGGAAAGTACTTTGCTACTTTTTGGATTGGAGACACGTGAGAAATTTTAAAAAATAATAAAAAGAATCCCGCTAAGTTGAAAACTTGAGAGGGCAACTTAGGCAACATTAGGGGCCCAGATAGGTCAAAAATTCGAAAGGGCGGCCTAGGTAAAAATGAAAGGCTAAAATGTGCAAAAAAAAGGGGAGATGTGAGCCCAAGAAACATGATGTGTGGCTAGGATGAAAACCCAAAATGGCTCCAAGGCAAAATGAGAGAAAACGAGAGAAATTGAAAATTGTTAAGTGTTCACTCATTTGCCAGCGTTGGATTCATAAGGCTGCGGTGACCATACGGATAGATCGGATAGCTTGACATCTTGAGGGCCTTTTGGGAGTGAAAAATTTAGAGGGAGAAAATGAAGTAAGTTATGAAATTCTTGATTGCTAATATGCTTCATTTTTAGGTTGATATATTGATATAAAGTGGATCATGTGTTTTTGAACCTTATACATGTCGTTAGCTTCACCTTGTATCATTGGATTTGGAATTATCAATTTGGGATTTGGAGATGTTTTAGGGATATTAATGAATTGAGGGGTTGATATGGTTTGGGTAGATTTAGGAATAGGGGTTGTGGGAAACTTCTCATTTGACCTTAACATTGGGATGTGTGATATTGAGAGTTTTGTTAGGTATTGATTTGGGGAAATAGTAGTTAGGATGTGGATACGTCATTTCCTTCGTATGCTTGGATCTTTTATTACTCGAGGGCGAGTAAGGTTTAAGTGTGGGGAGGTTTGATATGTCCATTTTATGTGCATAATTTAGTACTATTTTGGGTCAATTTTGTGCTCTTTTATTATCAAGAGCTTGTGTTTTACCTTGAAATTTTCTTAGGAGGGGTAAGAGCAACTTTACGCTCTTTTACCTCATCTAAATGGATTTTGCGTGACAAGGGAAGAACACAGAGGCAATGAAGACCAAAGGCTATTGAAGATCACATTTTCGAAGACTTTTGAAGACTTTCTTTGAAGACATGGGGACCGGAGGCCATTGAAGACCATTTTTGGAAACATTGAAGACTTGAAAATGAGGGGAATTGCTATTAAGATGATTGTATACCACAAGAAGAAGAAAAGGAAACAAGGCAAAATTCTAGCACCCGTCGTGATGGCCTCGTTGCGAGACCGTTGCAAGTCGCGACGAGCCCGTCGCGAGTCGCGGCCAACGGGTGGCCAGAATTTCACCTTATCCTTTTTGTACTATAAATAGCACTCTCTTTCCTCTCATTCAGAATCTTCTTCATCTGCGTTTTGGTACTGTTTAGAACCCTATTCTCTTCCATTTTCATCTTTTAATTTTCTTGTTTTGTATTCGGTTGTTTAGCATTAATTAGTATGAACTCTTGTAGTTAAACCTAGTTCTTGGGAGCAATTGACTAAGGCTTCCAAGCCCATGTCCTGAGAACAATTTGTAGCCTATTTAATACTCTTACTATTGTGCATTTATGGAGCATTGAATGTGTTTGCTAAAGCCATTAATGTTATTGAAAGATTGAGTATATGAAGTACTTGTATGATATGCTTGTTAGGGGTTTTGGGGAAATTGGTTGATTTCCCCCTTTTCTTGATAGGAATCCAAGAGTATGATTTAGAGCTTTTGATTGTGCTGATGGATTGATAATTGCTAGATGAATATGATAGTGTTAAACTCTTTATCATATTTTTTGCTTGTAGCAAATGAGAGAAGTCTATGAATGTCGATCGTTCTTGAATAATCTTGTGTAAATGCATGAATCGGTTAAATGCTTAGACACGGTTTAGTGTTTATAAGTGTTTTCGAGCTTGTTGATTCTTCGTGCTAAATGCCATCAATGGGATACCTTGAGTCGTGTTTCGACTACGGGAGTCATTGGTGAGGTTTGACAAGAGATGTCGAATTCACTCTTGCAAACTGCTATCTAAGAAGGATAGAAATTTAGTCTCCACAACAAGTAGTGAAAGTAGTAAATAGGTTGCATGTCCAATGATGGATAAGAGATTTGGAAGTGAAGGTCAATTGCGTTCAAAGTTCCGTTAATTTTTGTTTTCATCGTATCTTTAGTTGTATTTCATTATTAGCATAGTTCTCTTACTTTGCTAATTGTTGTTTTTCAATTTGATAACTTAGGATCAAACCAACCAAACCCCCCCTGTTTACATGCTTTTATATATATATATATATATATATATATATATATATATATATCTATATATGTACATGCCTAGTATGTTTTCTCCTATATATGTTTAAACACTTTAAAAGATCCATCTTCCCATGGACGACCCCGACTTGCCATTATCTACTTAATTGTAGATAGGAAATATTAAGGCTTAAAAATATTAATTTTGAGAGGTACAGCGACGACCTCACATTAACCCTGTTTTCTTTTCTTCTTCTTGTGGTAAACATTTATCTTCATAGCGATTCCTCTCATTTTTCAAGTCTTCAAGGTCTTCAAAAATGGTCTTCGATGGCCTCCGGTCTTCATGTCTTTGAAACAAGTCTTCAAAAGTCATCTAAAATGTGATCTTTAATGGCCTCCAGCTTTCATGCCTCCACGTTCTTCCCTTGTCACGCAAAATCA
Organism: Rubia yunnanensis; assembly: GCA_037428765.1. Taxonomy (NCBI): domain Eukaryota; kingdom Viridiplantae; phylum Streptophyta; class Magnoliopsida; order Gentianales; family Rubiaceae; genus Rubia; species Rubia yunnanensis. Next base: position 82,087,626 of record CM075064.1, read on the forward strand.
ACTTAGAAGAGTGTAAAGTTGCTCTTACCCCTCCTAAGAGAATTTCAGGGTAAAACACAAGTTCTTGATAATAAAAGAGCACAAAAGTGTCCCAAAACAGTACTAAATTATGCATATAAAATGGACATATCAAGTTCTATACCTCAGTCGACATTAATATGAATACCTAGTTAGCACACAACCTCTCTCTATATAAACAACCCCTCTTTATGCATGGAAACCAACCTAAACAAAAGAGACTACAACATACCAAAAAGGAAAAACTTCTAAAACCTCTCCTCTTCAAAAATGATCATCAACCAAAACATTCTCATATTGGTTCTAGCCTTGCTTTCTTGCTCGTATTACTACTCCAATGCAGCGAGACCGATACCGCTAGTTGAAGAGAAGAAGAGCACCGACAACAGTCCTCAACGAATTCCACTTCCTCCCTTCCCTTTCCCCGTCCCATTGCCTCCGCTCCCTAATTTCCCCTTCACCGGCCCTCCCAGTAGCGGATTCCCATTCCCATTTCCTTTTCCTATTCCTGGTACCCCTCCGGCCCTCATGCCACTTGTGCATGGCCCTCCAACCTTCTTACCACCCGTGGTAGCCCCACCAACCAGCTTTTTTCCACCTGTGTTGGTCCCGCCCCCTTTCTTCCCTCTGGCATTAGGTGTTCAGCCCGAATTCAGGGTTTCAGGCTTCACACCGCCTACAGTTGCACCTCCCGAGTTAAGCCCTGGTGTTGAACCTTCCGGTACCTGTACTATAAGCGATATGAACTGACTGAAGATGTGATGTTATGCTCAGTGACATATTAGTTAATGTTTTCTCTTGATATGTTGGGATTGTTTTGGAGATCTTTAATTATTTGTGCATGGAATTATTTATCTCAGTTCTTATATTGAATTACATATTGATCGTAGACAGGGGCGGATCTATTAATACGCGAGGTAGGGCTCCAGCCCTACCTCGATCGCCGGCCGGAGCTAGGAGGAGGCGGGAGCGCGTCTCCGGCGCGGCCGAGCGCGGCCGAGCGCGTCTCCGGCAGAGCCCAGCGCCTGCTCGCCGGAGAAGAAGGCCGCGCTGCGGCCTTCTTTTTTTTGCAGACGTACGCATTAAAACGACGTCGTTTCACGTTAGTGAAACGACGTCGTTTCGTTTGGCTTTCATTTTTTATAACCTAAGTAGTAAAACGACGTCGTTTCACGTTAGTGAAACGACGTCGTTTTACTAAGTACTATGAAAAAAAAAAAGAGATCGGAAATGGATTGGGCCAAAAACTGAGCGGCCCAATCCATCATCCTATATAAATGCTTGAGCCTTGAGCAGTTGAGCGGGAACAAGAACAGAACAACAGCCACAGCTCCTCCTCCTCGTTGCCTCATTCCGCCACAGCAGCGCCGCTTCCGCGCCACCGCCGCCGCCGCCGCGCCACCGCCGTCCACCACCGCCATCCCGCCGCCTCTGGTAACTGGTAAGTCTTCTCTACACTCTAGTTCTCTTCTCTTTATAGTTTATATGCTAAATTGCTAATATTTATTAATTTTAGGGTTTATAATTTTTTGTCTTTTTAATTTATTTCTTCAAAACTTAAATATATGTATAATGTATTAATGTGAACATGATTTTTAGATTGGATGTTGAATTGAATTTATATGGTTGTATTATATATGATTGTTGAAGTTTAGTTGAATTGCATAAATTGATTTAGTTGAATTGCATATTTAGTTGGAATTTAGTTGAAATTATAATTGTTTGATTTATTTTGTATAATTGTATGTGACAATGAAATTGTCAATTTGTCATAATCGGTTTATGGAATTATCAATTAGGGATATTTGTTAAATTGAATTTAGATGAATATGATTTTTTGAACTTTTTATTTTCATTTGTTAATTATCAATTAGGGATATTTTATTAAATTGAATTTGAATCGATGAAAAATAAATCAATTTACATAAACCGGACGCCGGACGCCGGACGCCGGACGCCTCTGCACGCCGGGCGCCGAAAATTTTTCAGCCTCCCCTGAAAAAATTTTCTGGTTCCGCCCCTGATCGTAGAGCATCTAGACATGAGCTTGTTTTGGTGTCCATGCATTAAAAAGAAATTAGTTTAGCACATTTAACTGAAATATATGCAATACAAATTATTTTTCTTTCCCTTTTCACTAAACATTACGTACGTCGATGTGAGATCGAGAACAATGTCACCGTTATTATTATTTTGAAACCATCTATGAAAACTAATTTATTGATAATTGAAAAATCTTCAACGAATGAAGGGATATACAATCAAGTATACATGAGTTTTTGGTTTCTAGAATTTGTTTTTTATATGATTAAACAAATGATCAAGCTAATGATAATTAATTTTTTAGATGAAAAAAAAGTAAGATGAATTACTAATGAGTGTAATGTTTTTATTAACTTTTGACCTTTTAGTATTAACAATTTAATTTTATAAAAAAATAATAATTATACTACTACTAGTATCAAATATCTAATTTAAACAGTTTGGTAAATCAGCTTGTCAAATAAACCAATTGAAATAACCAACATTCACCTACTAACATCAATTTGCCAAACATGCAAATGAATGTTGATTCTTTTTCTTTGCTGAGTTGACCAGTTAATTTAACGGGCATTTGGCAATTACATTTTCTTCTAACTTTTGACTTTTAATTTTTAGTTTTGGTCAAATATGTTAAAATATGTGTTTAGCTATTCTTTTTTTTTTTAATTATGCCATCTATTTCACCAAATTAATAGGCTAAGAAAAGTAGTATTTTATTTGGTATGGTGTTGGTTTATTAGTTTTAATTACATTTTTGCAATAAATAACTAATAATTAATAGTCATTTACCTGACATTATATCCATAGTCAAGCATGTAACATAATAGTTTGTAAAAAAGCTAGTCAAACCCACTAAATGAAACAACCAACAACTAGCAGCGGACAACTGTTCGTAAAATCAGACTTTGATTGCTCATACATTATATGTTGGACTTGTAAATTGTGTTTAGTAAATGTCTACTAAATGTTATTTGTTTTAGAACAAAATTTAGTACTCACTCTGTCCTAGCCAATTTTGCACACTTTGACTTTTGTCAGTTGACTCCTAAGAAGTTTGATTATTGATATTTATTATTGTGTGTAAATACAATTTATGAAAATTTGATATTCTAAAAATACATGCTATTACGAATCTAACAAGATTACATAGGACAATATTTTTATTTATTTATTTATTTTTAAGATCAAAGGTAAATAATTTTGATTAAATGAATAGTTCAATTGAAAACTGGGTTGATACAGAGAGAGTATCTAAAGACTAAAAAAACCAACTCAAAAACTGGTTCTCTCCATGTTTTTGAATTTAGTGGAAATACTTTTTCACCTGATCAAATATGTACATGACAAACAATTTTCATGACGAACCAAAAACCATCTAGAAATTTCACTACCAAATACTCAAATCTCATCCAAAGGGTCTTACTTAAGTCTTTCTATTTTGACTTAATTATTACTTGAACATATATGAGACAAATAGGAGAGTTAAATCGGATTTGCCTTGTGCGGAACTTGAAGTAGGATGAATTTTGAAACAAATTTTTTTTATGTTAAATGTGAAAAATACTTTTTTTTAAATTAAAACCACCATAGGGTGGAGGGAAATGAATAAGGTCTCCAACCTTTTTTATAAAAGAATGTACAGAGTTTGAGTCCCCACGGACTTAGGCAACAAAGTTGCCTCCAAAAGATGATAGATTATCTAATACTAGTGTTTGGTCATATACAAAATAAACGCCAAAAGGTTTAGGATATGCGTTTCCAAAATAAGTAATCTCCACCCCTCGTGTTAATTACTTTATTTGGTCGGGCATCTCCTAATCTAAACACTTAAAATCCCACGAGATGAGCGTAATCAGGATTTGTGAGAGTATTCATGCTTGATAACCTGAATCTTCATTTCCATGAACTCATCACCTATGGAATGATAGAACACCATCCTGTCCAGCATCCAATTCAGTTCTTACTATGTTGCTCCATATTACTTAACTTCAAACTCCAGTGTCAATGTTTGAAACTCAGCCCCAAACTTCAAACATTCATTACCGCTGCATATTGAGTTTGTTGGTGCCGTCGAGAGCCTGCCATAAGAGAAAATAGCAGCAGTAATCTATTCCAATAGCTATCATAGAGAAATCAGCAACAAGAAACTGCAAGCAAGGTTCTATTGTGAGGAAAACTACAAGCAGCAAGATGAATTATATGTTTTGGTAAGACAATAACCACCAATTCTAGTCGTTAATTCTTATACTAGGTATCCCAGCTGCATCCAGCATAATCAGGCCCCTAATTCCAGTAGAAACTGAATCTAGGTGGAACTGACCATCTTGCCTCTGAACAGCAGTTTTGGCCAGAGCATCTGCCACTGCATTACCTTGTCTAAGTGTATGCAAAAGCTTTATATTGCCAAGGCTCACTTTAGTTTCATAACATAATTCAAACAAGGGCCATGGAGCTTTATATGGATCCATAATATGCAATATAGCTTGTGAACTATCAAATTCAATTTCACAGTTATAAGAGGCTAGCTGTATGAGATAAATTCCTTTTTGAATAGTCAAAATCTCAGCCTCTACTGAACTGTGTGCCTTCGTGGAAAAACTAGCCATAGTAATAACCCTACCATTTTCATCTCTGAGAACAAGACCTAGACCGGTAGAATTATCAGTTTTCCAAGCTACATCCACATTTAGCTTAAACCCTATTTCCGGTTTATTCCACTTAACAACAGCTAGATTAGGTGCTGGTTTTCTTGGCCATTTTGGTAATAAACCTGACTGTGTCAACAGTCTGGTATCATCACAATTAGTGAAACATGGCCTCGCATAAAAGATATTGAAAATATACTCCCTAATCCTTGTTATGGTGACTTGAATATTAGGGTCTGTATTATCAAACATTTTTTCACACCTAGCTTTCCATAAGAACCATCGGTAAGTTATTAAATTCGTCTATTACATGCTTCTATTGGTTGATTCAGCAATATATAGTCGTCCATGTTTTATCATTGTCATGTGGGTTGGATTTTATTTTTTTAGAGAATACCACGTGTTATGGTGGGAGGTTTGGTGGACCCCTACATGTTTATTAAATAAAAATAAAAGTACAAAGAAAGAGAGGACATAAAGTCTTACCTCAACAAAGAGTAGTAGCCATGATTCCAAACTATACATATGATCTGTCAAACTAACCTAAAGAATCATAACCACTTTCTAAACAGAACAGAATCCAAAATTACATTGAGTCCGTGTTTGAACAATCCAAATTACAACGTGGAAAGCTATCTAAAATAGGGGAAAACGGTGCATCCAGAATAATCTTGCTTTGAATCTTGCTAGGTAGTCCTGCAAAAACAAAAATGTTATTTACCTTATTTAAGCAGGCCGATTTAGCTAAGGAGTTTGCCACCAAATTTTATTCCCTGTAGACATGTGTAATGGTGTAATCCAGTTGGTCAAGTAGCATCCAGATCTGTCTAAGTTACTGCAATATCAGCCAAGGTGGTTTGTATCTCCTTTTGATGGCATTCACTAGAAGCTCCAAGTCACTTTCAATCTTTAGTCCTTGTATCTTGTGTTGGATGCATAGTTCAAGTCCTTATAGCATGCCTTTTGCTTCTGCTTGCAGAGAGTTACAAGATGATAGATCTTTCATAGTTGCTATATATGTATGGCCATAATTGTCTCGGATAATACACCCAGCTCCTGATGCTCCAGATTGTAGTGATGATTCATCAATGTCGAGCTTGAAATTTTGTGGACTTGTCCAGGCCACTTTTTTGCTCTATTTTTGTATACTCAATCTGGGTAATAATAATCTAGGGTCTAGAACACAAGACATGTCTTAAATACAAGGTAATCTCATACACGGAAGAATATCATTGATATGTAGCATAACACATCTAAATATAGAATCACTGGAAGGCTGAATCTCCTCAAATAAGGATTTTTTTTGTCTTGCTTTCCAGATATTCCAAGTAATAATATTTGGCATTGTTCTGATTAAAGGACTAGTTTCTTTGTATTTGGAAGGTTTATTCCAGTAATTGAAAAACTTATCCCAAAGGAAGTCAGTCTGAACTACAGATATGTTAAGAATTCTATTTTTTCCATATTTGCTGAATTATGTGGCAAGAGTTAAACATGTGGTTTATTGATTTAGGGCTTTGTTTACAGAATCAGCTGATGGAAGGGAGACAAAAGGAGAAATCTTCTAGCACATTTGGAAGTGCAATCAGTCTATTTAGCAATCTCCAGTTGAAAATGTTAATTCTTTTTAGAAAGATTAAAGACCAAAGATGTCTAAATGAATGAACTTTCTCCTTTTTATGTCTTATGATCTCATAAGCTGATTTGATACTAAAATCTCCACTAGGATTTGGTTTCCATACCATGATATCATCATAGTTTGGATTAAGGAAGTGGTTTTGATTCAGAGTTTGGATCACTGATTAGGGGAGACCTTAACTTAGAGTCTGAGTTATGGATGATTACTCCTTCAAGAAATCAGACACTGAAATGTCTAGGAAGGGGAAATCTGAATATGAATCCCAAAGAACAGAGAGGGGACAAAAGTTTGTCCAGTTTGTTTCCCAAAAATAAATTTGACATTTCCCTAAGATTATTTTTGTGTTAGATAGGGAGATGTCACTAATTTATTTTATTCTCTTCCATGTTCTTGTGGTTTTATGATGGCCTGGCATAGACCACATGAATTTTGTCCATAGGGAGTTTCCACCACAACGTCATGGAAAATATTTTAATCATTGTGTGCAAATTCTTAAATCCTAGACCATTCTCTTCTTCAGGATAGCATAGTTTAGTGTATGATTTCCAAATTATTTTTTATTTTTTATTGGTTGAGTTACAGTTCCAAAGAAATTTTTCCAAGCTTTTATGGATTAGATCTATTATATGATTTGTTGGCTTTAATATTGTGATTAAGTGGAGTGGTATAGATGTTAAAACATGCTTAGTAAGAATCATTCTCCCTGCGGGAGATAGCAATTTATTTTTCCATGTATTGATTCTTGATTTTATAGAAGTTACCATATTTAGGAAGTAAATGTTTTTTGCTCTCCTAGTGAAAAGTGGGCTTCCTAAATATTTCAATGGTAAGCTTTCTTGAAACATTTTTTATTCAGATTGAATTAGATTAAGTGTTTGTGGAGGTGTGTATTTAGACATGACGAAAGAGGACTTTACAAAGTAAGCTTTTTGGCCTGAGGCCAGTTCATAAGATTTAAAAAAGTTAGTTATTGTTTGAAGTCTTGATTAGGTATATCTCAGAATTATAGGTGTATCATCTGCAATAGATAAGTAGGAGATTTAGAGAATTTTAAAGGGGCAGTTTGTAGTACTGAAGTGAGGATACTGAAATAGAAAATTGAGGTTCCTAGGGAAAGCTTCAGCTACAATCACAAAAAGCAAATGAGGTAGAGGATTCCCTTGCTTTAGTCATCTGGATGCTTGAAAGAATCCAAAAGGTGAGCCATTTATATAGAGAAGAAAGCTGAGCTTATGTTTCCCAGCAGAATTCTTACTATATTTTCTGAGGAACCAGACTTTAGAAAAACTTTTTCTAGAAGAGACCCTATCAAAGGTTTCCATCATGTCAAGTTTAATTATCATATTAAAGCCTGGGTTTTTGGAATGTAGAAAGCTAGTAATCTCTTGCATTAGAAGAACATTATCAGCTAGTTCTATGCCAGATACAAAAGCTTATTGCTCTAGACTGATCAGTTGATTCATTAGTGGTTTAAGTATTTCAGAAAGGGTTTTGGAAAATATTTTTTTTAATAAAATTACACAGATTCATAGGTATGTAGTCTTTGAAGGTCGAGCAAACATCCTTTTTGGGATTAAAACAATCAGAATGGCTGAGATGGCTTTTGGAATTTCTGAGAGATTTAGGAAGCCATTAGCTACTATAACAGATCTCCTTTGATCAGTTCCCAACATCATTGCATCTTTGAAAAAATATTCCAGTGAATCCATCAGGACCAGGAGCTAAATGTGAATCCACAGAAGAGACTATCTTGTGAAGCTCTTCCATTGTTAGGGGTTAGTAAGTTTTGAGTTCATCTCATTGCTCATTAGCCAGGTATAGAGGTTGGAATGTTTAATAGGTTGTTATCAGCTAAGAACCTATTAAAGTTTCTTATGTGGCTTTGAGCTAGAACTGAAAGCCCTAAATACTCTTCATTTGTTGAAATGACATTGAAGTCACCTATTAAACATAAGGATTGTATGTTAGAGTCTTCTACAGTTTTCCAGAGCTTAGATCTTTCCTTAATTGTATGCTTAGCATAAACAAATGCTAAGTTACAAGGCTTTGTTAAAGACAGGTGATTAAAGCTTATCAAAACATGCTGATCAGTTACTGATATGACATTAATTTTTAGAGATTCTTCCCAGAACAACCATATTTTGCAATCAGGGTTTGAGTATTAGTTTTTAAAACCAATTTTATTAGTTGTGTCATGAACTGGGTCAGACATTAACATTGGTTCAATTAACCCTAACAGTTAGATTTTATGTCTTTTCTTGATATATTTTATCTTGATTTGAGTGGTTGAGTTTCCAACCCCTCTTGCATTCCAGGTACATATATGTAATCCCATTATTGAGTGGATTTAGAAGAAGTCAAAGTGGATCTTGTTAAGATTGTTGATATGTCCATTTTATGTGAATAATGTAGTACTCTTTGGGGTCACTTTTGTGCTCTTTTATTATCAAGAGCTTGTGTTTTACCTAGAAATTCTCTTAGGATAGGTAAGAGCAACTTTACGCTCTTTTACCTCTTCTAAGTGGATTTTTCCTGACAAAGGAAGAACATGGAGGCTTGAAGATCGGAGGCCATTAAAAGATCACTTTTTAAAGACTTTGAAGACTTGCATCGAAGACACGAAGACTTGAAGACTGGAGGCCGTCGAAGACCATTTTTTAAGACTTTGAAGACTTTCTTCAAAGAGTTGAAGACTTGGAAAATGAGAGGAATCATTGTGAAGATAAGTGTTTATCACAAGAAGAAGAAAGAATAACAAGGATGAGTTCTAGCGCCCGTCGTGAGTCACGACCAACGGGTGGCCAGAACCTAACCTTATCATTTTTGTACTATAAATAGCACTCTATTTCCTCTCATTCATATCTTCTTCTTCCCGCGTTTTTGGTATTGTTCTAACCCTAGTTTCTACCAATTTTCATCATTAAATTCTCTTGTATTATGTTTGGTTTGTTAGCATTAATTAGTATGAACTCTTGTAGCTAAATCTAGTTCTTGGGAACAATTGATTGAAGCTTCCAAACTTATGTAGTGAGATTCTATATTTGCTCATTTATGAACATTTATTGGAGAGCATTTATTATGCCATTAATGTTATGTTTTACCTCATTTATACCATGGGCTGTTTGAGTATATGAAATGTTTGTAAGATTGAAATGTTACAGTGTTAGGAAAGTTGCAAATTTCTTAACTCATTTGATATGAAATCCAAAAAGCATGGATTTAGAACTTCTTGTGTAAAATGTGTGGTAATTCTTGCTAGATGAGTATGTCAATGTGGATTGTTTTCATATTTGTCATATAGATGCAAAGAAAGGTTGAATCTTGAATGTTGTTTGTTCTAAGTTTAACCTAATAAATGTTTTGTTTGGTTAAATGACTATGTCTTTGGTAGAAGGCTTGTTGTTATCAAACCTATGGTCCTCTGGGTGAAATGTCATTGACGAAATACCCTTATGATGTTTTTTGTCTTTGGTGATCATCAATGAGGGGTGCAAATGGTCGTTGTTTGTCTTTTGAAACTACTCTTAAGGAGGAATGAATATTGATCTTTGATAGAGAAGTGATAACATTCCCCATAGACAATAAATGTAATTGAATCAGTGAATAAATCAATGAGCTATAGGAAGTTTGGAAGTGGAAGTCGATTGCCCCCAAGGCTCCGTTAATTATCATTTGCATCGTATCTTTAGTTGTATTGCATGATTAGCATAGTTCTCTTGCTTTTCTAATTGTTGTCTTTCAGTTTGATAACTTAGGCTCAAAAACCAACAACCCCCCTTGTTTACATGCTTTTATATATATCTATGTATGTATATGCCTAGTATGTTCTCTCCTATATATGTTTAAACACTTGAAAAGATCCATTTTCTCGTGGAAGACCCCGACTTGCCATTATCTAATTAATTGTAGATAGGAAGCATTAGGGCTTAAAAGTATTTAACTTTGAGAGGTACGACGACGACCTCCCAAATTTTCCGGGGAAGGGGCGTTTATTTTTAAGTGTTTGGGCATATTTGGTTGCATATTAGCTAGTTGTTTTTTATTTTCCACTTCTTGGTGGTTGTTTTTGTTTGAAGTAGGTATTTCTTAAGTTCCTGGTGAGTTTTTATCGAGAATACTTTCAATATGATTTTGAACTTTTGAAAAGAATTTGTTTTTAAATGGAATGTCTCACCTTGAGGGAACTCATGATGAGAAGAGAGGCTCAAAAAGTAAGGTTTTTTAGGATGTGTCATTCTGACCATCCTACTGAGCCTTGCTATTTGTTGAGGGAGGAGCACTATAAGGGGGAAAGAATCCTTGGTTTCCAAAACCAATGGTATTATGACGAATGCTACCAAGAGATAGGAGATGTTGGTTTTCAAGGGACCCAAGAATGGTATCTATACCACAATTCTTACAATTTGGAATGGAGTGGTAATCCGGATTGGTGGTATGAGAATGAGCCCGAAAGCCAACAATACGAGCAAAATAGTTGGCCATCACCACCTTATACCATACCCCACAACCAAGCCCAACAAGGAAGTTCAAGTTTGACACGTGAGTAAGTCATGAATACAATGGTAAACTTGAACAAGTTTACTAGTGAGGAGACGGACACTTGACTCTCCTCTAGTGTAGAGGCTATTGAGGGGCATATGAGGAGTATATTAGAAGCGTTGACCCCGAATGGAAGCACGTGATTCCAAAAATACACCATCCCAAGTCGAACTCGAGGATTCGGTGAGTGAGTCACCATGGGAAATGAGCTTAAGTTTGAAAGGGATGAGGAGTTGGTTGTTGAGGATGAAAAAATGGAGGAAGAGGTGATTGTGATACATTCATTAGCATCGTTACCCCTTCCCCCACCTAGTGAACCAACTCCACCATTTTTGGAAGTTTTGAAGGAGACGAGAGAGGAGCCAAAAGACTATCCCAAGCCTCCTAACCACCCAACTCCCTTTAAACCATGTTCACCTCAACAAGACTTTCGTCTTGAAAGTTTTGTACCCTCAACTCTCTACTTTTGAATGCTCATAGTGTTGGGTTCAAACCTTCACCATATGGATAACATTAGGGCCGTGCTGACGACCTTAAAAATACAGAGCTTCTTGGGAAGCAACCCAGGCTTCTAAGTAAGATTAGTATTTTTCTTTTGTTGAAAAAAACAATTCCTCAACCATGTCCTCAAACCCTTACCCAAAACCACAAGAATACCACCACAATCCACCACCAAAAATAAACCACTACTGAAACCACCATCGAGAAGTACTACTAGTTGTTGTCTTTTGTGAGTGTTGATCGGATTTTGCATAGTTGTGGCTTCGTAGTTGATGGATTAAAGTTTCATATTGGGCGGAGTTGGAGAACATTCACTGAGGAGTAATCATTGCCATCACCGGGAAGGACCTTCAAAGTCCAAGTTGTGTTTAAATGTGATGTTTAACTTCATTTATTCTATGGGTTGTTTGAGTATATAAAGTGTTTGTATGATTGAAATGTTAGAGTGTTAGGAAAGTTAAAAATTTCTTAAATCATTTGATATGAAATCCAAAAGCATGGATTTAGAACTTCTTGTGTATAATGTGTGGTAATTCTGGCTAGATGAGTATGTTAATATGGATTGTTTTCATATTTGTCATATAGATGCAAAGAAAGGTTGAACCTTGAATGTTGCTTGTTCTAAGTTAAACCTAATAAATGCTTTGTTTGGTTAAATGATTATGTCTTTGGTAGAAGGCTTGTTGTTATCAAACCTATGGTACTCTGGGTGAAATGTCATTGATGAAATACCCTTATGAAGTTGTTTGTCTTTGGTGATCATCAATGAGGCTTGCAAATGGTCGTTGTTTGTCTTTGCAAACTACTCTTAAGGAGGAATGAATGTTGATATTTAATTGAAGTGATAACATTCCCCATAGACAATAAATGTAATTGAATGAGTGAATGAATCAATGAGCTATAGGAAGTTTGGAAGTGGAAGTCGACTGCCCCCAAGACTCCATTAATTATCATTTGCATCGTATCTTTAGTTGTATTGCATGATTAGCATAGTTCTCTTTCTTTGCTAATTGTGGTCTTTCAATTTAATAACAACCAACCAAAACCCCCCTTTTGACTTGCTTTTATAAATCTATTTATATATATCTACTTCTAGCATAATATTAACCTTTTATGTTTAAACGCTTAAGAAAATCCCTCTTCTTCGGGGACGACCCCGATTTGCCACTATCTACTTAATTGTATTTAGTAAGCATAAAGGGCTTATAAATTATAACTTTAAGAGGTACGGCGATGACCTCCCAAATTTTAGTGCCATTTCCTGGGAAGAGACATTTATTTTTAAGTGTTTGGGCATATTATGTGTGATTATATGCTAATTGTATATATTTGTTAGTTTACTTTTATTTTGATTTCTTAAGTTAATTTTCCATTTTCACTTGGCTTGGAGATGTATTGTTTGAGTTCTTGGTGTATGGTTCGTATGCGATCCTCTTCACAAAAACCCTTACACTACGACCCCGAGTTAGAGTTGAATTTGAGACGGGCTAGGAGGCTTTCTTTGGAAAGTGTGAATAACACCCCTCCTAGTGATCATTTTGTGGATACCTCTTCCTCTATGGAACATCAACTTGAGCATGAAAATGAGCATCCGGGAGGGGGATCTCAACATCCTCCTCTCCAAGGGCGAGCTCCCCCTCTCCAACAAAGGGAGATTCCTTTGGGGCAAGCATTGTTAAGAGACATCATGGACCCCAACCTCGATCAACAACCAATGTGCATTGAGTATCACGTGGTTGGACCAAACAAGCCCTTTAAGCTAAAGACCGGGTTTATCAACATGCTACCCATCTTCCTTGGTAGGCAAGGGGAGAATGCCAACAAACACATCACCGAATTTCACTTCTTGTGTGGTGGTACGGTCCCCCATGGAGTGGATTAAGATTTCTATAAGTTGAAGGAATTCCCATTCACACTAAGGGATGGTGCAAAAGATTGGTTCCACTACTTACAACCCAAGAGCATCAAGAGTTGGCTCGATATGAAAATGAAGTTTCTAGCCAAATACTTCCTGGCCTCGAGGTCCACTGCCTTAAAGAAAAGCAACGTCCTCCAATGGCATGAAGAATCTCTCTTTGACTATTGAGAGAGGTTCAAGAAGCTTCTTGCAAGTTGCCCTTACCACGGTAATTCGGAGGGGGATTTGGTTTATTACTTTTACAATGGCCTTCTTGATGAAGATCAAAGGTTGGTTAGGAGATCTTGTGGTGGCACTCTTGGGAACAAAACTTCATCCAAAGTGATGCAATTATATGAAGAGCTAGCGGAAGAATCGAGAAACTTTAGCTCAAGGGCCAATTTGAGAAGGAGAAATCCAATGCCCGCAAGTGACTCTTCCAATGGTGGGAAGCTTGAGGACCAAGTCTCGGCCCTTGTATCTATGGTCAAATCATTGATGACGAAGCCCAGGAATGCGCCACATGTTAAATCATGTGAAATTTGTTACTTGGCGCATCCTACAGACACTTGCCCTACTTTGCAAAAGGACTATATCAAGGAGGTGAGTGCCATGGGATATCAAGAAAATCAAGGTTACCAAGGCAACCAAGGATATCAAGGTGGGAAAGGCTACCAAGGTTATCAAGGGTACCAAAATTGGCTGTACAATTTGGGAAATCGTGATAACCCGAACCTCCGATATGGAAACCCTCAAGGAAGCCAAAACCCTCAACCATATCGACCTCCTCAACAACAATATAGGCCACCTCAACAATAATTTCAAAGGCTCCAAGACAAACCCCGAGACCAAGGGGAGAGCTCGGGAATAACAAAGGATGGGGTGATGCAAGCCATTCACCGGTTGGGCATGTGTGCGGAGAAAAGTGAAAAATTCCAAGATAAAGCTAAGGCGAGTATCAAGAACTTGGAAACTCAAGTGAGCCAAATAGCTCGAGTGGTTAATCGGATGGAAGTCCGGGAAAAGAGTAAGCTACCATCCCAGCCAGAGATTAATCCTCAACAAAATGCAAGCGCTATCACTTTGAGAAGTGGTAAAGAGATTGGCTCTCCCCTGTTGGTGAAGTTATTGAGTACGAACCTAGGAAGCTTGAAATTCTTGAGAAAGAAGTGAAAGAAAAGAACGAGCAGGTGGCCAAGGAGCAATCAAGGAAGAGAAATGAGAAGGAAGAGGAGATCACCGTTGAGAAATCAACCTCCATTTCCGAACCTTCATTCCCCCTCACAAGAAGGAAATAGTAGTGGATATTTCTCTATATGTGCCAGAGCCACCGTTCCCGGAAGCTCTAAAAGAAAAATGGAGGAAGGAATCCAACAAGGACATCTACAAAGTCTTTCATAGGTGTGAGGTAAATATCCCTCTCTTGAATGCGATTGAACAAATTCCTAGCTATGCAAAAATTTTGAAGGAATTATGTGTAGTAAATAGGAAACAAAGAACGAAGAACAAATTTAAAAATGGGAGAAGTGAACATGTCTCCGCTTTGTACCAAAGGGAGTTACCCCCTAAATGTAGCGATCCCAGCATGTTCACGATCCCTTGCATGATTGGAAATACACATTTTGAAAAAGAATGTTTGACTTAGGTGCATCAATAAATGTGATTCCTTACTCTTTGTATGAAAGCCTCAATCTTGGTACTTTGCACAAAACCGGTGGTGATCCAACTAGCCGACTATTCTAGTGCGTACCCTAAGGGTATCGTCGAGAATGTGTTGGTTAGGGTGGATTCCTTAATATTCCCCGAGATTTTTATATCCTAGACATGGAGTCTGATAAACATGCCCCCCTAATCTTGTTAGGGAGGCCATTTTTTAAGACCTCTAGGACCATCATTGATGTGCATAACGGTACCCTCACCATGGAATTTGATGGGATTAAAGTAGAGTTTAACATAAACGACTCTATGAAGTATCCTCTTGAAGATTATTCTTTCCATGCTATTGATTTTGTTGATAACATTGTGCAAGATGTTTTTGAATTGAGTGGTGATGATTCCTTGTTAGTTTCTTTGGAAAATGATGTGGAAAATGCATGTCTTGCATATTCCATGAGTACTAACTTGAAGGAAAGCATTGAGAAGTTAAGCATTCTTGAGGAAGTGGTGCAAAGTCCCGACCCTCTAGTCTTAGAGGAACCCGAAAAACTGGAATTCCTCCCATCACTTGTGAAAGCTCTGGTGATTGAGATTTAACCATTTCCAAATGACCTCAAGTACACATTTCTTAGGGAAGGGGAGATGCTTCTAGTTATCTTTTCAAGCAAGCTCACCAAGGAGCAAGAAGAAAAGTTGATGGTGGTGTTACGGGAGAACAAGGAAGCAATTGGATGGATAATTTCTGACATCAAAGGCATAAGTCCATCCACTTGCATTCATAGATTTATTTTTTTTTGGAGAAAGATGCAAAACCCGTGCGACAACCCCAATGCCGTTCAAACCCACCTATAATGGGTGGTAAAGGCGGAAATCCTCAAGTTACTCCAAGCGGGCATGATCTATCCAATCTCGGATAGCAAGTGGATCAGTCCAACTCAAGTGGTACCCAAGAAGAGTGGGGTGACGGTAGTAAAAAATGAGAAGGGTGAAATGGTGCCCACTCAAGTTCAAAACGAGTGGCGCGTTTGTATTGACTATCGCAGGCTAAATACGGAGAACCAGAATGACCACTTCCTGTTGCTATTCATTGATCAAATGCTCGAGAGGTTAGCAAGCCACCCTTTTTATTTCTTTTTGGATGGGTAATTGGGGTATTTTTAGGTTGCTGTTACCCCGAAAGACCAAGAAAAGACCACATTCACATGCCCCTTTGGTACGTTTGCCTATCGGCGTATGACTTTCGGGTTATGTAACGCCCCCGTAACTTTCAAAAGATGTATGGTAAGCATTTTCTCAGAATTTTTTGAAAACATTGTCAAGGTATTCATGGATGATTTCACCATTCATGGTATTTCTTTTGATGACTGTTTGGCAAATTTGGCACAAGTTCTTAAACGTTGCATTGATACTAATCTTGTGTTAAATTCTGAGAAGTGTCATTTTATGGTAGAGCAAGGCATTGTCTTAGGCCATGTTGTCTCCTCTAAGGGTATTGAGGTTGACAAGGCAAAGATAGACACAATTCAAATTTTACCTTATCCTACTAATGTGCGCGAAGTGTGCTCTTTTCTTGGCCATGTAGGATTCTATTGCCGGTTCATCAAGGACTTCTCGAAGATAGCATCTCCTTCATGCAAGTTGTTGCAAAAAGAGGTGGAATTTATGATGGATGAGGGTTGTAAAGGGGCCTTTGATACATTGAAAGGAGAGTTTCGGCCCCTATTATACAACCCCCGGATTGGTCGTTGCCTTTTGAGATTATGTGCGATGCTAGTGATTGCGCCATTGGAGCAGTGCTTGGTCAAAAGGTGGGGAGAGTGCCTCACACCATCTACTACATATCCATGTCTCTTAATGATGCCCAAAGAAACTATTCCATCACAGAAAAGGAGTTGATAGCAGTGGTATTTTGTTTGGAAAATTTTGATCTCACTTGCTTGGTACAAAAGTTATTGTGTACATTGACCATGCAGCGCTTCATCATCTAATGACGAAGAAAGAGGCCAAGCCAAGATTGATTAGGTGGATCATGCTTCTGAGTGAATTTGAGTAAGAGGTGCGAGACAAGAAGGGCATGGAGAACCTTGTGGCTGATCACCTAAGCCGGTTAGTACCCTGCCAAGATAAGGAGGTAAATATATTAATGAAGGAGCAACTGCGGGAGGAGTTCCCCGATAACCAATTGTTCCCTATCAGGGACCTCCAACCGTGGTATGCCGATATTGTGAACTTTCTTGTCTCTGGTAAACTTTCTCCTCACTTTTCTAAAGCACGAAAAGATAAGCTAAAAAGCGATGCTAAAAATTATGTGTGGGATGATCCCTTTTTGTGGAAAAATTGTGTAGATCAAATTGTTAGGAGATGTATCCCCGATAATGAAGTGGATTCAATTCTTTTTTTTTCATTCCCATGCATGCGGTGGTCATTTTGGAGCTAAAAGGACCGCTAGGAAAGTCTAGGAAAGTGGTTTTTATTGGCCTACTTTGAATAAGCATGAATACATATTTTGTAAGGCTTGTGATGAGTACCAAAGAGTAGAAAATATCTCATCTAGAAATGAAATTCCCCAAAAAGCTATGCTATATTGTGAAATCTTTATTGTTTGGGGTATTGACTTCATGGGACCTTTCCTTAGTTCTTATGGCTTTACATATATTCTTCTTTTTGTTGATTATGTGTCAAAGTGGGTTGAAGTAAAACCCACTAGGACTGATGATTCTAAAGTGGTTGCAGAATTCCTGAAAGATAGCATCTTCTCTAGGTTTTGGGTACCCCGAGCCTTGATTAGTGACCGTGGCATCCATTTTTGCAATCGGACCATAGAGGCACTCTTGAAGAAGTATAGAGTTACTCACAAGACATCCACCGCCTATCACCCATAAACCAATGGGCAAGCCAAAGTTTCCAATTGGGAAATCAAGTCCATCCTTCAAAAATGGTTAACCCTAACCGGAAGGATTGGAGTTCTCGGTTGAATAATGCCTTGTGGGCTAATAGGATGGCTTACAAGACACCAATCGGTATGTCACCGTACCGGTTAGTGTTTGGTAAGCCCTGTCACCTACCGGTGGAAATTCAACATAAGGCTTACTGGGTGGTCAAAGAATTTAATCTTGATATAGATGAGGCCGGCTTGCAGAGGAAGTTACAATTGGATGAGCTAGATGAGATCCGAAGAGAGTCCTATGAGAACGCTGAAATATATAAAGAGAAGACAAAGGTGTGGCACAACAAGATGATCATTAAGAAGGAATTTGACGTTGTTAAAAAATTCCTCCTATTCCAATCCCACCTTTTCCTATTCCCAAGTAAGTTGAGGTCCCGATGGATTGGTCCTTTTGAGATGGTGAAGGTATTCCTGCATGGCGTGGTGGAGATTCTAGATCGAGCTAAGTCCAATACATTCAAGATCAATGGACAACGTTTGAAACCTTACCATGAGAATTTTGTGCCGGAAAAGGGAGAGGATGTTAATCTCCTCGATCTAGTTTGTGAGTAAGCTCCAAGAAGGGGAGTAAGTTATACCGAAGATGTTAAATAAACTTGGTTTTGATCGTTTAGATCGTCATTCATGTTCCATTAATGTTGCTTGGTTTTGGATTTTGTCATTAGTTTCATTGTTTTTTATTTGTGCTTTTCACGGGTTGTTTTTCCATGATTTTACAGAGAAGGCATTGGACTTTTGAAGAAGAAACGCTTGGAGTCAAGAGGGAAAGACTTGGACAAGAGGTGAAAGAAGAAAAAAAATTCTAAGTACCAGCTGGGTAGCCCGTCACAAGTCGCGACGGGCTCAGAAAATTTTGTTCTCATTTTGGGTTTCAGCCTCCACTTTCCATGAGTCGCGATGGCCTTGTCACGAGTCGCGACGGGCCATCGTGAGTCATGGCCAAGTGGTCACGAGTCGCAACCAGATTAGAAATTTTGGCTGAAAATGGAGCTCTCGGGCTCCACTTTTTTCTAATCGCGATGGCCTCATCGCGATTTTCGATGAACCATTGCGAGTCGCGATGAAGTGGCCGCAACATGTGACCAAATCAGCACAAATTGCAATGGACGATCGTGATTCACAATGAAGTGGTCGCTACTTGTGACGTAAACATTGACCTGAAGCACCCATTGACCTACCCGTTGTGAGCCGCGACAAACACGTCGCGAGTCACTACGGACTTACAGACCTGTTTTAAAAAATGGGCAAACACCGGAGTCTTCCCCCATTCCTTCCATACTTCTCCATCATTTTTCCTCCACTCTCCCACTTTCCCTTCACCTTCTCCGACCACCACCTCACCGCCGCTCACCGACGTTCACTGCCGTCACTCCATACCCCATCCTTTCTTCCCAAGCTCTACCCACATACACCCTAAAATTGTTGAAGAACACAAAACCCTAGAATTTGGGGGTTTTGTGATTTTTGGCAATTAAATTTCAAATTGCTTGTGGGTTTCATTCCTTTCTCATCATAGGCATCTAAGTGGTACATTTCTTCACTTTGTTGAACTTCAATTGTGATTATGATTGTATACTCTATTTATTGGATCTTGTGTAGATTATGTGTGATGCCTTAGGAAATTAGATTGTTGGGACTCGGTTGATTTTTGTGAATATATTGTGCTTGCAATTTGATTTGATGGGGATTGTGTGCATATTTTGTGTTTGAGATTTGGTTGAATGTAGGATAACATCATGCTCACTTTGAGTGTATTGAGTTGCTCTTATGGTCTTATGTTTGCATTGCGCCATTTGTGTTGCTTTGGTTGAGAATGGGTTGTGGCTTATAATAGATATGAGGCATGTTGGCCCTTGATTGGACATACTTGTTATTTGGATAAATTGTTATTTTTCTTAGGGTAGTTTGGCCATGGGAATTGAATGTTGACCTTATAAATGTACTAATGGTAGCTAAACTAGTTAGGCATGACTGTGATTTTGAGATTTAGTATGCTAGATTTCAACTATGTGAGAACTTCATGGAGTTGAGAATATGGGCATGTTGGACATAATATGGACTATATGTGCAATTGTGATTAGGATTTGAAATAGTTGTCTTGGATTTGATTTGGCTTGTGATGATTGACAAAAACTAGCTTAAGATTGAGTATGAATTTGCAACATTGCATATATACATTTTCATGTGCGTTTGACTTGTTTGTTGTGGTTGTTAGGTATGGCCCCTACAAAGAGACCTAGGGCTCCTCTCCGAGGTGGGTGCACCACAACTCCACCTCCGCCTCCACCACCAGCTTCGAAATCAAGCCATGTACCTCCCCCGCCGGATAGGTACATGGGTTTGATCACCGGGTCCTATGCTGAGAGGTTGGAAGCCCTGGTGAGTCATCAACTCAAGGAGACCAGTTTTGTAGACGTACCCACACTAGACGCTCTTAGGCTCACCCAGCCTGTCAGATGCCTCCTCGCCAAAAGGGGGGATGGAAGGATTCATGAGTAGGAGCGCACCCTCTTACCAGAGATACACGCTAGAGTTCCTGTCCATGGTCAGGATATGCAGCATGAGAGATGATCAACCATGTGAGAGGTACATTGTTTTCTACTTGGATGATATATCTCGGCAAATGACCATCTCGCAGATTGAGAAGGCGTTTAGATGGGACACTGCGGAGATACGGGCCAGGTTGGACTCACAGGCCCAAGAGCGATCAATTGAGGATGACATGCAATTTTGGAATGTCATCAACATGAGGCCAAAGAACTCCCATGACAAGAGCAGTGTCATCATCCACCCTACACTCTGTTATGTGCACCGACTGTTGGCTGGCACAGAACTTTGCTCGGCGAAGCTGACGAATGTGCTAGACAATGACATTCACTTTCTATGGCACTTGACGAGTGAGGGACCGGGATACGGTTTGTGGGCTGAGATGGGGATGAAGAGAATTATAGAGGTGGCAGGAAAGCCAAAAGGGAAGATTATAGTCGGAGGTATGATAGGCCTCTTATCAAAGTACCTAGGATTGGTCCCTCCGGCTGACTTTCCACGCTTAGGGAGGCGCACTTCCTACCTCATCACTGATGAGAGGTTGGTTCGATTTGAAATGCTCAGTGGCACCCGGACCACGGGGGTATTACATTGGTTGTATGGCGCTAGCAAGGTCAAATTCATGGCACTTCCTCAGCCCAACAAGACGAAGCTGTAATTTGATACACCTATAGGAGACTTGGAAATTTCACCCGCAGCCTCCACCAGAGATTGAGTCAGTGCAGGAGGACGATGTGCCACCTCACTACTCCCAACCTCCACCAGATTTTTATGAGTGGATGATGCAGACCATGTAGGATGGATTCTGCCGCCAGGACAACATGATATTGGAGCACAACGTGTTTGTCTCCCAGACCTTAATCAACATGGATGAGGAGATTGATCACCTGTCAGCTCGCATCCATGAGATGTAGTCCCAGGAAGGCGGTGTCTTAGGCCCCAATCCGGGAGCAGAGAGGTGGAGAGCTAGGAGGCAGAGGAGCACGGATTGGCTGGCTCATTATCAACAGCGCTATTTTCGCAGTGATCATTCTTCCTCACATTTGGGATTTGTGAGCACCATATCCTTACCCTTTCCATACTTCGCTTTGTACGCTTTGGCCCTATTGTCTAAATTGAGGGCAATGTAGTGTTCTAAGTGTGGGGAGGGGTATCTACTAATTGCGCGGTTGGGGTTGGAGATATTTTTGAAGACTTTGCTACTTTTGGATAACTCTTTTGTTTTGTTTTGGATATTTTTCTCTTTTATTTTGGGATGTTTTTCTAGGGAAACATTGTGGACCCGGATAGGTCGAAAACCCGAGAGGGTGACCTAGGCAAAAATGAGAGGCTAAATGTGTGGGAAAATGTGAGATGTAAGCCGAAGAAACATGGCGTGTGGCTAGGATAAAAACCCAAAAGGGCTCCTAGGTAAAATGAGAGAAAATGAGAGAAATCGAAAAATGTGAAGTGTTCATTCATTTACTGGCATTTGAGTCATAAGGTTGCGGTGGTCATACGGATGGATCGGGTAGCTTGCCATCTTGAGGACCTCTTGGGAGTGGAAAATTTAGCGAGAGAAGACCAAGTAAGCTATGAAACTCTTGATCATTAATATACTTCATTTTTAGGTTGATATATTGATACAAAGTGGAGCATGTGTCTGAACTTTATGCATGTCTTTAGCTTCACCTTGTACCATTGGAGTTGGGATTGTCAATTCGAGATTTGGAAATGTTTTGGAGATATGGTTTGGGTAGATTTAGGAATGGGGGATGTGGGAAACTTCTCATTTGACCTTAACATTGGGATGTGTGATATTGAGAGTTTTGTGAGGCATTGATTTGGGGGAATAGTAGTTAAGATGTGAATACGTCATTTCCTTTGTATGCTTGAATCTTTTCTTACTCGAGGGCGAGTAAGGTTTAAGTGTGGGAGGTTTGATATGTCCATTTTATATGCATAATTTAGTGCTTTTTGGGGTCACTTTTGTGCTCTTTTATTATCAAGAGCTTGTTTTTTACCTTGAAATTCTCTTTGGATAGGTAAGAGAAACTTTACGCCGTTTACCTCTTCTAAGTGGATTTTGCGTGAAAAAGGAAGAACATAGAGGCTTGAAGACCGGAGGCCATTAAAAGATCACTTTTCAAAGACTTTGAAGACTTGCTTCGAAGACACCAAGACTTGAAGACCGGAGGCCGTCGAAGACCATTTTTGAATACTTTCTTCAAAGAGTTGAAGACTTGGAAAATGAGAGGAATCATTGTGAAGATAAGTGTTTATCACAAGAAGAAGAAAGAATAACAAGGATGAGTTCTAGCGCCCGTCGTGAGTCACGACCAACGGGTGGCCAGAACCTAACCTTATCATTTTTGTACTATAAATAGCACTCTATTTCCTCTCATTCATATCTTCTTCTTCCCGCATTTTTTGTACTGTTCTAACCCTAGTTTCTACCAATTTTCATCTTTAAATTCTCTTGTATTATGTTTGGTTTGTTAGCATTAATTAGTATGAACTCTTGTAGCTAAATCTAGTTCTTGGGAGCAATTGATTGAAGCTTCTAAACTTATGTAGTGAGATTCTATATTTGCTCATTTATGAACATTAATTGGAGAGCATTTATTATGCCATTAATGTTATGTTTTACCTCATTTATACCATCACTGTTTGAGTATATGAAATGTTTGTAAGATTGAAATGTTAGAGTGTTAGAAAAGTTGCAAATTTCTTAACTCATTTGATATGAAATCCAAAAGCATGGATTTAGAACTTCTTGTGTATAATGTGTGGTAATTCTTGCTAGATGAGTATGTTAATGTGGATTGTTTTCATATTTGTCATATAGATGCAAATAAAGGTTGAACCTTGAATGTTCTTTGTTCTAAGTTTAACCTAATAAATGTTTTGTTTGGTTAAATGACTATGTCTTTGGTAGAAGGCTTGTTGTTATCAAACCTATGGCCCTCTGGGTGAAATGTCATTGATGAAATACCCTTATGATGTTGTTTGTCTTTTGTGATCATCAATGAGGTTTGAAAATGGTCGTTGTTTGTCTTTACAAACTACTCTTAAAGAGGAATGAATGTTGATCTTTGATTGATAAGTGATAACATTCCCCATAGACAATAAATGTAATTGAATTAGTGAATGAATCAATGCGCTATATGAAGTTTGGAAGTGGAAGTCTGATTGCCCCCAAGGCTCCGTTAATTATCATTTGCATCGTATCTTTAGTTATATTGCATGATTAGCACAGTTCTCTTGATTTGCTAATTGTTGTCTTTCAATTTGATAACTTAGGCTCAAAAACCAACCAACCCTCCCCCCCCTTGTTTACATGCTTTTATATGTATCTATGTATGTATATGTCTGGTATATTTTCTCCTATATATGTTTAAACACTCGAAAAGATCTCTCTTCTCGTGGATGACCCCGACTTGTCATTATCTACTTAATTGTATATAGGAATCGTTAGGGCTTAAAAGTATTAACTCTGAGAGGTACGGCGATGACCTCCCAATTGTGTTAGGAGTGAATTAATAATCCTTCCTATCATACTTTCTGGTTTTAGTTTTTTGATCCAACCCTGATTGTTCTTTTTTTGAGTCCTTTATGAGAAGATTCAGTTTATTTTGATATTCAAGTAAGTTGTTTTTTATTTCCTCAAAATTAAGTTTATCAGTTTCTGATTCATGGCCAGGGCTGTGAATTAAATTTTCTGTGTTAAGCCAATCCAAGGTGTTTTTTTACTAGAAGTTAGGAGAAGTGAGTAACCGCCATTGATTTTTATGAAATCTTCATTCTGAGTTAAATTATTATGGGGCATAGGATTTGCTTCTTCATTTTTACTTTCTGAGGAGTTAGTTATATGTGGTGCCTGGATTATGATTTCCTGATCTGAACTAGTGGTTTCCGGATTGATTATTTGTGAGGGTTCAACTATTTCAGTTGCCTAGCAGAAAGTATTTAGATTATGTTCTACATTATTGTCCTCAATATCTTATACTTAAAAAGCGTTCTTGGACAGTATATTCTCATAAGCCAATTGTGGATTAATCGATGGAGAGTTTTGAATAGAGAAAACTTGAGGATTAGAGGTACATTGGGTCATATCAGAGTTAGGATGGCTTTGATTCTGTGGAGCAGTGATTACAGGACTACTTTGTAATTTATTTTTAGAGGTAGCTTGAACTATATGTCTAACCACAATGTCTGCTATTTTACCCTTTGCTTTATCATTCTCATAAGTATCTTTGGGGTTAGGCTTGTTCTTTAAAACGGGAATGTGTACTTTCTCCTTTGTTCCAATTCCTGGGGCTGAGGGTTTATTAACATTTTTATTCTTCTTTCCCTGATCAGCAGTGTAGGGATTTGAGTTCAAGCTCTTGTTTTGATTAGTAGGGAGAGTATCTTTAGGCCTCCATGTATTAAGAGTATTTTTTTTGTTTGTTCAGCTCTACAAGCCGAGGCAACATGGCCTAATCTTTGGCATATCAAATAGTAAACAGGCAAACTTTCATATTCAATATATTGCCAAAACGTTGAGTCTCTAAATTCAAGCCTTACTCTTTCTCTAAGTGGTTTAGTTATGTCTATTTCCACACAAACTTTTATCAACCTTAATTGGTGATCCTATTAGGCTCCTTGTAGACATCATTTCCGATTGATCAAAGAATTGTTGTGGAAGACCATATAAACATATCCAGACAGGCACAATTGGTGAATCCGAATTGGGATCAAAATTAGGTGTCAATTTAGTGATTCTAATGTATTAAGGACCAAATTTCCATATTTTATGCATCCTACATATATAATAATAATTAGGAAAGGAGAAGTGGATTAAAACTTATTTTTTGTCCAGCAAATTAATGTCAGGCTGACCTTTGAATCCCGCAGTATGGAAATCCTGTCTCAATTTCTCCAAGGTTGGGCGCCCTCTCGGGAATTTTCCTACCAGTGTCCAGCGCAGAGGGGCTTCAAGTTGTTTACACTCCTCTTCAATGAATCGGAGGCCAGGTTCTCCAAGATGGTTGATTCTAGGCTTTGGATTGAATGGAGTTCCTGAAAAATTAGAAAAGGGTTTTGCTAAGCATCTGAGAATAAGAAAAGGGATGAGCGTTTGGTGGCTCCGCCATCACGCCGACGCTAGCGCGACTCTGTGTAGCCATTAGGTTTAGCGGTGGAAGTGGAGGAGCGTTCGAAGCATTCATAGAAGGAGCGTTCAACTAATTCTCAACTTGGCTTCTTTTCAAGTAATATTTTAAATTTTATTTCTAATTAAAGATAGAGACTAAGATCAGTGGCAGAACCATAAACCTTTTTTAGGGGAGGCTAATTAATACTCCAACAGGCCTGCGGCGCGGAAGAACAGAGACGGAGAGAAGCGGAACCCTAATCTGGCGATGCGTCTTCCATTACTACTACATTCCCGTCGACAACTCGGGTAGGATTGGAGCCTTACTACGCATATTAGTAGTTCCACCCATGACTAAGATTAACCAATGTAATTTGGCCAACATATACGTAATGTGACTAAGATTTGAGAATGATAAGAAACAGACAGGTCATCTTTATTAGAAATCCATCATACAAATCTCTCGAGTTAATTTGGAAGGAGGTTAGAATTAGAAAAAAAAATTGAACTCTAAGCAATTGTGTGGTATAATAAGTTATTTCATTTTAGGAAACAAAAACTTGAAGTAACCGTTATGATTTATTATTATATAAGTTAAGATTTATGTCATATTAAGTTTACGTAAAGTTATCACTCACCTATAAATCTTATAAGGGAGAAAATATTTTTATACAATTATTGCATTCACTTTTGGCAAAGTCTTGGGAAAGACGGTCTTTCCATAGGTTTATGGAAAGACGTGATTTGATTAAAATAATAAAAGGTAAAAGGTCTTAGTTGCAATATTAAAGTTTTAGTATAAGACATGTAGTATTTATAAAATTTATAACCCGGTTCATGCAACCCGAAAATTTTATCTTAATTTTTTCTAATTTACACTTTAAACCTTGGTCTTTCCATGACTTATGGAAAGACCGTCTTTTAAGAGACGGACTCTTCACTTTTTATGTATATTGAGAAATATTTTTATACAATCATTGCATTCACTTTTTATGTATATTGAGTATTTGTTTTTAGTTGATTGAGTTCTCTTACGTAATATTTACTCTACACTTCTAGATTCTGAAAATGCTATCACACCTAGCCTTAGGGTGCCCATGCCGCCCGACCACCCGAGCATCGCATGAGAGGTAAGTCACCCTGACCCAGTACCAGGGCCCGCTGTGGGTTCCGTACTCGCTGCAGACCAGGGAGGCACCACGCGCCACATGCGCGTCTAAGGACTACGCATGCTTTGCTGAATACTCTCCCCACACGGCGCGCACGAGCCTCGAAACCGGGATCTCTCCCTGGAATCACAACGCCCCAACCACTGGGCTACGCGGGCGGTGGTTACACTTCTAGATTCTGACTTCTTTGGAGTGGTAGTTTTAGTTTTAGATTAAGGTTTCAAGAGAAAATATTAGAGAAAAGTGCATATATAATCCTATATAATTGATGAAAGTGCAGATATAATCGTGTAATAATGAAAGTGCAGATATAACCCTGCGATAATTAAAAGTGCAAATATAACCCTGGTCAGTCAATGCCGAAAATAATGGCTTTAGGGTTATATTTGCACATATGTATAATAGTTAGGGTTATATTTGCACTAAAAAATAACTAAGGGTTATATTTGCACTTTCTCCAATATATAGGGTTATATTTACATATTACCCAAAATATTATCATTAAAATTCTGATGGATCATGTAATGCGAAATGCTTATTCTGTCATATACAAGCTAGGCTCACACCCATTTTGGGTAGCCAAAGTGGATAAGGAAGTGTGCCCAACCAGTTTTGTTGTGTGAGCCATCATAATCGCCATGCTTTATTGTGTGAGCCATCAGGAAGTTTCTTCACATTGTATGAGACAACACCATAAAAGAAAGTGAGCCGTTAAAGAAGATATGAAAGAAGTTATGAAAGTAGGGCATAAAAAAATTGCTTGGCATACAAATCTCATTTGACATATTTAACTGTTTAGTTAACAGGTTCCGTTCTGAAAAATATTATTTTTGAAATAATGTTTGAAAAACTTTATATGCAAATATATCAGTATAAACATAAGTAATTGATAAGCCATAGCACTCAAAAAAGTTCAATAGAATTGATGAATTACTCATACATTCAACCGCATTAGTAAACTTACCCTTATTTCGATATGTAAAGGAGATTCTTGCATATCATAAAACGGTAAAAAATTACAACAGTTTCTTAGCAATTAAATACATTATTACTCTCAATCTCTCTCTTCCACCTTGTCCTAAAAAACCATTAAGAAAATACTCCATTTTTTCCTCCACAATAGTAAAAATCACTCTCTACTATTCATGGATCTCACTTGATCTTCTCTATCACACTCATTAATTTTCACCCAAAATAAACTAAATGTGAAATTTAATAAAACATTTTTATTTTTAAAATTTCATTTCTCTTTTTTTAGAAATTCATTAAATATTTTGGTTTTTCGTTTTTGAATATATCATATTTTGTTTTTTAAAATAATTTTTTGAAATAAATTTCTCACTTCCAAAGGCTATTGTAGATAGAAAATCAAGAAAACGAAAGCATATTGTGAAATTAGTATGTCATGCACAATGGTAGAAACCACCACTTGATTTTCTCTTTCATACTCATTAATTTTAACATTAACATTTAATTTAAATAATTTTCTACCCAAATAAACTGAATGTGAAATTAATAAGGCATTTTTCAAAATTTAGTTACATCCTTTTTGCAAAAATAATTAAATATTTTATTATTTTCCATTTTTGAATATATCATATTTTGTTTTTTTTTTCAAAATAATTTTTTGAAAATTTATTTTGAACTTCCAAATGCTATTGTGCTATTGTGGACGGAAATTATGAAAACAAAAGCATATTGTGAAATTAGTGTGTCAGACCCACCAGATGAAGAGTGTGTGGTTTCTTACAATTTCTTAGTAAAAAAATCGAGGGTGTGGTTTCCTACCATTAAGAAATTACCATTGCCCATGCTATAATGTATATGACATAAGCATTGTTAACTTACAGTGGAAAATGATTTTTTTTTTCTCTCTCTCCCTTCTCTCTAGTTTTGTCTCACTAGGATTCATGTAGCCTTATGAAAATTTGAAGATATTCATCAATTCAAGTTCTATGAAGCTTTGATTCTCTTTTGAATTACAAAAGTTTGAAGTTCAAATGCATGCAATTATTTATGACAAATTCATATCATATCAATTAGAAACCATGATTGACGAAATCATACCATGATTGCTAAAATCACAATCTCATCCAAGTTCTTTTTTTCTCTATATATTGTCATCCACAGAATCATCTAACACTCACAAGTTTTCTTCATCATAATCAAAGCTTCCGCCTTGCTCTCATAGCCCAAATTGATTCCATCACAGCCATGGCAATGGGGACAATATTATCTCTATGTACAACAGCCTTAACATTTATGAAACCAAAGAGAGCAGAGTTGTCCTTCCTACTTCCAACCACCAGAGTGCCCTGCTCACAAATGTAACACATTTCCTTACGGCAAAGATTCTTAGCCCTAAGCCAAAAAAGGGTTGAATCCATGATTGTCGTTATGAAGAAAGTTTGGCGCTGCAAAGAAGATTTCGATGGCGATCAAATGGGGGAGAATATTGCACTCTTCAAGTTCAAGAGCTTGGCAGACAGGAGTTGGTCGATCTCGCCATGGTCATTTGATTATAGCCTGGTTGCTTTAGTTGAGATGGATAGAGATACCCCGCTTCACCGACTCTCCTTTGCAGATAATCCTTTCTAGATTCATGTCCAAGAAGTTTCTCCGATGCTCATGACGCAAGATGTTGCAGGATTGATAGGGGATTACTTGGGAACTTTTGTCAAGGTGGCCAAGAATAAGTATAGTTCATGCAGAGGACCATCATTGAAGATTCGAGTGGGGCTAAATGTCTTTAAGCCATTGCCCAAAGTCATCACGGTCGAGTGTGATGATATCGACTACCAATGTTATTTTAAATATGAGCGACTGCCGGGTTTTTGCCATCGTTGTGGATGCCTGGATCATATGGTACTTGGATGCATTTCGATCGTGAACATCCCTCTCCCCAACCAGGACAAGGAGTTCGACACGGGAAATTACAAGCAGAGGCAGCACAAAGGAAATTGAAAGCAACAGCAGGATAAACTTCGTTAGCCTCACCAAAATTTCCGACCGGCATTCAGAATGCTCTAATGAACTCACCAGTGGCTCAGGCGGGTGACGTGGATACTCTAGAGCTGTTATATGCATTCAATGGCAAAGCGCCAGTTAAGGAGAATAACATATTACAGTTCAACAATTTACCGCTAATAGTGTAGCAGATTTTTAGAAATTATTCCAGGTTTACAGGCTCAAATAACGGAAAACTCGAGTGCAAAAGAAGAAAGATTAATTTCAGCAATTGATGGAAATAATGAGGGGCGTAATCCAAGCTACATCTCACTTACTGTCAAAGGCGTGGACAGTGCAAGAACCTTTTCGGTCAATAACGATGGACACCTCTTTAGTTCTCCTTCATCGATATCTCTGCCTCATTGTTTTGGGTATCTAAATGCTAACTTACAGGAATCACCAAAATTTAGAACAGAGGCTGGTGCAGAGAAGGCCTGGGAGGAAGCCCTTGATCTTGTGAAAGACCAGAATATGGAGAAGGGGCCGGCGAGTGAGTTGCACACGCCGTCGAAAATCAGAACAGCTAGGGCAGCGGCTATAGACCGGAAACCATCGCAGCTCTCTTGTCTCATCCTATCAATGACCTCTGATTCCCATCCCCCGCACTTGGTCACTTGACTCCATCTCAGGCCATCACCGGAGGGAACAAATACTTGCAGCAGCCACCACTAGGTTTTGAGAAGAAGGCGTTGATCGTTATCTCTGATTCTGGCCAGGAGGACGAAATTGAATGCTTCCCGCTAGCTTTATGAATTGGCGCCCGGTGAGAATTCAAGATCTCCAATCAGTGATGTTGGACCACAGTCAGCAATTGGTGAATTCATTAGTGCAATCTGTAATTTTCCTTTGGTAAAATTGGAAGAAGATTCTAGTATGATGGGAGATGTATCTAGACCATGAAACATATTCTAGAAATACATCCTAGAAGCCTCCAAGCATTAATTGTGGTAGTTGGAGAGATGGAGAATAGAATTCTAGAGCTTGAGTGCTTATCTATAAATAGGGTGCTCTTGGAGAGGACTTGATCATCCAACCAAAAACCATTTCCTTTCCTTCTAGATTTCCTCCAAGAGAGAGTAGTAGGGAGAAGTCTCCATCCTCTCTAGTTGATAGATATCCACCATAGTGTGCGAAAACCTTTGTAATCCATCCACATTTTGGGTGAGACATTGTAACCCCACTTTAATCATATAGTGGAAGAGTTGGACTACCTAGTCCCGCGGTTTTTCCCGTTTTGGGTTTTCCGCGTAACCAAATTTGGTGTCTTGCTTATTTTTCATTCATCATCCTAATCACACAAAGAGGAAAACTATATTTTCCCCCAACAGTGGTATCAGAGCAAGGTAGATCAGCGTCATATTCTTGTGTGATTCAAGATGGAGGCGGGAGATATGTTCAAACTCACGGTGGAAAATTACGCATATTGGAAGCCCATGATGGAGGACCACTTATATTGCAAAGATTTGTATGAACCAATCACGGAGGAGACCAAGCCGGAGGAAAAGGATGACAAAGAGTGGGAGATCCTAAATAGGAAGGCGGTCGCCATGATCCGTAAGTACATAGATCGAAGTTTATTTGAGCATGTTTCTACATACACCAATGCCTTTGAGCTATGGACAAAACTTGAGTCTATGATTCAAAAGAAGACACCACGTAATAAAGCCCACATAGTGAGACGGTTGGTGAAATTGGAGTACAAGGATGGCCAAAATATGATCGAGCACTTGAATAGCTTCAAGGGGCTTGTAAACCAATTGGCAAAGACCGAGATGAAGATCGATGATGAGTTGCAAGCTTTGTTGCTCCTAAGCTCACTACCTGAAAGTTGGGACACTTTGGTGGTCACGCTTAGCAACTCGGCTCCAACAGGAAAGCTTACTATGGATGATGTAGCCGATAGCTTGATAAATGAAGAAGCACGGAGAAGAGAATGTGGCACAACAACCTATGCGGAGGCAAACGTGATCGAGAATCGTGGAAGAAATGAGTCGCGTGGAAGATTTAGAAATGGTGGACGTGACAGATCACGAGGCCGGTCAAAGTCTCGTTCCCGAGTTACTTGCTACTATTGTGGCAAAGCAGGTCACAAGAAAGATGAATGTCGCAATCTCAAGAGAGACCAGAAGAATGGCACGGTCAAACCTGATCAAGTCAATCCAAAGAAGAAGGAAGAAGAAAACACTACAGCGGTGGCATTCGTGGAGCATGGTGATATCTTTGTCATTGACGATTATGTCAATCTCGCCTACGATGAAAATTTATGGATCGGTGATTCCGGTGCTTCCTTCCACGTTACCCCACATGAAGGGCTCTACTCGTCCTACCAGCGTGGAGATTTCGGCGTTGTGAAGATGGGAATTCAAGTCACAAGCAAGATTGCCGGCAAAGGCGACATCATCTTGAAGACAAACACGGGATACAAGCTCGAGTTGAAGGATGTGCGACATGTCCCAGAAATGCGGCTCAACCTTGTCTCGGCGGGGAAGCTTGACGATGCTGGAATGATAAGCCACTTTGGAGATGGAAAATGGAAGATCACTCAAGGCAATATGGTGATTGGTCGAGGAAAGTATGATGGATCCTTATATGTTATGCAAGGACAAATCTGCAAGGGAGAGGCTAGTGTTGCACATGAAACCTCGAACATGGAGTTGTGGCATAAGAGGCTTGGCCACATGAGCAAGAAGGGACTTCAAATCCTCGCACGGAAACATATCATCCCTAACATAAAAGGTACGACACTTGACCATTGCACTGATTGTTTAGCCGGCAGACAACATAGAGTTTCTTTCCTCAAGCCTGCTTATCCCCGTAGAAGAGAGAATATTCTTGACTAGTGCATACTGATGTTTGCTCAATGACCGAAAGATCCCTTGGAGGTGCACAATATTTTGTAAGTTTTATTGATGACCATTCTCGAAAGGTTTGGGTGTCTTTGTTGAAAACTAAAGACCAGGTACTTGAGGCGTTCAGGGAGTTCCATGCAAGGGTGGAACGTGAGACATGCAGAAATTTGAAGTTTGTCAGAGCTGACAATGGTGGAGAATATCGCAGCCCATTTGAAGAGTATTGCAAGTTGTACGGGATCCGACTTGAGAAGACACCACCGAAAACACCTCAATTGAATGGAGTTGCAGAGAGGATGAACCGCACCATTGAAGAGCGAGTTAGATGCATGTTATCTCATGCAAACCTCCCTAAAGGTTTCTGGGGAGAAGCTGTGAAGACTGGTGTTGATATCATCAACTTGACCCCTTCAGTTCCCTTGGATGGAGACATACCGGAGGAAGTTTGGTTAGGGAGAAAGGCTTCATATGACCATCTAAAAGTATTTGGATGTCGAGCATTTGTTCACATTCCCAAGGATGAGCGGGCCAAGCTAGATTCAAAAACAAGAGAGTGTATCTATCTTGGCTCACCCAAGGATGAGTTCGGTTATCGGCTGTGGGATCCAGCCCAGAAAAGGATCGTGAGAAGCCGCGATGTCGTGTTCTTTGAGGACCAAACCATTAGTAATTACAAGGAATTGCGAGAAGCTCAAACCATGCGGACCAGAGAGCCTTTGGAGACCATGCCATCTCCCGTGGTGCAAGATAACGCAAGAAGAGAATCATTGGAGGATGTTCACGATGAAGAAGTTGAAAACCGTGATCCTAGAGAAGATACGGAGCAATCTCAAACAAGTGGCGAAGAAATGGAGGAAGCAAATGACCCAGCAGTACCCATGCTT
Organism: Rubia yunnanensis; assembly: GCA_037428765.1. NCBI lineage: Eukaryota > Viridiplantae > Streptophyta > Magnoliopsida > Gentianales > Rubiaceae > Rubia > Rubia yunnanensis. Next base: position 82,121,085 of record CM075064.1, read on the forward strand.
CGGCGTTCAACTGGAGAGAGACAGCCTTCGACCAGATATTCACCAGATGAGTACGTGACACTCACTGATGAGGGGGAGCCTCAACACTATGGTGAAGCTATGGAAAATGATCATAAAGATGATTGGGAAAAGGCTATGCAAGAAGAGATGAAGTCCTTGAACGAGAATCATACATATGATCTCGTAGAGCTACCAAAAGGGAAACGAGCTCTAAAATGCAAATGGGTGTTTAAGCTCAAGACCGAAGAAAACAATCTCAAACCCAGATGTCATCAATCCGAGTTGTGTTGGGTCTTGCTGCTAGCTTGGATTTAGAGGTTGAGTAACTCGATGTTAAGACAGCTTTCTTACATGGAGACCTTGAGGAGGAGATTTACATGGAGCAACCTGAAGGATTCAAAGAGCCGGGAAAAGAACATTTAGTGTGCCATCTCAAAAGAAGTCTCTATGGTTTGAAGCAAGCACCCCGTCAATGGTATAAGAAGTTTGAATCCTTCATGAATCGTCATGGATTCAAGAAGACACACACCGATCATTGTGTCTTCATGAAGAGGATAAAAGGAAAATAGCTGCTCTTAAGAAAGCATTGAGTAATTCTTTCGTGATGAAAGATTTGGGGCCAGCGAAGCAGATTCTTGGGATGCGGATCACGCGGGATCGATCTGAAAAGCTACTTTGGCTATCTCAAGAGAGATATATTGAGAAGATTCTTGAGAGATTTAATATGCATCAAGCCAAACCTGTTAGCGTACCACTTGCCGGGCATTTCAAGTTCGATAAGAAGAAAAATCCAAGAAGGGATGAAGAAATGAGAGGTGTTCCATATTCTTCAGCTGTTGGTAGCCTCATGTACGCCATGATATGTACCCGGTCGGATATTGCGCATGCAGTTAGAGTTATGAGCAGGCACTTGTCAAATCCTGGGAAGGAGCATTGGGCTGCTGTGAAATGGATACTTCGATATCTCAGAGGAACAACCAAAAGGTGTTTGCACTTTGAAACAACCAAACCTGTGTTGGAGGGATACACAGATGCTGATATGGCCGGAGACTTGGAATCTCGAAAATCAACGTCGGGATATCTGACTACTTTTGTAGGGGGAGCTGTATCTTGGCAGTCAAAACTTCAAAAATGTGTTGCCCTTTCTACGACGGAGGCAGAGTATATTGCTGCCACCGAGGCTTGTAAGGAGATGTTGTGGATGAAGAATTTTCTACTTGAATTGGGGCTTAAGCAAGAGAAGTACGTCCTCTATTGTGACAATCAGAGTGCCATCCACTTAGCCAAGAATTCAGCCTACCACTCCCGAACGAAACATATTGATGTTCGCTATCATTGGATTCGAGACGTATTGGAAGAAAAGCGACTACAACTTGAAAAAGTTCACACCAATGATAATTGGTTCGATATGATGACTAACGCACTACCAAGTAAGAAATTCGATGATTGCTGCAAAGGCGCTGGTGTGGAGATCCCTTCCAATTAGGTCGGAAGGGGGAGATTTGTTGGGTATTCCTCCCTAATTCTAGAATTTTCCTTTGGTAAAATTGGAAGAAGATTCTAGTATGATGGGGGATGTATCTAGACCATGAAGCATATTCTAGAAATACCTCCTAGAAGCCTCCAAGCATTAATTGTGGTAGTTGGAGAGATGGAGAAGAGAATTCTAGAGCTTGAGTGCTCATCTATAAATAGGGTGCTCTTGGGGAGGACTTGATCATCCAACCAAAAACCATTTCCTTTCCTTCTAGATATCCTCCAAGAGAGAGTAGTAGGGAGAAGTCTTCATCCTCTCTAGTTGATAGATATCCACCATAGTGTGAGAAAACCTTTGTAATTCATCCACATTTTGGGTGAGACATTGTAACCCCACTTTAATCATATAGTGGAAGAGTTGGACTACCTAGTCCCGCAGTTTTTCCCATTTTGGGTTTTCCGCGTAACCAAATTTGGTGTCTTGCTTATTTTTCATTCATCATCCTAATCACACAAAGAGGGAAACTATATTTTTCCCCAACACAAGTAGCCAAGGAAAGAAATTGTGAAAGAAATTGTGAAAGAATTATCTCCTGGAATGAAGGCTGGGAAATCAACGTTCAAGAGGATTCCATGTACAAGCCAGACTGGAAATCACTGGGACAGTCAACTCCAGTTTTCTCAACTTTGGGCCGATTCAGTCAAATGTCCCAATCCCAGAATATTCACCAACAAATGCACAACTCTCCTTGTGCATTAAAAGGAAAATTGAATTTGAAAATAAGGCTGATGAAATGGGCCACAATGCAGGATAAAATCAGAAGACGAATATTGCAGCTCCTTTTGCTTTCCCACACGGATTGCTATTTTCTGTGGGTCATTCCCCAATTGGACTGGTGGCGGTGACTGGCAAGGGGTGTACTGACGCCCATGAGTCTTTTGAGCTGTAACGGCCGAGGACTCTCACATTCTTGTGCAATTAGACATCTTTGAGATCTTTTTAACAAATTTACTTCACGTATATTATTTCTTTCATAGAATAAGTGTTTGTCAGTTAGAATGTTACAACTTAGAAACACCCTGGACTTACATGGGATTGTTGTTGGCTCTAATGGAAATTCAGGGGGTCTTGCCTTGTTTTGGAGTAAAAACATAGAATTTAAAATTTTGAGCTATTGTTTCAATTTCATTGATTCTATGGTTAAAGACATGTCAAAAGACTTAATTTGGCATTTTACAGGAGTATACGGTGAACCTGAAACCCACAAACGATGCCTCTTCTGGAAAAAATTCCAGCGCTTAATAACAACCCTAATCTTCCTTGGATGTGCATTGGAGGCTTCAATGAAGTCCTTCATCAGAGTTAATTTCAAAGCTTGAAAAGAAGTCCCCATGCCAAATTGATAATTTCATAATGGCTCTAAACCTATATAATTTAATCAACATAGGCTATGAGGGGTATATATTTACTTGATTCCAAAATTGGAAGAACCCACGCACAGTTAAAGCCAGGTTAGATAGAGCAGTGGCAAATCCTAGTTGGCAAAGTGCGTTCCCAGCTTCAACTCTAACACATTTATTTAGCCACCAATCTGGCCATGTGCCTATATTACTGCGTATAAGATCTCATCCCAGAGATACCTCATCAATTCCTTGACACGGGCCTTTCATATTTGAGAATTACTAGACTCAATCTTCTCAATGTCGAGGTATGGTGCGGGATTCTTAGAATAATACAGCTTCAGATCTCCCTACTTCTATAAAGGAATGCTCGGAAAGTTTGTCATCTTGGGCAAAATTTGAGTTTAATACAGCAAAAGCACAAAGATTTTCTTTCCAAACAGATATAGACCCTTCAGAAAGGAATCATTACCTTAGAAACTCAGCAACAGATAGCTATACTTAAGCAAAAACTTGATCATCAGTTAGACATGGAGGAGATGAAGTGGAAACAAAGAGCTAAATAGCATTGGCTGGAGAAAGGTGATAGAAATACGGGATTCTTCCATGCTTTTGCCAATAAGCAGAAATGAAGAAATACCATTTATTGGTTTACGAGACAGGAAAGGGCAATGGTGCACAAAAGAATAAGATATGGAGAATATTATCTCAGGCCACTTCCACGGCCTATTTGAAAGTACGAATCCACCTCCATCTACGGGTGACCAATTGACAACAAAGGTGAATCCAGGGATTACACATGAGAACAATAATAGATTAATGAGGACATACACCCAAGGATAAATCTACCTAGCTCTAAAGAATATGGCCTCGAACAAATCACCTGGTCCTGATGGCATGCCACCATTGTTTTTTCAAAAATATTGGGATATTGTGGGTGGCAAAGTTTCTTTAGAGGCGCTATAGTATCTAAATGAAGGAAAATCGATACAATATATAAATGATACAAACGTAGTGCTCATTCCTAAGGTAAGGAAACCGATAGATGTCACACAATTCAAACCTATCAGTATATGCAATGTGGTTTATCGAATAGTTTCGAAGTGCATTTCTAATAGGCTCAAGGAGATTTTAGACACCGCTATCTCAAGTAACCAAAGTGCTTTTGTTAAGAACCGATTAATCGAAGATAGTGTTCTTATTGTGCATGAGGTTCACCACTATATCAAGAGGAAAAGATTGGGACATACAGGGTCTATGTCCATTGAATTGGACATAAGTAAGGCCTTTGATAGAGTTAAATGGCCATTCCTTCTTAAGATTCTGTTGAAAATGGGTTTTGATCCTACTTTTGTCAAGCTAATTGAAAACTGCATTTAAACAGTGTGGTTCTCATTCATGCTAAATGGAAAGCAGTTTGGAAATGTAATACCATCCAAGGGACTTAGATAAGGAGATCTGTTATCCCCATATGTGTTCATGATTTGTGGAGAGGTATTCTCTCAAATGGTACAAGAAGTTGTGTGAATGAAAGATCTGCATGGATTGAAAATAGCTCGGTCGGCACCGATCATATATCACCTCTTTTTTTCCGATTATAAGTTGATACTAGGAGAGGCTACTGAGCAAGAGGCAACTAACTCGAAGAGAATCCTACTCAACTTTGGCCTTGTTTCTGGGAAAAAGATAGATTTTGACAAATCTTCTGTTATGTTCAGCCAAATACTCCTGACAGCGGAAAAGGCATAGTTCTATCAATACTACAAATGTCTGAAACAGTAAGTCGTGAGAAATACTTGGGTTTTCCAATCATTTTTGGAAGACTTAAACCGGCATCATTGGAAATTCTCAAGGACTAGATAGAGGAAAAAAGTTGAAACATGGGATCACAAGCAGCTATCCAAAGGAAGAAAGGAAGTACTCATTAAAACGGTCCTCCAATCTATTTCCACATACACAATGTCTTGCTTCATGTTGTCAGACAATCTGATAGAAAATATTCACCAAACATATGCACAATACTGGTGGGGAAACACCTCTCAAAAGAGGAAGATACATTGGGCCCAGTGGTGCCAATTATGCTTGCCTAAAGGATTAGGTAGACTAGGTTTTAAAGACCTTAATATTTTTAACACTGCCATGTTAGGAAAACAGGCTTGGAGAATATTCAGCAATCCAGAGTCGATGGTGGCAAAGGTTTTAAAAGCTAAATATTATCCATCGTCATCTTTCCTAGAAGCCAGTCTCGGTTATGGCTCCTCATATGCCTGGAGATCCATCCTGGATGGAATGAAATTATTGAAGCTAGGTAATCGAAGACGTATCGGATCTGGAAATAACACTAATCTTAAACATGATCCTTGGTTGCCACAGATTGGTAATCTAAAACCTCAATCTCTTCCGGCATCTTTTCCAAACAATCTGACAGTGAACCATCTAAAAATGGGAGGCACTAATCATTGGAATGAAAGTCTTATTAGAGAGACTTTCTGTAAAGAGGAAGCATCTCTCATCCTATCTATGCCATATGCAGTAATCATCACCATCCAGACAAATGGATATGGCAATCAACATCGGATGGTACATACATGGTCAAATCAGCATATGACTTGAAATTAATCCTCCAATTTTCCCCAATGCTAACATATGGCCAACAGCAGCTCAGGCCCTTCCCAGCATTGGAAACAGATTTGGAATCTAAAAGTGCCCCCAAACATGAAACACTTGCTATGGAGATTGTGCAAGAATCAACTGTCATCAGCATATAATCTACGACATAGGCACTCGAGATATGAAACAACATGTTTGACATGCTTCATCGAGGATACTACTCTCTCCCATGTATTCTTCCATTGCCCTGCAGCGAACCAAATCCGGTTTGTGGGAGATCTGATGAAAAGATATACCGATTTCAGCAGCCAAATGCATAATTATGGGCACAAGATCTCATACTAGAGTTGACTAGTCAAGACATAGCACTCGTGGTCATGGTGTTATACCAGTCGTGGCACCATCGTAACAAGCTCTTTCACGACAAGCAACATATTCTTCAACCACAACATAGTGTTGTACATGCTAGAAACTTATAATATTGTAGCTGCTCATGGTTATTTTGGCCGACTGATCTTCCAATATGCTAGTTTCAACAACTCCCGTTCATTGCACTTCTTCCTAGCTGCGTGGCCTGTAGTAGGTATCTGGTGGAAATTCTTGCTCCCATTGGATCTTTTATATCTATATGCACCAAGATCCCGATTCATGGATCTCTCGGTTCGAGAAATGGTGTAGGGTTCTCGTCCTACAGACCCATTTCGGTGCCATTGCAGTGGGCTCACTGGGCCCTCCCGTTTTTTATCGCTCTTCTTGTGCGCAAAGTACAGCAAGCTATAGAGAAACTAACGAAGAGGGAATTTTCAATTCAACATATTCGAGGGATACACAAGTGGTCATCAGTGCTTTTAAGAGTCGGAAAGACGGCCTATCTGACTTTGGTTTACTCATAAGTGATATTTTCAATCTAATTGATATTCATGTTTGTCCAGATATAACTTTGATTAGAAGACAGAACAGTGTAATAGCTCATACACAGACTAACTATGCCAAACAATCTAGGGACCATACCTCTTGATGGGATCACATCCCACACTTTGTAACTACTCTTTTTTAAAATTTAATGAACACCCTTTTAACCTCAAATAAATAAATAAATAAGTATATCACAGAAGCATTTAGGAGCCGAGATAAGTGCCGGGAGTAGTAAAATTTAAATGATCACCGCCTATAATTACTCATTCTTGTCTCCATACGGGTATAAAATTTTAATTCACTGCTGTGGAAGAGATGAGCAATAAAGCTAATCGCACATCAATAAATTCCTATACAGACAAAAGAGGAATTGGCATTGCCAATTTGCCATCATCACTTTGAATCTCCAGCTACAACGATGGCGGAAGAAAAACACCTTCTTCCAGGCCCCTTGAAGTTCTTCACCAACTCCCACCCTTGGCCCTCCACATAACGTTCAATCTGCAAGTTTGCACGAGGTTAGAACATGACGGATTAGGTTGTGTGAGCAAATATAAACGTCAAGGCAGTTGGAAAACATGCATAAATACCGTGGCTGTCATCTCTGTTTCAGTAGGAGCCCCTCCAATCACATAAATCGAATCGTTCAGAACAGCAGCAGCTGCATTTCCTCTGAACTGGTTCATGGGCTCTCCACTAAGCCATCTTCCCAGTCGAGGATCATATATCTCAACACTCGATGTCATTTCCGTTCCATCATATCCACCCAACACGTATCTGTTTAAGCAAATATCAACCAACAATCAGTCACCAGTGGACAATAATAAACACTAGTTACAATGAATGGGAAGAGTGCACTTACAACTTTTCATTCATCACAAGAAGTGAGTGGCCGCCTCTTGGGGTACTCATTCCGTTGATTTTGCTCCAAGAGTGCTCCCTAGGATCAAATCGTTCTGTGCAGCTAAGAAAGGAAATTCCATTAAATATCACGCTCCAATGCCAAGCGAACCATATTAAAATTTCATGCCAACATGTTTGCGTTAAATTAAATCAAGATTCTACTGCTTACTGGAGATAGTATCCATCATATCCACCAACAGCGTACAGCGCACCATTGAGCTCCGCTGCAGCAAGAGCAGATCGCTGGAGGATAAACACATCAGTAGAATGTACTAACCTTTGTACACACTTGAACACTTGTACTAGCCATTGTATTAAGGGGAAAATGGATTTACTAAGGGTAGTAACTTCTAAAAGGGAAAGAAATTTCCAGATTATGTCCTGGATTTTTCCAGCACTGAGATCCAAAATCTTTCAAGCAAAAATTTTTTGCTTTGCAGAAATAGAAATAAAAAGGATGCCACTATACATTCCTCGGTAAGTACAGTAAGATGTTCAAAACAATAAGAGAGTCAGATTAGAAACTGTTTCTTCAAGCTATGAGATACTGTAAATTCTTCTACAAACAGGAAGATAAAATCAAATGCTTAGTGAAGATAAATGAATAAAAGTTCAACTTGGGGAAATGCTTAAAAACTCTGAATATCTAATATATTACAACTGCACAGTGACTAATTAACAGAAAAGATAAAGCACTACTACATCACGTATCTTGAAATATTCAGAAATACCTTTTGTAGCATAGAGCGGGTTCTGATCCATCGGCCAACATTTATATCGTACATTTCAACGCATGATAAACTCTCAATTCCATCATTACCTCCCATTGCAAAAATTTTGTTGTCCAAAGCAGCACCAGCTAAATGGTGTTTCTTTGTATTCAGCGAAGGGCGCAGACTCCATATATTGTGAGCCAGGTTATACGATTCAACTTCATTAAGAGTTCAAATTGGCGGTGAGATACACAAACACACAAAGAGCAAGCTGAATGGTACCTGTGTCATAGCCCTCAAAACCATTTCCACCACCAAACACGTAAAGTTCTCCAATCATGTCTACTACAGCTGTGTGTGAGCGAACACAGCTCATTGGCTTAAGGGATTTTAACACATCCTGAGAAGGAGAGTACAAATCCAATCTTGACAACCACGAGGATCCATCATATCCACCCACCAAAAATATTGATTCCCCAAAGTCCAGGTGAAGATTATTATCATCCTGTACTTCAGGTTCAATCCCATTTTCGATCACCTTTGAACCATTAGACTCGAGACTGCCATTTTGAATCACCAAAGAACCATCTCCCTCTAGAGTTACATTTTCAATCACCATAGAGCCATTTGACTTTGACTCCAGGATCATGACTCTACTCTTTAGTAGTTTGATTTCGTCTTCTGCCCCAAGCTGGCACAAAAACAAAAGTTAACGCAAGTACTAAAAAAAGACTGAAATTTGGTCTAGCACATGTTTGCAATAAATAGGCATGTTCAAAATAATTACCAGCTTCTGTTCTACATGATAAAACTTTTGGATTTGTTCTTCTCTGAAAGCACATAGCTCTCTCATTTCATCAAGTAACTGCAGTGTAAACAAAAAAAAAATTGAATGCTTAGCACATAGAAAGAGCAGTTCAATGTAAACATAAGATATTGAAAAAAAATCATAAACTATAAGAATATTAATATCAAGCACTGGACCTGCACAATAATTGCACCGTGGTTGCACAAAGAATTTCCAGAATTGTTGTCACTATTCTTCACTGAAATTTGCAAAGATTCTATCCCTGATTCCTCCTCATTGCCGGTGGATATTTCCTCAACACATCCTCCCTCAGGTGTTTCTGAGTATTCGAGGTTCTTTTCAGCCAATTCTTTTAGTTGTTGGTAAATGATGTTCTTTGCTTCTCTGTCAACCTCTTGATTATCCAGTGATGGCTCCTGTAACTGTTGATTACGATATTCTTGGGAGTTGACAAGGTTACTCCTTACAACTAGTGGACCTGAAACTCCTATCACCTCTCTCTTGCTATCTGGGGGTAGAGGTCTAGCATTACCCTGTCGTGTAGGTGAACCAGGAGCAATTAACATCGCAGATATTCTGGACATCAATTTAGTTGTTTGCCCATGATCAAGCTCAAACCAGAATTGGATTGAAGTATAGTAGTTTTCCAGAATTATTGGCTTCAACTGATCTTCTGTTAGCGGCTGACATTGCTGGCGCATGCGTACTTGAACCTGAATTAAACTTGCCAATCTTTAAAACCTGTACATTTAAATTGTACAAACTACCATACAGCAAGACATATATAATTTCATGTAATAACAGCTACATGCGAAGGAGTCAACATTCAACACCTGGGCAGGATATTGTGTTCTTTCAGAACAATTTAGTGTCCATGCATATGGATCAATATTCCACTTGCCAGGACTAACAGCCTCAAAGATGCCATGAAGCTTCCTATCGCTGTAATTGAATAGAAACAACGGCAATCCTGGATGAATGTTCTTCACAAATGAGAAATGCGGACCTGGCAAGCCTGTTGACGTATAAGGAAACAAACATAAACACCTTATTATTGTGAAACATGACAAAAGAATCCACCATTTACTTAACATACTCGAAGCCAGAAAATTGTTTCAGAAATGGAAGCAAATAATTAAATAAACAGAACATATTTGAGTCACTACAGCGTGATGGCATACCAAATAGTTGTTTGCTAAGACATTCTCTCATGGTGTGGTTGTTGCAACCAAATACGACACCTCCGAGACTGGCTTTCGCCAAATTCCTGTTAGTGGCAAGTATTTCATTCAGCTGAAATGCCTGCGGTTTTCTTCCAGCCATCGTCCTTCACAATTTGAACCTTACAAGACAAAATCACAGTACACGAAGAGCACCAACTAGGGCTACCCTGTATACTGTAGTAGTTATGAAGTAGGTTGGAGCATGTACATCACGAGGAAGAGATGCAAATACATAAAAATTATAACGAGAGAAAGAGAATCTACGAGGGTATAACTTTTCAACATAATTCAAGAAACTGTTGGGAGAATTGGGGGCGAGTGCTGGCCAGTATTCGAGGAAATTCAAACCAAATAAAGAAAAGAAAAGCACATTATTCAACCAAAAAATAAAAGAAAAGCACATTGTTCACAAAAGAGAATATTGCCAACACTATAATGAATATTCATGAAACTAATTTTCGAGCAAATTCAAAGCACGCACACACATTTCAGGTCTACCAACAAACATTCAAACAAAACGACTGAACACTACAATCAATATTCAGAGGTCAGAACATCTGAAGTGGTACCGATCGTTTAAATTATCATTAGCTCATACCAAGGAATATGCCACAAAACATAAACCCATAAATAACAGGCAGAGGAAAATAAGAAACGTATAGCCTAAGGAGAGACAGAGAGACAACCTTAACGAACGGCGACGCCAAGAATCGTACGAAGGTGACGGACCGGACGGTAGGGGTAGCACTTGTCCAGACTTCTTGTTTGGGAACGAGAGGGAAATGGCCAATGGGTTTTCACAATCCTAAAAGTATTTGTTTATTGTGTTTTCCATCCGTTTAGCATTATGAACCAGTCCAACATGTTCTCTATAATTATTGGTGTCAATTTGGGTTATCGTATCGGGTTTGAAACGTGTCGGGTTGAATCATGTGGATTTCATTTATCGTATCGGGTTGGAAACGTGTCGTGTTGAAACATGTCGGGTTGAATCGTGTTGATTTCATTTATCGTGTCGGGTCGGGTTGGATTGGGTACTTATCGTGTCGGGTTGAAAATGTGTCAGTTTTTTTCTCGTATTGGGTTGAGTTAATATCGGGTCAGGTTAGTGTCGTGTAATTTTTATACTCGGATTAGATCGGGTCGGGTCATGTCAGAATATTGTCGGGTTGGATTGTATCGGGTTATTGTCGTGTCATTTTTTGTACTGAAGTTTTGTTCGGGTCTGATTATATCAATTTTTTTAATAATGTTTCACATTGAATTCAGATATATGGGTTGGTTCATTTTAGATCGGGTTTTATGTTACCCAATTAAATTTGGGTTAATTTAGGTTATATTTCAATAATACTATTGTTACAACTGCACTATTATCAGGTATTATTTCGTTGTAACTTGCAAAATATAAAAACTCGTTGTAACTTGCAAAATATAAAAACTTGACTTGTAACTCCAAATTAAAATCCGCTCGAAAGGGATGCTACCCTATACACCCCCATTGTATTTTCCAAGTACGTTAGGGGTTGGCGTCAGTTCGATTTATTCAATTTTCGGCCTATTCGGTTTGGGTTATTCAATTTTTCCCCTAAAAAATAAAAAATCAAATCCAACCCAAATAATTCAAATAACCCAAATTATCCGAACCAAATTCAAAATTCTGTTTCGGTTTGAAACCAAATTCAACCAAATAAACCGAATTGATTCCAATCTTTATCAAATCGAATTCAATCCAATCAATTTTTTTGCCCACAACAATTGTGGGCCAAACCAAAAAACCCATAAGCATGTCAAAATTTTAACTTTAAATTAACAATTACGACCCAATAGTTCAAGGCCAAGTGATTTGTCACTTGAGGCCCAATTGCATCTAATGTTTTGCTTTGAAGAAATGGAGGAGTGATACCCTAGTATTTATAATTGATATCTAATGCTAAGTCTCCACCATCTTTCGATGTGGGACTAATGTAGTAATGCTAAGTCTTCTTTCATCATTTTAAAGTCTTGTTGCCCTTGCATACTTCACCTGCAGATTCATTTTCCATTTTCCAACTCCTTCAATTATTATTACCTTTTTTTTGGTTGAATTTATTATGAGTCTGTCTCTTGAAATACGGTCTTTCCATAAGTCATGGAAATATTATGGTTTAAAATGCAAATTAGAAGAAATGAAGATAAATTTTTTGGGTTGAATGAATCAGGTTATAAACTTTATAACTACTACACGTTACATAATAAAATTTTAATATTGCAACTAAGACCTTTTACTTTGTATTATTATAATTAAACCCTATCTTTCCATAATGAATCGGGTTATAAACTTTATAACTACTACACGTTGCATAATAAAATTTTAATATAGCAACTAAGACCTTTTACTTTGTATTATTATAATTAAACCCTATCTTTCCATAAGCCTATGAAATAATGGAAAGACGGTATTAATGAGACATCTCTCTTTATTTGACTATTATTAGATTTATATATTTAGTCGTGTGCATTTTTAACTTAACATTGTGTATTCACATTTGTTATGAATTGACTTTACGTACTAGTAATCATATGGCTAAAAATCCCATTTGTTATTAGTTTGACGCACAACCAACTTGACTTGGTTCCATATTAAATGTTAATTGACTTTATAACTGCATCTGTTTTGGGTTGATTACATGCAGGGTTATATAGTTGATTTATCGGGTTGAATTAGGTTCGTGTTAAATCGGGTTCAGGTTGATCTCGGGTTCGTATTCAGGTCGAGTTCGGGTCCAGATTATCGGGTCATATTTGGGTTCGTATTTAGGTTGGGTTCGGGTCCAGATTATCGGATCATATTCGGGTTCGTATTCAGGTTGGGTTCGGGTCCTGATTATCAGGTCATATTCGGGTTTTAGGTTGAATTCGGTCGTGTCGGGTTCGGGTATAGGTTAATATTTCTCGGGTCAAAATCGGGTTTCGGGTTGAGTATGGTCGTGTCAGGCCGGGTTCGGGTCAATATTTCTGGGATCAGATCGGATTTCGGGTTGATTCGTTCGTATCGGTCCAGGTCGGGTTCTCGATTCGGGTCAGAGATTGACAGCTCTATCTATAATGCAGATTTTAATTTATTTCAAATATTTTAGGCACTATTTTATCTTAAATAGGTCTTCATCTCATTCTCTAAAATGGAGATATTGATGAAAGAGAATGTTTGGTTCTCCATATTGGTATTGGTAGAGAGAGAAAAATAATATTTGTACAACTGAATATTTAATGTAATAATTAATTTAAAATCACTCTCTTCTCTCTCTTCCCTCTTTGACTCTGAATTCCCAACGACTTTCTTTCCTCGCCGGTAACGGCTCCACACACCGTTAATGACCCTTTCTTGTCGACAGCAGCGCCGCTGGCTACGGCTCTCCCACGGCCGGCCATCATGGCAGAGAATAGCAACACCAATCACAACCAAAAATCCTTCCTCTCTGCCCTTCAATCCAAATATCCCCCCTCTGCCAATCACTCCCGAATAACCCTGAACTGATCCCAAAATCGGAGCACCTCGGATTACCGGCATGTCTATACTCCGAAGAAGAGATTTCAAAACTCTCAGCCCACTACGCTAACGCTCTGGTCGGCAAATTCACTAAAGGAAGACTCACAATGGAACAACTGGAGTCATCCTTCAAAACGGCCGGGTTCGCCGAAAAATACCAATTGGGATCACCGGATTTCAAACACGTCCTCATCAGATTTGAACAGGTAAACGATTACCAAAGATGTTGGATTAAAGGAAGCTGGAGTTTCAATGGTGTTCAAATGAAAGTCCTAAAGTGGTCGTCAGACTTCTCAACACACAAGGAATCCCCAATTGTTCCTATCTGGTGCACAATCAGGGAAGTTCCTTTGTATTACTATAATACTTCATCAATTGATGCTATTGGTAATAGTTTAGGTAATTTCATTAAAAAAGACCTAGCCACTGAAATGCTAACCAGACCTTCAGCTATCAAATTGTGTGTTGAAATTGATTTACGAAAACCTCTTAACACCTTCATCAGATTAGGCTCAATAAATAACAATCGGAAGTACAATATTGAGTATGAAGATATTCCCCTGTATTGTGATCACTGTGCCAAACTGGGACATTCACTTAGTCAATGTAGAACTATCTCCCAAAACAATGTTGAACCAATGCCTAAATGGTATGCCACAGGGAACAAATTTGACAAAGCTCCAGCTAGGTTTACTAACAATCAGCCTTCTTCTAATATACCCAACTCTGAAAATATTACTCATCAGTTAGCCAATACTGATCCTGCCTCTAATCCATTATCATATGCCCCTGAGGTACCAGTAGCAGTCCCTTAGATCATCACACCCCAGTTACCTCAACTACCCTCCCCAAATCAATCCTCTGCTATACAATCCTCTGACAAATCCCAAACATCTCTCAGAAACCTTTTGAACGAAACAGGAGTCACTCATCCTTTTAAAACCCTCAGAATATATGCAAAGGATGACATCCATATTGGTTCTCATAATCTTACTCTTTTCCAGCTATCCCCCACTAACCCCCCCACTTTCACACCAAGGAAAGATGGAAAATAGATTTTCTATTTTGCAGGATATGGATAATCACTCCATCACTGATGAATGTGCTGTTCAGGACCCTCAGGACTTTATGATTGATGGAAAAGACCTTGCTGAAGACCCCCACCCTCAGCCTGATCCTCTGACAGATTCAACCAAACTATCAGGTAAGAATGATGGTCAAGGTAAGGCTAAATATAAAAAAAAAATTACCTTAGTCAACTGAATAAGATGATGCTAAGGTCTGCCACTAAAAGCCACAAATCAGGTGAACAATGATACACATCTTCAAATTAAATTTTTTTTATTTGGAATCTGGGGGGAATTGAAACTTCTATGCTTAGATTAAATCAATTGATTTTCCATAAGAAAATTCAGCTTCTGTGTATAATAGAACCCATGCATGATAATTCTCAATGTCAAGTCTACATGGATAAGCTAAATTACTCCCATAACCTCCCTCTTCATAATGGCAAAATATGGCTAATGTGGAATGACTCAATGATTGTTAATCTTATATGCCACCATGACCAATTCCTAAATGTCAAAATCACCCACACGGGCTCTAACTCACGAATGGAAATGGTTTTTGTTTATGCTCTTAGAATTAGAGAGGGTAGAAAGGCACTATGGCACGACCTAAACCTCCTCCCATCTAATGAAACTGTTTTTATAGGTGATTTTAATAAAATCATCAAACCCGCGGAATATAAGGGCCCTAGCTCTCCTAATCTAGGCAGCATTAGGGACTTTCATAACTGGATTAACACCAAAGGTTTACAGGAAATTAATATTGTAGGGAATATTTTTACACGGACTAATTCTAGACTTAGAAACCCTACTTCTAAAAGACTAGATAGAGGATTATGCACACTTCAATGGAGCAATAAATTCCCAGCTTCCTCTATCCAGATCCTCAATAGCCAATCATCAGATCATTCACCCCTTCTCCTACAAATTTCATCCCAGATCCCCTCTCACCCAAAACCTTTTAGGTTTCTCAACTGTTGGTTTAATAGGCCTGATTTTCTGGATTTAATTAGACATAACTGGAACATTCCTGTTCATCAGACAGGAATGATGGACTCTACCTTAAGCTAATTAGAGTTAAGAAAGTGATTAAGATATGGAACAAAGAATGTTTTGGTAACATTGACTCCAATGTCATTACTGCAGAAGATAACCTGAGAATGCAAGAAGCAGTCTATGATTTATCCCACTCAGAAACCGACCTCATCAATCTTAATGAAAAAAGGCATTACTCCTTAGAGCTTTAAAAGAGAAAGAAAAATACTGGAAACATAAGTCAAGGCTGAACTGGTTTAAGTGTGGTGATAATAATACCCAATTTTTCACAAAACAGTTCAGAAAAAAAATGTAGATTGCATATATCCAAAATCAAAATTTGTTATGGTCAATGGCTTGATAATTTTTGCAGACATCCAAAAGGAAGCTGTAAACTATTTCACTGACCTGCTGACTGAACCTAGACACTCTGTTGACTCCACCTACTACCCCCATTTCCTTAGCCAAATACCTATCATTATTACTGAGCAAGATAATTCTAGCTTATCTAACCATGTGAGTGAAGCTGAACTTAAACTAGTGGTCATGAGTCTAAACAAAAATAGTAGCCCATGACCTGATGGTTTCTCTAGCAAATTTTACACTAT
Organism: Rubia yunnanensis; assembly: GCA_037428765.1. NCBI lineage: Eukaryota > Viridiplantae > Streptophyta > Magnoliopsida > Gentianales > Rubiaceae > Rubia > Rubia yunnanensis. The sequence goes on from CM075064.1 coordinate 82,137,370, forward strand.
AAAACAAGACTTTGTCACTACAGTCAATGATTTTCTCTCAGGATCTAACATGCCAAGAGGTATCACTAGTACTTGGATAACTCTAATTCCTAAAAAACCTACACCATTTTCTTTAAATGATTTCAGACCTATTAGCCTTTCTAATGTGGCTAACAAAATTTGCTCTAAGGTCCTTTTAGAAAGACTGAAACCCTATATGGAGAAACTAATTTCACATAACCAAACTGCTTTTATAAAGAACAGAGATATCTCTAATAGTATCCTATATCTTCAAGAGATTATTAGGTTCATAGACAGAAAAAATAGGATCCCCAATTGTATTCTTAAACTTGACCTGAAAAAAGCTTTTGATAGGGTTAGCTGGGGGTTTTTTACATAGTATATTGTGTAGATTTGGTTTTTCAGGCCACTTCCTCAAGGCTGTCATGAACAACCTTTCTCAGGCCTACTTCTCAGTTCTTATCAATGGTAACCCTGTGGGTTTTTTTAAAGCCACTAGAGGTATCAAACAAGGTGATCCCCTTTCCCCATTCCTGTTTAATATTTTCACTGACTCTTTCTCCAGAAGTCTTTCCTACATTTTTCAGAATAACAACTTGCAATATTTCTCACTGCCCTCTAACATTACACTAGTCACTCACTTAATTTATGCGGATGATACTATAATTTTTATGCAAGCTTCAAAACCTAGCCTGATTAAGATTAAAGCATTTCTGCATATTTTTTAATTAACATCAGGCCAGAAAATCAATTATGAGAAATCTGAATTTTATATTAGCAATAGAGCCACAGTTGCAAAGAATCATCAGATTAGAACTATCCTAGGGATGAATAAAGGCACTCTCCCCTTTGAATACCTAGGTTATCCTATCTTTAAAGGCAGAACTCTAACTAGATATTTCCATCCCATGCTAGAAATCATGGACAAAAGAATGAAAAACTGGAAGAATAGATGGTTAAGTCCATGAAGGAAAATGACATTGATCCAATCATGTATATACTCTCTCCCTTAGCATATTTGGACTGTCCTTAAACCTCCTAGAACTACTGTTAAATCCATTGAAAAAAGAATGTCTAGATTCTTTTGGGGGGAAACTGAGGATGGGAAAAATAAGGTATGGAAAAGGTGGACTGACATTGCTATTCCCAAATCTCACTATGGACTGGGTTTTAGATCTATTCAGGCAATTATTGAATCATGCTCACTTAAATTATGGTGGAAAAGCCAACTGGGTAACACCCTGTGGGCCAAATTACTGTGGTCACTTCCCCAGTCTCACAAAAGCTCCAAAACATGGAAGAGAATCTGTAATATAAACTCTTTTGCAGAAAAAAATACTCTAATTATTCATGGCCACGGCAAATGTGATTTCTGGTCTGCTAACTGGTGTCCAAACGGTCCTTTGATAAACTATATTCCACCCCACATCATTTCCATATTCTCCCCCTGCTCAGTAGCTGATTTTATAAACAACAAAGCTTACATTTTATCTCAGATCTCTCCTTTCCTGGAAAATGATACTCTCATATTTTTGCAGGATGCAGAAATTACTCATGGTAGAGATGAAAAATTGATCTGGAAACCTTAGGAGACTGGCAGATTTACCTTCACATTAGCCTACTAAACTCTTACATACTTATCAGGTACGTTCCCAGTTACAAAACTGATATGGAACCCTAGGTTACCAAAGAAGATCTCTATCTTTACCTAGAAATTGCTGAACTCCTTTCTACCATTTGATGATATCCTCATAAAATGTGGTTTTAGTTTGGCTTCAAAATGCCCTGTGTGTAACCAATCTGACTCTCTGGAACATTTCTTTATCGATTGCCATCTTGCTAAACCTATCTGGACTCAGAGTGCTGCTTTAGTTAATTTTAATCTGCAGAATGTGCATAATGTTGTGGATACTTTCTTTATTTTTTGGAACTGTAATGACCTCTCAGGTCTACAGAGAATGGTATGTCGTTTGTTACCTCCACTGATCTGTTGGGCATTATGGAAGGCTAGGAATGCCTACTATTTTGATGACAAACCTTTTTCCTCTATCCATATAAGTAAAGAAGTTAGAGACACACTTTACTTATCCATTACAGCTTCTCCCTGCTCCCCAAGTATACATCCTAGTTTACACCTTCAATTTCCCTCACTGATACCCCTTTCCAGACCACCTCCAAAACCATCCATATCCACTGAATACTAGGAATTTCCAGGTCCTAGTGTCATCAAAATTAATGTGGATGTCTCATGTTCTACTAACTCTGTTTCTATTGGCTTGATTGCTAGAGATAATCATGGTTTTCCAATCCTTATCAGGTCAGAATTCATAACAGCCAAATCAGCTCTAGAAGCTGAAATAAAGGCAGTCCTATTGGATTGTCAGATTTGTATCCCTAGATATCATAACCTCATATTCGAATCTGACTCGTTACAGGTAGTTAATATGATTAATGATCCAACCTGTTCCAAATGGTCTCTATACCCTCTAATTTTCCAAGTTCACACCCTCCTATCTGATGCTACTCTTAAGCACACCTACAGAGAATGTAACTCAGTAGCCGATGCTATTACTAAATACCACTCATCCTACCCGATGGAAGTTTCTCTAGATTTGTCTAACATTCCTGCACACATTAAAGGCCTTATCTATATGGATAGTATACATGCTCCCAATATTAGGATCCATGGGCATGCTTCCAAAGAAGATTGATACTGCTAATCTTTTGTTTTATTTGTCTCAGGACACAGATGATACTCTACCACGGCTCTGGAATTGTTCTACTTCTCCCTGCTTGTGTTTTTGGTCTTCATTTGCTGCCCTCATGCCAGTTTCTTCAGATATCCCTCAGGATGATCCACCATGGCTTGCAACTTTCCATTGGAAATCAGCTCAGAATAGCACCAAAGACAGACTCACTAGCTCAATCCCTCCATCATGTTAACTTACTGACAGGATTTGACTGGTAGTTGCTTGGCCAAAGTTATGAATTAACACTGGGAGTGGAGATTCGTTACTTTGGAATCGCAACTACCTTCCTTGGTCTTTTTTTTCTTTTTTCTTCTTCTTCCTCCTTAACCGTCGATCTTGCATATATTTCGACCCATAGTAAATAGTAGCTAACCATTCTTTTGTAGGCAATGATGTTGCCTTTTGTAAAAACTACTATGACCTTTCTCTGGCTCGCTTCATATTGGCTTGGGGTACCAATATACCAACCCCCACCCTCGGTTGTTTTCATCAAAAAAATGTAATAATTAATTTAACATCTAAGCACTTTAATACTAATTTTCCATTTATACCAAAATTATCAATAAATGAAACATTCATTCTTATTGAAATAGCACATAAAATTGAACAATGGAAACATCCTTTTTTTCTCTTTATTTCTTCATTTGAATGATTGATTTTTAACTTTGCATGGTATTTTAAACTTATTAATCTCAAATAATAATTAACATGAATCACGACATGAATATGACATTAAGAAAATAGTTATTGCTTTCGTTATTCACTCTAGAAAGTGAAATATAAAAGGGGATGTGTTTTGAAATTTGATTTCTTTGATTTTTTGTTCAAGAGATTGCCATATTTTTCTAAATCGTAGAAAAAACTTTATCTGATAACACAATTAATTCCATTGTCGATATTGATCACCCGCAATGTTCAGCAAACTCAAACTAATGGTAGGAATTGTCGCAAGCTAATTCGGAAATGAAAGAAGTTTACCAAAAGCCTTTGACATTGCCTGATCAATCACACTAATTTCTTTAATGAAATTTATTAGATCAACCACTTACTAATCCATTATATGTATAGTAGGCCTCCTTCACCATGACATTAGTGACTTAGCCCTTCGCCCGCCTATTTTAATTTATTAAAATAAATAAATATTTATAAGATATTTGATTATTCTTTACAAATAAACAACTAAAATTAACCATTTTCCTAATTTTTATGCAAGTAATAATTTTTGAAAAGAAATTGAAACTAATTATCTATTTAAATTACAAAGTAATTATTATTATTAAATAAATGTCAAAGTCTGCAAAATGAAGAGTCTATTTGAGTTGGTGCGAAAAATATAGAGAATATGAGTTTTGAATCTCAATTTTAAAGAAACGTTTGGAGAACCCGTTGGACTTGCTCTTGCCATTAATATAATCACAAGCACAATATAGTATGAATTCTTTGCTTTTTGGATTGGTGTTTTGGTGGTGTCAACCGAGAGTATTTAAGTAGCTTGGAATCCCCAAACAAACTTAAACCAAACCATTCCTTTCTTCTTCCCAAGCACGATTTCAACTTGTTGCTTCTTCTTTCTTCATCCTTTGCAAAGCCACCGCCACGGCCTCCGTCCACAACCGCTTCTGCCACCTCTTCTTCAAAATTGCGCGCCTCATCGCATTCTCCATGGATTCTTACAATTATATGTCATCGCCCAACTTCGACGAGTACTACAGCTCTTTAGACAGTTGCTGTATTGTTGAAGGCTACTGAAAAATCTTTGGCTTTGTTTGAAGGGAGATGTATCCACGGCCTGACATGACGTCATGGCGGCTACTATAATCGGCCATCATCCACCGCTGAAAATTCTGGAAAATTGAGGCGCTACCACCGAGCGGTAATTAATTTTGTAAAACTTGCTTCAACAAACTCAATGGCCTATCATGGTTCTACCTGAACTCGATTGCAAGCATATCACACACATTTTGGCTAAATCGATGAGCCATTTGCAATGTCGCACAACCAAGTCAGTATGAATGTGCAACATCGCATGGCATATCGAGAAGGCCAAAATGTGTACGAAGCTCAGTCGAAAGGTAAAAAAATGCCTTCAATCTATCAAATATTCACAACCCCCATACAACACTTAGCACACAAATATACTATAAATAAGATGTCGCCCAACACACCCTCCCCATTTACATCATATCCCTAATAAACAATGTGAAACCTGATAGAAATTAAAGAGACCTAAAACCTAATCAAGTAAATGTTGTTGTCAATTAATGATTCAGTTGAGTGTATCTCCAGTTTTACATTTCGATCTCTTTTGGGTGAAAGGACCTATATACAAAATTTAAAAATAAATACACTTTTAGTCCAAAACTATAATTATTTTTAGCCCGAAAAGAAAGTTTCATATCCGTAGCTGAAATTATACTATCCGAGTGTAACAAAGAAATTGAGAATGATCAACATATACTTCAACAACTTCATCTGAATGACACCTCTTGTACTTGTAACTAGTGTGCTACAATTTACTCTATGTCATGTGCTATCGCTTTAAAATTCTTCATGGACAGAACCCTATTATATTTTTATTTCCGTATAAAACACGAATATAAAATTTTATGCGATTCTTTAGTGTATCCGTTCACGACCATAACGGAACACTGTTGTTGTCAATTGATTATTCAGTTGAGTGTATCTTCAATTTTACATTTCAATTTCTCCTTTCAGGTGAAAGGACCTATATGCAAAATTAAAAAATAAATACACTTTCAGTCCAGAACCTCGATTATTTTCAGCCCAAAAAAAAGTTTCAGATCCGTAGCTGAAATTATACTATTCGAGTGTAATAAAGAAACTGAGATTGATCAACATATACATCAACAACTTCTTCTGAATTATGTACTTGTAACTAGTGTGCTACAAATTACTCCAGGTCATGTGCTATCACTTTAAAAATCTTCAAGGACAGAACCCTATTACATTTTATTTCCATAAAAAATAATAAAATAAAATTTCGTGCGATTCTTTGTGTTGGAAAATATTGTTCTCATAACTCTTATAGTAGGGGTATAAGTAGAATACTAAGAAATATGATGGACGATTACACTGGTGAATCCGTCCATGACCATAACGGAACATTGTTGTTGTCAATTGAAGAATCGGGTGAGTGTATCTCAAGTTTTATATTTCAATTTCTATTTTCCAGTGAAAGGACCTATGTGCAAAATTTAAAAATAAATACATTGTCAGTCATAAACTCTGATTATGTTCAGCCCAAAAATAAAGTTTTAGGTCCATAGTTGAAATTATACCATCCGAGTGTAATAAAAAAAACTGAAACTGATCAACATATACTTCAACAACTTCATCTGAAAGACACATTGTTTACTTGTAACTAGTGTGCTAAAATATACTCTAGGTCATGTGCTATCGCTTTGAATATCTTCATGGATAGAACCTATTACATTTTTATTTCTGTAAAAAACACGAATATAAAATTTAATGCGATTATTTGTAGTGGGAAATATTGTTCTCCTAATTCTTATCATAAGGGTATAAGTTGAATACTAATAAAAAAATGATGGACGATTACACTAGTGTATCCGTCCATGACCATAACGGAACACTGTTGTTGTCATTGATGATTCGGTCGAGTGTATCTCCAGTTTTGCATTTCGATTTCTCCTTTCTGGTGAAAGTACCTACATGCAAAATTTTAAAATAAATACGCTTTCAGTCCAAAACTCCAATTATTTTTTGTCCAAAAATGAAATTATACTATCCGAGTGTAATTAACAAACTGAGACCGATTAACATATACTTCAACAACTTGTTTTGAATAACACATTGTGTACTTGTAACTAGTGTGCTAAAATTTACTCTAGGTCAGGTGTTATCGCTTTTAAAATCTTAATGGATAGAACCCTATTACATTTTATATCCGTAAAAAAAATGAATATAAAATTTCATGCAATTCTTTGGGGTGGAAAATATTATTCTCATAACTCTTTTCGTAGGGGTATAAGTAGAATACTAAGAAAAATGACGGACGATTACACTAGTGTATCCGTCCATGAACATAACATAACATTGTTATTGTCAATTGATTATTTAGTTGAGAGTATCTACAGTTTTACATTTGGATTTCTCCTTTCTAGTGAAAGGACCTATATGCAAAATTTAAAAAAATAAATACACTTTCAGTCCAAAACTCCAATTATTTTCAACCCAAAAAAAGTTTTAGATCCGTAGCTGAAATTATACTATCTGAGTGTAATAAAGAAACTGAGACTGATCGACATATACTTCAACAACTTCATCTGAATGACACCTCTTGTACTTGTAACTAGTGTGCTATAATTTACTCTAGGTCATGTGTTATTGCATTAATAATCTTCATGGATAGAACCCTATTACATTTTATTTCCGTTAAAAACACGAATATAAAATTTCATGCGATTCTTTGTGGTGGAAAATATTGTTCTTATAACTCTTATCGTAGGGGTATAAGTTCAATACTAAGAAACATGACGGACGATTACACTAGTGTATCCATCCATCACCATAACGGAACACCGTTGTTGTCAATTGATGATTCAGTTTAGTGTATCTCCAGTTTTACTTTTCGATTTCTCCTTTCTGGTGAAAGGACCTATATGCAAAATTTAAAAATAAATACACTTTTGGTCCAAAACTCCCATTATTTTCAGCCCAAAAAGAAAGTTTCAGATCCGTAGCTGAATTTATACTATCAGAGTGTAATAAAGAAACTGAGACTGCTCAACATATACTTCAACAACTTCATCTGAATGACACCTCTTGTACTTGTAAGTAGTGTGCTACAATTTACTCTAGGTTATGTGCTATCGCTTTAAAAATCTTCATGAACGAAACCCTATTACATTTTATTTCCATAAAAAATAAGAATATAAAATTTCATACGATTCTTTGTGGTTGAAAATATTGTTCTAATAACTCTTATCGTAGGGGTATAAGTTGAATACTATGAAAAATGACAGACGGTTACACTAGTTTATCCATCCATGACCATAACGGAACACTATTGTTGTCAATTGATGGTTCGGTTTAGTGTATCTCTAGTTTTACTTTTCGATTTCTCCTTTCTGGTGAAAGGACCTATATGCAAAATTTAAAAATAAATACACTTTTGGTCCAAAACTCCAATTATTTTCAGCCCAAAAAGAAAGTTTCAGATCCGTAGCTGAATTTATACTATCAGAGTGTAATAAAGAAACTGAGACTGCTCAACATATACTTCAACAACTTCATCTGAATGACACCTCTTGTACTTGTAAATAGTGTGCTACAATTTACTCTAGGTTATGTACTATCGCTTTAAAAATCTTCATGAATGAAACCCTATTACATTTTATTTCCATAAAAAATAAGAATATAAAATTTCATGCGATTCTTTGTGGTTGAAAATATTGTTCTAATAACTCTTATCGTAGGGGTATAAGTTGAATACTAAGAAAAATGACAGACGGTTACACTAGTGTATCCATCCATGACCATAACGGAACACTATTGTTGTCAATTGATGGTTCGGTTTAGTGTATCTCTAGTTTTACTTTTCGATTTATCCTTTCTGGTGAAAGGACCTATATGAAAAATAAAAAATGAATACACTTTTGGTCCAAAACTCCAATTATTTTCAGCCCGAAAAAAAAGTTTCAGATCCGTAGCTGAATTTATACTATCCGAGTGTAATAAAGAAACTCAGACTGCTTAACATATACTTCAACAACTTCATCTACATGACACCTCTTGTACTTGTAAATAGTGTGCTACAATTTACTCAAGGTTATGTGCTATCGCTTTAAAAATCTTCATGGACAGAACCCTATTACATATTTCCGTAAAAAACACGAATATAAAATTTCATGCAATTCTTTGTGGTGGAAAATATTGTTCTCATAACTCTTATCGTAGGGGTATAAGTAGAATACTAAGAAAAATGACGAACGATTACACTGATGTATCCGCCCATGACCATAACGAAACACTGTGTTGTCAATTGAAGATTCAGGAGAGTGTATCTTCAGTTTTATATTTCAATTTCTATTTTCGGGTGAAAGGACCTATGTGCAAAATTTAAAAATAAATACACTGTTAGTCCAAAATTCTTATTATGATCAGCCCGAAAAGAAAGTTTTAGATCCATAGTTGAAATTATACTATCCGAGTGTAATAAAAAAACTAAGACTGATCAACATATACTATAACTACTTCTTCTGAATGACACCTTGTGTACTTGTAACTAGTGTGCTACAATTTACTCTAGGTTATGTGCTATCTCTTTAAAAATCTTCACGGACAGAACCCTGTTACATTTTATTTCCGTAAAAAACACGAATATAAAATTTCATGCGATTCTTTGTGGTTGAAAATATTGTTCTCCTAACTCTTATAGTAGGGGTATAAGTTGAATACAAAGAAAAATGACGGATGATTACACTAGTTTATCCGTCCATAACCATAACTGAACACTGTTGTTGTCAATCAATGATTCAGTTGAGTGTATCTCTAGTTTTACATTTTGATTTCTTCTTTCTATTGAAAGGACCTATATGCAAAATTTAAAAATAAATACACTGTCAGTCCAAAACTCTTATTATGTTCAGGCCAAAAAGAAAGTTTTAGATCCATAGTTGAAATTATACTATCAAAGTGTAATAAAGAAACTAAGACTGATCAACATATACTTCAACAACTTCATCTGAATGATATCTTGTGTACTTGTAACTAGTGTGCTACAATTTACTCTAGCTCATGTGCTGTCACTTTAAAATTCTTCAAGGACATAACCCTGTTACATTTTAATTTCCGTAAAAAACACGAGTATAAATTTTCATGCGATTCTTTGTGGTTGAAAATATTGTTCTCATAACTCTTATCGTAGGGGTATAAGTAGAATACTAAGAAAAATGACGGACGATTACACTAGTGTATCCAACCATGACCATAACGGATCACTGTTATTATCAATTGATGATTCAGTTTAGTGTATCTCCAGTTGTACATTTCGATTTCTCCTTTCTGGTGAAAGGACCTATATGCAAAATTTTAAAATAAATACACTTTCAGTTCAAAACTCCAATTATTTTCAGCCCGAAAAGAAAGATTCAGACCCGTAGCTGAATTTATACTATCCGAGTGTAATAAAGAAACTAAGAATGATCAACATATACTTCAACAACTTCATCTGAATGACACCTCTTGTACTTGTAACTAGTGTGCTACAATTTACTCTAGGTTATGTGCTATCTCTTTAAAAATCTTCACGGACAGAACCCTGTTACATTTTATTTTCGTAAAAAACACGAATATAAAATTTCATGCGATTCTTTGTGGTTGAAAATATTGTTCTCCTAACTCTTATAGTAGGGGTATAAGTTGAATACAAAGAAAAATGACGGACGATTACATTAGTTTATCCGTCCATAACTATAACAGAACACTGTTGTTGTCAATCGATGATTCGGTTAAGTGTATCTCCAGTTTTATATTTCGATTTCCCCTTTTTAGTTAAAGGGCCTATGTACAAATTTAAAAAACAAATACACTTTTGGTCCAAAACTCTAATTATTTTCAGCCTGAATAAAAATTTTTAGGTCCGTAGTTGAAATTGTACTATCCTAGTGTAATAAAGAAACTAAGACGATCAACATATACTTCAACAACATCTTTTGAATGAAACCTTGTGTACTTGTAACTAGTGTGCTACAATTTACTCTAGGTCACGTGCTATCGCTTTAATAATCTTCATCAACAGAACCCTATTAGAGATTATATCCGTAAAAAACAAAAAAATGAAATTTCATTCGATTCTTTGTGTTGGAAAATATTGTTCTCATAACTCTTATCATAGGGGTATAAGTAGAATACTAAGAAAAATGATGGACGATTACACTGATGTATCCGTCCATTACCATAATGGAACACTGTTGTTGTCAATTGAAGATTCGGGTGAGTGTATCACCAGTTTTATATTTTGATTTTTATTTTCTTGTGAAAAGACCTATGTGTAAAATTAAAAAAATACATACACTGTCAGTTCAAAATTCCAATTATTTTTAGCCCGAAAAGAAAGTTTCAGATCCATAGGCTAAATTATACTATCCGAGTGTAATAATGAAACTGAGACTGATCATCATATACTTCAAGAACTTCTTCTGAATGATACCTTGTGTACTTGTAACTAGTGTGCTACAATTTACCCTAGGTCATGTGCTTTCGCTTTAAAAATCTTCATGGACATAACCCAATTACATTTTTATTTCTGTAAAAAACACGAATATAAAATTCATGCGATTCTTTGTGGTGGAAAATATTTTTCTCATAACTGTTATCGTAGGGATATAAGTTGAATACAAAGAAAAATGACGGACTATTACACTAGTGTATCCGCCCATTACCATAACGGAACATTGTTGTTGTCAATTGATGATTCAGATGAGTGTATCTCCAGTTTTACATTTCGTTTTCCCTTTTTTGGTGAAAGAATCTATGTGAAAAATTTTAAAATAAATACACTTTTTGTACAAAACTCCAATTATTTCCAGCCTGAAAAGAAAGTTTCAGATCCGTAGCTGAAATTATACTATTCCAATGTAATAAAGAAACTGAGACTGATCAACATATACTTCAACAACTTCATCTGAATGACACCTCTTGTACTTGTAACTAGTGTGCTACAATTTACTCTAGGTCATGTGCTATCGTTTTAAAAATCTTCTTGGACAGAACCTTATTACATTTTATTTCTTTAAAAAACAAAACACTATAAAATTTCATGCGATTCTTTGTGGTTGAAAAATTTTGTTCTCATAACTCTTATCGTAGGGGTATAAGTAGAACACTAAGAAAAATGACGAACAATTACATTGGTGTTTATTTCCTTGACCATAATGGAACACTGTTGTTCCCAATTGAAGATTCGGGTGAGTGTATCTTCAGTTTCATATTTTGATTTCTCCTTTCTCCTGCAGGACTTATGTGGAAAATTTAAAAATAAATACACATTCTGTCCAAAACTACGATTATTTTCAGCCCGAAAAGAAAGTTTCAGATCCGTAGCTAAAATTATACTATCCAAGTGTAATAAATAAAATGAGACTGATCAACAAATACTCCAACAACTTCGTCTGAAGGACACATCTTGTACTTGTAACTAGTGTGCTACAATTTACTCTAGGTCAGGTGCTATCACTTTAAAAATCTTAATAGACATAACCCTATTACATTTTATTTCTGTAAAAACATGAATATAAAATTTCATGTGATTCTTTGTGGTGGAAAATATTGTTCACATAACTCTTATCGTAGGGGTATAAGTAGAATACTAAGAAAAATGACGGACGATTTCACTGGTGTATCCATCCATGACCATAATGGAACACTGTTGTTGTCAATTGAAGACTTGGGTGAGTGTATCTCCAGTTTTGTATTTCGATTTCTATTTTCTGGTGAAAGTTCCTATGTGTAGAATTTTAAAATAGATACATTGTAAGTCCAAAACTCTGATTATGTTCAGCCTGAAAAGAAATTTTTAGATCCGTAGTTTAAATTACACTATCCGAGTGTAATAAAGAAACTAAGACTGATCAACATATACTTCAAAAACTTCTTCTGAATGACACCCATTGTACTTGTAACTAGTGTGCTACAATTTACTCTAGGTCATGTGCTATCGCTTTAAAAATCTTCATGGACAAAACCCTATTACATTTTTATTTCTGTGAAAAAAATGAATATAAAATTTCATGCAATTTTTCGTGGTTGAAAATATTGTTCTCATAACTCTATCGTAGAGGTATAAGTAGAATACTAAGAACAATGACGGATGATTACACTAGTGTATCCATCCATGACCATACCGGAACACTGTTGTTGTCAATTGATGATTCGGTTTAGTGTATCTCCAATTTCAATTTTTCGATTTCTCCTTTCTGGTGAAAGGACCTATATGCAAAATTTAAAAATAAATACACTTTCTGTCCGGAACTCCAATTATTTTCAGCGCGAAATGAAAGTTGCAGATCTGTAGCTGAATTTATACTATCCGAGTGTAATAAAGAAACTAAGACTGCTCATTATATACTTCAACAACTTCATCTGAATGACACCTCTTGTACTTGTAACTAGTGTGCTAAAATTACTCTAGGTCATGTGCTATCGCTTTAAAAATCTTAATGGACAAAACCCTATTACATTTTTTATTTCCGTAAAAAACATGAATATAAAATTTCATGCGATTCTTTGTGGTGGAAAATATTGTTCTCATAACTCTTATCGTAGGGGTATAAGTAGAATACTAAGAAAATTACGGACGATTACACTAGTGTATCCGTCCATGACCATAACGGAACACTGTTGTTATCAATTGAAGATTTGGTTTAGTATATCTCCTGTTTTATATTTCGATTTCTATTTTCTTGTGAAAGTACCTAGGTGTAAAATTTTAAAATAAATACACTGTCAGTCCAAAACTCTAATTATGTTCAGCCCAAAAAGAATGTTTTAGATCCGTAGTTGAAATTATCATATTCGAGTGTAATAAAGAAACTAAGACTTATCAACATATACTTCAACAATTTCTTCTGAACGACCCCTATTGTACTTGTAACCAGTGTGCTACAATTTACTCTAGGTCATGTACTCTCACTTTAAAAATCTTCATGAATGATACCCTATTACATTTTTATTTCCGTAAAAAACTAGAATATAAAATTTCATGCGATTCTTTGTGGTGGAAATATTGTTCTCATAACTCTTATCGTAGGTGTATAAGTAGAATGCTAAGAAAAATGACGGACGATTACACTGGTGTATCCGTCCATGACCATAACGGAACACTGTTGTTGTCAATTGAAGATTCGGTTGAGTGTATATCCCGTTTTACATTTTGATTTCTCCCGTTTAAAAAAATGATGGATGATTGCAATCTTCGGTAATCGTATGAGATTTGTAGTTCGCAAGTGTATGGTTTGTTTAGCTGCAAGGTTTATAGCTTGTTGTTCGCTAAATTATATGTTTGACTCGTAAGGTCTTAATGTTTTTATAGAAATATATTACAAATAAACATATCTTCTAACATTTGCAAGTAAAGAGTTAAAATGTAAGCATGGTCCAACAAGGTTAGTTTTTACATTAATAATATACCGACGCAATGATGTTACGTTTGGAACAATGAAACCAAAATGGCACCAAGGATGATCTCCTTGTTTATGTGCAAGTAGATAATCATTATTCCTCACACGTTAGCCACATGCCAAGTATTGGAAATGCTAGTGGTATCCAACCTCTCACGTTCATAGCTGTTGGATTTGTGGGCTTTTGTCACCTTGTAAGGCCTTTCCCACTGAAGGCATAACTTTCCTCGTTTTTCCGCCTAGCTATAGCCTCGTTCTTCCTCAGCACCAAATCGCCAGGCTGGAACCGTATCTCTTTCACCTTCTGATTGTAAACTCTACCCATTCTTTCCTTATACTTAGCTTCTGTGATTGTTGCCAAATCTCTATTTTCTTCCAGTTTATCCTGATCCAATTTTATCATATTCGGATTGTCCTTCTCCCTGTAATTGCATACTCGAAGGTTTGAATTACCAATTTCCACTAGTATAACTGCTCCATGACCGTAAACCAGACTATGTAGTTTCTTCCCTGTTGGTTCTCAAACAGTTGTTCTGTATGACCATATTGTGTTTAGCAATTCATCTACCCATCTAGTTCGCTTTCCTTCCAATCGCTTATGGATTCCTTGGATGATAGTCCTATTTGTTACTTCCGCTTACCCATTGGCTTTAGGGTGCACTATAGATGCAAAATTCTGGAGGATCACAAGCTTCAAACACTAATCAGTGAATGCACAATTTGTTAACTGCGTACCATTATCCGTGACAATGGTATGTGGCACCCCGAAGCGACAAACTGTGTTCTGCCACACAAATTTCCTAGTGACCTCAGTTGTGACTCATCCTAATGGTTTCGCCTCCACCCACTTTGTAAAGTTGTCGATTGCTACGACTACAAATTTTGCATTGCTCTCGCCCTTTGGGAATGGTCTAACCAAGTCAATCCCCCATTTATAAAATGGACAGGTTCCATATACTTCTCTAAAAGCTACTTGTGGTTTATGCAACATCGAAGCATTGATTTTTCAACTCCTATATTTGAGCACAAAGTTTGAGTGCATCGTTGAACATGGTTGGCCAGTAGCATCCAGCTTGGATGATCTTTTTTGCTATTGTTCTAGCTCCCTGATGCATTTCACAGAGCCCTTTGTGAGCTTCTTTTAAAAATTTTCACATACGCTGACCCTCTGCATTTTATCCATAGAGATAGAAAACTCTTCTTGTACGAGGTACCATCTTCTAGTTGTTGTCTTTCGAAGCTGAAATCGTTAATTGCCTCGCTCACTCCCGCCCAAAAGATTAATGTGATAGATATAGGTTTTGGTAGACTTCTTGTGTTTGATATCTCATCCATTCCTTTTGAAATTGTGCCTTGGCTGGTTGACAGGTTTGATTATGTGGGCTGATTTCATATTATATTATGCTGACTACAAATTGTTCTAGGCTGACTTCTTTTTTTTTCTCTAGGTTTGATCTTGTTGGCTGTGTGCAAGAAATATCTGGCTCAAGGTACATCATTACACCTGATGATGTGTTTGATATATTCTATATTCCTAGTATTCTAGGCTGTGCCGTTGGTTTGGTTAGGAAAAATTGGGGTGGGGGTTGTCAAGAGATGTGGACATTAGGAATAAATGGAGATAAGAGTTAGGTGCTGATAAATACGGTAATACTTCTCATGTTAATCTTTTTGAGAAGCTGGGTAAACTAAGTGATGGTGGTGAGCGCTCTAAGAGATTTTTTGTTATGTATGTCATGTGTACTTTCTTGGCGCCAACTACCAGAAACTTGGTTAATTTTAAGCTGGTTAGTGCTTTAGAGAATGTTGGGACCATTAAGAGTCTTGATTGGTGTGGCTTAGTGCTTGATCGTCTCTGTGAGGGTGTTAGGAGCTTCAAATCTGATTCAGGTAAAAGAGACATGTCTTGTGTTGGCAGTTGTGTGTTTGTATTGCTTTTGGCTTATATTTATAGGTTTCCTTTTAGAGGTCAGCCTACCCTACTAGACTTCCCTTATGCATGCATTGGTCGAACAAATCTTTGCTCGACAGGGCTCATTATCTTGAAAAAATGGGTTATGATAAGGGGCTTATGGTAGAGGCTGGTTTTCCTTTTACAAAGGATGGGAGGGTTAAAGATAAAAAAGTAGCCAACAGCAATTAGATGGAACTCGTAATGAGAATATTGGTCACGAGGGGATTCATAAACCTACTACTGCATGTGATGGTATTGCTGAGGAGCCAGGATTTATTTCGTATTGAATACCTAATGGAGTGATGAGCAATGAAGACATTGACAAAGCTACCAGCAATGTAAGTATTTTTCGTCTTTTTTTTACATTTTTTAAAAACTAGTGCATGTTGATTTAAAACTAATGCATATGTTAGTTAATCTAATGCAGTTTGCAGTTCATATTTCCTTTTTAGACAGTTTCTAATTTTTTATTGGACTGATATTTATTCTTCTCTGTCAGTCTCTGAATAGGGCTTGTCTCATTTTCAAATGAGACATGGAGGTTATTACATGCGTGTTGATTCAAAACCTTGAGATGGAAAATGCCAGTCCGATTGTGCGACCACAACCTCAATGAGAACCACAGGTTGAAGGCACAACCACAGCAAATGAGGATCCTGTTCATGTCAAGACGACACAAGAAATTATGGAAGAACCAAGGACACATGAGTGGGTTGATAAGATAGTTGAAGAATGCATGAAGAAAACTCGTTCTATGATTCCTTCATTCTCCCTTGGAATTGAAGGACTTGAAGATTTGTAGCTTTAGCGTCTTTGAATTATCTTTGGATGATTTGTAATCAACTTGTTTTGTGACTGATTGGTTTGTTGGTGATATGTTAAGCGCAATTGAGACGCTGTTTTAGGAGTTATTTTTAAGGTTGAAGGTGTATTTGAATTATTTGTGACTGATTGTTTTGTGGGTGATATGTTGAGTGCATTTGAGACACTATTTTAGGATTTGTTCGTAAGGTTGCAGGTTTTATGAAATAAATGCATGTTTAGTTTGAAGAAGTACTATTTGTATACTTTTAATTCCAAGTTGATTTTTGAATTATTTGATGTGGTTGATTGTGTTGATTTTCTGAGCTTATAGGAAAACAAATGCATTTGATAGGTTAATAAACTACATGTGTAAGCTAAGTAGTTATACATGTATTCGGTGGTTTTTGTATCACTAAAATTATGTGAAATATAATACAAGTCCCTTTTAGGGAAACAAGTGCATGTTTAATGTTAAGAAGTAATATTTGTATGCTTATTAATACCAAGTCACATTTTAGTAATGTTATGGGTTTTATTGTGTTGGGTTTTTGAGCTTATAGGAAAACAAATTCAATTCATAGGTTAATAAATTACAGTTGTAAGCTAAGTAATCACATATCACCTGGTTTGTAGTCAGTGTTTCCATATCAATAACATTTTATGAAACAAAGGTTGGTACTTAGGCAAGCAAAACAAATGCAACTTATAATTCGATAACTTATAGTTGTAGGCTAAAAAATACAGTATGTTGTTGAATGTATAAAAATCTTAGGTAAACAAATATCTTAGGCATATGGTATGATCCTGAAAAACAAATACAATATATAGCTAAATAAATGCAACTTGTATCCCAAACAATGCTACTCTTTACAGTGTCTTCACATCTGGTGTTTTTGTGCCGAATTCAGTAGTTTTCTTCCTTGGTTTTTCTTTTCCATGCCTTATTTTAGCCTTTTCCTCTTCCTTTTGTCTTCACTTGGGTTGGATCCAGTATCTTAGGTGCACTTTTTTTTTAAGTTTAAACCATCCGGAGATGGGGGGGAAATTTATAGGCTCCCCTAACCATAGAAATGGCTAAATCGCCTAAAAGTTCATACATGAGTACAGAGGAATCATCCGTATGTTGATCCGAGAGCAATCAGAAGCTCCTGAATCAAGAGAATTGCTATCATAAGAAAAGTAACTATCTACAATAGCCTAAAATGAGAATAGTTGTCTATATATATCATTCCGATGTTTTCCATAAACCGGTCGGCGAATCGAGAAATCGAAACCCCAGTATGTCTGTGGAAAACAAGCAAAAGAAATATAGAAAGAAGATTAGGCTCGGCCTAAAGATTCTTTGTGGAGGGAAGTAGCTCGCGCACATGTCCTTAGCACAATTCCTTGTTAGTCCAAGACTTCAACAGAAACTCCGGTGATCGTCCCAGGCACCAGCCAACCTGAAACAAAAGAGAAGGCAGAGTAGATTCCATTCCAAAGAAATGTCAAGTACCTACTCGTATACAAGGCAAACCCATTTTGTCTAAAGATATGAGTCCTCTAAGCACAGGAGGAGCTAATTGAATGTCTAAGATACCATGTAAACCATTCTCTAGTGAATATTTGGCCAAGAAATCTGCAGCATTATTAGCCTCTCTATGAATGTGTGTAATTGGGAATTTGTTGTGCAAAAGATTAAGTGCACTACAAACTGAAAAGTTCATCCAAGGTGCAGTCATGGGATTATGAATTCCTTTGATAGCAGTTAAGCAATCTGATTCCAGAGAACAATTTGCTATTTCCAGTTCTGCACATAATTCATATCCTAACTGAATAGCTATTAATTCAGCATGTAGTGGTGAGGGGGATTGGAAAATTTTTGTTCTTATTGTAATCACATTCCCTAAAGAATTCCTTACTACAACAGCTGCAGAGGAGTAACCACTTTTCCATGAGGCATCTGTATTGATCTTATATCCCAAGAGAGGTCTCTTCCATGTTACAGCCATTAAATGTTTCCTTTTCTTGGGATAAATGTGTGGGATAATGTTAGAATCGATCCAATACTTATGCTTTTCCAGCTTACCAAAAAGGTGATGAACAGTGAAGATGTCATGGATAATACATTTAAACTCATGTAAACAAGCTACAGTAGAGAAAGGTTCATCTTCATAAATGATCTTGTTCCTCTTTATCCATAGGATCCAGATTGTAATTAGTAGTGAAGCAGTGATAATACGAGAGTGGATCTTGTTTTCAGCATTAAAAGATAGGAAATATTCTACTCTGTGTTCCAACTTTTCAAAAGTAGGTTGCTGAAGATGGATCAAATCTCCAACTGCCTCCCAAACAGCAATAGAGGATGGACAAGAATTGAAAAAATGGTCTAGATTATCAGTATGGTTCATGCACATAGGACACCTCGATGCTAATCGAAAGCCTAACCTAGCTAGAATGTTATCAAAAGGTAGAATGCCATTCATTGCACGCCATAAAATGACAGACATTTTCTTAGGTATGAAACTGCTCCATACCTTGGCAAGGTGTCTGATTCTCACTTTTCTTCTCCTAAAAATGTGGTATGCAGACCTGATTGTGAACGTACCATTGGTGTTTGGTGTCCAGATCAGCCTATCCTCGTGTTGATGCTCCAGTTCTGCAACCTGCAAAATGGTAAGTATATTGGTAGCCAGGTATGGCTCCAGCTGTGGGAGGAGGTTTGCTTTATTTTGAATGAAATGCCTAAGGGAAATATCCTCAAATGGGATATTATACCCATCAGGCCATTCATAGAAAAGAGCCCCTTGTCCCGTCCAATTTGAGTTCCAGAAGGAGCAATCTCCCAGTCCATATATCACTTTAGTGTGTCTATTTGCCCTGGCAGTGATATGACAGATTCTTTTCCAAGTGTGAGATTTTTTATAAGACTGGGGGAGTGACCATAACAATGAAGTCCACTGATTTTTATTAGCCTGTAATTTCCACCACAGTTTGCATGAGAATGCATCAACTATTGCTCCTATATCTCTTAATCCTATGTCATTTTCATCTAGTGGTAGACTAAGGTTCTTCCAAGATTTCCATTTTTTCCTGTCAGCATTATCTACTTTCCCCCAGAAGAATGTGGAAGCAATTCTTTCAATTTTTCTTAAAACTATCATGGGGGGGGGGGGCTCAGTACAGAAAAGATATGAGTAGGAATAGAAACTAGGCAATGGTTGATAAGAACTATCTTACCAGCACTAGTTAGCCACTTATTCTTCCAGTTGTTAATTGTCTTCTCCAACCTTTCAAGCAAAGGCTTGTAATAAACCTGCAGGTTGCGACCATAGAATACAGGAACTCCCAAATACTTGAAGGGAAAGGAACCTTGTTCCATTCCCAGTAATCTCTTAATAGAGAGAATGGAATCAAGGGGGGTTCTGTGTGAAACATAGAATTCAGACTTCCCAAAATTGACCTTCTGTCCGGAAGTCAGTTCATAGGCAAGTAAAAAATGTTTAAATCTCTTCAAGGTTTGAGGCCTAGCATTGAGAAAGATAGCTGTGTCATCAGCATACATTAGGTGAGAGACAGTTGAACAGGACTGAGGTAAACTGAACTGCTTTAGATAACCAGAATTAATCAATTTTTTTAAACCTCTTGAGAAAGCCTCGGATATCAGATTATAAAGAAAAGGGGATAGGGGGTCTCCCTGTTTTAATCCTCTAGAAGATTTAAAGAAGCCAGTTGTGACTCCATTAATTAGGACAGAGAAATGAGCAGAGGCTATGTTACTCAGTATTAATTTAACAAGATTCCCATGGAAACCAAATTGGAGGAGTATAGAGTTAAGAAAATACCATGAAACTCTATCAAAAGCCTTCTGCATGTCTAGTTTCACGATAATATTATGAGACTTTGATTTTCTGTTTAAAAGTCTGGTCATTTCCTGCATTTGTATCACATTATCGGTAATATCTCTACCATTGATAAAAAGCACTTTGTTCAGGAGAGATTAATGAGTGCATTAAAGGTTTGATCCTTTCCATTATCATTTTGGAGAAAACTTTATTTATAAAGTTAGATAAACTAATTAGTCTAAAATCAGAGAAGGAGATTGGGATTGCTTTTTTGGGGATCAGGGCTAACCAGGTACTAGATATGGCTTTTGGGATATTTCCAGAAAGCAAGAAATCATTTGCAGCATCTAACAAATCAATTTTGATGGTTTCCCAGAATGTTGTAAAAAAACTACCTGAGAAGCCATCAGGACCAGGGGCTCCATTTTTGTTTAAATCAAAAACAGCATGTCTAAGTTCCAGAATAGTGAACTGTTGAAGGAGAAGTAAGTTTTGTTCTTCAGAAATTACCTTTGGTATTTCCTTTAGAAAGTAGTTAAAGTAAGATCCTAATTTTGGGGGTGATTCCTCATTGAGTAGGTCTTTATAAAAACGGATGCCTTCCTCTTTTATCAGAATAAGATCAGAGATCCAGATATCTGCACCATTTTTAATTTTGCTAATTCGAGACCTAACTCTGTTCTCCCTAATGGCATGATGAAAGTAACTAGTATTAGCATCTCCAAATTTAAGCCAATTTAATCTAGCCTTTTGTTTTAAGAAGATGATTTTCTCTTTTTGGGCTCTGAGCAAAAAGGCTTTAGATTTGTTCAATTCAACTAAGTCCTGTTCGTTTTGAGATAGTTGGAAAGTTATTTCCAAGTCACTAACTCTCTCCTCAGCTTGTATGAGGTTCAGGTTAACATTCCCAAAGCTGGTCCTGTTCCAATCTTTAATTTCAGTTTTGAGCCTTTTAAGTTTGTGAACAAAGCCAGGCATTCCTTTTAAATGGGAAATTAAGTTCCAATTCCTGATAACTAGTTCCTGGAATTCTTGTCGATTAGACCACATTTCCTGATATCTAAATGGCCTAGGAATCATTTCAGAGGCAGATTGTATAGATAAAAGTAAAGGAGCATGATCCGATGCACTTGTTATGGAGCAGTATCTTAGGTGCACTTGTTATGGTTGAGTAAAGGAGCAGTATCTTAGGTGCACTTGTTATGGTTGAGTTTCTTTGGCTACTTGTGGTTGACTGTTCAATGGCATTTTTTTATGCCAACAAGTCTTTTATTCTTACTGAGCAGGTGTCAAACATCTCTTGAAGAGCTTTTCTAGCTTCAGAGTTTCCTTTGCTCTTTAGAACCAGATTGTAGAATCTGCTGAACATATGGTTCCTCCATGAAACTTCGTTGTTGATGCTTTCCGATTGTTGTTTTCCTTGGCTAAGAATCCTGTCCCAAACTTCTGTTTTGGCTTTTTTTGTCCACCTTTTGAGGATGTACTTTGAAGGTATTTATGTGATGGAATGAAGGTGCAATATCCTAAGAGTGTGAAAGCACAGCATACCTGACAACTCGAAGGACTTGCATGTGCATTGTACTTCAACCAACAGATCTTCATTTTTGTACTCAACTGACTCGTATTTGGATTCATCATGTTCTAGGATGACCTCATTTTTTTGTCGGTGGTTCTGAGAAAAGTTCCTTGACCTTAGTTGCCATTGCTAGGGGAAATTCCTTTTTGAATCCTTTGTACAATGAAAGTGTGTAAACCTGAGCAGCATATTTAACCAAACATGTATAAGCCCAGTAGTGGGGAATAAATGCATACTGCAAGTTAACAAATTCATGTTCTAGACTAAGTAATACATATTTTTAAATGTGAACATACCTGCTTTGTTTTGATAATTTGGCTTTGTTTTTGTACATGCATTTTCCTTTTATGCTTCATCTCTCCTCCACTTTCTGATCGTTTGGTTCAAGAGCTCATAGAAGCGTGTCAGTGTTGTTGTTTTGTTTGCACTGAAACATAGTGTGTGATTGGTGTTTTCACTTCGCTGTGATGATAAGATGCATACTGAGAAAATATCCTTAATGAATTTCGTGCTCCATTTTTCACGGATAACGTACAAGCATTGAAACCATGTGCTAGTTTCCAGCTTGTATGTGGCGATCATGGAGGTTCATTTTTCTTCAAATTATATTGATTACGACATCTTTTCATACAGTAGTCTAGATCACTTTTGAAGGATTCATCTTTCTTTAATCTCCCATAATGTTTTATTGCATTTTGTTTTATGTGCCACAAGCACAACCTATGTTTTGTGTTTTGGAAGTCCTGGAAGTTGTAACTAGAAATGGAAGCTGATTAGTATACATATTGTAAGCTGACAGGTGCAGAAGCTAACATTTCCTAGTCAATTTTAGGTCTAAGAAAAGAAATTTATGTAGTTGCATCATTTTCAGGAAACATGATTTCCACAGTAACAAGTGCAGCTTATAAGATATGTAATGCATACTGTAAGGTAAGAGGTGCAATGTCTAACAGTGCATATTCAGTGCTCAGAATTGTAAGCTACAAATTTTCACAACATACCTCATTTATTGCTTTTCCCATTGCAGGATCTTGATCTGTGAATATTGTGACAGGTTCCCTTCCTTCCATTAATTTCTTGAAAGTGTTGAGGAGCCGTACAAAAGTATCAGCCAGCTCATTTTCTATAAAAGCACAAGAAAACATTGTTATGTTCTAGTGATTATTGATTCCAACTATTGGCGCACAAATCCAATTATACTTGTTTGTTCTGTATGTAGTGTCAAATATGGTGACATCTCCGTAAAACTTGTAGTCCTCCAGCATCATTGAATTCCTCCAAAACACTGTTGATAGTTTTGTTTCCTCGTTGAACGTAACTTTGAAGAAGAATTCTTTATCCTTGTCATTGATTTCCATGAGTGTGTCAACAAGTTTATGAGCATCTCCACTTTCTATTTCTTTCATCTGAAGTCAACACACAAAGTTGAGGTGGTCTGTCATCATATGCCCTATATTTTCTTCTCCACCAGCTTCAAAAGACATGTATTTATATCCTACAGTAGGTCTTAAACCTCCTTGTTCCATTGTTGTGATGGTATTTCCTTTGTCTTCTGTAATCCTCCGTTCACTCCTACTGAGACACTGTCAGGCTGGTCTTGTTAACTCATAATTGTGTACGGTATTTTGGTGTGCCACGATGTAATAATTTTGCTCTAACTTCACTCTAATTTCAACTAGGCATATTGTTTTTGTAATCAGGTCCTTTCTCTTCCTCTTCTTCTTCTTTTCAGAATGATTTTCATTATCCATGCAAGGAACAGAGCTGGTAGTGCTATTTTTTAATCTTTTCAATTGGCCTCCAGCAGAGCACTTGTAGTACTTTTCACGAATCTGGCTTTTGTTGTTTTGACATTGGCGGTCTTTTCTGTAGCTGAAACCAATAACATTTGCATGCTTCTTGTATAGAGCATGAAGTGCTTCCGATGCTTTTGCTTTTACGCCGGTAAGATTTTCAGTGGCAATAATTTCATTTAAATTTTGAAAATCTGTACCTGTAATAATAAAGAATACAATTTCTAATGTAAGCTCTGTTCTGATAAGCATAACAAATACTACTTGTAATGTAACATATGCAAAGTGTAGTGTATTTTGTTCATGATATAATCTGAACAACGCACAAGTTTGTCAAAATTTGGAATTGACAAATGCATTTTCTGTGTTTTATTCATTTTAATCTAATGCATGTTTATTTGTAACCTATACATGATTTAAGTTAATAAATGCATAAATTATACGAAATTTATGTGCATCATGTAATTTATATTGCTAATGTTTCCACATGTTCATACATGTTAATAGCAGTCGAATTTCAGTGTCCAGAAGTTTTAAAAATAACTATATTCATATCGAATGCATTTGAATAATAGAATTTCAGTCTGATGAGAGAAAATCACACCTTCATAGGAATTGAGTAGTTTTTCAGCTTCTTGCAACTGAATTTCATTTGCTTGAAGTTGAATCCTGGCATTTAGAATCGTATTTTCTCTTGCAGATTCCGATTCGATAGTAGTAGTTTTTACGATTAAAGCAGCTAAAATTTCATCTGCTTCAATAGGATCTAGCGACATATTTGGTCGAAATCACAGCAGTTGCTATTGTCGGAGGACACCGGAAAGGCACCGTAAATGGATTGGACGAGAGGAATTGGAAATATGCCGGCAGACTGGTGAGGAAAAATGATCGGCATTCAGGGGATTCTGGAGAACAAAAAGAGTCGGAATCGTGCTGGTTGTTTTCATCGGAGTACATCGGAAATGCATAGTTGATGAGAAGATCGAAAATGCGCCGGCAAGAAGATTGGAAAATACACCGACGGACTGTTGAGAGCTTTTCATAGAAGAAGAACATAGTACTATGTGTTTGTGTGTGAAATTGTGTTTGTGCTCTTTTTGTGATTTTTTTGTTCAAGTTTGCATTATTTGCAAAGAGGCCCCTCCTTGTCAGGACCTGAGCTACCTACATCCGGTTACCATTTTGTAATATACTGATTATGAGCGTTCGCTCCCCTATTGTTGGGCGTTATGTTGCAACGTTGGCTTGTGTGTGTGAAGCCATTCTCCTAATCTAAACTCGTGTGTGTATTTCCGTTGCATACTCGACCACGTCCCTCTAAAGGCTTGGTGTGCTGCGAGCAACCAAGCTGAGTGCGACACACGTGTGATCTAGGCGGTAGTCGTGACACGGTTGTACACGGCTAGGCCGCACAGTTAGCACCCTTAGTGGGTAACCCGTGACAGTTGGTCCACGAAAGCTCTCCTCTCTTTTTCTTGATTTGTGTTTGGAGATTCGGCTTCTTCTTCTTCATCCTTCGTATCTTTTTTACTGTGCTCCCGCTTTTTACTGGGAACGTGCCCATGATCTTGACTGGGATGAATTCTCTTATCTCACCCAGCTGTTCATTCTTGTCTATGGTGATTCTGGCTTCTTTCACTTATGTGAACATCATTATTTACTCTGAAGGGAATAAAGGACTCCTATAAGAAAAAAATTCACGTCCACACAGTCGGTACCAATGATGTGGTATTCCCGACAAGGTTAGATGGTTGATATTCAGCATGTATCACTATGAACCTGCAAAACAAATCCTGGAAGGGATTTCAGGGAAAGGGCTCTGACGATCAAGTCAGTACTCTCCTTCGGAGAATTGTTATTTCTCTATTTTGTCTTACTTACCTCAACTAGTGTTGTTGTTCTATTATTTATAGCGGACTATAGTCGTGACTCCACATTGGTAGGATTCCTGATTGTGGGCTGCATCACGGTCCCTATAAACTTGGTTCGTGGCTTGTTTCATGGCTGAGTCCTGATCATGGTTCTGCCTTTCTCATTCTTGACTTAATCCTTTTGGACATGATCCCGCTTTTCTTGGTTCGTGGCTAAGAGCTCTTGGGCGTGGTTTTGTGTTTAGTAGTTTGCAGATAAATCTTAGGATGGCCTCAAGGCCAACATTCTGTGGTCCATGAGTTAGGTATACACCAATAGAGGACTATATATGGTGAATAATCAGTCTTTTGAATCGAGTTTTATTCAGATATTTACTGCTTTGATGAATAATGGTAGTATAATGGAGAGCTATGTCTTTGTAAGCTGTGCTGGAAAACTTGATGTATCTGTTTGGCATAACAAACTTGGTCACCCATCTTTACATGTGATGAATCATTTGAAGTCAATTTGTAAAATTCCAGGATCTTTTCAGTGTAACATTTGTCCCTTGCCAAAGCAATCGAGATTGCCCTTTCATGATTCATTTATCAGTTATGCTGCTATTTTTTTTATATAGGTCACATGGATTTATGGGGTCTATGTAAGATACCAACTCTGAATGGAATGTCTTTTTTTTTACTGTTATTGATGATTTTAGCAGAACAACTTGGACCTATTTACTGAGTTATAAGGATGTAGTATGTTCTATAATCCAGGATTTCTTGAACATGGTTTATACTTAGTTTGATAGAAGAGTGAAGGTTATTTGTACAGATAATGGAAAAAAATTTAATATCCTCTTTGTATAGAAAATGTTTCAAGGTTGTGGGATCTTCCATTAGAAGATATGTCCTTACACTCCACAACATAATGAAGTGGTTGAAAGGAAACACATTCATTTACTTGAAATGTCTAGAGCTTTCATGTTCCAGCCCAACTTGCCTGCTTATTTCTGGGGGGATTTCATTCTAGATTCCACCTACACCATTAACATGTTACCTACACATACCCTTGATTATTACCTTATGAAACTCTTTTTCAGAATCAACCTGATCTTCATTTTCTTAAAGTTTATGGTTCTTTATGTTTTGCAACTAATATTGTCCCTCATAAAACAAAATTTCAGCCTAGATCATTTCCCTATATATTCTTAGAATATCCCATTGGTCAAAAAATATATAAACTATTATTTGCAAAACAAAAAGGTAATCATTTCCAGGGATGTTGTGTTTAGAGAGCACACTTTCCCTCTTCAGTCTAACACTAATAGTTATTCTACTTCACAATCTTTTCCATCTTCTATGTTTTCACCTCCTTCTCATTCTTATATAGACATCTATACACCCCATTTGTTTTCTTCTGATTCTGAAACACCTAAGCATTTAAATAATGATTTTACACAATCAAATTAGTTTTCTGGTCCTACATGTAGTAATCCCATAACCTCTACCTCGCCTTCACATTCTCTTATTTTGTCTTAGATTTCACCTAATCCTCCTTCTCTCCCACCTATAAGACACGGTCACAGAGTTAGAAATAAATCAGCTTGGCTTTCTGATTATGCACAAATGTTTCTGATTGTCCGCTTATTTCTTCAAGCTTTTCTCCTTCTCATTCATCCTTTTTAGCTAATATAGCTAATATTTTAAGCCTCAGTATTATTAACAAGTTTTAGTTCATCCTCAGTGTAATAAAGCCATGAAAACTGAATTAGATGGCTTAGATCAAAATCATGCTTGGTCTTTAGTTCCATTGCCCCCCCAGTAAGAAAGCAATTGGATGAAAGTGGGTTTACAAAGTTAAATGTCATGCTGATGAGACTGTTGAATGATTTAAAGCTCGAGTGGTTGCAAAGGGGTACAAACAAGTTGAGGGTGTTAACTATGATGAATGTTTTTCTCTGTGGCTAAGACTGATACACTGAGACTTTTGCTAGCTTTGGCTATTCCTAATTCTAGGTTACTGCACCAAGTTGATGTGAACAATGTGTTTCTTTACGGTTTCATTAATGAACTCTATATGAAACCACCTCATGGATACAACACAAAACCAGGTCAGGTCTGTAAGTTGCACATATCACTCTTTGGGCTGAAACAAGCTCAAGGTCGTGGAATGTTGAATTCACTGTACATCTTCTTACTTATGGATTTATTCAATATAAGCATGATCATTATTTATTTTGGAATACTTCTTCTGAGATTATGCTGCATTGGTGGTTTATGTAGATGACATACTCATTGCCAGTAACACTCTTGATGCTTTACAGGCTTTCAAGGCTTCTCCCATCATAAATTTACCATCAAAGACCTTGGTACTGCTAAGTTCTTTTTAGGACTTGAGATTGCAGAGTCTAAAGATGGCATGTTCATCACACAGTCCAAGCACATCACTGATCTACTCAGGGACCTTGGTATTGCTAAGTTCTTTTCAGGACATGAGATTGCACGGTCTAAAGATGCCATGTTCATCAAACAGTCCAAGCACATCACTAATTTACTCGGGGACCTTGGCTTGTTGCAAGCTAACTAGGTTGCCTCTCATTTTCTAGTTACTTGGACATATGATGATACCTCTCCTTTGCTCACTGTTCCTGGTCCATATAGGAGGCTCACTGGTTGATTATTGAACTTGAATTTCATACGATCGGATATTACTTATTCGGTTAACCAACAAAGTCAATAATGTTCCTAGTACTTGAAGCATTATTAGTCATATGGGCTTTATTATCCGGTTCAGTCTTCTCCATCCCCCACTGCTTATAGTAATGCAGACTGAGCTACTTGCAAAGATACTCGTCGGTCTATTACTATTTATTGTATCTTTCTCGGCTCTTCTTTAGTTTCCTTGAAATCAAAGAAACACTCAACAGTCACCCGCAGTTCAACTGAATCAGAATATCAGAGTTTGTCTCACACTCTATGTGAATTGTGTTGGCTGAGCTATTTTCTTTCTGATTTCAATATTTAGGTACCTCTTCCTATTCCTGTTTAGTGTGATTCTAAAACTGCTATACACCCGTATTTCACGAACGCACCAAACATATCGAAGTTGATTGCACATTGTAAGAAATGCCTATTAGGAAGGGTTTATTGCTCTTTCTCACGTGTTATCCAAGTCTCAGTTAATTAGTTGATCTCCTTACAAAGTTGTTATCTACCTCTCATATTCTCCCTATTCTTCTCGAGATGGGCTTATGTTTAATCACAACCACCTCATCTTGAAGAGGGGGGTATTGAGTATTGTTGTTAATTAGAAGCAATTAGTTGTACGTATTCAGTTTGTATAGAGGGTTAAATTAGATAATGTGGGAAACACTATGGATACAATAGATCATACTCATTGTATATATACTTTTTGAGATTAATTGTGGATTAGAATAATCTATTTTCTGTGAGAATACTAGCAGCCATATATATAGGTTGCGAATAAAAATAGTAGAGTACAAAACTAACTCAAACTCTACACTATACAAGGAAACATAATATTATCTTTAACACCTCCCTTGAAACTCAAAGTGGTTGTACAAAAACCAAATTGAGTTTGGATACAAGTAGATGAAACCGTCCAGCTGAATGAGCCTTTGTAAAGAGAGATGTAATCTGATCTTCCGAAGAAACAGATACAAGGGAGATTGTGTGATACAAGGGAGATTGTGTGTTCCAGCAAATGATGGCAGACAAAGTGACAATCGATTTCGATTTCAATGTGATTTCAATGTGTTTTGTGCGCTCATGGAACACATCATTATGAGCAATCTGGATAGCACTTTTGTTATCACAAAACATAGGAGTACATGTTGATTGAGGAACACCCATGTCACCTAAAAGCCAGTGCAACCAAAGGAGTTCAGCGGTTGTATCAGCTAAGCCCCAATATTTGGACTCTGAAATTGATAGAGAAATCACCGATTGTTTCTTACTTCGCCATGATATGAGAGAGTTCCCAAGAAAGAAACAATAACCAGTAACAGAGCGACGATCCGTGATATCACCAGCTCAATCTGCATCTGAAAAGGCTCGCAACTCTAAAGATGATGAGTTGGAAAACTGCAAACCTTGAGAGATAGTTCCCTTCACATAACACAAGATACGAAGGACGGCAGCATAATGAGTAGATCTTGGAGATGACATGAATTGACTAACCGGATGAACGACATGAGCAATGTCTTGTCTAGTAACAGTCAAATACACCAAACTTCCAACTAATTACCGATAACGAGGAGCGTCATGGAGAAGCTCTCCATCACTTGGAAGAAGTTTCAAATTTGCCTCCGTGGGAGTATTAGCCACCTTAGAATCGGAGATACCAGCACTCAAGAGAAGATCAGAGGTATACTTCATCTGTGTGAGTTAATATCCCTTAAATATCCTTGAAACCTCCTGTCCTAAGAAATAAGATAGAAAGCCCAAGTCTTTCATTTCAAACTCTGAATGCAAGAAATCTTTTAATTTCTGGATACCCACAACATCATCCTCTGTAATCACCATATCATCTACATAGAGTAAACGTAGAATGATCCCTGAAGAAGAATTCTTTACAAATAGGGCAGAATCATAGGCACTGGCCTGAAATCCAAGTTGGCACAAAGTAGTACTAAATTTGAAATACCAAATATAGCCTTGCAAAGTCGACACACCTTATTAGATGATAAACTTATGCCCAGTGGAGGATGCATATACACTTCTTCAGAAAGATCACTATTGAGGAATGCGTTCTTGACATCCATTTGAAATAGGTCCCATCACTTTACTGATGCAACAGCAAGGAGTGCTCGAACAGAGGTGATGCGAGCTACATGTGCTAAGGTTCCTCCATATTCAATACCATACTCTTGAGTAAAACCTTTGGCCACTAAACACGCCTTGTATCGTTCCACGGAACCATCAGAATGAGTTTTGATCTTGTATACCCATTTACAACCGACAACTGGCTTGTCGG
Organism: Rubia yunnanensis; assembly: GCA_037428765.1. NCBI lineage: Eukaryota > Viridiplantae > Streptophyta > Magnoliopsida > Gentianales > Rubiaceae > Rubia > Rubia yunnanensis. The sequence continues at coordinate 82,168,082 of CM075064.1, forward strand.
GAGAACGATCAACCAAGTCCCAAGTGTGATTTTTGCGTAGAGCTCCTAATTCATCATCCATTGCTTGCTGCCAAAAGGGGTTAGAACGATACTCGGAAAAGGACTAAGGCTCATAAAAAGTAGCAAGAGCAGGATAACAATGATAATCACGAAGATAAGCAGGAGATACTCTTACTCGGGGTGGGTGATCTTGTAGAGATGAAGGCTGTGGAGCAGAAGGCTCTGGAGGATCCATGGACTGAGCACTTTGGTTGGGATGGGCAATTGGAGGACTTGTAGATGAATCTGCATCAAGAGAATTTTGTTCTATAAAAGTACTAATGAAATGGTCAGTGGTGAAAAACTTTGCAGACATGGTTGGTGTGGCATGAAAAGAGGAAATACTAGTGAAAGATTTATGTTCCCACAAAGTGACATGTCGAGAGATTCTCAACCGTTTAGATATTGGATCATAGCACCTGTATCCCTTATGATTGATGCCATGACCAAGGAAACAACAAAGATGAGATCGAGGCTCTAATTTTGTTTGTTCGTGAGGTTTAACATAACAAAACATGCACACCCAAAGACATTAAGAAGGTGATAATCAGGACTGACACCATAAAGACGCTCATAGGGTGACTGATTATGAGTAGTAAAAGAAGGTATACGATTAATAGTGTATACAACTATTAGAGCAGCCTCACCCAAATTTTTTTTGGGAATAGTAGCTGATAGCAAAAGAGCCCTGACAGTATTTAAGATGTGTTGATGTTTATGTTCAGCACGCCCATTTTGTTGAGAGGTACCTGGGCAAGAATGCTGAGAAATAGTGCCATCTCCTTTAAGAATGGCAAGAAATGATGAATCAGTATATTCTGCAGCATTATCAGTTCAAAATACTTTGATAGTATTAGAAAACTGTGTCTAAATTATATTTTTAAATTCTCGATAAATTTGAAGAAAATCTGAACGCCGTTCAATTAATCAAGCCAGGTAAAACAAGAATAATCATCAACGAATATGATAAAGTATCGAGACCCGCCCATAATAGTGGTTGGGGCAGGTCCCCAGATATCAGAATGAATGAGATCAAAAGGACTAGAAGATATGGAATCATTTAATGAAAATGGCAAAGCCCGTTGTTTTCCAAGTTGACAAGATAAATAATCAAACGACTCATCTTTCACTGGACCTAAAGACCCACTAGACATTATTTGACAAACCTAGGATAAAGATGCATGCCCTAAATGAGAATGCCATAGTTTCAAAGAGGAAGAATGGCTCTTTTCAATGACAACATTGGCTAAAGTAGGAATAATTAGAGAGGTAAGCTCAAACAAGCGACCAAATTTACGACTGTCCCAACTTGCTGCCCAGTTTGACGATCCTGTATCACACAACCAGATTTAGAGAAGCATAAATCCAAGCTAAGATCACAGAGCTGTCCAACTGATAACAAGTCGAAAGATAATTTTGGCACAAAATACGTATCGACAATAAGAATATCAGAAGTGGAATTAGTACCAATGTGACTAGGAGTTAAAGGATGAACCATTAGCAGTGCAAATAGAAGGAGAACGTGAAAGAGAAGTTTTTGAAGAAAAAATAAATGAATTGGGAGGCATGTGATTAAAGCAGGAAGCATCTATGAGCCAAGGAAAACTACCTGGTGCAACAAGAGCAGGAGAAGAATTAGATTCTCTTTGAGACAAAACCTGATTGATCAATCCTTCCAGTTCAGTTGTGCTGAGGGTAATAGTGGAAGGAGCTGCTCCATTAGATATAGTCTCGGCTTACTGATCATTAACAGTAGCAGCTAGGTTTTCCAAAACGCATCCCAGCTGTTCGCTTGCGACATTGATCAATAGTATGACCCCAATTCTTGCAGTATCTACATTGTGGTTTTCCTCTTCCATTGTTCGAATGAGGCTAGGCATTACTAAATATTGTAGATTGAGGAGAGGCCATGACTACTTCAGTAGATTTTGGTTGCATATCTTTTAGCCTTGTTTCTTCAGAGAGCAATTCTGACAAGGCTGAGCGAAATGTGAGAAGTGGGGTGCGATGTAAGAGATTCGCACGAGCGGGCTTGAACTCATCCCTTAAGGCCATTAAAAATTGAACAAGGCGGAGATTATCTCTATATGCAGCATAAAGAGCTGCATCAGCTGTACATTTCCAAGCGGGCTCAGAGAGAGCCAATTGATCCCAAAGTGAGTTAATTTGGGAATGAAAAGAATCCAGGGATTGTCCAGGTTCCTAGCGAAGAAGTTGAATATTGTTGACAAGTTGATATTGACGAGCTAAATCTGCAGTAGTATACCTTTCCGCAAGAAATTCACATGCCTCCTTTGCAGTGATGTAATTATTTAAAAGAGAGCCAATTGTTGGTGCTGAAGTGTTAATGAACCATGAGATGATTTTATGGTTATTACTCTCCCCGTCTTCAACCGTTTTGGAAAATGCAGTCGGTGATTCCTCAGTCGCTTGTACAGGTTTCTCTCGTTCACCTGTGACAATTCGCTAAAACTTATGCCCCTGAAGAAAACGACGCATCGCTGGCATCCAAGCACTATAATAAGTACCATCAAGAATGATACTAGTGAGGTGAGTAACATCACTGAGAGGTTGAGAAGCCATGAATACTGGACTGCAAATATACACAGTCATCACCTGATGATGACGCGGCTTGACTGGCTGACGAAGCATTTGCGTGGCGATGATGTGGATGATGACATGGATGATGACTGGCTTCTCTCTGAACTCAATCTGAATTGGCGACTAGAGAGAGAGAAATCGCCGACGTTGATTAAAAGCAATCGATGAAATCGATTAACATCAAAGGTATCGGCGCATTGATTAGCGGCGGAGGTACATGCGGCGTCAATCGGCAGAGCGACTGGCAGAGACACTGCATCCACGGATGAGACAGCGGAGAAGGCAGCGAACTGGATGAGCACCGATCAACCTCTTCAAGGCTGGGGAAAAGACCAGATTTTCTGGTAAAATTTTGACCGGCGGCTGGGGAATATTGATCTGGGAATACAGATCTGGGAAGAAAACTGACCAGAATTTTCTGGTGTATTCCTCAACGGTAAAAGTAAAAGAAGAATTAACCAGAATCTTTCAGGTGTTGACCGGCCAGCAAAGAAGTAATTAAGGAAAAAATATGTTTATTTGTATTGCTCTGATACCATGTTGAGATTAATTATGGATCAGAATGATATGTCTTCTGTGAGAACTAGAAGCCATATATATAGGCTGAGAATAAGCCCGTTAAACGGATCGGGTCATTCGTTGGATAACTGTTATCCAAATATTATTTTCACTTATTGGATAAGACTTATTGGATAATGACCCATTGGATTAATGGATATAATTGAGTTGTAGTTATTGAATTTAGTTGGGTTGGATAATGGGTTATCTGTTAGATAATTTAGGGTGGGTTGAGTTGGGTTGGGTAATGGGTGACCCGTGGATAATTTCATATTACAAGATAACTAAATTTCACAAGTTTGATTACGAATGATTTAATTTTTCCCTAATATATAATCATTTATTATATTATGTAATATAATATTATGTACATTATATTATATTATATTTAATAAAAATAAAAAATATATAATATGCTTGGGATCGAGCTCGAGCTCAAATACTGTACGAGCTCGAATATTGTACGAACTCGAATACTGTACGAACTTGAATACTGTACGAGATTGAGCTCGAATACTGTACGAACTCGAATACTGTACGAGATTGAGCTCAAACACTGTACGAACGCGGATACTGTACAAGATTGAACTCTAATACTGTACGAACTCGAATACTGTACAAGATTGAGCTCGAATATTGTACGGGATTGAGCTCGAATACTGTACGAGATTGAACTCGAATATTGTACGAACTCGAATACTGTACGAGATTGAGGTCGAATACTGTACGAGATTGAGGTCGAATACTATACGAGATTGAACTCGAATATTGTACGAACTCGAATACTGTACGAGATTGAGCTCGAATACTGTACGAGATTGAACTCGAATATTGTACGAACTCGAATACTGTACGAGATTGAGCTCAAATACTGTACGAGATTGAACTCGAATATTGTTCGAACTCGAATACTGTACGAGATTGAGCTCGAATATTGTACGAGATTGAACTCGAATATTGTACGAACTCGAATACTGTACGAGATTGAGTGCGAATTCTGTACGAACTCGAATACTGTACGAGATTGAATTCGAATACTGTACGAGCTCCAATGCTATACGAACTCGAATATTGTACGAGATTGAACTCGAATAATTTGTGAATTATAATTTGTATAATTTGTGAATTATAGTGAATATTTATGTTAAATATTGCACATGCATTTAATTGGGTAATTTTGGATATTTATTGGGTATTTATTAGATTCCCATTGAATTAACATAATATGGGACCCATTGATATCAAAAATTAATTATTCTCATCCCGTACAATCCCAAAATCTAATGAGTATTTGATACCCAATCTCATTGGATAATGACAACTTGTAACTCAAATCAGAAGAAAATATTGAATGATAACTTATTGGGTTAATTACATAATGACTTATTGGATAATATATTGTAACTCATTGGGTCATATGAGTTATCTCATGACCTAACCCGTTTATGATCCAACCCATTAATAAATGTGTTAATTGGAAAAAGACCCATTGGATAATGAATTAATTGAGTTTGGATAATGGGTTGATCCAATTAACCCATTTGACGGGCCTAGCTGAGAATACAAATAGTAGAGTACAAAACTAACTCAAACTATACACTATACAAGGAAACATAATATTATCTTTAATAATACTCTCTCATGTACAGTTGTTCATTAACACACACATGACATAAATTTTCCCCCGCTTTGTTTGCTTTTTATGATTTTGGCAGTTACTGAGCAGTTTCTACCTCACTTTTTGCTTTCCTTTCTGCCCTTCAAATTTTTTATTCAGATTTCTTCTGAATCTTCAAGGGGTGATAGCGAGAGAGATGTCACTTCTGGAGAATACGCCTGTGGAGGCCATCGTTGATGGACGGGACAGGGATGCATACTTAGGTGGAAAGTATGATGTTGTTACTATTATAGTTGGATATGTTTAATAGCATCATTGATCTCATGTTCTTGTTAAAACTAGGCTAGCTGCAACAGTTGGTATTGAGCATTTGATTCTTTTATATAGTGTCAATTTATACTGCACATAAAAAGATTGATTTTTTGTCCAGCTTTATTCTGTCATTTTGCTTAATGTTTGGAAAGTATAGTTCCTTATGTTACATATTTTTTCTGGTGGTTTTACTACAGCCTTTTTATAATCAGTCACTTGCATGATTGTAACAGAACAAATGACACAATAGTCTTGTGAACTAGTTATTCCACCAAACGTACATTAAAAACTACATTTCTCTTAACAATATCAAACAAAACTTACATATCAATTTTTATTGGTCCCTATCACTTTCCACGTCCACTAGACCTATTCAGAAAGGGTAGATTTCAACTATTCGCTTCTCTTTAGCTCCATCACGATATCACAGGTGGATTCACCCCTTTCTTCGAAAACTTGTTTAAGTTCATGATTCTCATACGTGCATGACGCAATCACCATATCACAACCGCAAAGAAGCTCACCCTTGCAATTGGACGACATCTAAATCAACCCCTCATAAACCTGACTATCTGTCAACAGAATGTCAAAACTTCTTAATTTTGACCTTTTCTTTATTCAAGATGGCAACAATCTTCTGGCACAAACCACATTATGGTTTTTGTGGGCTTCCTTTCATGAAGAGCATCTTTGCTTGAAAATTTTTAAGCTGCTCAAGTCGCGCTTTCATCCTATCCTCCTTAACATATGCTGCCATACCTAAACTGGCAGGAGCTACTGGCTCTGTAGCGTTGACAAACTGCAACTTTGAAGGTCTGATTTTTAGGTTCAGTAGTAGAGGTATTTTCTTGGTGCAGCATTTCATTGCCTTGGACATGGCCATCCGCCTTAATCCTTAATTCTTTGACCTTTTTTGTCTAAAGTAAGAAACTTACTGTCGCAGAACAAAGATTCTTGTCATGCTGCAACTTAACAACATTTTCAATAAATGCAATCACTTTCTTGTTGTATTGTAGTGAAGCTGAAAGAAGCAAATGGAACTCAAGCTCATTAGACAGTTAGGTATCAATTATCAACAATACTTACTATCATTAGAAGCTATTGTAGTAAGTTTATTGGACCATAAATGGATTGTTTAAACTATGAAGTGACACGTGTTGTCAAAGAATTAAGCCAATATTTCTATCATCACAGTACACAAACCTCTGTGGTGTACCTTTGTGAGGTCCTTGCTCTGTAATTTCTTTAGCCAACACGGTAGGTCCACCAATACAGCCTAGTCATTGGACAGAAATAACCCCAAATTCCTGTTGATTGATGACTAATATGGTTTTCAGTTTAAAGTAAAAGAAGCGTACCAATGGCTTCAGTCACAAGAGGAGGAGATGGATGATGGAAGACAGCATTGCAATTTCTAAGTATTGAGTTCAGCAATATGTATGCAGCAACAAAAAGTGTGAAACAATTCTATCATAACTATGGAGGAACATGAAAAATTAGTACCCCTTCTATCCAACTCATAACTTGCACACCCAGGAAATAAAGACTCGAGATTTTCACAATCAGGATTGCAATGAGGAACCATAGCCTGGAAGGATAAAGAAATAAAGCCAACAGGCCCAACAGCCAAAATGTAATAATTAGGAACCAAAATAAATGACTGCATAAACAAGCTACAGTTGCCACCATATTACAAGATAAGTTAGCAAGAAGTGAGAAGCAAACTCATAGAGACATGAATCAAATTAACAAACACTAGTTGTACCTGATGAGAAGCATGTTTTTCTTGGGCCATTTAGCACCTTTTGTTAAAGCATTTGTTGGTTGATAATTAGATTTAGATAAGTTTGCGTAATAGGAAGTTAGAACTATCATGTTTGGTTTTTTAATGTAACTTCTCTATTTTGTGAGCCGATTGTGGATTTAACGGGATTTTGTCCTCGTGAATGTCAAGATCTTTTTTTTTGTTCTTAAGGTACAGATCACTCATGAGCGAAGGCCACTCGCAACCGCAAGGATGGTAGTAGATAGAAGGTCAGTTGCAAGGTTGGTAGAAGAACGAAGGCCATAAGTCTAAAAATGGTAGAAGATAAAGGATCGCAAAAAAAGGAAGCCAAGAGTCCGGAGCCAAATAGAAAGGTTCGAAACATGTAGAACAAAGCGATCAGTGTAATATGTATGAAGAAATGTCCAGAGCATGGACCATGCAGAATGACATGGCCCGTGCAATCAGAAGGAAGGCAAGTAACACTCCAGAAACAAGGGTTGTGCAGAATGACACAGTATATGAAATCAATAAGGCATATATCAAAGATCAGGGATATAGGTCGTGAAGATCAGCATGGCCTGTGCAATCAGAGATGTCGAGAGAAGCTTCCAGAACACAGTCCGTGCAGATGCACATGGACTGTGCCGCACAGACCATGCAAAGCGGCACAGAAATTGCTTAATTGGCAGAATAGGGTTTTGAGTAAGTTCTTTTGTGCCTTTTCCCTTTTCACTGTAAAAGGCCTAATTCTTCTAAACACAAGTAGATAGGGCAGCCGTAGTTAGAATAGATCTAGGTTTTCCACTCTCTCTTCATTCATATCACATCACCATGGAATTTAATCAATTGAATGTCATGGGTTTGATCTTAGTACCGTAAATTTATGACTTGGGGATATTTGTAAGCATGTATTGACTTCTAGGTTGTGAGACTTTTAGATTAGTTTACATTTATGCATTATATAAATATCATGATTAATTTGTGATTTAACTTCTTGTTATAATAAATTCCTTGAATGCAATTAGGAGGTCCACCTAGTTTAATTCTTGCATGATTTAGGGATAGCCTTTGAATTCGGATTGGGTGTGCAGATTATCAAACATGCTAATAGCCTCAAGAGCATCGAGGGGTATCACAAATCTTATAAGATGCCGGGGTGGTAATAGGGTTATAATGATTACTGGATTAATCGTGTCTGGTGTTTGGGAGCATCCTTGACCCGTCTCACCCCACGACCATTAAAATAGCTTGGAACTAACCCACGCGGAGGCGGTGTGGTCAGAAGACAGAAACTTATAGTTATGCACCATGTTCTCACTACTACGCTGCCTAGAGAATAGTTAGCGGTAAGCCCTAGGTTTGTCCACAGAGATGCTAGGTTTAATGTATCAATCAAAACAAAGCCTCATATAGATTGTCAACTTGCACGAGTGAAAGTAATAGCTAGTAAAGAAAACATGCAAAAGGGGGGGTTCGGTTTTTTTAAACTAATAACTACTAAGCATAAAAGTAAACAACAAAGTACAATATTAAACTAAGGACTTGGGGAATCATTGAGAAACTTGGTCAATCTAATGCTTTAATCCTTGATTCATTAACATAGAAATTTAGGCAAACCTAATAGAGTATCCATAATACGCGATGTGACTGATAGCATACACTTCCCCATCCCTGTCACGATGGGTGCTCTCACAACCCTGCAGCGACACTGTCATCCTAATTAGGGGAGTACAACAAGGTCCGACCATTGTTGTAGATTTATTTCTCCCCCGTGCAATTATGTCACGGGCTTCCACCATAAATGCACTGCTTCCCTCGGGTCCTATCAATTAGGCCCAATGGTCATTGACACCATTTCTATGATAGTAGGGTTTCTTGTAACCCTAGCTTGCTACTATTAGCTATCTCTACCCAGAACCTCTCCAAAACTTTTATGAAGTTAGCTAAGACTAATGTGATGGAAAGTAGGTTAGAGAATTCTCGAATCACCCGTGCACACACCCACGCAAATGCATTCTTCCCTACCCATTCTAACAGCCAAATTTATCTTCCCAATGGGCATCGATATTTTCACCAAACATGAATATAGCCCAAAGTGTGTGCTTATATGTGGTTTACTATTCATTCATTTAAACTCAAGAACAATCACAATAATATCATGAACACAAAATTATGACGAACTAATGAATCTTAAAAAGCATATAGATTAGACCAAGCTACTACAATGTATCCCCAAGCTATAGAAATTACTCTACAAAAGTAAGATCCATGGAAAATATTAGGTTAGATACCATTGATCTAAGAAAATAAGATGAAAGGAAAAAGAAAAGAAAAGGAAAAAGACAAGGAAGACAAAGAAGAAGTACTCTCCTCTTCCTTCTCTCTAAACTAGAGAGAGGAAAAATATACATAATGACTACTTAGATTTTACTAGAATATTAAGGCTCATATATATAGTAGTAGAGAATTAGGCCTAAAGATAAGCCCAAAATAGTCCAAAGTTAGGTCAAAACCCTAGTCAACTTTTCCCTCTAGCCGTTGAATCTTTCTCGAATAAACTGCTCAAACCCGTGATTCTTCTGGAATTATTTTTTCATGCATTGGATAGAGCTCAGAAAGATGAATATTTAGTGGTATATGGATATCGGATGAAAATTTAGGGAGTGATGGCCAAAACAGTGAGAAACCAGCGCTTGGCGCGGGCCGTCACAGATGATGCGACCCGTGGCTTGTCCTTGGTGGCACGTGGCGTGAGTTCTAGTGCATGAAATGGATATTCATTTCATACAGGGTACGAAGCTTTGCGTGGGCCACATCAACCCCTTGGTGCATCATTTAGCGCGGGGTTCCATCAGGGTGCTAAAAATGAAGCTTCTGACCCACGCTCTTGGCAGTTGGCGAGGTGTAGTCAGGAAGGGTGCTCACTCAGAAACTTTGGTACGGGCCATGTGGCTTCCCACACCCCGCTGGCTGGTCTAATTGGCATATTTAGCTTGGAACGGCATGGGACGCCAAAAATGGGACGTCCCGCGCCATACTTAGCCGCGTGGAGAGGTTTACACTTTGTGCTAGTGGCTTGTGGTGTCTAGCACGCGCCATAGCCTTGTATGGATCATATTAGCACAAACTTTAGCCTCTCTCTAAGGCCTCTTGATGATCATTTTAGTGCAGGATAGCTCCTTTGGTGTGGGCTATTGGTGCCATCCATGAACGGCTTGCGCCGACCCGTTTGAACCTTAGCCGACAGAACTTGTTTCCTTCATTTCACCATGGGTGAACTGTTAGTCTAATTTTAGATTTTTAGTAGTTTATTTTGTAGTGCTAGAGAACATAAATCCAATGGAATCAGCCTTGAGGGCTAATTCTTCTCGAATCATTCTCATACTTTGGCGCAACTCATCGGACCACGATTCACCGTTTCTCCCTTGGCCATTTTGAGCTCTAAGGCCACCTATCATTGTCTCCATCATTCAACTACCACGATTTGATGTCCATGACCTTCATCTTCTACCATTCTAGAGTTGATTGGCCTTTGATCTCTTCTACCGTCCTTGCGAACAGCCTTCAATATCTTCTACAGCCCTTACGAATGGCCTTCACATAGAATGTAAACAAAGAGTAACCACGGGCGACCTACTAAAAATGATCACAAGGAAGATCAAGGGGCCCATGGATACAATATTTCCATTAGTACCAATTAAGTCTATAAAATGTGGGATTTGGACAAGAAAACCAAACATGGATGTCTAAACTCCTTGTCACGTAAACTCAACTTATACCATTCACCAAATTAAACTAGCCAAAAACTATTCCAAAGGCAATGGTTAACACACGCATAATGAAGCAGATTAGACTCCCCACACTTAACCCTTTACTCATCCTCGAGTAAACAAAGACAAGACAAATAATCAAGCGAAGTGTAGAGTGCAAGCATAAGTTAACCGAGGTATTCAATTTATTCCTGGATTACTCTCTTTCCCCCCAAAGAGTAAGAATCTCAAAACTCTCACACTCCCCGAAAAACATAAGCAATCTAACCACCCAAAAATAAAATGTGGAAAAAGGTAAGCCAAAAAGATAAGTGTTAATCTAGGTTACTTTTCCCAAAATGATCCCAAAGAAATCAAAGAGTCGTTCTTCAAAAACATTATGCCGCAGAAGCATGCATTCAACCTAGTTTTTTATTTTCTCTCAATTTCTCTCATTTTTCCTAAGAGTCCTCTCAGGTTTTCATCCTAGCTTTAACACACAAAGGTACTCACTTCTCACATTTTTCCACACGGCCTCTCATTTTTTCCAGGCTCATAAGCCTAGTCGGGCTCAGCCTCTCATTTTTACCTAGAACTTTTGACCTATTCTGCATTTTCCTAATGTTTCCCAAGTCGCCCTTTTGGATTTTCAACATTTCAACGTTTTTAATTTTTTTCATTTTTCAAAAGAAATCAAAATGCTCTTAAAAGAAGTAGCTACATAGAAACAACTAAATTTTTTTATAAGTGCTATCTAATCCCCTTCCGCACACTTAAATCTTGCATTATCCTCATTGCATATACAAAATCAAAGAACATATGTCACGGGAAAAAATAGGAAAGCACTTATAATGAAAAATGAACACTAAAGTTTACCCTTGATGGCACACAATCATGGAATGTAAAGAAAAAACTACTATCAACCCAATATACTACCCTAACCTCTAGTCAAGAAAGTTCAATCTAACCATATCATGCATCACAAATCAAATAAGGAATTGAATCACAAAGGAGAGTTACCTCTTAGGTCTCAATGTGTGTCTCAAGGGTTTTGAGGGTAGGTGGGTTTTGGGTGGTACTTTGGTGGTGGGTGGGTGGTGGTAGGGAAGAAATTGTAATTGGGGTGTAGGAAAGTATGTGATCTTCAATGGTTGTACACGTCTACATGCCCCATGCATTTGGGGTTTGGTTCTCCTCCTTGTCCACCATTTTGAGCGTCACGAACCATGTACGCCTACATGGTCCATGAGTTAGACTCCCCATTTGCTCACCTTATTCCAAGAACCATATGCTTCCTACAAAACAAACGTGCACACCTAGTGTAATAGTGTCTCAAAAACAAAGGGCTACAAATAGGAAAACAAACTAAAAATGCTAAACTAATCTAAATTTTTTTCAAAGATCAGGTTGCCTATCGAGAAGCTCCATATATTTAAGGTCATTAGCATGATCCTAATGTTATCCATAAGGTTCAAGTCTGTACCCCATCACCTGGACAACTACAACTCAAGAGGCGGGGGTAAGAACCTTCCAAAAGGAAGATATAGTAGAGCAGAGTCAACCTTAGATGGAATAGGTGGTTTGGAAGCTTAACATATTCAATTGACTTCCCTATGGTTTCCTCTAAGGGTTCTGAAAATGTGGGAGTTGGTTCTATAGGTGGAGGTAGGGGTGAAAATAAGTAATATGAAAAATTAAGTACAATCACCCCTTGCTCGAATTTTTCACTCTCAAAAAACCATTTCCCATCCCCTTTAGATTCATCTATCAAAACATCACATTCAACTGGGGATGGTTCATTTTAGGAATATAGGGTTTCTATTTGGCTCACCCTATTCATCAAATAAAGAATTTTCCCTCCAACTTTCTCAATACTTAAGAATAGTTGAGTTCCCAAATAACTAATCTCGCGAAGCATTTGTGATTGGAGTAAATCACTACTCTAGGTCACAATAGCTATAGCTTGCAGTTCTACACAATCCGATTTGGGAACCAATCTTGGGGATTGGTTTTGGGCCATTGGGTAAGTTGGTGAAATCCAACTATCTAACCTAAAGTTTTAATTTCCCGATGCATCTCCATACCACAAATTCGAGTTACCATTAAATCTCTAATTTTGACAATTGTGTTGTGGGTAACAATCCTGATCCCATTGGCCTTGGGAACCAACAACTCCAACCTCTCTCTCATTTTTGCTCATCAAATATCAAGACTCCGTAGGGTGGTCGCAATGACATATCCTACAAAATATCACTCATTGGCCTCTCTTCTTCCAAAGTCATTCAACCTTGGGCAACACTCTATAGGATGGTCATAATGACACACCTTACAAAGTATCATCCGTTGAGGGCTTTCCCACATTTTTTTATTTTTTTCAATTAAACATAAACAAAGTAAACACACAAATTTAATAATAGTAGTGCAATAGTTCTCGGTTTGAACCAAGTACTAAAGCAATACCTACTCCAGAAAAAAAATATAAACAAGAAAAAGATAAAAGCAATACCAACTACTCTACTATAACGTTATGCCTTAAATGATACCTCGACTGATAGCATCCCTGGTAGCGGCACCAAAATTCTGACCTACCTCTCCCTGGAGTCATTAAAACCATAGCTTAGAGTTAACCCAGGCGGAGGCAGTGTGGTCAAATTATAGAAATTTATAGTTTTGCACCATATTTTCACTACTACGCAACCTACAAGGTAGTTAGCGGTAAACCTGGGTTTATCCACAGAGATGCTAGGCCTAATGTATCAATCAAAACACAACCCCATATGGGTCATCAATACATACGAGTGAAAGGAATAGTTAGTAAAGAAAATATGCAAAAAGAAGGGGTTGGTTTTTCAAACTAACTACTAAGCATAAAAGTAAACAACAAAGTACAATATTAAACTAAGCACTTGGGGAATCATTGAGAAACTTGGTCAATCTAATGCTTCTATCCTCGATTCATTCACATAGAAATTTAGGAAAACCTAATAGAGTGTCCATAATACGTGATGTGGTCGATGACATACACTTCTCTGTCCCTGTCACAGCGGGTGCTCTCGCAACCCTCCATCGATGCTGCCATCATAATTAGGGTAGTACAACAAGGTCCAACTGTTTTAGTAGGTATGTTTCTCCCCCATACGATTACATCTCAGGCTTCCACCACGAATGTGCTACTTTCCTCGAGTCATATCAATTAGGACCAAGGGTTGTTGGCACCTTATCTATGATACTAGGGTTTCTTATAACCCTAGCTTTCTACTATTAGCTATCTCTACTAGAAAGCTCTCAGACAACTTTATGAAGTCAGCTAAGACTGGTGCGATGGAAAGTAGGTTAGAGCATTCTCGAATCCTCATGTACACACCCACGCGGATGCATTTTCCCCTACCCATTCCAACAACTAGCTTTCTCTTCCCAATAGAGCATCGATATTTTCACCATACATGAATACAGCCCAAAGTGTGTGCTAATATGTGGTGTACTATTCATGCATTTAAACTCAAGAATAATCACAATAATATCATGAACACAAAATTAGGATGAACAAAAGAATCTCAAAAGGCATATAGATTAGACCAAGCTACTACAATTTATCCCCAAGCTATAGGAACTACTCTACAAAAGTTAGACTCATGGAAAATATTAGGTTGAATGTCATGGATCTAAGAAAATAAGATGAAAGGAAAAAAGAAAAGAAAAATAAAAGGAGAAGGAATAAGAAGAAGTACTCTCCTCTTCCTTCTCTCTAAACTAGAGAGAGGCAAAATCTACATAATAACTATCTAGGGTTTAATAGAATATTAAGACTCCAATATATAGTAATAGAGAATTGGGCCTAAAGATAAGCCCAAAATAGGCCAAAGTTTTATCAAAACCCTAGTCGCCCTTTCGCTCAAACCGCTGAATCTTTAAACTGCTCAAACCCGTGAATCTTATGGAGCTGTATTTTAGTGTGTTGGATAGGTATCAGAAAGACGAATATTTTGATATATGGTAAAGGAAATCAGATGAAAATTGAGAGAGTTATGGCAAAAATAGTGAGAAATCACCGCTTGGAGCGGGTCGTCGCGGATGATTCGGCCTGTGGTGTGTCCTTGGTGATGCGGGTGCAAAACCTGGTGCGTGGCTTGGATTTTCATGTTGTGCGGGGCACGAGGCTTTGTATGGGTTGCATCAACCCCTTGGCGCGGGTTGCGTCAACCCCTTGGCGCGGGTTGCGTCGTCTGGCGTGGGGCTCTATCAGGGTGCTGAAAATGAAGCTTCTGGTCTGTACACGTGGCTATTGGCACAGGATGTAGTCAGAAAGGGTGCTCGCTCAGAAAATTTGACACGGGCTATGTGATTTCCTACACCCCGCCGGCTGGTCTTGGCATATTGAGCTTGGAATAGCGCGGGACGCTAAAAATAGGATGTCCTGTGCCCATACTTAGCCGCGTGGAGATGTCTTCACTTTGTGTTAGCGGCCCGTGGCGTTTGGCGCGGGTCGCGCCATAGACTCATGCGGAAAATATTTGCACAAACCTTAGCCTCGCTCCAAGGACTTGTGCTAATCATTTTGGCGCGGGCCATTGGTGCATTCCATGAACTTGTTTGCTCCAAGGCCTCACGCCAACCTATTTGTGCCTCGGTTGGCTGAACTTGTTTCCTTTGCCACGGGTGAACTGCTAGTCCAATTTTAGAGTTTTAGTAGTTAATTTTGTAGTGCTCGAGAATTAAAATCTAATGGAATTAGCCTTGAAGGCTAATTCCTCTCGAAACATTCCCAGATTTGGCGTAACTCATCTGATCACGATTCACCGTTTCTCCATTGGCTGTTTTGAACTCCAATGCACCTTGGCTCCATCCTTATAGTACCACGATTTGATGTCTGTGGACTTCATCTTCTTCCATTCTAGAGGTGAATGGCCGTCTATCTCTTCTACCATTCTTGCGAACGACCTTCAATATCTTTTACCGCCCTTATGAACGGCCTTCACATAGAATGTAAACAAAAAGTAACCACGGGCGACCTACTAAAGATGATCACAAGGAAGATCAAGAGGCCCATTAATACAAGATGTCCATTAGTACTAATTAAGTCTACAAAATGTGGGATTTAGACAATAAAACCGAACATGGCCGTCTAAATCCCTTGTCACGTAAACTCAACTAATACTAGAAATCCACCAAATAAAACTAGCTAAAAACTAAAAATGCTACGGTTAGCACACACATAATGAAGCAGATTAATCCTATAAATCCTTGGTTTAGGACGGATCGAGTGGACTAGGGTGGTTACTATTAAATTTTTAAACAATGGAATCACGATCAATACCCGAGAGCTAATTCCTAGTTTGTAGAAGCTAAGAGTTGGGCCATATTAACTATAGACCTTAGAGTTATCATGATGTACTGATGTCATGTTCCTGTTGAGTTCTAGGATTGGTATTCATTGTGGAGGTCCCCTATGATTCATAATACTACCATGTCTAACAATTGCGACCTACGCAAGGCATTGTTCCTTTAAGCGGGGGCCTATTAGCCTTTTTTTGCTTCTAGTTAGTTTGTTAGTTTTTGTTGAGTATAAGAGAGTGCAAGGGAGGTTGGCTAACACACACCTTCTTCTTTAGTGGATCTGCAATAAAGAAACATGGAAGATGAGATAAATTTGAGAGCAATAAAGAAGATGGAAGAAGATGAAAGAATCTGAATGTATAGAGTTAATTATAGAAGATGAAGAGCTAAATGACAAAAGGGGAATAGTGACATCTTTCAAGCACAGGATTCAATGTAAGTTACCATTTTGTGAATTTGAGAAGGCGGCAGTGGTATTACATTGAATAGTGACATCTTTGAAGCACGGGATTCAATGTAGTTATAAAAAAAGAAACCAAAACTGCTGAGGAAATAATAGTGGAGTGAACAGTGAATACAAAGGAGAAAATTGTGGAGTGAATGCCAAATACAAAAGAGCAAATCTAGGCCTCAAAATCGTAATAGTTATGAAATCATTTCAAATATTTTCAATTCAAATGAATGTGTGTTTTATTCAAACTAGAATATATAGCCAAGAAGCATACAATACTTTGCAAAAGCAGTTCACATTGCAGCGACATCAAACGCACATTTACGCATCGCTTCGAGGAAAAATAATAGATTCGGATAAGCATCTCATGAAAATGATTGTAGCTTTGTGTAGTATAGAATTCATGGATGGAAGGGCTTATGGTGTATATATGGTCTAGAGGTCAATAGGTTGATGTTCGCTAGGCCTACCCCATTTGCATCCAATATCGAAGCGATGCCCTTTTCAACCCAAGACGTCAAATACTTACGTAGGAAACTTTCACTCCCTACAGAGAACATGGGCCAGAAAATGTGGAATGAACGACAAACACAAAATCCACGAACATGGAATGTGGTTACCACGGTGCCACCCATGATCTCTGTTCCTAAAAACAAGGAACCATAACTATGTTAGTCTATAAATCAAGCAAGCTCAAGAGAAGCTGAGGTAAGTGCAACTATCTTGAGAAATTCAAATTCTTAGGAGAGAAAACTGACTTGATCGTCAGAGCTTTCCTTCCAGAATCACTTATGGGATAAATTTTGCAGGTGAAGAAGATTCTAGGAGTGAGCAAACAGTTTGCCTGAATGGACTACCACATCAGAGCCCACTTTCCATGTTTTTTGGAAGTTGTGAAAGTAGTGGAGGAGTGTAGAATGTGGCAATGGAAATCACAGGATAATCTATATTACGTAGTAGTGAAGGAGGTGTGTTAGTGATGCTAAAAATAGTGGTTATTTTTTTGTTGCTGAGATTTTGTATTATTTTTTCAGCCTTTTTTTAGTAATTGATGTTTATAATAACGATTGATGTGGTAGTTTATTACGGTAGCTTCTTCACTACTCACCTCTGTAAGTTCCTCCACCTACAAAGACAATCCCAGAATAAGAATTAGGATTTCTGTGAATAGTAGTGCTTACCCCAACTTTGTGTCCATTTGATGTATTTATAGAATGACTCATGTGTCCATTTTAAGTGCATAATTTAGTACTTTTTGAGGTCACTTTTGTGCTCTTATATTATCAAGAGCTTGTGTTTTGCCTTGAAATTCTCTTAGGAGGGGTAGGAGCAACTTTACGCTCTTTTACCTTTTCTAAGTGGATTTCGCATGACAAAGGAAGAACATGGAGGCTTGAAGACGAAAGGACATTGAAGATCACCTTTCGAAGACTTTGAAGACTTGCTTCGAAGATAGAAAACTTGAAGATCGGAGGCTGTCAAAGACCATCTTTTGAAGACTTTGAAGACTTTCTTCAAAGAGTTGAAGACTTGAAAAAAAAGAGGAATCATTGTGAAGATAAGTGTTTACCACAAGAAAAAGAAAAGAAGACAAGGTTAAGTTCTAGCGCCCATCGCGTGTCGCGACGAACGGGTAGCCAGAACCTAACCTTATTCTTTTTGTACTATAAATAGCACTCTTTTTCCTATCATTCACATCTTCTTCTTTCTATGTTTTTGGTACTATTTCTAACCCTAGTTTTCACCATTTTTCATCTTTGAATTCTCTTGTATTATGTTTGGTTGGTTAGCATTAATTAGTATGAACTCTTGTAGCTAAATCTAGTTCTTGGGAGCAATTTATTGAAGCTTCCAAACTTATGTAGTAAGATTCTATATTTGCTAATTTATGAACTTTTATTGGAGAGCATTTATTATGCCATTAATGTTGTGTTTTGCCTCATTTATACCATGGGTTGTTTGAGTATATGAAATGTCTGTATGATTGAAGTGTTAGGGTGTTAGAAAAGTTGCAAATTTCTTAACTCATTTGACATGCAATCCAAAAGCATGGATTTATAACTTCTTGTGTTTAATGTGTGGTAATTCTTGCTAGATGAATATGTTAATGTGGATTGTTTTCATATTTATCCCATAGATGCAAAGAAAGGTTGAACCTTGAATGTTGTTTGTTCTAGGTTTAATCTAATAAATGCTTTGTTTGGTTAAATGACTATGTCTTTGGTAGAAGCCTTGTTGTTATCAAACCTATGGTCCTTTGTGTGAAATGCCATTGATGAAATACCTCTATGGCGTTGTTTGCCTACGGTGATCATCAATGAGGTTTGCAAATGGTTGTTGTTTGTCCTTGCAAACTACTATTAAGAAGGAACGAATGTTGATCTTCGAATGAGAAGCTATAGCATTCCCCATAGACAATAAGTGTAATCAAATGAGTGAATGAATCAATGAGCTATAGGATGTTTGGAAGTGGAAGTCGATTGCCCCCAAGGCCCCGTTTATTATCATTTTAATCATATCTTTAGTTGTATTGCATGATTAGCATAGTTCTCTTTATTTTCTAATTGTTGTCTTTAAATTTGATAACTTAGGATAAAAAACCAACCAAGCCCCCCACCCCCATTTACATGCTTTTATATGTATCTATGTAAGTATATGCCTAGTATGTTTTCTCCGCTATATGTTTAAACACTTAAAAAGATCCCTCTTCTTGTGGACGACCCCGACTTGCCAATATCTACTTAATTGTAGATAGGAAGCATTAGGGGCATTGACTTTGAGAGGTACGGCGATGACCTCCCAAATTTTGGTGCCGCTGCCGGGGAAGAGGTATTTATTTTTAAGTGTTTAGGCATATTATGTGTGTTTATGTGCTATTTTTAAATATTTGTTAGTTTGCTTTTGTTTTGATTTCTTAGTTGACTTTCCATTTTCTCTTGGCTTGGAGATGTATTGTTCGAGTTCTTGGTGTATGGTTCGTACTCGATCCACTTCACAAGAACCCCTACACTACGACCTCGAGTTAGAGTTTAATTTGAGATGGGCTAGGAGTCTTTTTTTGCAAAGTGTGAATAACACCCCCTCCTAGTGACCATTTTGTGGATATTTCTAATTCTATGGAGCATCAACATGAGCACGAAGATGAGCATCTGGGAGGGGGACATCAACATCCTCCTCTTCAAGGGAAAGATGATCAACCGTGCGAGATACATTGCTTTCCACATGGATGATATATCTCGACAGATGACCATCTCGTGGGTTGAGGAGGCATTTGGATGGGACAATGCAGAGTTAAGGGCGAGATTGGACCCACGGGCACATGAACGATCAATTGTTGAGGACATGCAATTCTAGAGTGTCATCAACGTGAGGCTGAAGAATTCCCACGAAAAGAGCAGTGTCATCATCCACCCAGCACTCCGTTATGTGCACCAACTATTGGCTGGCACAGTACTTTCCTCAGTGGAGCCGACGAATGTGCCAGACAATGACATTCATTTTCTATGGCACTTGACAAGTGAGTGACTCGGATACGGATTATGGGTTGAGCTATGGATGAAGAGTATTGTAGAGGTGGTGGGGAAGCTAAAGGGGAAGATTATGGTTAGTGTATGATAGGCCTCTTGGCAGACTACCTGAGATTTGTTCCTCTTGCTGACTTTCCATGCTTAGGGAGGCACACTTCTTACCTCATCATTACAGAGAGGTTGGTCTGATTTGAGTTGCTCAGCACCACCCGGGCCACAGGGTTATTCCATTGGTTATATAACGCCAGGAAGGTCACATTCATTGCACTTCCTCAACCCAACAAGACGAAGTTGGAGTTTGATACACCTCTATAAGATTTGGCGATTTCACTCGACTCCTCGTGCAGATAAAACTTCCACCGTGAGATCCACAACCTTGGTCTAGCCCCTGTTTACCGTGATGATAGTAGCCTGCCCTTCTTGAGCGACAACAGTAGCACTCCAAGCAGTCTGCACCAGAGACCAAGCCTTTACAGGAGGATGATGTGCCATCTCACTACTCCTAGCCTCTACCAAATTTATATGAGCATATAATGTAGACCATGCAGGATGGATTCCACCACCAAGACAACATGATACTGGAGCACAACGTGTTTGTCTTCTAGAGCTTGATCGACATGGATGAAGAGATTGATCACCTATCAGCTTGCATCCGTGAGATATAGTCCCAGGCAGGCAATGTCTCAGACCCTGATCTGGGAAGAGAGGCAGAGAGCTATGAGGCAGAGGAGCACAGAATGGCTGGCTCGTTATCAACAGTGTTATTTCGGTAGTGGCCCTTCTTCCTCACATCAGTGATTTGTGAGCATCATATCCTTACCCTCTCCATAATTCGCTTTTTACGATTTTTTCCTATTGTCTACATGGAGAGCAATGTAATTTTCTAAGTGTGGGGAGGGGTATCTACTGATTGCACGATTGGGGTTGGAGATATTTTGTTAGACTTGCTACTTTTGGATAATTTTGTTGTTTTGTTTTGGATATTTTTCCCTTTTGTTTTGGGATGCTTTTATTTTTATTTACTTATATGGTGTTGGCTTTGATATTTTTCTTAGCCTCCACATTTGGGAAGCACTTTGCTACTTTTGGATCAGAGAATCATGAAAAAAATTGAAAAAATTGAAAAAAATGAAAATGAAAAAATATTATAAATAAAAATAATCTCGCTAAGTTGAACACGCGATAGTGTATCTTAGGCAACATTGAGGGCCTGAAACAGGTCAAACCCGAGAGGGTGACCTAGGAAAAAATGAGAGGCTAAATATGTGGAAAAAGGTGAGATGTAAGCCGAATTTTTTTTTAAAAAAACATGACATGTGGCTAGGATGAAAACCTGAAAGGGCTCCTAGGAAAAATGAGAGAAAATGAGAGAAATTGAAAAATGTTATGTGCTCACTCATTTGCCGGCGTTGAAGTCATAAGTT
Organism: Rubia yunnanensis; assembly: GCA_037428765.1. Taxonomy (NCBI): domain Eukaryota; kingdom Viridiplantae; phylum Streptophyta; class Magnoliopsida; order Gentianales; family Rubiaceae; genus Rubia; species Rubia yunnanensis. The sequence goes on from CM075064.1 coordinate 82,189,463, forward strand.
GCGGTGGCCATACGGATGGATCGGGTAGCATGACATCTTGAGGACCTCTTGGGAGTGGGAAATTTAGCGGGGGAAGACGAAGTAAGTTATGAAATTCATGATCATTAATATACTTCATTTTTAGGTTGATATATTGGTATAAAGTGGAGCATGTGTTTTGAACCTTATGCATGTCTTTAGCTTCACCTTGTACCATTGGATTTGAGATTGTCAATTCGGGATTTGGAGATGTTTTAGGGATATCAATGAATTGATGGGTTTATATGGGTTGGGTAGATTTAGGAATGGGGGTTGTGGGAAACTTCTCATTTGACCTTAACATTAGGATGTGTGATATTGAGAGTTTTGTGAGGTATTGACTTGGGGGGAATAGTAGTTAGGATGTGGATATGTCATTTCCTTCATATGCTTGGATCTTTTCTTACTCGAGGGCGAGTAAGGTTTAAGTGTGGGGAGGTTTAATGTGTCCAATTTGTGTGCATAATTTAGTACTTTTGGGCGCTTTTGTGCTATTTTGCTATCAAGAGCTTGTATTTTACCTTGAAATTCTCTTAGGAGGGGTAAGAGCAACTTTACGCTCTTTTACCTTTTCTAAGTGGATTTTTCGTGACAAAGGAAGAACATGGAGGCTTGAAGACTGGAGGCCATTGAACAACACCTTTCGAAGACTTTGAAGACTTGCTTCGAATACATGAAGACTTGAAGACCAGAGGCCGTCGAAGACCATTTTTTGAAGAATTTCTTCAAAGAGTTTAAGACTTGAAAAATGAGAGGAATCATTGTGAAGATAAGTGTTTACCACAAGAAAAAGAAAAGAAGTCAAAGGTTAAGTTCTGGCGACCTCCGCGAGTCACGACAAACTCGTCGCGAGTCGTGATCAACGGGTGGCCAGAACCTAACCTTATCCTTTTTGTACTATAAATAGCACTCTCTTTTCTCTCATTCACATCTTCTTCTTTATGCTTTTTGTACTATTTATAACCCTAGTTTTCACCATTTTTCATCTTTGAATTCTCTTGTATTGTGTTTGGTTGGTTAGCATTCATTAGTATGGACTCTTGTAGCTAAATCTAGTTCTTGGGAGCAATTGATTGAAGCTTCCACACTTATGTAGTAAGATTCTATATTTTATCATTTATGAACATTTATTGAAGAGCATTTATTATGCCATTAATTTTGTGTTTTGCCTCATTTATACCATGTGTTGTTTGAGCATATGAAATGTTTGTATGATTGAAGTGTTAGGATGTTAGGAAAGTTGCAAATTTCTTAACTCATTTGACATGAAATCCAAAAGCATGGATTTAGAACTTCTTGTGTATAATGTGTGGTAATTCTTGCTAGATGCGTATGTTCATGTGGATTGTTTTCATATATATTCCATAGATGCAAAGAAAGGTTGAACCTTGAATGTTTTTTTAACCTAATAAATGCTTTGTTTGGTTAAATGACTATGTCTTTGGTAGAAGGATTGTTGTTATCAAATCTATGGTCCTTTGGGTGAAATGTCATTGATGAAATACCCCTATGATGTTGTTTGTCTAGGGTGATCGTCAATGAGGTTTGCAAATGATAGTTGTTTGTCTTTGCAAAATACTATTAAGAATGAACGAATGTTGATCTTCAAATGAGAAGTGATAGCATTCCCCATAGACAATAAATCTAATTGAATGAGTGAATGAATCAATGAGCTATAGGATGCTTTCTTTGTAAACTGTGAATAACACCCCTCCTAGTGAATATTTTGTGGATAATTCTAATTCTATGGAGCATCAACATGAGCACAAAGATGAGCATCTGGGAGGAGGACATCAACATCCTCCTCTTTCAGGGAGAGCTTCTCCACTTTACGGAAGGGAGATTCCTTTGGGGCAAGCATTATTGAGAGACCTTATGGCCCCGAACCTCGATAAAAAACCTATGTGCATTGAGTATCCCTTGGTTTGACCGAATGGGCACTTCGAGCTAAAGACCAGGTTCATAAACATACTACCCATCTTCCTTGGCAGGCAAGGGGAGAATGCCAACAAGCACCTCACTGAGTTTCACTTTTTATGTGGTGGTACGGTTCCTCATGGAGTAGATGAGGATTTTTATAAATTGAAGGCATTCCTATTCACACTAAGGGATGTTGCTAGGGATTGGCTCCACTACCTACCACCCAAGAGCATCAAGAGTTGGCTTGACATGAAAATGAAGTTTCTAGCCAAATACTTCCTGGCCTCGAAATCCACCACCTTGAAGAAGGATATAAGTAACATCCTCCAATGGCACAAAGAATTTCTCTTTGACTATTGGGAGAGGTTCAAGAAGCTTCTCGCAAGTTATCCTTACCATGGTTATTCGGAGGAGGATTTGGTTTATTACTTCTACAATGGTGAGGATCAAAGGTTGATGATGAGTTCTTGTGGTGGCACCCTTGGGAACAAGACGTCATCTGAGGCTATGTAACTGTATGAGGAACTAGTGGAAGAATCAAGGAATTTTAGCTCAAGGGCCGATTAGAGAAGGAGAAATCCAATGCCCGCAGGTGACCCTTCCAATAGTGGGAAGCTCGAGGACCAAGTCTCAGCCATTGTATCTATGGTGAAATCATTGATGATGAAGCCTGAGAATGTGCCACATGTTAAATTATGTGAAATTTTTTATTGGCGCATCCTACGGGCACTTGCCCTATTTTTCAAGAGGACTATGTAGAGGAGGTGAGTGTCATGGGGTATCAAGGAAACCAAGGAAACCAAGGAAATCAAGGTGGGAATGGCTACCAAGGTCACCAAGACTACCAAGGTTACCAAGGGTTCTAAAACCGGCCGTACAATTTGGGAAATCGTGATAACCTGAACCTTTGGTATGGAAACCCTCAAGGAAGCCAAAACCCTCAACTGTGTCGGCCTCCTCAACAACAATATAGGCCACCTCAACAACCATTTCAAAGGCTCCAAGACAAGCCCTGAGACCAAGGGGAGGGCTCAGGGTTAACAAAAGATGAGGTGATGCAAGCCATTCACCAGTTGAGCATGTGTGCGGAAAAAGGAAAAAAATTCCAAGATGAAGCCAAGGCGAGCATCAAGAACTTGGAAACTCAAGGGAGGCAAATAGCTTAAGTAGTGAATCGGATGGAGGCCCAGGAAAAGGGCAAACTTCCCTCCTAACCAGAGATCAATCCCCGACAAAATGCTAGTGCTATCACTTTGAGAAGCGGTAAAGAGGTTAGCTCTCTCCCAGTTGGTGAAGTTGTGAAAACGAACCTAGAAGGCTTGAAATACTTGAGAAAGAAGTGGAGGAAGAGAACGAGGAGGTGGTCAAGGAGCAAGCAAGGAAGATAAAGGAGAAGGGAGGGGAGATCACCGTTGAGAAATAAACCTCCAATCTCGAACCTTCCCCCTCCTCACAAGAAGGAAAGAGTGGTGGAAATTCCCCCATATGTGCTGGAACCATCGTTTGCGGATGCTCTGAAGGACAATTAGAGGAAGGAATCCAATAAATTCATCTACGAAGTCTTTCATAGGTGTGAGGTAAATATCCCTCTTTTGAAAGCTATTGAGAAAATTCCTAGCTATGCAAAAATTTTGAAGGAATTTTGTGTGGTAAATAGAAAACAAAAAACAAAGAACAAGCTTAAAAATGGGAAAAATGAACGTCTCCGCTTTGTGCCAAAGGGAGTTACCCTCTAAATGTTGCGATCCCAGCATGTTCACAATCCCTTGCATGATAGGATATACACATTTTGAAAAAGCAATGTTTGACTTAGGTGCATCAATAAATGTGATTCCTTACTCTTTTTTGAATGCCTAAATCTTGGTACTTTGCACAAAACCGGGGTGGTTATCCAACTAGCCGATCGTTCTAGTGTGTACCCTAAGGGTATCGTCGAAGATGTGTTAGTTAGGGTGGATTCCTTAATATTCCCCATGGATTTTTATGTCCTAGACATGGAGCATGATAAACATGCTGCCCCAATCTTGTTAGGGAGGCCATTTTTGAAGACTTCTAAGACCATCATTGATGTGCATAATGGTACCCTCACCATGGAATTTGATGGGATTAAAGTAGAGTTTAACATAAATGACTCTATGAAGTATCCTCTTGAAGAGTACTCTTATCGTGCTATTGATTTTATTTACAACGTGGTGCAAGATGTTTTTAAATTGAGTGGTGATGATTCCTTGTTAGTTTCTTTGGAAAATGATGTTGAAAATGCATGTCTTGTATATTCCATGAGTACTAACTTGAAGGAAAGCATTGAGGAGTTCAGCATTCTTGAGGAAGTGGTGCAAAGTCCTAACCCTCTAGTCTTAGAGAACATCGAAGAACTGGATGTCATTCCTTCACTTGTAAAAGCTCCAGTGATTGAGCTTAAACCTTTACCAAGTGACCTTAAGTACATATTTCTTGGGGAAGGGGAGATGATTCCGGTCATCATTTCAAGAAAGCTCACCAAAGAGCAAGAAGAAAAGTTAATGGGGGTGCTACGGGAGAATAAGGAAGCAGTGGGGAGGACTATTGCCGACATCCAAGACATAAGTCCATCCACTTGCATGCATATAATTTTGTTGGAAGAAGATGTGAGACCCGTGCGACAACCCCAATGCTGTTTAAACCCACCTATGATGGAGGTGGTAAAGGTGGAAATTCTCAAGTTACTCTAAGCGGGCATGATCTATCCAATCTCAGATAGCAAGTGGGTTAGTCCAACTCAAGTGGTACCCACTCGAGAGGTTAGCAAGCCACCCCTTCTATTGCTTTTTGGATGGGTACTCGGGATATTTTCTAGTAGCTATCACCCTAGGAGACCAAGAAAAGACCACTTTCACTGCCTCTTTGGTACGTTTGCTTACCGGCGTATACCTTTCGGGTTATGTAACGCCCTCGCAACTTTCCAAAGGTGTGTGGTAAGAATTTTCTAAGAATTTGTTGACAAAATTGTTGAGGTATTCATGGATGATTTCACCATTGATGGTAATTCTTTTGACAAATGTTTAGCAAATTTGGCACAAGTTCTTAAATGCTGCATTGATACTAATCTTGTGTTAAATTATGAGAAGTGTCATTTCATGGTAGAGCAAGGCATTTTCTTAGGCCATGTTGTCTCCTCTAAGTGTATTGAGGTTGACAAGGCAAAGATAGACACAATTAATACATTTCCGTATCCTACTAATGTGCATGAAGTGCGCTATTTTCTTAGCCATGCAGGATTCTACCGCCGGTTCATCAAGGATTTCTCGAAGATAGCATCTCCGTTATGCAATTTTTTGCAAAAGGAGGTGGAATTTTTTATGGATGAGGGTTGTAATGAGGCCTTTGATGCATTGAAAGGAAGGTTGGTCTCGGATCCTATCATACAACCCCGGATTGTGGGAGGTCTTTGTAATACCTCTCAAAGTTAAATTTATATGCCATAAATGCTTACTAACTACAACTAAGTAGATAGTGGAAAATCAGAGTCGTCCACGAAGAACAGGAATTTCCTTAAGCGTTTAAACATAAAAGGGTGATATTATGCTAGAAGTATATATATATATACGTATATAAAAGCAAGTAATGTGTGTGGGGGGGGTTGGTTTTGTTCCTAAGTTATGAAATTAAAAGACAAGATTACTAGCAAAGTCAAGTAACTATGCTAATCATCAAACAAACTATGAAAAGGGGTTTAAAACTACTAAAAGACAAAGTCTTGGGGGCAATTAATATCCACTTCCAAACCTAATGTAGATCATTGAACCATTTACTCATTCTATCACATTTTTTAACCTATGGGGAATGTTATCACTTCCCATTTGAAGACCAACATTCATTCCTTCTTAATAGTAATTTGCAAAGACAAACAACGACCATTTGCAAACCTTGTTGACAATCACTCTAGGGAAACCCCACCATAGAGGTATTTCATCAACGAAATTTCACACAAAGGACCATAGATTTGATAACAACAAGTCTTCTACCAAAGACATAGCCGTTTAACCAAACATAGCATTCATTAGGCTAAACCTAGAACAAACCACATTCAAGATTCACCCGTTCATTGCATCGATAGGATAAATATGAGAACAATCCACATTAACATACTTATCTAGCAAGAATCACAACACATTATGCACAAGAAGTTCTAAGTTCATGTTCTAGGATTTTCATGCCAAAGAGCTAAGGAATTTGTCACTTTCCTAACACCCTAACACTTCAATCATAGAAACACTTCCTATTCTCAAACAACCCATGGTATAAATGAAGAAAAACATGGAATTAAGAACGCGTGAATACTAAATAACAAAGGCTTCAAGAACAAGTGAAACAATCTAATCACTACTTTCACTACTTTTTGTGAAGATAAATCTTCCATCCTTCTTAGATAGTAGTTTGCAAGAGTGAATTCGACATATCTTGCCAAACCTCACCAATGACTCCCTTAGTCAAAACACGACTATAAGTATCCCATTGATGACATTGAACATGAAGAATTAACAAGCTTGGAAACACTTATAAACACTACAGCGTGTCTAAGCATTTAACCAATTCATGAATTTACACAAGATTAGCCAAGAACGATCGACATTCATAGACGTATCTCATTTGCTACAAGCAACAAACATGACAACGAGTTCAACACCATAACATTCATCTAGCAATTATCAACACATCAACATCATTATGAAGCTCTAACTCATTCTCTAGGATTCCATATTAAAAGAGGGGAGAATTAGCTACTTTCTCCCAACCCTAACAAGTAATCATACAAGCAATTTATATATTCAAACTTCCAACAACATTAATGCCATTAACAATTCACATTCAAAACTCAATAAATGCACAATAGAAAAGGCAATAAATATATAGATATGATTCTCAAGACATTAGCAAGGAGATCTGAATCAATTGCTCCCAAGATTAAACTAACCTAGATAATGAAAAGACATGATTAACCTACAAAAACTAAGAAAAGAAGGAAAGAAAAACTATGGTTTTGAACCCATGAAAATCGCAGGAACAAGAAGGTTGTGAATAGGAGAGGATAAGGTGAGTATTTATAGTACAAAAAAGTAAGAAAGTTGCTGGCCTGATGTCCGTCGCGAGTCGCGACCGAGCCCAGTTTCAGCATCTTGATTTCTTTCTTCTTCTTTTTTTCAAGTTCTCCTCTTCACTTCACTTATCTTCAATTCTTCAAGTCTCCAAAAGCTCAAATACAAGTCTTAGAGTCCTTAAATCTTCAAAGGTATTCTTTAAAGTCTTCAAAGTCTCAAAACTAATTTCCTTGTCACACAAAATCCTCTAGAAAAGTAATAAAAGCATAAAAACCGCTTTTAACTCTCCTTAGAAAATTTCAAGGAAAATGGCATATCTAGAGCACAAAAGTGTACAAAAGTGAGTCCTAAAAGTCCTAATATAACCATATAAAATGGGCAAATTAGATTGGTCGTTACCTTTTGAGATCATGTGCGATGACAGTGATTATGCCATTGGAGCGGTACTTGGTCAAATGGTGGGAAGAGTGCCCCATTCCATCTACTACGCATCCATGTCTCTCAATGAGGTGCAAAGAAACTACTCCACCACAGAAAAAGAGTTGCTAGCACTGGTATTTTCTTTGGAAAAATTTTAATCTTACTTACTTGGTACAAAAGTTATTGTGTACACTGACCATGCAACGCTTCTTCATTTGGTGCCAAGCCAATATTGATCAGGAGGATCCTGCTTCTGAGTGAGTTTGAGTTAGAGGTGCGAGACAAGAAGGGCACAGAGCACCTCATGGCTGATCATCTGAGCCGATTGCAACCATGCTAAGATAATGAGGTAAATATATCAATAAAGAGCTACAGGAAGAGTTCCCTGATGAATAATTGTTTGCTATCAGGGGCCTCCAACCGTGGTAAATTGACATTGTGAACTTTCTTGTCTCTGGTAAATTTCCTCCCCACTTTTCTAAGGCACGGAAAGATAAGCTAAAAGGTGATGCTAAATACTATGTGTGGGATGATCATTTTTTGTGGAAACATTGTGTAGACCAAGTTGTTAGGAGATGCATCCCCGATAATGAAGTGCATTTGATTCTCAATTTTTATCATTCTTATGCATGTGGCGGTCATTTTGGAGCTAAAAAAACCACTAGGAAAGTCTTAGAAAGTGCTTTTTATTGGCCTACTTTGGATAAGCATGCATACATATTTTGTAAGGCTTGTGATAAGTTCTAGAGAGTGGGAAATATCTCATCTAGAAATGAGATTCCCTAAAAAGCTATGCTATATTATGAAATCTTTGATGTTTGAGGTATTGACTTTATGGGACCTTTCCCTAGTTCTTATGGATGTATATATATTCTTTTTGTCGTTGATTATGTGTCGAAGTGGGTTGACGCAAAACCCTCTAGGACTGACGATTCTAAAGTGTTGCAGAATTTCTGAAAGATAACATCTTCTCTAGGTTTAGGGTACCCCAAGCCTTGATTAGTGATCGTGGCACCCATTTTTGCAATTGGACTATAGAGGAACTCTTGAAGAAGTATGGAATCACTTACATGACATCTACCGCCTATCACCCGCAAACCAATGGGCAAGCTGAAGTTTCCAATCGGGAAATCAAGTCCATCCTTCAAAAAATGGTTAACCCTAACCAGAAGGATTGGAGTTCTCGGTTGAATGATGTCTTGTGGGTGTATAGCATGGTTTACAAGACACCAATCGGTATGTCACCACATCGGTTAGTGTTTGGTAAGTTATGTCACCTATCGATGGAAATTCAACACAAGGCTTACTGGGCGGTCAAAGAATTAAATCTCAATATAGATTAAACCAGTTTGCATAGGAAGTTAAAATTGAATGAACTAGATGAGATCCAGATGGTGTTCTATGAGAATGCTAAAATCTATAAGGAGAAGACAAAGATGTGGCACGACTAGATGATCATTAGGAAGGAATTTGACGTAGGTAAAAAAGTCCTCCTATTCCAATCCTATTTCCTGGTAAGTTGAGGTCCTGATGAATCGGTCCTTTTGAGGTGGTGAAGGTATTCCCGCATTGCGTAGTGGAGATCCTAGATGGAGCGAAGTCCAATACATTCAAAGTTAATGGACAACGTTTGAAGCCTTGCCACGAGAATTTGGTACCGGAGAAAGGAGAGGATGTTAATCTCCTCAATCCGGTTTGTGAGTAAGCTCCAAGAAAAGGGAGTGAGTCATGATGATGACGTTAAAAATTACTTGGTTTTGATCATCTGGATCATCAATCATGACTTACCGTTAATGTTACTTAATTTTGAATTCTTTTTCATTAGTTCCATTATTTTGCCTTATGTTTTTCACGGTTTGTGTTTCCATGATTTTGTAGCAATTTAAAACCAAGGCATTGGAATTTTGAAGGGAGAAATGCTTGGAGTCAAGAAGGAAAAACTTGGACAAGAGGTGAAATCAAAAAAAATTTCTAAGTACCAGGTAGGTAGCCCGTTGCAAGTTACGACGGGCTCAGAAATATTTGGTGAAAATTTTGAACCTCAGCCTCCACTTTTCACGAGCCACGAAGGCTTCGTCGTGAATTGCAATGGACAATCGTGAGTCGCGATGAAGTGGTCGCGAGTCGCGACTAGATCAGGATTTTGACTGAAAAATGGAGCTCCCATGCTCCACTTTTTGCAAGTCACAATGGTCTCATCGCGAGTCGCGAAGAAGTGGTCACAATTTGTGACCAAATGATAGCTTTTTGGCTGAAAAATAGAGGTCCCAGGCTCCACTTTTTGTGAGTTGCTATGGTCTCATCACGAGTCACGACGGACCATCGCGATTGCGACGAAGTGGTCGCGAGTCCCAACGTGAATGTTGACCCGAGGAAACCTTTGACCTACCCATCGCAAGTCACAAAAAACAAGTTGCAAGTCACGATGGGCGTCTATAGCAGTATTAAAAAGCTGGCAAAATAGAAAACCTTACCCATCTTTATTCTTCCCTTCACCTTCTCCACCACTCCAACCGCACCACTACCTTCCGGCCACCACCTCACCGCCACTATACCCTAAACAACACCCCATGACCACCACTCAATACACCCCCATTCCATCTTCCCAATCTCTACCCACAAATCACCCTAATTTGCTGAAGAACACAAAACCCTAGAATTTGGGGGTTTTGTGATTTTTGGCAAGTCAGATTCAAATTGCTTGTGGGCTTAGTTCCTTTTTCTTCCTAGGCATCTAAGTGGTACAATTCTCTACTTGCTTAAGCTTCAATTGTGATTATATTGAGTAAATTATTCTTTGGGATATTGTGTGAATTTTGTGTGATGCATTAGGAATTTTGATTATTGGAACATTGTATATTCCTTTAAATATATTGTGCTTACGATTTGAATTGATGGGGATTTTGTGAATGTTTGTGTTTATGGCTTGGTTGGATGTGGGATAGCATTATACTCACTGTGAGTGTGTTGATTTGCTCATATTGGTTTTGTGCTTGCATTGTGCTATTAGTGTTGCTTTGGTTGAGAATGGATTGGGGCTTATACTAGATATGAGGTATGCTGGTACTTTGATTTGACATAGTTGTTATTTGAATGCAATACTATTTTGCTTAGGGTAGTTTAGCCATGGGACTTGAATGTTGACGTTATGAAGGTACTAATGGTGTCTAAAACTAGTTAGGCATGGCTGTGATTGTGAGATATAGCATATTAGATATTCAACTATGTGAGAAGTTCATGGACTTGAGAATATGGCCATATTGGATATAACATGGATTGTATATGCAATTGTGATTAGGACTTGAACTAGTTGGCATGGATTTGATTTGGCTTGTGATGATTGGCAAAAACTAGTTTAGAGGTTGAGTATAACTTTGTAATATTGTGTATATGTATATTCATATACGTTTGACTTGTTTACTATGGTTGTTAGATATGGCCCCTACCAAGGGACCGAGGGCTCCTCCACGAGGTGGGCACACCGCCGCTCCACCCCCGCCTTGATGTGTCCATTTTAGGCGCATTATTTAGTAGTATTTAGGATCACTTTTGTGCTCTTTTATTATCGAGAGCTTGTGTTTTACCTTGAAATTCACTTAGGAGAGGCAAAAGCAACTTTGCACTCTTTTACCTCTTTTAAGTGGATTTTGTGTGACAAGGGAAGAACACGGAAGCAACGGAGACCGGAAGACATTGAAGACTATACTTTCGAAGACTTTTGGATACTCACTTCGAAGACATGAAGACCGGAGGCCGTTGAAGACCATTTTTGGAGCCGTTGAAGACTTGAAGATCGAGAGGGATGGCTATGAAGAAGACAAAGAAACAATGCAGAACTCTGGCTCCCGTCGCGACACCGTCGCGACACCATCGCGAGTCGGGACATCGTCGCGAGTCGCGACGAACACCGTCGCGAGTCGCGACGAACGGGCGGCCAGAAATCAACTTTATCTTCTTTCGACTATAAATACTACTCTCTTTCTTCTTCTTCTCCAGTTTTGCTCAGCCCGCGTTTTCTCTGGTTTTTGGGCGCAAACCGTAGGTTTTTCTTCTTCTTTCTTTTCTTAGCTTTCTCTTAGTTTGATTATGTCTTTTGTTGTTGTTCTAGAGTAGTTCTTGTTCTTGGGAGCAAAGGATTGAAGCTTCCATTATCTATGTAGCAAGAACTCATTTCTATCTATCTATTTGATGTTTTTGCTATTGTGCTCTTATTGTGTTTTGAATGTTAATTGTTGATTGCATTGATGTTGTTGAGAGCTTGATGATATGAATGCTTGTATGAATTGCTAGCTAGGGTTTGGGGGTTTGGGTTAATTTCCCCCTTGTTCTTGTTAGGAATGTATGAGTGTGAATTAGAGCTTTTGATTGTGTTAGTGTGTTGACAATGTGCTAGACGAATGTGATTGATGTTGAACTCTTCGTCATGTTCGTTTGTGTAGCAAACGAGAGAGTCATATGCTCGTGGATGAATGTGCGTTGCACGTTCATCCAATCTCGTGTAATTGCATGAATTGGTTTAATGCTTAGTCACGGTGTAGTGGTCATAGGCATTGCCAAGCTTGTTGGTCCTTCGTGCTAAATGCCACCAATAACACCTTGAGTCGTGGTCGCGACTCGGGAGTCATTGGTGAGGTTTGACGAGAGATGTCGAACTCACTCTCGCAAACTACGAACTAAGAAGGATAGGAGTTTAGTCTCCACGACAAGTAGTTTAAGTATTGAATAGATGATTTAAATTCATTCTTGAAGCATTTGTTATTTGGCGTTTATGCATTCTTGACGGTGTGTTTCACTGCATGTGTGCCATGAGTGGTTTGAGCATAGGTAGTGCTTGTGTGGTCGAATTGTTTAGGTGTAGAAACGTGACGAATTCCGTAGCGCCTTTGCATGAAGATCTATGAGCATGAACTTAGAACTCCTTGTGATGTGTGTGTTGTGGTACTTGCTGGATGGGGTGTGTGAGTGTTGGGTCATGAATGCTATATGATGGAATGTGTGAATGATTCGATGAACTACATTAGATGTGGAAGTGGATATCCGTTGCCCCCAAGGCATTTTATCTTTGTAGTTTAAAACCCCTTTTCTTAGTTTCGTTTGATGATTAGCATAGTCACTTGACGTTGCTAGTTATCTTTGTTAACTTAGGAAACCAACCAACCAACCCCCCCCCTGTACTTGCTTTTAAGTGTGTGTATATATATTTACTCCTAGCCTAGTATCAACCATTGTGTGCTTAGACGCTTAGGAAGACCCCTCTTCTCTTTGGACGACCCCGATTTGCCACTATCTACCTAGTTGTAGAAAGTAAGCATTGAGGGCTTATAAATTATCTTTTGGCGCGCGGGCGCGACGACCGCCCGCGCCTGTCAAAATGGCGCCGTTGCCGGGGAAGAGGCGTTTATTCTAAAGTATTTAGGTGTATTTGGTTGTGTATTAGCTAGTTGTTTTTATTTTCCACTACTTGGTGGTTGTTTTTGTTCGGAGTAGGTATTGCTTGAGTTCTTGGTAATTTATTTTATCGGGAATCCTTGCACTATGATTCCGAACTTTTGAAAAATAAAAAAATAATTCTTAATGGAGCGTCTCACCTTGAGGGAACTCATGATGAGAAGAGAGGCTCAACAAGCACGGTTTTGTAGGATGTGTCATTCCGATCATCCTACCGAATCTTGCCCTTTGTTGTGGGAAGAGCACTATGACCGAGAAAGAACCCTTGGTTTCCAAAACCATGGGTACTATGAAGAGTGCTATCAAGAGGTAGGAGATATTGGTTTTCAAGGGCAAGAAGCTCATGAATGCTATCTATACCACAACTCTTACAATCCGGAATGGAGTGGTAGTCCGGATTTGTGGTATGAGAATCAACCGGAAAACCAATATTACGAGCAACCTAGTTGGCCATCACCACCCTATACCATACCCCAAAACCAAGCCCAACAAGGAAGTTCAAGTTTGACACGTGAGGATGTCTTAAATACCATAGCAAACTTGAACTCCTTTACTAGTGAAGAGCCGGATACCCAGCTCTCCTCTAGTGTTGAGGCCATTGAGGGGCATGTGAGGAACATATTAGAGGTATTGGCCCAAATGGAAGCTCGTGATTCCGAAAACACACCATCCCAACTTGAACTCGATGATTCGGTGAGTGAAGTCTCCAATAAAAATGATTTTGAGTTTGAAAGGGATGGGGAGTTGGTGGTAGAGGATAGAAAAATGGAGGAAGAGGTGATAGTGCTACGTCATCCATTAGCATTGTCACCCCTTCTTCCACCTAGTGAACCAACTCTAATATTTTCGGAAGTTTTGAGGGAAACGAGAGAGGAGCCAAAAGACTATCCCAAGCTCCCTAACCACTTAATTCCCTTTGAACCATCTCCACCTCCACAAGACTTTCCTCTTGGAAGTTTTGTGCCCCCACCTCTCTTATTTTGGATGCTCATGGTGAAGAGCTTCAAGCCTTCACCATACGGATAACATTAGGGTCATGCCGACGACCTTAAAAATACGGAGCTTCGTCGTGCCGACGACGTTAAATAAATTCGGCATTTCTTTTAGTTTTTGTTTCTTTTAGTTTTTGTTTCTTAGTTTTTGTTGTTTTGTTTTGTTCTTTTTATGGCATGTTTTTCTATGATTTTGTAGCAACATGAAGTGCATTGCAATGAAGGAGATGAAGGAACGAGATCAATGAACGAGGGAAGCAAGCTTGGACAGTTGGTAAGAAAACGAAAAAATTTTAAGACTGGGATACCCTGCCGTCGCGAGTCGCGACGAACAGGGGAGGCAAAACCACTCCCAGCGCCAACTTTCCGCGAGTCGCGATGACTTCGCGAGGCTCGTCGCGAGTCGCGACCTACTTCGTCGCGAGTCGCGACGAGCTCAGAAAAATTTGAGCTCCTGGACTCTGCTTTCCGCGAGTCGCGATGACTTCGCGAGGCTCGTCGCGAGTCGCGACGAACACCGTCGCGAGTCGCGACGAGCTCAGAAAAATTTGAGCTTCCGGACTCCACTTTCCGCGAGTCGCGATGACTTCGCGAGGCTCGTCGCGAGTCGCGACACCCTTCGTCGCGAGTCGCGACAAGCTCAGAACATTTTGAGCTCCCGGACTCTGCTTTCCGCGAGTCGCGATGACGTCGCGAGGCTCGTCGCGAGTCGCGACGAACCTCGTCGCGAGTCGCGACCAACTCAGTAACTTTTGAAAATTTTTTGAGCCCGGATTTCAAATTTCCAAGCTTCCAAGTTTCCAAATGATTTTAAACATTGCATGATCCTTCCTTCTTCTCCACCCAACACTCCCAAGAACATCACATACCTCTCATTTCTTCCACCATCCTACATATATTGGCATATGAACATTCTTGCATCTTTATAGTACATTTGTTGATTGTAGTATGCCGACTACGTCATTGTGACCGTAAGTTCTTATCCTATAATGATGCTTGTATACATGTCAATATATGTTGGATATTTTTCATGCATAATCTTATAGTGGTGATTGAGGGTTGATTGGTTGTTCTTTGACAATACTATGGTTATTAACTCTTGATGCTAAACCTAGTATTACATATCCTTATGTACTTGTGAGTTTAATGTGTTCTTCGTGGTGTAGTCTTGATCAAACGGCGCCATGGAGACAATACGTTTCTCGAGGGGTGAGTTCTTCTACGGCATTTTTGCTCACCCTTCCGGTTCTGAAACCTATCTCGGGACCATCCAAGTATTTGGATATCGCCATATCACCGGCGAAATTTCGGAGAAATGGATGTCAATCTAACTCCCTTACCTTGATTTTTATTGTTCTTGCCTTACGTGTTTACATTGAGGGCAATGTCATGTTTTAAGTGTGGGGAGGGGTTAGAGGACTCATATGCATGCTAGATTGTTTTGGAATGCTTTTTGCTACTTTTCATTGGAAAAACATGAGAAAAAAAAATAGAAAAACAAAAAAAAATTGAAAACAAAAAAAAAGAAGAAAAAGAAAACCCGCTAAGTTGAAAACCCGAGAGGGCAACTTAGGCAACATTGGGGGCCCGGATAGGTCGAAAACCCTTAAAGGGCGGCCTAGGCAAAAATGAGAGGCTAAAATGTGCGGAAAAAGGTGAGATGTGAGCTAAAGAAACATGATGTGTGGCTAGGATGAAAACTCGAAAGAGCTCCTAGGCAAAATGAGAGAAATTGAGAGAAATTGAAAAATGCTATGATTTAACTCACTTGCCGGCGTTGGAGTCATAAGGTTGCGGTTGTCACATGGATGGATCGGGTAGCTCAATATCTTTAGACCTCTTGGGATTGGGTAGCTTAGTGGGTTAGGAAACGAAGTGTGGTTATGAAATTCCTTATCTCTTTCTACTTCGTTTTTGGTTGATATATTGGCATTAGGTGAAGCATGTGTTTAAAACTTCCTCTATGGTTTTAGCTTCATTTTGTGTCATTGGATTCTGGGAATATCAATTCTGGGCTGTGAAATATTTTTATGGGTAGTGAATTGATAAGTGGTAGGTTTGGTTAGATTTAGGATTGGGGATGTGTGTGTGAAAAAATTCTCATGTGAGCTTTTATTTTGGGATTTTTGATATTGAGAGTTTTTGTGAGGCTTTGATTGGGGGATTAGTTTAGGTTTTGGGATATATCATTTACTCCGTGTGCTAAGATCTTTTCTTACTCGAGGGCGAGTAAGGTTTAAGTGTGGGGAGGTTTGATATGTCCATTTTGTGTGGTTATTTTGGGGGTTTTAGGATGTGGATATGCCATTTCCTCCGTATGCTTAAATCTTTTCTTACTCGAGGGCGAGTAAGGTTTAAGTGTGGGGAGGTTTGATGTGTCCATTTTAGGCGCATTATTTAGTAGTATTTAGGATCACTTTTGTGCTCTTTTATTATCGAGAGCTTGTGTTTTACCTTGAAATTCACTTAGGAGAGGCAAAAGCAACTTTGCATTCTTTTACCTCTTTTAAGTGGATTTTGTGTGACAAGGGAAGAACACGGAAGCAATGGAGACCGGAAGACATTGAAGACTATACTTTCGAAGACTTTTGGATACTCACTTCGAAGACATGAAGACCGGAGGCCGTTGAAGACCATTTTTGGAGCCGTTGAAGACTTGAAGATCGAGAGGGATGGCTATGAAGAAGACAAAGAAACAATGCAGAACTCTGGCTCCCGTCGCGACACCGTCGCGACACCATCGCGAGTCGGGACATCGTCGCGAGTCGCGACGAACACCGTCGCGAGTCGCGACGAACACCGTCGCGAGTCGCGACGAACGGGCGGCCAGAAATCAACTTTATCTTCTTCCGACTATAAATACTACTCTCTTTCTTCTTCTTCTCCAGTTTTTCTCAGCCCGCATTTTCTCTGGTTTTTGGGCGCAAACCGTAGGTTTTTCTTCTTCTTTCTTTTCTTAGCTTTCTCTTAGTTTGATTATGTCTTTTGTTGTTTTTCTAGAGTAGTTCTTGTTCTTGGGAGCAAAGGATTGAAGCTTCCATTATCTATGTAGCAAGAACTCATTTCTATCTATCTATTTGATGTTTTTGCTATTGTGCTCTTATTGTGTTTTGAATGTTAATTGTTGATTGCATTGATGTTGTTGAGAGCTTGATGATATGAATGCTTGTATGAATTGCTAGCTAGGGTTTGGGGGTTTGGGTTAATTTCCCCCTTGTTCTTGTTAGGAATGTATGAGTGTGAATTAGAGCTTTTGATTGTGTTAGTGTGTTGACAATGTGCTAGACGAATGTGATTGATGTTGAACTCTTCGTCATGTTCGTTTGTGTAGCAAACGAGAGAGTCATATGCTCGTGGATGAATGTGCGTTGCACGTTCATCCAATCTCGTGTAATTGCATGAATTGGTTTAATGCTTAGTCACGGTGTAGTGGTCATAGGCATTGCCAAGCTTGTTGGTCCTTCGTGCTAAATGCCACCAATAACACCTTGAGTCGTGGTCGCGACTCGGGAGTCATTGGTGAGGTTTGACGAGAGATGTCAAACTCACTCTCGCAAACTACGAACTAAGAAGGATAGGAGTTTAGTCTCCACGACAAGTAGTTGAAGTATTGAATAGATGATTTAAATTCATTCTTGAAGCATTTGTTATTTGGCGTTTATGCATTCTTGACGGTGTGTTTCACTGCATGTGTGCCATGAGTGGTTTGAGCATAGGTAGTGCTTGTGTGGTCGAATTGTTTAGGTGTAGGAACGTGACGAATTCCGTAGCGCCTTTGCATGAAGATCTATGAGCATGAACTTAGAACTCCTTGTGATGTGTGTGTTGTGGTACTTGCTAGATGGGGTGTGTGAGTGTTGGGTCATGAATGCTATATGATGGAATGTGTGAATGATTCGATGAACTACATTAGATGTGGAAGTGGATATCCGTTGCCCCCAAGGCATTTTATCTTTGTAGTTTAAAACCCCTTTTCTTAGTTTCGTTTGATGATTAGCATAGTCAATTGACGTTGCTAGTTATCTTTGTTAACTTAGGAAACCAACCAACCAACCCCCCCCCCCCCCCTTTACTTGCTTTTAAGTGTGTGTGTATATATATTTACTCCTAGCCTAGTATCAACCATTGTGTGCTTAGACGCTTAGGAAGACCCCTCTTCTCTTTGGACGACCCCGATTTGCCACTATCTACCTAGTTGTAGAAAGTAAGCATTGAGGGCTTATAAATTATCTTTTGGAGCGCGGGCGCGACGACCGCCCGCGCCTGTCAAAAGATATGGCCCCTACCAAGTGGTAGGGGCCATATACGTTTGACTTGTTTACTATGTGCGCCTCATATACGTATACGTATGTGCGCCTCATATACGTTTGACTTGTTTACTATGGTTGTTAGATATGGCCCCTACCAAGGGACCGAGGGCTCCTCCACGAGGTGGGCACACCGCCGCTCCACCCCCGCCTCCACCACCGGCTCTGGAGTCGAGCCCTGTACCTCCTCCTCCGGATAGATACATGGGTTTGACTTGAATCACTGGGTCCTATGTAGAGAGATGGGAGGCCCTGGCCAGCCTTCAGCTCAAGAAGATGAATTTTGTAGACATGCTCACATTGGACGCTCTTGGGCTCACCCAGCCAGTCCGATGTCTCCTTGTCAAAGGGGGATGAATGGTTTCATGAGTAGGAGTTCCCCCTCTTACCAATGATATACACGGGAGTTCTTGTCCACGGTTAGGATATGCAGCATGAGAGATGATCAACCGTACGAGAGGTACATCATTTTCCACTTGGATAATATATCTAGACAGATGACCGTCTTGTAGGTTGAGGAGGCATTTGGATGGGACACTGCAGAGATACGTTTGAGGTTGGACCCACAGGCACTGGAACGATCAAATAAGGAGGACATGAAATTATGTAGTGTCATCAACGTGAGGCCGAAGAACTCCCACAATAAGAGCATCGTCTTTATCCACCCTGCACTCCGTTATATGCACTGACTGTTGGTTGGCATAGTACTTTGCTCGGCGGAGCCGGTGAATGTGCCAGAAAATGACATTCACATTCTATGGAACTTGATGAGCGAGGGACTAAGATACGAATTATGGGCTGAGCTATGGATGAAAAGGATTGTAGAGGTGGTGGGGAAGCCAAAGGGGAAGATTATGGTTAAAGGTATGATAGGCCTCTTGGCAGACTACCTGGGATTAGTTCCTTCAGCTGACTTTCCGCGCTTAGGGAGACGCATTTCTTACCTCATCACTACAGAGAGGTTGGTCTGATTCAAGATGCTCAGTGCCACCTGGGCCACAGGAGTATTCCATTGGTTATATGGCACCATGAAGGTCACATTCATAGAACTTCCTTATCCCAACAAGATGAAATTGGAGTTTGATACACCTCTAGCAGATTTGGCGATTTCACCCGAATCCTGGTGCGGAGAGAACTTCTAGCATGAGCTCCACGACCTTGGTCTAGCCCCTATCCAATGCAATGATAGCAGCGTGCCCTTCTCTGAGCGACAGTAGCAGCACTCCCGTAGCCTCCACCTGAGACCAAGCCTATGCAGAAGGATGAAGTGCCACCTCACTACTCCCAGCCTCCACTGGATTTCTATGAGTGTATGATGCAGACCATGCAGGATGGATTCCACCGCCAAGACAACATGATACTGGAGCACACCATGTTTTTCTCCCAGAGCTTGATCGGCATGGATGAAGAGATTGATCACCTATCAGCTTGCATCCATAAAATGCAGTCCCAGGCAGGCAGTGACTCAAGCCCTGATCCGGGAGCAGAGAGGTGGAGAGCTAGGAGGCAAAGGAGCATGGACTAGCTGGTTCGTTATCAGCGGCGCTATTTTAGTGGTGGTTCTTCTTCCTCACATCATTGATTTGTGAGCATCATATACTTATCCTTTCTATACTTCACTTTGTACGCTTTTGCCCTATTGTTTACACTTAGGGAAATGTAATGTTCTAAGTGTGGGGATGGGTATCTAGTGATTGTACGGTTGGGGTTGGAGATATTTTGTTAGACTTGCCACTTTTGGATAATTCTGTTGTTTTATTTTGGATATTTTCCCTTTTGTTTGGGATGTTTTTCTTTTTATGTACTTATATGATGTTGGCTGTGATATTTTTCTTAGCCTTAACATTTGGGAAGCACTTTGCTACTTTTTGGATTGGAAAATCATGAAAAAAAATTGAAAAGAATTTTGAAAAGAAAATTGAAAATGAAAAAAAATTATAAATAAAAAGAATCCCGCTAAGTTGAAAAAACCCGAGAGGGCATCTTAGGCAACATTGGGGGCCCAGATAGGTCGAACCCAAGAGGGAGACCTAGACAAAACTGAGAGGCTAAATGTGAGGGAAAAGGAGAGATATAAGCCGGAAAAAAAACATGGTGTGTGGCTAGGATGAAAACCCGAAAGGACTCCTAGGTAAAATGAGAGAAAATGAGAGAAATTGAAAAATGTTATGTGTTCACTCATTTGCCGGCATTGGATTCATAAGGTTATGGTGGCCATACGGATGGATCGGGTAGCATGACATCTTGAGGACCTCTTAGGAGTAGGAAATTTAGCGGGGGAAGATGGGAGGTCGTCGTTGTACCTCTCAAAGTTAATAATTTTAAGTCCTAATGCTTCCTATCTACAATTAAGTAGATAATGGCAAGTTGGGGTTGTCCATGAGAAGAGGGATCTTTTAAAGTGTTTAAACATATATAGGAGAAAATATCCTAAGCATATACATACATAGATACATATAAAAGTATGTAAACAAGGGGGGATTTTGGTTGGTTTAATCCTAATTCATCAAATTGAAATACAACAACTAGCAAAGCAAGAGAACTATGCTAATCATGCAATACAACTAAAGATACGATGTAAATGATAATTAACGGAGCCTTGGGGGCAATTGATTTCCGCTTACAAACTTCATATAGCTCATTGATTCATTCACTCATTCAATTACATTTATTGTCTGTGGGGAATGTTATCACTTCTCATTCAAAAATCAACATTACTTCCTCCTCAAGAGTAGTTTGCAAAGATAAACAACGACCATTTGCAAACCTCATTGATGATCACCTTATACAAACAACATCATAGGGGTATTTCATCAATGGAATTTCACCCAAAGGACCATAGGTTTGATAACCACATGTCTTCTACCAAAGATATAGCCATTTAACCAAACAAATCATTTATTAGGTTAAACTTAGAAAAAAAAACATTCAAGGTTCAACCTTTTCTTTGCATCTATGTGAAAAATATGAAAACAAACCACATTAACATACTCATCTAGCAAGAATTACCACACATTATACACAAGAAGTTCTAAATCCATGCTTTTGGATTTCCATATCAAATGAGTTAAGAAATTTGTAACTTTCCTAACACTCTAACATTTCAATCTTACAAACATTTCATATACTCAAATAACCCATGGTATAAATGAGGTAAAAAAAACACTAATAGCATAATAAATGTTCTCTAATAAATGTTCATAAATGAGCAAACATAGAATCTTACTACATAATATTGGAAGCTTCAATCAATTGCTTCCAATAACTAGATTTAGCTACAAGAGCTCATACTAATTAAAGATAAACAACCAAACATAATACAAGAGAATCCAAAGATGAAAATGGAAGAAATAGGGTTTGAAACAGTACAAAAAATGCAGATGAAGATGACATGAATGAGAGGAAAGAGAGTGCTATTTATAGTATAAAAAGGATAAGGTTAGATTTTGTCCACCCGTTGGTCGCGACGAGCCCGTCGCGACTCGTAACGGGCTAGCAATAAGACCATTGCGACTCATGACGAGTGCAAGAATTTAACCTTGTTTTCTTTTCTTCTTCTTGCGGTAAACATTTATCTTCATAGTGATTCCTATCATTTTTTAAGTCTTCAAGGTCTTCAAAAATGGTCTTCGATAGCCTTCGGTCTTCATGTCTTCGAAGCAAGTCTTCAAAAGTCTTCAAAAATGTGATCTTTAATGGCCTTCGGTTTCATGCCTCTATGTTCTTCCCTTGTAATGAAAAATCCACTTAGAAGAGGTAAAAGAGCGTAAATTTGCTCTTACCCCTCCTAAGAGAATATCAAGGTTAAACACAAGATCTTCATAATAAAATAGCACAAAATTGACCCAAAACAGTACAAAATTATGCACATAAAATGGACATATCAAACCTCCCCACACTTAAACCTTACTCGCTCTCGAGTAAGAAAAGATCCAAGCATACAAAGGAAATGACGTATCCACATCCTAACTACTATTCCCCCAAGCCAATACCTCACAAAACTCTCAATATCACACATCCCAATGTTAAGGTCAAATGAGAAGTTTCCCACAACCCCCATTCCTAAATCTACCCAAACCATATTAACCCATCAATTCATTGATGTCCCTTAAACATCTCCAAATTCCGAATTGATAATCCCAAATCCAATGGTATAAGGTGAAGCTAAAGACATGTATAAGGTTCAAAGCACATGCTCCACTTTATATCAATGTATCAACCTAAAATGAAACATATTAACGATCAAGAGTTTCATAACTTACTTCGTCTTCTCCCGCTAAATTTTCCACTCCCAGAAGGTCCTCAAGATGTCAAGCTACCCGATCCATCCGTATGGCCACCGCAACTTATGACTCCAACGCCGGAAAATGAGTGAACACTTAACATTTTTCAATTTCTCTCGTTTTCTCTCATTTTTCCTAGGAGCCCTTTCGGGTATTCATCCTAGCCACACGTCCTTAACTCTTTGAAGAAAGTCTTCAAAGTCTTTGAAAAGTGATCTTTAGTGGCCTCCGGTCTTCAAGCCTCCATGTTCTTCCTTTGTCACGCAAAATCCACTTAGAAGAGGTAAAGGAGCGTAAATTTGCTCTTACCCCTACTAAGATAATTTCAAGGTAAAACACAAGCTCTTGATAATAAAAGAGCACAAAAGTGACCCCAAAAAGCACTAAATTATGCACATAAAATGGACATATCAAACCTCCCCACACTTAAACCCTACTCGCCCTCGAGTAAGAAAAGATCCAAGCATACAAAGAAAATGACGTATCCACATCCTAACTACTATTCCCCCAAATCAATACCTCACAAAACTCTCAATATCACACATCCCAATGTTAAGGTCAAATGAGAAGTTTCCCACACCCCCATTCCTAAATCTATCCAAACCATATCAACCTATCAATTCATTGCTATCTCCAAAACATTTCCAAAGCCGGAATTGACAATCCCAAATCCAATGGTACAAGGTGAAGCTAAAGACATGTATAAAGTTCAAAACACATGCTGCACTTTATATCAATAAATCAACCTAAAAACGAAGTATATTAACGATCAAGAGTTTCAGAACTTACTTCATCTTCTCCTGCTAAATTTTCCACTCCCAAGAGTTTCTCAAGATGTCAAGCTACCCGATCCATCCATATGGCCACCGTAACCTTATGACTCCAACGCCGGCAAATGAGTGAACACTTAACATTTTTCAATTTCTCTCATTTTCTCTCATTTTTCCTAGGAGCCCTTTTGGGTTTTCATCCTAGCCACACGTCATGTTTCTTTGGCTTACATCTCACCTTTTTCCACACGTTTAGTCTCTCATTTTTGCCTAGGTCGCCCTCTCGGGTTTTTTGACCAATCCGGGCCCCCAATGTTTCCTAAGATGCCCTCTCAGGTTTTCAACGTAGCGGAATTCTTTTTATTAATAATTTAATTTTTTATCATATTCTATTTTTTTCAAAATTTTCAAATATTTTAATGTTTCTCCAATCCAAAAAGTAGCAAAGTGCTTTCCAAATGTTAAGGCTAGGAAAAGTATCAAAGCCAACATTATCCAAGTACATCAAAAGAAAAGCATCCCAAAACAAAAGAGGAAAATATCCAAAACAAAACAAAAGAGTTATCCAAAAGTAGCAAAGTCTTCAAAGTATCTCTAACCTCAACCGTGCAAATAGTAGATACCCCTCCCCACACATAGAACACTACATTCCCCTCAATGTAGACAATAGGGCCAAAGCGTACAAAGCGAAGGATGGAAAGGGTAAGGACTGCAGCATCATGTTATGAGACACTGCCTGCTTGGGACTGCATCTCATGGATGCGAGCTGATAGGTGATCAATCTCCCCATCCATGTCGATCAAGCTCTGGGAGACAAACACATTGTGCTTCAGTATCATGTTATCATGGCTGTAGAATCCAGCATGGTCTGCATCATCCGCTCATAGAAATTTGGTGGGGGCTGAGAGTAGTGAGGTGGCACACTATCCTCCTGCATCGGTTCGGTCTCTGGTGGAGGCTGCAGGGAGTGCTGCTGCTGTCGTTCGGAGAAAGGTAGGCTACTATCATCGCGCTAGATAGGGGCTAGACCAAGGTCGTGGACCTCGCGTTGGGAGTCCTCTTTGCATGAGGAGTCGGGTGAAATCGCCAATCTGCTAGAGGTGTATCAAATTCCTGCTTCATCTTGTTGGGCTGAGGAAGTGTCATGAATGTGACCTTTCTGGCGCCATATAACCAGTGGAATACCCCCGTGGTCTGGGTGGCACTGAGCATCTCAAATTGAACCAACCTCTCAGCAATGATGACGTAGGAAGTGCGCCTCAATAAGCGCGGAAAGTCAGCAGGAGGAACCAATCCTAGGTACTCCGCCAAAAGGCCTATCATACCTCCAACCATAATCTTCCTCTTTAGCTTTCCTACCACCTCTATAATCTTCTTTATACACAGCTCAGCCCATAACCCGTATCCTGGTCCCTTACTCGTCAAGTGCCACAGAAAGTGAATGTCGTTGTTTGGCACATTCGTCGGCTCCGCCAAGCAAAGTAATGTGCCAGCCAACAGCTAGTGAACATAATGGAGTGTAGGGTGGATGATAACACTGCTCTTGTCATGGGAGTTCTTTGGCCTCATGTTGATGACACTCCAAATTTCATGTCATCCTCGATCGATCATTTCTGGGCCTATGGGTCCAACCTTGCCCGTATCTCCGCAGTGTCCCATCCAAACGCCTCCTGAACCTGTGAGATGGTTATCTGTCAAGATATATCATCCAAGTGGAAAGTCATATACCTCTTGCATGGTTGATCATCTCTTATGCTACATATCCTGACCATGGACAGGAACTCTAGTGTGTATCACTGGTAAGAGGGGGCGTTCCTGCTCATGAAACATTCCATCCCCCTTTTAGCAAGAAGGCATCGGACATGCTGGGTGAGCCCAAAAGCGTCCAGTGTGGGCTTGTCTACAAAACTCATCTCCTTGAGCTGACGACTCACTAGGGCTCCCATGCCTCATCATAGGACTCGGTAATCCGAGTCAAACCCATGTACCTATCCAGAGGGAGAGGTACAGGGCTCAACTCCGAAGCCAGTGGTGGAGGCAGAGGTGGAGCGGCGGTACGCCCGCCTCAGGGAGGAGCTCTGGGTCTCTTGGTAGGGGCCATATCTAACAACCACAGCAAATGAGTCAAACGTACATGAATATACACATATGAAATATTACAAAGTCATACTCAACTTTTAAACTAGGTTTTTCCAATCATTACAAACCAAATCAAATCCACGTTAACTACTTCAAGTCCTAATCGCAATTGCATATACAATCTATGTTATATCTAACATGCCCGTATTCTCAAGTCCATGAAGTTCTCACATAGTTGAATATCAAAATACTATATCTCAAAATCATAGTCTTGCCTAACTAGTTTAGCCACCATTAGTGCATCCATAATGTCAACATTCAAGTCCCATGGCTAAACTACCCTAAGTAAAATAACATTGCAAAGCACAATAACATTTTATCCAATAACAACTATGTTTAATCAAGGGCCAACATGCCTTATCTCTAGCATAAACCACAATCCATTCTCAACCAAAGCAACACTAATAGTGCAATGCAAGCATAAGATCAATACGAGCAACTCAACTCACTCAAAGTAAGTATGATGTTATGCTAGATCCAACCAAACCGCAAAGACAAAATATGCACACAATCCCCCATCAAATAAAATTGCAAGCACAATATATTCACAAAAACCAACCAAGTTCCAACAATCTAATTTCCTAAGGCATCACACATAATCTACACATTATCCAACCACTTTAGAATTGTCAGTCCTAGTGGGTTTTGTTTCAACCCACTTCAACACATAATCAACGGCAAGAAGAATATATGTAAAGCCATAAGAACTAGTGAAAGGTCCCATGAAGTCAATACCCCAAACATCAAAGATTTCACAATATAGCATAGCTTTTTGGGGCATCTTATGTCTAGATGAGATATTTCCTATTCTTTGGCACTTGTCACAAGCCTTACAAAATATGGATGCATACTTATTCAAAGTAGGCCAATAAAAACCACTTTCAAAGACTTTCCTAGCTGTCCTTTTAGCTCCTAAATGACCGTCGCATGTATGAGAATGAAAAAAAGTGAGAATTGAATGCACTTCATTATAAGGGATGCATCTCCTAACAAATTAGTCTACACAATGTTTCCACAAAAGGGATCATCCCACACATAATATTTAGCATCGCTTTTTAGCTTATCTTTCTATGCCTTAGAAATGTGAGGAGGAAATTTACTAGAGACAAGAAATTTCACAATGTCGGCATACCACGGTTGGAGGTCCCTAATAGTGAACAATTGTTCATCGAGGAACTCCTCCCGTAGTTTCTCCTTCATTAATAGACTTACCTCACTATCTTGGCAAGGTGTCAACCGGCTCAGGTGATCAGCCACAAGGTTCTCCATACCCTTCTTGTCTCGCACCTCTAACTCAAAATCACTCAGGAGCAGGATCCACCTAATCAATCTTGGCTTGGCCTCTTTCTTCGTCATTAAATGACGAAGCGCTGCATGATCAGTGTACACCATAACTTTTATACCAAGAAAGTAAGATCAAAATTTTTCCAAAGAAAATACCACTACTAGCAACTCCTTTTCTAGTGATGGAATAGTTTCATTGGGCCTCATTGAGAGATATGGATGCATAGTAGATGATGTGAGGCGCTCTCCCCACCCTTCGACCAAGCACTGCTCCAACGGTGTAATCACTAGCATCGCACATAATCTCAAAAAACAACGACCAATCTGAGGGTTGTATAATAGGGGCCAAGACTAACCTTCCTTTCAATGTATCGAAGACCCGTTACAACCCTCATCCATCACAAATTTCACCTCTTTTTACAAAAACTTGCATAAAGGAGATGCTATCTTCGATAAATCCTTAATGAACCGGCGATAGAATCCTGCATGGCCAAGAAAAGAGCGCACTTCGCACACAATTGTAGGATAAGGAAAAGTTTGAATTTTTTTTAAATTGTAAACACCATAAAAGGTGGGGGATTATATAAGGTTCCCCAAGCCTGTATAGAATAAATAGTTCATTACAAAAAAAGCGATCAGTGAGGCAACATTGTTGCTTCCAAAAGAAAACCTAGCAGCCGAAAAGTATGTCTAATCGAGTAGTTAGAAACAAAAGATTTGATATGGTAGTTGCGATTCCAAAAGAAAGAATCTCCACCCCATGTGTTAATTCTTTCCCTTGGCCAAGCAACTACACACTATAACTTCAAGATTAACAGGGAACCTACATCGTAGCATAGTTGCATCAAATTTGCAATGAAGCCTTTTGTTTTGAGAGCATCCTTCCCGGCCGATAAGTAGCTAAATTCTGGATAGTTTTCACCAGCCGAGAATTTGAAAAATGGATCTTGTGAACCTGTAATAAGCCAAAGAAAAGACATCAGCAGTATCTATCCTTTTTTAAACTCAAGCATATCATAAATAGGCCTCAACAATGTGTATATGAGTGACAGTGGTGGTTCTTGATCTGGATGGGTGCTAGTTCATGATCTAGATTCGTGATCGTGATTGCTGGTTCGAGTACTCGAACATTTCGAACTCTCGAGGGGCTTCGAGACTTTGAGACTTCGAGGGGTATTATCATCGAGACTTCAATGATAATTGTCCGAGTGTTCAAGTGCCTGAGGGATCTCGAGGGGGATAGCAGTTCGAATGCTCAAAGGGCGGCAAAGTGGCCTCGAGGGGAGGTAGTGATTCGAGGCCTCGAGGGTGCTAATTTGAGACCACGAATGGAACTAGTTCGAGACTTCGAGGGGATGTTGTCGCTCGAGACCTCGACGGGGCCTCACCCTCGACCTCGAAGGGGTGGTTCTAGGATCGAATGGGTGTTCGAGACCTCAAAGGGGACTGTTCATCTCAATACAGCCTTGAGGGTGCTAATTCGAGACCACGAATGGAACTAGTTCAAGACTTCGAGGGGCTGTTGTCGCTCGAGACCTCGACGGGGCTAGTTCGAGACCTCGAAGGGGTGGTTCTAGGCTCGAATGGGAGTTCGAGACCTCGAAGGGAACTGTTCATCTCAGTTTTTTTAAAAAAATTGCATTACATTTGAGATGAATAGTATGATATGTGTCAGAAAAAGGAGTAAGAGATAGTAAAATTTCAAGCACCTACTCTAATCACAGGAAAACCACTGCTATCAAGAGTTAGCAGTCCCCTAAGAAAGAGTGGGGCTGCCTGAAAGTCTGTGTCACCATGGTGGTTATTTTCTAAAGCATATTTTGCCAGGAAGTCAGCAGCACTATTTGCCTCCCTAGGGATATGTTGAATTGGGTATTTGTGGTGTTTTAAATTAAGGGAGCTGCAGGTGGAATAAATTCTCCATGGGGAACTCATGGGGTTTTGAATACCCTGAACAGCCATTAAACAATCTGATTCCAACACACAAATATTTAGAGCTAGTTCAGAGCAAATATCATATCCACATTGAATGGCGAAGAGTTCAGCATGTAAAGGAGACGGAGAATGGAAAGTATTTGCTCTCATTTTAACCACATTCCCATTCCATTTCCTAACTATCACAGCAAAGGAAGAAAGACCACCTTTAATCCATGTAGCATCAGTATTAATTTTATATCCGTATTGTGGTTTCTTCCAAATCACTGCAGATACTGGTTTTTTTTTCTTTTGAGAAATTTGAGGAATAATATTTGCCTGAGTCCAGTACCTATGCTTGTCTAAATTGCCTATCAAATGGTGGACTGTGAAAATTTGATAGATCATGCCTTTAATTTCATGAAAGCAAGCAGCTTGGGAGAAAACTTCATTTTCAAAAAAAAAATTGTTCCTTTTAATCCAAAGAAACCAGATTGTGACAAGAAGGGCAGCAGTTGCAATGTTTGACTGAATCTTGGATTCGTCCTTAAAAGAGAGATAATACTCAACTCTACCCTTCAAATTTCCAAAAACTAATTGTTGTAGTTTTAAAAGGTCATTAACACATTGCCATACAGCAATAGAGGAAGGGCACGAGTTAAAAAAATGTTCCAAAGTATCAGAATGATTCTGACAGAGGGGACATTTAGAGGCAAAAGAAAAACCTAACCTACATAAAATATTATCAAAAGGAAGTAATCCATTCAGGGCTCTCCACAGGAGAACTGACATTTTTTTGGGGATGAAAGAGGACCAAACCTTATCGAAGTGCCTGATTTTTGCCCTTTTCTGTCTGAGGATATTGTATGCAGGCCGTATGGAGAAATTTCCGTCAGTGGCTGGCGTCCAGACAAGCTTATCCTCATGAGAGTATTCCAGCTTCGCATCCTGCAGAAGGGCACATAGATTGGTAGCCAAATATGGCTCCAGTATTGGGAGAAGAGAAGCTTTGTTATTGATAAAAGACCTAAGTGAAATATCCTCGAAGGGAATATTCCTCTCATGAGGCCACTTATAAAACAGAGCTCCCTCTCCTGTCCAATTAGCATTCCAGAAAGAGCAATCACCATTACCATAGATTACTCTGGAATAGTTGTTTGCCTTAGCTGTTTGCCTTAGCTGTGATATAACATATTCTGGACCATGTGTGAGATTTTTTATAAGAGATAGGAAGCGACCATAATAGAGAGGACCATTGAGTAGAGTTTTTTTGCAGTTTCCACCATAATTTACATGAGAAAGCATTAACAAGGAAAAGTTTGAATTGTGTCTATCTTTGCTTTATCAACCTCAATACCCTTAGAGGAGACAACATGGCCTAAGACAATGCCTTGCTCTACCATAAAATGACATTTCTCAGAATTTAACACAAGACTGGAATCAATGTAACGTTTAAAAACTTGTGCCAAATTTGCCAAACAGTTGTCAAAAGAATTACCATGAATGGTGAAATTATCCATGAATACCTCAACAAATTTTCAACAAATTCTGAGAAAATTCTTACCATACACCTTTGGAAAGTTGCGGGGGCAGTACATAACCTGAAAGGCATACGTCGGTAGGCAAACGTACCAAAGGGGCGCATGAGGTGGTCTTTTCTTGGTCTTCCGGGGTGATAGCCACTTGAAAATACCCCGATTACCCATCCAAAAAGCAATAGAAAGGGTGGCTTGCTAACCTCTTGAGCATTTAATCAATGAATGGCAATGGGAAGTGATCCTTCCAGGTCTCCGCATTTAGCCTCTGGTAGTCAATACAAATGTGCCACCCATTTTGAACTTCTCATTTTCAACCACCGTCACCCTACTCTTCTTAGGTACCACTTGAGTTGAACTCACCCACTTGCTATCCGAGATTGGATAGATCATGCCGGCTTAGAGTAACTTGAGGATTTATGCCTTTACCACCTCCATCATAGGTGGGTTTAAATAGCGTTGGGGTTGTCGCACGGTTCTTGCATCTTCTTCCAAAAAAATTCTATGCATGCAAGTGGATGGACTTATGCCTTTGATGTTGGCAATAGTCAATCTAATTTCTTCCTTGTTCTCCTGTAACACCACCAACTTTTCTTCTTGCTCCTAGGTGAGCTTGCTTGAAATGATAACTGGAAGCGTCCCCCCTTCCCCAAGAAATGCGTACTTGAGGTCACTTGGCAAATGTTTGAGCTCAATCACCGGATATTTCACAAGTGATGGGAGGAATTCCGGTTCTTCGGGTTCCTCTAAGACTAGAGGGTCGGGACTTTGCACCACTTCCTCAAGAATTCTTAACTCCTCAATTCTTTCCTTCAAGTTAGTACTCATGGAATATACAAGACATGAATTTTCAACATCATTTTCCAAAGAAACTAACAAGGAATCATCACAACTCAATTCAAAAACATCTTGCACAACATTGTCAACAAAATCAATAGCATGGCAAGAATACTCTTCAAGAGGATACTTAATAGAGTCATTTATGTTAAACTCTACTTTAATTCCATCAAATTTCATGGTGAGGGTACCATTGTGCACATCAATGATGGTCCTAGAGGTCTTCAAAAATGGCCTCCCCAACAAGATTGGGGCGGCATGTTCATCATGCTCCATGTCTAGGATATAAAAATCAATGGGGAATATTGAGGAAACCACCCTAACCAACACATCCTCGATGATACCCTTAGGGTACGCACTAGAACGATCGGCTAGTTGGATCACCACCCCGGTTTTGTGCAAAGTACCAAGATTGAGGCTTTCATACAAAGAGTATGGAATCACATTTATTGATGCACCTAAGTCAAGCATTTATTTTTCAAAATGTGTATTTCCTATCATGCAAGGGATTGTGAACATGCCGGGATCGCTACATTTAGGGGGTAACTCCCTTTGGCACAAAGTGGAGACATGTTCACTTCTCCCATTTTTAAGCTTGTTCTTCGTTCTTTGTTTCCTATTTACTACACATATTTCCTTCAAGAATTTTGCATAGCTATGAATTTTTTTCAATAGCATTCAAAAGAGGGATATTTACCTCACACCTACGAAAGACTTCGTAAATGTCCTTGTTGGACTCCTTTCTCCGTTTGTCCTTTAGAGCTTCCGGGAATGGTGGTTCCGGCATATATGGAGGAATTTCCACTACTCTTGCCTTCTTGTGAGGAGGGAATGAAGGTTCGTGAATGGAGGTTGATTTCTCAACTGTGATCTCATCCTCCTTCTCCTTTCCCTTCCTTGCTTGCTCCTTAGCCACCTCCTCGTTCTCTTCTTTCTCTTCTTTCTCAATTATTTCAATCTTTCTAGGTTTGTCTTCAACAACTTCACAAACCGGGGTAGAGCTAACCTCTTTACCACTTCTCAAAGTGATAGCACTAGCATTTTGTCGAGGGTTGATCTCTGGTTGGGAGGGTAGCTTACCCTTTTCCCAGGCTTCCATCTAATTAACCACTTGGGCTATTTGGCTCACTTGAGTTTCCAAGTTCTTGATGATTGCCTTGGCTTCATCTTGGAATTTCTCACTTTTCTCCGCACACATGCCCAACCGGTGAATGGCTTGCATCACCTCATCCTTTGTTAGCCCCGAGCTCTCCTCTTGGTCTCGGGATTTGTCTTGGAGCCTTTGAAATTGTTGTTGATGTTGCCTATATTGTTGTTGAGGAGCCCAATACGATTGAGGGTTTTAGCTTCCTTGAGGGTTTACATACCGGAGGTTCGGGTTATCACGATTTCCTAAATTGTACGGCCGATTTTGGTACCCTTGATAACCCTGGTAGCCTTGCCCACCTTGATATCCTTGGTTCCATTGGTAGCCTTGATTTCCTTGATATCCCATGACACTCACCTCCTTGACATAGTCCTCTTGCAAAGTAAACCAAGTGTCCGCAGGATGCGGCAAGTAACAAATTTCACATGATTTAACATGTGGCGCATTTCTGGGCTTCATCATCAAAAATTTCATCATCGATACAATGGCCGAGATTTGGTCCTCGAGCTTCCCACTATTTGAAGAGTCACTTTCGGGCATTGGATTTCTCCTTCTCAAATTGGCCCTTAAGCTAAAGTTTCTTAATTCTTCCGCTAGCTCCTCATACAATTGCATCGCTTCAGATGAAGTCTTGTTCCCAAGGGTGCCACCACAAGAACTCCATACCAACCATTGATCCTCATCAAGAAGTCCATTGTAGAAGTAATAAACCAAATCCCCCTCTGATTAACCGTGGTAAGGGAAACTTGCGAGAAGCTTCTTGAACCTCTCCCAATAGTCGAAGAGAGATTATTCATGCCATTGGAGGATGTTTCTTATGTCCTTCAAGGAGGCAGACCTTGAGACCGGGAAGTATTTGGCTAGAAACTTTGTTTTCATATCAAGCCAACTCTTAATGCTCTTGGGTGGTAGGTAGTGGAGCCAATCTCTTGCACCATCCCTTAGTGTGAATGGGAATGCCTTCAACTTATAGAAATCTCCATCCACTCCATGGGAGACTGTACCACAACATAAGAAGTGAAATTCAGTGAGGTGTTTGTTGGCATTCTCCCCTTGCCTACCAAGGAAGATGGGTAGCATGTTGATGAACCCGGTCTTTAGCTCAAAGTGCTTGCTCAGTCCAACCACGGGATACTCATTGCACATTGGTTGTTGATTGAGGTTGGGGGTCATGATGTCTCTTAACAATTCTTTCCCCAAAGGAATCTCCCTTTCTTGGAGAGGAGGAGCTCGCTCTTAGAGAGGAGGATGTTGAGGTCCCCCTCCCAGATGCTCATCTTCATGCTCAAGTTGATGTTTCATAGAGGAAGAGGTATCCACAAAATGGCACTATGAGGGGTGTTATTCACACTTTCCAAAGAAATCCTCCAAGCCCGTCTCAAATTCAACTCTAACTCAGGGTCGTAGTGTAGGGGTTCTTGTGAAGAGGTATGTACAAACCATACACCAAGAACTCGAAAAATACGTCTCCAAGTTAAGTGAAAATGGAAAATCAACTAAGAAATCAAAATAAAAGAAAACTAGAAAATATTTACAATTAGCATATAATCACACATAATATGCCCAAACACTTAAAAATAAATGCTTCTTCCCCGGCAGCGGCGCCAAAATTTGGGAGGCCATCATCGTACCTCTCAAATTTAATAATTTTAAACCCTAATACTTCCTATCTACAATTAAGTAGATAATGGCAAGTCGGGGTCGTCCACAAGAAGAGGGATCTTTTCAAGTGTTTAAACATATAAAGGAGAAAACATACTAGGAATATACATACATAAATACATATAAAAGCATGTAAACAAGGGGGTGGTTGGTTTTTGAGCCTAAGTTATCAAATTGAAAGTTAACAATTAGCAAAGCAAGAAAACTATGCTATATATGCAATACAACTAAAGATACGCTTAAAATGATAATTAACGGAGCCTTGGGGGCAATCGACTTCCACTTCCAAACTTCCTATAGCTGATTGATTCATTCACTCATTCAATTACATTTATTGTCTATGGGGAATGTTATCACTTCTCAATCAAAGATCAACATTCATTCCTTCTTAAGAGTAGTTTGCAAAGACAAACAACAACAATTTGCAAACTTCATTGATGATCACCAAAGACAAACAACATCATAGAGGTATTTCATCAATGGCATTTCACCCAAAGGACCATAGGATTGATAACAACAAGCCTTCCACCAAAGACATAGTCATTTAACCAAACAAAGCATTTATTAGGTTAAACTTAGAACAAACAACATTCAAGGCTCAACCTTTCTTTGCATCTACATGATAAATATGAAAACAATCCACATTAACATACTCATCTAGCAAAAATTACCACACATTACACACAAGTTCTAAATCCATGCTTTTGGATTTCATATCAAATGAGTTAAGAAATTTGCAACTTTCCTAACACTTTAACATTTCAATCGTACAAATATTTCATTTACTCAAACAACCTATGGTATAAATGAGGTAAAACACAACATTAATGGCATAATAAATTCTCTCCAATAAATGTTCATAAATGAGAAAATATAGAATCTTACTACATAAGGTTGGAAGCTTCAATCAATTACTCCTAAGAACTAGATTTAGCTACAAGAGTTAATACTAATTAATGCTAACAAACCAAACATGATACAAGAGAATTCAAAAATGAAAAATGATAGAAACTTGGGTTAGAAATAGTACCAAAAACCCAGGAAAGAAGACATGTGAATGACAGGAATGAGAGTGCTATTTATAGTACAAAAAGGATAGGGTTAGGTTCTGGCCACCCATTGGTCGTGACTCGCGACGGGCGCCAGAACTTAACCTTGTTGTCTTTTCTTCTTCTTGTGGTAAACACTTATCTTCACAATGATTCCTCTAATTTTTCAAGTTTTCAACTCTTTGAAGAAAGTCTTCAAAGTCTTCAAAAAATGGTCTTCAACGGCCTCCGGTCTTCAAGTCTTCATGTCTTCGAAGCAATTCTTCAAAGTCTTCAAAAAGTTATCTTTAATGGCCTCCAGTCTTCAAGCCTCCATGTTCTTCCTTTGTCATGCAAAATCCACTTAAAAGAGGTAAAAGAGGGTAAAGTTGCTCTTACCTCTCCTAAGAGAATTTCAAGGTAAAACACAAGCTCTTGATAATAAAAGAGCACAAAAGTGACCCCAAAAAGTACTAAATTATGTACATAAAATGGACATATCAACCCGTGTATAGAGAAGATAACAGTCTCTGTTGCTTTTCCATCCATGTTATTGTCGTATTCTATAGCCACAGTCAATTTTTTATTTTTACCCGTTGTGGTCGCAGTACCTTAGTTTCTTGGGAGGGGGTTCGCTCTCTTTCTTGTGTCCTCGTACTTACTTGTCGCTTCTTTCCTATATTTTCCAAGTTACCATTCCTCGGATTTTCTTCAATCTGTCTTCTTAGGTCCCTTCAATACTCTATGTCATGGCCATGATCTTTGTCCATAGATCTTTTCTCTGGCGGTACAATCATTGGTGTTAGCTCCCGAAATAGATCCTTATTTGCTAGCCATATCTCCTTCCTTGTCTTCGTTAGAGGTGTGTTGCAATCTCGGTTCTCCTCTCCTGAAACCAATGTTTCCTTTTCCTTTTTTATTATAGCTCCTCTCAGAATCCTCCATTGTTTGCTTCTTGCCTCGCTCCTTTTCTATTTTTTGGTTGTTCACCTCTTCCATTCGTACATGTTGTTCAATCATCTTTTGTAGCTCCCTTGGGTTTTCCGGCATGTTCTTCGTCAGCTCTTTGTAAAATTCACCAGACCCCATGCCTCATGTAAAAGCACCCAATAATGATTGAAATGACAAATCACGAACTTTTAGGCTCTCCATGACAAATTAGTTATGATACACCGCGGGGCTTTCATCGCTTTGCTGCGCTATATTGTTGAGATCAACGATTGTTCTAGTGAACATCTATTTTTGGTAGAAATGTCCCAAAAATAGATCTGACAGCTGCGCCCAAGACTTGATATCTCCATTCGAAAGTTCTTCGTACCACAAGATTTTCGTGTCTGATAGAAATATAGGAAATGCCTTGCATACTAATTCTATGTTCGCATCCCCGAATCTCATGTTGTTTCTATATGAATGTATGAACTCTTTTGGGTCCATGGTACCATCGTAGACTTTAACGTGTAGGGGGAGCTTGAAATCTTTAGGCATCTTAAAGTCTCGTAAATACGGTGCCAGGGGTAATTTATCTACATCATCTTCTTCGACAATGTCGTGTAGCCCTTCTTCATAGTGAAGGCGTTTGCGTTCTTGATTCATCCTTTTCTTTAGTTTTTGGGGTCTTTGCTTCAGAGTCTTCAAAAATTGATCGTACAGGTCTTCTCTGTTTGCTTCTTAGAATGCCGCAAACACCCATTTTTCTTTGTCACAATTATTGTTCGGAGATTCCTCTTCTTCCTCTTCCTCTTCCTCTTCTGTTTCTTCTTTGCTAAGCTCTTTTTCCTTACTTGGGGTACGTTGCTGCTGAAGGTGGGGGCTCCCATTACATCCAAGCATCTGTTCTTATGACTGATGATTCTAGTTTTTTTCACTCCTGGTGAACACCATTGCTTACTTGAGCAACCTGAAAATGAAAAAAAAATTGTTCCCAACAGATGGCGCCAAATGATGTGATAGCTTGTCCAGGTAGCTTCTTCGCTACTCACCTCTGTAAGTTCTTCCACCTGCAAAGACAATCCCGGAAATGACTCCGGGAGAATCCCTCTGATGATCAAGTTAGTCTTCTCTTTAAGAAATAGGATTTCTCTAAATAGTAGCGCTTAACCCAACTTCTTCACCATTTTATGTATTTATAGACTGACCTAATCGTGCTTTCTTATTTTTAGGGACAGAGATCGTGGGGTGCATCACGATCCCACTTTCTGAGTTTTTAGCCTTTATGGTCTGCGTTCATTCCTTATTCATCGGTTTGCATTCTTTGTGTGTCCCTAAGTTCTCAATAGTTTGGGCTGAACCGAGTTTGGCTTCACTGCTGAACACTGTTGTGCAAGGCATAGATTTACTTGCTGGACCGTATATACACCAATTAAATATTTCCATTTCCCTAAAATGATGTTTTAATGCATTTTTTTGTATTCTCAACAAGCAACATTTAGCATTCCTCCTTCTATATAAGCTGAAGCATTACTTTTTTTGTCGTAATATAACTGTTTGCATTTCAGCTTCTACTTCAATTTTTTACGTACTGAACTTAGCCAAAATGAAACCTCAGAATACCCATATTTGATCTCGATCCTGAAATGTTGTTTGAAATTGCTATTCATCTGCTTCTTCTCAGTGATTTCATATCTATAAGAGGAGTGTGTAAGTACTGGCATGCTATTGTTGATAAGAAGTTGTTCAAGGGATGCAGCACTCCTTCATTGATGGCTCCGACAGATATTGGTGGGGCTGAATAGAATCACTTTTGCTTGATGATGAGAAGAAATATAATGAGGCCTCTTTTTGCTGAACCTCAAGGAAGAAAGTACATTGAGGTACGTTATAGGTGGCTTCTAGTGTTAGATTAGGTGATGGTTTTTTGTTCCACCCATTCTCTAATACTAGAATTCAGCTTGATTGTGGAAATAATTTTATAAGAATGATGATTATACTAAAAAAGCTGCTTTATCACTTAATCCATCTTCTTTGTCAAGGTTCCATCTTATGGTTATTTGTTTAGATGGTGGTTTAGGAATGTGTAGATCTGATGATGAGAACTAGACTTGGAATGACAATTTTTTATATTATATGTTGATCTTAATTATTATGATGGGAGGTTTTTTGTTGTTTTTTAAGAAGAAGGTGGTGTGGGAGGAGTTTGGTAATGTGATCCTTTTGCAGCACATTTCAATGAGGTTAAAGTCTTGTTTGATGAGATTCCTAGATATTGTTATGACTTTTTCTATGCGGAGTATTTTTTAGCTGAATCCTCAGATTGAAGGTTGCTTTTAGTTAGGGTCTGTGGTTCAACTTTTACAAATTTTGATATTTATGCAATAGATGTGACAAATAGGCAGTTTAGATGTATCCCTAGTTTAGGAAAAGATGTGTTGTTTATAAGTAACAATGCATCTTTTATGGTTGATTTGACTTTAGTTCCTGAGGGTGTTTTGAAGCCGAATGCTATCTATTTTACTGGTGAAGCAGTGCTACGTCTTTTTTGGGGCAATCAAGAGCGCTATGCATCTATTTATGAGTTTGAAGGGTCTGCGTTAGAGGTTTTAGATGCTAGTCTTCCAGGTCCTTCTTGAGTTGGATCATTGTGGATTGTAATATCTTATGTTTAGATTGATGTATTTCAAGTTTAAAGTTGTAATTAAAATGTATTTTTAATGAATAAGTTTCACTTTTTATATATTGAGTTTTATGTGTACTGTATTGAGTTTAATTTATTACAGACTGATGTTCACCTGTCTATTTTATACAGCTTCTTTTTTGGAAATGAAGTTGTTTCATAAATGAATTTAAATACAAGTATTATAGAAACATGACAACAAATTGCAAAGATCAATTCCAAAAAATGTAATCTCAACTTGTAGTATTGAAACATCAGTATAAGTAATAAAAATGTTTATCATAATTCAGACTTTGCTTCACTCAAAAATTGTTATGCCAAATGCTATTGATGTTCCTCAAAAATAAATGAGATTCTTCCATGATAAAATGAGGTTCTAATAATTTCAACTGAATAGACAAAATCGCAGTAGTTCAATGCAGTAGTATATAAAAACTCTAAAACAGCAACTCCATGTTGACACTAAACAAATTAGAACATGTGTGTTTTGGTGTCTTGGATCCAAATTCATTGGCACTTGACTTCTTCCTTTCGATTGTTGATTTTACTCTTTTGCTCCTTCCCTTTGTTTTTGTGTATTCTGGATTAAGGATAGATGGTGCAAGTATGCTTTCTGTTTGTGTTGTTGTATTGGTTTTTGAAACTGTTGTGTCTTCGACGTGTGAGTTGAGGGTGTTGAAGTTGGTTGATCGGCTATCAAAGGTTTCTTCTAATATCCTTCTTGCTTCCATGTTGTCCTCGCTCTTTAATACCAAATTGTAGAATTTTCATGTCATCTGTAGGTGTCATGGTATTATATTTCTCAGTTTTGGTGCCTAGTAATCAAGGAGATATAAGTATATGGTCAAGACAGTGTTAAAGAATGTCAGCATTTAAACAGAGAACATTAATTATAGAAACATCAATAGAAGTATCAAATTAGCTCAGATTTTTATCATGCTACTATTTAATTATACAAACATCCTTACTGTAAATATTAATTTCTTTCAGAACATTAAAAATATTGACAATTTTTACTACCTATTTTGCGCGTGTGCTCTTTGTCTCGTTGTTCCAGATTTCCATTTCTCCCATCTTAGTCCATCTCAAGCTTATGTACTCGTCCGGAATTCTTGATTCATTCATCATGTGAAATACACGTAAGTTGTGGCTCCAGAGGAACCATATTTCATTAAAAAAATTGCAAGAGCATTTGACTTTTGCTTATTGAGTTTCTGTTGGCTTTGTGTATAGAACTGATTCTACTTTTGAGTTACTTCTTTCGTGTAGAACTTCATAAATGCACATGGTTCCTCCGTTCATTCCGATATATGCTTTTGATGTTATTCACATATCCCACTGTAGCTTGAAATCTTTGTAGATCCAGTGTGTGTAGATTCTTACTGCATGTTTGAGGATTGTTGGGCCTTTTTCTTCTTCTTCTGGTCTTGCTTTGGAACACTATAACTCCTTATCTATTTTTTTGGTTCTCCACTTATGGATTGTGGCACAGGAAATCTGATAAAATTTGACGATTTGATGCTTTGAAAGTGACAGCAGCATTTGTACTCTCACTTCTTTGTGAAGACAGTGTCCTAGCTGAGAAGTAGTCCTTGCTCAGTGTAGTACATCATTTATCTCGCAGTGTGTATATATTCTATTGAACCAGGTATGATTTTGTAGTTCATATTTGTTGGCTCATTCTTTCTCGAATTCGTCCTTATTTGAGCAGAATATCAAGCACTTGTCAAATGCTCTGCTGAATTCAGAGTCACTCCTCAAATTTCCGTAGTGGCGGATGGCATTTTGTTTCAGATTCCAAATAAAAAAATTTTGCCTTGTGTTGGGGTACACCTGTAAAAAAAAATTAAAAATAGAGCAAACTCAAATGAAGTTTTTCAAACATCATCAGGGGAGAAAGAAACTTCAGTTGATAATATACAGACTTCAGATTTATAGAGCGGTAATAGAAAAAAGAAATCTCATTCTATAGTATTGACATATCAGCAATTAAAACATAAACCTTAGTTTATATGATGAAGAGAGCTTAAAAAATAGCAACCTCAACTTCAGGTTTATAAAACTTTAGTTGGTAAAAGAACTTCATTTTATATTGGTTATAGATCATCAGTAAAAATTGAAACCTCATCAGATATTATTGAAACAGAAGTAAGAAGAAAAATATATGTTTACTGTACCCTTTGGCTTTTTCCATAGCCTGATCCTGATCTGCGAAAATAGTGATAGGTTCCAATTCTCCCATAGATTTTTTGAATGTTTTCAGCAACCACACAAAAGTTTCTGCAGTTTCATCATTGATGAAGGCACATCCAAACATGACATTCATTCTATGATTGTTGAGGCCAACAAAAGGAGCGCGGGTGAGGTTGTATTTGTTAGTTCGATAGGTCGTATCGAAAACCAGCAAATCACAATATATCTTGAAATCTTTAGCCATCATGGAATCCCTCCAAAATAGTGCAGACATCCTCCCCTCATTATCGAGCTTGACCCCAAAAAATAAACCTTGTTCTTTTTCATTTTTTTCTGTGAGCAGATCAATCAACTTTTGAGCATCTCCAGCTTCTATTTGTTTCATTCTGAGTCTGCTTATATAGCTGATGTGATCTCTCATGGTGTGCCCAATTAACTCTTCACCTCCAACATCATTTACCATGTACTTGTATCCATCTGTTGGTGTCAGTCTAGCTTGTTTCATTGCTTCAATTGCTTTTCCCTTTTCAAGGCCTATTTTCCTTTCACTTCGGTGCAGATGTTGCCACTGAGGACAGGTGAGTTCATAATTGTGAATTAAAACATGTTGATGGACTGTGTACATGCTATCTTCGGTCATTTTGATAAACATCTTGGCTCTGCATCTTGTTCTTGTTAGAAAGAATTCCTTCTTCTTCCTATTCTTATTCTCAACTGTTGGAATTACATAATTGTTGTTTGTTTTACCTTCACAAGAACAAGTATAGTATCTACCCTTCAGCTTCTTGTCGTTTGTCCTGCGTGTTGTTAATTTTCGTATACTGAAACCTAATGCTTTTGAGTGGCAGCGGTACAGGTTTTCTAACTCTTCCTATGTTCTTGCTGTCACCCCTTCTAAGTTTTGGTAAACATATACCTCTTATATTTCATTATCAGCTCCTGTTTTTTAAACATCAAACAGGAGCAGTAGTTAACCTTAACATCTATATGTAAACTTCAACATAGAAAACATAAACCTCATTATATATTATGAAGAAAAAAGTGTTTTGATAACCCTACCTAGTTGACACAAGTGTCAATATAACCTTTCAATATTCAAAAGTGCCAATATAATCCTATTTAGTTAGTGAAAGTGTCAATATAACCCTATAAGTTTTAAGGATGTGCTGATATAATCCTACAAACATTAGAAATGTACTGATATAACCCTACAGACATCAGGAATGTGCTGATTTAACCCAATAAGATTGCATAATGTGCTGATATAACCCTACTTGTTCAGGCGGCAATCCGACGAACTATGAGGGTAAAATTGTCCACCTAGAGTCAACGCCGAAAAATTGAGGTTAATACTGAAAATGGAGTCAACGCCGAAAAAATTGAGTCAACGCTGGTTATATTGAGTCAATGAAAGTGGACCACCTATTTGGTCAATTTACATAGAGTCAACGCCGAAAAATTGAGGTTAATACTGAAAATGGGGTCTGAGGGTTATATTGGCACTTTCATTAACTAGTTAGGGTTATATTTGCACTAAAAATTATCATAGGGTTATATTGGCACTTACTCAAGTAGATAGGGTTATATTGGCACTTATCCCTATTATGAATAACTCAACAATAAATACAGGAACCTTATCATCGTATATACTGAGCAATAGTAGTTTAAAAAATAGAAGCATCAGTCAACCTCAAATTCTATATGTGAACCTTAACATAGAAAACCGGAACCTCATTATATATTATGAATAACTCAACAATAAAAACAAGAACCTCATCATCATATATGTTGAGCAACAGTAGTTTTAAAAAAACAGAATTATCGTGCTACAAACTTCACATCTCATCATGAGAAACATAAACATCAAAAGGGAAGACAGGAAACTCATGTTATATTCTTCACACCTTAAAAGAAAAACAGGGAACAACATTTACATATTGATTAAGGATTATTAGTTATAGCACAATGTACTAGCATTGTTATACATATATCACCTTATTTACGGTAAACCTTATTCTATGTATATAGACATCATATTTTTAACAGTAAGCCTCAGTTCTTCGCGAGATCACCTGTGATTTGCAGAATATCAGTTTGCTCAGTGTAAGTTCCTGATTCAATTTTCTGATTTTGATCGATTATCAGAGTAAGTTCTGGATTTTTTTTGGTGAGGTTCAAGCTACTTATTTTTCCTACTAATTTGATCATTTTTATCACATTCATGAATAGATTGAATTGGGTTTCACAAGAAATTTGTTTACCAGGTTGAATCTTCGTCAGTGTTCATCGTTTGAATTCGTCGAGATTGCATCGCGGTTTTCCCAGATTGCCTCGCGGTTTGGATGAGCTTCAGATTCAGAGAATTTCAAAAGAAAGTTTGGGAGGATGAGATTAGAGAGAGAGAAACTAA
This sequence comes from Rubia yunnanensis, assembly GCA_037428765.1. NCBI lineage: Eukaryota > Viridiplantae > Streptophyta > Magnoliopsida > Gentianales > Rubiaceae > Rubia > Rubia yunnanensis. The sequence goes on from CM075064.1 coordinate 82,232,458, forward strand.
TTTTTTTTGCCTAAATTAGATATTTTTTTCCTATATTTGCACATTAGTCCCTCCATTTTCTTAGTCTTTTAAAATATTGCACCAAAAAAATTACGCTTGGCCCCAAATCCTATAGGAAGATGGTTTGCCTTGATTGCAGCCTAAAGTTTAGAATATCTCAAAGAAGTCCATCTTTATTTTTATTCGTTCACATTCAAATACATATTATTACTTGTTTTAACTTTAAAAATAAAATATTTAAATTTTATTTAAAAAATTACAGCATTCAAGATCAGTGTGGACTGTTCATAATCTTGTGAAAATGCTATTTTTCCTGAGACTTTCTCCTGATAAAAAAAAAATTATCACCTAGAAAATCGGAGTTTATGTTAAATGAAGATCCATACTTGCACCTCCGCCTGGAAATTAACTAGTGCAATGAATTGATTGTACCAACCAAGCAGAAAACAACCTTATGTATAAACAAGAAAAATTGGATGTCAAAACTATGCAAAAGTTTACATACATATTGGACAAATTATTTATCAACTGGCATTGATTTTAGTTGAGATTGGGAAGGGCGGGGCAATACATCATATATCATCAGCAACTTGGGAGCTCCGAATTCCCCAAAATGACCTCGGCTTTAACTTTTTGTTTGTCGCTGTAAACAGCCATCCCATCTGGGATTCGCATGTGGCGCATTCGGCAATAGACCAAGCATACCTGCACCTCATAGCATAGAGAGGTTAAATTACAAATTACAGCTCGCTCCGGGTTTCACGAAAGCAAAGATCCACACATACATTGCCACAACTAACTACAGAGCAATTTAACAAAAATTGGATGTCTACGAATATGATTGATTTCAGGAGCAATATATGAAGGTCAAAAGAGTCTCACCCCGGAAACCAGCTATGCTCTGTAACAGGATCTCCTAGGACGACCAACTCATTTGCTTTGTGAAGAGTCATTACTTCATGCACGAAACCATGGGGATTCGCATATGCCCCAAGCGGACCTTCACTTGACATCACAAGCATGTCACTTCGCCTTCCAATCAGGCTCTACATGTTGCGCAAGCATGCCCAGTGTAAATATACTAGCTTTTTCAGAAAAAACGAATTTGCTCCTTAAGAGCCATACTTGAGCAAACTACTACTGGTAAAAAAAAAATTTAATATTCCACATTACCTTACAAGTTCTGCATCGAATGCGATCAAAACCCTCGAGCAACTCAATTTCACGTCTCAATCTATAGGAAACCCCATCTATCTCAAGAAGCTCCTGCCTTCTTGATTCAGATACAGGGATCTTACTGGCAATATGAAATGAAAGAACATCTGGCTTCATCACAAATCCCTCCAGATTAGGTGCTTTGATGATCTGTTTCCAACGATCTGTAAAACATAATAACTCCATCATTTTGGGCAATAGTAGCTTTCAAAATAACAGCTAAACCTTTATCCCAGTGTGTTAAAAAAAACTTTATCCCACTATGTGAGATCGGCATAACAGCAACTTTCAGTATAAATTGTGTCAAGTTTTGTGGTGACAGGAAATAGATAAAACACCAGTAATAAATGAACTTTCTCCAAATTTCTAATATAGGAACTGATATCCTAATGAAAAAATATGCAGTCATCCATGCCAACAGGCATCAATATCGTGACAAAAAAAAGAAATTATGCAGATACCGCAGTTGATGAAAGAAGCTAAAAATTTCCCCAAAAGCCACCACCTAAATCAATCAGTTTGATCTGCTACTAGAATTATCTTGGTGACAGGTCACAACTAAAGTAATCAAGAACTGTCTCGAAGGACTATCCACATGTTTATCATGCAACGTAACAAGGTAATTCCACCTCTTCATCAAATCAATTCATGCAATCCCTTGGAATCAGCATAGCTAATTTTTCCTCTCTTCAAATTTCACAATAAATTTTTCAATAGGAATGCAGCAAAGGACAAAGTTAAAGGCAATTAATGTTTAGTAACTCAAGAGACAGAGCCACAAACCTGCAGCCTTCTGGGCAAGGGAATATGAATCATACATGCGGTAAACCCAATTAGGCCAGAAGGCTCTTGGAGCTTCGCGCATCTGGCTTAACGCATGTTTGTCTTGTTTCCTCCGTTTGTGTAAATGACTACCACAAATAGCGTTTTTACTCTCTTCTCTTTTTCTATTATATTCTAGATGCAACGTCCCCATAAAGTTGCCTGAGTGAGAGCTCACTTGTTGCACTTCAGCCCCTGAATCAAGCCTTTCTTCCCCACTGCTAGTGGACTCATAGATTGTGCCAAAAGAAGAAAGAAGTGCAGACTGGTGCAACCTCTTTTCACTCAGAGACAGCTCACTCTCATAACTGTCCTCTGACGGTGCATCAGATTCATTTCCATCACAATCTCCTGACTGTCTGGCTCCAGGACTATCAAGTGGTTGTACTTGGAAGACGTTACTTCGAAAGCTCCTCAATGGCAACAGCCTTCCAACAGCTTCTCGTGGTGTCCTCAATGGCGAATCTTCTTTGATTATTTGAACCTGCCCACATGTCTATTCATAGAAAAGGATGCAGGGTCAGAATAACCCAAGATATCTGAAGACTCTGAACCAATTTCATCTAATGGCATCATACTTACTGCTCCATCTCCATTAATCCAGTGTCGTTTCAGACGAAAACGCTGTTGACCACGTGTTACTACATTCACTGAACCATCTTCCAGCCTTCGATATTGCCGAATCTGAAAAAAAGTTAAAACAAATATCAGGAACGAAGCTAGGCATGTCTGCTTCATAGCAGATGAAAGACTTCCAAGAGAAACTCTTTTGATGCAACCAACCAACAGGAGTGGACTAGTATCTGTAACTCATTCTTTCTTTATACAAAACTTAGCAGAGCCATTAGTATTGGAAATCAAGAAAGAGCAAATGCCCATGCCTGGCTCACTAAAAAGGTGCAGTAATATCAACCATGACATTAATCTCTTGAAAGCCAAGTTAATGTTTAATGACATCATTGCTGCAAAAGTTCTTAGTGTTATTATAAGCTCTTACAATTTTAAAGGTTAAAAAACGAATGCCCGCCATTTAAAACATTCAATAAATATATTATGGAATATATGCCCTGGAGAGGAATAAATATATCGGCAAATTCATCAATTTATACAGAAAATACAATTTACTAAGCCATTATCCCGTTATGAGTGAGCCTTTAGCCCAATGTGAGGGGTTCAAACTTTTATCTTGCCACCAAAACGTCTTTTTAGTATAGGTTTGATCATATAACATGTCTTTTCTAAGGTTTTGTCCAATTCCTTTAATCTGAGTTAACAAATTTATATTTTCCACACATATACAGAGGTATCTGACGGTATCCTACTATTTTACATTCCAACCCACCTTAAGTACGATTACCACATCTTCTTAACTCTTGAGCCACCCCACTTCTTCTAGAATGCATTCATTAGTTATTTTAATTTCATTTCAAATATATTTCTCTCCAAATACCTGATGAAATGCTTTTCAGTGATCAGCTAAAACTAGAAACACAAAGCTTACCAGAACAATAAGCATACGATATTACATTGAACATTACCTTCGAGCCAACTCTTTTAAAAAGTTTTAACTTAAGAGGGAAACAAATAAACAGAAGGTCCAGGAAAACCAGAGAACAGGCTTACACAATCAATGATTATTAATGAACTCAGCAATCAGTCTAATTTGACAGGAAAAGCCTAAAAATCGCTTACAAGCTATATGTGCTGTAAACAAAATAGTAATGGATAGCATGTTTGATATGTACTCTACAAAAGAGATTTTTAATACCTACCTCAGCGGTGGTGCCAACACTTGAAAATTTCAGTCTCCCGCCAGAAGGATCCCTATAAAGACGAGCCTGAAAAATAATTTACAGAATCAAAGTCCAATCAAAAGGAAAACCAAGCATCTGAGACTGGAAAACAATGTTTTTCAGTAAACTGTGCACTACAGACACCTTACATACCACACCTATGGTATAAGGAGCTTCAACTTGAGTCAGTGCTCTTTCAACTGCAGCAACATAATGCCCATTAATAACCCTAAGAGGAAGAACAGCCTCTGGAAACAAAACAACCCCTGAGAAAATTGAAACGAGGCACATAACTAGAATTTAGAAGAGCTCTAAGGTAGTAAGAATAGAGAGCACAAACTATGCTCCACGATTTTGGATATGTATAATGTTGTTAAGAAGCATGATACAACTTTCATACTGGAAAAGCCTTATGTTAGATACAGAAAAGCAAAATGACAGAACCACAAATACTCAAAATGATAATAGCCAAAAACCATTACTCAGAAAATAATCACATAATGAGATCACTTCAGCTACTCTATCATGGAAATGGATATGAAGGAATATATCACAAGTTCATTGCATTAAATGAAATGATTGTGGAAATGTACCTTCAAGATACAGCATTGGAATGTTTAATAAAGTACCACCATCCAAAAATGTGAGCCTATTATGGGTGTCCTCGACATCTGATCATGAAAGTAAGTCACTGAATTTCAATAACATTGAGCCAAAACAAGTACCATAAATCATATAGAAAGACCTACCACCCAGGTACGAATGTAAAGCAGCCAGTGAGGTGTTATACGTGAATTCACCAGAGGCAGAAGCGGCTTCAGAATTACGATAACTGAATCACAACGAAAAGAAAACACAGTTTATTATCAGAACTCACAGAGTACGCAAAAAGTAAGTCCAATCACACCACACACATGTCAACCTACAAATTGTAATGCATACATTTACAGTTATCAGAAGACGTACTAATGTACGATGAGGCTGAGGCGATACCCTTAACCCAGTAACACTAAATCCATCAAAAGAACTTTTATATTGCAAAAAGAAAGAAAAGTGTAATATTATTAGGAAAAATAACCACCTGTAAAACCTAAACCTGATTTATCCCCTAAATAAGTCTTCCCAAAGTACAACTGATTATTCCATGGTAATGTTGCATCCCAATGTAAATTTAGAAACATTCAACTACTCGAACAAACATCTGAATTCCCAAACATCTGAATTCCAAAATATACGCCATTCAGCATGTATATAAACTAGCACAGCAAACTATTACTACTAGTTGAAATGGCATCAGAACCCTAACCTTGACAAATATAAACTAGTATAATAATAACAGCATTTCAGGCAATCAGTACATAGAAGCTCTGGACAGGAAATTTCCATACAACAGATCTGAAACTCCAATGGTTTCTTAATCCCATGAAAATCATCCTAGCTCCAATCAACAAATCCAGCTCCAATTATAATAAAAAAAAAAACGTATGATGCTATACCAAAACGCAAAGAAAGACACATAAAAAAACAATAGGACAAGAAATTTAAACTCGAAACCAGGGGGCACATACACGAGCGCGCGGCCGCGGTCTGAAGTGTACTCATCGTCGTCTTCGTCATCGACTTCCTCAACCTGCAATTCCTCCAAGTCAAGCTGTCGTATCTGTTCAATTTGGTACCTTTCTCTCTCCAGAGCCCTATTCTGTTCTTCCATTTCTTGTTGCGTTCCCTCCCACTGCTTGTTCTTTGGCGGTGCTAGTGTGTGTTAGGCGCACTTTCTAAACTTTTGTAGGGTACCCGCCATAAATCTGAGATCTCCGCAAATCAATTAGAAGAAACTTGTTAATCAAAGTTTGAGATAACCTTTTATGTACACTTTTTGTCTCACATTTAAAATAAAAATAATATATTTTTTTAAAACAGAATAAATATATTGTTGAATTCTAAAGTTTACTCATCTAAAATAAATTGTATCATTTATTTATAAAGTTAAAAGTAGAGTGGTTAGTTTGATTATAAATTATTAAATGGTTAATAAAATAAAACACTTTTACAATATTTTATTCAAATTATATTATTGTTTAAAGTAAATAAAATTTTCTTATTCCTATTTAAATTTTCTTATAAGCTGATGTGACAGAGAATGATTGTGGAAAAATAAGAATATTTTGAGCAAGTTATGGACCTAGTGTGAAAGTTGTTAAAGTTAAAAGGATATTGTGGGAATTTAACAATATATTTTTTGATACTTTGGGTAATTTTCAAAGTATTTCATCTTTGTTGGGACGGATAAAATAAAATTGTGTCATTTTTACTGGAACATGGGAAGTATTACATTCTATTATCAATATGGGATTGTAGTTATAATAAATTTTCATGTGCTTTTAACGTCACATTTAGAATATTAATTCAACTAAAAGTGAAAGTGAGTAGTCTCTCATTTACATCAATGGTTCCATCCAAACCAATTCATGTAGAACTTTTAAAGGGTCAAGGTAACACCCACAAGATTGGCCAAGTGGTTAGTCCTCTAGTTTCGAGGTAAACTGGTAAATAATATATACGGTGGAACCCGCGGTAGGCCCCAAAGGAGCTCTACCTAATACAGTAACAATCCAACCCTAGGTTATTTAGTGAACCTAAGGAGCAAATCTGAGATAGGGTGAGTGGGAGGGGGTGGATGTGGGAGTGGAGGCCCGAGGGATAACACTCCCCCATCCCCCCCCCCATTTTTCACATAAGCTAACTACCAACCCTGAGCAAGATGGTCGAGCAGAGGGAGTACAAAATAACCTAGGATACACAGGCTATGGGACACTAAACAAATGGGGCGAGGACAAACTCACTACCCATAGTCTAAAAAATCCGCTTCTACCCCTAACAGGCGGGGCCTTCTTCATTTGAATTCCATAAAGCAGCCGAGAGTTGTGAGACTCAGGTCTTGAAATGATGTCGTCGATGGAATGGTGATGAAGGTAAAACCGAATAAAATCTAAAATTCCTAATGCAGCCGAGAGTTCTCGGGTCTTGAATATCTCGAAGAGATTGAAGCTGATGATCCAAGTTGTACCATGTGGGTACGGGGGGGAATCTGCTTCTACCATGTACATCCCTAAGTTGAGGATAGAGGGATGTTAGTGGCCTTCTAACATTCTCCTGGTGGCGCCGAGGGTGATTAAATGGGCAAAGATATGGTGAGGCCTTGCCTCTTGTCTTTGTGAATCCCAGTCGAATCAACCTGCTGAAGATGTGAGAATGGAGTGCATCAAGCGTGGCGATTATGTAATCGCCCACTCCATTTTGAGCAAATGGACAGCTTTGTGCCAAATTAGCACAGAGTGCAGCGCGGGCATAGAGCGCATAAATAACCGTTAAATCATTAGTAAAAACTAGGCTTAGGAGAAAGAGTATCATTAACAAAGTCTGTACTCTTAAACCTATTGCCTCACCGTGGAAACCGAGCTCCTGAACCGTGCCGGGTTTCGAGCACCTCCTCGAGGTCACGACAGCCGCCTCGTGGTCCCGAGTACCTCCTCGTTGTCCCGGGGGGAACCTCGAGCACTCGAACGCCTCATGCTCCTGAAAACCGCCAGTAGTGCTCGGAGACAAGTTATATCGATGCTCCCCTCGGGCATTTGAGCAAATACCACCACCTCGTAGTTTCAATCCTGCAAACGCGGGTTCGACTCTCGCCAGCCGCAGCGTGGGAATTTCTCTAGTGGAGGGGTCCCTTGTGGACAACAAGTACATTCGTGAATCAGAGGACGAGGGTATCGTCTTTTTTAAAAAGGTTCAAGCTAGCTATTAACTGCACAAGTGCACAACTGTTAGCACTGCACATAATTAGTATTATGGCGCAAAAGCCCATTGATTGCAGTCTGGATGCATGCATTTTTGGGCAATTTAGAAAGGTAGAAATATTTTCATTCAGTGTGCAGATATGGTCAACGCACAAATATAATGTCATCCCATGCAACACAAAATTGAAAACAACTTCCAACACAGCCCTTGGCAATCAGAAAGCTGATGGTGGATGTGAATGCCTTAGGGTCTACCTCATTGTCATCATCAATTAGTTAATGATTACAATTTCATCAGGGCAAAGTAACAACAGAGTTTCGTCATGGAAGTCTGAAAAGAGAATAACAAATTCTTTTTTCACTTAAAATCCCACCATGGATGTTCCTCTGTGTGGATGACAAATTAGGGAGTTCTCAAGGTGGGTATCTCTAAGAAGAATGCTATCCTAATCAGCTTGCGCGGGCATATCACAAAAGTTCCTCCCTTCGGATTATAATTCCCCAAGTCTATTGGCCTCTCCATTCTCAATACCCTTTCTGTTAGTATATACTACCTTCTTCCTTTTCCGAAGCTCATTTCTTGCTTCAGCTGCTTCATTGAGCAATTATTCCTTTTCTGTTTCAAGCAATAGTTGAATCACTGGAGTAGTTTTCCTCGTCTTACTCCCGAGAAATGAAAATGAAGTTGGCTGTCAGAGCTACATCTTCTGCATCATTATCTCTTCCTGCAAAGAAAGGCACCTTAAACTATCAATGAGAACAATAACTAAGAGCATCTCTGAAACATCGATGCCATTGTATCAGTTAGCTGGGAAAGGAGTTCCTAAAAGACAATTCATCATTTACATAAGCTGCAGGAAATCAGGAACCAACATAGACTATGAAGTTCAAAAAAATGAGAAATTTATCCCACAATTTCTTCTGAAGAGGTAATACTCCATAGTATTCCCAAGCAGACAGTAAAGTCCACAACATGTAACTGAGAAAAGGATGAGCATATAACTGATGCAGTTCTGATTTATGTACTTGAAAGCTGGGAAAAAATATAGATTCACACAACGTGTTTACTTGCAACAGGTTGATGTAACATGAAATACCAAGTTATTATGACCACAAGTTGGATGCAAGGACAATCAGTATGTAAGAAAAATTGCTACTGGCATCACATTTAATAAATAATCTCATATTAGTAGCTTAGGAACAACGTAACTACTCGTTCTTGATCGCTGCATATACCATTAAAATAGGTCCTAGGAACATATTTAGCAGATAGATTTACGTGTGAATCATTCAACTGGAAATTAATGGGCTAAAAGAGTTTAACTGAAATTGATGTAGCAAAAAAGTAGACAATTCCAGGATGATGTCCTTATATCTTCTTCTAATAATAGATGTAGCAAAAATCCAACATTAAACATACCATCCGGATGGTGAATAATTAACTTACAGTTGAATCTCCATAGAAGAGCTGCCAACCCAAATAAAAGCACCATTTTGTTGAAGCTTAATTTCTACGGTTTATATTTTGCTGTAATTGATCGAAAATGTGCAGGGAGTATAAGATTGAATGTTTTCGGGACATACTATATTTATAAATTTCATGTAAATTTAACTGAGGAGGACATGTGTAAAGAATCACAGGGAACTTGCAAAAAGAAAGCAGGCAGTTGGGATAGAAGCAAGAATCTGGTGACAACACTCAATGGTACCAGTACCACTAATAGTTTAGGAGTATTATTCATTAACAGTCCCCATATATAACCATAAACTTTTAGATCATGAATTTTAAAATGTATTTGAGTCATTTGACCGTCGATAACTTTTAGGTACATAATAAAAAGTCAATTTCGTACACTTCATGAACTGCTCAACTCGTTAAACTAGATGAATAGTACACCCAGTCATGTAGTTATGAAGAAGAGAACATACACTATTCATCTTTTCGCTCCAATATTCTCTTCACATAAAGATCAGGTGGAGCAAGTGCAGCACAACATTGCAAGAGAAACAAATCAAGCTCTAAACCCTGCTCAGACCTGAACCAAGAAAACCATCCTAAATGAATGTTTTCCAAAGAGCATAATGGTCCCTCGGGTGCAACAAATACTTGATAAAATGGAAAGAGAAAAACATAATTTATCATACCAGCGGACTGATTGATACCATTCACAAGATGATATGGCCACATCTCCATTTCTGCGCCACAAGCCAGCTCGCAACTGTGCACAGAACACCCTGATCCGCAGAGGATGCTCCATAAGTAAGGCAGAAAACCCACAAGGATGGCAACCCCCTAAAATGTGGGAAAAGAAATCTTCTGAGGCAGTTGATGAAAGCCCTCCAGAAGTAGCAGCCCAGACATTTAGAATAGTAGATTCACGATAGCATTTACTTAAGGATCTCTGTAAAACCATGGACAGTAGTCGATGTAATGGGATGTGGGCAGATATATATATCCTGCGAACAAACATCATATACTATATCAGGCCATTCAGACAAACTTAGGACTCTTAGGGATTCAAGTTCAGTGCTACATACTGTGTCTGTAGAAATGTCATCAGAACCACTACCACCAGCTTCTTGTCCCAGATATTGCCCTGAATCCAAGTTGACTATATTGTGTCGTGATGTTATAGAACTTTGCCTACCAAGTACCTCATCAGTGCTAGTTAACTTACTAACATTTATTGATCTGAAGAGAGTTCTTCCAATAAACTTGGACACAGTCCTTGTAAATGCAGAGGTATTACCAGCTGGGATTTAAAAAGCGCGCTTAAAGCGCTAAAAAGCGCTGGGCGCTCCCCTGAGCGCTTTGTATGGAGAAGCGCTGATGCCAACGAAAAGCGCACCCTTTTGAGCGCTTTCGGCGAAGCGCTCAGAAAAGCGCATTTTTCGTTTACGGGCTGAAATGGGGCTTTTTATTTTATTTTCTTTTTTTTATAATGAAATGAGTTGGGCTGAAAAGAGTTTGGACTGAAATGGAATAGTATTAGAGTTAGAATAAGTTAGGAAATTAAACAAAAAAAAATGGCTCAATTACTCCCATTTTCACCGATGCGGCCTTGTCTTCACTTCCTCCGGCCTCGCCTTCACTTCCGCGGCTCAGTTTCCCTGCTCCCGTGTCCAAAAACCGACGGCAACAGCAACATATGAGGTACATCAATAAGAGATCGAGGGAGATATGGGAAATGATATGGAAGATGACATGGAGTTTAGGGATGGAGATGAGGTCCATAGGAATACTTTTAGTGAAGATTATGATGATTTTTCCGATGACTAGAGATTAGAGCCTTAAATGATATCATAATTATTTAAGAATCCTTCGATCTTATTCGTTTAGTTCTTCTTACCACCCGAAAACATTGAATTTGGTATTGTTTTGAAAGTTTTATTTGTCTTTTATGATATAGTGTTATTATTCTAAGTTCTATATTGTGTCTTTAATGAAATAATCCTAGTACATGTTTTGCAAGCGTTTTTTTCCGAAAAGCGAGCGCTTGCGCTCAGTACTTTGCGCTTCGGTAAATTTTACAATTAGCGCTTCGCTGCACTTTGCGCTTTTTGAAACCCA